>CM025981.1:0-1200000 GCA_014839755.1 Sylvia borin | reverse complement strand
ATGCTCTGGAAGCATTCCAAAACCACGTGGGTGTGGCACCTGGGGACGTGGGGCACTGCTGGTTGGGCTGGGTGATCTCGGAGGGATTTTCCACCTTTAATGGTTTTATGATTCTACAACAAAATGAGGGTTTGAGCTGCCACAACAGGGAAAACCCTACATTCCCATTTTCCCCAAAAGGATGGCTCAGGTGCTCTGAAAACATTCCAAAAACACAGAGATGTGGCGTTTGGGGACATGGGGCACTGGTGGTGGCTGTGGCAGTGCTGGGGAAGGGCTGGACTTGGACGATCTTGAAGGGCTTTTCCAGCTTTAATGATTTTATGATTCTACAACAAAATGAGGGTTTGAGCTGCCACCAACAGGGGAAAACCCTACATTCCCATTTTCCCCAAAAAAAGGATGGTTCAGGTGCTCTGGAAGGCACCAAAGGGCCGGGCCAGCTCAGCTCCTTGAGCAGGAGGAGCCTTGGACACCCTCTGGAATTCAGAAACCTCCAAATGAGGTTCAGAAACCTCCAAATGAGGGTTCCTGGGGGCCAGGGTGGGCAGAGCAGCCCCTGGGAGAGGGAGAACAGGATGTGTGGGGTCACTGGGGGCTGCTCTGGGATAACTCCTGGGCATCGGGGGCCACCTCTCTAATTCCACCTCCCAGATTCCAGGCAGGTTAATTAGACACTAATTAACCCCACTGACAGCCCAGGGAAATGCTGGACAAAGGAGAGCGTTTCCTGGAGGGGGAAAAGCAGGCAGGTAGAGCAGACAAGAAGATGAAGGGTAGGAGAATTAAAGCAACAAAAATGTCCCATTTTCCCTTTTCCTCTCCCACAGCTCTTCCTAAAACCCCCGAGTGTGATTTGGAGGGACTTTCAAGCCCATCCAGTCCCAGGGCAGGGACACCTCCCACTCTCCCAGGGTGCTCCAAGCTCTGTCCAGCCTGGCCTGGGACACTGCCAGGGATTTGTGGGCGGAGGGGATGATGAGAAGGAGCCTGGGCCCTGCTGAAGGAGAGTTTGCTTTTCCCTGCTGTGCCCCCAGCTTTGCTGGAACTGACACTTGAGGGCACTGAGGAGCACCAGGCTTGCTTTTCTCACCAAACATTTTTTTTAAAAAAGATGGAAAACCAGAATTCTCCCACTTTATTACAACCTCCAGCGAGGACTGAGGTCTGCAGTGCAAAGTCCGCAGTTCTCTGAGCCTGTCCTGCTGCTGCTCCGGACATCAGGGATAAAAAAGCCACTGTTCACTGGAGCAGAGCATTACCCATGGTGCCCTCACCTCTCAGAGAGTGCCACAACCACCCAGCTGCCACCTTGATTTCTCCTTAGCCCATGAATTATTTATTTCAGCCCGTTTTATACAGAATGGAGCAGCTCCAGCAGGAAAGACCACGAGGGACAAAGGCTGACTCTGTGTATCAGGCACCCAACCTGGAGGAGGATTCAGGGGATATTTAATAACTTGAATGCAGCAAAACAGCTGCAAAGAAGAGAGATTTGTTATTTTTAAGGCTCATGTTTAACTGCCCTTGGTCAGGACACTCAGGTGTGAGGATGAGGCCAGCCTGGCCCAGCTCCCTGCTCCAAATCAGAGTCTCTTTCTCCACCCCAAAACAGGAGTTTTGTCGTGGCCCCAAACCCACCCCGTGAGGCAGGAGCGTGTTCTCACGGACTCCTCTGCTCCCAGTCAATCACCATGGACTGAAAATGAGAAAAACCCCCATCCACAGTCCCAGCTGTGGCCTCATGGAACTGGAATTTCATTTTGGAAGTGAAAACCAGCGAAAACACAGCCTGGGTCAGTGTGCTGCAATCCACACTGTGCTGCTGCCTGTCCAGCTCACACCTCACAGCCCTGCTGCCAGAAATGCCCCATCCCTGCCAAATCCCTGCAAGCTCCCTGCCTGGAGCCTCTCCACGGGCAGCGAACAGCAAATCAGCCCGAGGCAGTGCCTGCTGTGGGGACCCCTGAGTGGGGAGGGGACACTGGGGACATCCCCAGCAGTTCTGGTGTGACCCCAGCCCCAAAACCAGCCATAAATCCTCAGTGCCACCAACACCACACCCAGCCCTGGGGGCAGCAGGAGGGGACAGCAGGAATTCCTGAGGAGAAGGAGCTGTGCAGTGCCATGATTTGGGCTCAGCTCCTCCGAGGTCACCGTGGCCACCTCAGGTGTGGAGAGGACACAGCAGTGCCCTGTCCCTGTGCAGCTGCAGGACCTGCCCCTGTCCCTGTGCAGCTGCAGGACCTTTCCCTGTGCAGCTGCAGGACCTGTCCCTGTCCCTGTGCAGCTGCAGGACCTTTCCCTGTGCAGCTGCAGGACCTGTCCCTGTCCCTGTGCAGCTGCAGGACCTGTCCGTGTCCCTGTGCAGCTGCAGGACCTGTCTCTGTTCAGCTGCAGGACCTGTCTCTGTTCAGCTGCAGGACCTTTCCCTGTGCAGCTGCAGGACCTGTCTGTGTCTCTGTGCAGCTGCAGGACCTGTCTGTGTGCAGCTGCAGGACCTGTCCCTGTCCCTGTCCCTGTCTCTGTGCAGCTGCAGGACCTGTCCGTGTCCCTGTGCAGCTGCAGGACCTGTCCCTGTCCCCGAGCCCTCCTGCCCCTGTGCTGGGGCTCAGCACCCGCTGGTGTTGCCGAGCTGGTCCAGGAGCCACCGGTGCCACCTCCGTTGTGTTCTGTGTCCCCGGGCAGGGCAGGCTGTGGCTCCTGTCCCAGCCCAGGCACTGCCAGCCCCAGTGCCAACAAACCCACCCCAAACACCGAGGCACCGGCTCCTTCCAAGCTTTGTTTCCTCCCCCTCCAACTCCAACTTGTCCTCTGCTCTGTCTCTGCCTCCATCGCCCCTGGTCACACCAGGTGAAGCTGCTGGCCAGAATCCTCCTGCAGAGCTCTGGGTGCAAATTTCGTTTGGGAGAAATCCCAACAAAAATCCCGACAGAACGGGGATGCCGCATCCTTTCAGAGAAGGGAGACGCAGCGGGGCAGATCCTCATCTGCTCCCTCCGCGTGGTTTTAAAGGAAATTAAAAGCTGGAGGCTCCTTTCCACCGGCTGAGAGGCTGAGTGATCATCCTGGGAGCAATCTGGAGGACGAGGGTATTTATCTGATCAGGGCTCTTCTTGCAGTTTGTGTTTTTTTAGACCCCTTAATTAACGCTGGCAGGATGAAAGGCTGGAGTCCTTCCTTGGGCAGATTTCCAGTAAAATCAACACCACTCTGCCTCAGTGAGAGCTGGATCTGAATCCTCCCGCAAGGGAAGAAGACTCACAGCTACTTGTTGCCTTGCAGAGTTCTGGCTCCCGAGTTAAAAAAAAGGAAAAAAAATAAAGAAAAAAAAAGGGAAAAAAAAAAAAAAAAAAAAAAACAAAAAAAAAAAAAAAAAAAAAAAACCACAAAAAAAAACAAAAAAAAAGAAAAAAAAGAAAACCACCCAGCATTGCTTCCTTGGAAACCATGGAAAAAACATCTTGGAGGGAGCAAGAGAGACCAGCAGGGAGGCTGGATGTAAATAGCAGAGGAATTACACTGAACCTCAAGCAGGTAAGTGCTCCTTATTGGGGATTGTTTACCAAAAAAAAAAAAAAAAAAAAAACACCAACCTCCTGGATTTGAAATAAACTGGCTATATTAAAAAAAAAATAAAATAAAAGCCCTGAGGAATTCTCGGGAATTGTGAGGCCACAGGAGGAGCAGAGGCAGCAGGAGCACAGCTCCCATTACGCCTGCCCAGAGCTATGTGCTCCAGCTGCCTGAGCTCTGCGCTGCTCTGGGAGGTCTGACTGGGCGCTCAGAGCAGCTGAAACACCCGTGTGCTCTGGGGAAAGCCTCGAGCCTCCCCAAAGCACCTAAAGCAGCTTAACAGGGACTAGAAGTGATTTCCCTGTTAAATTTCATCAGGAAAATTGATTTTTTTTTTTTTTTGAAGAGCCGTTATGGTGTTTTCAAGGTGACGGAGTTGAAGCAGAAGGTGGGGAGCTGAAGCCTTGAGATTCCTGGGAAAAGGATCCTGTCTGTGCTGGCTGCACCATCCCTTCTATTCCTGCTGTTACATCTGATCAGTTCAGCAAAAAATAACCCCCAAAAAACCAACAAATGACCGAGTGCAGGAGACACAAACAGCCAGAGCTTCTCAGGATTAACAATTGTCACATTCCTCTTTGAAAATCACTTGAAAGGAGAGCAGCAGCTTCTCTGGGAGTAGGAGCCAGGCTGGGAGAGCTGGGGGTGCTCCCCTGGAGAGGAGAAGCTCCAGGGAGAGCTCCGAGCCCCTGGCAGGGCCTAAAGGGGCTCCAGGAGAGCTGCAGAGGGACTGGGGACAAGGGCTGCAGGGACAGGAGCCAGGGAATGGCTTCCCACTGCCAGAGGGCAGGGCTGGATGGGAGATTGGGAACTGGGAATTGTTCCCTGGCAGGGTGGGCAGGGGCTGGGCTGGAATTGCCAGAGCAGCTGTGGCTGCCCCTGGATCCCTGGCAGTGCCCAAGGCCAGGCTGGACACTGGGGCACTGGGTGGGATTTAAGCTCCTTTCCAACCCAAACCATTCCAGGATTCTGTTCTCCTGCCAGGAGATGCCCTCACACACACAGAGAACCAGCCACAACTGATACTCTGTGTCCCAAAATAAATCCCTGAAACAGGTTTTATGTAGGATTTAAATGGTGCACAGGCCTTGATTTAGGTCTTGGTGTGGAGCTGATGTCCCCAGGTGAGACTTTACGAGGAGGAAAGCTTTAATTTACAGAAGTCATTGGGCAGAGGAGTTCATTTTTTTAAAAAACTCGATTATTATCTTTGATCCTTAGTGACATATAGATTAAAGGAGTGAATTTGCCCATGCAGCCTGCCCGTGTCCACACAGGCTATGGAATATCAGCCTCCTCCTGGATCAGACCAGGCCCTTGCACAGCCAAAACTGATATTCCAGAAAGGTGCCCAGGATCTGCACATTTCCAAATGCTGCCAATGAGCAGAATTCCCACTGAGGCTGAGGCTTTATTGGCTGCACTGGCTACAGAAAATACCAGAGGATATTTCACTGGAGGTCACCAGTCCTTTGCTCCCAGCCCTGATTCCTGGATTTTGTTTCCCTTTCCTTGGAGAGTTCCAGAGTTCCTTTTTCTCAGTGTTTCATCTCCTGGCTGGATCATTGGGGCATTTTCCTGGCCTCACATCCCATGGGATGTCCAGGCAGGGAATCCCTGAGGATCACTCTGTCCTCACTCCAAGGGACGTTTGTGATGTCCCCAGGAGCACTCCTAGTGACTCCCCAGGGATGCTCAGCCCCTGGATGGGCCCCAACCCTGGGGATATTTTGGGAATGTGCCCATCCCTGTGCCCTGCTCTCCCAGCAGGGAATTCTGACAGAGTTTTCCACCAGCTGGACCCACTCTGCGCTTTCCAGAGGAGGCTCAGGCTGCTGGAGCTGCAAGAAAAATAAGCTGAGCAGCCCTTTAAGGGCTGGGGGGGCTGCATTTAATCCATTTCACTGAATATATTCACTATATTCACATGTGCAGTACCCTCAGTGCTGTCAGGGGCTGAGTTAAGGAACTGAAAATGAATTTATTGAAGGCTCTGGCTGGGGCCACGGGGCAGCCTGGTGTCTGGGAAGTGTGAGTGGCCCAGGCTGTGTCTCCAGCCAGCAGGCACCGTGTCCTTTCCACAGCTCCTTTTAAATTAAAGTGAAGCTCCTCGTCCCTCCTGACCTCCAGGCAGAGGCAGCAGCATCCACTCAGAGCTGTTCCTTGCATTCTGTGCAGAAATCCTGAGGAAAGTGGGAGCGATCAGGATGGGAGAGGGTGATGTGAGTCTGAGGGAGGACAGAAAATAACTGCAAAAAGGGAATTAATGTGGCAGCACTGCCCCTCGTCCCAGCTCACCCCGAGCAGCTGCCAGAGAGGGGAAGGGGAAAGCTCTCCCCGACCTTCCTGAAAGGGAAAACAGCTTTTTCTTCATTTCCTTCCTGCCCAGAGAACAATGCAGAAGCTGCTGAACCTCCTTTAAAGACCCTCTTGGAGGCCACAGTCACAAAGCTCCGCCGCAGTGGAGGGAGAGACACCTCGTTAAAGAGGCACCTTCAGATCTGCTCCAGAAACACCAAATCAAACAAATCTCTACAAAGAAAAATCTCCGAGGCTGTTGTTCCCATCAGCTAAGTGAGCACACACACAAAAACAAAAAACTACCCCCCCAAAAAAAAACAAAAAAAAAACCAAAAAATTAATCTCACAGATTTGCTTTAAAATAATAAAAAAATAAATCTTCCCTGCAGTTCTGTAAGCCAAAAGAACAGATTTACTTCCAGTGACAGAAAGGCACAAAAAGCAGACAATTGGTGAAGAAGGGGAAATATTTAAAGCATTTTAAAGCAAAAGTTTTCCCAGTTCTTGGAACACGGATTTTCTAGAGTGGGAGGGGTGGGGGGGAGGTACATTTTCACCAGATAAAGATCCTCATTAAAAATAATAACAATAATAAACCCCCCATTTAACTGCTTCCAGCCTACTCAAGAGTTTAGAGCATTAGATCATGTTGGAGAGACCTACCCCAGCCAAAAGGAAGCCAGCTCCACAGACCTCCCCCTGGAGCTGATGCTGAAGGCTAAAATTAACTCTGGAAAGCTGATTTCTAAAAAAGCCCCGGGGTTTTTTTTGTGCAAGTGCAGCCCTGCAGGAGGGAGAGCTGCAGCTTCTGCATTCTGCAATCCCGGGGCTGCCAAACCCACCCGGCCCAGGGAGGAGCCAGGGCCCAGACAAACCCCTCCAAAAGGAGCAGGGAAACGCCAGTTCTGCAGAGCCCCCGCTCCTCTGGGCCACGCTGCTTATGAACCAGAGTTTGAAATTGCTTTAAAAAATAATCCCTGGCAAGGGCATGAGCAAAAAATGGATTTTCCTTCTGCTCTTGCCGATGATTTTTTTAAGCGATCTCAAGCTCTCGTTGGTAATAACTCTCCATCACCAGCTGATGCTTTTATCAACACGCACAGGGCTTTTCTCCCCACTATTCCAGAGCTCCCCCAAACAGCTTTTCTCCCATTTCTGGGCAGCCTGAGCACACCCCAGGGCTCTGCCCTTCAGCCCCTCCCAGCAAAGAGCCGTCCTCATGCAATTCCAAGTCACCATCATGCAACTCTTTATCCATAAACCCCCGACCCGGGGGAAGTTCTGCCCGTTCCATGCATCCATAGGCAAACGGAGACTTTGCCATTCAAATCCCAACAGAGCGTTGATGATTTATTTTTTTGGTCGTGTGGAAGGAAGCATTTCCATGCTCCCTTGCCCATGCCAAGCGGAAGAAGGGAAGTGTCTGTTGGCAATGTGCAGCCAGAGCTGACAGATCCTTCAAGGAGCAGAGATGAAGAGCAAAAAGCAGCCAGAGAGGTGGTGGGGAGGATGGTTTGATCCCAGCGTCCTGGGCCAAAAGCCCTCCAGAAGCATGGTGGGAGTGGGGTGAAGTGACGGGAGAGGCCGAGAGGGTTCAGCTCTCCAAGGGAAACCTCGGAACGAAGTCAAAGCAAGAGGGGACGAGAAAGGAAATGAATCAGAGACAGCTCCAGGATGGGAGGGAGAGGAAGAACCGTCGCTTGGATGTGCAGCATGAGAAATCTGGCCTCCAACCCGGTATCACTTCCCGTTGTCCCCCAGCCCCAGTGAGCACCAGCACGTTGTCACCCAGAAATCCCCGCCAGCCTTCCCAGCAAAGCTGCAGGCACTGCCCAGCCCGAGTCACCCACTCTGGTCACCTCCCTGGTCCTCCTCTGTCCCCTCTGGGCCAGCACACGTGCCACAGAGCACACGGCAGCCCTCCCCACACCCCCACTGTGCCACTGCCCGGGTGACACCAGCTCCTTCTGGGGCTCTGGACCCTCCCGGCTGTGTCACCCTGTGAGACTGATGGAGCTGCAGACAACGGGTGTTTTACAACGTCCTGGGCTGGAGGGGACCCACAAGGATCACCCAGTCCAGCTCCTGCCTGGGACAGCCCCCAGAATCCCCGCCATGTGCCCAAAAGCATTGTCCAAAGCTCCCTGAACTCACTCACGGATCTGTCAAGCCGTAGCCAAGAATCTGAGCCCCACACTTGCTGCCCTATCCCAAGACTTGCTGCCACCAGAGATTTGTCCAACCCACGGTGCCAGAGCCCTGCAAGAAGTTAAAGGCACCTGGGGCACCTCTGGCCCGTTTGGAAAGTCCCACTCCCCTTTTCTCCTGGAAAAGCCTTTTTGTTTGCACGTGGTGTGCAGCTCCTCACACCCTCCCTGAGGCCACGGCAGGGGACACCTGGTGGCACTGATGGCTCGATGTCTCGGGATGAAGGTCCTTAGGGGAGAAGGTCCATTGATGTGATACAGAGAATGTGGAAGCCACATGCAACTGCGGAGGATGAGGATGGGCAGATCTGGAGAGCACCGGCAGGAAAAGCCACCCAGAGCCTGGATCCAGGGCCTCAGCCAGGAGCCTGGAGCTCCTGCCCTCGCTCTGGGGTGGTATTTTTTTTTTGGAAGCCCTGCCAGGGAAGCTGCATTTCAGGATTTTTCCCTTGGAGAAGCACAAGGAGGATGGCAGGGATGCTCTGCTGCAGCCTGGCTTAACGCAGAGCTGCTCCTCTTCTGAACACACCAACCGATTTCCGACTCCCTCATCCCCCTCCCTCCAACTCGGGGGCTTTGGCAGCCCCTGGGAA
The DNA here is from genome assembly GCA_014839755.1 of Sylvia borin. NCBI lineage: Eukaryota > Metazoa > Chordata > Aves > Passeriformes > Sylviidae > Sylvia > Sylvia borin. The sequence goes on along the minus strand of CM025981.1, from coordinate 1,191,323 downwards.
CGCCTTCCCTGGCCCTTTGGCAGCAGGCTGGCAGAGCAGTGAGCAGAGGAGCAGCTGGGAGCTGGCTGTGGCTTACCTTTGGTTTTAAAAGCAAAGTTACAGTACTTGCAGACGTACGGCCTGACGTCTGTGTGCGTGCGAATGTGTTTCTTCAGCATGCTGGGTTTCTTGCAGCGAATTCCACACTCCTCACAAACATACTTCCCTCTTCCACGGCCTCGCACATACACATACTCTTCGTTTGATTTGTACCTATGAGCAACAGGTGGTGTGATAAAGGGGAAAAAAAAAAAAAAAAAAAAAAAGAAAAAAAAAAAAAAAGAAGATTCCCACCTCAACAGAAGAAGAAGAAGAAGAAGTCACAACTTTGCTGGGTTAGTTCTGCAGCACCAATGTTAGTTATCGACACCACAGGTCTTGGTTGCTGTTTGGTAGCTCTGGGTGATCAGGCTAAATGTGAATTATCACCCAAAGCTCGTGCTCAGGTGCCTCCAGACGCCTGAGTCCTGTGCTGGGATGTTCTCCTGCCCTGCAGCTGCTGCTCTGGGCACACCCAGAGCCCAGAGCTGAGCTAAGTCACCGTGCTGATGTGCCCATCCTCAAACAAAACTGAGGCACCCAGGCCGGGCTGGACAGGGTTTATCGTGGGCTGGACAGGGTTTGTCCCAGGCTGGACAAGATTTGTCCCTGGAAAGGGTTTGTCCCAGCCCAGGCTGGATAAGGTTTGTCCCAGGCTGGACAGGGTTTGTCCCTGGACAGAGTTTATCCCAGACTGGACATGGTTTATCCCAGGCTGGACAGAGTTTGTCTCCGGACAGGGTTCGTCCCAAGCTGGATAAGGTTTGTCCCAGCCCAAGCTGGATAAGGTTAGTCCCAGGCTGGACAGGGTTTGTCCCTGGACAGGGTTTATCCCAGGCTGGACAGGGTTTGTCCCTGGACAGGGTTTGTCCCAGCCCAGGCTGGATAAGGTTTGTCCCAGCCCAGGCTGGATAAGGTTTGTCCCAGGCTGGACAGGGTTTGTCCCTGGACAGGGTTTGTCCCAGCCCAGCTGCCTCTCACTCGCTGCCATTTAAACCATGCCCCGCCAGTGCCTGCAGGTGCTGGGAAAACACCAAACATCCAAACCTCCTGGGACACAACCCCAACCCACCAGGCCTGCAGCCAGAGCCACCTGAGAAGTCACTGCTGCCACCACCCCCCCGTGACCCCTGCACAGCCTGAGTGAGACACCCAGAATGGACACAGAGAGAGGAAAACATCCTTTTCTCTTCTTTTAAAAATAAATAAATCGTGCTACCACCACACATAAACACTGCAGAGTCCAGGCTCTTTTATCTTTGTCACAATTTTAGGTTTACCCCAGAGAATGACATTGGTCATCCTTCCTTCCCATTATATAGTTTATATATATATATATTTATTTATTTTTTATTTAGAGCACGGGGAAGGCTGCAGGATGGGGGGGATTGAAAAAAACACCCTCGTAAGACTGAGACAAATCTTTCAGCCTCCTGCTGCTCAGCAAATGAAGTCTGCAATTTCCTGTACTCGCAGCACAAGAGGAATAAGGTAACACAAAATTGCTCCCCTCAGATCTTAGAGAGGCCAAATTTTTGAAGCATGGCACTTCTTGCAAGTAATTTTTTATTTTTTTTTTTTCTACCCAGAAGGAATTAAGTCTGGTCTTCAGAAATCTCCAAACAACCACCCTGGAAAAAATCAGGCTGTCTAAAGCCTCTTAACAGGAGATCCAAAGGCATCTGACACCAGCAGCCAGGTTTTAGTATCTTCCCAGTGAAGCCCATTCCAAACCAGAAGGGTGAGAAAACAGCAGCCAGACTGAGGAGGAACTTGACCAGAAACAGCTGCACTGGAATAGACTGACCACCTCAGGAAGTGAATATGTAATAAATACTAAAATCTGTGTATTTATAATGTAGAAAAAACCCCAAAAAACGGAGGAAAAAAACCCACACAAAGAGCCCGAATCCAGGCCAGAAGTGACAGGATGGGAAAGGCACGACCTGCAGAGGATGAGCCCATGGAAACTCCTCCCACCCTGCAAGGGTGGGGTTAGAAATGTGTGAGTAAAATTAAAAAATCGTCCTTAAACTATACCCTAAAAAACCCCCTGATATAAACCATATACAATTATTAAAAAAATAATTTGAAAAAACCACCAAAATTTCACAGTTTACAAAATTCCCCAAACAACTACAAATTCATAACATAAAGGCCACAAAGAAACTATTTTTATAACAATATCTCCATAAAAATTCTAAAAAAAACCCTCATCTCCCTAAAAATGAAAAAGAAAATATTAAAAAATTTATATGACTCATATAAAATTATAAAAAAATGCTAAATACAGAACCCTACTTCATAGTTTGCAAAATTCCCAAACAAAAACAAATTCATAACATAAAAGCACCAAAAAACTATTTCTTGTACCAATATCTCCATAAAAATTCTAAAAAACCCTCCTCTCCCTAAAAACTAATAATAAACTATTTTAAAGTAGTAAAACTAACTAAAAATCACAAGTTTTATCTCTTTATATTGCCAGTAAAAAAGTAAACAGTTATATAAAAAAGTCTTTTAAAAGTTTCATTTTAATTCTTATTCTTCTTTTGGTGTTTGCTAATAAACCTATTTTTATACCTTTTAAATTTAAACCCACTTTATTTTTCTCCTAATCTTATCTCACAAAAAAAAAAAAACCCCAGTAAATAATGATAATAAATGCTCAAACCACTGCACTAATTTCTAAAAAATCCCCAAATTAGCAAGCATAAAAGCACTGCAGTGGCACTGCAGGGATCCCTGGATCTCCCACACGTTTGGTTCTTTTTCCCCAGGATGAGTCCAGGGAATTCCAGCCCCGTGGGGGTGTTTGGGGGAGCTGCAGCCCTGGTTCTGTGCCTGAGGTCGTTTGGTTTTCTGAAATCCTTTTCCCAGGGAATTTTCTGTAAACAGGAGAAATGTTTTTGTAACTGTAACTTTGTTATTCATTCCTTTCCCTGGGAGGGATTTCTCCTTGATGTCCCTCTGCTCTGACCAATGGGAGTGAAGAGGTTTGTCTTTGTGTCACCAATCAAATTGGTCTGTGTGAAATGGTATAAAAGGGAGACACATCCCAAAAATAAAGGGTTCATTTTCAGCCTTCTGCAGTCGGAGTCTGTGTTGTTGTGGTGTCACACAGTGTCAGGGAGCTGCAGCTGAAATTTGGGATGATCCTCCAGGGTGCAGGGAGTGAGCTGGGATTAACCCTTCCCGTGCTGCAGTCCTGCCTGAGCCCCCTTGGATGTGGGAGGTGCTCAGGGGGGGTGAGCTGCTCCTGAGGGAAGGGAGTGAGGTCACGGGTTCAGTTTTGGACACGGATTAGAGAAAAGAGAGGAAATCTGGGTGTTTAAACAGCCCCAGGCTGCACCAGGAGCATGAACCAGGTTTTCAACCAAAAACCTGAGGGGGACAGTTTGTGTTTCTGTCCTTCAGCGTTATCACCAGTGCTCCAGATCATCACCAGGGTCACCTGGTGTCCCAAATACTTTATTTTATCTGCTGTGACTTCAGTCCATTGTGCCATTCCCAACCATTAAACCCCCCAAAATCCCCCCCAAAAAACAGCATCAAACCCCATCATCACAAGGTTCTCATTATCTGGCCAGAGGCGGCTGAGCTGGTGCCTGGAGAGCTGCCACAGTGCCCCAGCCTCCATCCCAGTGTGCCCAGTTACCTCCATTTAACCCTAAAGGGCTCCAGGGCACGCCTTTGATAGGGATGGATGATTGTCAGTCAAAGTATCAGAACGTGCAGAAGGAACCAGGAATCCTGATTTTTTTTCTGCTCAGGTCTGTAGTGAAGGCTTCCCTCTCAGCCTCCTTCCTACCTGTCAGTGTGCTGGGAATTTAAATCCTGGAACTGCTCCTTTACCAGCCTTGTACTTGCACTGCCCTTAATTCCAGCCTCCCATGGAAATGTTTTTGTGTCCCTTAATTCCAGCCTCGTTAAAGCCACGGGGGCTGTGTTAAAAGGAAAAAGTGGTTTAATCTGCAATTCGGCTTTGCACTTTGTCTGACACTCTGCAAGGCTTCAGATATTCCCCCACAGCTCCCTGAGACCACGGGGGAAACAGGCAGGGAGAGGGGAGAGAGAGGAAAAGCAAGTTAACCTCAAGGAATAGCAAACCACAGAGGGAGAAAGCTGGAGGTGACGGTGCCACACCCAGAGAAGGCTCTGCAGATGCCATCTGCCTGCTCTGAGGGCTGCAATGGATTTATGGACATCATTCCTTCAGTGTGATCCCGCTTTCCCTGCTCCTGTGCCCGTGTGATTTGCATCAGGAAGAGAAATCAGGCACAGCTCACTCTGGGTGTGAATTTACCCCAGGCACAAGACCTGCCCTGCTCCCCGAGGTTTGCTGCAGGCAGATCCCGTGGGTGGCCGCAGCCCTGGTTCCATGCCTGAAGTGTTTTGGGTTTTTTGAAATTCGTTTTTAAGGGAATTTTCTGTAAACAGGAGAAATGTTTTTTGTAACTGTACTTATTTATTTCTTTTCCTAAGGAAAACTTCTTCTCAATATCTTTCTAGTCTGACCAATGAAATTGAAGAAGTTTGCTTTTGTTTCACCGATCAGATTGGTCTGTGTACAATAGTATAAAAGGGAGATACACCCCAAAAATAAAAGGTCATTTTCAGCCTTTTGAATCTCAGAGTCTGTGTCGTTGTGATCTAAAACAGCATCAGTAGCCACAGCTGGGGTTTGTGGCAGCACATCTGGGCTTCTTTTCCAGAGCCCTGTGGAATTCATAATCCCGTGGGGATTCCAATTCCAATTTATGAATTATGGGATTCATAATCCCATAGGGAGCAACTCCCAGCCCCTGCAGGGCCACACTCCCCTCAACGCTGGGATCATCGGGAGCACACGGGGTTCATTATTGGTCATTACAAGCCCAGACACTGATTTAGGGAACAGCCCTTCCAAACAGACACACAGAAACCAAAACTCAGCTGTTTGATGCGTTTTTGAAAACTTCCTTGGTGTGTCTCCTGCTGGCAAATTTTGGGCCAGCACTGCAAACCCTTCTCAGAGCAGGAGGAAGTGGCACAGCCCGGGCAGTGCTGGTGTCACCCCCGGCAGCACCAGAGACCTGATGGCCCCAGAACGGGCCCAAAATCACAGGAAACCCACCAATGGGAAACCACAAACCTGGAGAAAGCTTTGTCTCAGCTGCTTCCCTCCAGCTGAAACCCAACCCCCTGAGGCATTTATTCCTTTGCAGCCGTAGGAGGTTGAGTTCTCAGTATCTGCTGTTACAAATTCCTGGCCATCCTTTTTAGCCACAAACACTTCTTTTCCTTTTTTTTTTTTTTTTTTTTTTTTTCCTCTCACTGCTGTGAGCCACATCCAAAATCTCCATGTGGCTGGAAACCACAGGATCAAACCTTGGACAGCCAGTGGGGAAGGAAGTTTGGTGGTTGGCAGGCAGGGAGGCAGAGCAGGTTTCTGGGGGACTCATTGCTCACTGGGCTGAATCACCCCTTCCCTCCTGCTTCCTTTTGATTTTTGTTTATTCTTTTTTTTTTTTTTTAATTCCACCAGGATTTTACTTTGCCTTGCAAAGGCTTTGCTGGTCACAGCCTGGGCACAGTGGTTACATTTTAATCACTAAGGTGGAAAACCCTAATTCTGTGAATTTTCATGATTTGAAGCTCAATGCTGTATTAGAGAACACCCCCAGAGGCTTTCACAGCAACTGAAGGATTATTTCCTCGACTGGTTTTGACATTTGATGAAATCCCTTGTTTGCTTTTTGGATTTGGGGTGCACAGGCCAGGAATGGGATATGTGATCCCTTGTCCTGAGCTGCTGGGTTTGCTTCCCTGTCAATGAAATGAGTCAAGCTCTGCAGTTGTTGCCTTGGGTGTCAGATTTGGGGTTTATTGATGGCACATTTCATCTGTCACCAGGCTGCCCACTCCTCTGGCTTGGCCAAATCCTTGGGAACTTCCTGACAGGCTGCTCTGAGATTAACTGATCTCATTTCTGCTTTACGTCTCCTGTAAAATCTGCCAGATCAGGGATAAATGTGTAACTACCACGGTGCCACTAATTACTGACCGTTAATTGCCTTCCTCACAGCTCCCCGGGATGAGATGACCACTGTGAACTCCTCAGCCTTTCCCGTGGAGTCCCTGGAGGCTGGGGATGAGCACACACAGGTGTGTCCTCAAGGCCAGACACTCACCCTGAGATGTCCCTGCGCTCGTGCCAAGCTCCAGCAGGGCAAACAGAGGGATTCCTTTGCAAAACCCACACCAGACAATGACATTCCCAGCTTCCTAAAAGCACCAGAAACCACCCCAGCATCGCAGTTTTCCAGACAGGGATATTGCACTGAGGCAAACAAAGCACATCCAGAGAAGCACAGTAACGCTGGGCACGGAGCTGGGAGGAGCTGGCACGGAAATCTCCTTCTCTGGCTGGGATCATGGATCCTCACAGGCAGAACCTGCTGATCCCCAGGGAAACTGCAGGAGAGGCTGGGAGCTGGCTGAGCCCCCAGCACCCAGGGACACGCCACGGGGTGACTGTCACCTTTGGGACACATCCATGGGGTGAGGGGGTGAAGAGGTGACTGCCACCACCATCGTGCCCTCAATCAGGATTTATTTCCTGCAGGATGCCCAGCTTTCCTGGACTCCTGGGATTTCCCTCCTGAAGGATGTCCAGCCTTCCTGGACTCCTGTGCCCTTCAGGATGGCTTCCCAAGGGATTCTGACAACCTAAAATCTGCCCTTGGGGAGCCCAAGGTCTCAGCTCTGCTGTCCCCTCTCCTTCTCCACCACAACTGCAAAATCCCGCAAGAAACCCTAAATCCATGAATAAATGGGATAAATGCATCCTGCTCGCTTCCTCTCTGTGGGAATTCAAGCACGGATCGGAGAAGGAGGAGGAGGAATTTTATGCCATTGCCAAAAAAAACCCCAAAAACCAACAAAGCAAAAATTATCACCCAGGCCCAAGTGACCCTTTCTGCTTTTTATCCTGCCCCTGGCGGGTCCCCACAGCTCAGGCTCTACCTAAGGCAATTTTCCACATTTCTCTGAGTGGGAAACAATAAAGTGGGAGTGTCCCCACGGTGCCCTTCTTGTGACCACAGCTCTGCCAGCACCACCTCGGTGGCACTGGGGACATGCCACCACTGGGCCAGCTCCTCTGAACTACAGCCAGGGGTGGCCAAGGCACTGCCCAGAAGATCAGGGATTTTCCACCTTCCCTACAAAACATGGGCACTGGCAGAGTCCAGATTTCACTGGGAAATCCCACAGGAATTGCTGCCTGTAGCACCGCCGTGGGAGCAGGCAGAGCACCAAATCTAAGGAAATCTCTCCTGATGCGATCCCATCACTGTGTCCAGGGTTGGGTTTTTTGGGGTTGGTTTTTTTTGGGGTTGGTTTTGGGTTTTTTTCCACTTCAAACAAAGTGAGGAAAACCAGCAAACCAGAAAAACTGGGAGGGAAACAGGATCTGTGGTGAAGGGATGGAGAGGGATTTGGGAGGAAGCACACAAAAAGTGAATGACTGTGCTGAAGGACAGACAAGAAAAGTCCAGGGATGGGGTGATGGTCAGGAAAAGGGCTTGGGATGGTCAGGATGAGGAGATATTTTTATGGACTGTTATCCTGAGAGCTGCAGAGCAAAGCCAAGGAGTGGGAAATTTCAGCTAATCGTGGAATGAGGATGGACAATGTCCTCCAGGAGGTGTCCCCTGAGCAAATGTAAGGATTTAATGCAAATTCACCTTTAAAGCCCCTCCCTGGACACTCCTTGCTGCTGTAAACCCACTGCCAAAGCACTGACACCTCTGTCACACACAGAGCTGCCTCCAGAGGTGGTGAAATCACAGAAAACATCCACCAACAACCCAAATCCACACAAGGAGCCTTTCCTGGGGTAAAAACACAAAAAGAGGACGACTTTTAATGGTCTTTCTCCATTTGGATTTGGAGGAGCATTGTTGGCAGCAGGGACAGGAGGATCTGTGAGTGCAGGGGCTGTGCCTCATCCCTCATCCTGTGCCTCATTCCTCACCCTGGAGCTGCCCCTGCAGGAGCCTGGGGTGTCCAGGAGGGACCCTGAGTGCAAGGAGCCCAAATGGAGCCAGCACAGCAGCAGCAAGGGCAGGGTGTGGATGGAAAGCTACAAAAGCAGAGCAGTTCCTTGTTCCTCCTTGTCTTGGGCTGCAGTGCAGGAGGGAACCAGGCTGTGTGTCCTGTCATCATCTGCTGAACCCGGGTGTGTTCTGTCCCTGGGCAGCTGTGAAAGCAGCTGGGGCCGTGCTCTTTATCCCTGCCAGGACCCATCCTCCCTGCAGGGATATCTGCTGTTCATGGGCCAGCCAGGCTCACTGCAGGGCTCAGACAATTCCAGCAGCCCACTGGGACAGGCTCCACCCAGGGGGAGGAGCCCAGCATTCCCCCCTGGATCAGCCCTGGCATTCAGAAGGCCAGCACAGCCTGTGGGCACTGGATTCCCAGAGGGAGAGCGGCCCCAGCTCAGCACCACTGGGCCCTTCTCCAGGATCATCTCTGCTCCAGCAGAAGCACAGCTGGCACTGCAGGAGGACTGCACTGGGCTGACAGCGACAGCCTGACCAACAGGGCTCAGGGCGTCTTCTCACCCTGGCAGCGTGGCCAGGAGTTTGGTTTGTTCTTTTGTGCTACTCTATTTGTATTTTTAATATTCCCAGTACAGAACTGTTATTCCTGTTCCCAAATCTTTGCCCAAAGCCCCTTAATTGCAAAATTACAATAATTCAGAGGGAGGGGTTTCCATTCTCCATTCCAAGGGAGGCTCCAGCTTTCCCTGGCAGACACCTGCCTTCCCAAACCAGGACACTCCTGTCAGTGCCATGGCAGAGTGCAGGACTGATTCAGTTTGGGGTTGTGGCATCTTCTGCTCTAACAGAGGTGAATTTTCAGCTTCGCTCATTAGGGCTGCTCCATCTCCCCGTGCTGTAATCATTTAATTGTGCCTGCAAACCTCTGCACAAACACAAACCTCCAGCACAAACAGCTCCAGGCTGCAATCCTGGGGCTGGAGGCTCCAATGTGATCAGAGAGGGGAGTAGGGAGGAGAAATGGGAGTGCAGAGCGAGGTGAGAGGATTCCAGTGGAATGTGAGCACCTTGTCCCTGCCAGGTGCTCCGCTTCAGCCACCAGAGCGTGAAGAAATGCAGGGTTGCACTGATTGTGTGCACGCACTAATTAATCCCTGCTGGGTTTCCCCGCCATTAAATCCAATTTCAAGAGCAGAAAGGCAATGCAGGAGCTTCCCCAGCCTCTGTTTGAGGACTGGGCTGAGTGTCCCTGGGCCCAGATGATGCCACCCGAGGACCAGAGAGCTCCTGCAAAGCCCCAAAACCCAAACTAAACCCAAACTAAACCAAAACTAAACCAAAACTAAACCCAAACTCCTCACTCACCACCCCAGGGAGAGAAAAATGGAAAAACAAACCCCAGCCAAGAGCTGCTGCAGGGTTTGCAATGCCAGGGGTGTGATGGTGGCTGCCTCCACCTCTGCAGGCACATTTCTGATGTTTTTTTGATGTTTTGGGGATAAATTAAAGCTGCATCCTGCCGATGTGAGGCTGGGGGGTTTTGGCTGCCCAGCAGCAGTCAGACAGGTTGGGCCAAGGCACAAAGCTCACATGAGTGAGCACTCACACTCAGCCCTGGGCACTGCTCCAGCAGCTCCCTTGCAAGATCAAATAGAAACAGAATAAAGCACGAGATTAAAAAAAGGGAAAAAAACAACCAGCGACTCATCCAGATGATTCATAAAATATTCAGAGGGAAAGTCTGGCCCAGAAATCCCCACAGATGACCCGTGTCAGTCAGTTCTGTGCACCCCCAGGGTGGATTGACCAATTTCCGGAGGGGTGACATCAGTGCCTGGGGCTGACACGGCCACTCCTGGCTCTGCAAACAGCCCCTCCTGCAGCTCCTGCCCCAGTGCCCTGCCCGCCTCTGGAGCCACTGATGGTTTGTTTAATTCCTCTTGTCCCTCTGTCACTCATCCTGGCTCTGGCTGCTGGCCTTACTCCAGGGCTTCATTCCCAGCACTGCCTGCAGGACCTCACCTCCATGGCCCTTGTCACACTGGAGAGATCCTCAAATTCCTGAATGAATTGTTCTGGGTTGAGGTCAGTGATGGAAACAAACCCACAGGAGCCCCCGGAGCTGCTGCAGGGCTGGAGCCCCTCTGGAGCCAGGCTGGGAGAGCTGGGGGTGCTCCCCTGGAGAGGAGAAGCTCCAGGGAGAGCTCCGAGCCCCTGGCAGGGCCTAAAGGGGCTCCAGGAGAGCTGCAGAGGGACTGGGGACAAGGGCTGCAGGGACAGGAGCCAGGGAATGGCTTCCCACTGCCAGAGGGCAGGGCTGGATGGGAGATTGGGAACTGGGAATTGTTCCCTGGCAGGGTGGGCAGGGGCTGGGCTGGAATTGCCAGAGCAGCTGTGGCTGCCCCTGGATCCCTGGCAGTGCCCAAGGCCAGGCTGGACACTGGGACACTGGGAGGTGTCCCTGGGGGTGAAATGAGCTGGGATTGAAGATCCCAAACCCACCCAAACCCTTCTGGGATTCAGATTCCTGAATCAAGGATGAAAACCATTGCACAGAATAAGGGTGCAGCCTGGGACAGTGGGAGGTGTCCCTGCCCTGGCACTGGGGTGGATTTAAGGTCCTTTCCAACCCAACCCATTCCATGGTTCCATGAATCACAATTCCCAGGCCAGTGCCTCCATCCCCACACTCTCCCTCTGCTCTTTTGCATGGCCTGGAGCCTTTCCCACCTCTCTGTTCTGAACCTGCCCCGAATCTACTCAAGAATTTATTTCAACACAGCTACAAACATTGAAAGAAATCACCAGGGAGAGCATTTGCCTTCTTAAATACATCCATTCCCCATTTTTGGGGTGCATTTCTTTGTAAAGATCCCCCCATTTTTGCCAGAAGCAGCACCTGTTCTCCAGGCCGGACCCATCCCATTTTATCCACCTCCACATTTATTTCAAGCAGCCTTTTTTTCCCATGCCATTTCCTGACTGATTGAGGCTATTAATTAGCATTTTTTTCACTTGCCAGCTGCTTCATTTGAGAAGCAGAACTTCCAGTGGCCCAGCAAAATTTCAGAGCTGCTCAGAGTCAAGGCCATTCCTCCCAGGAATCTTGATTTGGGCTGGTTCTTCCTCGCAGGGCTCAACACCCCCCATCCTCCAGCCTTTAATTAATCCTCTCATTAACTGCTGAAATACACCCACTGCAGAATTCACAGATCTGGGATCTAACAGAGCCTCCTGACAGACAGATCCTGGCAGAAACAAAAAAAAATCAATCAGCTTTTAGGGGTGACGTTTGCCCATGATTTCATGTTTTGGATGGATTTTCTCTGGCTCTCCATCCCCTCCTGCTCTGGCTGGGACACGCTGAGGGTTCTCAGCCCCTCTGGAGGATTTATTTTTGGAGGATTTCATCCCCAAGCTGCCTCCCTGACACGGCTGTGTCCTCCCTGAGCTCTGTGTGGTGCTGTCCCTCCTGGGGCTCTCCATGGAGCAAAGTTTAGGGTTTTTTTGGGGTTTTCTTTAGTATTTTGGGCACAGCACTGGGAAGTTCTGTTTTCAGACTGTTCCCAACACGAGTCAGGGGGAACACAGCTCCACATTCAGCCACAGGACAAGGTGAAAAGCAGTTTCACTTTGATTGCAGTGAAAATGTCCCAGAAGTGCATTTTCTCTGCTGTCACCACGCCTGGCACAAACCTTCTTTTCTCCGCCCTAAATAATCCATTTAAATATCCCATTTCACCCCAAAAGTGTGGTCACAGGTGGGTCCTGGGGCCAGGGGCCACTGCCCCTCTGCTCTCACTGCCACATCACTCCATTTAAACCCTTAAAAAGCAGAATTTCCTCATTTCACTCCAGAAATACCCATGACTGACCCTCCACAGGAGGCCGGGTAGGACTTTTTTTTTCCCCTAATATTCCGTCCAAAATGATATTTACATTGTTACAACCAATTATTGCCTCATTTTGTGCAATTCCTCTGCTCTCAGTGATCCCTGACCCCCAGTGGAGTTGTCCCATTCCCATCACTGGAATTACTGGGAGGAAGAAGGGGAAAGAAAGTAATTTAGTGACTTTTACAAGAAATCCGTGGTGCAGCAGCCAATTTTGTGAGGTCTTTAACACAGAAAACATATTTTTCAACACAGAAAACATATTTTCAGGGCTCTCTGATTCCAGCAAAGAAGCGGAGATGGAGATCAACACCACCTGCTGTTATTCCACGGTTCCCAAACTCATTTCACATCCCAAGAAAAACCAACATCACCAGAGAGCTGCAGGGAATGGCAGAGAAGGAACCAGTAATGCCAAGGGATAAAATCAATTTGCACTTTGAGTTGAAAATTACACTGATTAAAAATTAGGAAATAGAAAATTACATTATTTAAAAAATTAGGAAATACTGCACAGAAGTTTGTGCACGGAGTGGTCTGACTGCAACTTAGATGATCTTTTAGATTTTGGGTTTCATGTCAACAAGTTTGGGAAGAGGATTTCCAATATTTTAAAGGGGCTTTTAAAAAGGAGGGAGAGAGAGGTTTTTGTAGGACAGGAGCCAGGGAATGGCTTCCCACTGCCAGAGGGCAGGGCTGGATGGGAGATTGGGAACTGGGAATTGTTCCCTGGCAGGGTGGGCAGGGGCTGGGCTGGAATTGCCAGAGCAGCTGTGGCTGCCCCTGGATCCCTGGCAGTGCCCAAGGCCAGGCTGGACACTGGGACACTGGGAGGTGTCCCTGCCATGGCACTGGGGTGGCACTGGGTGAGATTTAAGTCCCCTTCCAACCCAAACCATTCCACGATTCGAAGTGATGCGATATTTCCAAATTTCTATTGATTTTTTTTAACATCAACAACTGTATTTTATCTTGAATGTTTCCAATCCGTGGAAGGGGGAATGAGGAACCTTTTGGCATTCACTGGAGTGGGTGAGACATGAACTGCAGTCAGAGTTACAGAACACGGTGTTGGAATGGAATTTATTTGAATAAGAGTTAATTTTAATAAAATCAGGGACTTGAAGACCCTTCCCCTGTCCCAGTGCCCCTGCTCACTGGTGCTGGTGGCCACGGATCCTCCAGGATGCTCCAGATCCTTGTGTTCCCTCACTGCTTGGCCAGGGATCCACTCCAACACCCCGAGTACTCCCAGTGGCAGAAGGGAATTTCCAGCCCTAATTTGTGTCAAATTTGTAAAAGTATTTCCCAAGATGACCCAAAAGCATTTCCCTGGTGCCGCTGCCTCACTTGTGCAAACTTCAGAAGCTGCAGCTCCTTCCTCCCAGGGGAGTAATCCCGGGATTTGTGGTCACTCCCAGCCTCCCCTCAGCCTCAGCCAGCTCCAGCAATGCTGACCCTGCTGTTATTAAAAGACAGAATAGGAAACACTGATTTTTCTGTACAGATGAGCCACAAAACTGGCTCAGACCGGCCTCTCCTCTGGTTCTCTGCCTGCTCTGTCACATCCTTTCGTTTCCCTGCTGTCCCACGGGCGCTCAGCTCCTCTTCCTGGAAGTTTGCTGGCAGCCTTTGGCCGGGATGCTCTGGCAGTGACCTCCTGCTTTGGGAGCTCCAGGGGAGGAATCCCTCAGGGGGGATGGAAGGAGAGAAAACTTCCCCTCCACCAGCCCAGGCTGGAGAAGCTCTCCTTGGGGACTGTCCCTCTCGGAGAAGGGGCTGGACCCACCCTGGGGGTTCCAGGCCTTGGCAAGGGGCTGCAGCTCGGGATCTGTGTCTGTCCTTTTGTTCCTTAGCAACACAGACCCAAACATTTCCCCTTCCAGCAGCTCCAGCCCCGCAGGGAATGTTGGGTTTCTCCTCCTCCATCAGTGCCAGGAATACCCATCCAGGACCTGGACATCCCAACCCCCGCCTGTCATTGCCAATAACCCAAACCCCAACCAAGGGCCGGCCCCAGGACGCTCTGGAATAACAGGAAGGGCCTGGATTTCTGAGGGTTTGGGATGTGGAAATCCTGCACACGATGGAACAGCTCCTTCAACACAAACATTGGATTCCCAAACACCTTCACCAGCCAGCCTGGACAGCCCTGCTGCCAGTGCCAGGAAAAGCTACAGGAGAAGCTTCAGGAAAAGCTCCAGGAGAAGCTCCAGGAGAAGCTCCAGGAGAAGCTCCAGGAGAAGCTCCAGGAGAAGCTCCAGGGAAATCTCCAGGAAAATCTCCAGGAAAATCTCCAGGAAAAGCTCCAGGAGAAGCTCCAGGAAAAGCCCCAGCAGAAGCTGGTGGGGAGCAGCAGGATGATTTTCCAGGAGAAATGGACCCCTCTGGAGTCTCAGCCCTTCCCCGGTGGGACTGGCAGCAGTAGCTGAGCCCTCTGAGGTTTCCAGGGATGTGCAATTCCCGAGGGGCTGGAGCACATCCCTGTCCTCACTGGCACCATCCTGAGGCTTCCCCAGCAGCTGATCCTTCTGGGATCCATCCTTGGCTCTGCTGGAATTCAGAGGGGAACCAAATGGTTCCACGAGTCTGACACCTCCCCAGTTCCCCAGGGAAAGCTCCTAATACGTAATTACAGTAATTAATAATGATAGCCTGGGTTTATTTCCAAACAGCCTCTGCCTCTGTTGAAACCAGGCAAACAAAACCAAGCCCAGCTGCCCCATCCCTCTTTTCCTGAGGTAACAAAACTCTGCAACAGCACAGGAGAGGCAACCTGAGAACCAGCAGCAACAAAAATCCTCAGAAAGTTAAAAAAAAAAAAAAAATCAATTTCTGCTCTGCTCTTGCCCTCATCACCACTGGGCCTTGATGGCTGATGAATTTCTGATGTGCAGATAAAAATGCCACTGATAGAATTCCCAAAGCCACTCAGGTTATTACAAGCCCTGGACACCCCGGAGGATCTGATGGATTGGGCTGGGATTATCACCTCGGAGCAGCTCAGCCCATCAAGCCTCCTCCTGCTCCCAGCACCTGGGGGCTGTAATTATTAACCAACACTCTGCACCTTGCTCTGCTGGAGACAGAAAAGCTCCGAGCCTCAGACACAGCCCAGGCCCTTCCCCATCCCTCAGACTGGATCCAAGACAAACCAATTTGTAGGAACTGATTCAATTATTTCTCATTTCCTGCCTCCTGTCAGAGCTCAGCCAGGAAATGAGGACTGATCCCAGGGAGGCCGGAGATACCATCAGTCCCCCTGGACAGCACGAACTGGAGGAGAGAAAGTTTTGTCCTACAAAATTTCCCATCAGTTCCAGACAGGTGAGAGATTCCAGGTGAGCTGCAGGGGCTTTGGGTGGATGAAGGGAATGGGGGGGTTTAAGCCTTACTCATCCTCAGTAGTGCAGAGGAAGGACCTGGGTTATGGGACACCTGGAAAGGGGCCCTAAAACATCAGTCCTGCTGAAGCCATGAGCACCAGGATGGTCCCTCAGTGCTCCTACGGACACCACAGGGGCCCCAGCCCTGGGCACGGGAGGGCTGCAGCAGGGCTGGGCTCAGCTGGGCTCACCCATCCCAGGGGAAACCCTGAGTGCCTGAATCCCTGCCAGGCTGGCACCTCCCTGCCTGCCCTGAGAGCCCCTGGGGGACTCTTCCCAATGCGTCCCAAATCCCTAAGGACCAGCCCCCATCAGCCACGGGGTCTCCAGCCAAGTTCCAATCCCTCCAAAGTTTTCCAGGGGCTCAGCGGAGAGCTGGAGTCACAACTTTCAGCTCCAGCTGGAATTAGGCTGGGATTTCCTTGGTTTCCCTCCATTTCCCTCAGCTTCCCTTGATTTTCTTCAGTTTCCTTTGATTTCCCTCGATTTCAATTTATTTCCTTCGATTTCCATTGATTTCCCTCAATTTCCCTTGATTTCCTTCAGTTTCCTTTGATTTCCCTCGATTTCCCTTGATTTCTCTCCTCTGCTCCTGCAGCAAAAGCTGGGACAGCCCGGGCAGGGGGAGCTGGGTGCTGCCATTCCCTGGATCCTGCCATTCCCTGGATCCTGCTGTTCCCTGGATCCTGCCATTCCCTGGATCCTGCTGTTCCCTGCACATCATCCAGGCCGGGATTGGGGCAGCTCCAAACCCGCAGGAAAGAGGAGCTGGAGCTCCATTGCCCGGGAAGATGATGATGATGAGGATGATGATGATGATGACGATGTGTGAGGAGCTGAGCAGAGCCAAAGCTCTGGAAAGGACCCGCACTTCAACCCCCTCAGCTTTTCACTGGCAACTGAGGAACACTCGATACCACACTGAGGGAGGGAAAAGCCTGGAGAACTCATAATGGTGTTTTCCCAGGCATTTCACTGCGAGTGAACCTGAAACTCCAGCCCAGCTCTGCCTCAGGCAGCTGCTTTTTACTGATTGCTCTGCAGAAGGTTCAGGGTATAAAATAATATTAATAAAATTATGATTAGTCACATTAATAATATTAATATTATATAAGTAATAGGTATAGTTATATAACTAGCTGTAGTTATATATAGCGAGATATTCTATATGAATATATTTTAATATATCTACTATATCTATTATATGAACCTATTATACATATACACTTTTTCATATTATATATTATAGTTAATAATAGTAAAATAATAAAATAAAAATACAATAAAATAATAA
This sequence comes from Sylvia borin, assembly GCA_014839755.1. NCBI lineage: Eukaryota > Metazoa > Chordata > Aves > Passeriformes > Sylviidae > Sylvia > Sylvia borin. Next base: position 1,174,624 of record CM025981.1, on the reverse strand, counting down.
TATAAAATAGTTATAATGGTGATAATAGGAACAACAATATAAAAATCTAGCTCTAGCTAGTTGTATAACTACGGATGTTATAAGAAAAATAAAAATGAAAGGAAAAGGAGAAGTAAATGTAAAGAAATATAAAAAGAAAAATAAATAAAAATAGAAATTAAAATTCAATAATAATAGTAATAATGATGGTAATAATAATAATAATAAGCCAAGAGCACAGTCTTCAGTAGGTTAAGCAGCATCCAGGCATCTCCCGTGTGATTCCTTTCAGAAATCCCTCAGCCATGGAAAGTCTCGCTCAGGTCCTGCTCCTTTTCCAGACCCTTTCCCCACTCCCGATGGGGGATCCCCATGGTCAGGGAAATGTTCTCCTGAGCCCGGGAGTTCCGCAGCTCCGGGGCCCGGCTGCACTCGCCGTTCTCCCGCCCCGGAGGGGAGCCCACCCTGCCCCAGGCTGCGGCACCCCCGGCTCCTGCCCGGGCTCCCAGGGCCTTCCCTGCTCCTGGGACAGCAGAGCCAGGGTGTGGGGGAGGCAGGGAGGCATGGTGGAGCCCTGGAGGATGAGGATGTCAGGTTTTCTGTGCTAAAAAACACTGACCCTCAGCAGACACTGCATGTGACCTGAGGCCGTGGAACAGGCTCCCGAAATGGAGTGATGGCACTGGGGTGTGGGGGTGTGGGTTGAACGGTGTTGTGTGATCTCACAGGGTGAAAAACTGAGATTTAGGATCTTAGTACATGGCGACACATGTGGGGCAAGATGGAGGATTTTGGGTGTTGTCTGGGTCCTTCTTCACTTTCTTCTTAGTTTGGGTGGTTTTCTGTAACTGGTTGATAAAGTCTCTATTGCAGACTTCAAGTGGTCAGTTATTGGGTTGAAAGTATAAATAATACAGGTGTCATCTCGTTATTGGGTGATTAGTGCTTAAAAGACCTTGGAAAGGGTTAGAATGGAAAAATCTCCATTTTCTACCTTGTCATCTGGAACCCACAACTCATGAGACTGTGCTGTAGAGAAGAATTAATCTGAGTCCAAACACAAAAACTGCATCCCGTGCATTAATCCTGGCTCTAACATGAAGAAAAGATGAGAAACCTCACAGATGCAAACACACCAGCATGGGATTCTCTCCCAGGAATGTGGAGCTGTGGGAGGAGGAGGAGGAAGAGGAGGAGGAGGAGAGCAGCTCCCAAGGCAGTGACGGAAAATGCCCTCAGTCTGGCCACCTCCCCTATGTGCTGAAAGAATTCCTGCTTGGAAAGTTTCCCGTGGAAACCTCGCAGAGGCAACACACAGAGAGCAGAGTGTTTGTGCAGCAGGAAGGCCCAGGGTTTGTTTGGAGGAGGGGGGGAGTGTGCAAACAGGATGAAAAATAAATATTGAAGTCCCCTGAGAGGCTGCTGATGGCACTGAGGGGCTGTCACCGGGAATCTCTGGATCCATGCTGGCTGAAAGCCATCCCAGCACAGCAGTTTCTGGTGATTGCAGCTGAATTCCAGAGGATTGTGTCCCTTCCCGGGCAGCTGGCAGCCAGAATAACCCCCCAGCAATGGGAAGAGATCCTGGGCTCCCTTTCAAGATGAGCTTGCCCAGCTGGACGAGGGCTTGGGGAAATTTGGCTTGCAGAGAAAACCCAGAGTAACAGGAAGAAACAGTCTCAGGTTGTGCCAGGGGAGGTTCAGGTTGGATATCAGGAATAAATTCTTCATGGAAAGAGTTGGAAGGTGCTGCTCAGGGCAGGGGTGGAGTCCCCATCCCTGGAGGGATTTAGAAGCCATCAGTGGTGGCCTTGGCAGCGATGCCTGGAGTTTTCTCCCCCATGTATTTCAGGTTCTGTGGTGCCCAGGGGTGAGCTCTGAGCTCACAGTCAGTGTCACTCAGCTCTGCACACAGCAGGGACACAAAACAAATCCTTCTCCTGCTGCACACCAAGGACAACTTTCAGCCCCAAAGCACAAACAAGGGTGGGCTGGAGGGAGGGACAAGAAGGATGGGACCTCACAGCCTGGGGCTGGAATGGGACAATTCAACCCCAAGATGCAAATGGACCAAAACTTATCAAAGTGTGAGACCTCGTGACCATTTGTCCATTTTGTGACCACTTTGGGTCCATTTTGTGACAATTTTGGGTCCATTTTGTGACCATTTTGTGTCCCCCTTGGGTGTAGCCCTGGTCAGGCTCTTGTCCTGCCCAAGGTGGATCCTGGAGGCCTTTCAATAAATCCCTGCTTTATTCTCCAGCTCTGTCCACTCTCTGTTCCAGCTCAGCCTTCCCAAGGCATCAGCTGTGCCAAGTGGTTGGGCTCAATGACCTTAGAGGGATTTTCCAACCTGACATTTCTGTGATCCTGCAATTAGGGGAGTATACACCCTGCCCTCTGGATTTCAGGAACCCCCTTCCTGCACTAACACTTCAGGATATTTTCCTTAAAAAGGAAAAAAACATGGACATCTCCCAGCTCCCTGTCCCAAATGCCTCCTGTCTGTATTTTGCCTGAGCAAGGGAATCCCTGAGAGGTGCCAGGATCTCATGGTCAGTTCTGCTGCAATTAAAATAAATCCAGTTTTTAGTTCCAGAAAGTTACAACCTCAGCATCTTTGGCTATCCCAAAATTGCAGTGCTTTTCTGCAGGCAGGGAGGGACACACAGGAGGTCCCTCAGTGTCCCCATTTGGGACGGGTGGCTTTGGTTCAGATCAGCACAGAGCAGCAGGAGGCTGCCAACAACCTCCCAACCCAGCTGGGAATTCCCTGCACGGAGCCAGAGGGACTCGGGGCCACCTGATCCCAGGCACAGCTCCCAAAGCCCTGCTCCAGAGGTGACCTCAGCTGCTGGAGGCCCCTGGTGACACCAGCCACCCTCCCTCAGGGAAGGCAGGAAGACTATGCAGACAAAAATACACAAAACTGAGTGGCTGCTGCTCCTGCTGCCATGTCCTGTGCTCTCCAGCATTCCTGGCAGGGCGGGGATGGGACTCCTGAAGGAGTTGGGGCATAGTTAGGATGATTTTTCTTGTTTTAGGATGATGTTTTAGGATGATGCTCTTCACTGAAAGGAATAAAACCTCCCCAGGCTTCATCAGACACAGCCAAGGGCCTTTCATGCCAGATACCCTGGAGACTTGGGCTGCCAACAGCACCAGGGCTGGGAATTCTCTGCTGGAGAAGCCCAGCTGCACATCCAAACCCCACAGTACCTCCCAGGGATCAGGAATTCCCTGTTGAGAAACCCCAGCTGCACATCCAGCACCCACAGAACCTTCCAGAGTTCAGGAATTCTCTGCTGGAGCAGCCCAGCTGCAGATCCAGCACCCACAGAACCTCCCACAGATCAGGAATTCTCTGCTGGGAAAGCCCAGCTCAACAAATTTAGCTCAAGGTTCAACACGTGAGGAGTTGAATTCATAATAAATTATTGTAATTAGGAATACTTTGCAGCCAGCTTGGCACATGGCAGCTCTAAATCTCCCTGCCTGGCTCAATAATTCTCCTTTATTTGTGACCCTCTGCTCTCACACACACCTCACTGTAGTTCTCAATATTGAGGGGAAAAAATAAATATCCACAAACCAACAACTGAGCCACGGAAAAAACCATCATCCCCTGTACACTGTGCACATCAAACCCCACCGTGCTTGGCCTCACTGAATTCCTGGGGAAAACCTCCTCAGCCTGAACTCCCCAAGGCTCCTTTCCCTGCTGTATTTCCCCACTTCACCCCACCTGGGACACCTGGGAGCTCCCCAGTGACCCACCCCAATTCCCTGGCAGCCTCCAGCTCTCCTGCCAAGCACAGGGTCCTTTAGGGTCCCTTACTGGAGAAAATTTCCTGTTTTATCAGCCCCAGGTGCTGGCACAGGCCAGGCCAAGGCTTGGCAGATAACCCCACACTTGGAGCAGCTCTTGGGGTTTTGCGAAGGGACTGAACCACTCACGAGAGCCCTGAGAGTGCTCAGGCTCTGGCAGCCTCCAAACCACCATAATTCTGCCATCAGTTTGTTTAAATAAGAATGTCAAGACACCCACAGAGGTTGAAAAGCACTGCTTTGAGTGCTGATCTGAAACATATGGGAGAAGAATTTGTGCTCTGAAAGCGCCGCTACTGTGCTGCTCCCACAGGAGCAGGCACACAGACCAGGCTGATCTGAGGTCTGCAAGGAGCCAGAGCATCCCCAAAACCAGAAAAATGTATGAAATTTGGCTACATCCATCTGCTTATTCACTTATATCAAATAACCAAGTTAGGAACAGAGGCAAGGGCACCCAAGCCTTGTGCTGCTCCCACAGAAGCAGCCACACAAGCCAGGCTGATCTGAGGTCTGCAAAGAGCCAGAGCACCCAAAAACCAGGAAAAAAAATTAAATTTGGCAACATCCATGTGATTATTCCCTTATATCAAATACACCAGGCTAGGAACAGAGACAAGGGCACCCGAGCCTTGTGCTGCTCCCACACAAACCAGGCTGGTCTGGGGTCTGTGAGGAGCCAGAGCACAAAAAACCCAGAAAAATGTATAAAATTTGGCTACATTCATCTGATTATTCTCTTATATTGAATATACCTAGTTAAAAACAGAGGCAAGGGGACCCAAGCATTCAGAAACACTGAATTTCCAAATAAGCAGATGCCAGTTGAGCATCCCCAGGAGAGTTTGCCAAGACCCTGCCCCTAATCTGCCCCTCCTCCTATTTAAAAATCTTGGAATTCTTCAGTCATATCCCAACAGCACCGAGAGCAGCTTATCATCTTATTAGGTCACATTTTCTTTTCGTTTGAGGCTCCACAGAGCAAGAAACCTGCAGTGACAGCTGGGCTGAATTCATATTTTCAACACAAAGACAAGGAATTCCTCCCATGGGTCTAAAGAGGGACCCTGCACCTGCTCCCTGCCCCTGCCCTTGGTTCTGTGGGACTCCCTCAAAGGCTCGAAATGCCTTTGAACATCTGCAGGGAGCGATCCCAGCTTCCCCCACTGCTCCAGCCTGGAGAACTCCAGCTGAGCCTGAAATCTGGGACTGAGGCTGGCTGCAGGTTTGGGAGGAACCTGCTTGCAACTCATACGTGGCGAGCTCCTCCTCAGAAAAAAGGATTGAAACTAAGAAGTAGGTAGAGAAGCGTCACCATTAAAAAAAAAAAAAAAAAAAAGTAAAAAGCAACTTGGGATATTTAAAAATATATATATCTGCAAGTTGGATCCTTGCCTCCAGCTATTCCCTGGATTTCTGAGCAGCAGCAGCCTCTGCCCAGCTCCCTCTGCCACTGTTGGTCTTCAATCCATGTGCTCCTGGCTCATCCCAGAGCCTCTGGAGCCTCTCTGAGGCCAGCAGTGTCCCAGGAGGAGTAGTGATCCCCTTCCCTTCCCTTCCCTTCCCTTCCCTTCCCTTCCCTTCCCTTCCCTTCCCAAACCTTCCCTTCCCTTCCCTTCCCAAACCTTCCCTTCCCTTCCCTTCCCTTCCCTTCCCTTCCCAAACCTTCCCTTCCCTTCCCTTCCCAAACCTTCCCTTCCCTTCCCTTCCCAAACCTTCCCAAACCTTCCCTTCCCTCACTGCTCCTCCTTTGGGCAGCTCAGGCTGAAATCCACAACCTCCAGAGCTCTGGTTCCACCAGGACAGAGCTCACAGCTGCAAACTGGGAGCAACTGGAAAATCTTTCTCTCCCAGTGCTCCCGGTCCCACTGCTGGGTTCTGTCATAGTCCCTGTGGAAGCCAAATTACCTGGGACAGATCAAAGCTCAGCCCAGGTTTGTGGACTTGATATTTTCTGAGCTTGAGAATTGCTGAGCTCTTCCCAAGGGAAGCTTTTCAACAGTTTTTCCTTTTCCCAAAACAACCTCGTGTAGACAATATTCCTTTCCCATGACAACAGGAGCTGTTTGCTATTTCTGTCCCTGAGCCAATGGCAGAGGTGTCAGCCCCATGGACCAATAATGTGCCTTTTAGCCCAGCGCGTTATAAAAGGGCTGAATGAATTGTAAATAAACCTTCTGATTTCTGCTGCCTCCTGACTGGGGTTGAACATCTTTATTTCGTGTCCTATTGCATCACAGGTTCCCTACAGGGAGGGAATAAACCTGAGACCCTGGGAGGTGGGACATTAATTAGGAAGATGTTAATAGAGTGAGTGCCACTGGTTCAAGACCTTAGACTTACAAGGTCAAGCCCCTGCCCTTGAACCAAGATTGGACACCTGCCTCCAGGTAAAACCCTATAAAATGCCAGGATAACCACGCCCCTGGGCTTTGGATTAAATCCTATCTCTGGGCTATCCATCTTTATTAATATTATTAATATTATTAATACCCATCCCATTTATTGTCTGTCTTTGGTTTCGTAACCAAAAAAAAAAAGTTTATTTTGTTCCATCTATTGAAACCCAGTTGGGGAGATTTTTCTTTATCTGTTGTAACTCCTGAAGGGAGGGTATAACTGTCTTTCTGATAACAAGCCAGCTGTTAAAAACTGGCTTATCTCTCTGCTCAGATGGGGCATTGCTTCTTATCTCTGTTCATTGTTCCACTACCTCCATGGGGATATCTCCTGTTAATGGGCCATCAAGGCTCACCAATGACATCACACATTACATCATCCCAGTGTTCCTTATCTCCTCCATGGGATATCTCCTGCTAATGGGCCATCAAGGCTCACCAATGACATCACACATTACATCATCCCAGTGTTCCTTATCTCCTCCATGGGATATCTCCTGCTAATGGGCCATCAAGGCTCACCAATGACATCACACATTACATCATCCCAGTGTTCCTTATCTCCTCCATGGGATATCTCCTGTTAATGGGTCATCGAGGCTCACCAATGACATCACACATTACATCATCCCATTGTGAGATGCTCCACCCAGGGAGGAGGAGCCAAACCATCTTCACCTAGATTAAAGGAGGCACCAGTGTCACCAGTCTGGGAGGTTTCCCACCAGATTCCTGGAGGAAGACCAGACCCATCTCACCATTACTGGACCCTTTTTCTACGGGACCATCTCCAACAGGACCACATCTGCCACTCCAGGAGGGCTGACTCTGAACAGCTTCCAACACCCTGACCAACCGGGTGTCAGGTTGTATTTCTGACCCTGTCAGGGTTTTATAGGATTTCTTGTTCGTTTGCTTGCTTATTCTTCTGTACTACAACATTTGTATTTTAATATCCCTAGTAAAGAACTGCTATATCTATTCTCAAAATCTTTGCCTGATAGCCTTTTAATTGCAAATTTATAGTAATTTGGGAAAAGGAGAGGAGGGGCTTACATTCCAAGGGACACTCCAATCTCCCCTGGCAGATACCTGTCTATCAAAACCAAGACATTATCCATCGTACCCATCTCATTTATCAGCCACAAGCTGTTGTGTGCATTTCCACACCCAAGCAAATGATTCTGTGTGAGCAAAAACAATTTAGGTTTACCTTTGGACATAGAAGGAATCCAAGTTAAAAAAGTTTTGTGCCCTTCTCACCAGCGTTGGCCCAGGGTCAGCACAGGGGCACTGGCTGGCCTTTAGAAACGTTTCTCAAAACCTGTAGCTGCTTCTATTGGCAGCGAGCCAAATTAACCCTCCTGAAACATTAAATATTTATGAAGGTGCACAAAGGATCTCAAGTGCTTTTTAAGGCGTCTTAGCAAGGTTTCTCTGACACCTGTGCTCGGCTTTTCTTCTGTTTCTGTTTTGTTTGTGATTTCCTATTCTTATTCAAAGCTTTGCTTTACAAAACACACTGGAAGAGCCATCTCTTGAATTATTTTAAGCTATTTTCTCTGCAAGGGCTGGCCCCTCAGAGGTGATGGACCTTCGTGGGGCTCGTCACCTCTGACCCCATGCAAGATTCCATCAACATGAAACCCAGCCAAAGCAGGACTGGGGTCCCGGGGACCAGCCCACCCTTGTGACAAGTCCCCACAGCAGGGTGAGCTGTGTGCTCCGTCAAACTCTGCAGAACAGGAAAACCTCTCCAGACGTGAAACCTGTGATGTGAACTGGGGTGGGGATGGCTTTATTCCCACTCCCAGGAACTCCTCTCTATGTGGATCCCTGGTCAGCGAATGGATTTTATAGGAAATACACCCCCAAATCCATGTCACTTTTTAAAAAAACACGATTTAGCCACACTTTACTCTCAGATCTTTATCACTTCCATCATTCCCAAGAATTCCACATGCCATCTGCCATCCCCAGGACTCCCTGGTAGTCCATAGTAAAGAGAACTGAAAACCAACTACAGCTAGGAACATTAAAAGAAATAAAAACAACCTCCAAAAAAGAAACCAAACAGGAATCAGACCAACACCAGCCTTGCACAGGGAGTTGTCTCCCCGAATTGATGTTTTCACCATTAGAAAGTGACAGAAAAGGCAGTCCCAGAAGCCAGCTCGGGATTACATTCTCAGAGTCATCTTCCTGCCCTGCTCCCAGCGGGACACGGACAGTGTCAGGCCCTGGCTCTGTCTGTTTGAACATCGGGGTCCTAATTGATTGCACAGGGCTTGGACTCCATTAAAGGGCTCCCGTAAATCCCAGCCCTGCACAGCAGAGCCCGCCTGCCCATGCAGAGGGCAAGAACTGCCTAATCCTGAGTCAATCTGATTTTAAAAACCACCCAAAAAACACGTTTGCCTGCTCTGATTTTCCGCAGAATTAACGGCAGGGATTATGTCAGAGCGTGGATGAAGTGCAAACGCCCGAGGCTGGAGCCCTGCCAGCAGCCCATGAACGCTCTGCTCACAGACACAGCTCATTAGTGCAGACATTTGGCCCCTGTCACCCCGCGGCTCCCAGTCAGGCATTGTGTCATGCCTGGGAAGGCGGGATGAGGAGGAAGGACAGCCCAGGTGATCCTGGATTTGCTGCAGGACTTCACACAAATCCTTCTGCATTTCAATTTTCGACCCCCTGACAATGGGGAATGTCTAAGCCTGGAGGGAAATATTTATTCCCAGGGAAGTGAGGGCAGGGAGCATTGGAAATGCGAAGAGAAGGAGTGTTTGAGGCTGGTACCTGCATCCAGCCCTTCCTGGGAGTTTGGCACTTCCCAGCATTTCCCAATGACCCCGAGATCAGCTCTGACCCTCAGCCTCTCTTCCCTCCTCTGCTGGCAGCAGCTTGAGGCATTTTCCTCTCTGTTCCACTCCCCCCCTCTGCTGTGAGAGCTCAGAGCTCCCAGCCCATTCCCTCTCCTGCTGGATAATTGCAGCTCTTCCCTCCTGACCAATTCCTGCCTCTCTCCATCCCTGCCCAGCCGCTGGAATTGTCTGTCTGATCAAACCACAGAGTCACAGAACCACCAGGTTGGAAGAGACCTCCAAGATCATCGAGTCCAACCCAGCCCCAACACCTCAACTAACCCCTGGCCCCAGTGCCACATCCAGTCTGCTTTAAACACACCCAGGGATGGGGACTCCACCTCCTCCCCGGGCAGACCATTCCAGCACTTTATCACCCTTTCTGTAAAAATCCTTTTCCCTGATACCCAACCTGTATTTCCCTTGGCCCAGCCTGAGGCTGTGTCCTCTCGTTCTGTCAGTGCTGCTGGAGAAAGAGCCCAGCCCCACCTGAGCACAGCCACCTTTCAGGGGCTTGTGGAGTGATGGGGTCACCCCTGAGTCTCCTTTTCTCCAGGATAAACACCCCCAGCTCCCTCAGCTGTTCCTCACAGGGTTTGTGTTCCCAGCCCCTCACCAGCCTCGTGGCCTCCTCTGGATGTGCTCAAGTGTCTCAATGTCCTTCCTAAACTGAGGGGACAGAGCTGGACACAGCACTCAGTGTCCATCCTGAACTGAGATCCCAGAGCTGGACACAGCACTCAGTGTCCATCCTGAACTGAGGGGCCAGAGCTGGACACAGCACTCAGTGTCCATCCTGAACTGAGATCCCAGAGCTGGACACAGCACTCAGTGTCCATCCTGAACTGAGGGGACAGAGCTGGACACAGCACTCAGTGTCCATCCTGAACTGAGGGGACAGAGCTGGACACAGCACTCGAGGTGTGGCCTGACCTCCTCCTTTCCACCAGAGCCCCTCATCTGTGTGATCCAGGCTCTGGGAAATGCTCCCCTCTGTTCTTTCAGCTGCTCTTGGACATCACATTTGCTCCCAGCCATGACATTTCCTCCCTGCTCTGCTCTGCCCACAGCCCTGGAGACCTGGACGGGCACTTTCCAGTCTGAACGTTCTTTGTTCATTTTGGTTTATAATTCAGTTATATTTGGGTTATAATTTACAATTTTAAAATGGGATAAAAATCATGTCAGCACTGAGGTTTCACCCTCAGGCTCTCCTCCAGCTTCCTCTTTTCCCCCTCCCAGAGCCCAAAAGCCTCGGCCTCACTGCAGGGAATGACCCCAAGTTGTGCACTCAGGGTTTCACAGCAAACCTCCAAAATGAGATAAAGTCACACAAAAGTCCAGGAAAGAGGAAAAGCTCCAGACCTGGGAGTGGTTTAACCAGCCCCAAGGGGAGACAGGAGGTCTAAAAACGCAACACCCCTCCTGCCATCCATTATTTTTGCCACATTTTCGCCAGGGAATGACTGAGACAGGGCAGGCTTTGGGCCCACAAGTCTGGCAAGGCATGGAGGGGATTCCCCAATCCAGGCAGAGCTCCCCTACTCCCTCTCTGCCCCTGGATTCATCTTTGCCCTGCAGAAGGAAGGGAAATCCTGCTTTGTCCTCCCCAGGCACCCACTTGTGTGCCCATCTCAGAGTAGGGGCTGCTCCTCTTCACCCCTTTGAGCTGATCCTTGGGTCTGAGAGGTGTTACAAGCAAAGAAATTGCTGAGAAAAACACAAAAATGAGTAGATTTGAAATTCCTTTAGCGCTCAGTCTGGCACTGGAGCCCCCTTCACTCCCCCAAGGTGACACAGGTACCCCAGGCATTGTGAGAGGCAGCAAAGGCATTTTCCTGCCTGATCCCATTCATTAAGTCTTGATTTGAGCTGGAAACAAATGGGAATTCTGGTCAGAGACAAGATAAAACCCGTGGTGAGTGGAGTGAGATGGTGGGAAAACCCCTGGAAATGCTGGGCTCAGGAAGGGCATCCTCCTCTTCCTCCTCCTCCTCCTCCTCCTCCTCCTCCTCCTCCTCCTCCTCCTCCTCCTCCAGGGACCACGGGGGAATCCCACGGGCTTGGATGCTCACAGGGTTCTTCAGGAGAAGGAAATCTGTGCAGAAACTTGAGCATCCCACACGAGGTCAGGCAGGAAGCTGCAGACAACATTTTTTAATAATTGGTTGTGGGAAATCAGCACCCACGAGGACGGGTCAGGGGCTGGCTATGCTGGCAGAAAGAATTCCGGGAAAAAATAATGAAGGAAACCAGACAAAACCTCATCTAAACCCTTCTGAAGTTTGCTGGATTTCCTGGGAAAACAGGAACAAACTGCAGAATGAACCCAGTTTGTCCAGTGAGGTGTCCAGACCAGGAAACACCAACAATTCCCAGCCAGGAATATTCAGATGTTTTAAAGGCGAGCTCAGGGGTTTGTGTGTCCCTTCACACACCAGGAAAGGGGAGGACTGGGAGGAGGAGGGTTTATCCCCAATCCCACTCCCAGCACTCCAGGAGCTACTGGAGAGGCCAGGGAACAGCTTGGGCAGGAACTGCTCGGCACAAACACAGCTGCTGGGACAGGAAAGGCACAGGGGACATCCTGCACTCCCCAGCCAAGCCTGGCCAGGCCCCGCTGCACCCAAAGCGGGAACAGCCCGAGCCTGGAAAATCCTTTTCCATGCCTGGGATGGAGCAGGGAAGGGGGCTGTGCTGATGGACTCAAGCATGCAGGATTTAGTGGGGTTTAATGGGGTTTTTTACAGTCCTGCCTCAAAGGAGACACCAAAGGAGGAAGGTTGGAGGTGGGTGATGCTGAGTTGCTCTGCACGGACCCTCCAGGTGCAGTCCCAGGATGCCTGGAGTTTTCTCCCCCATGTATTTCAGGTTCTGTGGTGCCCAGGGGGGCAGCTCTGAGCTCACAGTCAGTGTCACTCAGCTCTGCACACAGCAGGGACACAAAACAAATCCTTCTCCTGCTGCACACCAAGGACAACTTTCAGCCCCAAAGCACAAACAAGGGTGGGCTGGAGGGAGGAACAAGAAGGATGGGACCTCACAGCCTGGGGCTGGAATGGGACAATTCAACCCCAAGATGCAAATGGACCAAAACTTATCAAAGTGTGAGACCGTTTGTCCATTTTGTGACCATTTTATGACCATTTTGTGTCCATTTTGTGACCATTTTGGGTCCACCTTGGGTGTAGCCGTGGTCAGGCTCTTGTCCTGCCCAAGGTGGATCCTGGAGGCCTTTCAATAAATCGTTGCTTTATTCTCCAGCTCTGTGCAGTCTCTGTTCCAGCTCAGCCTTCCCAAGGCATCGCCCAAAGGTATCAACTCACAGGTTATTGTCCTAAAAGCAAGGAAAACACAAAGTTCTGAGCTCAGAGCTCTGACAGTGTTCCCTGCCCATGGCAAGGCATTGGGATGAGATGATCTTCAGGGCTCCTCCCGACCCAAACCAGCCTGGGACTCTGTTTGTAACATTTGGGGTCGTGCCTGAAGCTCCAGCTGTGGTTCCACAACCCAAGAGCTGCTCCTGACAGAAATTAACCCCGTTTCAAAGTGAATAACCTGGGGTTATTTCTGTATTCTGGGACGTTTCCTCTCCAGGAGCTCCTGGAGGGCAGCTCTGGGCAGTGATGGTGCTGCAGCCACCCCACACCTCCCCTCTGCCAGCTCTTCCACACAAACCTCAGCCCAGAGCGGGCTGGATGGGGCCTGGAGCACCCTGGGGTTGAGGGATGAGGTGGGATTTCAATTCCCTCCCGTGCCCCAGCAGGCTGGGATCCTGTCAGGACACCCTGCACACAGCTGAGTGTCCAAGCTCAGAGCCCAGAAAGCCACACCTTTGAGTTGCTGCTCCTGCTCTGACTCTACATTTAAATTTCTTGCCTTTCCTCTTCTCCCAAATGCATTTTCCCACCCTCTACCTCGCTACTCTCCATCCAGGAAAAGATTTCCTGAAGAAACCAGTCAGAAAAACAAATTGATTTTTCACTTTGACTGTTCCCTGAGTTACCAGGGAAAATATTTTCTTTTTAACTAAACCCAAAAATAATGGGAAAAATCCAAATTCTCATGAAGACACTTTATGGGGAGGAAAAAAGGGATTCACTTCCTATGGAATTGAAGCTTTTTGTCGTATTGGCTTTTAAGTATATTTTAATGTGAGAACATAATGATTTCCAAAGCAAAAAGCACAGATTCCCTTCATTCTGCAAATATTTTTTTTTTTTTCTCTCCTTGCTGTTTTTCTCTCCTCTTGTTAAGGAAAGCATCTTTCAAGCAGCTGAGCTGCCTCTTAAACAATTCCCCCTTTCATCTTGTCAGCATTGGGAAAATTTAAGTGTCTCTCCTCCCTTAAATTGCCACGCTGTGTTTTGTCTCCTTCGGATTAGGTTTTTAGGCAGAAAAAGTGATTTTCTTGTGCTATTAAGAAAAAAAAAAGAATGTAATTTTAAGATGCTCAAAGAGACCTCGGGTTCTTTTAGGAGAATCATGGAATATCCAGAGTGAGGAGGGACCCACCGGGATCATGGATCCAGCTCCTGCACCCCACCAACCCCAGCCTGTCATCCCTGGTGTCCAAAGGCTCCTGGAGCTCTGGCAGCCTCGGGGCCGTGCCCATTCCCTGGGGAGCCTGGGCAGTGCCCAGCACCTCTGGGGGAAGAACCTTTCCCTGCTCTGCAGCCTGAGCCTGCCCTGGCCCAGCTCCAGGACCTTTCCTTGGCACCCAGCACAGATCCTGGTGAGTGGGAGCCTCACAGCCCTTCAGGCTACACCCAAAGCCCACAGAAAACCCACCAGAAAACCAGATTCTGGGAGGGACATGGGGCCTGGCTCCTTTCTTTCCAGCAGCTTTTGCTCAGATGAGCTCTTCACAATCCAGGGTCAGCTCTTCCTCCCTCCCAGCATCCCACCACCACTGGGTTCATATTTGGACACAGGGCTGTCCCTGGGGGGCTCAGAGAGACACAACCCCCCATCTCTGCACTGCTGGTGAAGTTTTTTAGCTGAAAGACAACCAAAAATTCCACACATGAACCCCACTTTTTAACTAAAATATTCTTTACAGAGGCAGCATACGCTCCAGTGCACAGGCTGGTGCTTGAGGCTTTAAATTGCTGTTCCAGGGAGAGTTGGCAGGCCCAGGATGGGATTTCGTGGGGGGCAGCCCTGCCTGTGGTGGGGGTTGGAATGAGGGGGGATTTAAGGTCCTTTCCAAGCCAAACCACTCCGTGATCCCGGGATTCTGGGATTCCCAGGGGGGGGCTCTGCAGCCACAGCGCTGCCCGGCAGGAGGACAGCAGTGCCTGCTCAGCGCTTCTCAGCACAGGGGAAATCCGGCAGACAAAGCCCCAGGAGATGCTCCAGGGCACTCTGAGGGGTCGGGCTGGCAGCAGCAGCCCTCGTGGAAAAGTCTGAGCACTGATTTCTCCTCGCCATGTAAAGCAAACAGAGTCAGGAAAACCCCTTTCACTCAAAAATGTAAATTACTGGAATTGTTTGCTTAATATGTAGGAATGGAGCAAAATATCCAGGCTGGGAGAGCTGGGGGTGCTCCCCTGGAGAGGAGAAGCTCCAGGGAGAGCTCCGAGCCCCTGGCAGGGCCTAAAGGGGCTCCAGAAGAGCTGCAGAGGGACTGGGGACAAGGGCTGCAGGGACAGGAGCCAGGGAATGGCTTCCCACTGCCAGAGGGCAGGGCTGGATGGGAGGTTGGGAACTGGGAATTGTTCCCTGGCAGGGTGGGCAGGGGCTGGGCTGGAATTGCCAGAGCAGCTGTGGCTGCCCCTGGATCCCTGGCAGTGCCCAAGGCCAGGCTGGACACTGGGACACTGGGAGGTGTCCCTGCCATGGCACTGGGGTGGGATTTCAGTTTCCTTCCAGACAAACCATTCTGGGGTCCTGTGATTCCTGCTGAAGCCCAGCTGAGCTCTGCAGAGCTGTGCTCCCATTCCAGGCACTGCCCTGGGGCTCCGGGTGAGTTCACTGCCAGGTTTGCAGGTGAATTTGGGGCCTTGGTGCAGGGCCAGGACTTGGACTCCAGGATCTTTGTGGGTCCTCCCTACCCTGGATAATCCCTGAGTCCATATTTTATGTTAAATAAAGGAGCTTCACCCTTGGCTCTCCCTGGCGCTTGGGGCAGCTGGAATTGCCTCAGATTCCTCCTCCCCTGGTGCTGTGTGTGCTCAAACCCTGCCTTTGGGCTGGGTGACTCCTTCCAAAACAAACACTGAGAATTCTCAGAACTCATCCCAGCAGCCGAGGAAATCCCCTCACAGGGGCTGGGGTCACAGGGAGCTCTGCTGGTTTCACATGGAGCCTTTCCCCGGGCTGTGCCAGGGGATTCCCACCAGGTGAGTGCCCCAGGGAGCTGCTCAGGGGAGAGGAGTGACACCAGCCCACAGAACCTGATGCCTGGAGTTTTGTCTCCCATGTATTTCAGGTTCTGTGGTGCCCAGGGATGCAGCTCTGAGCTCACAGTCAGTGTCACTCAGCTCTGCACACAGCAGGGACACAAAACAAATCCTTCTCCTGCTGCACACCAAGGACAACTTTCAGCCCCAAAGCACAAACAAGGGTGGGCTGGAGGGAGGGACAAGAAGGATGGGACCTCACAGCCTGGGGCTGGAATGGGACAATTCAACCCCAAGATGCAAATGGACCAAAATTTATCAAAGTGTGAGACCTCATGACCAATCAGCCATTTTGTGACCATTTTATGACCATTTTGGGTCCATTTTGTGACCATTTTGGGTCCCCCTTGGGTGTAGCCCTGGTCAGGCTCTTGTCCTGCCCAAGGTGGATCCTGGAGGCCTTTCAATAAATCCCTGCTTTATTCTCCAGCTCTGTCCACTCTCTGTTCCAGCTCAGCCTTCCCAAGGCATCAAAGCCACCACAGCAAAGAACTGGGAGGAGATTGGAGCACGGAGGCTCAGAGCAGCTCATGGCTAACCCCAAAGTGAGGACTTTCTCCTTATTCATCCACTAATCATGTTCAAATCCAATCAAATGGCCCCGCTTTCTCCATTTTCCTTTGACTAGAAGAAAGTCTTTTCCTGTTCTGGCTCAGGGAAGCAGATCTAGGGCTGTGTGCTGTTCCTGAGTGCCTAAAACCCCAAAAGAGGGGAGGGGAGGGGAAGGGAAGGTTTGGGAAGGTTTGGGAAGGTTTGGGAAGGTTTGGGAAGGGAAGGGAAGGGAAGGGAAGGGAAGGGAAGGGAAGGGAAGGGAAGGGAAGGGAAGGGAAGGGAAGGGAAGAGCCACATGGCAGCTTCCAGCCCTCAGCCCTGGGGCTCATCAGGGAAGGCAAAGTCCAACCTCAGGCAGCCCCCTGTCATTTGGGAAGGGGCTGCATCCAGTCTCGAGGGAGACGGGGGTTCCCAACCCCAGTTCAGGAGATCCCAGTTCAGGAGATCCCATGGCTGGGCACCTCTGACTCTGTCCCATCTTGGTGAAGACAAAGAGGGAAGGGTTTGGATTCCTCCAAGAGCAGAGCAGCCTTTGGGGCACACCCCAGGCTGAGCATCCCTCAGAAGTGAAAAGTTCATCTTATGGATGTGAGGATTTTTTCCCATGGGAGATTTATTTTAAGGTGGGAATGCCAGAATACTCCCATATTTTTGTCTCTAACCATAACATTACAGCCAGAAATGTTTTTGGGGTGTTTTTTTTTTGTTTTGTTTTGTTTTTCTAAAGTAGGAAGAACAGTTTTCCAAAGAGAAAATGTAGTTTTCACTATACATGGCACTGGTTTGAATATGCCAGTTAAGGTTTTTAGCTTTATATATCCTGGTAGTGGTTTTTGCCCCACTGTTTGCAATTAACTAATTAAATAAAACTAAAGAATTAAATAAAATTTAAATACAATAAATAACTAATAATTAAATAAACCAACTGACTGTCCCCACAGCAGCACAGAGGGCTGGGCTGTGAAGCAGAAGGACGTGGATTGAGCGTCCCCACCCCTCTGCTCTCAGATTCCACCCTGGGAACAGCCCCTGAGCAGCCCCTGAGAGCAGCACAGGCCCCGCTGTCCCCGCAGGTCGATAGCAATCTCTGGTTTCATGATGTCAGATTGCAGAATGGGCACCCCAGGGGGTGGTGAAGGTGACCCCAAGGATCCACAGCGCTCCTCCTGCAGCGCTGCTGCCCAGCCTGACCTTCAGAGATCATCTTCCCTGCTCCAGAGCACCACAGCATCCCTCAGGACCAGCCCCGTGCGTGCTTTGACTGGCTCCATGAGGAGCTCAGACATTGACCTGCCTGTTTAATGGTTCCCCACACACAACCTGAGGAGCCCCTGCAGCCCCCAGCGTGTCCTTGGGGTGTTAAATGACTCCAGCCTCCCCGCCAAGGGCTGGGGCCATCTGCTGGGGATGGGGATTGATCCAGCCTGACAGAATTCCAGCCTTTCAGACAAAAAGCTGCGGCTGAAATGGCACGTGGAGTGACCTCAAGGCTCACTCTCCAAGAGGAACTGGTTCTTTCAGCTGAGAACTCCTTGGGTGCCACCCCCAGTTCAGTGTGGGGAGGGTGAGGTGGGACCACACTCGTCCCTCCTGAGGCCTCCAGGGAGCCAGAGCCTCTGCAAAGGGTCTGCAGAGCCTCCTCCCGTCAGGAGCCGGGGCTGGAAGGGCTGGGAGCTCCCCAGGAGCTGAAACACCCACAGCTGGGGCTCCCAGGGCACACCCTGAGCTGCCACCACAAACCCTTCCTGCAGCGAAAGGGGAGGGCAGGGCTGAGCCCCAAACCCAGGCACCACTGACCCCAAAGGAACCTCCAGGCTCCAGGAAATGCTGGATCCAAACCCCTTCCCAGGGGGAGAACAGACGGAGCCATCCACGCCCTGACACCTCCAGGGGTGACAGGGGAAGCCAAGCTGCCCCCAGAGCTCTGAGGGGTTTTCCTGACAAGTGGGAATGGTGGAAAGAGGAAATTTGGCTTTTCTGGTTTTCCCCGAAAGCCAAGGAATAAAATTCCAGCTGAGAGGCTGGAGAGCAGCAGGAGAAATCTCAGAGATGGTTCTGGAAGTGCTCTGGGGAGTGGCAGACGGGGAAGGTGATGGGATGGGGGAAGCCAGAAGACTCTGCAGAAAGAAAAGTGTTGAAGATGGCAGAGAGAAAAGCAAGAGCTCCAAAGAAAAGAAAAATGAGGGTAAAAAGGAGCTGAAAGAGCTGCAGCAAGTGCACCTTCGGTGAATTTCTTTCTAATCTCACTCCTTCCTTGGGACAACAAAGTGTGGGATGGATCCAAAAGCTTTGAATCCAACTTCATGCCCCTGGAAGGATGGGCCTGGCCAGCAGCATTCCATGTGAAACCAATAAATAAGGGGGAAAATGAGTCAGGGAAGAAATTTTTATAGGAAAAAAAAAAGAAAAGGAAAATAAGAGAGTGAAATAATGTCTTGAAAATGGCTGCACTTTGTGTAAAACATTTCCAAGAGATGGCCAGGAAAGGGAGTCTGATCCATCTGGGAGCTTGCAGGAGGCACCAGGCACCCTGTGGGTTTATCTGCAGGAAAAGGTCCTGGCTGACACCTGGAAGAGCAGCAGGAAAAGGTCCTGGCTGATACCTCATGGGAACGAGCACAGGCAGCAGCTCAGGAGCACAGCCTGTCCTGGGCAGTGCCATGGGACCCAGACACAAAATCCAGATGTGGAATTCGTTGCTGTGACGTGTCCCAAGAGTGCCTGGCATTGTGCCACACCCAGAGGGACACGGCCAGAGCTGCAGGAGCCCAGCACAAAAATTAAAATTGATTAAATTTAATTGAAATTGAACGCAGCACAGGTTCAGGATGGATGGCACCGAGCACCTCGGAGAAGACGCTTTGCTTTGTGTCAGACGGACGTGGAGTGAATGCCCCCAGCCCTCTGCTCTCAGATTCCATCCTGGGAATGGCAGCAAACGTTCCCTGAGGGGCCCTGAGAGCGGCACAGACCCCAGTGTCACCTGGCTGTGCCCCAGTGTCACCTGGCTGTGCTGGCCTGGGGACAAAGCCACCCCTGTGTGGGCACAGCACGAGGAGGGGACGCAGCTGCTCACTGCACTGAGGCCCTGAGCTGCCCTGTGAGGGGCAGGGGCATTTTCAGTCCTGTTAATGCTGAGCTGATTGAATCAGGGCCAGGAAGGAATGCAAGGATCCCCCTGAACACCCACAGGGACAACCCAGCCCAGGGGAACTGAGGTTCCCACGGGACTGAAGGGAATAAAACCCACCCCAGTGGGTCCCATGGGTCCCATCTGCTACAGGAGGGTGAAAGAGATTCACTGAGCCCATCAAAGCTCTCCCTCTGCTCCTCCCTGGGTCCTGTCAGGTCACGACCACGGCAGGGTTGGTCCTGTCTGGCTCTTTGCACTCCCTGCCCAAACCTGAGCCCACAGCTGGGGCACAGCTGAGCTCTCCTGAGCAACCAGCAGCTTTCAGTCCCACAGCGCTGATTTTCCCTCCTGCTTTGCTACTTTGACCATCTGCTAACGAGCTATTTTAAAATAAAAGCAAATTTCGTCTGGTAACAGCAGAAAAACAACAAGCACAGCCTGAGGAAAGCCTTTTTCTGACACACAGAAACCAAGACCACCCAACAGCGAGGGCAGGACTGATAAATGCTGCTGGAAATGGTTTGCACCAATTTGGCCCCTTCTGCAACACCCAGGAAGGGTGATCTTTAATTGCAGCCCACAGACACATTGCTTATCAGCTACTTTTTTTAAAAAAAATTAAAGAAATGAACAGCAGCATCAGAGCAGTGCTGAATTCCTGAGGCGCCCTCTGAATTACCTGGGCCCGAGGTTTGAGATACACATCAAACTCAGGCCTTGCATCCATTCTGGCTGGAGCTGGTTGGGTTGATGGGATCAAAATCACACAAACAAAATGCTCCTTTTGTTCCCCACCCAAACCCCAGGCACCAGGAGAGACCTGCCCAGATCCTCCTTGGAATGGGACCCACCACCAGGAACAGCATTTTCAGGAGAAGGCTCTGGAAGGACTGAGGAGGTACAGAGTGCACCTCTGTCACTTCAGAGACAGCTGCCAGATGGATTGGTGCTCCTCGCTCAACCACGCACTCAGGAAAGAGATCCAGGTGATTGCTGACTTAAAGGCAGCTCAGAAATAGGAAATTAATTCACTCCAGGTCTGGAGGGACGAGTTTTTACAGTGGCTGTGGAAAACAAACTGAAATCCAGCTCCGTCTGCTCACCTGCAGCGGCACCTTGCCATCATTGGAACAACTCTACACAAGCGTGAGGCACGAGAAGAGAAATAAAATGAGACACTCACCCTCCTTCAAAGATCTTGATCCTCACGGGCTCCCCTCGCTTGGTCACAAGAGCCTCTTCTTCTGATTTTCCCCTTTTCTCCTCTTCCTTCTCAGCTCTAGTTATATCTTTTCGACCTTCATTAGAAAGGAGCGAAGGCAAATGAACCTATCTCCCCAAAAGAGCAAAACAATCCATGATTACAGACAACATCGCTGGCAGGCGGACACAGAGAGAGCAAAGAGCCCCAGCGGCGTCCCCAGCGCTGCTCCCGACACCAAGGGCTGGGACTGGGGACCCTCCCAACAAACGGGGCTTGGCTTCTGGGTTTGGGGGCTCTGAGGGTTGGCTTGTGTTTACTGTGACTCCTGACAAGTTTTTTAATTGCTCCCTCCGGGTTATGCAGCTCTTGAGAAAATGGAAGGTGAAGGGAAGTGTGGTGGCTCTGAGCCTGTCCCCAGATCTCTGTCCCTGGATAATCTTCCCTCTGAAATACACATCTGAAAGGCCTGGAGAGGAGGAATCTGCAGGATTTGTGCACTGAACCTCCGGGTTTCCCCCACAGCCACACAATTTTGGGTTTCAGCCACCTCAGGCTGCCGTGACTCACTGGCCAGGCAGCGCTCCCGGGTGATTTCCTCTCACTGCAACGCAGAGAGAGCCACAGAACCCACGGGAGAAAAGAATCCTCAACCTCCCCACACGTTCCCAGGCTCAAATCTGTCTTCTCACTGTTAAATTGCCACTTGTGGAGGGGGTTTTGTGTCTAAACCTCATCTAGCCCAAGGTTTAAGTCATGCCCTGACACCTCACCTACACGATGAACGTTTGTTACAGCACGGACCTGAACATCAAAGCTGTGGGGCTGGGTCGGATGAGGGAGAGCTCCCCACACCTGGAGTGAAACTTTGGGATGTCCTAAATCCTGGGACACACCCAGGGAGAGCTCCCCACACCTGGAATGAAATGTTGGGATATTGCCCCTTAAATCCTAACAGGACAAACCCAGGGACAACTCTCCACCCTGGAATGAAATGTTGGGATGTTGGTCCCCTACAGCCTTAGCAGGACAAGCCCAGGGGTCTCCAGGGAAAGGAAAGCAGGTGCTTTTCCCCCAGGTCACTTCTCACACTCACAGTAACTCTGACAATTCAACTGAATCCATATCCTGGATGAGGACCCTGGATCCATATCCTCACATGATGTGTGATTTATGGAAACAGGCTGCAGGCAGCTGAGGGCAGTTGTTAGAGGGATTTTGGCCTGAAGGCAGCCCCTGAAGGCTGGAGCAGAGCTGGTCACCCTTGGCTCTGGCTGGCAGGAGGGGCAGCTCCCCAGGTGATTCACCTGCCCCACCTCAGCCTTGTCTGGAGGGGGATGAATCACTCCAGTGGAGCCTCTTTGTCTCCCCTGGTTTTGGGGGAAGCCACAGAGTGAGCAGCTCCAGCAGAGACCTGCAGAGCCCAGCGGGATAATTCCAGTTCCCCCAGCTGCTGGGGCTGCCTCGGGATGCTCAGCAGCAGGAGGAGGAGGGATGGACTCGCTCAAAAATCGCTTTGCAAAACTGGGGTCGAGCGTTTCAAACCTGCCCAGGGATTTCAGGAGCTGAGCTCAGAGCATTAACTGCACCCAGGCTGCTCTCTGTCCTCAGATCAGCCCCCTGTGCACACCATCCACACACCTGTCCTAGAAGCCTCCTGGGAATGGTCCCGTGTCCCTAAAACCACCAGGAATTCCATGACAAAAAGCCCGGGGCAGAACAGTGCCAGGAATCATTTGAACCATTTCACAGCAGGAATGGGCTTGAGCTAGTGGCTCTGGGCATGGAGATGACAGTGAGGAAATCAGCTGCAGGAGACCCTCAGAACCCTCCAAAATTAAACTTTTTAAGGTCGTGACTTCACCTCCTGATAGGAGCTACGGGCTCAGGGCACTGCTAGGGACAACCTTCCCAGGTTCACTGAGGAATACAAAACAATTGACTTGCTAGATGTAGCACGAGGTTTTATTTATTGCAACTTTCGAAAGCACAAAAAACATTGACAGATGAAAAGGCACCAGAGAGCCAAAGTCATACAGTCACTGCTATCCCCTTGTACAATCTTGTTGGAATTTACAGAGTGTGCAAGCCCCAGTACAGTGTCACCAGCCATCCCTACATGCACGCTGGAGCACCGCAGCCACTCCGGAATTCCAGAATCATCTGCTCGGCAAATCCCACTGGAAATTTAAACCCCAAGCCAAGGATGGAAACAGCACGTACGGAACTACTGCTTGCTGCATGCACGACTGTACAAAATACCCGAGTTTTTTTACATCTCCTGGGACACCCACTGACACCCTGGGGTCACGCAAGGGAGGGGATATTGAAGGGAAGGAGCCAGAGTCAGCTGAGGGCTGTGCTCCCAACCCTGGAGTGATGCTACTGCTGCCTCCCCAGCCGTGTTTTAAACCCCGCTCGAGGGTTTCGCTCCCACCGCTCACAAATCAGCTCTGTGCTCGGCAAGAATTCAGTTTATCTGTGCTGCAGCTCCCAGGGGCTCTGCCGGCCACGCGGGGAGGAGGGCTGGGTTTGGGAGCCGCTTTTCCCAGGTGAACTGGGCAGGGCAAACTCTTCCTTTTGCGAACCTGCACCACCAGACAGCTCGGAGGGGTTTTCGTGAGCGGGTTTAGGGGGCTTTGGGGGAAATGCATGCAGTGAAATGTGGATTTGGATGAGTGAGGGCTGAACCATTGCTGTTTCACCTTTCCCCTCAGGGCGGGAGGGTCTCTGGACACACCCCGGGTTCATTTGGTTTATAATTTATAATTGTAAAATGGTTTTAAAATCTTGTCAGCACTGAGGTTTCACCCTCAGGCTCTCCCCCAGGTTCCTCTTTTCCCCCTCCCAGAGCCCAAAAGCCTCGGCCTCACTGCAGGGAATGACCCCGAGTTGTGCACTCAGGGTTTCACAATAAACCCCCGACCCCAAAATGAGATCAGGTGTGGGTTTTAGCACCATGGCAAAGAGCAGAGCTCGGAGCAGCACAGGCACTTCCTTTAGGGATTGAAATTGAGGATGCTGCGGCACCACTCAGATAAAACCCTTGGAAAAATAGTGCATAAATCTCAGCGTGATTATTGCACTGCTCAGGTAATTATCTGCCCCTGTGTCCCTGGAAATCTGTCTCTTGGATTTCTGCAGGAGAGTGATGGAAATGCTGAATAGAAATAAAGATTTATTGAATCAAAGCGACTCTACTGTGTATTTTAAGACATATTTATAAGCAGCAGCGATTATGATAAATTTAATATTCAAAGTTCATTTCATGACACAGAAATAAAATGAATAATCCATCAATATAAATTGACTTGAGATGAATATCAAATTGCAAAATCTTTAGAGCGATTCTGTTTGCTAATCTACATGAACATGATCTGGATTAAAGGGATCTGTTTGGTTCAGCATTAAGCAGGAGGGGTAAAGTCTGGCTTTAAAATGAGATACATAAAATTAGGCAGCTCACAGGAGGGTCTTACAGACTCCTGTGCCCATGTGGGCAATGCCTTCGGGGAACTCTGCCTCTGGGAAGCCACGGTGAAGTTTTAACTCTACAACCAGGCATAAAATATCCTTAAATTCCTGGAAAAGCAGGTGGATGGTTATGGACCAAACGGACCAAACCACAGGGGTGTTTAACAAAACGTGTCTGGCCCACTGAGGCACTTTCATAAATGTCACTGCCAGCCTTTGTGCTTCTTCAGGGGCCTTAATACACTTGCAAATCTCCCTTTAATATTTTTTAAATACTTTTAAGCATGCCTCTCCATGTTCATTAATGTGAGATGAGCAGATGCACAACCAGACAGAATCCCATTTCCCCTAGGTAATCCTTTTTTTTTTTTTTTTATTTCTAACATGCAAAATGTAGGGAATTATAACAGCGTTTAAAGAAAAAAAAAAAGTTGTAAAGCTGTTAGAAATATCAAGACAAATGCAAATGAAGTCTAATCCTTTGTGCTGGAGTGGTGGTGGTTGGTGGGGTGGTGGTGGTGATTCCTATTTTTTGGGTTACAAAGCAAGCAGGAAGTGGAGAGCACAGGAACCTGGACTTGGAACCTCTCCTGCCTCCCGGGCCGGGGTTTCAGTGGGGTTTGGGTTCTTCACTCTACGAGCTTCACTGAGAACAGGTGCTTCCCAAAGCGCCAGCGGGACGAGTAAACCCCAACCAACCTCAGCACGGCCACGCACTGGCCCTCCACCCCCTCCACCCACGCATCCAAATGGATCAGGAGAAGAAAGAGATAGGATTGCATTACCTCGGTCATTCTGGGCTTCCTGGAGCTGGCCGGCACCAGCCTGCCCGCCTCGGGGCGCGGAGCTGTGGCCATGGTGTAGGTCTCCTTGCTCACCTTCTGCTTGGACCTCAGCAGGGCCAGGGCTGCCTTGGTGGACACGCCGGGCAGGTTGGGGTTGTAGAGGCTGATGCACCAGCTGGCGTACACCGAGGAGCGGCCATCCGCTTGCTGGGTGTGATTTGGCTTTATGTAGTTTAAATAGCACCAACTGACATTAGTGGTTGTGTGGAGACTGGGGAACTGCAGGACCTTCTTGGTGTCTGTGCCTTCCCGAGCCTTCCCCGCGCCGGCCGCGCCCTCGGCCACGGGGGCAGTGCTGGCAGGGGTCGGTGGAGGCTGCTCCACCAGTTCTTTGGAGTCTTCCTTCTTCACGGGCTGCAGAGGCTCCTGGCTCAGGAGCTGATTGCCAGCTGGCTGCTCGTACTCCTGCAGGGCCTCAAAGCTGGGGGAACCCGACCGGGACGCTGCCTGCTGGGAACTGCTCGGGGTTTCCTTTGGCTCCGACTGCTCCACGGACACGCTGGGTGGTGTCTCCACCTCGACCCTGTCTTGGCTTTCTGCAAGGAAGTGAGATTTATCCTGCTTTTTCCCTTCCTCTGCTGCGCTGGGTGGCTTCACCACTTCCAGCTTCTCTTCTGCTTCAGACACTTCCTCCTCCTTCACTCTCTTCTGCTGCTGGGTCTCCATCGTCAGCTCCAAACTGCCGGCTGGGGACAGCATCCTTTTGCTCCCGCCGACTGTGGAGGGGCCCCCTTCCAGGCCGAGGACGCTGTCCGAGGGGCAGGTGAGGGGCATGTAGCCCTTTCTCTCTGGTAAGGGCAGGGGCACTCTCAGGTACGGGCTCTGGAAAAGGCTTCTCTGCTCCTCCGTGATCATCTGGGCCAGGTCGAAGCCCAGCCCGTGGACGTCAGCACTGCACACCAGGGCGCCCTTGGGCTGGCGGTCATCGAATTTGGGGAGGACGATGGTGGAGGAGCTGCACTGGGACTGCGTGACCAGGATCTGGGAGAGCGTGGTGTACATGGCGCTGCCGTAGGAGGGCATGTTGGTCTGGATGCGAACGGGGACAACCAGGGACACCATGGGCTCAGTCCGGGTGGGGACAACGAGCTGGGTGACGGTGACAGAGAGCGCGGGACTCGCCGTGCAGGTCAGGGGGTGCAGCCTGCTGTCCGAGTCGTAATCCGTGCACGGGGACAGGCTGGAGCTTCCTGCTGCCGAGAACAAACTGGATTTGATCTGTGGCAAATGTCCACCGGCATCACCCGGCAGGTGGAGGGCGAACTGAGACTGGAGAGGCAGGAAGAAGGCTGAGGGGATCGGGGAGGAGCCAGGGTAGTGCACGGGCAGGAACGAGGGGTGCCTGAAGGACACCTCGGCGGGGTGAGACATCAAGGGGGGAGCAATGTGCAGCGGGCCCGGGTGGATGAGCGTCTGCGGGAGGGGCAGCGGCGGGGTCTGGAATATGGAGGGAGGGATCTGAGGCATGGAGAACTGTGCAGAGAGGATGTCAGACATGGTGTGTGCAGCGAAAAGCTCTGCAGACTGCCCCGGCTGCGGCAGGAGGTGCTGGTAGGGGAATATGGAAACTTGGGGGGCCATGAAGTGCTTCTCGTGCAGCGTCAGCTGTGGCACGGGGTGGTGGAACACCTGCAGGGCCTCTGTGTATGGCGGGCTGTAGGATGGCTCAGGGCTGTCCTTTGGCTGGCTCTTGTCGCTCGGGTAGGTGCCATGAGAGGGCACAGGGGAGGACGAGGTCGGCTGATGGGGCAAACTCGTGGCAGGGGATTTACTCGAGGAAGGAGCTGGATCCTCCGTGTCCGGCCAGCCCGGCGGGGCCGGGTCCGGCTCGTGCTCAGGGTGCCTGGTGAGGGATGCCTGCCGCACCAGGAAGCATTTCCTCCTCTCCTGGGGGGCTGAGGAGGTGGAGGGGCCGGGGGTGGAGGCAGGAGTGGATGATAAGCTCCCGTAGTCGAAGGATTTACTGCGAGTCTCTGACATCTGGGAAGGGTGGGACACGTTGGGCGTCTGCTCGGAAGCGGATCTCCGCATTTCCCTGGAATGGTGATGGTGGCTGGGGACCATCAGCATGTGGGAGCCAACGCCAGGAGGTTTGGGGTGGGATTCGGAGGGCTGGCTACTGGACTCTGGCTTGGTGTGGTCATCCCGGTCAAAGGAGATGGAGTGGCTGGAGCCGTGGGACAGGCTGCTCTCCTGACTGGGGCTCCGGGTGAGAGACACGGACTCAAAGCTGGACTCCCCCGAGGACTGGGCCATTTCTGCCAGCCGGAGCCGCTTCTTCTTGGGGGGGAGTTTCTCCGCAGGGAGCTGGGAAAGAGTCTGGCTCCTCTGCGGCCACTGGAACTCCTCGGTTTTCTCTGGCTCCTTCGGAGGAGGTTCTGGCTCTGTTTCTGGTCTGTCGGGCTCTTCCGTGACCAGAATCTCAGGGACCTGGATGTTGGGCTGGCGGACCAGCCTGGGCTGCAGGGAGTGAGGGGGGCGGCTGTGCTGGGGCGTGGGCTGAGATGGGAACTGGGACAGGGGCTTGTCCTCTTCCAGGCTGCTGGGCTGCTCGATGGAGTCGGATTTCTCAAAGGAGCTCGTGTGCTGGATGACAGAGATCTCCTTGGAGGTCGTCCTCCTCTCCTTGCCCTCGGCGCTCGAAGCCGGTTTGGTGTTCCTGGGATGGAAGCCGGCACTGGCCTCGGCAGGTGTGGGTTTTCCCGAGTCTGCTGGTGACTTCATGGGTTCACGGGTCAGGTTCAGAGCCACATCAGACGAGGCTGGGTTTGCAAACTGAGTGCCCGGGCCGGCGCTGGAGGAGGAGGTGTCAGACATTTCAAAAGCTGGAGGTTCCTCATCATCCCCGAGGCTCTTCTCCTTCCGCCTCTTCCGCAGCGGGGTGAGCTCCAAGGTGCTGCCCAGTTTGTAATGCATCATCTGGGGCCACACGTCGGGATCTGCTGCGCTCTTCTCCGGCTCTGAGGAGGCGTGGGACGTGGCAGAGCGGGGCTTGGAGAGCTGCAGTTCTGAGCAGTAGTACTTCTTGTGGGCCTCGTAGTTGTCCCTTTTCTTATAGCGAGCGCCGCACACGTTGCACTCGTACATGAACCCTTTTGCCTTCGGGCCTTTGCGGGACTTTTTGGTAAAATCGCTTTCCTTGGTTTCAGGCTCCTCGGGAGCTTTGGGAACAGTTTCTTTGCTGGCAGAGCCGACCTCCTCCGAGACATATTCCACTCCCAAGGGGAGCTCGATGGCTGGCTGGCGTTTTAGCATTCGAGGGTGGGAGGAAAATGCTTGGCTGCGGCTTAAGACTTCCGGCTCCATGATGTGATCATCGAATGAGTAGCTACCTCTAAAGGTGTGTGGGGAGCTTATAGTGCATGCAGCAGAAGGCATTGAGTGGCTTCTTAGGAGAGGCACTGTCTCTGTGGCACTGTGGGATTGCTGAAGTGACAACAATGATTGTTCGGGCTTCATTTTTTCACCGTGGGACGCCAACACTTTCGCTGCCTCCAGCTGGCTGCTGGAACCAGACTTGATGTCGAACTGGAAGGGTTCTCTGTACGCACCAGACTTTGGGGACTCGATGCTGCTACGCCTGGACAGAGAGCTTCTTCTGGGCTTCACACTGTCGATTTCACTGGTATCCACCACGGCTTCGTTAATGGTAATTAGCTTAGTGATGTGTTCAATCACCTGTGTTCTAGGCACAGACAACGGGACCATGCTGGGCTTCTCATCGCCGGACAGGTGTGGGAACCCCTGGGTTGTGTTCGCAGCCAGCGCCGCCGTCCTCTGCCCAATCCTCCCACACTTCCCGAAGATGATCTCGGCGTAGGATTTGGCGTTGGTGTTGGGAGGGCTGATCTGCTGCTCGGCGCTCTCGGATCTGGAGAAGTACCCGGACTCGGTGCTGCCTTTGCTGCCGGGGCTCAGGAACGCCTGCTCGTCGATCACCTTCTTGCGCTCGCTCAGGCGCAGCGCCAGCTTCTGCTTGATGGTGTGGGTGTCCTCGGACTTATGGCTCAGGGCGTGCTCCGACGACGGCTCCACGAACTGGGAGCTGTCCTCGAGGGACTGGGACATGCTGGAGTGGGACAAGGAGCAGCGGTCGTGGCTGGAGCCTTGGCTGCCCGCGCTCAGCAGGCTGCTGGAGAGCAGGGTGTGCTTCTGCCTGGGCGACAGCTCCACGGCGTGACCCGACATCGCCGCCGTCTCCTCCTCTGAGTCTGTGCTTTCCCCTTCCGTCGGCTCCTCGAAGTCCTCGCCGCCGATGCGCTCCATCTCCAGGCTCGAGGGGTACATCTCTGCCCCGATCCCTGAGGCCAGCCCAGCTTTGATCCGGTGAGCGTGAGACTTCCTGTGTTTGTACAGATTGCTCTTGGTCTTGAAGGAGAAGCCACAGGGAATGCAAGGGTAGGGCCTCTCCCCGGTGTGGGACCTGATATGTTTCTGGAGCACGCTGGGCTTCGCGCAGGGCCTGCTGCAGTACTGGCAGATGTACTTGCCTGGCTTCTGGGGCTTCTTCTCCTTCTTGTGCACCTCCTCAGCTTGCTTCAGGGACACCTGGGCAGGGCGGGGGATGAAGACCTTCTGCACAGCCGGCATGTCCTCGGCGGGAATGATGGGCTGCGGGTGGGATGGGAGGAGCTGGCCGTGGTGGGCGTGCAGCCCGGGGGACGGGAAGGAGCCGGAGGGCCCTGGCCTGACTGGATCAACTAGCTGCCATGTGGGACCTTCCAGGACATGCTCCGGCTTCCCCGGGGACATAAATGCTGGTGCCAGTGCGTGCTGCTGAAGCTGCGGGACTTGGGCGGGGTGGTCGAAGGAGGAGGAGGAGGAGGAGGAGGAGGGCTTGGGTTGTTTCTGGTGGCCGGGCTTCTCCTGAGGCTCCTCTCGTGGAACGGGCAAAGAGCCGGGAAAGTGCTGCTGCGAGATGATGTCTCGGAGAGGGGTTCCTGGGGAGGGAGCAGAGCTGCCCTGGTACGTCGTTGGGGATGAAATACTGCCTTGGAAAGCCTCTCCTTTGGGAAGCCTCTTTCTTGGACTTTCCTCAGCCTTTTTTGTGCTCTTCTGGCTTTGTTCAGGATCCATGACCTTAAAAGGGTCTTTGAATGCTATTTCGGGAAGGTTTTGGCAGGCTTCATTTATGAATAATAAAGGTCCCCTCTGTAGATTCCCTGTTTTGCCTGCATTTGCTACGAAGCTGGAGCCGCCGGGAGATGGTTGTTGATTTAAGATTTTACTAAAGTGTCACTAGTTGCTATTTGATTCAAAAAAAAAAACCGCTTCAAGGTCAATAAAGTTCACATTGGTAACACATGACAAACTACTTCAAAGAGAGAAAACTTTCCAAAACTTTCAGTCCAAATATTTTCCTTGTGAACTTGGTTAAGGCTTTAAACCTTGCCATTTTATTTCAGTTGACAGTGGCAAGCCTTCAAAGTCAAGATGCAACCCACAATGTGTCTCTTGTTTGTTATGCAAACCTTTGAAAACTTGAGACTTTAGTGCTCATCTCAGAAAGATCCTTTTTTTTTCTTTTTTTTTTTCCCTCTCTCTCCTGTGCAAGGAAAATAACACTGAACGGTGGATGTCCCCCTGTGTCTTCCTTCTGTTCCACTTTGGAGTTCAAAGGCCTTGGAAAAGTATTTCCCACATTTCTGTAATTACATCCAAAAGAGAAACAGAGAAGAAAAATGACTTTAGCTTTTTGTGTGTAAGTAATTAACCGCTGCTCCTTCTGGTGGGGGGGTTAACAGTAAATATTTTGCACACAAATGATTCAGAACAACTCGTTGAATGTCTGCCATTCACAAGACATTACTTTTAATGGCAACCTAAACATAAATTGCACTCGGGCGAACCTCAGGGGCTCGGTTTAATGCTCACAAAACCTGGCTCTGAGGCAGCAACCAAAGACAGGAACTTGAAACAGAGACAGTTTGGAAAAACGAATTAAAACTCTTTCAAACTCGAGTTCCGCCTAATCTCCTGCAAACATGTAGGGGTTTAAAGTTTTTGTAATTGTATTTCCCTTCCAAACCCACGGACTCCAAAGCTCTGCCTCGCGCCTCTCGCATCCCTAACAAATAACGAGGCATCTCCTCTGGATAAAAGCTGCTCTTGAGCTGTGCTAATCTTCAGTGTCACCTACAGCAAAGGCAGGTAAAGAGGAGCTTTTATCCAAGTGCTGCTTCTTTAATTTCCTGCCTTTTCTCACCTAACAAAGGTACAAATCCAGTTTCTGCGGCACACCTGTGGGGTGTCATCCTGGGCTGTTCCTAAAGGGAAACCCGCTTTGAAATGATGGGATAGGATCTTTCAAACTCTATTAACCATCCCGGTCAGCAAACACGGCTCGGGATGGGACACTCCAGGAGGGAATTCCACTGGAGCTCACCCTGGTTGCACTGGAAGCAGCCAAGTGTGTCCAAGAGATGGAGTGGAAGATGGGTGAGATGCTCTGAAGGAAAAGAAGGGCGATGCTTTTTAAATGAAGTGAGTTGGTAGGTGTGATTTATAACGATAAATTAATTATTGTCCCTCTCTCCGAAGGTATTGCCTGCCCCGAGGTGCAGTGCCTTGCTAGGACAGGATTACACTGGATTAATCAGAGGAAATTGTTCCCAGCCCTGTGTTCCCTGGGGATGGGGCTGAAATGCAAGTCCAGCAGAGCAGGAAGGAGCAGGGGACTGAGATCCGAGCTCAGCGATGGCCCAACCTCCTCCTGAAGGGTGGACAGCCAGCAGGAGAAGCACAGACTCCTCCAGGGATTCCTCATTCACTCCCACAACCCCGGGATGAGAAAAGGGACATGCACTTCAAGGGGATTGAGCTTAATTTAGCAGAGCCTAATGACACTGGGACACCCCAGGACACACCGTGATCCCAGACTTCACAAACTCCCTGAAAACTGTCACCTCAGATGGCCAAACTTCAAGGGTGCAGGTCCTTGTCAGGGAGACAGGCAGGGACACACGGGGGACAGTGAATCCCCCTGTGGGGCTCAGCTGAGGGACATCAGTTCCCCTGAGATGTCAGTTTTTTACTGACCGGGTAAGTGGCTTCTCCTACTGCCCACCTGTGACACCGCATCTCAGAGAAGCGACACAAAATCAGTCCTAGCCTTGAACTTCCCTTTCTTGTTTTTTTTCAAATCCAGGTCCTGCTCCCTTCCAGCACCAGCTTCAAACTTCCCAGGACCTGCAGAGCACCTGCTCCTGCCCTGACTTGCTGAAGGAGTCAGGCTCCTTGCTGTGAGAAGGATTTAATTACGTTTTGAATCCTCTTTTCAGAGAGCCCTCAGTGCTGACTAACCCTGGCCGTGGTCTGGGCTAGACTTTGAGCCCAGCATTTATTCCAGATCAAAGGCACTCGTGGAGCTGATTTATCACCTTGGTTTCTGCACAGGTTGCTGGGGTTTGCCCCACTCGTGACACACTGAGCTTTTTAACTTGGGAGAACTGGATTTTAGCAAGGACAGAGAATATTAGCTGGATACAAGTGGACTTCAGCAGGGATTTTTTCCAGCAAGAGCAGTGAGCTGCCACAAGCTCAAATATTCACATTTAAGAATTCCCAACTCAACCTGAACAACATTATAATACTGAATTTTCTCCTACAGGCCACATATCAATTCCTAAGTGTTTAATAATTGGGCTTGCAAAGAAAATTCTTGAGTTAATTCAGCATCGCCCAAAATGTTCAGACCATCCTCATTCTCCTCTGATGAAACACATGGACCCCAGCTGATTTTTTATTTCTCAGGAATTCTGCACAAAAGTGAACAATTCAAGGACAGGCCAACAAACAAACACACCTGGCTGCCTACAGCAGCGAGCAGGGCCATTCTGGGCCAGTCCAGGCTGCCCTGGACATCTTTATTCCATTCCTGGGAACGAGGCTCCTGGAATGCCAGTGGCAAAGGATAATTCTCCTAGCTGGATGCAGTTCATCCAGGATGAGACTTCTCCAAGGAAAATTTACCAGGGCAACAAAAAAATGGGAGAAAATAAATGAAACCTGGGAGGGTTTCTCGACTAAGGATCCACAGGGAAGAAGAAACGGTGGGACAAGGGGATGGGGAAGGGTCTGGAGGGGCAGCTGAGGGCTCTTGGAGTGTCCAGCTGTGTGGGGAATGGATCTGTAGGGAATTCCCAAAGCCTGACAGAAGGCTCACACAGTCCTGTGCCTCTGTATGCAAACTCTGAGATAAATGTGCTGCCTTGGAAAAGCCATGGGATGGGACAGACATTGCTGAGAGAGAAATGGAACTGGAAACAAGTTCCAAATGGTGACTTTCCCTGGGCAGAGCTCAGGGATCTGCAGCTCCAACCCCTGCTCTGGGACAGGGACAGCCCCCAGGGCACGGCTGGAGCTGGGCCAGGGCAGGCTCAGGCTGCAGAGCAGGGAAAGGTTCTTCCCCCAGAGGTGCTGGGCACTGCCCAGGCTCCCCAGGGAATGGGCACGGCCCCGAGGCTGCCAGAGCTCCAGGAGCCTTTGGACACCAGGGATGACAGGCTGGGGTTGGTGGGGGTCTGGGCAGGGTTTGGTCATCCTTGGTCCCCTCCAGCTCAGGATATTCCATGATTACAACCCTACACTATTTTTATTCTCATTTTCCCTCAGCACCCTGAGCATGGCACTGGAACAATGACAGCAAATCCTGAAGGAAAAGCCCCATGGATTATAGGGCAGGCACAGGGCTTCCAGCTGTTGTCACTGCATTCTGCAGCACAGTCTGGGGCACAGGCACTAAACCTGGGGATTCCAGCTTTTATTTCTATTCAAACAGGATTTCTTACTTGAAATGCAGTGGAGCGAACACGGCCAGAAACTCCCATTCCATTGCCAGTGCCAGAAACAAAGGCTGCCCCCCTGATGGAAGAAATCAATGACAGAATTCCCTCTGACTTTAATGGGACCAGAGCTTTACCCTAAAGCCTGAGAGAAAACACTCAGAAAAAGGCTTTTCTAGAAAAATTCACAGTTGTGGGGATTCTGAATTACCTTATTATGGCTGAAATGAATTTGTGCAAAGAGGCCCAGGCACACATTTTCCCCCAATCCCAAACCTCTCCCAGTCCTAAACCACACCCAATCCTAAACCTCATCCCTAATCCTCATCCAATCCTAAACCTCACCCAATCCTAAACATTTTCCAATCCCAAGCCTCTCCAAATCCTAAACCATGCCCAATCCTAAACATCTCTCAATCCTAAACCACACCCAATCCTAAATTTTACCCAATCCTAAACCCCACCCAGTCCTAAATCTCACCCAATAGTAAATGTCATCCCTAATCCTCACCCAATCCTAAACTTCTCCCAATCCTAAACTTCTCCCAGTCCTGAACCTCCCCCAGTCCTCCACCTCTCCCAATCCTCCTGGAGGGTTTAGGATGAGCTGAGCAGTTCCAAGCCTCAGGCTGTGCCTGGCTCCATCACCCCACCCACACAAACTGTTCCCCACCAGATCTGGGGCTGAAACCCCTCCTGAACAGGATGAAAAGTGCTGGGCCTGACACCTGAGCTCCAGGTGGGAACATCACTGAGCAGACATTGGGATTTTCCAGTGACCTTTGTGGAAAGCTGTCACAGCCCTGCCTTTTCCATGCTCTTCCAATCACAGCAGCATTTTCCTCTCCTTGTACACCCAATTTTAGCCTGTTTTCAGGGATGACAGGCTTCTGGGGAATGCCTGCTGGGCTGCTAGAAAATCCACCTGCTTATCAGTCATGATAACTGTGAAGCCAAATTTTAGACAAGTTTAATGACCAGCGATATTTGACATTTTTAAAATATACTTTAAATCTTGCAAATTTTGCGCAAGTGAGAGAAGTAGGAACAGCACAAGCTCCTATTTCTGTTCCACTGAGGGAAGTGGCAGCCACTAAAATGCCCTGCCTGTGGAAGGATCCAGTATTTAACCCTTTATTATTAGGGATTAATCAATCTGGAGATGTACATCCAGGTCCAAACAAATACTTTGGGTTTTTTTGCAGCTGATGGTGTTCCTCAGTCCTTACAAAAAACCCTGTGTGTATAAAAACAGGTGTGAGGAGCACAGGGTGGAGAGTTTGGCACTACCTGGAGGTCGTGGGAGATCCCAAATTAGCTTTGGACAAATTAAATTATTGATGAAGAGAGGGATTTAATGCAAACAGCAGCAGGGGCAGATCCCCTGCAATCACCTCCTGCAACTGAAATATAAAACTATACATAACTGAATATATATAACTAAAACAACTGAAATATAAAAACGCAGCACTGGGAGGACTCAGGAGGCAGAAGTTTCTCAAATTAATTGAGGTGAAAGCAAAATAAACTGGACGAGAGAAAGGCAGGTCTTGCTCCCAGGTGGAGGCCAGGGCAAAGGGCAGGGGAGGCAGCAGGGTGGGAAAGGCAGAGGTTACTCACAGTGCACTGGGGAGTGGGATTTTGGTGCTGTCCCTCTTTGGTTAGCCCAGGGCTGAGTTCAGCCTGTGGAAGGAAGGGCAGGCTGGGCTCAGAGTGTGCAGATATTGCAGTCTCACCTCAGCAGGGCTCTGCTGGAGACAGGGCCACGTAACCACAGCAGGGCACAAACTGCCACAGCTGGGGAGCCCCTGGGGCTGCACCCACTCCCTGGGGTGGCACCAGCGCTGAGAGAAAACACAGCACTGCTGCTCCTGCTCCAGCACAGCTGTGCCTCCTCCTGGATCAGGAATTTCTCCTGCTGGCCCATGTATTTCCTCTCCTGGCCCAGGTGTTCCTGCTCCTGGACAAGGCATTCCCCCTCCTGGCCCAGGTATTCCTTCTCTTGGACCAGTTATTCCCCCTCCTGGCCCAGGTGTTATTCCTCCTGCATTCCATCTCCTAGATCAAGTATTCCTCATCTGACCCAGGTATTCCTTCTCCTGCATCAGCTATTCCTCTCCTGGCCCAGTTTCTCCTCCTCTGAATCAAGTATTCCTTATCTGAACCAGTTATTTCTCCTCCTGGCCCAGGTATTCCTCATCTGACCCAGGTATTCCTTCTCTGGACCAGGAATTCCTTATCTAAACCAGGCATTCCTCCTCCTTGAGCAGGTATTCCTTATCTAAACCAGATATTCCACCTCCTGGCCCAGCTATTGCCCCTCATGGATCAGTTATTCCTCTTCCTGGCCCAGCCCTTCCTCCAAAGCTCGTATTTAGTCTCGAGTGTTGCGTTAAGCCATCTTTAGTTTCAAGGAAATCATTCCATTGCTCCACACTCACCTTGCACTGACCTCCCAGCACACCCCAACACCTTTCCTGTGATGAAAGGCTGGGAGAGCTGCGGGTGTCCAGCCTGAATGGAGGGTTCTGGGGAGATCCTGGATCCCTTTCCAGGGCATAAAGGGGCTCCAGGAGAGGGACTGGGGACAAGGGCTGCAGGGACAGGAGCCAGGGAATGGCTTCCCACTGCCAGAGGGCAGGGCTGGATGGGAGATTGGGAACTGGGAATTGTTCCCTGGCAGGGTGGGCAGGGGCTGGGCTGGAATTGCCAGAGCAGCTGTGGCTGCCCCTGGATCCCTGGCAGTGCCCAAGGCCAGGCTGGACACTGGGACACTGGGAGGTGTCCCTGCCATGGCACTGGGGTGGCACTGGGTGGGATTTAAGGTCCTTCCAGCCCAAACCATTCCAGGATTCTGGAATTCACACGTTTGGATCCTCAGACTTGAGCAACATCTGCTGAGCTGCCGTGGATCTCTGAGGGGAGAGGAAACCCTGGGCTGAACTGGAGAGGTTTGGGTTCAGTTCCAGCTTTGGTCACACATTTCCTGTGTGAAACTGGGCGAGTTCATCTCTGCCAGGCCTGAGTGAGTCCCCATTTCCAGGCGGGGACACTTCCCTGTTCCACAGCTGTGCTGTGACTCAGCACGCAGCATCTGGGGGGCCCTGGATCCTCCGGGAAGGGAGAGACCCACCGGGATAAACAGGGATCCTCTTAACTGGAAACAGATGGAGAGACAGCCAGGAGACTTTCTCTGCTCATTAAAAGAAATCCAGGATTAAAAGGCTGTGCTTATTCACTTTTATTTTTATCCCACAGGGTTTTGGCAGTTTCGCCTCCCACCTTTCCAGGCAGAGAAGGGCCCTGAGCAACACATGAACAAACCCAACTCTGCACT
This sequence comes from Sylvia borin, assembly GCA_014839755.1. Classification (NCBI taxonomy): domain Eukaryota; kingdom Metazoa; phylum Chordata; class Aves; order Passeriformes; family Sylviidae; genus Sylvia; species Sylvia borin. Next base: position 1,137,825 of record CM025981.1, on the reverse strand, counting down.
TATTAAAGGGTTAACCTCGAGAATTTCATCACTTCAAAGAGGTTTTCCAGAAAAGCATTTGAGTCACAACAGAGAAATTATTGCAAAATCTGCATATTTGAGAGATAAATATTCCCAGAAATATCACCATCAAAACTAGAAGAGGAAAGAAAAAAAAAAAAAAAACAAAAAACAAAAAACCACCCAACAGCAAGCCTCGTGCATGCTGAGGAGCAGCAGAAGGGCAGGGATGGAGCAAAGCATCAGCACTTCCATGAATTCCCTGGAGCCAGGACAAGGCTCTGGCTCAGCCTCCAGGCAGCCCCAGCTCCCTCCCAGCCCCAGCCCAGCTCCTGCTGATCCGTTTCCATCGCTCCAAGTGGGATTTGCAGCCTGGCTCCTGCTCCTGCAGGCACTGCCAGTCCACTCCCTTGTTCCTGAGAGGGCTTCTCAGGGGTTTCTTACATTTATAAGGGCACCGATCCAGTTTTCTTGCAACCAAAATTCAAGAGAATCAACTTTTTTAGAGACATTTGAGATGACCCTCGTGGTCCAGTGCCTGTGACTGGGAGGAATTCTGATCATTCCCATCTCATCTCCTCCATGGGATTGTGTAAATCCCTGCTGCTCTCCCCTCTCGCTGTTTAAAAGTCACTGTTTAATATTTTTAAACTACTCCTGCCTAACAATTCCTTCACAATTCCTCAGCACTGACCACTCCAGGCTTGCCAAAGCCAGGGCGGGGAGGCAGCTCGTGGTGAGCTGGTGATTCCAGCCAAGGTGTCCCTGAGCACAGGGAAGGCAGGAATCGCCTTTCCCTGGAAATGTGTTCCCCTGCAGAGACTCCTGCTTGAACCCAGCGATTGAGAAACCTCCCAGAATGTTTCTGCATCGTTTCAAACCACAGGAGTGGGGGAAAAAAAAAAGAAGGAAGGGACAGCTCCAGTTCAGAGGGAGTTTGGGATTCCTGCTCAACCTCAGGATTGCAGCGGGAATCAGCAGGGAAGGAGCTGATCCCACAGCCCTGTCCCATGGCCAGGAGGCTTTGGAGGGGTCAGTGGGAATGGCTCTCCCTGACCCTCCCTGGATCAGCCTCCCCTTGGATCCTGCCCTGATTTCCTTCTGTGGATACCCAGAAATCCATGGATTCAATCACATATCCATGGATTCACACACCCATCCATGGAATCACACACCCATCCATGGAATCACACACCAATCCATGGATACACTGACACCAATCCATGGATACACTCTCACCAATCCATGGATTCACTCACCAATCCATGGATTCACTCACACCAATCCATGGACACATTCACAAATCCATGGATTCACTCACAAATCCATGGATACACTCACGCCAATCCATGGATACACTCACAAATCCATGGATTCACTCACACCAATCCATGGATTCACTCACACCAATCCATGGATTCACTCTCACCAGTCCATGGGTGCACTCACAAATCCATGGATAAACTCACACCAATCCATGGATTCACACACCAATCCATGGATTCACTCACACCAGTCCATGGATTCACTCACACCAATCCATGGATTCACTCACACCAATCCATGGATTCACTCACACCAGTCCATGGATTCACACACCAATCCATGGATACACTCACAAATCCATGGATTCACTCACACCAGTCCATGGATTCACTCACACCAATCCATGGATTCACTCACACCAATCCATGGATTCACTCACACCAGTCCATGGATTCACACACCAATCCATGGATTCACTCATACCAGTCCATGGATTCACTCACACCAATCCATGGATTCACTCACACCAATCCATGGATTCACTCACACCAATCCATGGATTCACTCACAAATCCATGGATACACTCACGTCAATCCATGGATACACTCACCAATCCATGGATTCACTCACACCAATCCATGGATTCACACACCAATCCATGGATTCACTCACACCAGTCCATGGGTGCACACACCAGGGAGAGCCCAGCTCCTGGTGCTGACCCTGGGATGTGACAGAGCCTGGCTCATCCTTCAAGCCCAGCAGAGATCCCGGCTCCAGCAGGAGCTGAGATCCCAAACTCCCGGCACAGGAAGCCAGCAGTGATCCCAGCACGCAGGTGGAACCAGGGCTGTCCCAGCCCTTTCCTGATCCCCTTTCCCGAGTGAAGCCCAGCCTCAGGTGCTGCCTGCTGCTCTCACACCTGGGCTGAGCTGTCCGTGAGGGACCAATTTGGAACCTCCTCTCTCCTAAAATCCAGGAGAACAATTCCTGGAGCAGCAGAGAGCCGCAGGCGCCCCAGTGGGATGGCCTGTAGGAATGGTAAAAAGCTGCCCTGTCATTTCTTCCAAGTGCACCTCACAAGCAATTTGCAAGTTCTCATATGAAACTGTTTTGAGAATGAGAAGTTCCTTTAACACAACAATCTATTCTGAGGGTGAAAAACAAGTGCACCTGTAATAACAAGGGATTTGTCCCATGAAAATCAGTAAAGAAAATACACAAACAATCCGAGAACAGAGAGATTTGATGGACAAGTAAAATGTCCATTACTAACCAACAGAATAATTAACAAGAAAGCTGTTAACCAGTTAGAGGTTGCCCACGAGGTTTGTAAAAACTGTATATAAGACAGCACGGGGCCATAATAAAGAGCCTTCTGGAGATAATACCGTGTCACTCAGTGTGTCTACAACAATGACCACCCAAAGCTGAGCTGAGGCACAGCCAGGAGCAGCAGCAGAGATGCTGTGCCAACAACCAGTAAATCCCCATTCCCAGAATATTCTCCAGCAGTTCTTCCACACGGATTCGACCAGCCAGGATCCAGACCCTTCACCGGGTAAATCCTGCAGGATTCCCACAGAAACACTGAATCATTAGAGCTGGAAAAGCTCTCCAGGATAACTCCAGCCTTGCACCATGTTCCCAAAGCACATCGCTGCTCGTTTTCTGAGCACTTCCAGGGATGTGACCCCACAGCTTCCCTGGGAAGTTTGTGCCAGCAAGGATACGGGGAAAGCTCTGCAATAAAGTTGCAAATGTGCCCTTTTCAGCTGGTAGTAACTCAGCCTTTCCTGGCTCTCCACAGCGCGGGAGCACCAGGGAGGAGCAGCTTTTCCCAAGTTTCCTGCATGACGCTCTCCAGCTGAATTAATACCATTTTCTTCCCGGCTTATTTGGCATTCCAGGGGCTCCCTGAGAGTAGCATTCCCCTCAGGACTCACTAAAGAAAATAACTGGAGGGGAGAAAAAAACCCAAAAAAACCAATAAAATCCAAAAAAAAACCCAACAAAAAAACCCCCAAGAAGTGCCATTGTTTGGCTCAGCCCCTGCTTTCCTGAGCGTCGGCTGCTGTGGGAGCTGGAACCGATCCATTATGGGAAAAATGAGGAATTTTGGTGTGTTCAGCAAATATCCCAGGAGAGGGACACTTTGGGCAGATTGCAGAAGTGCCCAGCACTGGGACGCTGCTGGGGGCTGGGGCAGGGAGGCTCTGCCCGGATCCATGTGGGAGCAGAACCTCCTCGGGCCACGATCCAGAGGGGTTTTCCCTCTGGATGCACTGGCAGGACACAGCCGGGCCGGGGATGTCACCTGCAGGGCACAGCAGCTTTGTGGGACTGAACAAAAGCAAATGAGGGATTTTGGAAGGCAATGAAAACAATAAAAAAGGAAGCTTTTAACATGCAAATTCCAGCTCTGCTCCTCGACAATTTTACTCTTACACAAACTGCTCTTTGTCTCGTTAACGACAAAGCAGAAGCAATTAAGCAAAGTGTGCAATAAGACTTAAACAGAATGGAATTAAAACCGACTCTGAGATTATTGTACAACCCCACTGAAGGGATCCTTCCAGCTGATGCCACCAAAAGCTGCCGGTTGGCTTTGGATGCAGCAGGGAGGAGCAGAAATGGTGCAGGAAAGATCTCTGTAAAAACAGCCTCTGCACAGGGAGAGAGGCCACGGGGGAGCTGCATCAGCTTCATCCCTGTGCTGAACTCCAGCCCAACCCTCGGCGAGGTTCCCTCTCTTCTGCTGGGATGGGGCACTGGGGCACCCCTGAAATGGGTTGAGAAGACCTTAAATCCCACCCAGCGCCACCCCAGCCATGGCAGGGACACCTCCCAGTGTGGAACCCCTGTTCCAGAGGGCAGGGCTGGATGGGAGATTGGGAACTGGGAATTGTTCCCTGGCAGGGTGGGCAGGGGCTGGGCTGGAATTGCCAGAGCAGCTGTGGCTGCCCCTGGATCCCTGGCAGTGCCCAAGGCCAGGCTGGACACTGGGACACTGGGAGGTGTCCCTGCCGTGGCACTGGGGTGGAACGAAACGAGTTTTAAGATTCCTTCCAACCCAAACCATTCCAGGATTCTGTGATTCCAGATCCTATGATCTCACCAGCCACAGCAGCATCTGGAATATTGCTATTTTCCTCGGAGGTCTGGAGGAGAATCCAGCCCTGCCCAGCAGGAACAGCCACAGCAGAGCTCCCAGGCTGCGAGGGGGATGGAAATTTGGGATTGAAATGAGTGGACAGACCACTGAAAATGCCATAAACTCTTCTGGGCAACCCCAGCCTGCAATTCCCACCCTGCTGGGCAGGAAATTTTCCTTTCTCTGCTGCCCTGTGGTACCACACAAGGTTGCCCTCTCTCCATGAACAGAATTCCAGTGTCAGAATTCCAGCTTGGTGTTAACCAAGTTCCCAGCTGCTCTGAAGGATAGAAGGCACTGTAAAAATACAAATATTTTATAAATTCCCTTGGTTAGGATGGTGCAAAAGCATTTTTGCTTGGCAATTTTTTGCTTGGGAATTCCTGCACCTGTGTGCAGCCCTTGAAAATCAAAATAAATCAGATTTTCCACTTTCTGGACACAGCAACAACACCTAGTGTTGTGTTGGGCCAGCCTGTATTTTATTTAATTAAATATACAGAGGGGATGCTGAAAGATTTCCGTTTAAATGAGAAAATAATTGGAATCTGAGTGGAAATCCAACCAGGAAACTTTCCCAGCTGCTTCAGAACTAAAGGCAATGGGGTTTTTCCCTATCCTCAATGAAAAGAAAGGCAGAAAGAGAAATAAATGATCCTTTTCTCCCCTCCAGGCAAACCCAGAGTCTCTGATCCTTTCTCCAGGCTGGAAATTTCCCTTTTCCAGAGCCTCCTGGGGAGCATATCCCGAAATTCACGTACATTTTGTCCCAACTGAGAGAAATGGTGACAAACCCAGAAATAGGAATTAGACACAGTGAGCAAGTCCCTACCTGTCCCCAGTGCCACCCTCAGCCCCATAAAGCCTTTGCTGTGTTCCCACTCCGGGGCAGGGGAGTTGTGGGGGAGGATTTGGGTTAATTAACACAGCTTTTCTCCAGGTAAATATTTTCCCAGGCAAGGTGGAGCTGCAGGAAAGGGATTCACCAGGGAACGCAGAGCCAGCTGCACGAGGGGGAGACTTTCCTTCCCAAACCCCTCATTTCCAAAGAATAGTGTGGCTATGCATATATTTTATTATATTTATTTCTATATCTGTATTTTGTATATTTATATTTTATATATATTTGTTTCTATATATGAATTTTGGATATTTTCTATATTTTTAATATTTATTTCTATATCTTTTTTTATATTTTTATCTTTTATATATTTATTTATACTTTTATTTATGATTATTATATTTTTATTTTTAGGATTTTTATGTATTCATTTCTATATCTGTATTCTGGATTTTTTTATATTTATTTTTATATATGTGTTTTGGATATTTATAACTTTTATATATTTATTTATATTTTTATCCTGCAGTTGTCTATTCACACCCCCCCCTCCATGTGCTATTCTGATTAAAAATCCCCAGCCAAATCCCAGTTTTAGGCAATTCCAGACAGATCCCAATTCCAGACAGCTGGGCAGGGTGTGAAGATCTGTCCCCCCTGGAGAGGATCCTGATGTTCCCCAGATCCAGGGGGGAAAAGCTCAGCTTTTGGAGCTCTGCAGCGCACACAAAGAGCACAAACAACCCTCCATCAAGATAGGCCGTTTGTTTAACAGGAAGGGGAGCGAAAGCATGACTGAGTTTGGAGGGAATGTCGGGAGCTTTGCAGGGAGAGCAGAGTCAAGTCTGGGCAGTGTTTGCTCCCTTGTCATCACAGGCTCCACAGAACAGCCTTGTCTGCTCGTACAAAAATACACCTTGTGCCAGGGGAACAGGCAGGGCTGAACGAGCGCCAGAACGTGTCTTGGGTCATTTCCAGGTGATTGGCCTCTTCTTAACAGATCCTCCTTGTAGATGAAGGCAAATATTTATGTAGGGACCCCATTGGCTGCGTGTCCCTCTCTCCTGGTTTTTCCCCTCATAAACCTGTTCCTCAGGAATCCACAGCCCCAGCGCTGGCTGGGGCACGGGACAAAACCCAGAGCGGGATTTTCCACATCCTCAGAAGGCCAGACAGGATCTCCTGCACACCAGGGACTCTCCACCCTTTCAATCCCATGGCATCCCTCAGAAATTCCCCATTCCTGACTCTTACACAGGGACTCAGCCTGGCCAAATATTTCCTCCAGCATCTTCTGCTTCCAGGGCATTGGGGTGGCTCTTTGGGACACCTGGGGTGTGTTTGGATGGGGAAGAGCTCTGCACTTTGCTGGGACAAATCTCCCGAGCCTCCAGCAAGGCTAATCATTACTTGAACAATTCTACATCAAAATAAGGACCTGGAGGCTCCTGCCTGTGCCTGGGATGGAACAGCCATTCCAAGATTTAAATGCCAGTTTTAATCCCAAGAATCCTGGGGCTGCCTTTCCCTTGCTCCATTTCTTCAGGCAGTGCTGAAGACACTTTCTCCCTGACACTTTCCTTCCCTTTATCCCTGCAGGGGTTTGAGGGCTCCAAACGGGAACAGAGCTCAGGATGTTCAGGAGGACAAAGCCACATGGGTGAGGCCACCCCAGCAGGTCACAGGGGGCTCAGGGGGAAGGATTCACCCCAGGAGAGACCCCCAGCCTCACCCCACTCCCAACAAAACCCCTTTCCCACCCCGTGGGAATGGTGATCTTCATCCGGGGCCACTGGAACACACCAAGGGAAGATTTGTGACAGATTTGTGTTTGCTGCATCCACCTGCTGGATCTTTACTTGGACCTGGAACCATGGAATGGTTTGGGCTTGGGGGGACCTTAAAGCTCATCCAGCCCCCAGGAACACCTTCTGCTCCCCCAGGGACACCTTCTGCTCCCCCCAGAGACACCTTCTGCTCCCCCAGGGACACCTTCTGCTCCCCCAGGGACACCTTCTGCTCCCCCAGGTTGCATCCAGCCTGGCCTGAGACCTTCCAGGGCTGGGGCAGCCACAGGATTCATGAGAAACAACTGAATTTTGGTGCCTTTTGTTGCTCATGTTTGCTGGTGAAGGCACCTGCAGAGGGCAGATGGAGAGGTGACCCCGAGAGCCACCAGTGAGTGGTGTTATCACTCAGTTACGTACCATAACTTCCCCTGAACCAAAAGGAAACCAATCCTGGCTCCACCCTGTGCCTCCTGGCAAAATTCCAGCTGTACCTGCTGCTGGCACACCCAGGGCCAGGATAAATCATTCCAACAGACCCAAACCAGGAGCAAAGTGTCATCTTCGTGCAGACCAGGAGAGCCAGAACCACTCAGCAACAAAAAATCCCCTTTTCTAACCCTGCCAGACTCAGGGAATTGGTTTCCAGGAATCAGCCAGTGCTGTGCACGTTTGTTATCACATCTCTAATGAGATAAGGTGTGAGCTTCTGTTTAATTAGAGACACAGAGCTCACACTGGTGACCAAAACTACCTTGAAAACACCTCCCAGCACTTCCCAGCTGAGCTCATCAGGGCTTGGAGCTGGAATGGCATCAAGGAAATGATCTGCAGGTCAGATATTAAAGATTTCAAGGCAAATAAATATTTTTTTTTAAGCCATCCCTTGCACAGACAGTGGATGTCTATCCCTGTGGATAGACATCCAGGAAATCTGAGATCACATTCCTTCAGCTTAGCACAGAGCTCAGTAAAAAATAGGCTTCAAAATGTTCATTTGGGGATATTTTTTAAAGAATTTAAATGTGTTGATCAAGAAAAAAAATGGACAAATATTTTTCTTAACACATCCAATTTATTTTATTTATTTAAATGTGTGTTACCTTTTTCTAAGAAAATTTAAAAAAATTTAGAAAAAAAAAAAAAAACAAAAAAACAACAGATGTGAAACTTGCAGAGGACCCAGAGCCAGAAATTACTCATGTACTCAGCTACTGATCCAAAAACCTTCCTGCACTGCAGAGCCCTGAGAGGAAAAAAGCTTCAAAAACCCTCCCTAGGATGAAATCTCTGATAGAACAGCTGAGAGATCACCAAAATAATCATTATTTCAATTCAAACAAGAAACTCTTCAGTCAAAGATCACAAGCAGCCACATATCTGAATTTGAGATGAAGTGGCTGTTTAAAAAAAATGAACCAAATAAAAGCACCTAAAACCATCAACTGGTGGCAAAGGGGATCCTCAGCCCTATCTGACTGTGCCACGTCACTGTGAGAAACACCACGGGGAGGTTTGGAATTTTTGTTCAGATTCCTTGATCAAATCCAGGAATCCTGACAGCTGGGCTCCCAATGGGCTTCTCCTGGTGTACCCCAGAGCAGAATAACGCTCAGAAGAATATCAGAATATATCATAATCTCAGAATAACAGGTTTTTTCCCCAAATACCATTTACCAAGCACAGCCTTGAACCTTTAACCAGAGACTCCTTCTTCGAGGGGCTGCTGCAAACCAGCCCTGAGCACAGAGACCCCTCAATAATCCCCAGAGAGCTGGGTCGGGGTCCAGAGAGGGACAATTCCCTCTTAAATCCACCCTGTGGAGAAGCAGCCAGCGCCGTAACCAGCCCTCTGCCTCTCCCTCCGTGGGCAAAGCAATGTTTGGACACGAGGCAAGTCTGAAACTGCCTCCAGCCTCTTTAGGAGAGTTTGAAATAAAAATTTAAAAGCACCAAAAAAACCCCAAAACCTCTCCGAGGGCCAGCATTCCTGGCTGATGGCTGAGCAGCAAAGGAAGGACAGCTGCAGGCCCTGACAGGCAGAGCTCAGCCCTGGGGTGTGCACGGAGCTCAGGGCTCTGGTGCCTGCAGAGCAGCTGAGCAGGACACGTCTGTGACAGGAGGACACAGCAGAGGGGACAGGCCCCGGGGGGTGTGGGGGCCCTGAGTGACCCAGGAGAGGTGGCTCAGGAGGAAGGGAACGAGGAAAGCTCAGGGAGGGCAGCAGGGCTGGAGAGAGTTCAGGGCTTTAAATGGAACAGTTCAGAAGAGGGAGAGGGCCCTGAGCAGCCACAGCCTGTGCTGGGCAGGAAAAATGGGGCTTGTAGCCAAACCAGCCTGTAAAACACAACCGGTGACCAACCAGTGACCAACATGTCACCAATCGCTGACCCACCTGTGACCAACCTGTGACCAACCTGTGACAAAACTGCGAAAAACCTGGGACCAAACTGTGACCAACCTGTGACCAACCTGTGACAAACCTGTGACCAACCTGTGACAAACCTACGACCAAACAGTGACCAACCTGTGAACAACCACTCACCAACCTGTCACCAACCAGTTACCAACCTATTACCAACTGCTGACCTACCTCTGACCAAAATGAGACTAATCTGTGACCAACCGGTGACCAACCTGCTACCAACCAGTGACCAACCAGTGACCACCCTGTGACTAACCAGTGACCAACCAGTGACCAACCTGTGAATAACCACTGACCAACTTGCAACCAACATGTGACTAACCTGTGACCAAACTGTTACACACCAGTGACCAAACACTGACCAACCTGTGACCAAACTGTGACCAACCACTGACTAAGCTGTGACCAACCGGTGACCAACTGCTAACCTACCTGTGACCAACCACTGACCTACCTGTGACCAATCTGTGACCAATCTGTGACCAACCAGTGACCAACTACTGACCAACCACTGACCAATTGCTGACCAACCACTGACCAACCTGTGACCAACCTGTGACCAACCGCTCACCAACCACTGACCAACCTGTGACTAACCTGTGACCAACCTGTTACCAGCCAGGGACCAACCTCTGACCGACTCCTGACCTACCTGTAACCAACTTCTGACCAACCTGTGACCGACCTCTGACCTGTGACCAATTGCTGACCTACCTGTGACCAACATGTGACCAACCTGTAACCTACCTGTTACTAACCTGTGACCAACCTTTGACCAACCTGTGACCAACTACTGACTAACCTGTGACCAACCTGTGACCAACCTGTTACCAACCTATTACCGACCTCTGACCAACCTGTGACCGACCTGTGATCAACCTGTGACCGACCTGTGATCAACCTGTGACCTACCTGTTACTAACCTGTGACCAACCTTTGACCTACCTGTGACCAACTGCTGACCAACCTGTGACCAATATGTGACCTACCTCTGACGAACCTGTTACCAACCAGTTAGTAACCTGTGACCAAACTGTGACCAACCTGTTACCAACCAATGACCAACCGCTGACCAACCTGTGACCAACCTGTGACTAACCTGTTACCAACCTGTTACCAACCTCTGACCTACCTGTGACCAACCTGTGAATAACCAGTGAACAACCTGTGACCAACAAGTGACCAACCAGTGACCGACCTGTGACCAACAACTGACCAACCTGTGACCAAACACTGACCAACCACTTACCAACCACTGACCAACCTGTGACCAACCTGTGACTAACCTATGACCAACCAGTGACCAACCTGTTACCACCAGGGACCAACCTCTAACCGACTCCTGACTTACCTGTCACCAACTTCTGACTTACCTGTGACCAAACTGTGACCTACCTCTGACCAACCTGTTACCAACCAGTTAGTAACCTGTGACCAAACTGTGACCAACCTGTTACCAACCAATGACCAACCGCTGACCAACCACTGACCAACCAGTGACCAAACTGTGACTAACCTGTGACCAACCTGTGACTAACCAGTGACCAACCTGTGACCAACAAGTGGCCAACCTGTTACCAACCAGTGACCAACCAGTGACCAACCAGTGACCAAACACTGACCAACCTGTTACCAGCCACTGACCAACCTGTGACCTACCTGTTACCAACCTGATACTAACTGCTGACCAGCCACTGACCAACCTGTGACTAACCTGTGACCGACTGCTGACCTATCTGTGATCATCCTGTGACAAACCTGTGACCAGCCTGTTACCAACCTCTGACTAACCTGTGACCAATCGCTGACCAAACTGTGACCAACCTGTTACCAACCTATTACCAACCTTTGGCCTACCTGTGACTAAACTGTGAACTACCTGTGGCCAACATGTGACCTACCTCTGACCAACCTGTTACCAACCTGTTACTAACCTGTGACCAACCTCTTAAAACCTGTGACTGACTGCTGACCTTGCTGTGACCAACCTGTGACCAACCTGTGACTAACCTGTTACCAAGCTATTACCAACCTCTGACCTACCTGTGACCAAACTGTGATAACCTGTTACCAACCTGTGACCAACCAGTGACCAACCTGTGGCCAACCATTGACCAACCACTGACCAACCTGTGACCAACCTGTGACCAATATGTTACCAACCTCTGACCACCCGGTGACCAACCTGTGAATAACCAGTGACCAACCTCTGACCAACGACTGACCAACCTGTTACCAACCTGTGACCAACCCGTGTCCAACCTGTGACCAGCCTTTGACCAGCCAATGACCAACAGTGACCAACCAATGACCAACCACTGACCAACTGGTGACGAAACAGTGAACATCCAAGGACTAACCAGTGACCAACTTGTGACCAACCTGTGACCAAACAATGGCAAGCCTGTGACAAACCTGTGACCAACCTCTGACCCACCTGTGACCAACCTGTTACTAACCTGTGACCAACCTGTGACTAACCAGTGACCAGCCTCTGACCAACCTGTTACCAACCTGTTAGTAACCTGTAACCAACCTGTTACCAACCTGTGACCAAACTGTGACCAACCTGTTACCAACCAACGACCAACCGCTGACCAAGCACTGACCATCCTGTGACTAACCTGTTACCAACCTGTTACCAACCAATGACCTACCTGTGACCAACCTGTGAATAACCAGTGAACAACCTGTGACCAACAAGTGACCAACCAGTGACCGACCTGTGACCAACAACTGACCAACCTGTGACCAAACACTGACCAACCACTTACCAACCACTGACCAACCACTTACCAACCTGTGACTAACCTATGACCAACCAGTGACCAACCTGTTACCAACCAGTGACCAATCAGTGACCAAACACTGACCAACCTGTTACCAGCCACTGACCTACCTGTGACCAACCTGTTACTAACCGCTGACCAGCCACTGACCAACCTGTGACCAACCTGTGACCGACTGATGACCTATCTGTGACCATCCTGTGACAAACCTGTGAACAATTGCTGACCTACCTTTGACCAATCGCTGACCTACCTGTGACCAACCTGTTACCAATCTATTACCAACCTGTGACCAACCTGTTACTAACCTGTGACCAACCTGTGACCTACCTGTGAACAACCTGTTACCACACAGTGACCAGCCACTGACCTACCTGTGACCAACCACTGACCTACCTGTGACTAACGTCTGACCAACCTGTGACCTACCTGTTACCAACCTGGTACTAACTGCTGACCAGCCACTGACCAACCTGTGACTAACCTGTGACCGACTGCTGACCTATCTGTGATCATCCTTGACCAACCTGTGACCTACCTGTTACCAACCTATTACCAACCTTTGACCTACCTGTGACTAAACTGTGACCTACCTGTTACTAACCTGTGACCTACCTGTGACCAACATGTGACCTACCTGTTACCAACCTGTTACCAACCTGTGACTAACCTGTGACCAACCTGTTAAAACCTATGACTGACTGCTGACCTAGCTGTGACCAACCTGTGACCAACCTGTGACTAACCTGTTACCAACCTATTACCAACCTCTGACCTACCTGTGACCAGACCGTGACTAACCTGTTACCAACCTGCTACCAACCAGTGACCTACCTGTGACCAACCATTGACCAACCACTGACCAACCTGTGACCAACCTGTGACCAACCTGTTACCAACATGTTACCAACCTCTGACCACCAGTGACCAACCTGTAACTTACCTGTGACCAAACAGTGACCAACCACTGACCAACCTGTTACCAACCTGTGACCAACCCGTGTCCAACCTGTGACCAGCCTTTGACCAGCCAATGACCAACAGTGACCAACCAATGACCAACCAGTGACCAACTGGTGACAAAACAGTGAACATCCAAGGACTAACCAGTGACCAACTTGTGACCAACCTGTGACCAAACAATGGCAAGCCTGTGACAAACCTGTGACCAACCTCTGACCCACCTGTGACCAACCTGTTACTAACCTGTGACCAACCTGTGACTAACCAGTGACCTACCTCTGACCAACCTGTTACCAACCTGTTAGTAACCTGTAACCAACCTGTTACCAACCTGTGACCAAACTGTGACCAACCTGTTACCAACCAATGACCAACCGCTGACCAACCACTGACCAACCTGTGACTAACCTGTTACCAACCTGTTACCAACCTCTGACCTACCTGTGACCAACCTGTGAATAACCAGTGAACAACCTGTGACCAACAAGTGACCAACCAGTGACCGACCTGTGACCAACAACTGACCAACCTGTGACCAAACACTGACCAACCACTTACCAACCGCTGACCAACCAGTGACCAAACTGTGACTAACCTGTGACCAACCTGTGACTAACCAGTGACCAACCTGTGACCAACAAGTGGCCAACCTGTTACCAACCAGTGACCAACCAGTGACCAACCAGTGACCAAACACTGACCAACCTGTTACCAGCCACTGACCTACCTGTGACCAACCTGTTACTAACCGCTGACCAGCCACTGACCAACCTGTGACCAACCTGTGACCGACTGATGACCTATCTGTGACCATCCTGTGACAAACCTGTTACCAACCTCTGACAAACCTGTCAACAATTGCTGACCTACCTTTGACCAATCGCTGACCTACCTGTGACCAACCTGTTACCAATCTATTACCAACCTGTGACCAACCTGTTACTAACCTGTGACCTACCTGTGAACAACCTGTTACCACACAGTGACCAGCCACTGACCTACCTGTGACCAACCACTGACCTACCTGTGACTAACCTCCGACCAATCTGTGACCTACCTGTTACCAACCTGGTACTAACTGCTGACCAGCCACTGACCAACCTGTGACTAACCTGTGACCGACTGCTGACCTATCTGTGATCATCCTGTGACAAACCTGTGACCAACCTGTTACCAACCTATTACCAACCTGTGACTTACCTGTGACCAACCTGTGACCAACCTGTGACCAACCTGTGACCTACCTGTTACCAACCTATTACCAACCTTTGACCTACCTGTGACTAAACTGTGACCTACCTGTTACTAACCTGTGACCTACCTGTGACCAACATGTGACCTACCTCTGACCAACCTGTTACCAACCTGTGACAAACCTGTGACTTACCTGTGACCAACCTGTGACCTACCTGTTACCAACCTATTACCAACCTTTGACCTACCTCTGACCAACCTGTTACCAACCTGTTACTAACCTGTGACCAACCTCTTAAAACCTGTGACTGACTGCTGACCTAGCTGTGACCAACCTGTGACCAACCTGTGACTAACCTGTTACCAACCTATTACCAACCTCTGACCTACCTGTGACCAAACTGTGACTAACCTGTTACCAACCTGCTACCAACCAGTGACCAACCTGTGACCAACCATTGACCAACCAGTGACCAACCTGTGACCAACCATTGACCAACCATTGACCAACCTGTGACCAACCTGTGACCAACCTGTTACCAACCTCTGACCACCCGGTGACCAACCTGTGAAAAGCCAGTGACCAACAGTGACCAACGACTGACCAATGTCTGACCAACCAGTGATCAACCTTTGAATAATCAGTGACCAAACTGTGACCAACCACTGACCAACCTGTTACCAACCTGTGACCAACCCGTGTCCAACCTGTGACCAGCCTTTGACCAGCCAATGACCAACAGTGACCAACCAATGACCAACCACTGACCAACTGGTGATGAAACAGTGAACATCCAAGGACTAACCAGTGACCAACTTGTGACCAACCTGTGACCAAACAATGGCAAGCCTGTGACAAACCTGTGACCAACCTCTGACCCACCTGTGACCAACCTGTTACTAACCTGTGACCAACCTGTGACTAACCAGTGACCAGCCTCTGACCAACCTGTTACCAACCACTGACCAACCATTGACCAACCTGTTACCAACCAGTGACCGACCTGTGACCAACCTCTGACCAACCTGTGACCAAACACTGACCAACCTGTTACCAACCAGTTAGTAACCTGTTACCAACCTGTTACCAACCTGTGACCAAACTGTGACCAACCTGTTACCAACCAATGACCAACTGCTGACCAACCACTGACCAACCTGTGACTAACCTGTTACCAACCTGTTACCAACCTGTTACCAACCTCTGACCTACCTGTGACCAACCTGTGAATAACCAGTGAACAACCTGTGACCAACAAGTGACCAACCAGTGACCGACCTGTGACCAACAACTGACCAACCTGTGACCAAACACTGACCAACCACTTACCAACCACTGACCAACCTGTGACCAACCTGTGACTAACCTATGACCAACCAGTGACCAACCTGTTACCACCAGGGACCAACCTCTAACCGACTCCTGACTTACCTGTCACCAACTTCTGACTTACCTGTGACCAACATGTGACCTACCTCTGACCAACCTGTTACCAACCTGTGACCAAACTGTGACCAACTACTAACTAACCTATGAGCAACCAGTGACCAACCTGTTACCAACCTGTTACCAACCAATGACCAACCGCTGACCAACCAGTGACCAAACTGTGACTAACCTGTGACCAACCTGTGACTAACCAGTGACCAACCTGTGACCAACAAGTGGCCAACCTGTTACCAACCAGTGACCAACCAGTGACCAACCAGTGACCAAACACTGACCAACCTGTTACCAGCCACTGACCTACCTGTGACCAACCTGTTACTAACCGCTGACCAGCCACTGACCAACCTGTGACCAACCTGTGACCGACTGCTGACCTATCTGTGACCATCCTGTGACAAACCTGTTACCAACCTCTGACAAACCTGTCAACAATTGCTGACCTACCTTTGACCAATCGCTGACCTACCTGTGACCAACCTGTTACCAATCTATTACCAACCTGTGACCAACCTGTAACTAACCTGTGACCAACCTGTGACCTACCTGTGAACAACCTGTTACCACACAGTGACCAGCCACTGACCTACCTGTGACCAACCACTGACCTACCTGTGACCAACCACTGACCTACCTGTGACTAACCTCTGACCAACCTGTGACCTACCTGTTACCAACCTGGTACTAACTGCTGACCAGCCACTGACCAACCTGTGACTAACCTGTGACCGACTGCTGACCTATCTGTGATCATCCTGTGACAAACCTGTGACCAGCCTGTTACCAACCTCTGACTAACCTGTGACCAATCGCTGACCAACCTATTACCAACCTTTGACCTACCTGTGACCAACCTGTGACCTACCTGTTACCAACCTATTACCAACCTTTGACCTACCTGTGACTAAACTGTGACCTACCTGTTACTTAACCTGTGACCTACCTGTGACCAACATATGACCTACCTGTTACCAACCTGTTACCAACCTGTTACTAACCTGTGACCAACCTGTTAAAACCTGTGACTGACAGCTGACCTAGCTGTGACCAACCTTTGACCAACCTGTCACTAACCTGTTACCAAGCTATTACCAACCTCTGACCTACCTGTGACCAAACTGTGACTAACCTGTTACCAACCTGCTACCAACCAGTGACCAACCTGTGACCAACCATTGACCAACCACTGACCAACCTGTGACCAACCATTGACCAACCTGTGACCAACCTCTGACCACCCGGTGACCAACCTGTGAATAACCAGTGACCAACAGTGACCAACGACTGACCAACGTCTGACCAACCGGTGATCAACCTTTGAATAATCAGTGACCAAACTGTGACCAACCACTGACCAACCTGTTACCAACCTGTGACCAACCCGTGTCCAACCTGTGACCAGCCTTTGACCAGCCAATGACCAACAGTGACCAACCAATGACCAACCAGTGACCAACTGGTGATGAAACAGTGAACATCCAAGGACTAAGCAGTGACCAACTTGTGACCAACCTGTGACCAAACAATGGCAAGCCTGTGACAAACCTGTGACCAACCTCTGACCCACCGGTGACCAACCTGTTACTAACCTGTGACCAACCTGTGACTAACCAGTGACCAGCCTCTGACCAACCTGTTACCAACCACTGACCAACCATTGACCAACCTGTGACCAACCAGTGACCGACCTGTGACCAACCACTGACCAACCTGTTACCAACCAGTGCCCAACCTGTGACTAACCAGTTACCAACCAGTGACCAACCTGTTACTAACCGCTGACCAGCCGCTGACCAACCTGTGACCGACTGCTGACCTATCTGTGACCATCCTGTGACAAACTTTTGACAAACCTGTTACTAACCTCTGACAAACCTGTGAGCAATTGCTGACCAAACTGTGACCAACCTGTGACCAACCTGTTACTAACCAGTGACCAGCCTCTGACCAACCTGTTACCAACCACTGACCAACTAGTGACCAACCTGTGACCAACCAAGTACTAACCAGTGACCAACCATTGACCAACCTGTTACCAACCTGTTACCAATCAGTGACCAACCACTGACCATCCTGTGACCAACCTGTGACTAACCAAGGACCAACCAGCAACCAACCTGTGACCCTATGACAAACCTGTGACCAAACCACTGTCCAACCTGTGACTTTGTGACCATCAGTGACCAAGCTGTGACCAACCAGGGACCTACCAGCGACCAACCACTGGCTAACCACTGACCAACCACTGACCAACCACTGACCAACCAGTGACCAATTGCTGACCAACCTGTTTCCAACTGCTGACCAATCAGGGAACAACCCAGGACCAACCAGTGACCAACTTGTGACCAACCACTGACCAACTGATGACCAACCTGTGACCAACCAGTGACCAACCTGTGACCAACCTGTGACCAACCTGTGACCAGCCAGTGACCAACCTGAGACCAACCTGTGACCAGCCAGTGACCAACCTGAGACCAACCTGCGACCAACCGCTGACCAAGCACTGACCAACCTGTGACTAACTAGTGACCAAACAGTGAACAACTAAGGACTAACCAGTGACCAACCTGTGACCAACTGGTGACCAAACAATGGCGAAGCTGTTACGAACTGGTGACCAAACAGTGAACAACCAAGGAGTAACCAATGACCAACCTGTGACCAATGGTGACCAACCAGTGCTAGGGTGTGAAAATGAGGGCCATCAGGAGCACAGCTCCCTATGGGATGGTGAGAAGGGGCAGGAGGCTCCTGGGGCTCCTCCAAACTCTGCAAGCTCAGTAATTCTCTCCTCACACCTGCGGCTCTGAGCTGTGGGCAGGATGTGGTCCCACACCTCCAGCAGCACCCCAGGGCTCGGAAACCCTGCACCAAACACAGCTTGAGGGTGGCTCAGATTCCTCCCAGAGCTCTCCCACCTCTTGGGATCTGCCAGGACCCACCCAGAGCATTCCCTGGTGGCCTTGCAGCAGCTCCCTGTGCAGTTCCATCACCTGCAGGGCTGAGCACCAACACGTGGTGCTGCAAGAATGGTGCTCACATAGCCCAAAACCAGCCCGACCTGAGCTGCCTGCAAGGTGCTGAATCATCCCTGGGGCTGCAGGAAACCCCAGAGCTCTCCTGAGCTGCTCACACCACACCCACAGGGGAACACGAGCGGTTGGGGCACCGCGGAGGAGCCCACTGAAATTACAGCCCCAGGGTCCCAAAAGCTTTGTAGGATTTTCCTCTCTGAGCCTCCTGAGCCCATCCGTGGGCAAGGAGAGCTGCAAACATGACCCTGCTCTGGTGGCACAGGGAGGATGCTTGGGAAGATGAGCAGAAGTGTGACCTCACACTCAAAAAGAGAGAAAGGTCCCACATGAGCAGCCTGGTCCCGTGGAACTTCCCTGCCCATGGTCTTTAACTCCCTTCCAGCCCAAACTATTCTGTGAGCCTATAATGCCTTTACTTTCTGAGGGGGTTTGGTCCCTTTTGGATTTGGTTTTTATTTTGTCTCCTAAAAGTCAGTTTGGAAGATTCCCCTTCATTCCCCCAGCAAATGTGTCAGTCTTACACCCACACCTGGAGTTTAAGGGAAGGGGCTCAGACCTGTAAAAATAATCACTCAAAATGCATTAAATTAGAAAGGATCATGGCACAAGAGGTTGTTTGTTTTTCCCAGGGTGGGGGGAATAACCCATGGAGCCCCTGCAGGTCTCAGCGTTTGCTTTGTGAGCTGTGCAGGAGGCCCCTTGAGCTCCTCAAAGTCACCCTCAGCGATGAACTGGAGTGAAATTAGCCCAGCATGAATCTTGGGAACTCCTCTCGCAGCCCCAGACCAGGAGAGAACACTGGTTATATCTGGGTAACACTGATGCTCGTATTTATGGGGCACTGCAGACAGGGAATTTCAGCAAAACAACTCTGCTGCGGTCAAGGCCCTTGATGGTTTGGAATCAGCATTTCCAGGAACATGAAAATGTTCCAAAAGTAGTGCCCCAACCCCACAGGATCCTCAGAGATCCTTGGGCACTGAGCCCAGGATCCAGCACAGGGCCTGACTAAACCTGACCTGCTAAACCCGGGCTGCAGAGACCCCCAGGCATTTCTGCATCTGGCCCAGGACTCATTTTTAAGCTTCAATTTCTCCTATGAAAATAGAAAACAGTTCTGATGTAAAGGCTGCAGACGGTGGCAGAAGCAGCAGCTCTCACTGAGGATGTTCCGGTGATCGATTTCTTCTCTGCTAAGATTCTGTTCCCTTTTTTTCTAGGTTTTGTTTTGTTTTGTTTTTTATCTGGCTTCACTGCCCAGACCTCTAAAATTCAATACCAGCTGTTTTCATTGTCATTGTTGTTGGTTTTGCTCTTCGAGGAGAAATACCCCAACTCCCAAACCCCAAAGGCAGATCTCTGTGGGCCCTCCCTAAACCCAGCAATTCTTGCTGTAATTCACCTACAATTGCTGCTGGTGATCTTTTTTTGGGGTAAAAGGAATCTCATCCTGCATTTTAGGCCTCACAGAAACCAAACCACGGGGAATTCCAACAGGAATTCCTGGAAACCTGCTCCTTTTCAGTCACATTTCTCTGTGTCTCACACAAACCCTCAGCTGCAGCTGGGTCTGTGGTCTGCACAGGCCAACTGTGACACTCTGGGATGGGTTTGGATGAGTAACAATGGTCAGAAACCAGAAATCAGCACAATTTTCTCTGGTCATGGAGGGCCCACAGTGCTGAAGGTCAAACAGAACAAAAAAAATAATAATACAAAAAATATTTCCATTCTTTGCAAAGTATTTGATATTCCTGTATATATGGCTGGCTGCCAATGGCAAAATTTGGGGTTTTTTGTTGTTCTGGAGCACCAAGATTTTTGAAATTTAATATAAAATTCAATAGTGGATGATCCAGCTCCTGCACCCCACCAACCCCAGCCTGTCACCCCTGGTGTCCAAAGGCTCCTGGAGCTCTGGCAGCCTCGGGGCCGTGCCCATTCCCTGGGGAGCCTGGGCAGTGCCCAGCACCTCTGGGGGAAGAACCTTTCCCTGCTCTGCAGCCTGAGCCTGCCCTGGCCCAGCTCCAGCCGTGCCCTGGCTGCTGTCCCTGTCCCTGAGCAGGGGTTGGAGCTGCAGATCCCTGAGCTCTGCCCAGGGAAAGTCACCATTTGGAGCTTGTTTCCAGTTCCATTTCTCTCTCAGCAATGTCTGTCCCATCCCATGGCCTTTCCAAGGCAGCACATTTATCTCAGAGTTCGCACACAGAGGCACAGGACTGTGTGAGCCTTCTGTCAGGCTTTGGGAATTCCCTACAGATCCATTCCCCACGCAGCTGGACACTCCAAGAGCCCTCAGCTGCCCCTCCAGACCCTTCCCCATCCCCTTGTCCCACCTTTGGACACTTTCTAAACACCTTTAGATCTTTCTCACAGCCCAAACTGCCCCCAGCGCTGTGCAGAGCCCAGCCCAGAGCAGGACAGTCCAGCCCCATGACCAGCCCTGGGTGTGAGATCAGGACACACACACACAGGGCTCAAAGCCCGGCCCCACAGCACCCCCAGCCCCACTGGGAACTCCCCAGGGCCCGGCTTTGGGGGTCTGGGAAGGTGGGCTGCTCCTTGTACAGCCCTGCTCCGGTTCCCTGGGGCTCTGCAGGGCTGTGCTGGTGGTTTGGAAAGTTTGGAGGGAGCAGGGCTGGTCTGCAGGGCAGACTGAGCACAGGTCACTCTTGGAACCCTGGAGGATGAGAATGTCAGGTTTTCTGTGCTAAAAAACACTGACCCCCAGGCAGACACTGCATTTGACCTGAGGCCGTGGAACAGGCTCCCGAAATGGAGTGATGGCACTGGGGTGTGGGGGTGTGGGTTGAATGGTGTTGTGTGATCTCACAGGGTGAAAAATTAGAATTGAAATTTTAGTATATAGTAATGTATGGGGCAAGATGGAGGACTTTGAGTGTTGTCTGGGTTCTTCTTCTTCACCTTCTTCTTCTTGGTTTCGAGTGGTTTTCTGTAATTGGGTGAAAGGGTCTGCATTGGGGGCCTTGGGTGGTCATTATTGGGTCAAAAATATAAATAATACCCGTGTCACCCTAAATATTGAGTGATTATCACTTAAATAACCTTGGAAAGAGTTAGCAGCACCCCATTTTCTACCCTGTTAGATCTCACAGCTCGTGAGTCTGTCAACAGATAATAATTAATAAACGCTGAGTCCGAACACAAACTGTGACTGCCGTGTGTCAATGCCGGCTCTAACAGGAGGAAAAGAAGACAAGAAAGTGACAGATCACCATTTTGGGAGGCACTCAGAGCAGGGTCAGGCACCAGGAGCAGCTCCAGAGCCTCCACCCTCACTGGGAGCCTGCGGGTGACACAAAACCACCTTTTTTTGTGTTGTGCGGAGCCGCAGCGGGAGGAAGCTCCAGAGCCCCGGCAGGATGAACTCACAACGCTCCACGAGGCCCCTTCTCCCTGCCTGGGTGTTCATGTATTCCCATTTATTCCCATTTATTCCCATTTATTCCCATTTATTCCCGCGGCACAGCCCGGCTCTCACCCCAGGAAAGCTCCTGTCCCAGGGGTGGTTATGGGGATTATGTGGGATTAGAGCTCTGCCAGCGGGGTTCCCCCAGTCACATCCCACCCGAGCAGCTCCAGGGACACCAAAGTCCCCAGTGATGTCCCCAGCGTCCTGCCGGGCCAAATAAACTCATTATTCCAGCACAAACAGGTGACACTGGGGCTTCTCCCAGTTCTTCACGGGTTTCAATCTCTTGCAGGCTCTGCATGATTATAGAATCACGGAATTGTAGTCACAGAATCATGGAATAATGGAATCACTGAATCATGGAATCACAGAATCGTGGAATTATTGAATTATTGGATCTTGGAATCACAGAATTATAGAATCACAGAATCATGGAATCCCTGAATTATTGAATCATAGAATCATAGTTATAGAATTACAGAATCATGGAATCATGGAATCACTGAATTATCGAATCATAGAATTATTGAATTATTGAATCATGGAATCACAAAATTATCGAATCACTGAATTATTGAATCATAGAATCACAGAATTATAGAATCATAGAATCATGGAATCATTGCATCACTGAATCACTGAATCATTGAAATACTGAATTACTGAATTACTTAATCACAGAACTACAGAATCATGGAATCATTGCATCATTGCATCATTGAATTACTGAACCATTGAATCCCAGAATCCTGGAATGGTTTGGGATGAAAAAGACTTTAAATCCCCTCCCACGCCCTGCCATGGGCAGGGACACCTTCCCCTGTCCCAGGTGCTCCCAGCCCTGTCCAGCCTGGCCCTGGGCACTGCCAGGGCTGGTCTCATCCCCTTCCCCACACAATGCAGTGAATGAACTCATCCTAAAGTGCTGCCCTGTAGCTCTGGGCACATCTCCCCCACACTTGGAGGGGTTTCATTTCCCTGGGGTGGGTGTTTCATTTTCGCTCTGAGTGTCATTTCTTTAATGAAGATGAATGAAGGAAACACCGTTTCACAGAGCCTGATCCCTTGTGAATAAAACCAATTTCCCTCTGCTCAGCCTCAGCCTCTGGCACCCTTTGGCCTCGGTAGCAATTCTCATTTTTAGCTGATTTTGCAGCCTTTGAGGCAGCTATTCCTGAATTGCACAGCAAATCGGGTAGAATCAGCCCCAAACTGACCCTCTGCTCCTTTCCCTGCTGCCAGTTCAGAGCTAAACTAATTCACTGAGCAGCACTTGTGAGCCCAGGCCCCCAAATCCAAGGGCAGTGAATCCTGGGCAGCCTGAGAAAACCCAAAACGCCCCAAAAATTCCCGTGGTGCAGCTGAAACGCAGGACCCTGGAGCAGCAGTGCCTGACAAGAGCTCAGCCCTGACGTCCTGTTTTGCCTGCTTTGATCACGATAAGCCTCTCTTTATTTTCCATCCACGGCGTAAACAAGCAGCGATGGTTTCCTGCTGCCTCCTTTCCCTGCAGCCTCCCCACCTCTGCCAGGAGGGGATCTCTGCCCACCTCCCGCAGCCTGGGGCACCCCAGAAGGCTCAGAGGACAGGTCCTGAGGGTGCTGTCACCCCCTGGAAGGCACCTTCACCCCAGGAAAGGAGGAGCTGGCAGCACCCAGAGCAGCACCCAACACTCTGACACTGCGAGGGTCCCACCTGGGCTCTGTGAGCATCATCACCTCACACCTCCCCAGCCCTCAGATGGGTTTCCTGTTGTTCTGAACCGAGCTGGGCACGTCTCCCCAGGGCCAGGACTTGTCTCATCTCTGGTGTGCTCAGGGTGGGGTTGGTGGGGTGTCCTGGGTGGGGACAGGAGCTGGGCTGGGTGATCCTGGGGGTCCCTCCCCACTCAGGACGTGCTGATGGTGTGAGCTGGGGCACCCAGGGGTGTCAGTGCAGCTCCACTCCGCGCTGCCTCCTCCTGAAGTACAGAAACTCTGCCCCAAATGTTCCCCTCAGCAGGTGCAGAGGAGGGGAAAAGCCTCACTGGCAACTTCAGAGTTTGGTACAACATCCCCTGGGCACTGACTGGGCCCCAGCTCTGGCTCAGACTCTGGTTCCCTTTGCCCAGGGCACCAGTGAGGGCACAGGGCAGGTTCCCATTGCCCAGGTGAGGGCACAGGGCAGGTTCCCATTGCCCAGGTGAGGGCACAGGTTCCCCCAGTGAGGGCACAGGTTCCCATTGCCCAGGTGAGGGCACAGGTTTCCCCAGTGAGGGCACAAGGCCCCATTGCCCAGGTGAGGGCACAGGTTCCCGTTGCCCAGGTGAGGACACAGCCCCCCCAGTGAGGGCACAGCACAGCCTGGATGGTTCCTGGAAGAGGAAGGAGCCAAGCACAACCTGTTTGGTCAGCACTCCACCCACCACTGGCAGCACAAAAGAACCTTTTGTGGGTGCAGCAAAGGTGACCTGGAGGAGTAAAGGTGACCCTACACCTTTCAGGACCCCAGACTGTCCCTGTGAGCACCCTACAGGTGTTCCCTGATCCCCTGACCCACTGGGTCACCTCATGCCTACCAGCCCTGCTGCCAGCTCCAAACCTGGCACATTCACGGAGCAGCATTACCCCAGGATCCTAAATCCAGTGCCAGAAAACCCTAAACAGGGTCACAAAAATAGAAATGCACCATTCCCATATTGGGGCTGAAACATGGGATCCTGGGGAAGCATTTCATGACAGTCCAAACGAGGCCAAGCCTCCAAATCTCTGGGAAGAGCAATGGCAGCACTGCCCTCAGCCTGGGGAGTGTTTGTTCCCACTGGAGACCACAGCTCTGCAGGTTTTGGCCTCTCAAACAGCAGTTTTGGGGTCCTGTCACTCCCATGAGCACACAAAAACCATCAGCACGGGGATTTGGGCAGCTCAGGAAACCTGAACCATCCCTGCTCCCTTCAGCAATTTTGGTTCCTTCTCCTTATTTCACACCTGGCCCTAAATCACTCCAAGCAGGTGCCACCCTTGGAGAGGGAACAGCCAGGGCTGGACAAGAGGCCAGGGTTTGTTTTGGGAGCTGCTCACGTGGCTGTGGGGCACTGGTGACTGTGGTAGCTCAGCAATGGAGATTTGTTCTGCTTAACATCAAAAAGAACAAATCTGGGAGCTTGGAGCTACAGCAAGGAAGCTGCTCCCTCCCAGAGGGTGGAATTAGAGAATATTTTAGGTTGGAAAAGAGCTCCAGGATCAGTGAGTCCAGCCTGTGCCCGATGGCCACCCTGTCACCCAGACCAATGTCCAGGAATTCCTGGGACACCTCCAGGGATGGGCACTCCAAACCTCCCTGGGCACTTCCAAGGCCTGAGCCCCCTTTCCATGGGGAAATTCCTGCTGATTCCACCCTGAGCCTCCCCTGGCCCAGCCCGAGGCCGCTCCCTCTCCTCCTGTCCCTGTTCCCTGGAGCAGAGCCCGACCCCCCCGGCTGTCCCCTCCTGGCAGGGACTTGTGCAGAGCCACCAGGTCCCCCCTGAGCCTCCTTTTCTCCAGGCTGAGCCCCTTTCCAGCTCCCTCAGCCTCTCCTGGGGCTCCAGACCCTTCCCAGCTCCGTTCCCTGCCCTGGACTCGCTCCAGCCCCTCCAGGTCCTGTTTGCAGTGAGGGGCCCAGGACAGGCTCAGCAGGAATTAGGTGACAGTGTGGGAAGGCTGAGTCATCTCCTGCTCCTCAGATAATCATGAAATGCCTTCCTCCACCTCTGGCTCTTCTTCCCCATAGCTCTGAGCACACACATAAGTTTTAAATCTCCACTTGAATTCCCAGAGGAATCATCTCCTTCCCTCAGTCATTATCTCTCACTCGATGTGACAGCGCCATCGACTCTCCAGAGCTCTCTGGGTCACTGTCCCTGTACAGAATGTGCTCTGCCACCTCCCAGACGCCTCCAGGAGAAAAAGCTTGTCCAGAGTTTAATGTGACACTTCAGCCTTAGGGGAAAAAGCAAAAAAAAAAAAAAAAAAAGAAAAAGAAAAAGAAAAAAAAAAAAAAACGTGGAGAAAATCCAAAAATTCCTCCTGCCTGCGCAGGATTACAATCAGCAAATCACCTCGGCTGCTTCACCTCAGGGTAAAACTTGGAAAGCTCAGCTCCTTTCTATGAATCACCCTCAGCAAACAGCCCCAATTAAGAGATAAAACATTGCTACCACAACAGCAGCTTGGGCAGGGATTTATTTTTAGAAGGCGCTTAAAATAGTGTGCGTGGCACCTCGTTCAAAAACATCCCCTGAGTGCTGGTACGGGGTGATGTCAGAGCACTGAGACACTCCTGGGGGACACACACACTTCACACCCTCCCCAGGACTCCTGCACAGCCCCAAGCTGAGAGAAAACACTGAAAAAAAAACAGGGGAGGAAACCTAAAATTGGTCTCAACACCTCCCTGCCAGCGTAGTGAGATGCCAGGCTTTGGAGAGAGGAGTGTAAAGGGATGATTCAAAGCAGATTTTGGAAGTGACAACATTTCCCACTGAAAAGCAGCAGAAAAGGCTCTGTGGGACTTTAGGGGAGGGTTTTGTGTTCTGAGAGCAAACCCTGGGGCTGAAAGGGGCTCTGGTGCAAAGTCTGGATCTGAGATGGCACAGACAGGGAGATGTCACTGACAGGGAGATGTCACTGACAGGGAGATGTCATGTCACTGTCCCTGTGGGAGCAGCCAGGACCTGGGGACATCTCCTGGCACTGCCAGCACAACCTTCTGCTCCTGGGCAGGGGTGGAAAAGCGAAGCCACAGGATCACAGAATGTCCTGAGCTGGAAGAGACCCACCAGGGACAGGATCATCCAGTCCAGTTCCTGCATCCCACCAACCCCAGCCTGTCACCCCTGGTGTCCAAAGGCTCCTGGAGCTCTGGCAGCCTCGGGGCCGTGCCCATTCCCTGGGGAGCCTGGGCAGTGCCCAGCATCTCTGGGGGAAGAACCTTTCCCTGCTCTGCAGCCTGAGCCTGCCCTGGCCACTCTGTGCCCACTCTGCCCTTTCGGGGTGGCAGCTGTGGGTGAGGACAGGGCTGAACCCCAGAGAGGTCAAATGTGAGGGACACAAAACACCAGAAGCTTCACGGCACTGCTGGAACCAAATATCACCAGAAAAGATGAATCCAAACCTGAAGCCCTCTGTGCTGGGCAATGGCGAGGCCCCACTTTGAGCACTGAATCCAGTTCTGGGCCCCTCAGGACAAGGGGCTGGAGCATGCCCAGGGCAGGGAACGGAGCTGGGAAGGGTCTGATGAATTCCTGAGGGAGCTGGGAAGGGTCTGGAGCCCCAGGAGAGGCTGAGGGAGCTGGAAAGGGGCTGAGTCTGGAGAAAAGGAGGCTCAGGGGGACCTGGTGGCTCTGCACAGGTCCCTGCCAGGAGGGGACAGCCGGGGGGTCGGGCTGTGCTCCCAGGGAACAGGGACAGGAGGAGAGGGAACGGCCTCGGGCTGGGCCAGGGGAGGCTCAGGGTGGAATCAGCAGCAGGAATTTCCCCAGGGAAAGGGGGCTCAGGCCTTGGCACTGCCCAGGGAGGTTTGGAGTGCCCATCCCTGGCAGTGTTCAAAAATCCCATGGATGTGGCACTTGGGGACCTGGCTCAGTGGTGACCAGGGTGGTGCTGGGCTGGTGGTTGGACTGAAAGGTCTTTTCCAATCTTAATAATTCCCCAGTTGCAGGGTTCTGTTTGTCTGAGGAGCTGACACAGCCAGGAACAGCCTCATTGTCCCTCTTTGCAGCTCACGGCTTCTGCCTGAAATCTGGGAGAAGCAGAACCTGGGAGGCTCAGGGTGGACAGCAGCAGGAATTTCCCCATGGAAAGGGTGCTCAGGGCTTGGAACTGCCCAGGGGGTTTGGATTCCCCACCCCTGGAGGTGCTCAGACAATGAGTGGATGTTCTCCCCAGCATGGTTCAGTGGCCACGGTGGCATTTGGCCAAAGTCTGAATTTAATGACTCAGAGGAGTTTTCCAACCTTTGGGATCCCGTGGGCACGAAAGCCAAAGGGCAGAGAGCAGCCCTGGGAGTTTGGAAGGTGACAAGGACCAGGCTCTGTCAGGGCCCCTCATCCCCTTCTTTTTCCTGCCCCCTCAGCCTGGCCAAACCCAAATCCACCCCCATGATCTGCCCTGCAAAGAATTCAACCCAAAGCAGGAGTGGAGGGGCTGGTGGAGAATTCCCCCCTGTGCCAGCTCCTGTCCTGATCCTCGCTCCTCACGGATCCATCCGGGCAGGAACACGTGCAAGGATCTGCCTGGTGAAAATCCCAGCAGCTTTTCCAGGGATGGGAACCAGCCAGGGGAAAATACAGCAGGGAAGTGAGGAGGAAAGTCAGGGCCAAAAGCAAGTGAGAAAAGAGGCGGCTCTGGGTGGAAAATTACAGGAGGGAAAAAGGCTCGTGTGGGATGGGGCAGCAGGAGCGGGCTGCTGCCAAGGAGGAGATTTGGTACAATTCTCGAAAAAAAACCCAACAAAAAAAATCACATTTTGAAGGCACCCAGGGAGAGCTGGGTCACCTCCACATGGGAATGGGGACAGGAGATGGATTTACTGACAATGAAAGATGCAAGAGGAGATGGAGAATTACTGGCTCTAAATGCCGGGTGCAGCATAATTCTCCCTAAAAGCCCAACCAGCCAGAGATTTCTACATTGCCCAGGTGAAAGAACTCAAAAATACCACTAAAACTCACAAAGATTTTCAACGAAACCCCTTAGATGTGTTTGCCTTCCACACAAATAAAAGCCAGGCAGCCAAATTAATCCTAATTACCCTGATGAGGTTTATTGCAAGGCTAAGAATCATTCACTGATCCCACAAGGGGTTTTATTTTTTCTCTCCTCTCTCCAAACAGAATTCCCTTTGTGCATCTGCTTTTAGCACCACCCTGCCAGAGAGCCCATCCCAATATAATTCCATTATTTCTGGGAGAGGTTTCATCCATCCTCCGAAATGTGGGGGATAAACACAACCCCGAGCACATTACGTGCTCTCTGCAGGGATATTTAAAGCTTCTCCTCTCCAAGTAAATCAGTTTTATGTCGTTAAAGACCTTGAAAATATCAAGTTTTGAGGTTTTGCTCCTAGAACTTGGTTTCCTCTCAGTTTCTTGTGACTTTGGGGAAGGCAGGTCACGGGGCATTGGCATTTCCCACCCCAGCTCAGCCCTGGAGCCAAACTCGGGCCTCTTGTGCCTCAGTTTCCTCCCTGACTATGGCAATGGCATTTCAGAGGTGCCGAAAATCCTAATCCATGATCATTTCTAGGAAGGCTGAGGTGAAAAACAAGCAGGATTTTTTTGTTTGCTTATTTAAATTTAAACTCTCAGAAGCAGTGGATGGCACAGAGAAGGCCTGAAAACCAAAAATGCTCCAACAAACACAAGAGCAAAGCTCACATTTAGACTCCTCCTGAGGGAAAACCAAGGAATTAATTCATTTTATTTGCACCTGATCACCTTTGGGGTCCTGGTTTTGTTTTCTTTTCTTATTTGCCACACCCTGACAGTCACAGGGACACCAGCAGGGGCTGCCCACTGGGTTTTGTCCCTGTGGCTCTGCCCATTTACATTAAAAATATAAATATAAGTATAAATATAAGTGTAAGAATAAATATAAGGTATAGATATAGATATATATACAGATATAGATATAGATATAGATATAGATATAGATATAGATATAGATGTAAATCTGCTCTATAATAAAGACATTTATTCCTCAGAAAGTCATAAACCCTGGAATTCTTGCCATCACCCCCCCAGTGAGGCTGTACAGGTACAGGTACAACCACGCAGTGTTTGAAGGAGGGCAGAATTCCAAGGATATGGAGCATCCACCTGGCCACCCCCAGCTGCTCTAAATCCATGAAATAAACCCTGTTTGCCCCTCTGCCCTCGGGGTCTCGGCCCCAAACTCTCCTTGAGGAACGAGGGTCTGGCAAAGGGCAGCTCTGAGGGGTCCACAGCAGGTGGGGAGTGAAGGAAAAGCCAAAACTCCCCAAATCCACGGGGAAATTCGAATTGTGGATTTTTCTAGGAATGGTCGTGGAATGGTTTGGGTTGGGAAAGGAACGTTAAATCCCATCCAGTGCCACGGCAGGGACACCTCCCAGTGTCCCAGTGTCCAGCCTGGCCTTGGGCACTGCCAGGGATCCAGGGGCAGCCACAGCTGCTCTGGCAATTCCAGCCCAGCCCCTCCCAGGGAGCAATTCCTCCCCAATATCCCATTTAAATCCATTCTCCATCAGTTTCAAGACCATTCCCTGGCTCCTGTCCCTGCAGCCCTTGTCCCCAGTCCCTCTGCAGCTCTCCTGGAGCCCCTTTAGGCCCTGCCAGGGGCTCGGAGCTCTCCCTGGAGCTTCTCCTCTCCAGCTGAGCACCCCCAGCCCATCCCTTGAGGAGCAGAGCACCCAAGGACCAGCCTCAAGAGCTGCCCTGGCCATTTTCACTCCAAAAAGCTCCAATTTCCCCATTCGGTTTCCCATGGCAGAGACCCTTTAGGTACAATCCCAACCAAGCCTCAAATCTCAGTTTCTTCCCTTTCACACTCCAAACCCTGCACAGAACCAGCCTTGCTCAGGCCCTGGCACCACAAATAAACTGATTTTTCGTTGCAGATATTCCAAACTGAGGAAATCCCCTCCTTGGGACACAAATCCCAGCAGCCCAAGGAGCTGTGATCCATTTTAGACCTTCTGGACCTTTTTTCAGGGAAAATGAGGCATTTTAGGGGTGCCCCCAGGATATCCTGAGATGGAAGGGACCCCCCAGGACCATCAAATCCAATTCCACAACGCCAAGGGCACAATGGGAGCTCCAGCACAGTTTTGGTACCTTTACAAATGGATTTGGAGGATGGAAAATAAGATTTTTTTTCTTACTGAAATTGCTGTGGATCCCAGGCTGGGCCAGGCTGCAGGTGCTTCGGAGGCCAGGATTAGGAGTCGAAATGGTCTTGATAAATTGTAGAAATGGTCTGGAAGAAACAAGAAAGAAAGAAAAAAGACACTTCAGGGGCGATGGGTGAGCTGCTGAGGCAGGAATAATCCATGGCATGGGCTTTGGGAGATCTCAGGAGTTCCGAGGCTCACAAAGGGAACAGCAGCTGAACACGAAACAGTGCAATAAAACCAAACATCTGCTGTGATGCAGAGACAAACTGTCCAACAAATAAACAGAGGGAAATTTCCACCTCCTCGGCCCCACTGAGGTTCTGGTGTTGGACATTTCTGTCAAAATTCTCAACAGGGACAAGGAGAACGATCCGAGATGGATGGAGAGAGCACAGACTGGAAACCCAGAGAGCAAAAATCACATTTCTGGCACCACCACGGTTGGGAAAAGCCCTCCAGGAACATTCAGTCCAACACCAGCCAGCACCACCACGGGCACCACTCAGCCATGTCCCCAAGTGTCACCTGCAGGTGCCTGGTGAACATTTCCAGGGGTGGGGACTCACATCTCCAGATTCACTTTGAGTCCAGACAACAGGGAGGCATCACCTCGACCTCCACACCCACCCCAAGGGACAAAGGAATAAATCACCTTTAGGGGTTTAGGAATAAAACACCTTTAGGAATAAAACACCTTTAGGAATAAAACCTTTAGGGTTTGTCAGCTGTGTCACAGCCCTGAACTGCAGGGATTGAACTCCAGGAAGTGTTTCCTGACTGGGAATTGAAGGAATCCAACTCCTGGCTCAGGGAATTTAAGGCACAGCCCATCAGGAGGTGCCTTCACCTTGGACTCCCAATTTTCTTTGTTTCCAAGAGTAGAAAAAAGCCCTTAGGAAGTAACTCAGTGGCTCAATTACCTGACTTAATTAACCAAATTAACAGCTGAGGCTGTGGCCCCTCCAGCATCCACACAGGCAGAGGGAAAAGAAGTAAAATTACATCGATTTTGTGGAGAAGAAACAGAGATTGAGGAGAGCAAGACGTGCCAACATCACCCAGAAGGCCAGGATCAGTGGAGGGGGAATAATCCCAAAATGACGCTTTTAATTGGAGAAAAAATTTAAAAGGTTCAACCCCCAGGCCCCTCCCTGGGCTGGCAGAGGGGTCCCACATCCCTTTGGGGACACTTTAGGCCGGGATTGTCACCAACAACCTCTTCCTTCGGCCTGTTCTTTGGCACCAGGGAGGTTCTGGGATGTGCTGGGATTTCCCCAGGGATCTCCAGAGGCCAGAAGGGATCTCTCAGCATCACCCCGGGCACAGGGGGCCAAGATAAATTTCCTCATCCCTGGAAATGTCCCAGGCCAGGCTGGACAGGGCTGGGAGCACCCTGGGACACTGGGAGGTGTCCCTGCCATGGCAGGAGTGGAACTAAATGAGTTTTAAGATTCCTCCAACCCAAACCATTCCAGGATTCTGTGATTCCAGATCCTGTGATCTCACCAGCCACAGCAGCAGAATCTGGAACGTTGGGATTTTCCTGGGAATCTGGAGGGGAATCCAGCCCTGCCCAGCAGGAGCAGCCACAGCAGAGCTCCCAGGCTGGGAGGGGATGGAAATTTGAGGTGGAAATCTGTGGGCAGATCACTGAAAATGCCAAAAAACTCCTGTGGGCAGCCCCAGCCTGGTGGGCAGGAGGATTTCCCTGCCCTGCTGCCCTCTCCCCATGCACAGGATGGGAATGGGATGCACTGGGATGGGATGATCCTGATTCCATGATTCTGTGATCACCAAACCCTCGCTGCCACCTGGCTGTGGAGACCCTGGCAGAGCTCAGTGCCAGGACGGGCTTTTAGCACAAGGGAATTTTCATTTGAATAGCAAAAAATTTAAAACAAATAAACGAACCAGCAAATAAACTCCAACACAAATAAAAATAAAAAAAAAACTCAACTAAATCAGGAGAACACATCAGAAGTACCCAGCGGGAGCTGCCCTGGTGCTGCAGGGGAATTCTGTCAAACCCCTCCCTGCCTGCTGAGGCTTCTCCAGGCACAAGAACACCCATGGAAACAACTGCTGGCCTTGCTGGACACACCTCCCAACACTTCCCTCCTGCATTTCCCTGACAAGGGCAGCTCCAGCCCCGCTCAGGAGCCTCCTGTGAAGCAGCAGCCGGGCTCCTGCTGCTCAGCTCCATCTTAACTGGGAGACATCGGCTCCTCCTGGCCTTGGAACAAAGAATTTTAGGTTAAAAGGGGAAAAGAAATAACAAAAAGGAGCAGTGCAGGCACTGGAGATGAAGCAGTTTTAGCAGCCTCTTTTATCAGGGCGGCTTCCACCTCCAGGCACCGACCCTGAGAGAGCAGCTGGAGTTAAAAATTCATATCCCAGCCACAGAAAGAAACGATTTCCCAAAAGTTCCTGTCGCCCTCCCCGAGTCAGGGCAGGCTGGCAGCTCCTGGGAGCTTCTGCAGCCCTTCCTGGGGGCTGGTGGCACTGCCAGACCTGGCCTGGGACACCCCCAGGGGCAGCCACAGCTGCTCCTGTCCCCTCCTGGGAGGTGACAATTGGGGTCCCATCCCAGAGTTTTACACAGACAGCACCTTGTGCTCTCCTGCCCTTACAGACCCTGCTGCAACTTCAGCATCTGCACGGCACAGAGTGACCCCGGGGGACCTGGGGCCTGCTGAGGTCACTGGTGGAGCTCTGGAGGAGAAGCCAGAGAAATTCCCTTTCCCCTGATTTCAGAGCAGCACAAACCGCTGCAATCGCTGCTCCCTCCTCACACCTGCAGCACCTTCAGCTCCAGGTGAGCCCTGCTGCCCTCAGAGCACAGCTCCAGCTTCTCCAGGCCTTGAGAAACAAAGGGGAATGCTGGGCTGGGGACGGGGCACGGGAGATAAAGGACCCCCAGAGGAGAGGTTGGGGTGTGGTAAAGCATCCCCCACACCCCCAGCAGGTGTTTCCAAACCGGGAAAGAGTTCCAGGTCACCTCTAGACAGACATTTTAGGAAGTTTACCTGGATTTTTCCATCCCCTCCTGGCAGTGATTGGCTCAGGGCCAAGAGAGAAGCATCTCTTGGACCTTGTCACCGTTCCTCAAGCCCTGGATCTCAATGGGCTGTGAGCCAGACTGTCCCTCCTAAAACATTCCGTATTTAGGAAGGAGAACAAAAGAAGAAAAAGCCTTTTGGAGTGTTTTTACCAAAGGTGTCAGGGGCTTTCTCAGACACCTGTGCGCAGGTTGTCTTTTGTTTTCTGTAGCATTTGTTATTTTGTTATTTTTCCTTATTAAACCTGTTGCTTTACAAAACACCTCTAAAGAGCAGCCTGGCTAATTAATTTTATCCACTTCTCTGCAGAGGCCGGACCCTCAGAGACTGATACATTTACAGGTGGGTAATAAAACTCTGGCCAAGCGTTAACCTGTGTCCCTGGGGCAGCTCCCTTCAGCCAGGAGGGGCCTTCTGCTCCTGTCCTGTGGGATAAAAGCTTCCAGAGCCATTTGGGGTGAAAATCCTCTGTTTGGGGTTGAAAGCAGCTCTGTAGGGCACAGCACAGAGCAGTGGCAGTGATTCTGAGCAGGGCAGGATTTGGGATTTCCATCTCCCCCAGCACCGCTGCATCCCAAACATCCTCCCACAGCGCAAGAGGAGGCCAAAGAAACGAGCAGCTCAAACCATCCAGGCTCCTGATTCGGAGCTGAAAACTGAGCCCAGCCAAGCTGAAATCCTCAGGAGGTGACAGCACTGAGGAACTGAATCTCTGCAGTGGCCATTCACCCACTCAGATGAAAAAAAACCCAACCCCAAAACTCCCCCATTTCTGTGCCATTTCCCCCCGCTGACATTGCTGCTGAGCTGAATTGCATCCACTGCTCCTAAGGGTGAGAGGAAAGAGCCCTTCATGAGCCAAAACCAAAAAAAAGTGAATATATTCTAGAGCAGCAAGAGCAGCATCCTCAAAGCTTCGCTCCCCACACCCTTAAGTGTGAAATCAGAGATTTTTTTTTACTTTTTTTTTTTTTCTCAGTAATGCTTTTTGCTCATTTCCTGCCTGGCCTCTTGTGCTTTGAGCAATGAATCAGGATGAATGAACATCAGTGGTGAGACCAGGCCCTTGCTTAAGCAGAACTTTGGTGTCATCTTCCAGGGAATTAAATCCAGGCCTCGTCACTCTGGGCTGACCACGGTGACCAGGGTGGGACCAGCCCCGACCTCTCCTCCTGGGGAACCCTCTGGGGGTCCTTTATTCCCGTGCCCTGTCCCCAGCCCAGCATTCCCCTTTGTTTCCCAAGGCCTGGAGAAGCTGGAGCTGTGCTCTGAGGGCAGCAGGGCTCACCTGGAGCTGAAGGTGCTGCAGGTGTGAGGAGGGAGCAGCGATTGCAGCGGTTTGTGCTGCTCTGAAATCAGGGAAAAGGGAATTTCTCTGGCTGCTCCTCCAGAGCTCCACCAGTGACCTCAGGAGGCCCCAGGTCCCCCGGGGTCATTCTGTGCCGTGCAGATGCTGAAGTTGCAGCAGGGTCTGTAAGGGCAGGAGAGCACAAGGTGCTGTCTGTGTAAAACTCTGGGATGGGACCCCAATTGTCACCTCCCTGGAGGGGACAGGAGCAGCTGTGGCTGCCCCTGGGGGTGTCCCAGGCCAGGTCTGGCAGTGCCACCAGCCCCCAGGAAGGGCTGCAGAAGCTCCCAGGAGCTGCCAGCCTGCCCTGACTCGGGGAGGGGATTTTTGGGAATCCGTTTCTGTGGCTGGGATATGATTTTCTGTAAGGGCAGGAGAGCACAAGGTGCTGTCTGTGTAAAACTCTGGGATGGAAGGTGGGATGGGACCCCAATTGTCACCTCCCTGGAGGGGACAGGAGCAGCTGTGGCTGCCCCTGGGGCCCTGGGGGTGTTTGGAGCCACCTGGGATGGTGGAAGCTGTCCCTGCCCCTGGGGGGGTGGAACAAGAGGAGTTTTAAAGTCTCTTCCCTTAAAAACCCAAACAATTCCGGGATTCTGTGATGTGGCTCCTCAGAGCAGCAGCTCCAGCCTCTCCAGGATCCATGGAATTGGCTCTCCAGCAGCACAACTCCAGGCATGTCCTGACTTCAGGACCCCCAGGGGATCCTCATCCCCCTTTCCTAAGTTCTGAAAGCACAATCCAAACACGAGACCCTCAAAATAAATCAGCTCTTGAGCCCCTCAGTGCCTGTGGCAGCTCCTGTTTGTTCATTTCCCTCACAGCCACGCCAAGACTTCACCAAAAACAACATTAAATGACTCCTGTGGCCCATTCCTGCCCCTCCTCGGGTTTATTTTACCCGAGTGTGGCACCTCAGGGCCGCTCAGGCTGACCTCTGCCCCCAGAAATCACTCTGAGCAGCAGCGAGAGGCACGGGGAGCCCGAGGCACTTCAGGGTTTTCACACTTCTGCACAGGAAAAAGTTCTCTGCTGCTCTAAAGGAAGTGGAGAGAGGCTGTGAACTGAGATTGAACCAGCAGCTCTTGAGGATGCAATCAGTCAGAGAGGAGAGAGGGAAAACAGAAAAACCACCCAAAGTGTCTGTGCAGAGGATTGGCCATTAGCTCCATCTGGGAGCAGAAAATGTCACCCGGGCACAGAGTCCTGCAGGAAATCAGATGCTCAGACCTGTGCCCTAACGACCCATTAAGGTAAAAATTCTTTGCTCCATTTTCCCAGCGGTGAAAAATGAAAAAAATCACTCTGCAGCTGCCAGAGAGGGAATATCCAGGAGCAGCAGCCAGGCAGGGCCAGCACCCTGCCACCCCACCAACAGCCCAGGGCCAGGGGACACGTGCTGCACTGCCCTGTGCTGTCACACTGAGCCCCAAACTGCGACAGCTGGGGGCTTTACAAGCTGGATAAACACAGGGAAGGTGTGGAACTGCTGAAAGGAATCAGGGGGAGACCCCTGGGTAGATCCAGAGCCAGGCTGGGAGAGCTGGGGGTGCTCCCCTGGAGAGGAGAAGCTCCAGGGAGAGCTCCGAGCCCCTGGCAGGGCCTAAAGGGGCTCCAGGAGAGCTGCAGAGGGACTGGGGACAAGGGCTGCAGGGACAGGAGCCAGGGAATGGCTTCCCACTGCCAGAGGGCAGGGCTGGATGGGAGATTGGGAACTGGGAATTGTTCCCTGGCAGGGTGGGCAGGGGCTGGGCTGGAATTGCCAGAGCAGCTGTGGCTGCCCCTGGATCCCTGGCAGTGCCCAAGGCCAGGCTGGACACTGGGACACTGGGAGGTGTCCCTAGGGTGGCTGGGGTGGCACTGGGTGGGATTTAAGCTCCTTCCCACCCAAACCATCCCAGGATTCTGTGATCACTCCAAAGGGGAAGCCAAAGCCCTTGGGATAAAAAGGGGAGACAAAGGGGTTCCCTGACAATTCCCACTCAGGATCCCAGCTCTGGGCAGCCCCAGCTGAGCTCTGAGGACAGAGCCAGACACCCCTGGGTGCTCCAGGCAGCTGGGAAGAGGCACCCTGGGACACTGGGAGGTGTCCCTGGGGGTGGCACTGGATGAGCTTTAAGTTCCTTCCAATCCAAATCTTTCCATGATATTTTCCCTTCCCAAGCCCCCCTGGCCCAGTGTGAGCATTCCCACTCCTGCCTGAAGAGGGGACAGGGAATGTTCTTCCCACGTCACCCCTCCCCTTGGGAAATCTGGAGCAGCAGGAACCTGTGAAGCCACCAGATTTCAGATATATTTAACAACCTTTTCCAACCCGAGCTGTCAATCTCTGAATTGAAATGAGAACTTTCAGCACCCAGGGACAGGGGGAGGTGTCCCTGCCAGGGCTGGGCTGGCACTGGAGGGGATTTAGGGTCCCTTCCCACCCAAACCATCCCATGGCTCTGTGACAAAGCCTCTTCCCATGAGCTGAGCTCTCCCAGCCCCCACAGCTGAAATCCCTCAGAATTCCCATCTCCTCCCAGAATTCTCCCATTTTGGCCATTTCTGCACCTCCACTCCTTTTCTCCATCCTCCCCACCCAGAGGACAGCACAGCAGCATCTCCCTGCACAATTCCCAGTTTTCACTCCACTCATGCCCCTGACTCCATTTGTACCAAGCACAGATGAGTTTTTTTGGGTTTGATTGTTTTTTTTTTTTTTTTCCCTTCTCAGAGAGATTTAAAAACCCCAAAAAGCATCGAATTCTCCTGCGTGCACAGGGGTTGTGCTGCACTTTTGCTGGATGACACCAAAGAACCACAAGTGCAGAGCCCCAGGGAGGCCAAGGGCTGATGCAAACGGAAAAGAAGGCAGCGAAAGGAAGTCGTTCTGTGGGGCTTTGTTCTTTTAGGGGCTTTTTTTGGGGTGGCTTCTTTCCATAGCAAGTTTCCACTGCAGTTATTGAAATGAAACCTGGGTGTATTTTTTGCCCTCGGGGCCGTGAGGCTGCAGGGCAGGAGCAGAGGAAGAGCACAGAGCTGTGGGCAGGCCCAGGGTCTGGGCACAAGGAATGCCCCAAAAACCATCCCTGAGCCGCCTTCTGAAATTAAAACCTGGGGGGAAAAAAAGGTCAAGAGATCGTTCAGGAAAGCCACTGGAGAGATTTTAGTGGGGACAGAACTTTCAGGGTGCAGCGAGAGCCAGACCTGCACAGGCAGAATTCCAGGGTGGGATGGAAAAAAGGGGAGTGAACAGCAGGAAAAGGGGAATGAGCACCAAAGAAAGAGAACAGCAGGAAAAGTGAACAGCAGGGAAAGGGGAATGAAGAGCAGGAAAAGGGGAATGAACAGCAGGAAAAGTGAACAGCAGGAAAAGAGGAATGGACACCTGGAAAAGGGGAGTGAACACCAAGGAAAGTGAACACCAGGGCAAGGGGAATGAAGAGCAGGAAAAGGGGAGTGAACAGCAGGAAATCCCTCCAGAAGGTCTCATCCCATCACTCGGAGGCTGCACAAACATCCCCACGCTGTCAGCTCCAAACTCTCCTTTCCAGGTGCAGAATTTCACCAAATCCTCTCAGTTTTGGGCTCAGCCACAGTGGGGGAAAACAACAGCCTGCAAATTTCCACCTCTGCCAGAGCTTCCAACCCCTGAGCTTGAGAATTCAGGGGACCTGGGGAGGAATCCAGGGGGTTTGGGGACGAATCCAGGGGGGTTGGGGATATTTCCAGGGGGTTTGGGGATATTTCCAGGGGATTTGGGGATGCTGTAGGGGTTTTGGGGATGCCTTCAGAGGATTTGGGGATATTCCCAGGGCATTTGGAGATATTTCCAGGGGACTTGGGGTTGCTCCAGGGGGTTTGGGGATATTTCCTGGGGATCTGGAGATATTTCCAGGGGATTTTGAGATATTTCCAGGGGATTTGGGAATGCCTCCGGGGCATTTGGGGATATTTTCTGGGGATTTGGGGAAATTTCCAGTTTTTTGGGGGGATATATTCAGGGTATTTAGGGATATTTCCAGGGGTTTTGGAGATGCCTCCAGGGGATTTAGGGATGCTCCAGAGGATTTGAGGGATTCTCCAGGAGTTCTGGGAATGCCTCCAGGGGATTTAGGGACATTTCCAGGGGATTTGGGGATGCTCCACCACCTTCCCCTGGTCAGGCTGAGCATAGGAGCAGCTCCTGTCCCCCGACACTTCACAGCAAAGCAGCAGCACCGAGCCAGGACACAAAATTCCCCTTCCTCCAGCAGGTCCCCAGCTCACCCTGCAGCCCTCCAAAGGGGTTAAATCATTTTTAAAAAGTTAAATTTTAAAAAAGGGTTAAATTTTAAAAGGGGGTTAACCAATAAAAAGGGGGTTAAAGAACAAAGAGGTTAAATAAAAAAGGGGTTAAATAAAAGGGGTGAAATATAAAAAAGGGTTAAATATAAAAAGGGGTTAAATTTAAAAAGGGGTTAAATTAAAAAAGGGTTAAATATAAAAAGGGGTTAAATAGAAAAAGGTGTTAAATACAAAAAAATAGGGTTAAATTTTAAAAAGGGGTTAAATAAAAAGGAGGTTAAATAAAAAAAGGGGTTTAACTTAAAAAGGGTTTAAAAAGGGGGCTAAATAGAAAAGGGTTAAATAAAAAGGGGTTAAATAAATAAAGGGGTTAAAGAAAAAAGGGGTTAAAGAAAAAAGGGCCTAAATTAAAAAAAAAATAGAAAGTTAAATTTAAAAAGAGAGTGGTAAAAATTTTAAAAGGGGTCAAATAAAAAAAAGAGATTAAATTAAAAAAAATAAAAAGGGGGTTAAATAACGTGGCCACCACGGGGTTCTGCTGGAAAAATGACTCACAGGAAGGATGGCAACAAAGCAGAGCCATAAAATATTCACCAGGGGCTGGAGAATAAAAGCCGGGGTAAGTGGACCTGGGCCGGGCCGGCAGCAGCTGCAGCTCTCCCCGCAAAGCCCCGCGCTGCCTTCGCTACAAATTACCCGCATTTAATTAAAATTTCATCGCGGCCGTTGGCAGCAGCTCCTCCCGGGACGGGCTGGGCAGGAGCAGTGGGGCTCAGGGCGGCCAGAGAGCGCTGGGGCTGGCTGGGAAGGAGGGAAATGGGGGAAATGTGGGGTTTGAGGGGTTTGGGGTCCTTGGGGCCTGGGTGCTGCTTGGACTTATAGCATAAAATATCGTATTTTATATATGAACAATGATAAGAATAAATATATTGATGTTGTTGCTAATAAGGATAAAATAGAAGATATTTGGTAATAAATGTTAATTAATAATTAATAGTTGATAATGAGAATTTTTCTTTGTTATAATCATAAATCATTAAAATCTCAGACTGGTTTGGATGGGAAGGGACCCAAAAGTCATCCCAGTGCCACGGCAGGGACACCTCCCAGTGTCCCAGTGTCCAGCCTGGCCTTGGGCACTGCCAGGGATCCAGGGGCAGCCACAGCTGCTCTGGCAATTCCAGCCCAGCCCCTGCCCACCCTGCCAGGGAACAATTCCCAGTTCCCAATCTCCCATCCAGCCCTGCCCTCTGGCAGTGGGAAGCCATTCCCTGGCTCCTGTCCCTGCAGCCCTTGTCCCCAGTCCCTCTGCAGCTCTCCTGGAGCCCCTTTAGGCCCTGCCAGGGGCTCGGAGCTCTCCCTGGAGCTTCTCCTCTCCAGGGAGCACCCCCAGCCCATCCCTTGAGGGGCAGAGCACCCAAGGACCAGCCTCAAGAGCTCCTCTGGCCATTTTCACTCCGAAAAGCTCCAAATGCCCCATTTTGTTTCCCATGGCAGAGACCCTTTAGGTGCAATCCCAACTGGAGAATCCTTCATGATCTGTGCTGGGTTTGCCCCAAAATGATGGCTGACCCTCTGGCTCCCCGTTTGGCACTGGGGAGCTGCAGGGACAGGCCCTGGTGGTTTCAGGGGTGCAGCAGAGCCCCCAGAGCTGCTCTGAGCACTCCACCCTGCCCAGATCCTGCAGAGCTGCAGCTGGAGCTTGGACAGGAGCACAAAATCATCTTGTCCCGTCTCCTGCTCCTTTTTTTCTTCTATAAAACCAAGTGTAAAACAACCACAAAGGCAGCTCCGGGGCTTGCACACGAATTCCATCCATCCCAAAGTTCTGGAAGTGCTCCGAGGTGCCCTAAGTGCCCCTGGCTGCAAGGGGAGAAGAAAACCCCACAAAGATCTCCGAGGGGTCTCCTTCTGGGTCACAGCAATGCTGAACCCACGAGGCAAACTACACAGGCAGGGAGGGAAACAGCCACATCCAGGAGAAACTAATGCAGATCATCCTAAATGTCAGTGCCCTGCTGCCAGGCCACCCTTCATCCTTTCGAAGAAAAAAAAGAGGAAGCAAAGCTGCAGCACAAGACCAAACATCCTCAGCTCCTGCTTTTGGGGGAGCTCCCTGCAGGAAGCCCTGGAGCACAAGGTCCTAAGAAAAGCAGAATTTTCCTGCTGGGCTACAAATGAGCTGAGAGAGGCTGAGGAGAAAAGCCCAACACACCCCTGGCCACAGCTGGAGGAGAAAGCAGCTCCTGCTCATGCCAGGGCCAGGAGGGATTCTCAGCATCCTCTGTGGCACTCAGAGCTCCGGGGAGAGCAGCAGTTTGGGCTGGAAGTTTGGAAAAGCCGGAGGAGGCAGGGGATGTGTGAAGTCTCTGAGCTCCAGAGCCGTTCCGGGGATGTCAGGGCAGGCAGGGCCGGGCAGTGATGGATGCAGAATTAAAAGCGGGATGAATAATTCATGGCTGAGGTCATTCCGATTGCAGGGATGTGCCGTGCTGCCGGCTCTGTCTCACCGCGGGGAGGTGAGGCTGCCAGCACCCCTGGGTGCCACATCAGTCCATGGGCAGAGGTCACCCAGGGGTGCTGCCACGGCCTGGGGAGGGTGAAGCAAACAGAGAGACCCCAGAGAGCCCAAAATAAAGTGGGAGGAGACTCGGAGTCACCTCTTGGGGTAATTATTAAAATGCAAACCATCGAATACCTATTTGACCTCAGCCATGAATTACAGCACACACAAAGAGCCTTTCCTCCTTCCTGCTCGGCCTCTCGGGGACAAAGAGCCCTCTTAAACAGATACAAATAAACTAAATAAAACGCCCCAGGAAAGGCTCCAAAGGCAGCTGGGGCAGCCCTTTCCCCTCCCTCTGCCTGCCACGGGGAGCACCACCCGGTTTTCTGGGAATGGGAGATTTCCAGCCGGGGGTGTTGAGGCTGATTCTAAATCAGTGGTGAACAACAATGAACGTGAATGAAAGTTTATCCCACATGGCAGAGCTCTGGAGCATCCTCCCAGCCCCTCTGGGAGCAGGAAAACTGATGGGATCCAGTGATCCACTGCCCCTAGCTCATCTGTGAGCTGGAAAACTGATGGGATCCAGTGATCCACAGCTCCTAACCCCTCTGGGAGCAGGAAAACTGATGGGATCCAGTGATCCACTGCCCCTAGCTCATCTGTGAGCTGGAAAACTGATGGGATCCAGTGATCCACAGCTCCTAACCCCTCTGGGAGCAGGAAAACTGATGGGATCCAGGGATCCACAGCTCCTAACCCCTCTGGGAGCAGGAAAACCAAGGGGATCCGGGGATCCACAGCTCCCAGCTCATTTGTAAGCAGGAAAACTGATGGGATCCAGGGACCCGCAGCTCCTAACCCCTCTGGGAGCAGAAAACCCAACAGGATCCAGGGATCCCCAGCCCCCTGTGCTCCCACCAGCTGCAGTGGTCCAGCCCCAGGACTCAGATCAGCAGATCCGTGCCCCTCACAGTGTAGGAAGCCAAGAGAGCAGAAATTCTGGGTTTGTTTCTCCATTCAGGGTGGCATTGAGCAGCCCAGGCTGTGGTTTGCTGAGGGACAATCAGGAGCACAGACCCAGGTGCTCAGGTGGGAGCTCTCTGTTCATGCTGCACCTACAGAATTGGTGTGGTGCTTCTCTGGAGCCCGTGCCCAGCTTCTGAGCAGTGTTTGAGCCCATCTGTGCAGCAGTCCCGTGGTTTCTGGGAGGAATACCTGACACCTGGGCGAGCAGAGCCAGGTGAGCCCCCAGAGCAGCTCCTGCAGCAGCCCCAGGGGCACGGGGAGACTCCTCTGTGGACACCACAGCACCTGGTGCTCAGCCCCCAGCTCTGATGGACACAAACAGCAGCACAAAGCGTTTTCTGCCAGCTGGGAGCCACAGTCAAACCCCGAATCCCAGAGCAGCTCCAGCCCAGGGAGGCTCCAGAGCAACAACACCTCACCTGGGGCTGCCCCTTCACTTCCTTAGAGCCCCAAACCTGCAAAACGCATCATAAACCCTGCGAAATGCACCTAAACCCTGCAAAATTCATCCCAAAACCTGCAAAATCCATCCCAAACCCTGCAAAATGCATCCGAAAACCTGCAAAATTCATCCCAAACCCTGCAAAATGCATCCGAAAATCTGCAAAATGAGACTCAAAACCCTGCAAAAGGCATCCCAAACCCTGCAAAATGCATCCTAAAACCTGCAAAATGCAAATCAAAACCTGCAAAATCCATCCCAAACCCTGCAAAATGCATCCCAAAACCTGCAAAATTCATCCCAAACCCTGCAAAATCCATCCCAAACCCTGCAAAATGCATCCTAAAACCTGCAAAATGCAAATCAAAACCTGCAAAATTC
Organism: Sylvia borin; assembly: GCA_014839755.1. Classification (NCBI taxonomy): domain Eukaryota; kingdom Metazoa; phylum Chordata; class Aves; order Passeriformes; family Sylviidae; genus Sylvia; species Sylvia borin. The sequence goes on along the minus strand of CM025981.1, from coordinate 1,093,561 downwards.
ATCCCAAAAGCTGCAAATGCATCACAAAACCTGAAAAAAATCATCCTAAAATCTGCAGAAATGCATCCCAAACCTGCATAATGCATCTCAAAACCTGACCCTGCAGGGTTTAGCTGCAGCACAAGCACAGCCCTGCCCTGGGGTAAGGGAATCTCTCCGGTTTGGCAGCGATGGTTCCCAAAGGCCCGGAGGGTTTGGGGTCGATGAACACAGGACCCCAAACCCAGCCCTGGGAGCCACCCCGGGCCACTCGTGCCCGTGGCTCAGCTGCTGGGACCATTCAGGGACAACACCATTAATGGATCCCACCTCATCCCTCCAAGCCAGGGCCCCAAAAACACCCCCTGCCTCTCCCAAACTTTTTTCTTTACTCTCTTCAAAACAAAAACCTGATTTACTTTTATTTTATTTTATTTTATTTTATTTTATTTTATTTTATTTTATTATTTCCGCCCCTGAAGCAGCAGCAGAGTCCCAAGCCCTCCTTTCCCCAGCACGCCGGGGGCTCTGCTCTGCCCTTTCCCTTCAGCTGTTCCTCGCCTCCCTCGGAAACAGAGCCAGCAAAAAAACCTCCTGGAAACGCTGTTCCCAATTAAAGGCAGCCCTTATGAAACCACTCTCGCAGCCACTTGCTGGAGAGATTTTCTCCCTAGAAGAGCTCGTGGCGTTTCCTTGATGAACCCCCAAGCATAACAGTTTCCACAGCGATTACAGAGCAGGCAGCCGAGCCAGAAATAACAGGCAGAAATGGAAAACATCCCCTGCTCTGCCTCTCTCACACACCCAGGGGGAGGAGAGGCTGCTGGGGACGGGACAGACCCTGCCCTGAGCAGCAAATGATGCACACGGAGCCACAACAGCAAATTCCACCGTGGTGGATGCAGGAATGAGCCATGCCCACAGCTGAATATAAAATATTCAGGGTATTTTATCCACCTGAGCCCCAGGTGGTCTGTCCTTGCCTTGGGAAAGGCGACTGGAGCTCTGGCACAGCCCCGGGGCTGCAGCAGGAAGGCGAAGTGCCAGGTCTGGGGGCTCCCCTGAGCCACCCCCTTCATTAATGCAGGGATTTGGGGTCTGTGCGGGGCAGAGCTGCAGGTCCCAGCCCTGTGGAGCTGTGGGTGCATTCCCAGGGTGTTCCTGTGCTCCCATTCCATGTTGGGCCTCTGACTTCCCACATTTATTTACCAGAACCCTCCTTTTCCCCAGCAGACCCCTCTCCAAAGCTGTTTCCTGCACCAAGAGCCTTCCCCGGTTCAAACTCTTCACTCTCAAGGAAAGAACAAATTCAGCACCTTTTGTTTTTCAATAAAACCTGAACTTTTTGCACCCCAGAACCCTCACAGAACCTTGTCCATCCCTCCTGTCCCTCCAGGGCCCTCCTGAGCTTTGTTTGGCCTGGGAAGAACCCAACACGTTTATTTGTGTGACAAAGGAGCGCGTTTCATCACCTGGAGCTCAATCAGGGAGTATTAAAGCACACGGCCCAAGCTCTGATGTGGCAAAAAATGGACCCAAAAACCCCCCAAAGCTCTGAACAGCCACGATTTTTGGTGAGAGGTTTTGTGCTTGACACACAATTCCTCCCAATTCCTTCTCAATCTCCCATCCAGCCCTGCCCTCTGCCAGTGGGACACATTCCCTGTGTCCTGTCCCTGCATCCTTGTCCCCAGTCCCCCTCCTGGAGCCCCTTTAGGCCCTGGCAGGAACAGGGAATGTGTGACCAAAGCTGGACTGAACCCAAACCTCTCCAGTTCAGCCCAGGGCTTCCTCTCCCCTCAGAGATCCACGGCAGCTCAGCAGATGTTGCTCAAGGCTGAGGATCCAAATGTGTGAATTCCAGAATCCTGGAATGGTTTGGGTTGGAAGGACCTTAAATCCCACCCAGTGCCACCCCAGTGCCATGGCAGGGACACCTCCCAGTGTCCCAGTGTCCAGCCTGGCCTTGGGCACTGCCAGGGATCCAGGGGCAGCCACAGCTGCTCTGGCAATTCCAGCCCAGCCCCTGCCCACCCTGCCAGGGAACAATTCCCAGTTCCCAATCTCCCATCCAGCCCTGCCCTCTGGCAGTGGGAAGCCATTCCCTGGCTCCTGTCCCTGCAGCCCTTGTCCCCAGTCCCTCTGCAGCTCTCCTGGAGCCTCATCCACACCCCGAGGCGTCCCAGGCCAGGCTGGATCCATCCCTGAGTGCCGGCAGATCCTCATTCCCAGCTCCAGGGACTGGGATCGGGGCATTCCTGCTGTTTTAACTCACACATCTCTGTCTCTACACCTGCTCGCCTCCAAATCCCCACTGCAGGGCTCACGTTTTGGCTGCCACCTCCCCCCTGGTGCTCAGCCCCAGCTCTGATGGACACAAACAGCAGCACAAAGCGTTTTCTGCCAGCTGGAGCCACAGTCAAACCCCGAATCCCAAAGCTGCTCCAGCCCAGGGAGGCTCCAGAGCAACAACACCTCACCTGGGGCTGCCCCTTCACTTCCTTAGAGCCCAAAACCTGAAAAATGCACCTGAAACCTGCAAAACCCATCATAAACCCTGTGAAATGCACCTTAAAACCTGTAAAATGCAAATCAAACCTTGCAAAATGCATCCCAAACCTGCAAAATACACCTAAAGGTGCAAAATGCATCCCAAAGGTGGCACAATGCATCCTAACCTCTGCATAATGCAGCCTAAAAATCTGCAAAATGCACCCAAAAACATGAATAATGCATCCCAAAACCTGCATGATGATAATAAATAATATGGAATAAATAAATAATCTATTCAATATAATAATAATAATAATAATGATGTGATGGTTTCACCCCTCATGCTGTTCCTGCTCCTGAACCAAAGCAGCACCATCCTCAGCGGCTTCCCAAAGGCACTGGGTGGGTTTGGGGTGAATAAACAGCCCTGGAACTCGGCAGAACTGGAATTGGGCAGGATTGCCTCTGGAAGGCCACAGAGCACAGCAGGGAACTCGGACACTGCCAAGGTCAGGAGCCACCTGGGTTCAGCTAAAGCCTTAAATGATCCTGGGGTCTCTTTTAGTCTTTTCAGCGGTGTTTGGAGAGGCTGCTGGGCATTCATGTAATGAAAACATCACATTTATTATTATTATTAACACCATCATCATTAGGAGTGAACAGAGCTGTGAATCTTTAATTCCTGAGCCAGGCTGGGAGAGCTGGGGATGCTCCCCTGGAGAGGAGAAGCTCCAGGGAGAGCTCTGAGCCCCTGGCAGGGCCTAAAGGGGCTCCAGGAGAGCTGCAGAGGGACTGGGGACAAGGGCTGCAGGGACAGGAGCCAGGGAATGGCTTCCCACTGCCCAGGGCAGGGCTGGATGGGAGATTGGGAACTGGGAATTGTTCCCTGGCAGGGTGGGCAGGGGCTGGGCTGGAATTGCCAGAGCAGCTGTGGCTGCCCCTGGATCCCTGGCAGTGCCCAAGGCCAGGATTGGGGCTCCCAGGGACAGTGTCCCTGCCCTTTGGGATCTCTAAGCTCCCTTCCCACCCAACCCAGCCCAGGATTCTGTGACAGGTTCCAGTTATTTGCACTCCTTCCCCGTGCACGAAGCACTTCCAGCACCATTTACTGGGAATGCCATTGAAACCAGCAGCCATTTATTTTTTATTTTTAGCGATTTTTTTTTTCTTTTTTCACCCTGGTGGAAAAAACCCTGTGGTCTTTAGCAAACTGCCGTGGGGGGGATGGAGTGTGGCAACGCTCCTGGGAGGGAGGGAGAATATTTTTAACCCCATTTTACAGAAGTGGGAACTGAGGCACGCACTTTTCCACAGGAGGAGATTGGCCCCAAACCCTTCTGAGCCCTCGCAGGACAACTTCCAGCAGAGATCCTCACTCCCAGAAGAAGCACAAACTTATTCCAGGCTGCAGTGGCCACACTGTTGTGCCCCAGCCAATTTTCTCACGTAAACACGGCGGTGGAAGAGTTGTTTCTCTTCAGGTTTTGGTCATTTTTAGCCTGAGAAAGTCATGAAGGAAATACCTCAGCACCACGGGCAAGATGGTGGGAGGTAATTAAACCCCCAGCTCCACTTCCCTTCCAGCTCAGAGCAGCTTCACGTTTGCTGGAGGCATCTCCAGCTCTATTTTTGCCCCCTGGTTCCAGCCTGACCTTCCAGTGCACCGTGTTGTTCCACACACAAACACTCCCCGCCTCCAGGCTGAGGGCATCTTCCTCTCAAACACAGCCCAAACTTCATCTGCCTCTCTAAAACGTGCAAAGACCCAGCAGAGTTTTGGTGGGTTCTCAAATTCACCCCAAAAAAGCTCTGTCCTGCCCCTCCATCCCCCTCCTCCCAGCTCAGACCAGCACTGCAGCTGGGATGCCAAGAGGCCTCCAATCTGAGGAATCTGAATTAAGAATTAAAGAATCTCTGATGCCAGTGTGCCTGAGGGGTCCCAGGGGCGCTGATCAGATTTACAGCCTGTGACAAAAGGGACAAACACAACTTCCACTGCTGAGCCCTGGGTGACCCAGCCCAGCCCCTGATTTACAGGTGATGGGGCCATTCCAGGGCTTTCCAAAAGCCCCCATGGGAATCCACCCACGTGCCCTGTAGGAATATTTCTTATTTTTAATTTCCCCTCAACTCATTTCAGTCCCATCTTTGCCAATAGCTTTAATTTATACCTTTATCACATCATTAAAGATATCACTTTTGTTTATAAATTTATCCAGTGAATGCCCCCAGAAAGGGAACAAACCCCAAAAACCTTGAACAAAGGGAACACAGGAAACCCGTGGGCAGCCACGTGAGGAGTCAGCAATGCCTCATGGAAAGCTCTGGGGCACATCCCTGTCAGTGACAAACCCCCAGCTCTGTCCTGGGGTCACTCTGTGCACCCCCTGGGATCCAGCAGGGAATGGGGACAGCCCCCCATCCCACCTTTCCCCTGGGAATCTCCCAGTTGTTTGAGGCAGGAGGAACCAGGAACAAATCCAGAGCTCGGGAGGTTCTTCCTGAACCCCTTGAAAGCTCCTAAATACCCCTCAGAGTTTCCTAATTTCCACTGCAAATCCCTCAGAGCCTGAATGACACCCACTGCGTCACCCCCGGCAGGTGGATCCCACAGCTGAGGGTGAAGGAAACGGAGGCAGAAATCTCTTCCCAACTCCTGGAACACCTGAGGCAGAAATCTCTTCCCAATTCCCCTGAGAAGCCCCATAAACCAAGGGAACATGGAACAGGTCTGGCTTGGCCTCCACAGGGGCACCCTGGAATGTTGAGGGTCTGTTCTCATCTGCTGATGAAACTCTGGGGAAGGCTCTGTGCTTCCCTTCCTATGGAGAAGAACCATCCTTGGTCAGGTACCATGGCCAGAACTGGGATTTCACCTCCAGATTTCCTTATATCCAGGGATAGTTCCCATGGGAGCACTGCCAGGACAAGTCTGGCTGCCAATGGTGTCACAAGGGTCACCTCTCACCTGTCCCCAAACCCTGGGGAAGGCTCTGTCCTTTCCCATGGGAAAGAACTGTCCTGCCTCTCCAGGCACCCAGGGCTGGGACTGGGATTGCACCTCCCAAATTCCCTTTATCCAAACTCTGCTCCCAGACAAACCTGCCACCCCTGACAGGTCTGGCTGGCCTTGGCCTAGTGAGGCTCTCAGCTGTCCCCAAACCCTGGGGAAGGCTCCGTGCTTTCCTTGCACTGGGAAGAGCTGCTGCTTGTGTGGCTCTGTGCCTTTTGAACCCTGCAGGAGAGGCGGCCTGAGCAGGGCAAAGTTGGGGTTCAGCCCTGGAAAGATCCCAGGGAATCAGTGCCCTTCAGCCCAGGCTTGCTGGGAAAAGGGCCAGGCTCAGTTTTATGGGATTCTCCTGGGGTCTCCCCTCTGAGCTGCAGCACCGAGTGAGGGCTCAGCAACCCCCTGAATGTCTCAGTGTATCTAATCTGGGAGAGCCCCAAATCCCAGGTCTGAATTCAGCTGGGTCCTGCTGCTTTCCGCCTAAAATCTGGAGGACCACTGGAGGATCAGAGCAAAATGACTGCAACCCCAAAGCCTGATGACGCTTCAACCAGCAGGTGACCCTCCAAAGTCCAGGGAATTGATGATGGATGGGCTAAAAGACAATTCAGGATCTGGAGACTGAGCAGCTGCTGAAGCTGAAAACCTCATTAGCACAAGGAAGGGTTTAATAAGGTTTTCCTCACTGCTGAAGATGCTCTGCTCTGATTTTGGGCCAAAAAAACCCCTCCTAAAAAGCACCCAGGACGGTGCCTGGCTTCAAGGCTCCCTTGCTTCCAGCAAGTCCATTTTGGGAAGGTAGGAAAACCTGAGCTCATGTTTTCCCCTCACTTATCCCGGCTCGAAAGCTGCCAAGCAGTTCCCAGAAGGAAGGAAAGCGCCCCCAAACTGCAATTTTTCCGTCCAACTGGAAACAAACAACAACAACAAAAAAATAAGGTTACAAAAATACCACCGAGGTCTCGAGCGGGCTGGTTCCTGTTCCTCTGCGGGAAGAGGCTGCTCAGGAGGTTTCTTTCCACTGTAAACAGCCGGGATGGGCTGTGCCCGCCCCAGCCCAGCTCTGCGGGGCTGAGCCCCTCACCTGCCGCACCTGCCGGCCCTGGCCGCTCCTCCGAAAGCTCCGGAAAATGGGCAGTGGGTAAAAATCAGCCCTGCAGGGGCTCCTGACAGCCTGGGCTGGGCTGGGCTTTGCAGGGAAAACGAGGCAGCGTGGAGGCCGAGGAAGATTTATGGCCACATCCACTCTCCCCAAATGTTTTCTGAGCCCCCTCGGCGCGGACGCACAATGCGCCCTTTGATGCTCGTTAGGAGCTTCACCTTCTGCAGGCCGGTAATTAGAGCCGGGCGGGCTGAAAATCTCCTTTATTTGTGATTCCTGCCCCGACTGCAGGGGCCAGGATGGCAGCTGAGCGCTCTGGGAAAGCCCAATTTCTGGAATTCCAGCCGGGGGCACAGCGGGAGCACAAATCACCTCCGTCCTCTCTCGCAAGGTGGTCTCAGCTCAGCTCGGGATTAACGAGCCAGAGGTGCGAAGGGAGAGCTCGGCAAGTGTAACAGGCAGGCTGGAAATCAGAATAAACATTTCCCTGCATCCCGAGCAGCCCCGCAGATCCCAGCAGAGCCATAAACCCCCCTAACAAGCAGCCTTTTCTAAAGGCACGGACAACGGCGCTGAATGTGCACTCGAAATAAATCGCTCTCCTTCCCAGAGGGTAAATTTTTCCCTGCGTTTGACCCTCCCCTCGCCGAGAACCCCCAGGCTCTGAGGCGCTCAACACACGCGGCCAGGAGCTGTGACAGCGGAGCTGCGAGGCAGCAGGAACCTCGGCGAGCGGGGGGGACGGAGGGAGGCGGAGGAAAAATCAGCTTTGCTGAGGCAGGAGCAGCTGGACGCGGCCCTGGGGCCGTGCCAGTGACGCCGAGGAGTTCCCCGGAGCCCCTCATTAGCGGGCTGCCACCCAATGGCCGGGATGGCCGCGGTGATTTCCCTCCAGGACACATTTCCCTGCTCCCTGGGCTGCCCGGGAACGCTCCCAAGGCAGCGCTGCCCCCGCGGGGAGGCTTCTCAACAGCGCTTCTCTTGTTCGCTTCAGGAGAAAATGTTATTTTCGGGAGCGCCGCTGCCGGGACTCACCCGCGGCTCCCCGGAGTGGTTCCCCACATCCGATCACGCTGCCCCGAACACTGAGCCATTCTCCTGAGCCGAGCTTTCCGAGAGCCAACGCCAAACAGTTGGGATTTTGCTGAACCCCTCCAGCCCAGCCCAGCCCAGCCCAGGCGGGCCGTGCCTCTGTCTGCTCGGCCAGCGGAGCCTGCGGTGCTGCCTGTGCTGTCCCTGTGCTGTCCCTGTGCTGTCCCGCAGCCGGGGCAGCCTCACAACCCTCCCGAGGGTGCCTCATCCCCCTGCTAAAAGCTGCACAACGCTCCTGCCACGGGTGAGGGCCAGCACAGAGAAGGGAGCGGTGCCCGCTGAGGGTGAGGATGGGAATGGTCACTCACGGGGGGTAAATCCCCTTCGTGCGGGTTGCAGGAGCTTCCCCTGGCTCCTCGGAGGGTTTTCTGCACTTGTGCCCCAGAGGACACAGCCCCAGCCCTCCTGCAGCTCTTTGCTGCCAGCACACTCATTCATTAATCACGCGGTAACTCCTGCACGGTGTTTTCTCGGATGCACAATTCACACGGGCCCTCTGCAGATTTTGGGGGTTCCTTCCTTAACAGGGACTGCAGAGGAACCTTCAGGAGCCCCTGGGCAAACCCTGGGGGCAGAATTCCTGGGAACCAGCTCAGAACAGCACAGCCCAGCCCCCCAGCCTGCCCCAGGGTTCTGCACCCTGCCCTGACGGGGTGAAAGAAATCCTATTTCCAGCAGCCCTGCAGCTAAGAGGGGCAGGGCAGAAGGGGTGAGGACACGGTGACACTTTGGGGCCTTTTGACAGCCCCGAGCCGGGTGAGAATCACAGCATCCCACCGAGCCCACCTGCGGCCACCGGGAACACGTCCCCACGAGAACCCACGGGAAAAGTTCCCCGAGCACCGGGATTGTGAGAAAAACACGAATCCCCACGAGCACAAACACCTTCCTGGAGGGTCACAAATGCCAAATCAACCGCGAGAGGACGGAGGGGCCACCAGCACGTCCAGACAGCCACGGTAAAACCTGGCTCCGTGCCCTGACAGGAACAATCCTCCAGCCCGCGAGCTGCAGGTGATCCCCGGGCAGCCGAGCAGCGCTTGGATTGTATTGCTCACACCATAAATCACCGTGTCAGCTGCCCCCGACGCTTCAACGCGCCAGCCTGGAACTGGGTAAAAGTGCCAGGCTCTCTCAGCACGGCCAGGGAGCTCAGGAACGAGGGGAGGGGGAAAATCAAACCACGCACGGCGCCTTTTTCCGGAATAACAATGCCCGCATTTGCATAGAGCGGCTCAGCCCGGGAGGCACCGCCGATCGCACCTCCGGGCGCATCAAAGGCGTTATTAATTTCCATCGAGGAAAGAATTAAGGAGCTTAACTCGTTAGCGCTCATTTACTCAGCCCTTCATGCATTTTTTTTTAAAGCCGCCTCATGTTCTGCCGACGAGCAGGTGCTAATCAAGGAACGCTTAAAAGGGATAAAAACTCCCCGCGGGTCAAGCGCGGGGACAGCAGGGCCAGCCCCTGGCTTGGGGACATCCAACATCCTGCTTGGCAGGAGCTCCCTCCCGCAGGGGTTTCGCTGGCACAGCTCCTGCCGCATCACGTGTGGCCCCAGAACAACCCCTCGGCTCCCCGCTCGCTTTCCTGTGCGAGTGATAAGGAGGAAATCCGTCCCAGACAGGCAGACAGCTCAGCGCAGCCCAGCCCAGCCCAGCGCTGCCAGCGCTCAGCTGCAGCCTCAGCGCCCGGCTCCCTCATTAGGGCCGCCCGCCAATTAACAGCTTGTGGCGCTGCCAGCGCAGTCCCCGGAGGTGCTGGCGGCCCATCAAGAGCCGCAACCCCCTCGGGGTGTCCCAACAACGCGCCGTGTCCAGGAGGAAAAAAAAAAATAAAAAAGAAAAAAGAAAAAAAAAATGAAAATCACCGACACGCAGCTCCCGGTTACTCATTGCGGTGACCTCAGCGGCCAGTGCCCTTGTGCCACCGGGGACGCCCCAGCGCCTTGGCGTGCCCTCCCGGCGGCGGGCACGGCTGACACGCGATTCAAGAGCATCCAAGGCGCGCTCTGCGGCTCGCACACGCGCTCCCAGCCGGAGCCGGGCCCGGGGACGCGCTCGGCGTTACCTGCACTCGCCCCGCGCACGGCAGCCGCGGCTCTCCCATGGCTCTGCCGGCGCCAGGCTGGACCCCGCCGCTCCAGGGGGATCTTCTGCCGCGCTGCAATAGAAAAGGTTGGTTTAAAGCTCCTTATTTGGGCAGTGATGTCAAGGGAAGTCGCTCGGGCAGCGCCTCCCCCTTTTTCCATTCACTCCACATTGTTTCCTGTTGTCAAGCGGCTGTGCCGGGGCTCCGCGCGCGGCCACGGGATGGTCCGGCCACGGGGATCCTCCGGGGACAGGGATCGGCCGCCCAAAGGGATCCTCCCGGCACAGGGACACCCAGGACACAGGGATTGTCCGGACACAGGGATCGGCCGGCCACGGGATCCTCCAGTCCTGGGGATTATCCAGTCCTGGCACTCCTCCAGGTCTGGGAATCCTTCGGCTCCGGGGATCCTCCAGCGCCGGGGGTCCTCTAATTCTGGGGGTCCTCCAGCCCTGGGGACCCTTCAGCCCTGGGGATTCTCCAGTTCTGGGGCTCCTCGAGCCGCAGGAATCCTCCCCCCATCCCCGGGGATGCTCCGGCCGCTGCCCGAGCTGTGCGGGCCGGACACGGGAGCGGCTCCGAGCTGTCCCCCGGCTCTGCACAGCCCTTCCCATGGCCCTGGGTGACTCCCAGCCCTCCTTGCCTTGGGGGCCGGGGGCAGCCGGGGGGTCCCGGCGGCCGAGGCAGCGCTGCGGGCCCGGCGCTGAGCGCGGCTCGCCCGCCGCCTCCCTCCCTTCTCCATCCCTTCCTCCGCCTTCCTCCCCCGCATCCTCCTCCTCCTCCTCGTCCCTCCCCATCTGTCCCGGCTCCCGGAGCTCCCGCACTGGCGCTGCCCGCGGCGGCCGCCCCCGGCAGCGCATGGCGAGGGAGCCCCTCCGCTCCTCTCCGCTCCTCTCCGCTCCCCTCCGCTCCTCTCCGCTCCCCTCCGCTCCACTCCGCTCCCCTCCGCTCCCCTCCGCTCCACTCCGCTCCCCTCCGCTCCACTCCGCTCCCCTCCGCTCCCCTCCGCTCCCCTCCGCTCCCCTCCGCTCCTCTCCGCTCCCCTCCGCGCTTCCCTCCCCTCTCCCGGCAGCCGAGTGCCCGAGCCTTCCCTCGGGACAGCCCCGCCCGGGGAACCGGGAACATCTCCCGGAGCATCCCCGCGGCTGCGGGAGGGACGGCGGGGACACTGGGGACAGCCAGGGACAGTGGGGACAGCTGGAGAAAGTGGGGACAGTGGGGACAGCCAGGGACAGTGGGGACAGCCAGGGACAGTGGGGACAGCTGGAGAAAGTGGGGACAGTGGGGATGGCCAGGGACAGTGGGGACAGTCACGGACAGCAGGGACAGCCGGTACAGTGGAGACAGCCGGGACGGTGAGGACAGTGGGGACAGCCAGGGACAGTGGGGACAGTGGTGACAGCCGGGACGGTGGGGACAGCCGGGACAACCGCGACACTGGGGACAGCAGAGACAGCGGGGACAGCCGGGACAACCGTGACACTGGGGGCAGCCGGGGACAGGCGGGACAGGCCAGTCCCCCCAGGGTTTCCAGCGCAGGGAACTCCGGGTTCCTCACACCCATCACCAGCTCCGTGCCTGATGTATCCCTAAAACACATCCCAGCCTTTGATTTGATTTTTTCCCCCTTTTTTGGTGGATTGGTTTTGGATTATTTCTGTGTTTGGAGTTTGGGGGTCTTTAATATTGATTGCTTTAATTTATCGCTTTGTGCTCAGATAGTTATTGCTTTTTGTGCTTGGATTTCTGGCGTTCAGAGTGGGCCTACAAGAGACCTGCAGAGGGACTGGGGACAAGGGCTGCAGGGACAGGAGCCAGGGAATGGCTTCCCACTGCCAGAGGGCAGGGCTGGATGGGAGATTGGGAACTGGGAATTGTTCCCTGGCAGGGTGGGCAGGGGCTGGGCTGGAATTGCCAGAGCAGCTGTGGCTGCCCCTGGATCCCTGGCAGTGCCCAAGGCCAGGCTGGACACTGGGGCACTGGGAGGTGTCCCTGCCGTGGCACTGGGGTGGCACTGGGTGGGATTTGAGGTCCTTCCCACCCAACCCATCCCAGGATTCTGTGATCACTCCAAAGGGGAAGCCAAAGCCCTTGGGATAAAAAGGGGAGACAAAGGGGTTCCCTGGCAATTTCCACTCAGGATCCCAGCTCTGGGCAGCCCCAGCTGAGCTCTGAGGACAGAGCCAGACACCCCTGGGTGCTCCAGGCAGCTGGGAAGAGGCAGCCTGGGGGAATTTTTTAGGAGAAAGCAGAAGCAGAGCCCTGTAGCTCAGGCTGGGTTCACATTTAAATCACATTTGCTTTCTCAGCACAACGGTTCTGTTCCATCTGTGGGCACTACAGCCCCGCTGGATGTGGGGAAAAGGAGAACTCTGGGCAGGATTGTTCTGCTCAACCTCTCAGGACACGTTAGATACCTGCCTGCTGCTCTCTCTGTACCTACTCAAATATTCCCTGGTGAGAGCAGCTGCACCCCAGAGCTGGCACAGCAAAGCTCCATCCCAGCTACACAAAAATAATGTTTGAAAAGACAAAAACCCCATCACCCCCAGCCCATTGGCTCTGCTCCCAGCTCGATACAACCAGGGTTAAGTTGAGAAAAGCTGCTGTGAAGTCTCTGTGACACCAGCTGAGGAACTTACAGGATGTGCTTTTTGGGGTGAACACCCCCAGAGTTGTCCCTTTGCTTTGCAGGAGAATGAATAAATCCATCAAAACACCAGCCAGGCCTTCCCCAAGCACCCCAGAGCCAACACCTCCTCAACTGCCCCCCCAAAACGCTCCTGGTGCTAAACCCAAGGAAATACCCCATAACACATTTCCTACAAGCGCAGTTATTTCCTCCACAGCCCCGTTTCACAGCCCGTTCCAGCCGCTCTCCTTCCGGCCTCAATCAGAGCCCGGCATAAAGAGCTGTTCTTTGTTTCGCTTTGCTCCTCCTGGCCCTCAGCCTGAGTCACCGCCGTGTCCCCGCCGTGTCCCCAGCTCCTTCAGGAATTCCAGGGATGCAGCCTGGAATCTGGATCCACCGCAGGGCCCTCCAGGACTCTCAGCCTCCCTGGATAAACATCGGGATCCGGGATTGGGGCTGGTCCCTCCTGCAGGGACCTTTCCCACGGGAGCTGGGCTCGGGTCACACCCGGAGCTCTTGAGACAGGAGCAAACAGCCTCAGGTGGCACCAGCAGAGCTTTGAGTTGGAAATCAGGGGAAATTTATTTCCTGCAAGGATGGTCAGGCATTGGAATGCACTGCCCAGGGCACCTGGAGGGGCTCAGGAACAGTGTGGATGTGGCATCTGGGGACAGGGCTTAGCACTGCGCCTGGCAGAGCTGCGTTAGTGGTTGAATTTGATCATTTTGGAGATATTTTCCAAGCTGAATGACTCCCCGATGGGCAGGAGCAGCCCAAGGTTTGTCCCTTGGAGGCCACAAACCCCAGACTGAGCAGGGAGCAATGGAAGGGACTGGGAAAGACAAGAAACCAAATTTCTTCATCCAACTGGACTCAGATATTTGGGTGGCCATGGAATAAATGAAATACAGCTCCTAGAGCATGGAGAGGATCACAAGGAGCCCAAAGAGGCAACGAAAATAAATCTCTCCTTCACTCCTGGAGCCAGTGTCAGCCCAGGGACTGTGTGAGAGCCCCCAGTGCCCTCAGCAGCTCCCCGGGGTGGATTTGAGCAGCCCAGGCACACGGAGCAGCTCCTCCTGGCACATCCACGCTCTTCCCTCCTTTTTTTACTCATTTTTTGCCAGCTGGAGATGAGCTGAGAGCAGGCTGGGAGGAGCCCTTGTGAAAATGTCACGGTCCCGTGTGGAGGGGCAGACAGGGAGAGGCTCTGCTCCCATCAGCTGCCTCTCCTGGGGAGACACAGTCCCAGGAATTCACAGAAGTCACAGAATTGTGGATATTTAGGCTGGAAGGATCTTAAATCCCATCCAGTGCCACCCCCAGGGACACTCTCCACTGTCCCAATGTCCAGCCTGGCCTTGGGCACTGCCAGGGATCCAGGGGCAGCCACAGCTGCTCTGGCAATTCCAGCCCAGCCCCTGCCCACCCTGCCAGGGAACAATTCCCAGTTCCCAATTTCCCAGCCAGCCCTGCCCTCCTTCACCCTAAAGCCATTCCCTGTGTGTCCTGTCACTCCAAACCCTCGTAAAAAGTAAAAATAAAAAGTAATAAAATTCATAGCAAAGTGCAAATGTCGTGTTAAAGTGCTCCACACAGAGCCAGGCACGAGCACATTGAAGATTTGGGGTTAAAAAAAACCGCTTATTTTTAAGGTTATTTAAGATTTATTTTTCCCCAGGGTCCTTCACCCTGCCCATGACACCCAACACCCTCCACGCCCCGGGGGTTGATCTCTCAACACCCTGAAAGGCGTTTTTTAGGTATTTTTCTCTTACACAGCACAAATGGCCATTCAGGGCAATGCACACAAAGGTCTTTGCCCGGTGCTGGTGGCTCCTCTTAGACAGAAAATTGTGGTTTCGCTCAAATAGGGAAATGAAGGCCCAGGTTCCCTGGAGACTCCTGTTCCCGCTGCAGGGGCAGGAAAACACGGGGTGAAGCTCAGGCCACGCTGACTTTTGTGGAAATCCTTTGTTAGGAACTGTTCAGCCAGGAAAGGGACAGTGCTGAGGTGCAGGGGGGTGAAACAACCACATCTCCCTCCTCGCCCAGAGCTCTGAGCCTTTTCCTCCCCATCCCTCACCTCAGCCTGGCCCAGGCCGTGCAAAAATTACCCACAGCCTGAAAAGGCCTCTGTCAAACTGTCCTCACCTCTCTTGGTGGGTTTTTTTTCCTCACTTTTACTAATTTTTCCATTCTTTCTGCTGCACAGCACCTCCTTGGAGCACCCTGCAGTGCCCTGCACACTCCCAGCTCATCCCTCTCCTCCTGAAATCCATTAACAGAGCCCTAAGACGCTGCCAGGACTCCCAGCTCTTCCATCCACACGGCTGCAGAGCTGCTCTCGGAGGAACCTGGTGGGAAGGGAGGTTCCCAGCAGAGAATCCAGTGTGGGAACTGGGAACTCTCCTATCAGTTCTCCCACGGATTTATTTCCTGTGCAGCCCCCAAAGAGTCACTTCACCTTCCTGGGTCAGAACCTTCCCACCCAGGGAAAATGTCTGCGGAGGGACAAATCCTGTGGGGATTGGGAAGGCTGGGAGAGCTGGGGGTGCTCCCCTGGAGAGGAGAAGATCCAGGGAGAGCTCCGAGCCCCTGGCAGGGCCTAAAGGGGCTCCAGGAGAGCTGCAGAGGGACTGGGGACAAGGGCTGCAGGGACAGGAGCCAGGGAATGGCTTCCCACTGCCAGAGGGCAGGGCTGGATGGGAGATTGGGAACTGGGAATTGTTCCCTGGCAGGGTGGGCAGGGGCTGGGCTGGAATTGCCAGAGCAGCTGTGGCTGCCCCTGGATCCCTGGCAGTGCCCAAGGCCAGGCTGGACACTGGGACACTGGGAGGTGTCCCTGGGGTGGCACTGGGTGGGATTTAAGGTCCTTCCCACCCAAACCATCCCAGGATTCTGTGATCACTCCAAAGGGGAAGCCAAAGCCCTTGGGATAAAAAGGGGAGACAAAGGGGTTCCCTGACAATTCCCACTCAGGATCCCAGCTCTGGGCAGCCCCAGCTGAGCTCTGAGGACAGAGCCAGACACCCCTGGGTGCTCCAGGCAGCTGGGAAGAGGCAGCCTGGGACACTGGGAGGTGTCCCTGGGGGTGGCACTGGATGAGCTTTAAGTTCCTTCCAACCCAAATGTTTCCATGATATTTTCCCTTCCCAAGCCCCCCTGGCCCAGTGTGAGCATTCCCACTCCTGCCTGAAGAGGGGACAGGGAATGTTCTTCCCACGTCACCCCTCCCCTTGGGAAATCTGGAGCAGCAGGAACCTGTGAAGCCACCAGATTTCAGATATATTTAACAACCTTTTCCAACCCGAGCTGTCAATCTCCGAACGTGAAATGAGAACCTTCAGCAGTTTCAGGCTCAGGCGGCGCCAGCCCCGGAGCTCCCCCTGCTCATGGAAACCGCCCCGGCACCTTCCCGGGCTGCCTGCCTTTGGAACAGCCTGGCCCCACAAGCCCAAGCCCCTTTTCAGCCATCCATCAGCAATTAGGCAAACAAAGGGTAATTAATACCCCGAATTAAGGGCATTGCTCGTTTAGCTGCCCAGGACCCTCCATCCTTCAGACAACCCTGGATTTCTGCATCCCACTTTCCACAGCTGCAAAATTCCTTAACTCCAAAGGTCCCTGTGCTCGTTAAACACTTGAAAACCACGAGGGAGAGCCTTCAATTATCCCAAAAATTCCCTGTGAAGTTGGGTTAATATTCTGAGGCTCCCATTAAAGACACATGTCCTGGGAAGTGGCAGGCACGAGGAATCATTATGCTAATTTTAGCTGGAGCATCTGCTCGATGTTAAATCTGAAACTCCGTCTCGGAGAAATCATTTAAATTATTTTTTCTTATTTTTTTTTTCTTTTTTTTCCCTTCAGAATTGACATTTGTCAAACAATATGTTGAGAGCGGAGGCTGCAGCCAAGTCTGAGTAATCCTGGCGGGTGAGGGCTCGGGGATGGAGCCGGCGGGAATTCGGGATTGGAGAGAGGGGCTGGCCGTGCCCCCAGGCTCTGCAGGTGTCTGCCAGCTCCTGCCGGGGACAGCGTCACCTGGGTCCTGCCAGCGTCACCCAGCTGCCTCCAGGGTCACCCAGATCTCACCAGCATCACCCGGGTCCTGTCAGGGCCACCCAGCTCCTGCCGGGGTCACCCAGCTCCCTCCAGGGTCACTCAGGTCCTACCAGGGTCACCCAGATGTCACCAGCATCACTCAGGTCCTATCAGGGTGACCCAGCTCCTCCCGGGGTCACCCGGGTCCTGTCAGGGCCACCCAGATGTCACCAGGGTCACCCAGGTCTTGCCAAGGTCACCCAGCTCCTGCCAGGAGACAGCATCACCCAGCTCCCTCCAGGGTCACCCCGCTCCAGCCAGAGTCACCCACTTCCTGCCAGCGTGGCCCAGACCCCACCAAGGTCACCTAGGTCCTACCTGGGGATAGGGTCACCCAGACCCCACCAGTGTCACCCAGACCCCACCAGTGTCACCCAGACGCCACCAGGGTCACCCAGCTCCTGCCAGGGTCACCCAGGTCCCTGTCTGTCTCCTGGGATGCTCAGCAGGGAACAGGCTCAGCTGGGAATTCACCAGTGGGGCCCAAGTGGCCCCAAGTGATGTTTTTTCACTGCTGCAGTCAGCTCTGACAGGGCTTTAAGCAGCGTCTTATCCTATTTTTAGTGAGTTTGTACAACCTGAGCAGCTTCCCAGCCCTAATCCAGTTTGGGGAATCCCAGAGAACAGGAGAGAGAACCTGCAGGGCTGTTTGCACCAGGGAAGGGTCACAGACACCTTCTAGTCCACCCTTTTCCCTTCCCTTCCCTTCCCTTCCCTTCCCTTCCCTTCCCTTCCCTTCCCTTCCCTTCCCTTCCCTTCCCTTCCCTTCCCTTCCCTTCCCTTCCCTTCCCTTCCCTTCCCTTCCCTTCCCTTCCCTTCCCTTCCCTTCCCTTCCCTTCCCTTCCCTTCCCTTCCCTTCCCTTCCCTTCCCTTCCCCCTTTCCCCCTTCCCCTTTTCCCCTCACACTAGGATTTTTCCATTGCTCCAACTGAACTGACAGCCCAGTTTATAATATATATATATATATAAATAATTTTCTATATTTTAATATATATTATATATATATGTTATCGTTTTTATATTTTTAAATATTTTATATATTCCCCTCTGGCCACCCAGACCACTGGATTGACTCCCCCAATCTCATCCCTGTGGACACAGATTAACAGGGAAGTTTTCCTGACAGTTTGTCCATTCATTTCCTCACACCCATCACCAGCTCCGTGCCTGAGGTATCCCTAAAACACATCCCAGCCTTTGATTTGATTTCTTTTTTCATTTTTTTGGTGGATTGGTTTGGATTATTTCTGTGTTTGGAGTTTGAGGGTTTTTAATATTTATTGCTTTAATTTATCGCTTTGTGCTCAGATAGTTAATCACTTTTTGTGCTTGGATTTCTGGCGTTCGGAGTGGGCCTCCAAGAGACCTGCAGAGGGACTGGGGACAAGGATGGAGGGACAGGAGCCAGGGAATGGCTTCCCACTGCCAGAGGGCAGGGCTGGAATTTGGCCCTGGATTCCTTTAAATCAGGCACCTCATGGTGCACAAGGCCCAGGAAGGAGGAAAATACCAAATGACACGGGAAGAGTTGGATAAATCATCCTGGATTTATCCCAAAATCCAGCCTGAATGGGGCTGCACCACGGGATGGGTGAGCACAAGGCCAGCTCTGGCTTCCTCAGGGGACAGAACATTGGTGAATTCCCTAAAACCGCCTCAAAACACAGCAAAACTGCCTCAAAACTCCCTAAATATGCAAAAAACTCTACAACTGCCTGAAGTCAGCCTAACACTGCCTCAAAACCAGACTAAAACTGCCTCAAAACAGCCTAAACCTGCCTAAAACCACCCAGGATTACCTCAAACACCCCTAAAACCCACTGAAAACACCCTAAACCAGCCTTAAAACAGCTTAAAACTGCCTGAAATTGCCCTAACACTGCCTCAAAAACAGTCTGAAACTGCCTCAAAACACCCTGAAAGTGCCTTAAAACACCATAAAACCGCCTCAAAATACCCTAAGACTTCCCTAAAACACCCTGAAACTGCCTGAAACCATGCTAAAACTTCCTTAAAACACCCTAAAACCACCCCCAAACATCCTAACATGGCCAAAAACCACCAGAAAAGGGGGGAAAATGCATTGTTCAGGCAACAACTGTAATTTTATACTTGAGTCATTTAAGGTTTGGGTTTTTTTTTTTTCATTTACAAAGGCAAGATTTCTTTGATGTGTCAGAAAACGCACCCAGCACGGCCTCTCTGGATCTGTGGGGTTTATTCCGGGGTGGGAATGTGCAGCCAGTGGGTGATAACAGGAGAAACAGTGCAAAGCTGGGTCCTGCTGCAAGGCTGGGCCTGAGCAAACCAGGCTGGCTCTGCAAGGCTCAGCACAGAGTCCAAATTCAGTGAAAGCTTTTGTCCTGGGTTAGAATATAACTAAAACTGTGTTTTCTATTCCCAATCTGCTGAAACTGGTTGAAGTGGGTTTTTAATTTTAACTCCAGGGGCAGGGGGCGGGGCCTTCTGTCCCTGGGCAGCTGTGAAAGCAGCTGGGGCCGTGCTCTTTATCCCTGCCAGGAGCCATCCTCCCTGCAGGGATATCTGCTGTTCATGGGCCAGCCAGGCTCACTGCAGGGCTCAGACAATTCCAGCAGCCCACTGGGAGAGGCTCCACCCAGGGGGAGGAGC
Organism: Sylvia borin; assembly: GCA_014839755.1. Lineage (NCBI taxonomy): Eukaryota > Metazoa > Chordata > Aves > Passeriformes > Sylviidae > Sylvia > Sylvia borin. Next base: position 1,074,427 of record CM025981.1, on the reverse strand, counting down.
CCAGCATTCCCCCCTGGATCAGCCCTGGCATTCAGAAGGCCAGCACAGCCTGTTGGCCCTGGATTCCCAGAGGGAGAGCGGCCCCAGCTCAGCACCACTGGGCCCTTCTCCAGGATCATCTCTGCTCCAGCAGAAGCACAGCTGGCACTGCAGGAGGACTGCACTGGGCTGACAGCGACAGCCTGACCAACAGGGCTCAGGGCGTCTTCTCACCCTGGCAGCGTGGCCAGGAGTTTGGTTTGTTTGTGCTACTCCATTTGTAATTTTAATATTCCTAGTGCAGAACTGTTATTCCTATTCCCAAATCTTTGCCCAAGGCCCCTTAACTGCAAAATTATATTAATTCAGAGGGAGGGGGTTTCCATTCTCCATTCCAAGGGAAGCTCCAGCTTTCCCTGGCAGACTCTTGTCTTCCCAAACCAGGACAGCTTTAAAATAAACTAAGAAAAACAGAATAATTGACCATGGTGGTGGTGCTGGGCAATGGTTGGTCTTGACCTTGGAGGGATTTTTCAACCTCATGGATTGGAAATTCCAGCCTTGAGGAGCAGATGGTTGGACTTGGTCTCGGAGGGATTTTCCAACCTTTAAACCTGGAAATTCCAACCTGGACGAGATGATTGAACTTGATCTCAGGGAGCTTTTCCAGTCTGGACAAGGAAATGGTTGGACTTGACCTTGGAGGGCTTTTCCAGCTTTGAAGATTGGAAATTCCGATGGGAAGGGAAGGGAAGGGAAGGGAAGGGAAGGGAAGGGAAGGGAAGGGAAGGGAAGGGAAGGGAAGGGAAGGGAAGGGAAGGGAAGGGAAGGGAAGGGAAGGGAAGGGAAGGGAAGGGAAGGGAAGGGAAGGGAAGGGTGGGTTGTATTGGAAGGTGTCTGTGTCCCTTCCCTGAGGGCTCTTCAAAGCAGCAGGATTGGAAATTCCAGCTTTATGGATTTGGAATTCTGAGAAGGAGGAAGTGACCAGGCAGGGACAGTGGGGTGGGACAGCAGAGTGTGGCACCAGGTCCCATCCCTCACCTGCCACTGGCTCTCACCAACCCCAGGAACCCTCAGAGCCTCTGGAATTCCTCCTCCCTGCCCGGAATCTCCCGAGCTGCTCCATGGCACAAAGGAACCCTTTGAAATCCAGAGCAAAGAGGGGCTGGGGAAGGGGCTCAAGCCCTGCACACCTTTCCCCAATCTGCTGTTCTTGGCAGCCCAGGCCGCCGAGTTATTCCTAATAAAAATATCTCAGTGCCTGTCCCGTGCTTCCCCGCTGGAATCGATCCCAGCCCGGTTCCTCCGGAGCGAATTCCTTCACGCCTCCTTTTGTGCAGGAAGCTCTGGAGTGGATTCACTTCAGTGCAAGATCCTCATCTCAAGGAGGTGAATCACGGCCTGGAACGGGGATTTTTCACTCTGCTGGCTCCAAAGGAGAGGGGATGAATTCCCAGCTGGAGAGCGAGGAGAGGGATCCCAGCCCTGTGTTTGTGGCAGGATGTGAGGGCACAAGTGGCACCATTTCACACCCTTGGACATGTCACCTGGCCACCCTCAACTCCAGAAATGTCACCTGGCCTCCCTCACTGTGGTTTTTATATTATTCCCAACTCTGGTTGTGCATCATTCACTAATGAACACCACAGAAAAAAAAATTTAAAAAAAACCCCAAATATTTTAGAGAAGAAAACACATCAAAAATCCCTTTCAAACACAATGTGATAACTTGGGAATTTAGGGAATGGAGGCTTCAGGCCACACACAAAAATAAATTTAAATAAACACATTGAAGTGGAGGTACCAAAACCCCCTCATGCTCTGAGCCTGCAGCAAACCCTAAACTGGCAGGAAATCCTAAAAGCAGCGCTGGAGTTGGTTTTAGGATTTCCTGAAGCAGAGGATTCTAGGTTTTAGGTTTTCCTGGGCTGTAGAGCCAAGCTCTGCGCACCAGGAGTGCACAGAGTGGTTCTGCCACCAACGTGGAGCCCAGGAGACGCAGCAGGGGAAGGCAGGACAGAGCTCCTGCAGCAGCTGAATGTCCCCAGTGTCACCAGAGACCCCAAAACTGCTGCCACAGGGAGCTTGGGCCACATGGGATTCCCTGAGCAGGCAGGAATTGGGTGGCAGGGCCAGGGAACCGAGACCAACAGCTTACCCAGGGCTGCAGTGTTCCCAGGGGAAGTTTAATTTAAGTTTAAGCTTGAGTTTGAGTTTAAGTAGCCATGTAGTGCAGCCCTGGCTCCGTGCCTGAGGTGTTTTGGTTTTCGGAAATTCCTTTCCCAGGGAATTTTCTGCAAACAGGAGAAATGTTTTTGTAACTGTAACTTTGTTATTCATTCCTTTCCCTAGGAGGGATTTCTCCTTGATTTCCCTCTGCTCTGACCAATGGGAGTGAAGAGGTTTGTCTTTGTGTCACCAATCCAATTGATCTGTGTGAAATAGTATAAAAGGGAGACACATCCCAAAAATAAAGGAGCCATTTCAGCCTTCTGAATCTCGGAGTCTGTGTCGTTGTGGTGTAAAACAGCGTCAGTGTAGGTTTAGGGGCTCAGGGTTACGTGCCCCATCTGCTGCCCCCAGAACAGCCCCAGCACTGGGCAGGACATTCCTGGTGGAGCCCAGAGCTGCCTGACGTCCCTCCAAACTGAGCTTTGACAATCTGAAAGGGAACAGTCCCCAGCCATCCCAACCCCTCTGCTGATGGGGGTTTTAGTCTGGTTATCCTGCAGACAACTCAACCTTGGATCTTGTCAGGGGCTGAAGGAGTTGTCACAGCCCCAGCACAGCCCTGAAAAACTTCCTGGGCATGAGCAGAGATTTTTCTCTGATTTTTAGGGGGTTTTTTTTCTCTGATTTTTAGGATTTTTTTTCCTCAGATTTTTAGGGTTTTTTCCTCTGATTTTTAGGTGGTTTTGTGCACTCAGGGTTGCTGAAGCTGCTGGAAAATCCAAATTTGCCATTTTGGGATTGATTCCTGAGAAAAAAACCGCAGCAACAGCCCAGGAATGAGAATGGAGATTCCTGGGAACCCTGAGAACTGAGGGAAATGGGGGACAGCCTCGAGTGAGGGGATCCCCTGGGCTCCAGTGCACACCAGTATAAACCAGTAAACACTAGCAGAGACCAATAAACACAAGTATAAACCAGTGCACACCAATACAGACCAGTACAACACACCAGTACAGACCAGCAGACACCAGTACAGGCCATACACACCAGTACAGACCAGTACAGACCAGTACAGACCAGTCCACACCAGTGCTGCAATCCCCACACCCCGGGCAGAGGGGAGGTGTGGGATCTCACCTGGCTTTGGCTCCAGGTGAAATCCTGTGCAAGGATTAGTTCTGTTTGCTCTGTGTGTGAGCACAGATGTTTTATTTCATGGATTTGGCTGCTCTGCCTCGGCAGGTGATGGATTTATTTCCCTTTTTTTTTTTTTTCCAACGTGAGAAGTGAGATCAGGAGGGGAGAACCTCTGCCTTTAATTAATTTGCTGTTTGAAGTGCTCAGCCTCAGCGAGGGAAGCTGGATGACAGGAGGTTTTCTCCAGCCAGGACAGCCTCCTGTTTTTAGGATGGATCAGAACCTCTCCCCACCAGGACCTGGATGTGCCTCACACAAATGAGGATTTATCAGCTGCAGGAAAACATCCTCTGGGCTTCCCCTGCAGGAGCAGCTGAGCCTGACCCTGCCTGCAGGAAAATACCAAATGACACGGGAAGAGTTGCATAAATCATCCTGGATTCATCCCAAAATGCAGCCTGAATGGGGCTGCACCACGGGATGGGTGAGCACAAGGCCTGGATGGGGCTGGGAGCTCCAGCTCTGACTTCCTCGGGGGACAGAACATTGATGGGTTCCCTAAAGCTGCCTAAATAGACCCTAAAACTGCCTAAAAGCACTCTAAATATGCTGAAAACTGCCCTAAGACAGCCCCAAACCACCTCAAAACACCCTAAAACTGCCTCAAGATGCCCTAAACTGCCTTAAAACATCCAAGACTGCCTAAAACCACCTTAGATATGCTGAAAAACACCCTAAAACTGCCCTAAGACAGCCCAAAAACCTGTTCAAAACACCCTAAAACTGCCTAAAAACACCCAAGACTGCCTCAAAACACCCTAAATATGCTGAACGCTCCCCTACAACTCCCTCAACACACTCTAAAACTGCCTGAAATCACCCCAAATATTCCCTAAAACACCCTCAAACTGCCATTAAAACAGCCTCAAACTGCCTCAAAACACCCTAAAAGCATCACATTTCCTCAATTTAAGAATTCAAAGCTCCCAAACTCTGGTCATTTATAAAGAATTTTTGCGTTAGAACTGCTCCGAGTTCCATCTTCAGCTTAGCACCATGTCAAAGGGTGTAAAATCAGCCAGAGGATTATCCCTGGTCATTTTATTGAGCAGAGAGAAAAAAAATAAATTAAATACCCAGTAGTCCTCTTTTTTCCCCTCTAAATCTCCCGGGAGTTTAGAAGGACAAATCCTGGTGCTTTGTTTTAGCTCAGGCATTTTAGTGGAAGCACAGAAAAGCATTTTCTGTGCCTGAGCTGTGCCCAAACTGGGCCAGGCAGGTGCTGCTTCACCCCTTTGCTTTTGGGATCTCGGGGCTCCTCCAGCCCTGCACATCCCGGGCAGTTTGGAGGGTGCAGCTTTTAAAACTCTGCTCATCCTCGCTGAGCTTCCCACTGAAACTCCCCAAGATGAAGAAGACAAAAAAGGAAAAAAGGCAAAGTTTAAATGGCAACTCAAAGCCTCCAGCTCAGGGGGGCTGGAGAAGAGGCAGAGCTGCCTGAAAAATCGTGTTGGAGCTGTCAGGCGGCCAAATCAAAGGGAGCCTTTCTGTGAGAGCGTTTCCAGGATTTATTTGCAGATGCTGAGAGACAGGAGAGGCCCAGAGTGAGTCTGGAGGCAGCAAAGGGGCTGCTGTAAATAGTTGGTTGTTTTTTTTTTTCCTGCCTTTCCAAAGAGGATCCCAGGGAGGTTCATTTCAGCACTGAGGTGCCTTCCCCACTCTGCCCATTCTCCAGCCTCTCCCTCGTGGCTCTGTGGGGTCGTTGCTGCCCTGCTGAGCCTCAGCAGAAAACCTCTGTGCTTTAGGTGATGTCCAGATTACGGCAAACACATTTGCAGGAAATTTTTAAAGGTTTTTTTGTAATGTGTGTTTGTGTATAAACTTTAAAATAAGAAATGTTAATTTGAAAATACCATGGTTTGTGTATAAACTTCAAAATAAGAAATGTTGATTTAAAAGTGCCATAAAAGAGGACAGGTAATTGTTAAAAGAGAAATTGAACTAGAAATTAGTTTTAAATGACAGTTTTGTAAATAAGGCCCGATACTTTAGAGAAATAAAACTATGAAAGGTGTATTGTAGTAAGACTTGAGTAATTTTAGATGATTCGTTTTAAGGTATTAATAATATTGTATAGCAAAAGCTGATAAGCCAAGAAACACTTATAAAATATTGTAATTAACTTCTGATTGTAATGATGTGAATTATAACATTTATATTATTTCACCTTTCACATAAGACTAAAAATAGTATAAAAGTTTTTCAAACACCTCTCAGTTACCCCATCTCTAAGACAAAAACATAAAAAAGTATAAAAGTATAATCCAACACAGATGTTTTTACATCTGCTTTGGCATCTCTGGCGTTTGCATTTGGGAGAGCCCCCAGCCCTGCCCTGCTCTGAGCTGCTCCAGGGAGCACCTGAAATGTCCCACACGTGGCTCAGGAGTTCCCCAAACTTTGGGGCTGGGCTCAGCTCACTCAGATCTAATCCATGTTTGGATCCCAAGGGATGTGCCTGATGCACGAGCAGCCCCCAAATCCAGCCCTGGGCGCTCCCAGGATGAGGTTTCTGCTGTTGTGGAATCATGGAATGGTTGGGGTTGGAATCCTCAAAGCCCACCCAGTGCCACCCCTGCCATGGCAGGGACACCTCCCACTGTCCCAGGCTGCTCCCAGCCCTGTCCAGCCCTTCCTAATTAAGAAATGACACCTAAATTATTTTTTACTTTTAACCCAGTAACCAACCACCTGTGGCCCACAATGCAGATTTTTCTGCCCAATTACAAAACACCATCCTGAGCCATGAAGAAGAAGGTGAAAAAAAACTGGTCTATGCTTTAAAACCTCCATCTTGCTTTATATCTATTACTGTCTTGGAATTCTGGAAACCTGAATTTTGGGATTTTAGTATAGAGGAATGTGGTGAGTCAAGATGGAGGATTTAAGGCATTGTTCAAGTCCTCCTCCTTCACCTTCCTCTTCTTCATGGATTTAGGAGGTTTTCATCCTGACCTTGGCAGAGAAAAAGAAACCAGAACTGTCACACCACTACATTCTAAACCCTTAAACTCTAAGTTTCCCACCCTGTGAGATCACACACTTCTACTCAAACTCCACACCCACAATCCCAGTGCTGTCACTGAGTTTTGGGAGCCTTTTCCACGGCCTCGGGTCAAATGCAGTGTTTGCTTGGGGGTCAGTGCACAGAGAACACAAAATTCTCAGTGCCCAGGGTTCCGACAGCAGCCACCCTCCATCCCCAGGCTGCTGCAGGGCCGGGCTCAGCAGGGCTCGGGGGGGTCAGGTTGGACTGGTGACCAGTGGGGAGAGGTCCTGGTGGCCAGTGAGGGGAGGTCCTGGTGGCCAGTGAGGTGAGGTCCTGGTGGCCATGGGGCCATGCTGCAGCTCAGACCATGGGAAAAGGGCTGCCAGGGCTCTGGGGTGTCAGGGAATTGTGGATGTGCTGGAAGGGAACGCCAGTCCCAAATACTGCACGGGTCACCTGCACCCCCAAACCCGGGGCTTCTGTGACCCGCTGGGATTTTAGGATGGAAAATCTGCTCTGGTGCCTCTGACCCACCCATTGCAGCCAACAGCTCCGGGAGCCTGACCCAAAACTTCCTTCCTTGGTCACCCTTCCAGGAGATCCCAACCCAAAACCTCCTCCACAAAGCTGGACTGTGCCACCAGCCCACAAGTTCTGAGCTTCATCCCCAACTCTGCTCAAATGTTTCAAAGAATTGCTTGGATTTTTTTTTTTTCCTTTTTAGACATATATATTATTTTACGCTTTCAACTCAGCACAGAAAGCTCCTCAAATATTCCTCCAAGGGCTGAAATCTCTGTAATTACAGGCTGCAGTCAGGCAGTGGCTGCTGGAGCTCCCTGCCCTGCCAGCAAAGCAGGTCAATTAGGAGCTCTGAACCCACATTACCGGGAGGGAAAGCTGGGCTGAATTCTGGTCAATTAGTGCTGGAGCTGTCTTGGAAGAGAAAGGTGAAATGAGCTAATGGAGCTCTGCAGAGAGACCTCCCCATCAGCTGCAAAGGCTTTAATTTAATTTCTGATACGGCAGAAATTAATGATGTCTTGGCATCCAATCCATTTGGAACCTGCAGGGTGACGTTCCTGAGGTTCCCCTCTTGTCCCTGCTCACCTCCAGCTCAGGGGCTCCATTTAGAGCCATGGGGAGGGTGCTGGGGCACAGAGGGAACTTTTAGGGTGTTCTTCTCCCTTTGCTGGGCTGAGGCTTTGGACAGAGAGTATGAATTTATAGAGGGACAGAGTATGGAATTGTGAAAGGGCCCCTTGGACTGCTGCCATTCCCAGGACTATTCCCAGGAGGATCATTCCTCAGGTGCTCTCAGGTGGCTCTCGAAAATCTCAGAATCCTGGAACCCCCTGAGGCAGGGTTTTTTTTTGGGGGGACTCCTTTCTGCTTCCCTTCTGAGCATGGATTTTTGGAAGCAGCAAAAGCACCAAGAGGGAGATTGGAAAGAGAAATGAAAAATTTCTTTTCTCCAGCTGGTGAAGGTGCACATCTCACCCAGTGGCCACATGGGTGGGAGGACAGAGCCAGGCATTCCCAGGGCACACCCGGGGGAATTTCCCTGCCTGGGCAGGGTTGATCACATTCTGGATTTATGGAATCACTGGATATCCTGAGCTGGAAACCTCCTGAGCACGGCAGAACCCAGCCGGGAGCAGCACAGCCTGGGGCAGAGGAGGCTCCAGGGAGAGCTGCGAGCCCCTGGCAGGGCTAAAGGGGCTCCAGGAGAGCTGCAGAGGGACTGGGGACAAGGGCTGCAGGGACAGGAGCCAGGGAATGGTCTTGAAACTGATGGAGAATGGATTCAAATGGGATATTGGGGAGGAATTGCTCCCTGGGAGGGGCTGGGCTGGAATTGCCAGAGCAGCTGTGGCTGCCCCTGGATCCCTGGCAGTGCCCAAGGCCAGGCTGGACACTGGGACACTGGGAGGTGTCCCTGGGGTGGCACTGGCTTTAGGATCGGGATTTAGGATCCGCCCAAAGCCTGCCGGTGGCCCTGTGGCCGTGGGCTGGCAGCACGGTGAGCTCCTGCCACCGCCGAGTGTCCCCGAGCGGCTGAGGGGGAATGGAGGCCGCAGCGAAGCCGGGCCTGCACAGCCCACACCGGCCTCACCCCGTGGTCCTTCCCCGCACATTTCCCGTGGGTTAACCCCAGCCCGGAGCGGGGATTGTGAAATCCAGGGAATGTTCGGAGGCTGCTGGCAGCGGGTTTTATCGCCCTGCTCCTCCTCCGGCTCTCCTCAGGGATGTCAGGAGCAGCCCCGCCGCCATCCCCCAGCCGCACGCTGCGCTGTTCGCACACAAAACCCGCTCCAAAAACACCCTTTAGAGAATTGACACCTTTGGGGGTTATTTTTCACGCTAAACGCTGACCTGAAATGGCCCAGGAGTGCCTCAGCTGACCTGGGTTTATCTGAGCAGCTCCTTAATCCCCTCCTCTCCTCGGACCTCTGCTCTGCCAACACCTGCCCGGCCGCAGCCCTTCGGAACAGGTGCGAACCAGAGCGGGATCGCAAGCAGAAAATAAAAATACAGAAAAAAAAAAATCAAAATCAGCCTTGCCAGGCAAGGCAGGGCTGCTCCTGAAGCAGCCTGGCTGTTTTATCCCTCTCCCAGAACAGAGCCGTGTCTCGTTTGATTAATAAAAGACGTGGCTGTCTCTCCTTTTTTTTTTTTTTCCCTTTTTTTTTTTTTTTTTTTTTTTTTTTTTGAGAACGTTATTAAAATCCACGGCGAGATTTTCGTTGGCAACGAATTCCAGGGCTTAATTATGCACTGTGTTAACAGGCTGGGTGTTTTTACATGTCTGAGAGAGGCCACGTGCTCCCACACTCTCTGAGCAGATTAAATAAGCAGACAAATGGATCCTTTACACCTTTTTTATGGGATTGGCGGAATTTCGGTGGATTGGAATCTATGAAGGTTTTCAGAAGGATCTCCAAATCCCTTGATTTGAAGCCTCTCTGGGCTATCAAAGCCCTGGAATTTGGAATTTGGTGATTTTTAAGGTTTTCTAAGCCTCTCTGGGCTATCAAAGCCCTGGAATTTGGAATTTGGTGATTTTTAAGGTTTTCTAAGCCTCTCTGGGCTATCAAACCCCTGGAGTTTGGAATTCAGTGATTTTTAAGGATTTCTAACCAGAGAGAGGTTGGAATGAGTTTTTAAGGTCCCTCCCACCCAAACCATCCTGTGATTCTATAACTCATCAATGTACAGAGAGAAGGAAATGTTGCACTGATTTGTAGAAATCCTTCACATCCATCTCAAAAAATAGCAAAAAATGTTGTTGCCCACTCATCCCAGCAATGCCTCCTGCATTTTACCAGGAAAAAAACCTGATTTTCTGCACTGTTTGTTCAAGCAAACCCTTCCCTGTGGCTGCAGTGGCAGCCCAGCCTGCAGGTGACAAATGTCCCTGCTCCCAGAGGCCACTGTCCCAGCAGGGCTGCAGCTGCCAGACACATTTCCCTGGGGTGGGGCAGGGTTCAGGCTCTGCCCTCACCAAGGACCCCACAGGACACGTTTTGTGTCTCTGGCTTCCACCCTCACCCCTGAGCTGTGACACCCAGATTTTCTCATCAAGCTGCCCCTGGATCCCTGGCAGTGCCCAAGGCCAGGCTGGACATTGGGGCTGGGAGCTCCTGGGACAGTGGGAGGTGTCCCTGCCGTGGCACGAGGGGCACTGGGTGGGATTTAGGGTCCCTCCCAACCCAAACCATTGCAGGGTTCCTCATCCCACAACAGGACAAACAGATTCAACACTGATGAATCACAGCACCACACAATTAAGTAGGTTGGAAAAGACCTCTAAGATCATCAAGTCTGTCCCCAGCCCAGAGCCCTGAGTGCCACCTCCAGGAATTCCTTGGACACCTCCAGGGATGGGGAACCCAAACCCCCTGGGCAGTTCCAATCCCTGAGCCCCCTTTCCATGGGGAAATTCCTGCTGGAATTTCCACCCTGAGCCTCTCAGGTTCTGCTTCTGCCGAATTTCAGGCAGAAGCCGTGAGCTGCAAAGAGGGACAATGAGGCTGTTCCTGGCTGTGTCAGCTCCTCAGACAAACAGAACCTTGCAGTGGGGAATTATTAAGATTGGAAAAGACCTTTCAGTCCAACCACCAGCCCAGCACCACCCTGGTCACCACTGAGCCAGGTCCCCAAGTGCCACATCCATGGGATGTTTGAACACTTCCAGGGATGGGCACTCCAAACCTCCCTGGGCACTTCCAAGCCCTGAGCCCCCTTTCCATGGGGAAATTCCTGCTGATTCCACCCTGAGCCTCCCCTGGCCCAGCCCGAGGCCGTTCCCTCTCCTCCTGTCCCTGTGCCCTGGGAGCACAGCCCGACCCCCCCGGCTGTCCCCTCCTGTCAGGGACTTGTGCAGAGCCACCAGGTCCCCCCTGAGCCTCCTTTTCTCCAGGCTGAGCCCCTTCCCAGCTCCCTCAGCCTCTCCTGGGGCTCCAGACCCTTCCCAGCTCCATTCCCTGCCCTGGACACGCTCCAGCCCCTCCAGGTCCTTCCATGAGGATTAAATTTGTCACAGATTTCAGATTCACTGTTGGCTCCACCTGCACATCTCGGGCTCCACAGGAGCCTCCTGCTTTCAATATTCCTGATGCAGAAAGTGGATTTTTTTTTTTGTACCCAGAACAAACCTGAAAATGAGCCTGCCCCACCTGACTGCTGGAAAATGCTGTTTATTCACCTTCTTAATTTTGCTTCTGTGGTGTAATGATAATGATGATAATAATAATAAGAGAAGAAACCAAGGAAACAACCAGGAAAAATTAAAGCCATTTTGTTTATCTGCATCAACACGAAATGGCAAACGAGGCTGTTAAAACTTTGGAGTTTAAAAGTTGCAGCATCTTCCAGGAATAAATCAGAACTGGTCACATGGGTTTAAATCAAAAAACTTAAATAACTCTGCCTGGCTCCTTGGCTCGGAGAAACTGCTTTTTGTTCCTATAAACAACAGTAGCGTGGAGAATAAACAAATAATATTCCAGTTGCTTCTATGGCTGCAGAACGGAGCACCAGGCTGGATTAGAACTGAAAACAACGACAAATTCTGGAGATAAATCTTGTTAAGAGTAAAATGTTTCAAGAGCTGAGCGCTCTCCTGTTACAAATGTTAACATCACATCCTTTTCCTGGTTTTTTCCTCATTTTCCCTGGGTGATGCCCGTGTTGGTCCAACACCTCCAGGCAAACCCAGCCCCTTAAATTCCTCCTCACAACGTGGCTCAAATTTCCTGAGGATGCCCCAGTGCTCGCAGGGAATTTTAACAGCTCTGCTGCTCCTTTTCCTCAAGACTCAAATATTGAAATGCATTTAAAAATCCCTGGGCCTGTCCTGGGCCTCCACGAGCCTCAATTCCCCCAATCTTTGATTGCCCATCTGGAGCTGGGTTTGAAATCCCTGGATCTGAAGCCTCTCTGGGATATCAAATCCCTGGGGTTTGGAATTTGGTGATTTTTAAGGTTTTCCAGGCCCCTCTGGGATATCAAATCCCTGGGGTTTGGAATTTGGTGATTTTTAAGGTTTTCCAGGCCCCTCTGGGATATCAAACCCCTGGGGTTTGGAATTTGGTGTTCTTTAAGGATTTCCAGCCAGTGAAAAGTTGGAATGGTTTTTAAGGTTTCTCCAACCCAGACCATCCTGTGGTTCTATAACTCATCAATACACGGAGATAAGGAAATTAAATATAAGGAAAAAAACCTTTTCCTCCAATCCTGAACATCTGTGGATGCTCCTCTGCACATTTTAATTATTTTTTTCCTAAAACTCCCAAAGAATAACAGAGCCCTTGACCAAATCAGGGGAAGACAGAGATTTGCCTCATCCACGGGCACCTGGAAACACTCTGCTGAGCATCCTGGAAAAAATTCCAAGAGAGAAACATGTCCCAAACACAAAGTGTTCTCAACAGGCTGTGGAGAAAGGGCTGGGCTGGTGTTGGTTTTGCCAATGGATTTTCCCAATCCATGCCCATATGTTTAAGGGATGATGGATGAAAGGCAATAAAAGATGAAGGATGACACTTGGAAAAGGAACTTCCCGTTCCCTGCTGGGTCTGCTGGGGGATCTTTTGGGAATTGCTTTGGTTCTTTTGGGATCTATGGAGCACAGCAACACTTCCCAAAGGAAGAAATGCTCCAGGCTGGATCCTCCAAATGCTTTTGGTTTGGCAACTGGAAGGTGGAAATATCCCAGTGACTGTTTAGGAAATCCTGGAGGATTTTGAGCTGAAATCCTTCCCTGTGAGGGGCTGAGATTCCCAGAGCAGCTGTGGAATCCCTGGAAATGTCCAAGGCTGGGATGGAGCACCCTGGGATGGTCCCTGCCCATGGAATTGGGTGGCATTTAAGGCCCCTTCCGACCCACACCATTTCAGGATTCCACGAATGAATTTTGGGATAGAATTTCACCCAAAATCTCAACCAAACCCCTGTTCCCTTCCCCGATGGAACTCCCCAGGAAAACAGGGATCTGATCCTGGCTGGGTGAGGCTTGGAGGCCCTTCCCTGGCTCAGGGCCAGGAGCGCTGGGGCTGCAAATGCCAACGGATATTTTGGGATTACTCCGTGGAACTGCTAAGCCGAGCTGCCATAATATCTGCCCCTGGTTTAATTCTGTCCTCAGGGCTTCCCAAATGAAAGCAGAGCCTTTCCATTCCTAAAAGCTGGAATTTGGGAATGCCCAGCAGGAGGTCCAGGCTGGACACACAGCCAGAGGGATCTCACACAGGACCTGCTCAGTTCTGAAGAGCCAAATCCTTCGGAATTTTGCTGAATTAATGCTCATTTCAACCCGAAACCCTCTGGGACAGCTTTGCTTCCCAAGCAGCTCAGTGAGGCACGGAGGAGCATCTTGGGAGAAATTCTAAAAATAACCCCTCTGGTTGCCACAGCAAAGAACCCAAACATGCCCAAAAATATTTCAAACAGTGCAAACAGAACCTGGAGTTCACTTTTTTTTCTGCCCCCTCTCCCAGTGCCACGACCTGCCACAGTTTGGGAACAGGAACAGGAACAGAGAACTCAAATCCAACATGTTTTCCCTCCACTGGGCTCCATCCATGCCCTACACCGGGGCTGAGCCTCGTTTCCTCCCACCTGCCCAAAGTTTCAGTCCATCCAAACAGGAATTTCATAACTCCGAATGCAAAAAACCAACAAAAAACTCCCTAATTTTGTCTCTGTGACCTCAGAGCCTGGGGCACCCTCCAGGCCATCAAAAGAAGGGATTTTAGGAGCTGCTCTCTGCTTTTCCCGACCCTCCCCAGCCCTGGGGAGGTTGATACCAACCAAGCCTCTGGATTCCCTGTGGAGAAGGAATTAAAGGAATTACTCACTGCCAGGGCAAGCTCAGTGAGCAGCTCCTGAGGGGCGGCTGAAGTTCCTCCCTGCGAGGGTGGAATTTCAATTTAAGGATGATGTGGAGTGATGTGGGTGTGGAGCTTTTCCCTCCTGGATATCAGGGGGGAGCTGTGGCGTCTTTGCTGTCCAGCTGCCCCTCAGGGCCACGTGGAACTCACATTTTGCAGCAATTCCTGCCTCTCCAGAGCTGCTGCTCCCTCCTGGGCCACCTCCAGCTGCCACTTGTGCAGTTCCCCTGTGGGAACTGACAGTGGTCAGAAAATGGATTTTCGGCTCCAGGCTTGAAGCCTGTAAGAAAGCTGGGCCCCAAACATTCTCATTCTAGCCTAAGAAATCATGAAGAGCAACCCAAAACGATCCCTCCTGCTGACAGCTGGTGTTTTTCCAACCTATTTACTGGTAAAGATGTTTACAAGCAGGTGACACTCAAAAGGACCAATCCTATTCATTGTACTGTATAAAAAGAATGTCTTTCAATAAACTTTGCTATAATGCCCCTCGAGAAAATGAAAGTTTCACGTGTCGTTACATGAGCCGTCCTAAATCATACCAATACATCCCCACCGGGGCCTTCCAGCCCAGCTCCACCAGCCAAGGCCCCAAACCCCATCTCTTGTCCCCTCCAGCTCCTGCCAAGCAGAACCCATCCAAATCCAGGTCTCCAGGGGAAGGCTGATTTGGGTTTGGCAGCTCCTGGAGCCACGAGGTGAAGCTTTGGGAACATCCTAACAGCTGTGGATTCAGGGATTCTGAGGTCTGGAATCATTCCTCCATTTCTTGCTTTGGGAACACACCAGCAGCTCTGGGATTAGGGACTCAGTTCTGAATTTCCCCCATTATTCCCCTATTTGTTGCATTAGGAACATCCTAACAGCTGTGAGATTAGGGACTCTGCAGAGTTTTCCCCACTGTTCTCCCATTTCTCACTTTGGGAACAGCCCAGATGCTGTTGGGATTAAGGACTCTCAAAGTTCTCCCCCATTTTCTGTTTTGGGAAGATCCCCACAGCTGTGGGATGAGGTGCTCATTTCAGTTTTTGCTGTTGCTGCCCCATTTCTCACTTTGGCCATACATCAACAATTGTGGGATTAGGGACTGTGAAAAAGCATTCCCCCATTTCTCACTTTCCCCCATTTCTCACTTTGGGAACACACCAAGAGCTGTGGGATCAGGGACCCCATCCTGAGTTTTCCCCATTTTTCCCCCATTTCTCACTTTGGGAACACCCCAAGAGCTGTGGGATCAGGGACCCCATCCTGAGTTTTCCCCATTTTTCCCCCATTTCTCACTTCAGAGGAAGAGGAAGGCTGAAGGTGACCGGGGCCTCCTTCTGGCAGAGCCCAGGGAATCCCAGATGACCAAGGCTGGACAAGAGCAAGGCCAGCCATCAACCCAGGGCCACTAAACCGTGTCCCCAAGTGCCACAGCCACAGGAGGAGCTCTGTGAGGGTGGAAAGGTGAAGGTCGGAGGAGAGGTTGAGGTCACAGGTCAAGGTCACAGGTGAAGATCAGAGCAGAGATGAAAGCAAAGCAGAGGTCAAGGTCACAGGTGAAGGTCAGTGCAGAGGTCAAGGTCACCAGTTAAGGTCACAGGTAAAGGTCACAGGTCAGGACCACAGGCCAAGACCACAGGTCAAGGTCAGATCAGAGGTCAAGGTCACAAGAGAAGCTCAGAGCAGAGGTGAAGGTCGCAGATGAAGGTCACAGATGAAGGTCACAAAGGAAGCTCAGAGCAGAAGCAAAGGTCAGACCAGAGGTGAAGGTCACAGGTAAAGGTCAGTCAGGGCACAGGTGAAGGTGACAGGTGAAGATGACAGGTCAAGGTCAGAGCAGAGGTCAAGGTCACAAGTGAAGCTCAGAGCTGCAGCTCCCAGACCCTGGACCATCGCCCACCTGCTGCTGGAAGAGGTCTCATCCCCACCCATGCATTTTCACTGCTCTCTTATCCAGTGAGAAATCCCAATGATCCCAAACCCCAGTGCCCCACAGGCTCCAAGTGGCAGAAACTGCTCTAAAAAACGTGTGTTCTGGGCAAAACTCTGTCCAAAAAGAGCATGGGAGAACCCCCCAGGGTTAAACACCAAACAACAGCCAGCCAAAGGCTCCAAAATCCAACACTAGAGACAGCCAGGGGGACATTCCCCCAGAGCTCTCACACGGAGCTCAGGCCAGTCCAGGAAAAACAGGGTGAGAACTCATGGCAGGTTTTCATGTGCCACCTGCACACCCTGCACACACCCACAGGGCCCTAAATATAAACACACAGCCCCTTCCTGCTGCTGAAGGAACAACCCGGGCTTGTTCTCCCAGCCAGGCAGAGCTGCAGCTGCCGGCGGGTCAGACACGTTCAGGGTGGGACATTCGCTGCCCCCTCCTCCCCCCCGTTATTTTTACAGTGTTTGTGGGTTTATGAATGAGGCATTGACAGTGCCCAAACCTCAGAGATCCACCTTGGAGGCAGAGCTAAAATTAGCCTGGAGTTTATTCCCCGAGCTGTCAGGAGGGAAGACAGCTCATGTGGGATGCTGGAGATCGGCAGGCAAAACAGCATTCCCAAAAAAAGCCGGCCTGTGCTGCACCTCTGGTGAGGGCTGAGAGGTTTGCACACACCCCACATCCCCAATTATCCCAAAAACTCGGTTATTCCTGCCAAGTCCAGCAGGGTTAGGCTGTGCCAGCACATCCAAGCAGAGAGGAAGAACGCTGGGAGCAAAGGAAGAGCTGAGGTGCAACATGTGAGCAGTGACTGACTTCAATTTCCATCCCAGCAGACCCCAAATCGTTTTGAAGACAATAAATACAGAGCTGACGTCCCTTATCAGGGAGAAATAGGCAGGGCTGGATAGAGCATGACATTTTACCAGCAAAGAGTCGGGGGAAAAGGAAAAGGAACTTCATTTTCACTTCAACTGGGATCAGGGAATTCAGGGCCGGGGGGTTCGGCTTGCAGGAGACAGGGAGGGGTCAGGAAAATCCCAGCTGGGTAAGGAAAGCAGAACCTCCTTGGCTGGAGTGAAACCAGGTGTGTGTGGGTTTGTCCAGCTGGAGCAGAGCTCACTGAGGGCACAGCTCAGGGATCTGCAGCTCCAATCCTCGCTCTGGGACAGGGACAGGGACAGCAGCCAGGGCACGGCTGGAGCTGGGCCAGGGCAGGCTCAGGCTGCAGAGCAGGGAAAGGTTCTTCCCCAAGAGGTGCTGGGCACTGCCCAGGCTCCCCAGGGAATGGGCACGGCCCCGAGGCTGCCAGAGCTCCAGGAGCCTTTGGACACCAGGGGTGACAGGCTGGGGTTGGTGGGGTCTGGGCAGGGACAGGGGTGGCACTGGATCATCCTGGTGGGTCCCTCAGCTCTGGGTGTTCTGTGGCTCCAAGATCCTCAGCTCAGATCCCAAGGGAAAGCCCAGCTACAGGAGATCCAAAGCTCTGAGGAAACCTCTGAGCTCAGCACCAATGGCCACAGGAACTCCTGCTGCCTCCCTGCTTTAGCAAACTCCTGGCAAATGACAATTGTTTCAGAGTCCCTCAGTTCCAGCTGTCAGGGGCGGCTCCACAATGACCCCATGGCTCAGGCTGTCCTTTGTTCCTTGTCCTGGAGGGAAATCCACTGCTCCACCAGCTTTGCTGCTGCCACAGCGCTCCAGGGATGACAGGCTGGGATTGGTGGGGTCTGGGCAGGGACAGGGGCTGGAATCCAGGATCCCTGTGGGTCCTTCTCACCCTGGATATTGTGTGATCCTGTTCTGGGGCTCCCTAATGCATCACCTGCAGTTATCTGTGGATAATCTGGGCACCCTCAGCACCCACCAGGGCTGGTGGGCACCACGTGTAGCACAGCCCCTCCTCCCCCTTCCCGACCTCTGCTTACATTTTACCTCCTCTACTCTGCTCCCGAAGTTTGATAAAATCCCAGCATGTCGTGAATTCATTCACTAGTTCCCATTCTGAGCCGCGGGGCCGATTCCTGGTGCTGAGGGCAGGGAGAGGCTGCAGAGGAGCAGCACAGAGCTGGCCCAGCTCACACCAAAGGGCTTCAAATCGAAGCCCTCTGAGCTTTCCCGTCCCTGATTTCCCCACTAGACGGGCTGAGTAACTCCCCACTTCGAGTAATTCAGAGCGAGGAGTGCAAATTCAGCCCCACTCTGAGTAATTCAGAGCTGGCAGTGCAAATTCAGCCCTGTTCTGAGTAATTCAGAGCTGGGAGTGCAAATTCAGCCCCACTTTGAGCAATTCAGAGCTGGGAGTGCAAATTCAGCCCCACTCTGAGTAATTCAGAGCTGGGAGTGCAAATTCAGCCCCACTTTGAGCAATTCAGAGCTGGGAGTGCAAATTCAGCCCCACTTTGAGCAATTCAGAGCTAGAAGTGCAAATTCAGCCTCACTTTGAGCAATTCAGAGCTGGGAGTGCAAATTCAGCCCCACTTTGAGCAATTCAGAGCTAGAAGTGCAAATTCAACCCTATCCTGAGTAATTCAGAGCTGGGAAATGAAGCTGAGCTCTGCGCTGGGCTCTGGGCACAGCCAAGGATGGTTCATCCACTCCCAGCTCCGGTGGAGCTGAACTTTAATGGAAAGGTTATGGAAGGTGCCCAGGAGGAAGGTGGGTACGATCCTGTGGGTGTAACCAGCGATCTCCTGGTGTCAGCCCCATTCCCCTCCCAGCCCTCAGCAGCAGAGTGGGGAAATCCAGAATTTTTCACCAAAACTGATGACCTGGGACCATGCAATCCTTGTGCTCCAGCTACGGCTTTTTGCCCCCTCCCTGTTGTTCCTTGCTCAGTAAAGGAATTTTTTATTATTATTATTATTTTATTCCCTGCTGCAAAGAAACCGCTCAACTATTTTTGGTTGGTTGCGTGGTTGTGGGGGGTTTTATTTCTTGGGGTTTGGGGGTGTTTTTTTGTTTGTTTGTTTTGGTTGTTGGTTGGTTTTTTGGGTTTTTTTGGGGGGAGGGCTTTTTTTTTTTTTTGGAGGATTTTTTGGGGTTTTGGTGGGGGTTGTTTTGTTTTGTTTTTTCTTTTTTTGGTTTTCTTTGGGGGGAGTGTTTTTTGTTGTTGTTGTTTTGGGTTGGGTTTTTTTGTTGTTGTTTTTGGTGGAGGTTGTTTTGTTTTGTTTTTTCTTTGGTTGTTTTTTTTGGGGGGTGTTTTGTTTTTTGTTGTTTTTGTTTTGGGGGTTTTTTTGGGTGGGTTTTTGGTGGGTTTTTTTTTTTGTTTTTTGTTCCCCAGCAGGACCAAGCTGTATGAACTGAGGAGAAGCAGGGCTATTCTGACAGACCAGACGTTTTCACTCCCTGCCGGACTCCCGAGCCGAGCGGACAGCTCACCGCAGCATCCTCAGCTGTCCCCGCCCCGGTGACATCCCGGGGACCAGAGCCCGGGGCTGTTTCCCCTTGTCCCCTCCCGGGGACATTCATTCTGATCTCAGCGGAGCCTCCTCAGCTCTGTCCGCTGAATGTTTCCAAACACTCGAAAGCCGATTTCAGCCCCATTGAAACCCCATTGAAACCCCATTGAAACCCCATTGAAACCCCATTGTGCCGCGCTCCAGCTGCCCCAGGAGGTTTGCTTTTACTCAGCTCCTGGCCCCGCACCAAAATTCGGGATGACAGATTGCCAAAAAGGACGGGCAGGGGAGGGGCTGCGGGGCGGCCAGACGACACGGCAGATGAATTTATTGATTGGGGTTATTGTCCCCTGCCACCGGGAACAGAGGGCAGGAGCCGGGCCCGGCTGAAGGGACATGGCAGGGAGCGCTGGCAAAGGAAAGGTCCCGGAATAATCAGCTTTAATCGCTGATGGAGGCGGCTCTGAGCTGTCACTGCCGCCACGGGGAGCACAGCCTGTCCCCTCCCGTTAGCGCTCGGCCACAGGTTCCCCAGGTCTGCCCCGACCACCCCAAATCCTGCCAGAACAGCTGTGCCCTCTGCAGGGGCAGCAGCATCTGCCCCAGCCGGACCCATCCCGAGCCTTCCATCCTGAGCCACCACATTTTACCTGGGGAGACTCCTCACAGGCTGGGAAAATGCCTCACAGGCTGGGAAAATCTCCCCACAGGCTGGGAAAATCATCCCACAGGCTGGGAAAATCTCCCCACAGGCTGGGGAAAATCATCCTACAGCCTGGGGAAATGCCCCATAGTTTTGGGAAACACCCCAGAGCCTGGGGAGACATCCCACAGATTGGGGAAATGCCCCACAGCCCGAGGAAATACCCCACAACTTTGGAAGATACCCCACAGCCTGGGAAAATTCCCCCACAGCCTGGGGAGACACCCCACAGCTTGAGGAAATGCCCCACAGCCTGGAGAACACCTCGGAGCCTGGTAGGACACCCCACGGCCTGGGGAAATGCTTCACAGCCTGGGTGCAGCCAAGGGCCACACATCCCGATGGATAAGGCTCCAAAGCAGGGAGCAAACAATCCCATTTCCCACTCTGGGCCCGCGCTTCCCTGTCTCACATCAGCCAAGGGATTCCCAGCCCTTAAAACCAACCCAACAGCAGCACCAGACCAGGAACTGAGTCCCTGAAATGTCCGGGTCCATGCACAGCAGCACCGGGCTCTCCAAGAGCTCCAGGAGCAGCACGTCATTCCCACAAACTCCTCCCAAGCAGCGTCCAGGGAAGGCAAAACTTCACCAGCAAACTGAGACTTCATGAAGTTTGGGACTTTATGAGGTGGGATTTGGGACCTGCTGGTCACGTTCAAGGGGAGACACCCAACAGCAGCTTCTGTTTCTCAATATTTTACATTTTCAGCTGCTGGGTAAAGAGCCAGGAGGACAATCACTGCAGCAGGAGCTGTCAGCTCCACCCTCAGCCTGCCAACCCCGGCTGCTGGGAGCAGGAAATCACTGTGAACACCTGGATGGGGTCCTCTAAAAACCACAAACCAAACTGGAGCCCTCTGGCAGCAGAAACAAAGAGAAAAACCAACTCTGCACCAGCCCTTACCCCTCCAAACATCTTTGACTGCTCAGTCAGCAATGCCTGCTGCAGGAATTGCAACCCCCTGGGGCTGTGTCACCTCCGAGGGGCACAAATCCTGCAGGAACCCCACAGAAAACAAAGAGCCCATCAGAACCAGGCCTGGGCTCGATCCCAAAGCCCTGAGGGCACGAGCTCTGTGATCCCCACACCCCAAAATCCCTGAGCAGGCACTGGGGCCACGGCTGGGCTCTTACCTGTGGGAGAGCTGCTACAGGTGCATCTTCTGGGAGCTGGGGGAGACTCAGGTGTTCATAGGACAAGGGTACCTATGGGGGAGGGGGACAAGAGACATCGGTGAGGTGAGGCAGCTTGGACAGGGAGTCACCGTACCCCAGAGACTCCCAGCCTCTCCAAATCTGGGAGTTTGCTCCCAAATCAGAGAGTTTATTCCCTGCTCCCAAATCCGGCATTTTATTCCCTGCTCCCAAATCAGGCATTTTATTCCCTGCTCCCAAATCAGGGGTTTTATTCCCTGCTCCCATCCACACTTCAGAGATTTTCCCTGCTCGCCCTTCCCCTTCTTATCTCAACCCTTCCGTCACCATTTTGGCTTTATCTTTATCTTTTAGGCAGTTTCCTCTGTGCTCTTCTCACTAGCAACCAAAGCGTTTTGGAGGAACAGAACTGCAGAGTTTTTTTACACGTGGAATGAAACATTTCCAGAGACACAAAGACGAGGCACGGGAGCCTGGCTGGTGATGGGGTTTCTGCTGCTCCTAGAATCAGACCCTGAGCACAAATTCAGCCCCATCCTGAGTAATTCAAAGCCAGGAGTGAAAATTCAACCCCACCCTGAGTAATTCAGAGCTGGGAGTGCAAATTCAGCCCTACTCTGAGCAATTCAGAGCTGGCAGTGCAAATTCAGCCCCATCCTGAATATTTCAGAGCTGGGAGTGAAAATTCAACCCCACTCTGAGTAATTCAGAGCTGGGAGTGCAGATTCAGCCCTATCCTGAGTAATTCAGAGCTGGGAGTACAAATTCAACCCCACTCTGAGTAATTCAGAGCTGGGAAATGAAGCTGAGCTCTGCGCTGGGCTCTGGGCACAGCCAAGGATGGTTCATCCACTCCCAACCCCGGTGGGGCTGAACTTTAATGGGAAAGGTTATGGGCAGGTACCCAGGAAAAATAATGTTCAAAAGGCTGGGGCTGGCCTAATGAAGTTCCCAGAATCCCAGAACCACAGAATTCCAGAATAACAGAAACACAGAATTCCAGACACACAGAATCCCAGGAACACAGCATTCCAGAATCCCAGATCGGTTTGGGTGGGAAGGGACCCTAAATCCCACCCAGTGCCACCCCTGTCATGGCAGGGACACTTTCCCTGTCCCAGGCTGCTCCCAGCCCCAATGTCCTGCCTGGGCTGGGACACTGCCAGGATGGGCCAGAGCATGTCCTGGATGCAGGGAAAAGGGCAGGATGAGGGAGCTGCCACAGGGCCCCATCAGGGAAGGTGTCCCCAGCCCCAAGGGCAGTGGCCCCAGGCATGGGGACGCTGCAGGGGTGACAGAGGTGACATCCCTGTGGTGGCCTGGAGCATCCTCAGTGTCTGACTGGGGCTGGGAAGAGGAGCAGGAGGAGCCACTGCAGAGCCTCATCCACACCCACACCCATCCAGGGTTACACTTGTTGTCTCTCTCAATTAATATTTCTCATTACACTGCAGGAAATAACTCCAGACAGGTCAGGCTGCGAGGGTTTAATGGAACCAGCACTCTCAGGCCACCCAGGAACTCTTCCCAACATCTCCCCCACCGTCCCTTGTGCTGCCAGCCATTAAATCAGATCATTTCAAAGCTGTGTCTGGGTCTGTGGCCTCTCCTGAAAGCATCTGGAGCTCCCAGAGCTCCTAGGAAATACAGACAACTGCACACAGTGTCATTGCAAAAGCTCCTCTGCACAAACAAATGCTGAATATGAACACTGAGAACGCCTGGAATCACTGGGACAGAAATTGGAGGCACAGGTGAATTCAAACCACCCCACCCAGCAATGCTGCACTGAGTAAAAAACCTCATCCTGATGTCCCTTACCACGGAGAAATAGGCAGGGCAGGATAGAACAGGGCATTTTACCACCAAAGGATAGGGGAAAAGGAAAAGAGACTTCATTTTCACTTCAGCTGGGATCAGGGAATTCATGGCCAGGGGTGTCCAGTGTGCAGGAGAGAGGGAGGGGTCAGGAAGATGATTTATTCCTTGCTCTCAAATCAGGGATTTTAAAACCTGCATTTTATTTTAATACACCTCCATCCGAGCTGGTTTTCCTGACCCTCCTCTGGCAGGAGACAGGAAACCAGGGCTGCAGCAGCTGGGTGATCCAGCCTCGCTCTGCTGTTCCTTCTTCCCAATCCTTCCTTCCCCCGGTGTGACTCCCCTGCTCATCAGCCCTACCCCAAATCTGAGCTTTTCTGCCCCAAACCCGGGCGGGCACATGCTGTCCTCACACAGCTGCTGTCCCCTGTCCCATCCCCTGTCCCCTCTGTCCTGTCCCCTGTCCCCTGTGCCCTGTCCCCTGTCCCTGTGCCCTGTCCCCTGTCCCTGTCTCCTGCGCCCTGTCCCCTGTCCTTGTCTCCTGTTCCCTGTCCTCTGTCCCCTGTCCCCTGTCTCTTGACCTCTGTCCCCTGTCCCCTGTCCCTGTCCCCGTCCCCTGTCCCTGTCCCCGTCCCCGTCCCCTGTCCTTGTCCCCTGTCCCCTGTCCCTGTCTCCTATCCCCTGTCCTTGTCCCCTGTCCCTTGTCCCCTGTCCCCTGTCTCCTATCCCCTGTCCCCTGTCCCCATCCCCTGTCCCCTGTCCCCCCCAGCACAGCGCTCAGCGTTCCCGGGGCCGCACGTGCAGTCCGGGGGAAGGAAGGCATGGAGAAGCCGGCAGGGCTGGCAGGGCTGGCTCCGGCACAGCGCTGCTCTATTTTCCCTCCTGCACTGCTCGGAAAACATTCGGAGGGACCGCACACATCCCAGCTCCAGGAACAGCGCGGCCCTGCAGAGCCCCGGAGCCCCTCGGCCCGGCCTGGAGCAGCGCCGGGAGGGCAGCGCAGGGCTGGGGCAGGATCCCAGTGGGAATGATCCCCTATCCCGGGATGGATCCCTGCGGGAATGATCCCCCATCCCGGGACGGATCCCTGCGGGAATGGTCCCCCAGCCTGGGATGGATCCCTGCGGGAATGATCCCCCATCCCGGGATGGATCCCTGCGGGAATGATCCCCCAGCCCGGGGTGGATCCCTGCGGGAATGTTCCCCCAGCCGGGGATGGATCCCTGCGGGAATGATCCCCCAGCCCGGGATGGATCCCTGCGGGAATGATCCCCCATCCCGGGATGGATCCCTGCAGGAATGATCCCCCATCCCGGGATGGATCCCTGCGGGAATGATCCCCCATCCCGGCATGGATCCCTGAGGGAATGATCCCTCAGCCAGGGAAGGATCCCTGCGGGAATGATCCCCCAGCCCGGGATGGATCCCTGCGGGAATGATCCCCCAGCCCAGGGTGGATCCCTGCGGGAATGATCCCCCAGCCCAGGGTGGATCCCTGCGGGAATGATCCCCCAGCCCAGGGTGGATCCCTGCGGGAATGATCCCCCAGCCCAGGGTGGATCCCTGCGGGAATGATCCCCTATCCCGGGATGGATCCCTGCGGGAATGATCCCCCAGCCCGGGATGGATCCCTGCGGGAATGATCCCCCAGCCCGGGACGGATCCCTGCGGGAATGATCCCCCAGCCCGGGATGGATGATTTCAGGAGCGGCTCCCGGCTCTGAGCGCAGGTGAACAGAGCTGGGTTCGGTTTCCTGGCGAGGTTAATGAGTTCATTTGTGTCTGGGACAGGGAGCCGAGCCGAGCCGGGCCGAGCCTGGCCTGAGCTGCCCGTGGGGAGAAGCTCTCCCCGAGCTGTGCCGGGGCTGCTCAGGGCAGGGCTGGGCCTGGACGCCGCTCTGAGCAAACCCCACTGGATCCTGCTGATCCAGAGAGCCCCGAACACTCCGAGTGAATGGGATTTATAGCGGGAGTGGGATTTGGGCTGGGGACCCTGGAATTGTGGTACAGCAACGGAACACAGATGGGCTGGGAGGGACCTGAAATCCTCCCAGTGCCACCCCAGTGCCATGGCAGGGACACCTCCCAGTGTCCCAGTGTCCAGCCTGGCCTTGGGCACTGCCAGGGATCCAGGGGCAGCCACAGCTGCTCTGGCAATTCCAGCCCAGCCCCTGCCCACCCTGCCAGGGAACAATTCCCAGTTCCCAATCTCCCATCCAGCCCTGCCCTCTGGCAGTGGGAAGCCATTCCCTGGCTCCTGTCCCTGCAGCCCTTGTCCCCAGTCCCTCTGCAGCTCTCCTGGAGCCCCTTTAGGCCCTGCCAGGGGCTCGGAGCTCTCCCTGGAGCTTCTCCTCTCCAGGGGAGCACCCCCAGCTCTCCCAGCCTGGCTCCAGAGGGGCTCCAGCCCTGGAGCAGCTCCGGGAGCTCCTCTGGGCTCTCTCCAGCAGCTCCAGGTGCTGCTGATGTTGGAATTCTGAGCTCTGCAGGTGGGGAATCACCTGAGTGGGGCAGAGGGATAGGATCTCCCTTTTCCTGCTGCCCACGCTGGGGGCTCAGCCCAGGTTTGGGGGTGTCCCTTGCTGTCCCAGCCCTGTCCCAGCCCTGCCTGGCAGGTCTCAGCTTTAACCCGGGTCAGGCTGGCTCAGAGGCTGCCCAGGGCAGGATCTCCATCCCTGGTTTGTCACCTGTGACTGGGATTTGTCACCCACAGCTGCCCCTGGCTGCGGGGCTTTGCCGGCAGCGTCACTGAGCTGGGCTGTGCTGGGGACACCAAACCCAGCATGTGCAACATGGCACTGAGCCCTGGAGGACTCCCTTTTCCCTCTCTTTTTCCATCTTTAATCCACAATTTTTGCCATTTATTCCCGATTTAAGACTCTGTTTTGGTGTGAGTTTTTTTGAGGGGGGCAGGGGGACAACAGAGCCCAGGATCCACCAAAACACCAGCACAGCACCGAACCCTGTAGGTCACTTTTCCTACTCTCTTTTTCCATCATTAATCCACATTTTTTTGCCATTCATTCCTGATTTGGGGCTCTGTTTTTTGGAGGGAGGGGATGAAAAGAGCCCAGGATCCATCAAACACCAGCCCAGCTCCGAGCCCTGTGTCATTCTTCTCCCTCTAAGTCTCTTTTCCATCATTACTCCACACTTTTTGCCCTTCACTCCTAATTCATGGCTCTGATTTTCCAGATGGTGGAGGACCCCTTTCCCTCCTGACTTGCAGCCCCACGGAGGTGCTGTGGATGCTGAACCTGATCCCAGGATCCATCAAAACACCAGCGCAGCACCGAGTCCTGGGGGTCTCTCTTCTCCCACTCTCTTTCTCCATCATTACTCCACACTTTTTGCCCTTCATTCCTGATTTGGGGCTCCGTTTTTTGGAGGGAGGAGACAAAGAAATCCCAGGATCCATTAAAACACCAACACAGCACTGAGACCTTTTTGACACTCTTCTCCCACTCTCTTTTTCCATCATTAATCCACACCTTTTGCCCTTCATTCCTGATTTAAGGCTCTGGGTGTTTTGGTTTTTGGGGTGAGGGTGTGAGAACAGAGCCCAGGATCCATCAAACACCAGCCCAGCACCGAGCTCTGTGTCACTGTCTCCCTCTAAGTCTCTTTTCCATCATTACTCCACACTTTTTGCCCTTCACTCCTAATTCAGGGCTCTGATTTTCCGGAGGATGGAGGACCCCTTTCCCTCCTGGCTTGCAGCCCCGCGGAGGTGCTGTGGATGCTGCAAACAGATCCCGGGATCCATCCCAACTCCGGGCCCGTTGTTATGGCAACTCTCACACGTGTGGCTGTGTGTGCCTGGCGAGCTGCCTCCATCCCGGGTTGTCACGGGCAACCCCGGCCGCTCCCAGCCCTGCCACATCCCCGGCCCGCCCGGCGACACCAGGCATGTCCTCAGGTGTCCCCGAGCTCCCCTCGGGGGGATTTTCTCTCTCCTGCCGCAGCCCCTGAGCGCTGCTCGTGGCTCCATCCCCGACAGATGGTGGTGAGGAAAGGCCAGAAGTGCCCCGAGCCCCCCCTGGACCCCGATCTGCTGCTGGCAGAGCCCTGCCCACAGCCCCAGCAGATGGCACCAGGGCAGAGCTGGGCATGTCCAGCCGGAGGTTTGGGGTGCCAGGCTCTGGGATGTGCCCCGTCCCAGGGCAGGGCTTTGAGCCCTGGGACTGCCTGGAAAGTCTGAAATGATATTAAAACATCCCAGCTTGGTGATGCTGCAAAGATCAGCCCTGAGCTCTCAGCCCTCAGCTCCAGCTCTGTCAATGCCTCCATCAAAATCTCCTGCAGAATAGGAAAAAAGAAGGATAAAAAAAAGAGGGAAAAAAAAAAAAAGAGGAAAAAAAGGGGGAGGGAAAGAGGAAGCAGAGATCCAAGTGCAGAAATCAGAGCAGGGAAAGCAGCAGTGCCGTTACATCAAAGTGTTCACAGCAACTTCTGGGATGCTGAGATCACCCCAGGCTGCTCTGGAGCCCTGGACCAGAGGATCAAAGAGAAGGCACAGCAGAATTATCTCCTTCATCCCTCCACTTTTTTGAGGGTTTTGGCCAAGTGCCTCGGGGTGATGCTGAGGAGCCTTCTCTGCACCGGAATGTGACCCCAAAACTCTCCCTCTGCCCCTTTAGGGTGAGGGTTTCCTGCTAAAGCTGTGGTCAAACCTCGTGTTCAGCTCTCAGCACTGTAGGATTCTGCATTCTGGAAACACTGATCCCTTTGGAGAAGTTAAAGAAGAAAAAGCTGCATGGTTCGTTTAAGTCCAAAAAAGAAAAAGAAAAAAAAGAAAAAAAAAAAAAAAGTGTGAGGGAATAAAAACCTGCAAATAATTGACGGGTGGAAACGCCAGATTGAAAAGAAATTTCTGGGGAGTTGTGTTTTGCTAATGAGGCAGGTTGTGGGAAGAGAATTGAGCCTGAGAATCACAAAAACAAACCCCCAGAGAGGAGGAGAAAGGACCGAGGGGTGGGACAGTGCCCTGAGGACAGCGGGGCCGGGCAGGAGCAGCTCCTTGGCTGGGATAAAGCTGATTTCACCTGCCTCGTCCCCCTCTGGAGCCCAGATTTCCAACAGCCCCTTTCCTCAGCACGTTCCTCATGGGAAAGCAGCTTTTTCTCCGTTCTCTCTCCAGCAGGACTCCCCAAACTCCGTTTCCCTGGCCCTGTGTCCCGACAGAGCCCAGCGAGGCCCAGCAGGACACAAACACCCTCTGGAATTCCCTTTTCCAGCGGGAATTTCCCCTGCACTGGCCCAGGCAGCAAACACAAGCCCAGGGCAGTGTGTCTGTGCCGTTCCTGCTGCTGCCATCGTGTCCCCCCTTTGCCCAGCTGGAAAAAGGAGGGATCTGCCTCACACCCTTTAGCAGCACCAGGTCAGCTGCAGCTCAGTCAACACAAATAATCTGATTATTTCGAAGAATTTCATTCAGCTTCTTTTCCCTGACTCACCCTACGCATGAATTCCTGACTCAAAGCGCCGATTAATGAACTTTTATCAGGACATTCGTGCCGAGGCAAAAATCCCCTTTAGGATGCCCTAAATGCTCTCCCCAGCCCCTCAGCCCTACCTGAGCTCCCTGGGAAGGCAGGAGCCTGGCAGGAATTCGGTGAGGAATTCGGTGAGGGATTCCTGCAGCAGCTGCAGCCCCTGAGGTGAAACATCCCCGGGGTCAGGGATGCTCCAAACCCCGCTCGGGTTGTAGGGAACCAGGTGAGGAGAAAAACAACACCAGAGAGGAGAACAGCTCTCCGTTCTTGCTGTTCTAAAGGCTGATATTCTGCTTTATAGTCTATTTATAGCTGTATTAAATATACATTCTATCTGTATTGATATTAATATCAAATATGTATTAAATGTATATGTACATGTGTATGTGTATGTGTATGTGTATGTGTATATATATGTATATGTGTATGTGTATGTGTATGTGTATATATATGTATATGTATATGTGTATGTATATGTGTATGTGTATGTATATGTATATTTTTAATTTTAATTTTAATTTAATTATTTTTATTTCTATTCTATTTATTTTATTTTTATTTTTATATTTTTTATAATTTTACGATTTTATAGTTTTATCGTTATATATAAATATATGTTTATATATAAATGTATAGAAAGTTTATATTTATACATAAAATACATTATATTTGTATATATAAATGTAAATATACTTTATCTAATATAAATATTATATTATATTATATTATATTATATTATATTATATTATATTATATTACATTACATTATATTATATTATATGGCATTACTTGTTACAAGGCTATATATTATAATATAATATATAATAATAATAAATAATATAGTAATATAATATAATATGTATAATATAATATATTCACCCCTGGGGACACCTTGGAGAGCCTCTCCACGCATAAACCTGCCAGAAAAGTGGGTTTTGTCACCCCTCAGGGGCACCTGGGGACGTCTCCTCACACCAAACCTGCCCCAGTGCAGATTTTGTCACCCTTTGGGGACACTTTGGAAAGCTCTCCACACACAAACCTGCCAGAAAAGTGGATTTTGTCACCCCTGGGGGGCACCTGGGGACGCCTCCTCACACCAAACCTGCCCTGAGGGCAGATGATGTCACCTCTGGGGACATTTTGGGAACATCTCCACACCAAACCTGACCAGTGCAGATTTTGTCACCCTTTGGGGACACTTTGGAAAGCTCTTCACACCCAACCTAACCAGTGCAGATTTTGTCACCCTTTGGGGACACTTTGGAAAGCTCTTCACACCAAACCTGCCGTGAAAGTGGATTTTGTCACCCTTTGGGGACACCTTGGGCACCTCTCCACACACAGCCCTTCCCCGAGTACAATTTTTATCCCCCTCCAGGGACAGTTGGGAGCCTTTCCACACCAAACCTGCCGTAAAAGTGGATTTTGTCCCCCCTCGGGGACACTTTCAACCCTCTGTGGCGGGAAGGCAGCGCTCAGGTGTCTGGCTCAGCAGCAAAGGGATTAATTGGGATTTTCCCGGGGGATCCAAATGCCTGAACGCGTTTCCTGGCGGTGCCAACAGCACCTCAAACCCCAAAACATCGTGGGGAGCCTCCCCTGGCCCCAGGGAACGGGAGAGGAGAGAGAAATGGGATTTCTCAGGGAGAGGAGAGAGGGAAATGGGATTTCTCAGGGAGAGAGAAATGGGATTTCTCAGGGAGACGAGAGAGGGAGATGGGATTTCTCAGGGAGAGGAGAGGGAGATGGGATTTCTCAAGGAGAGGAGAAAGGGAAATGAGATTTCTCAGGGAGAGGAGAGCGGTCTCTGGGATCACTCTGGAAACAGCCCCATCCAGAGCCCAGCCTGGGGAAGGATTTTGCTGCAGCCTCGAACACAACCCGGGGAAAGAAGAGCCAAGTCCTCATCAGCTCGGAGAGGCTCCTGCAGAGCTCCCGCAGCTCCTCCCCGTGCCAAGGGCCCTGCAGGATCCCAGGCTGGGTCATTCCCAGGAGGAGGAACTGAGAAAAGTCCCGAGGCCGCAGCCATGGATCCCACTGCTGCCAGATCCAGGGGAATCCAACCACTCGGGACATCTGGAAAACCCGAAACCGCCGTTTCCCTGGGTAATACTGGAGACTAATTTAGAGTTCAGGGATAGAAGTGGGGTGGAAGCCCGGGGTTCCCATTTAAGTGAGGAAAAAACAGTGCAGGGAAATGTCACAGGTGACTCCGGCAGGTTTGCATGGGAGCTTCTGGAAATTCACGACAAAAATCAAAGGAATGAGAGGGGAAAGACTCCCTGAAGGCTGATCCTGATGGGCTTTCACCTTCTCCATTTATTTACATTTATTTACACTTACAAGATGTAAACAAATGCAGAACTTTCGGTGTGATAAACTAAATCATCATCTCTAAACGATCGCAGTGTTTTCCAAGGCCACTCGTTGCTGCTCGGGAATGATCTCACTGCCATGAAGTGAGGGATGAATGGGAATGTTACTCATGGAAAACACAGCTCGGTCATAACTTTCTTTTAGACGCTGAAATTAGCAAGGATCAGCTCAGTCCGACTGGAATAATAATTTTAGCAGCCGAGTCAGAAAAGTAAATGCAAAATCAACGCCTCACCCCAAGTAAAAAGTTCCCCTGCAGAACCCTCTGTGCTCTGCAGTCCAGCTGGAAGTTTGTCGTGGCAGAAATCCTGCTTTTGGGGAAGAGGATCTTTACAGCTCCCAGGAAAACTGGCCAGAAAATCCTCCCCTGCCCTCGGGGCTCCTACACCTGGATTTGGGACACGATTTCAGGGAGGCTCCAGGGTGCTGCCCTGCTTCCCAAAAGTGCAAAAATGCATCTGTATTGTTGAATTTAGACCACTTTTATGGAAAAAAAAAAATAAAATTCCTATCCCTGGCAGTGTCCAAGGCCGGGTTGGAGGCTTGGAGCAGCCTGGGACAGTGAGAGGTGTCCCTGCCATGGCACTGGGTGGGATTTAAGGTCCCTCCCAACCCAAACCAGCTGGGGATTCTCTGAAAGGAGGAAATGCCACAGCTCCTTGAGAAGGGAGGTCAGGAACACCTTCCAGGTGCTCCTGGAGCAAACCCTGGGAGTGTCACCGTGCCCAGGGTTGAGCAATGCCTCCCGTTGGTCTGGAGAGGGAGGCAAACAAAACCCAGGCCAAATCAAACGGAGGGGAAGTTGCCCAAGATCCTCCTGGCCCAGCTGGGGCTCCGGGGCCGGGGTTAAAGCTGGGAAATGTCCCCAGGCTGTGGCAGGAGCCCCGGGTGGCTGTGCCAGGTCCTGCTGCTGGCCCGGCTCCCCCAGGGCTCCTGGATTTCCCCAGGGCTCCTGGATTTCCCCAGGGCTGGGAATGAGCTGCTGGAGCTAATTAGCAAATTGAGTTCTGGACCCCCAGAAACTGCCCCTGGAGCCATGGAATCGTGGAGTCATTGAGGGGTTTGGGATGAACGTCCGAGATCTGTGAGTCCAACCATCAGCCCAGCACCACCTCCGTGGTCACCACAGAGCCGTGGCCTCAGGTGCCCCATCCATGGATTTTCTGCACACTTCAGGGATGGTGATTCCGCCATCCAAGGCTGGATCACCCTTTCCATGGAGAAACTTTTCCTAAAATCCAACCTAAACCTCCCCTGGCCCAGCCCAAGGCCGTTCCCTCTCCTCCTGTCCCTGTTCCCTGGGAGCACAGCCCGACCCCCCCGGCTGTCCCCTCCTGGCAGGGACTTGTGCAGAGCCACCAGGTCCCCCCTGAGCCTCCTTTTCTCCAGGCTCAGCCCCTTTCCAGCTCCCTCAGCCTCTCCTGGGGCTCTGGAACCTGTCCTGGACCTGCTCCAGCCCCTCAGTGTCCCTCCTGTCACGAGGGGACAGCTCCCTGCCACATCTGGTGCTGTCCCAGCAGCAGGGCAGGAACATCCCCAAGGACAAACCCAAGGGAACGTTCCCGGTGCTGCAGCCAAAGCAGCTCTGCCTCTGTTTGCTTTTCCTAAAAATCACGGGAAGGGAGAGATGAGCTTTAATTAAAGGAGGTTTATTTGCAAAACTGAGAAGTGCCAAGATCGTGGCTGGCCCCTCGACCTTGATTTATCCCATTTTGTTCAAAACTTGGGATTTACATCCATGAAAAGGTTCCTCTCCTCTCCTCTCCTCTCCTCTCCTCTCCTCTCCTCTCCTCTCCTCTCCTCTCCTCTCCTCTCCTCTCCTCTCCTCTCCTCTCCTCTCCTCTCCTCTCCTCTCCTCTCCTCTCCTCTCCTCTCCTCTCCTCTCCTCTCCTCTCCTCTCCTCTCCTCTCCTCTCCTCTCCTCTCCTCTCCTCTCCTCTCCTCTCCTCTCCTCTCCTCTCCCCTGTAAACCCCCCTGGCAGTGCCCAGGCTGTGCCAGCCCCCAGCCGTGCCCAGGACACCACATCACACCCAAATGTGTGGCCGTGGTGCCCCAGGGCAGCTCTGGGTCACAGTTTGACCTCAATCCTCTGCCCCGTGTCAGATCTCACCCTCCTGTGTCCCCAGTGTGAATTTTCCTCCACCCCAGCCGTGATTTCCCTTGTCTTGATGTCGGGCTCAGCCTTTCCACTTCCATGTGAATCCTCCTTCCTTCTGTGTCGTTTTGCTGCCTGGTCCTGCCCCTGGTGAAGAGCCGAGGAGCTCAGGGCAGTGCTGTGATGTCAGCAAGGTCCAGCCATTACCTACAGCCCCCTAATGGAACTTTGATGTTGTTTTCCTGCAATGGCACCGAAATTGTCAGATAATCCAGTTCGAATGGGGAAACTCCAACTCCTCAGCAGCACCGGGCCCAGCTCTGCTCAGCAGAGAGGAATTCGTGACTGGCACAGGGGGATGGATGGTCCTGGGCTAAATTCAGGATTTTAACCCCTCCACTGCTCAGACTGAGCCCTGCATTAAAATCTGCTGTGGCTGCTAATTATAAAACCCAGCAATTAACTGCCCAGAGCGCAGCTTTTGCCCGTTTGTATTTCCCATTCCCAGCTCAGGTGCTGCCACGTGGCTCCATCCCAGCACAGTTTCAATCCCTTGGGTGCCCACATTTGCAGGATTTCTCTGACTGCAGCTTCAGAGGCACATCTGATGGCCCTCAGCATCTGTATGGCTAAATTTAAACCACTTTTCACTGAGTTTTTATGGAAAAAAAAAAGAATTATCCCTGGCGGTGCCCCAGGCCATGTTGGGCACTTGGAGCACCCAGGGACAGTGGGAGGTGTCCCTGCCCATGGCTGGGGTGGCCTCGGGTGGGATTTGAGGTCCAACCCAAACCATTTTGGGATTCTCTGAAAGGAGAAGAGCCGTGGCACAAAGTGTTGCCCATCCTTTGGTGCCTTCCGTTCAAGGGGGTGAATTTAAAATAACTTCTTTTAACCTGGGCAAGGAGACCTCAGTGAGGGCAAAGGGCTGATAAGAACAGGGAAATGGGTTCTTGAACCCATCTTGAACTTCATCTCGAACCAGTCCAGGAGGATTTTATAATCATTTTTATCACCGTTTTAAAATTATCATTTTTATTCCTTGGCAGTGGTCGGTGTGGGCTATAAATGTCCACACAGAAAATGCCGAGTTATGAAACATTTGGGCATTTTCCCCAAGGATTCTGCCGTGTTTTACACACCCTAAAACCCCCTCCACATCTCTCCTGCCTCAGCTCTCGTCTTCCTGTGCTCAGGACACAAACCTGAGATTTTAGTTCACCCCAGCCATGATTTGCCTTGTCTCGATGCTGAGCTCAGCCTTTCCACTTCCATCTAAAACCTCCAGCTGCTTTCACCATCAGGAAAAATCCAAATTATTCTGCCGAGAGCGCCCGGGGCAGGGAGGGAGCGGTCCCACCCCAGGGATGGGTACCTGGATGGTGGGAGTTTTATGGCTGGGGTTTATCCGTGTGTGTCAGGAGCCACGCTCAAACTCGGTTTTAACTCCTCTGGAGTGCCAGGGAGGAGTGGCAGCGCCTGGGGAAGGCCGGAGCGAAGAGAAGCTCTAAATAAACCCGTCAGGGAGATGCTGAAGAGCCCCATCCATCACCCCAATCAGCACCCAGCACAGCCGGATCTTTTCATCTCCATCCTCGGCGTCTGCCAAGGCCCAGGGTCTGCGAGGCTGGATAGGCGATTTCCCTTTTTCCTTCAGAAATAATGCTAATGGCCCTTCTCCGTGTAAGCCCGGGCTCCTTTTCACGGAAAACAAGGGAAAGAGGAGGAGAAAAGAAGAGGCAGCCTGCCAGGGATGCGAGTGCTGCAGGAGCTGACAAAAGACAAGAGAATTTGGGCTGGGTTCCT
Source organism: Sylvia borin (assembly GCA_014839755.1). Classification (NCBI taxonomy): domain Eukaryota; kingdom Metazoa; phylum Chordata; class Aves; order Passeriformes; family Sylviidae; genus Sylvia; species Sylvia borin. The sequence continues at coordinate 1,039,915 of CM025981.1, read as the reverse complement.
TTTTTTTTTTTTTTTTTTCCTCTTTTTTTTTTTTGGTTAATAATAATTAAAAATGAAGACAAAAAGGCAGCTTTGCGCTGCCGAATTCACAAGTTGTTATGGGAACTGGCAGCACAGACAGATGATGCCCCAAAGGAGCGCTGAGCGGCGTCTGTGGGATCTGCAGGGATGGAAATGTCACTCGAATGTCTGTAACGGGCAGGATTTCACCTGGATTGGGCTGTAAAACCCCCCTGGCAGTGCCCAGGCTGTGCCAGCCCCCAGCCGTGCCCAGGACACCACATCACACCCAAACTGTGTGGCCGTGGTGCCCCAGGGCAGCTCTGGGTCACAGTTTGACCTCAATCCCCTGCCCCGTGTCAGATCTCACCCTCCTGTGTCCCCAGTGTGAATTTTCCTCCACCCCAGCCGTGATTTCCCTTGTCTTGATGTCGGGCTCAGCCTTTCCACTTCCATCTAAAGCCTCCAACTGCTTCCACCACCAGGAAAAATCCAAATTCCTCTGCAGAGAGCCCCGGGGCAGGGAGGGAGCGGTGCCAGCCCGGGGGAGGATCCCTATCTCTCTAATTTATTTTTGACAACACATTCACTCACCAGACATTTCCCGGGACCCCTGGGCCTGGAAATGACCTGGCTCAGAGCTGGGCAGTGGCACCAGGAGGAGTTTGGGATGCTGGAGGTGAGGAGAAGACGAGGGGAAGGGTTTTATCTCTTTGGGAAGCAGCTGAGGCCGTCACCTCTGTACAAATTAACCCACTCACCTCTCCCTGCCGTGGGACGAGGATTGGGAGGGTTGGGGAAGGACTGACCCCAAACCCTTCTGTTCCCAACTGTTTCCACTTCTGAGCTGGACGAGCTTTTTGCAGCTCTGCACAGCCCCAGGAATGCTGGAAGGGCTCAAAAACTGAGGGAACTGAGACAGCAAAATCCTCTGGGGTGTTCTCAGAATGGGAAAGGTTCATTTAGGAACACCTCGGTGCCCCTGAGGGGCTGGAGGGCGTCAAGGGCAGGGAACGGAGTTGGGAATGGGATGGAGAATTCCTGAGGAGCTGGGAAGGGTCTGGAGCCCCAGGAGAGGCTGAGGGAGCTGGAAAGGGGCTGAGCCTGGAGAAAAGGAGGCTCAGGGGGGACCTGGTGGCTCTGCACAAGTCCCTGACAGGAGGGGACAGCCGGGGGGTCAGGCTGTGCTCCCAGGGCACAGGGATAGGAGGAGAGGGAACGGCCTGGGGCTGGGCCAGGGGAGGCTCAGGGTGGAATCAGCAGGAATTTCCCCATGGAAAGGGGGCTCAGGGCCTGGCAGTGCCCAGGGGGGTTTGGAGTGCCCATCCCTGGAGGTGTCAAAAACCGAGCAGATTTTGTGGCACTTGAGGACAGGGTTTAGCTGGGATTCAGGTGAAGGTTGGATTGGATGATCTTGGGTCTGCCAACCTAAATAATTCTATATTTTCGCTTTTAAAGCAGATTTACGCCCTGGTGGCACGGAGGAGTTCTCACTGCAAGGGTCAGAGCTAAACCTCGGCTTTTCCCATAAGGATTGGATTTATAGGTAAGGCATAAACTCAGCCAAAACTGAAATTTCAGCCATGACACAACAGTCCCCACCTCAGGGGGGGTTTGCAGAGCACAGAACCTGCCCCAGGCCAGCTCAGGGATATTCCCCAGCGACCCCCAAGGGCTCAGTCACAGCACCACAGACCCTGGGGACAGCCAGGTGTGGGACAGACACCCCAGAGGCCTCCAGGGCACCAGGAGTGACGCATCCACGGATGGAAAACACGGCAGGGAAGAGGCAAATCCCAGGGTCTGTGGGCCTGATATTTCTGGGTCTAAGAGATTTCAGCCTGCTGGCAGCTGCGAACTTTTTCCCAAGGAAAAAATTCTCCAAAAAGTTTCTTCTCAAAACCATCTTGGCAAACAACTCTCCTTTCTCCAAACAATCTTTCTCCAGGTGGGGTTTTGCTGTTTCTCTGGTTTAACCCATGGGATCAGAGAGGTGTCGTTCCTATTCACCAGCCACGGTCAGTCTGGATGGGAACACCTTATAAAAGGTAGTAAGAATGAGACAATAAAGCCTTTTTTTGTGCTCTTTGCCTTCTGAAATATTTGGAGTCTTTCTTTTGTGTCCCACAGTGACAAGGGACAGCGCTGGGATCACACCAAACTTTGCCAACAGTGAGGTGGGAAATGCTCCTGGAGCCCGGCACAGCCCCGGAGCCATCCCCATCCTTTGGGAGATTCCCAGGGAAACACTGAAAAAGGGTGGAGAGAAGAGCAGGGCCCAGCCCTGTCACAACAGGACACAAAATAAAGATGCCTGACCCCAGTCAGGAGGCAGCAGAAATCGGAAGGTTTATTTACAATTCATTCAGCCCTTTTATAACACGCTGGGCTAAAAGGCACATTATTGGTCCATGGGGCTGACACCTCTGCCATTGGCTCAGGGACAGAAATAGCAAACAGCACCTGTTGTCATGGGAAAGGAATATTGTCTACACGAGGTTGTTTTAGGAAAAGGAAAAACTGTTGAAGAGTTTCCCTTGGGAAGAGCTCAGCAATTCTCAGGGTCAGAAAATATCGAGTCCACACAGCCCCACATCCCTGCAGCAGAGTTTTTGCTGCCCCTGAAGTGGGAATGAGCTGAGCTGCTGGGCTGGGAGTGCTGGGGGTCGTGGTTTGGGGACAACATCAGCCCTTGTGTCACCCCGGAGCTGCTGCTCACAGCGGGAAGGAAATCCAGGAAAACTCCAGGGCACCTCCTGCCCTGTGCCAAGCTGCCCAGGCCAATCCTCATCTCCCACCTCACCCTGAGCTGGGCAGGGGCACAGTGCAGGGCAGCCACGACCCCAACCCACTCGGATTGTGCCCACCTGCATCACCCACAGCCCTCTTACTGTTTAAATGTGGGTCATAAATCAGCTGTGGGGCTTTGCCTTCAGTCCCACCACAGCGTCTGTGCCTTCCCTCCTCCTCCCATCCCATCCCATCCCATCCCATCCCATCCCATCCCATCCCATCCCATCCCATCCCATCCCATTCCATCCCGTCCCATCCCGTAATCCCATCTCTGTGCTATTTTTCCAGCTGTTTTATTTTTCCAGCTGTTTTATTTTTCCAGCTGTTCCATTTTTCCAGCTGTTCCATTTTTCCAGCTGTCCTCTCAGCCTGTGCCAGGAGAGGGCTCTGGGTCTCCTTCCCCTCCGTAACCTCCAGCACTCCAAAAATCACAGGTCTGTCCCACCAGCATGAAAGGAAACATTTCCTGCACCAAAATCCTTGCAGAAGGCCCTTGACTCAGACAGAAGATCGAAAACTCATTTGGGATATTTTTTTTTCCCCTGCACTAAAAGACTTTTCCTGGAGTTTGGGAGAAGGAGAGAACCCAGGATTTGACCACGGGAGCTGCAGTTTGCATTTACCTCCTGATTTTCTGGGCTCTCCTGCCAAGTGTCTCTTCCAGGGGCAATAAAACCTGCTCTGCAGAACCACTCCAGGGCCCGAGGAGCTCTGCTCTCAGTCCCAGATTCATTCCGAGTGGGAAGGAATTTTCTCAGCCTTTGCTGGGTCTCCTCTCTGTCCAAGCCTCCAAACCCTGCTCCACATCCAGCAGATCCCTCCCACAGTCCCAGAGTTATGAGCAGACAGAATTTTGTGTTCTGAATACAAGCAAAAAAACCTCAGATATTTTGCTATTAAAAAATAAAAGATAAGGCAGTAACCTTTATGGAGAAGGAAAGTTAATAGACTAAAGATGCCTCACAAACTATCCAGTTTTATAGGGAAATTGATTGAATCAATTAAAAAAAAACCTACAAAACGACTTCTTCAGTTTCTACCAGGTCTTCTGGAAATTTCTGATCACTCTTTTTGGAAGGTTCCTCAAGTGAGGAACCATTAATCCATTTTATTAACCAATAAAATGGACTGGCACAACGTAAGGTGCCAGGTAAATTTGCCTTTAGCACCTCAAGAAATTGGATATTTTCCTCAAGAATTTTTCCATTTTCCTCAATACTTTTCAATTTCAAAGTTCAATTCGATTTTCCTCAAGTCTGGTTGGGTTCAGCTGCTGCCCCTGTCCTGGAGCTGTTTGCACTGACCCAGAGTGTCCCAGCTGAGCTCTGCACCCACCACGCCGTCCCCGTCTGCCCGGCCCCTCCACCACTCCAGGGAGCCAAGGGGAGAACAAAAACAGCTTTTCCTTCTCCTGATGGGGCTCACAGGTGTCACCAGCCACCCACACCCCTCCTGTGTCCCACAAAAGCTGGGGACAGAGCCAGGGACACACCTTGGGCTAAGAACACCTGAGAGAGGCTCCTGACCACTGCTGGGCTCATCCAGATGCTCCAGTGCTCACAGCTGGGGCCATCCCTGCCCCAAGGGATTTCTGAGCCAGTGGGACTTTATTTTTTTTTTTCTGGTGAAATTATGGTTTGGATAATATAATAATAATAATCATAATCATAATCATCATCATCATCCCCACAGATTGATTTAGATCTGCATTAACCATCAATTAAATCACTCCAAAACACGAGGTCACCGGAGAGAAAGGTGAAATGAGCACTCAGGTTGGTTCCCTCGCTCCAAGCTCGTTATTTTTTGGCTGAATTCCCTCCCTTGCTTGTCAGGAGTGGGGCAGGAGATTGTCCCAGTGGAGCAAAGCCTTTTCCTTTTCTCTTTCTTTTGATCCTGATCCTGCAGCCAGGAGGCCACGGGCGATTCCCACGGCAGAGAAGAGCAGGGATGCCGAATTATCCCGCAGAAAAGAGCAGGAAAATTCCTCAGGAAAGGCAAGAGCAGAGCCAAGTTTGGGCTGCAGCCCCCAGGAAAATCCCGCTCAAAGCAGGACACGGGAGAAAAGTGAGTTTTTGTTGGGTTTTGAGCCAGGTTTAGACTCTTTCCCCACAGCCTGGGCACGTTGGAGCCCTCCTGCCGCTGGATCTGCTCTGGGAATGCACATTTCCCGGGGTGGGGAATGAGGCTGCTGAGCTCTGACTGCGCAATCAGCACCTGTAGGTGGAATTTTGGGGGATAAAAATGAGAGGAATTTGTTTATGTGCACGTCTGGGTGCTCCATGCACAGGTGACAAGGAGGGATTTCCTCGCTTTGGACCGTTCTCAGGAGGGAAGGAGGGGTGACTCCTCCAAGCACGTGCTCCTGGTGATTAAACACCCATTAAATGTGTTATTAAATAAATATTGAACCCATTTAATTACCGCATTGTAACTTCTCAGCCATTTCTAAGCTTTTATCACACGGGCTGCAATACCCAGGGCCAGAAAACCCAAAAAAAAAACCCACCCTAAAAACCCCTGAAACCCCAAATCAGGTAAAGTGCCCTGGCTAGGACTTGTGGGTTTAAATTCCCTTAAATTTAAATTGGCTGGAGCTGCTCTGCTGCCTCTTTTTGCCATCAAATGCTGCAATTCCAGCAGCAGCTCCAACCCCAAGGTCCCAAATCTCACAGCACCACCCAACCCCTGGGCTCTGGAGGTGACTGGGAGACCGAGAGGCTGAACATTCCAAGGTTTTGGGATTGGATGTGCAGAGCTTGTGGCTGAATGGGAGCAGCTGTTGGAAAAGCTGGAGGAGAAGAGGAGTGAGCAGTGAGCCCGTGCTCAGGCCAGGCTGTGACATCCCAGGGCTGCTCCTGGAAGGAATAACAGGAATAACAACCCTGGAATGGGGGAAATGCCCTCAGGATCCTCCTTGTGGGGTCTGTGCCTGTCCCTACTCATCCCGGGCTGCTGGAGGACACAGCAAAGATAAAATAACACATCCCAGGGGAAGCAGGAGGTGCCTGGCCTCCGAAAATTCAATCCCAAGGGGCAGCTTCACCCCAAAATCAGCCCAGGGAGCAAAGCAGGACAGAGAGGAGGCCCCCAGGGATTTCCACAGCCAGGAGGAGCAGGGATTCAGAATTATCCCGCAGAAAAGAGCAGGAAAAATCCTCAGGAAGGGCAAAAGCAGAGCCAAGTTGGGGCTGCATGGCCCAGGAAAATCCTGCTCAAAGCAGCACATGGGGGAAGAGCGAGGCTTTGTTGGGTTTTAAGCCAGGTTTAAACTCTTTCCCACCTTCTGCCCCCCAGGAATCCTCGGCAAAGGGCTGGAGGCAGGGGAGGAAAAGCGGGAATGTGCAGGGCAGGAGGGGAGCACGGACACAGCACCCTCCGTGGGGACGCGGCAGAGCTCGGAAAAGCGGCAGGAGTTTTGTCACCCTGATTTTTTAAAGTTTTTTATTTCAGCCTTCTGATGTTCGCGTTTTTGTGGTGGAGTTTCTCCCAAATTTTCAGGCCGACAAAGTGAAGTTTAATTCCTCTCTGGAGGAGAGACAATTGACGGGCTTCTCGTTTGGCCAGTGTGGTGGGAGAGGTGGCCACCTCACCCTGCAACCCCTGCCCATTGGCCAAAAGCTCCACAAATCCAAGTCAAAGAAGAAACTCCGCTCTCTGTTTTTGCCCTGATGACCTGACGGCGTGCGTGTCCTTCATTTCGTGTCCTGTAAGGACAGACTGTGCTCCAGAGGAGGGCCTGTCCCAGCTCCGGGCAGGAGCCAGCTCTGTGGCCCTGGAATGTCACCCTGCAGCAGGGGACACCTGGGGCAGCCCGGGGAGGGGCAGGACAGGACAGGAGGGGACCATTTCTGTCACTGCCTGCAGCCAACCCACAACTCCGGGGGTTTGGTTGGGGTCTTTGGTTTGGTTTGGTTTATTGGGGGGAGTGGGTTTGGGGTTTTTTGTGGGGTTTTTGTGGGTTGTTTTTTGGGTGGGTTTTTTTTTTTTTGGTTTGTTTCATTTTTTTGGTTTTGTGTTTGTTTGATTGATTGATTGATTGTTCTTAGGCTGGTTTTTGGGGGGTTTTTGGGAGGCTTTTTTGTTTTGGGTTTTTTTGTTTGGTTTTGGGTTTTTTTCGGGATTTATTGTTTGTTGGTTTGTTTTCGTTTTAGTTTCAGTTTTTGGTGGTTTCTTCATGGATGTAACAGCAAGCAAAATCAGAACAAGCTGTGAGATGATCATAATGACATTTATTAAATTAACCCCAGCCCAGCTCCTGCTCCCCTCAAAACCTTTCACACCACCTGAGTCCCCCTAATTTACCGAGGGACCATTTTCTCCCCGAGCCCCATGAGTTATTTGAGATTTTTTTGGTTTTTGTTTTCTCTCAATTCCTGGTTTTGGTGGAGATTTTTTGGGGTTTTTTTTTTCTGGAGGAAAACACCAGGAGAGCTGGGCGGCAGGAGGCCGAGGGAAGGCAGCGCTGCTCAGCAGCCACCCACATGCTCCCCTAATTCATCCTCGCACAAAGGCAGCTCTTTGTCTGCCTCCTGCCATTCATCCCCGGTGAGACATCGCTCCCAGGAATCGCAGCCTGCCCGGCCGGGGGGACAAAAGATAACAAAAAATAAAAAAAAAGACAAAACCCATCAGACTTAGCGCCATTGTCACAGAGAGCTCCTTAAAAAAAAAAAAAAAAAAAAAAAAAAATATATATATATATATATATATATATATAAAAGTCGGATATTATATTATTTATATATTTATATGTATAAATATATATTTTAATATATCTTATATAATATATCTTATATGGTTATGATATATAATATAATATATATAGTATGCAATATAGAATATAGAATGTATAATATATAATGTGTAATGTGTAATATGTAATATATATAATGTATATATTTATGTTTATTATATATAATGTCTTCTACATATTATATAATTTTTATATATTATTTTATATGTACTATATATTTATATATTTGCCATATATATATATATATATATATGGCAAAAATCCGGCCTGAACACCCTCTCCAGCCAGCTCAGAGTTAATTTTGGCCACACAAACAGGGAAAATAAACCCCCTGATTCCTTAGGAGTGATGCAGGAGGGATACCCACAGCTCGAGGTTGTTTTAACCTCTGGACCTTCCAACGCTTCGCCTTTCTCAGCTCAATTCCGCTCCCGTGTGCGCCGCGGCCCTGAAGGGGTTAATGCCGAGCCATTGTTTTAATTGGCTCAACAATTGGCCTCCCGCCACTTCCTCCGGGAGATTATTCCAGGATCTAATCGAAAGCGGTGCCAGAAAGTATTTTCCTGCGAGCCCGTGCCAGAGGAAACACTCTGGGAATAGATAAGGGCCCGAGTTGCAGCGGGATCAAATATTGCAATTATTGTAATTCTTGTCATTATTGTCATTATTGTCATTATTGTCATTATTGTCCTGCCCGGCCCAGGCTGAGCTTGCACTTCCCGACCTGCAGCACCCCGCGAATCGCGAGGGGTGGGAAAACTCCCTAAAAACCCCATTGGACCTTTCCAAATGAGGGAAAAGGAAAAATAAGAAAAAAAAAGCGCCCAGTTCTCTGTGGTGTCGCGTCCCTCAGCAAAGACAAAACCCAGGTCTCGATCTACATTCACTTTTTGTGTATTTCTTCCGATATATTTTTAATTTTTTAAAGATGTCTGAGCAGCTGAGATAAATCTCCTTCCTATTTCTAAAAATTAACCACTAGAATCTGCATCGCTCCGCGGGAATCAGCCCAAACCCACGCCCGGCCAAGACAAAAAATCTCATTGTGTGTCTCACTTTCTGCTGGCACGACAAAACCAACAAAAACTCTACGTGAAAAATAAATGAATGAATGACTAAATAGATAAATGAATAGATGGATAAATGAATCAAATATCCTGTGGAGGCTGAAGCCAGACAGAAATGCCTCTGCACGATCTGAAGGGGATGGAGCTCCGTCTGCTCTCACCCACAGCTCCTGAGCAAATTCCTCAGAGAAATACGGAATTTTTTTGGCCTAAAATTCTCTTGGCCTTTGGTGTAACCCCTGGGCATGCAGGGGGGGATGCTCTGAGCAGTGAAAATGCCTTGAAGACACGTTTGTGCAGCAGAATTTTGAGACATCATTATTGATATTTGGGATTATTACTTTTATCATTCTCTGCAGGTTGATTTTGCTGCTGATTTCGGGCTGGGAGCGCACACACAAATAAACAACCCATCAATATATGTTCCGTTTGTCACCTGGCACTGAATATTCTTGTTCTTGTCCGCCTGAACATCGATATGAACTAAACACGGGTGGCACAAGTGACATCACACAGGTGACATCACACAGGTGACATCACACAGGTGATGTCACACAAGTGATGTTTTATACCACAACAACACAAACTCCGAGCTTCAGATGGCTGAAAATGAACCCTTTATTTTTGGGATGTGTCTCCCTTTTATACTATTTCACACAGACCAATTTGATTGGTGACACAAAGACAAACCTCTTCACTCCCATTGGTCAGAGCAGAGGGACATCGAGGAGAAATCCCTCCCAGGGAAAGGAATGAATAACAAAGTTACAGTTACAAAAACATTTCTCCTGTTTACAGAAAATTCCCTGGGAAAAGGATTTCAGAAAACCAAAACACCTCAGGCACAAACCAGGGCTGCAGCATCACACAGGTGACATCACATAGGTGACATCTCACAAGTGGGAGCAGCAAGACCCAAAATCTGCTGGTTCCCACAGGAAAATGGGGAATTTCTATCCATTCTGGGTTCTATTTATTGTGTTCGTTGTATTTATCATGTAAAAAGTTATAAAATTTACCAAGGCCCTGCAGTCTCCAGCCCCTGGGAAATATTGCAGCTGCCAGACACACAAATTGTATTTTCAGCCGTGATTTATCCGTGGAAGTCCCAGGGTCATTTCCCAAGGATTATTTTGCAGTTTTTCTGTGCCTGCTGCTCTCCAGAGAGTGGAGATTCCCCTTCCCACGTGCAGGGGAAGTGGGGAAGATTAATAAACCTGGTTTAAAGAGCAGGGAAAGTGGGGAAGATTAAAAGAGCAGGAAATTTTAAAGAGCAGGGAAGTTCAAACCTGGCTTAGAGAGCAGAAAAGTGGGGGAGTTCAAACCTGGCCTGAAGAGCAGGAGAGTGGAGAATTTTAAATGTGTTTTAAAGAGCAGGGAAAGTGGGGAAGATTAAACCTGGTTTAAAGAGCAGAAAAGGTCAAACCTGGCTTAGAGAGAAGGAAAAGTGGGGACATTTAAACCTGGCTTAGGGAGCAGAAATGTGAAGGAGTTCAAACGTGGCTTAGAGAGAAGGAGAAATGGGGAAGATTAAACCTGGTTTAAAGAGTGGGGATGCTCAAACCTGGCTTAGGGAGCAGGGCCCTGGGATGGTTCTGCTCCGGGTGCAATCACTGCACTTCTGATTTCTGGGCGGAGGTGGAGGGAAAAAAACCTCTAAAGATAAATCAGCCAGAACATCCTAAAAATAACCAGGAACGAGTCTAGGGAGGGCTTTTAGCTGGGAGGAATGAGGAGAATGAATGAGGAGCAGCAGAGTCTGAGACTGCAGAGAGCAGAGGGGTGGGAGGGGAGCAGAGGAACCCCCAGGCCGTGGAAAAGAGGGGCCAAGGATATCAATCCTGGCTTCTCCAGCCCGGGGAAAGCTCCTGCTGCAGCTCCAGGGGGTGGGAGGGGACTGGGCTGAACGTGGGCAGGGCCTGGGAGCACCCTGAGGACACCAAACCCTGCCTGGGGACACCAAACCCTGCCTGGTGCTCCATGGGGACACCAAACCCTGCCTGGGGACACCAAACCCGGCCTGGTGCTCCATGGGGACACCAAACCCTGCCTGGTGCTCCTTGGGGACACCAAACCCGGCCTGGTGCTCCATGGGGACACCAAACCCTGCCTGGTGCTCCTTGGGGACACCAAATCCTGCCTGGGGACACCAAACCCTGCCTGGTGCTTGGTGTGAACAAGAAATTTTGGGCCAGGGGAGGCTCAGGGTGGAATCAGCAGCAGGAATTTCCCCATGGAAAGGGGGCCCAGGGCTTGGAACTGCCCAGGGAGGTTTGGAGTGCCCATCCCTGGCAGTGTTCAAAAACCCCATGGATGTGGCACTTGGGGACCTGGCTCAGTGGTGACCAGGGTGGTGCTGGGCTGGTGGTTGGACTGAAAGGTCTTTTCCAACCTTAATGATTCCCCACTGCAAGGTTCTGTTTGTCTGAGGAGCTGACACAGCCAGGAACAGCCTCATTGTCCCTCTTTGCAGCTCACGGCTTCTGCCTGAAATTTGGGAGAAGCAGAACCTGAGCTGAGAGAAACATCCCTGTCCTGTGTTCCCAAACCCAGAAATGCTTGGAGAAGGCTCTCTGAAAGCAAAGAAATCTGGAGCCCTCTGAGGATTCAATGAGCCTTCACAGAATCACAGAATTCACAGAATCACAGAATTCACAGAATTTACAGAATCACAGAATTTACAGAATGTGGAGGTTGGAAGAGACCTTCAAGATCACGGAGTCCAAGCCAGCCCTGACACCTCAACACCTTCCTCTGACCCTGGGCCTGGGAGAAGCTCCTGTAAGGATCTGGGTGTTCAGGTTGCAGTCTGAGTCCAGATCTGAACAGTCCTTTAAGGCTTTCATGTTAATTAACCATGAGCTGCTCCAATTTTAAAGGAGCACAATCCACTGACACCTCAGGCCTGTGTGCCCAAGGAATTCATGGAATTCTTGACTGATTTGGGGTGGAAGAGACCTTAAATCCCACCCAGTGCCACCCCAGTGCCATGGCAGGGACACCTCCCAGTGTCCCAGTGTCCAGCCTGGCCTTGGGCACTGCCAGGGATCCAGGGGCAGCCACAGCTGCTCTGGCAATTCCAGCCCAGCCCCTCCCAGGGAGGAATTTCAGCTCCCCCAGACCAGAGCTTTGACAAGTCTGCATCAGTTGCCTGTTTCAAATTTGCTTTTTCAGCCTTTCAGGCTTTGTCTTTGTTCTTTTTTTGTGGCAAAACCTCAATAGGAAACTGGGGTTGGCTTCTTTTCACCACTAGTTTCTTAATTTATCTGACAAAAACACCTTTTTTGTCCCCCCTGCCTGGTGAAAACCCATTTCATCTTTCTTCAGAGGTAAATCTTAAACTTTTTTTTTTTTTTTTAGCCAGAGACTCTGAGACACTTCCAGGTGGTGCTCAGACAGAGCAGAGCCACAATTCTCAAACACTTGAAAATATAATTTATTATTTTCCATCCTGATTTCCCCCCACCCACTGCCTTTGTTTGCTCCTCCAGGGATGAGCAGAACCTGATGCTGAGCTGCCCAATTTTCCCTGAGCTGTTGAAATCCTCCTGAGCCACCCCAAACCCTCCCTGCCCGTGGCACAAACACACTGAAATCAAACTCTGCCCAAAAAGGAATTTCAGTTTCTCCTCCGCCATCCAATGGTGCAGCTTTAAAAACCAGCTCTAAACCTTAGTGAGAGTTTCCCCTTCACAAATTGTTTTGGGAGCTGATCCAAATCCCAGCCTGACTCTGCAACCTCAACTGATTCCCTTAAAAACTTCCACGTGACCAAACCCAACAGGGTCCCTGGACTGGGAGATTTGGGGTTTGGGTGGAATTCTCCCATCCAGGTTTTTGGGTGGAATTCTCCCGTCCAGGTTTTTGGGTGGAATTCTCTCCCCGTCCCCTCAGCTCCTGCAGAACTGGCCCTATCCCAGTTTTTGGGGAAGAATTCCACAGGTTTGGGTTGGCGCTGGCAGTGCCCTCAGGAGCCTTGGCTGCTTCTTGCTCCATCCCTGGTTAATTATTGCTCTGTCCCTCACTAATTATTGCTCTGTCCCTCACTAATTATTGCTCTATCTCTAATTAATTTCTCTCCAAGCTGAGTTTTTTGCTCAAACACTTCCCCTCCTGATGGGTGGCTGAACAAAGGTGCCTCCTCCTTCCTCTCGACCTCGAGGAGCCCCGGAAAGCTGAACAAAACCAAGGCTTGGTGAAATTCAGAGGGGTTTTCCCCGCAGATCTCGTGATTTCTGGGCACATTTATCACAACCTGAGGTATTTCAGGTCAGTTCCTGGCTCAGGTGATCCATGAAACAGCAGAAGAACAAACAACATGAGGGTTGAGTTGGTTGGGGTTTTTTACAGTTCTGAAATCAAGGTTTTTATGGGGAGTTGTTTCCTTATAATGCTCCAAAAGAGGGATATTGTGGGTCTACCCCAGCGCCAGAATTATAATTAACAGTTTGATTAAGAGGTAGAAGGTGAACATGGGTTGATGGTTGGACTTGAGGATCTTAGAAATCTTTTCCAGCCTTGGTATTTCTGATTCTGTCACCCTCAAAAAGTGTCTTCAGCAGGCTCAGCCCCACATTAAATTCACATTAAATATCAGAATTGGGGTTTTTTACCTGCAGGATTGGTCAGACCTTGGAAGAAATTGCCCAGGGAGGTGGTGGAGGCCCCATCCCTGGAAGTGTTCATCCCTGGATGTGACACTTGGGGATGTGGTTTAGGATGGTTTTAGGGTGATTTTAGGGTGATTTTGGGGTGTTTTCAGGGTGTTGAGTGGTTGGACATCAGGAACCTCCCCACCTGTGGCCTGGTGAGGTCAGGATTATCTCTGCACACACCAGAGTTCACTCAGTGATCACTTAATCCTAAAAAATCCTTTCCCTAAGGCTGGAAAAGACCTAAAAAATCCCCAAATCCACCCCCACATTTACCCTGCACCACCAAACAGAGGAATTATTCCCTGTTACCCATCTGGCACTGAGGGATAACCACAAAATCCCTGGTTTGGAGTTGCACTGGAGGATCTGGGAGCTCTTGGCTGATTCTGTGATTTCCTGGCTGTGGCCTGTGGGAGAGAGATCCCTGCTGCTTTCCCGGAGCAATTCCTGGAAGAAATTACCAGCAATTCCTGGAGGGGATGACGAGGAGAAGCTGATTCAGGGAACAGCAGAGGACAGCTGGATGATTTCACCCCCGAGCATCCCAAACCTGCTCCCGGCCCCCAGCACCGCCCTGGGGACGTGGGAAGACAGAATTCCAGGAATTCCCAGCTCTCTGCACACACACAGGAGAGGCACCAGAGCTCAAGCTGAGATGTTTCTGCTGCCTCCAGGTGTGGCACCTCAGCACAGTGTCAGAATCACCCGGTTTTCACACCACACAGACATTTTCTGCAAATGAGGTCATTTCCATGGCAGGGAGATGTTTGTTCCCAGAAAACAGCCCCAGCCAGGGAAAAGGGAAGAAATCATCCCAGTCCTGACTTCGTTCTGTCAGCTTTGGAATGGGGTGAGGGGAGTTTTTCCCAGTCCCTGCAGCAAAGGAGGATCCCTCAGTTTGGGACATGCAGAAGTCACCCTGAGCAATCCTTGCCCACCTCGGGTTCAGGGCAGAGGCTTCCCCAGCAAAGCAAAATCCTAAAGCACCTCCATTGAATCAATAAATTAGTTACTATATAAATAATTACCATCATTATAACAATAAATTAATTATTATATCAATAATTACCATCATTATATCCAGAAATAAATCATCATTTCAATCATTACCATCATTATCGCAATAAATTACTTATTATATCAACAATTACCATCATTACATCAATAAATCATCAATCATTTCCCTGGGTTTAGGGAAACCCACCCCAAATGCTCCTGGGAAATGCCAAGTGCTGTTCAGTAACAGACTGAAGCTGCTGGCAGCAGCACCCACAGGAACCTCCAGAGCACAAACTCATGGAATTAGGGCTGGAAAAACCTCCAAGGTCATCAAAGCTCAGCTCTGAGGGAAAAGGGCACATCCACTGCTCAAACCAGTCCCGAGCTCCAGGGATGTGCTGGGATGAAATTGCTCTTCCAGGAGACAAAACTATCCTGGGAATTCAGCTCCTTCCCTGCCTTGGCCTCCAGCCCTGCTGGGAGAGCCTCCCGTGGCTGTTCCTGCTCCAAAGGGACCCTCTGGGGACACGGGGACAGCCCAGGACAGCACCATCCCATCCCATCCCAGGAGCTTCCTCCTCCTGCCTCCAGCCTGGAAAAATTCACAACAATTCACCTGTTCACTCTCCCCAAGGCAGCAGGAGAGCAGCACCCAAAGGGATGTCCCCCCAAAGGGATGTCCACCCAAAGGGATGTCCACCCAAAGGAATGTCCACCCAAAGGGATGTCCACCCAGAGGAATGTCCACCCAAAGGAATGTCCCCCCAAAGGGATGTCCACCCAGAGGAATGTCCACCCAAAGGGATGTCCACCCAAAGGGATGTCCACCCAAAGGAATGTCCACCCAGAGGAATGTCCACCCAGAGGAATGTCCACCCAAAGGGATGTCCACCCAAAGGAATGTCCACCCAAAGGAATGTCCACCCAAAGGGATGTCCACCCAAAGGAATGTTCACCCAAAGGAATGTCCACCCAAAGGGATGTCCACCCAAAGGGATGTCCCCCCAAAGGAATTTCCACCCAAAGGGATGTCCACCCAAAGGGATGTCCACCCAAAGGGATGTCCCGGCAGGAGCAGGTCACAAACACTGGCTGGTTCCAGGGGGTTTTTAGGGATCACAGGAATTCCATGCCCTCAATTGAACACTTTGGGCACAGCAGGGGAGAAGCAGAAAGGCACAATATGAACTCCTAGAGCACTGCTCTGGTCCCAAATATATAGAATTTCTTTTTATTTTAATTTTTTTATTTCTATTTCTATTTTTATTTCTATTTTTTATTTATTTTTTATTTTATTTTAATTTTTATTTTATTTTAATTTCATTTTAGATCTAGTTCTAATTCTAATTCTAATTTTTAAATTTCATTTTTAATTTTAATTTTAATTTTTACTTGAATTTCAATTTTCTTTTTTATTTAATTTTTATTGTTATTGATTTTATTTTTTTTAAATTTAATTTTATTTTATTTTTAAATTTCCTTTCTCTGAGGAAGAAAACGCCTTCACTGTTATTTCTGGCTGTGGGAACACCCCACTCGCTGAGATTTTCCCCATGGCCAGCCCAAGCAGGGAGCTCTCAGCATTTCCAGGAAAACCTCCCCCCTCCTCCCGACATCCACACCTTGAGCTGGCTGACACAGGGAAGAGCTCAGGAGAAAACTCAGCCTCAAAAAAGAACATTCTGGGTAAAAAAATTGTTTATTTCCCTGCTTTTCTTTACCTTGCACTGACACTCGGGGCAGACTTTGCTGCGTCACCCCTGGAAGCCCCAAAACTTCACCAGGTGGAATTCTGGGGGGTTTTCCCACCAAATCCCCTTCACTCCACGGTGAGTTGTGTAGAAACCCCAAATCCTGTGAACCTGATATTTTCTGAGCCTGAGCTCTTCCCAAGGGAAACTTTTCAACAGTTTTTCCTTTTCCCAAAAGAACCTCGTGTAGACAATATTCCTTTCCCATGACAACAGGTGCTGTTTGCTATTTCTGTCCCTGAGCCAATGGCAGAGGTGTCAGCCCCATGGACCAATAATGTGCCTTTTAGGGCTGAATGAATTGTAAATAAACCTTCTGATTTCTGCTGCCTCCTGACTGGGGTCAGGCATCTTTATTTTGTGTCCCATTGTGACAGACATGGAGCTCCAGGGGTTGTCCTCTACAAATCCATTTCCCACTTTGGGACACATCCCAGTGGAGGGGTCTGAAAACACCAGGCTGAGGATGTATGTGGACTCGATATTTTCTGAGCCTGAGAATTGCTGAGCTCTTCCCAAGGGAAATTTTCGACAGTTTTTCTTTTTCTTCTCTTTCTTCTTCTTTTTCTTTTCTTTTCTTCTCTTTCTTTTTCCCAAAACAACCTCCTGTAAACAATATTCCTTTCCCATAACCACAGGAGTTGTTTGCTATTTCTGAGCCAATAGGAGAGGCGTCAGTCCTATGGACCAATAACGTGCCCTTTTGGCATGTCATAAAATGAATAAATTGTAAATAAAACCTTCTGATTTCTGCTGCCTCCTGACTGGGGTCAAGCACCTTTATTTCATGCTCTATTGCAACAAAATCCCAGGATTTTTACGTCACACGGCCTGGTGGAGCCTCCTGTTCTGTGGGGGATGGATCCATCAAAAAATTTTTTTTGAATGATCCCAAACCCTGACCAAGGTCCCTGTGCTGCCACCCTGCAGGACCTTTCCTTTCCAGGAAAAGCAAATTGTGATTCTGGAGCCTGGAATTGCGGAGTTTCTCCCACTCTGGCTGCCCAGGACCCCTCTGTCCCTTTCTCTGTGACCCACCAGCCTCAGCACGGAGCTGATAACAGCAAAGGGCCGGGCTGCCCATCAGAAAACCCCAAACCCCATCAGAAAGCCCCAAACCCCATCAGAAAGCCCCAAAACAAAGCAGCAGGAAGGTTCTGGGAGCCATCCATCACCACGCCCAGGACACATCCACAAACCCAGTGTTATGAATGTACATTTTACAAGCCCTGGTGAGGGGCTGGGAACACAAACCCTGTGAGGAACAGCTGAGGGAGCTGGGGGTGTTTATCCTGGAGAAAAGGAGACTCCGGGGTGACCCCATCACTCCACAAGCCCCTGAAAGGTGGCTGTGCTCAGGTGGGGCTGGGCTCTTTCTCCAGGCAGCACTGACAGAACGAGAGGACACAGCCTCAGGCTGGGCCAAGGGAAATACAGGTTGGGTATCAGGGAAAAGGATTTTACAGAAAGGGTGATAAAGTCCTGCAATGGTCTGCCCGGGGAGGAGGTGCAGTCACCATCCCTGGGTGTGTTTAAAGCAGACTGGATGTGGCACTGGGGCCAGGGGTTAGTTGAGGTGTTGGGGCTGGGTTGGACTCGATGATCTTGGAGGTCTCTTCCAACCTCCACATTCTGTGATTATAAAGTTGGCTTTTCACGAGGCGTGTGCTACATGATTAATAACGCTGTGGTAAGGATGGAAGTTTTTATTTCTGCTATTAGTGAAGAAAATGAGGCACAGTGGTAGTAGTTGATATAGTAATTGCTTAAACTGTCTGTTTAATCAGGATAACATCCAGTGACATGTAAAGAAGACCCCACCATTGATAAAATATTCTTAAATTGTCTGTTTAATCAGGATAACATCCAGTGACCATGTAAAGAAGACCCCACCATTGATACCCCAACTCTCAGCATCTCCCATCTGAAGGAAGTGTGGACCCAGGCCCGAGCTGGAGGTGATAATGAAGACACAGCCCAGAAACACACGTGCTCTAAAAAGGCAAACCCAAGGAGGGGCCACACTAAACAGTTCCTGGAATATGGAAACTGGTTTGTGGAAAAGTCTGAATATTGAACAAGACTGAGGCAATAGAAAGGGTATTTAAAGAAGCCTCTGAAATAGCAGGTTGTGGTCTTGGCTGAATGCTGAGTCACCCAGCCCAGCCGTACTTTGATTTTTTTTGTCTCTTAATTGTCTTATTTTTTATTATTAAACAGATTTCTTAAAATTTACCAAGAAAGTGGACCTTGTTTTTCACAACTGGGGGATAAAAACACTAGGATAAATCACAGCTGGGAATATTATCAGCAGGAACACGGGATTTGCTCAGCCAGAGCCATTCCCTGCCTGCCACGGGATGAATTCTCCTGGAAACTCCTCCCTGTTTCACGGGATAATCACCTGGCACCTGGTTTGGGGCAGTTCCCAAAGGGAAAAACTCAAATCTTTCCTCTTTTTTACAGCCCTGAAATCAAGGTTTTTATGGGGAGTTGTTTCCTTATAATGCTCCAAAAGAGGGATATTGTGGGTCTACCCCAGTGCCAGATTTATAATTAACAGTTTGATTTAGGAGGTGAACATGGGTTGATGGTTGGACTTGAGGATCTTAAAAATCTTTTCCAGCTTTTCCCAGCTGCAGCATCCACAGGCACAAGGACACTGGGGCAGGGAAAGGGTCCCAAAATCTAGCACTGGGATAGGCACAGGGCACAGCCTGAGACTGCTGTGCCCCCCTCGGGAGGGATGGTGGAGCAGCAGCCCCGAAAAATGCCTTTTTTAGCTCTCCCTGCAGTGGAAATTTCATCGGCAGCCAGCTCCCCAAGTGATTTTACAGAATATTTTAGAGAATTTTTTACAGAATACTTTACAGAATTTTCACAGAATTTTTAATGGAATATGTTATGGAATATTTTATGGAATATTTTTACAGAATATTTTATGGAGTATTTTTACAGATTTTTTTTTACAGAAGTTTTAGAGAATTTTTTTGGAATATTTTACAGATTTTTTTTTAGAGAATTTTAAATGGAATACTATATGGAATATTTTACAGAATATTTTATGGAATGTATTGCAGGATATTTTACAGAATATTCATACAGAATTTTTTACAGAATATTTTTGGAATATTATACGGAATATTTTAAGAAATATTTTTACAGCCTTTTAAACAGAATTTTTAGAGAATTTTCTTGGAATATTTTATGGAATATTTTACAGAATTTTCTTTACAGAATTTTTAATGGAGTATTTTACAGAATATTTTATGGAATATTTTACGGAATATTTTACAGGGTTTTTTTACAGAATATCGGAAGGGTCCCCCATGGATTGGCAGCTCTCCAGTGAACGGCCCAGGCAGAGATAAAAACCCCAGTTCTGGCATTTCCAGCACCGTGCTCTGCCCCCCTGAGCTCATCCCAGGCCTTCAGCAGGAAAATCCCAGCCTGGTGCATCCCATGGATCCACCTCCCCTGGAGCCTGTCCCCCAGCAGCCCCGGTGCCCCAGCAGGGCACAGACACGGCACAGCAGGACCCTGATCTGGCGGCCTTTCCCTTCCCTTCAAAACCCCAAACCCACAAAAACCCCAAACCCACCGAAAACGCACCAAAACCCACCCGAGGGCTACAACTGCCACATCCAGACGGAGAATTCCACGGGAGATGGGAACTCACTGAGCAAACCTCAGCTTCCCCCAGCGCAATTCAACCTCTTGTTTTGTCCTCCAGCCCCCAGGAGGAGCGAATTTCACCAACTTCCAAAGGACCTACTGGAGATTCCTGCAGGAAATAAATCCCTGCCGTGCTCACCTTCCGTGCGCCACCAACCCAACCCAGGCTGCCCCTGTCACCCCGTGGGGACACGATTTCAACACCCCCAGCTCCAGTTTCAGCAAAGACACGGGGCAGAAGGAGATTTTTAGGGGTTTTTTGAGGCGATGAGGCGAGAAGGAGAGAGCAGAGGAAGCCGGCCCCGCTATAATTAGAAGTTTTTGCCGCCCCCGAGGGCGGCTGCTCGGCCCACGCCTTTCATCACGAGTGGGTGCTGGGCTAAATTTACCTCCTGTCAGAAGGGTTTGACTCGGGGCTGACACAGAAAACCCCACCAGGATGTGGTGAGCGAGAGGGGAAGTTCACAAGGTGCGGGCGCTAACTGACATCACGTTGGAGGCACAGCTGAAACTCAGATGATTTTTGGGGGTTGGTTTTTTTTTTGTTTTGTTTTCCTGTGTGCAAGATACTCATTTGAATAGAATTAAAAAGGAAAAGGAAGAAGAGAGAGACATTCTTCAGAAAAGAAAAAATAAAAAAGCGCGGTGGCAGCTCTGGGGTGGTTCTGCTGTTCACTGAGCAATGAATTCCCTCTGCACAGCCCAGTTCTGGTGCTGGTGGGGGAAAATCCCACTGTGCCCACCCTGGCACGGAGCTGATGGGATGGCAAAGCTCAGCTGACCCAGCCTGGGCACCCAGGGGACCCCAGAGTCCCCTCCCCACACCCACGGCCAGGATGGGGACCAGCAGAAGGACTTTGCTGGTGCCAAGGGGGGACACGGGGAGAGGCACCTGATGTCCCCAAGAGCTCTGGGGACAGCAGGAGCTGCTTGGACGAGGTTTGTTTGATCTCTCATGGAATGTCCTGAGCTGAAGGGACTGACAGGGATCACAGATTCCTGGTCCTGTCCCTGCCCAGACCCCCACCAACCCCAGCCTGTCATCCCTGGTGTCCAAAGGCTCCTGGAGCTCTGGCAGCCTCGGGGCCGTGCCCATTCCCTGGGGAGCCTGGGCAGTGCCCAGCACCTCTGGGGGAAGAACCTTTCCCTGCTCTGCAGCCTGAGCCTGCCCTGGCCCAGCTCCAGCCGTGCCCTGGCTGCTGTCCCTGTCCCTGTCCCTGTCCCAGAGCAGGGGTTGGAGCTGCAGATCCCTGAGCTCTGCCCTCAGCCCTCCAGCTGGACACACCAGGAGCCCTCAGCTGCTCCTCCTGTGACCCCTCCTGACCCTTCACCCTCTCCATGTCCCACCTTTGGACTCTCTCCAAGATCTTTAGGTCCTTCTCACACTGAGGCACCCGAAGGTGCCCCAGCACTGGAGGAGAGGCTGCCCCAGCCTCCAGCAGAACAGGACAATCCCCTCCTCTCATTCTCTTGTCCCTGTTTTTCTCTTCCTTCTCCTTCTCTCAGTGCCCCTCTGGCCTCCAGCTGATTTCCAGGTGGGGATGGAGGCTCCCAGGGCCGATTCCTGGATCCCTGAAGGGATCCTCAGCCCCTGGGGCTGATTCCTCTGCTTGTTTCATCCCACAGCATGACCTCAGAGCGGTGCCAAAGAGCTGAACCTGAGGAACAACTTCCTGAGGTCCTCCAGTGGAGAAAAAGCAGCTCATAAGTGACCCCACAGTCATTTGGGTGATATACAAAATATCTGCCAGTGACAGAGGGGCAGGACAATCCTGGGAGAGGGCAGAGCATTAGGAAATTCCCAAATTCCATACACAGCAGAGACTGCCAAGGGAAGAGCAGCACACTCCATCCCTGAGTGGCTGGAGCAGGGATTGACAGTGAGGTGGATACAAAGAAAGCATCAATTAAACACAAAATAAAAATTGTTAATGTCCAAAACAAACCTCGGCACTCTGCAGTCCCACCTTTGCCATGGGCAGGGCAAGGCTGGATCCAGCAGGGCACTGCAGCCCCCCAGGAGCCAATGATCCAGGCAGCACCCACAAATTCCCTTCAGGGCACCCCAAAAAAGCAGCTGAAGTGACCCCCGGAGTGCTGCCATTACTCAGGAGAGATCAAAATAAATGATAGAGGAAATTGTAACCTTAGCTTCACTTTTGATATTTGTCAGTTCATAATTCTCATCATTTTCTCAGTTTTCTGTCCCACAGAAAGAACAATTCCACTTGGAAAACCTGTGGCCAACCCTCAACCAGCAAGAGAAAATTGCGCAGCCTCATATACTCAGAAATAAAAAGCTCTGGAAGTTGCAGTGCCTCGGATTTGTTCATAATTCAATTACAACCAATGAGATCAGCAGAACTTGTTCATTTTCTGCTTTTGTTTTCATTTGATCTCGGCCTTCCCGGAACTCTCAGGATGCCAGGAAGGGAAATCACAGATCTTTCTGAGGTCTTTCCAGCCTCATTCCTGTAAGGCCAGGGAGACGATTCTGAACAGGAAAAGCAGCACTGAGTGCCCTGTGCCTCCTTTGTCCTCAGCTCCATCCCCAAAACCACCACGCTGGGACCTGGAACTGCCACCTCTGAGCTGATTCACAGATTCTCTCAGGTTCTTATCCCAGGCAGGGAATTCTGGCTCATTTTCCCCTGTGTCACTGTCCTGGGTTGCAATGCAGGATGTAACCAGGGTGTGTGTTCTACTGCCAGATGTTTAAACCAGCTTTTTATTCAGGTTTTTGGAGAGGTGTTTTGTTTCCTTTATCCCTGCCAGGAGCCATCCTCCCTGCAGGGATATCTGCTGTTCATGGGCCAGCCAGGCTCACTGCAGGGCTCAGACAATTCCAGCAGCCCACTGGGACAGGCTCCACCCAGGGGGAGGAGCCCAGCATTCCCCCCTGGATCAGCCCTGGCATTCAGAAGGCCAGCACAGCCTCTTGGCACTGGATTCCCAGAGGGAGAGCGGCCCCAGCTCAGCACCACTGGGCCCTTCTCCAGGATCATCTCTGCTCCAGCAGAAGCACAGCTGGCACTGCAGGAGGACTGCACTGGGCTGACAGCGACAGCCTGACCAACAGGGCTCAGGGCGTCTTCTCACCCTGGCAAGGTTTTCTTTCGTTTGTTTTCTTTTTTGTACTACTCCATTTGTAATTTTAATATTCCCAGTAAAGAACTCATTCCTATTCCCATATCTTTGCCCAAATCCCCTTAATTGCAAAATTGCAATAATTCAGAGGGAAGGGGTTTTCATTCTCCATTCCAAGGGAAGCTCCAGCTTTCCAAACCTGTCTTTCCAAACCAGGACAGACACTCCAACGGCACAGCCTTCCCACATCCACACCCTGCAAAGTGTCCCCAGCTGCTCCTCAGCTTCTGTCCTTGACAAATTTCCATCTTGACATGCAATCCCGGCACTTCCAGCACCTCCCCTTCCACCTCCTCCCTCTCCAGGGCACCAAACTCATCTCTGCTTTCAAGGCCACCCCCAGCCTGAGCTGGCACTGCTGGATTTGCTGTCCCAAGGTCAATTCCCTGTCTCCAGGCATGGATGTCAGGAAATCTCCACTGGTAGCCGCAATGCTACCAAAAATCCCTGGATTTGTATCTCCTCCTGCCTGGTGAGATCTGAGATTTTCCAAGGTGGAGTCGAGGATGGGCCATGAGTTAAAAACAGAGAGAAAAGAGACAGCACATATGTGGTAACCTGTCAGTTATTTATAAATAAAATATCTTTTTCAATATATTTTGGTCCTGGGCAGGTCCCAAAAGCTCAGCTTTATCTCAGAATTAAGATTTAAGAAAATTCCCAGTACCCACCACCCTCTGGAGAGATTTGGAGGTGGAAATTGGGAAGAACAACACAAAATCTCCAGTGGAAAACTCCACAAAGCCTCTAAAACTCCGCAAATCGTCTTCCTCACATGCAGCACCTTTCCTTGTGAAGACAATTTTTCTGTCCTTCCATGAAGTACCTGAGGCCTTTGGGAAGTGTCTGTGCTGGATTTTCCCCCTCTGTGCAAGGCTGGGGACATGGAATATTCCCTGTCCTCAGCTGGCTTGGAAGGAGAAGCTACACAAGGATAAAAAGCCCAACCCAGGAATTTTAAGGCCAAATCAAATGCGAGCAGAGAAGTCATTTGAGGGTTTCAGGTTTACCTGGAAGGCATCAACTCCTCTGCATTTTAATTAGCAGCGCTTCATCAAGCTTCACCTCAAGCTACCTGAGAATCCAAGGCCTGGAGGTGCAGAAATATTTGCTGAGGAGCACCCAGGAGGGCAGGGAGGGGCAGGAAGGGAGATAAATCCCCAAATCCTGGGCACATTCCCAAAATCCTGGGCTGGCAGCGCTGTGGGGCTGCTTGGATTGGGATGCAGTGGTTGGGTTTTTTGGCTCCCCTCAAAAGTCTCCAGGCTCGGGGCTTTCCAGCCAGCAAAAAAGCTCCAGGGCTGCTGTGTCATCCCCAAAAAACCAGGATACAGGTGGAAAGGAAGATTTCCAGGGCATCCATTTGGCAGATAAGCATCAGGCCATGCCTCATCCAGCCTTTTCCTCATTTTCCTACAGGGCTAAACTGGAGTCACAGCTCCCAGAAGGAGCTGTGGAAGGCTTGGAGCACTCTGCCTTCCAAAGAAATACTGGGCTGTTTTATTTCATTGTATTTCTTCTGATTTTTGTGCTGAATTCAGGGTAACTGGGCTGTCAGAGGGACAGGGAATCCACCCCTCAACACAAACTGGGGGTGGAATTGAGGAAGTCCCACCACAGACACATCCCTGCAGCCTGTGGGTGCTGCCTGAATGAAATCCAAGGATCTTTAAAGATTCAAAAGTCAGAAACTCAGGAAATTCCACAAAAAGATGGAGCTTCTCAACCAGAAAATTGATTTGTGCTTGGAATTCAAAGGAGGTCAAGGGAGATGATTCCCCTTCTCTGCTCCATGAGAGCCCACACAGAATGTTGGGAACAGCTTTGGGGTCCCCAAGACTTTGGGGTCCTCAAGGAGAGCTTGGAATTGTTGGAGCCCAGAGGAGGCCACGGAGCTGATAAAGGATGGAAGAAATTCCCTGTGGAAGAGCTGGGGGTGCTCCCCTGGAGAGGAGAAGCTCCAGGGAGAGCTCCGAGCCCCTGGCAGGGCCTAAAGGGGCTCCAGGAGAGCTGCAGAGGGACTGGGGACAAGGGCTGCAGGGACAGGAGCCAGGGAATGGCTTCCCACTGCCAGAGGGCAGGGCTGGATGGGAGATTGGGAACTGGGAATTGTTCCCTGGCAGGGTGGGCAGGGGCTGGGCTGGAATTGCCAGAGCAGCTGTGGCTGCCCCTGGATCCCTGGCAGTGCCCAAGGCCAGGCTGGACACTGGGACACTGGGAGGTGTCCCTGCCATGGGAATGGGATGAGATTTAAGGTCTCTTCCAAAAACAGCCCCAAAAGGCCACAAATCCTGATTTCGAGGAGCTGAAAACCACCAGGATGTGAAGTGAGAAAAGAGTTTCATTTCCCCTTGACCAGATTTCTGTAACTCTCTGAGCCAAATTCCAACTTTCTGCACCCACAACAAGCCACAAAACAGACCCAAAGAAAGGCACAAATCCTGATTTTCCAAAAGCCAAAACCCACCAGCATTTGGAAGAAGAAAAAAGCTTCAATCTTTCTTGACCACATTTTTGTACCAGTGAAAATCTCTCTGACCCCAATTCTGCCTTTCTGCACCAAAATAAGAAGCCACAAAACCAGCCCAAGAGCAAAGACACAAACCCTGATCTTTAGAGGACAAAACCACCAGGATTTGAAGGGACAAAAAATTTCAATAACTCCCGACCACATTTTTGTACTAGTGAAAAATTGCCTTACCCAAATTGTGCCTTTCTGCACCCAAACCAAGCCACAAAACCTGTCCCAAAAAAGGCACAAATCCTGATTTTCAGGAGCCAAAACCCACCAGGAGCTGAAAGGAGAAAAGAGTTTCAATCTTTTGTGAGAAGATTTTTTAACTCTCTGAGCCAAATTCTGCCTTTCTGCACCCAAAGCAGAAAACCTGCCCAAGAGTAAAGGCACAGATCCTGATTTTCAGGAGCCAAACCTCGGGATTTGAAGGTGCTCAGGGTTTGGGTGTTTGGGGCTCACAGGGATCCACAGCCCAGGGTGGCCCCACTGCTCCACGGGAGCAAATCCCAGTAAAACTTCCTGAAGGTGAATTGGCTAAAATCAAAGTCTACTGGAGATTCCCAATATCAGGCAAATGTCCAAATGTGTCTTGGGCTATGTAACAAAAAAAACATGTATTCTATTTCATCTGCTGAAAGAAGTTGGGGACATGTTTTTCTTTATCTCATCACTCCAGGGGGGATCTTCTGTCCCTGGGCAGCTGTGAAAGCAGCTGGGGCCGTGCTCTTTATCCCTGCCAGGACCCATCCTCCCTGCAGGGATATCTGCTGTTCATGGGCCAGCCAGGCTCACTGCAGGGCTCAGACAATTCCAGCAGCCCACTGGGAGAGGCTCCACCCAGGGGGAGGAGCCCAGCATTCCCCCCTGGATCAGCCCTGGCATTCAGAAGGCCAGCACAGCCTGTGGGCACTGGATTCCCAGAGGGAGAGCGGCCCCAGCTCAGCACCACTGGGCCCTTCTCCAGGATCATCTCTGCTCCAGCAGAAGCACAGCTGGCACTGCAGGAGGACTGCACTGGGCTGACAGCGACAGCCTGACCAACAGGGCTCAGGGCGTCTTCTCACCCTGGCAGCGTGGCCAGGAGTTTTGTTTGTTCTTTTGTACTACTCCATTTGTATTTTTAATATTCCCAGTAAAGAACTCATTCCTATTCCCGAATCTTTGCCCAAAGCCCCTTAATTGCAAAATTATAATCATTCAGAGGCAGGGGGTTTCCATTCTCCATTCCAAGGGAGGCTCCAGCTTTCCCTGGCAGACACCTGTCTTCCCAAACCAGGACAAAGTGCCATTCCCACAAAGGGATTTAAAGCAGATTTAAGGTTCAGATCAGATCCAGCTCCTTCCCAAGCCTGTTATCCGCAGCAGGATAACAGGGAGAGGGAAAACGAGGATGGGGAAATGTGGGAGAGCTGCTCCTGGAACAATCCCTGTCTCTCAGACAATGCCCGAGCTCCAAGGAGGCACTTTGGTCTATAAATAAAAGGTAATGGGATCAACACAGGCAAAACCAGATTTAAAAGTCAAAACAGGGAGAGCACAACTGCCACAAGGCTGAGGCGTGGAAAAAAATCCATCCCCCCAAAATCCAACAGCTAGAAACAGAAAAACCAGCATAAAAATGTAATTAATATTCGTTGAAAGTGGGGAAATGGCACATGATTTAGAGGGGCTCAGGGGATGTGCAGCCCAAAAGAATTCCCTGGAATTTTAAGCATCCATTTAAGCTTGGTTTTAGCCTGCTGGGAGAATTCTGTCCTGGTTTTGAAAGGTTTTAATGTGTGGAGCAGGGAGCAAGGAGGGATGAGGGATTGTGGGAAAAAAGAAAATTTATGTTCAAAGGACAAGTTCTTCACACAAGGTCCAAAACTCTTCAAAAACTCATGCAGGGAGTGCCTTAAAATAAATTTAAAAATATGCCATATGGAATATCTCATCCCTGGAAGTGTCCAGGACCAGGTTGGATGGGGCTTGGAGCAGCCTGGGCTGGTGGAGGATGACCCTGTCCATGGCAGGGGTGGGATGAGGTGATGAAGGTTTTTAGGTCTCTCCCAACCCAAACCATTCCATGATTCCACAAAGAAAAGGGGTCAGCAGAAATTATTCCCTGAGTCGTGTCCCAGCAGGAGAAACATCATTAAAAATCGGTATTATTTTGCTGAACTCTGGATTAAAAGATGCACCACAAAGCACAGATAAAGTAAAACACTGAAATAAAACCCTGAATAAGAAATAAACCCCTCAGTCATCAAAAATCACTTTCCAAAAGCATTGGGAAAGGGCTGACTGGGAAAGGGTTAATTGAGAAAGGGTTAATTGGGGAAGAGTTAATGAAGCCACAGCCGGGTCCAGCCTCTGACACCCCCGCCCACACCAAATATCAAAATATTTCATTATTAACACCAAGGAGCAAAATATTTCATGATTAAACCATCTCGTTCCTTTCCTGAAGGAGTCGGGGGTTTGGCTTTGGGATTTGGGGCAGCACCAGAGCTCTGGAGGAGCTGCAGGGCTCAGGGACTGCCGGGATCATTCCAGCCTTGGAAAATTTGTGGGAATTCTTTTGAGGTGGAGCTGATATCTCTCAGCCAGGGCTCTTCTCTCCTCCAACCTGCCCAAGCAATTCCAACCCCCTCCAGGATATGTTCCCTGATTAGTGCCGAGCTGATAAGAGCTAATTCCAATCAAGGAATTAGGATGGGATCCAAAATAGTCCCTCATTACCTAAAGTGCAGTGTGGGAGGGGTTTAGGGCAAATGTCAGGGGAAAAAAAGACAAATTTCCCCCACTGAACACAGAATTCCCCCATTAAACCCCAAATTTCCCCCATTAATCACAGAATTCCCCCATTAATCACAGAATTCTGCCATTAAACCCAAAATTCAGGCTCAGGGATTTCTGGAAAAGTTCTCCATGGAGCCACAACAGAGCTCCAGGAAGGGCAGCTCATTCCCACACGGAGTGGTCAGGCAGGAGATCTCACCAGAGAACCCGGAGGAAATGGGTTTAAACCAGGAAAAATTGAGTATTTATTGGTGAGGTGGGCAGAGAGTGTCCAGAGCCTGCTGGGGAGGAGGGAGAGACCGGGATCAGAGGGAATTTGTAGGGAAAGGAGCAAAATCGAGAGCCAGGCATGTCCCCACCATCCCTCCTGTGACAGACCCGGGAGCTGATGAGGCTGGAGAGGAAAATCCCCCAGGCAGCAAAACTCCTCCTGGAGCTGGGAAAGAGCAGCTCCTCCAAGGGCTGCTCCCAAAAAATACACCTTACCCAGGAGAAAACCAGGGATTAATTAATTTCCATCGGAATATCCCAATCTCCAGCGCTCCCCATCAACTTCATCCTACAAAAGCAAGAGCAAAGCGGAAAAAAAAAAAAAAAACAAAACGATAAAAACAAAGAGTAAAAATCAGGAATTCTTCCCCCAAGGACGAGAGAGGAGGTGATTTTCCAACTGAATTCCAGGTCTGAGGGGATCATTTTTTTCCCCTGCCCAGATGGATTTCAGCTCCAGGGAGCAGCTGGGGCTGGCAGATGGATGCCAGGGCCATGCCGGGAGCGTCAGACGGGCACAGGAAAACCTCCAAATGCCCGGGGCTGGAGCCCTGCCCTGCTCCAGGACAGCCATTCCTGCTGGAATACAGGGAGGGAATCAATGTTTTCATGGGGGAAATCAGTATTTTCATGGAGCAATCCCATAAATAAATCAATATTTACGTGGAGTAAATGACACCAGCAGCACCTGAGTTACGCACGTGGAGCGAGGAATTGTGAAAATGGAAAAAAATTGACAAAAAAATGGACTTTTCAAAGGGTTTTCGGTTTAAAAGGAGGAGTTTCCATCTGTAGAGTGAGAAATCCAGATAGTAGGCCTGAAAAATGACCAAAAATAGACTTTGCAAAGGGTTTTCAGTTTAAAAGGAGGAGTTTCATCCAGAGAGTGAGAAATCCAGAGACCCGCCCTAAAAAATGACCAAAAATGATTTTCAAATGGTTTTCAGTTTAAAAGGAGGAGTTTGCAGCCACAGAGTAAGGAATTGTGAAAATAAACAAAAAAATTTTACCAAATAAAGGACTTTTCAAAGGGTTTTCACATTTTAAAGTAGCTGTTTGTGTCCACAGAGTGAGGAATTGGGAAAACAGGAAAAAAATTGCAAAAAATTTACTTTTCAAAGGGTTTTCAGTTTAAAAGGAGAAGTTTGCTTCCATAGAGTGAGAAATCCAGAGACTAGCCCTGAAAAATGACCAAAAAATGGACTTTTGAAAGAGTTTTCACATTTAAAAGTAGCAGATTGCCATTCCCAGATGCTCCAGGACATCCCTAATCCAAAGTTTCAAGATTTGGAGTCCTCAAGGAAAATCTCTGGTAAAAAAATTCCCTTGTCCAAGCATCCCATTTTCCCCATTTTTCCCATCCATTTTTTCCATTTTTCCCAAATTTCTTCCATGTCTGGGTCCCCCAAAATTGGACCCCAATGAATGAATCATTCCAGGCTCATTCCACATCCCTGTGGAATATTCTTGTGCAGGGAATATGAGGAAAGGACTGGAAAAACCTCTCCCAAATCCCTGGAAAATGACCCTAAAAACCCAATCCCAGTATCCCAAGGAACACCCCAAAACCCTCCTGGTTTTATCCAACTGCTTGAAATCGAAATCTTGAAATTTGAAAAATAAACTTGAAATTTAATCAAATTTCTGCCCCTGCATTCCTGCCTCACTGGGAGCCAAAATAAATCAAGAAATACATCAAAACATTAATATTTATTTTCTTATTATTCCACTTCATTTGAACTTTGCAGCTCAAGCTCAAGCAGAGCTGAGAGTGAATTAAAAAAGGAAAATAAAGAGGAGGAAGCTCCATTTCAGTGGTGTCACTGCAAATCCATCAAACTCAAATCTTCCAGGCCGGATCCAAAGAAAACTTTGGACTTTGAGTGATCCCAAAATTCTCCAAACAAACCGAAAATGTTCGGGATGAAATGGAGATGCCTCTTGGCTTGCTGGGTTAAAAAATAGGGGGGAAATCCCAAATAAACACAAATAAACACAAATAAACTCAAATAAACCCAAATAACCCCCTCCTCTTGCTCCTAAACCTTGGGATGAGGGTCTGGGAAGGTTTGGGGGTTTTCTTTTTTTCCTTGCTGGGGTTGGTGCCTTCAGCCCTTTTGGGGTGATGATGGATGGAAAATCCAGATTTGCCTGAGCTGGAATATGAGCTTCAAACCAGGACATTCATTAAAATCTTTTTTTTCCTACAAAATTTAGGGGGAAAGGCCACACATTTGGAATTAATTTGGAATCTTTAATGCCTTTTGGATTTTCTGTTTAATTTTGGGCGTTGTTTTTTTGTTTTTTTTTGTTTGTTTGTTTTGTTTTTGTTTTTGTTTTGCTTCCTATCAAGGTTTTAAATTGGAGTTCTCTGAAGTCGGATTTTTGTTGTCTCTCCCCTTCTCCCCATTCCTGTTGCCTGCTCCCACGGGGAGTGCAGAGGGATGAAATCCCAGTGGGAAGAGGTGGGATGAGCCTGGTTTTAGGAGGAATTTCCCCTCTTATTTTTGTGTCTGCTCAGGGTTGTTTTTTTGAGTTTTTTTCTTATCAAAAGGGTAAGAAATACACTTTTGGAATTAGTGGGTAGGAAAGAATTTTTAACTCTGTTTTTTGGGGTTTTTTTCCCCGTTTAGTTGGAGAATTTATGGATTAAAGATTGATTGGAGCAAAAGGAGGAAGGGAGAAGGGAATGTCCTCACCAGCTTTTCCTGGGATTAGCACAGCACAGGGAGACATGGAATTTATTTCAGTATTTATTTCCTGTTTTCTCCTGCGTAAAGAGGGATTGTGGATGGATCCCAGAATCCCAGGATGGGAAGTGACCACAATGGTCACCTGGGGTTGTTGGAAAAGACACCAGATTTAGAAATATATATATATATAACTTTAATCAGGAGTTTTGTTCGCCTTGGAATTGAAGTTTCTTTTCAGGGAATGTTCCACCACTGAAGGCCACAACAAACTGGAGGTAGCACAGAAAACACCCAAAAGATAACGAGCATTAATGACCAGTAACGACCATTAATGACCATTAACGACCATTAATGGCCATTTAATGAACACCAGCTCCAAACACCACCTCTAGCATGGTCAGACACTCCTGGTCTGGGAAAAGAGAGAATGAGAACCTAATTAGCACCGAAGGGATCAATAACCAACAGGAAACCAAATACTACAAACTTGGGGCCAGCGAGCACTGAGCCAATGAATTTCCCCTTTAGTCACGGGCTTTGTTCACCTTTGATCCCATCACCAGGGATCCCAGAATCCCAGGATGGCTCAGGCTGGTCACCTGGGGTTGTTGGAAAAGACACCAAAATTATTTTTTTACATAACTTTAGTCAGGGGATTTGTTCACCTTGGAACTGAAGTTTCTTTTCAGGGAATGTTCCACCACTCGAGGCCTGGACATCTCAACAAACTGAGGGTAGCAGAGAAAATACCCCAAAATAAGGACCATTAACGACCATTAATGACCATTAACAAAAATTTAACGACCATTTAACCACCATAAGCTCCAAAACCACCCCTGGCATGGCCAGAGGCTCCTGGTCTGGGAAAAGATCAATAAGAGAGCAAAGAATGAGAACCTAATTAGCACTGAAGGGTCAATAACTAACAGGAAACCAAATCCTACAAACTCAGGGCCAACGAGCATTGAACCAATTTCTCCTTTAGTCGGGGGCTCTGTTCACCTTTGCCCAGAGGGGAAGGAATTGGAGCTTCTTTTCTGGGATTGTTCCACCACTCAAGGCCTGTCAAGCTGAACATCTCAACAAACTGGGGTAACAGAGAAAATACCTCAAAATAATGACCCTTAATGAGCATTACTGAGCCTTAATGAGCATTAGTGAGCATTAACGACCATTAACGACCATTAATGACCATCAGCTCCAAACACTGCCCCTGGCATGGCCAGAGACTCCTGGTCTGGGAAAAGATCAATAAGAGAAGCAAGAATGAGAACCCAATTAACATCACTAAATTAGGATCAATAACCAATAGGAGACCAAATACTAAGAACGGCGCAACTTGGGACCAATGGCATGGAACCAATGGATTTCTCTGGGTTTTGATTGGATAAAACATGGGAAAAATGCAGTAAAATTCATGTGGGATGGGATGATTTTCCCTGCACATCCCAGGCAATGTGAGGATGAAAAGATTTCTGTGGCACATCCTGGTCAGGACAAAGCAATGCCTCGATTCTCTGACACTAAAACTGGAGAGTTTTTGTTTCCCTGCAGTTTGGGTGGCACCAGGGCTGGGCAGAGGGTCAGCATCACTCCCTGACCTGCTGGGAATGCTCTCTTTGGTGCTCCCCAGGGCACCATTGGCCTCCTGTCCCCAGGACACTCTGCTGGCTCAGGGACAGCTCACTGTCCATCAAAACCCCCAGGAGATGCTCCAGCTGGGGCAGGGGTCGTTCTTCCCCAGGGCAAGACCTCCTGACCTCCACCAGTCCAGAGCTCCAGCCCACAGCGGCCAGGTGAGGTGTTCTCCATCAGCCCTGATCTTATCACATTTATCTGGTGTCCACAGAAGTGTTCTCCATCAGCCCTGATCTTATCACATCCAGCTGGTGTCCAGGGAAATGTTCTCCATCATCACTGATCTTATCACATTTATCTGGTGTCCTGCTCCAACCTCCTCCTCCTGAGGGCCCAGGCCAGGAGAGGAATGCAGGAGGAAGCTCGGGGTGGTTCTTTTGAGATGTTCATCTCATCATCACCTGCTGGAACAACGCCCTGGAAAGAAACTCCCAATTCCTAAGTTCACCCTGGAAAGAAATCTCAATTCCCTTCCCCCAAGAGCGAAGGCAAACACAGGCTGGGCTTGATGACATCAGAGGGGTGGGTTTTTTCAACCTTTCTGTGATTCTGTGGGAAGGGAATTGAAGCTTCTTTCCAGGGTGTTGTTCCACCAGGGGAAGTCTGGTGATGAGCGGAACATCTCAAGGGTTCCAAACATCCTGCACCTCCAGCCCCAGGAGGACCAGCTCCACCACCTCCTCCACACACCCAGCCCCTGGACAAGGCTGATCCCACTGCTCCTCACCCAGCCCCTTCCCCAGAGCTCCTTCCTGGCTGTCTCCACCCCAGCACGTGGAGGAACAAATATCCAAACAAGTCTTGGTTTGCCTTCCAGCTGAGAAAGAGGCAATGAGGCACGGAAAAATTAAAGTACTAATTTAACTAAGATATTAATTCTAGATTAAACAAAACCAAAAGCAAACACCAAAAACAAACAAACAAACAAACAAACAAACAAAAAAAAAAACCAAACACAAAAAAAAAAACAAAAAACCAAAAAAAATCCACAAGTGGACCAAAAAAACCAAACCATACCAAACCAACTTAAAAAAGCCATAAGTGAACTAGAAAATCAAACCAACAAACAAACAAAAAATCAAACCAAACCAAACCAAATGAATAAATCAAAACCAACCAAATAAACTGAGCCAAATTAAAAAAAAAACAAAAACATAAACAACAAAAACACCCCACTAAAGTGAGCAAGCAAAAAACCCCAACAAAACAAAGAAAACAACAACAATTAAAAAAAAAAAAAAACACACCAAAAAAACCAAAAAAACCAAAAAGACAAAAAAACCACAACAACAGAAAAGCCCAACAAAACCCCAAACCCAGACTGTGGCTGTTTCACTGATAACCCAAATTTTTCCCAGCTGGGAAATCCAGGATCTCCTGCTGCCCATCCCCCGAGTAAATCAGAATCAAATCAGAACCAGCCCCTGCCCCGATGCACAAGATACGAGAGGGTTTTGTTAAACAGACAAAATTGTGACTTCCTGACTGTGAATCACAAACTTGGGCCCTTGGAAACTGCAAAATGCCATATCCCTGGGAATTACCATATCCCTGGGAAATGCCATATCCCTGGGAATTACCATATCCCTGGGAATTACCATATCCCTAGGAAATGCCATATCCCTGGAAAATGCCATATCCCTGGGAATTACCATATCCCTGGGAATTACCATATTCCTGGGAATTGCCATATCCCTGGAAAATGCCATATCCCTGGGAAATGCCATATCCCTGGGAATTACCATATCCCTGGGAATTGCCATATCCCTGGGAATTGCCATATTCCTGGGAATTACCATATCCCTGGGAATTGCCATATCCCTGGGAAATACCCTATCCCAGGAAAATACTTTGGAAAACCAAGCAGAAGCTGTGATGGAGCGTCAGAACCCATCCCAGGGAGGTGGATGAGGTGATGCCATCACACAAAAGTGGGAATCTGCATCCCCACCACCAGGATCCATTGGAGTTCCAGCAAGGAAAATCCACTCCCTATCAGCAGGAACTCCCTAACTCCAAAAATATTTGTTTCTGTTGAGATATTTTTGATATCCAGAAGCCATCAGCTGCATCCATTTGAATTTCTTGTGGTTTTAAATCTTTAAACTTAAATTTATTTCCAGGCAAATACCGAGTAAATAATTTGAAGATCAGCAGCACTATTCCTGTGACTACCAGGCCTTTCCACTGTCCCCTCTCAGCAAACAGAGCCCTTTTCAAATTGGTTTTTCAAGTTCAAATCAGGCTTTCCAAAGGAGGAAGGCAGAGATTTTACCTGAGGGACCCTGAGTCACGAGTTCCTTGGGAAAAAATTCCTCATTCAGAAGGAGCAGCCAAAGAGAACTGAGTGGGGTCTGAGCACTCAATCAAGCAGAACACAAACAAAGGGAAAAGGGAAAGGAAAAAAAGGGAAAGGAAAATACAGGGCTGACCCAGAGCTTGTGTTACCCACAAGGAGAGCACAATCAGGTGTCACAATTCCCAGGAAATCACAATTATCCATCGGGAAAACCCTCCTGATTTTCCTCTCCCAGACACAGGCAGAGATTTCAGCCTCCAAAGGGTTTGAGCAGCCCCAGGGGTGATGGGAGACAAAAATCATCCTGGAAAACAGCTGGGAACCAAAACTCATCCCCAAACCCAGCTGGGAACCAAAACTCATCCCCAAATCCAGCTGGGAACCAAAAGTCATCCCCAAACCCAGCTGGGAAGCATGGCAGGGAAGGGGGCAATCCAGGTGGGAAGGAACTCATTTCCAGGGGATAAACAGGAACATCAGAGGGTGCAGCCCAGGACCTGGCTCCACCCGGGGGATCCAGGAGGCCGCAGAAATCCTGAAATGTTTGTCAGGCTTGGGGCAGCAGGAGAACTCGCTCAGTGCTCCAGAAAGATGGAAAGGAGCAAAACCCACATGGAAAAAACACCGGGAAGAGGATTTTTGTGACAATTCCCTGTGGGATCGGGGGAGCTTGGCTCTGAGCAGCAGCTCAAGGGGCTGTGGGGCTGGGGAGCACTTCCAGGAGGGACAAATCCCACAGAGGGTTTGGATAATTCAGTCCAGAATCCCAAATCCTGGCTGGCAGGGCTGGCTCCTGACATCCCTCGGGAACTGCTGTTTTGGGAAGGACAAAGGGAAGCCCGTGAGCAGCAGCACAAAGAGCTGTGGTGCTTTGGGAACACCTCCAGGAAGGGAAAATCCAAATTGGGATTGGCTGATTCAGTCCAGAATCCCAAATCTGGGGTTCTTTGCATCCCTCAGCAGTTGCTGTTTCGGGAAGGAGAAAGGGGAGCAGATGAGCAGCAGCTCAAGGGGCTGTGGGGCCTCAGGAGCATTTCCAGGAGGGGCAAATCCCACAGAGGGTTTGGATAATTCAGCCCAGAATCCCAAATCCTGGCTGGCAGGGCTGGTTCTTTGCATCCCTCGGGGATTGTTATTTTGGGAAGGACAAAGCAGCAGCACAAGGGGCTGTGATGCCCCAGGAGCTCTTCCAGAAGGGGCAAACCCCACCGTGGGTTGGGAGGATTGGGGCCAGGATCCCAAACCCAGGCTGGCTCCTGGAGGAGCTATTTTGGGAAGGACAAAGGGGAGCAGATGGGCGGCAGCAGCAGCCACCAGGCCTGGGGAGAGCGGTTCCGAGGGGCCATCTGTGCTCCAGCATCCCAAAAATCCCTGCCCAGCCCTCCCCAGGCCTTGGGAGGAGCGCAGGAAAAGCAGGAGGAGGAGGTTCTGGCCACGGGGTCCGCTGGAAATCGCTCTCTGAGGAAAAGAGGGATTTTCTTCTGAAGAAAAGTGGGAACAGGGGTAGGAGGAAAACGGGGAGCACGGAGGAGTCTCTGGGGTTTGGATGGGACAGGCAAAACGAGAAATCCCTGCTGGTGTTTGCAGGGTTAATTATCATTGACGAAGATCAGAGAGTGCAGGCAGGAGAGATCTCCCAGGAACGTGTTCCCAGCAAGGCAGAGGTTTTCCAGCTGGGAGGGAGGTTTAGTGGAAGGGATGGATGTGGCACAAGGAGGGACAGCTGAGATTGGGGTCTCCAGGGCTCTGAGGACACAACAGCCCCAGGGGCAGGGAGGTCACCTCTGCCCAGCCCATGAAAATTCCAGTATTCCCACCATTCCCAGCATTCCCAAATTCCAGCATTCCCAAATTCCCAAATTCCAGCATTCCCACAATTTCCAGCATTCCCAAATTCCCATTTCCAGCATTCCCAAATTCCCAAAGTCCAGCATTCCCACAATTTCCAGCATTCCCAAATTCCCACCATCTCCAACATTCCCTGCATTCCCAAACTCCAGCACTCACACCATTTCCAGCATTCCCAAATTCCAGCATTCTCACCATTTCAGAATTCCCAAATTCCAGCATTCCCACCATTCCCAGCATTCCCTGCAGTCCTTTCACACCTTCCATGAGGTGGTTCTGCCCTGGAATTCACGATTCCAAACAAATCTGGCCATTGGTGCTTGAAGGACGTGTCCTGGAGCCCTTCCCTTGGAGGGAGGAAAGGCTCCTCTTCCTCAGGGCTCCAGGGAAATTCCCTTCAGGAATGCCCAGGGAATGCCTCCAAAAGGGGGATTTCAGTGCCTGAACCCCACAAAAATCTCTCCATTTCCCGTGGCACACCTGGAGAAGGAGGTCTGGGAAGTTCCTGAGGACAAGGAGGAATTTCTGGGCCACCCACAGGGATGAAAGGCAAAGACTCCTGGAAATAATCGCTGATTGAACAGCAAATATTTTCATCTGTGGATCAGCAGCGTGTGCGTGGTGGGAGAATTGGGAAAGAGCAGCAGAGATCCTGGTGGAGGAGAAATTTTGGAGTCTGATCCATTCCACTGCTGTGATTACAGATGAACTCAATTAACTGAACCTTAAAAAAAAAGCCAATTTAAGCTCCTCTTAGATTAAAAAAAAAAAAAAAATCTCTGACAGAGAACATGGAAATATTGACAGAAAAGCAAAATATGTGGATGCAACTAATTTAGATATTGAACAATCCACTGAGTTCACATCTCCTGGCTTCCCACAGGAGCGGGATAAAGGGAATGGAATTGTGCTGGGCTGGATTCTGGGAAAGGTTCTTCCCTCAGAGGGTGCTGGGAACTGCCCTAAAGTGGGGGAAAAGGGGAAAAAGGGGAGAGGAGAGGAGAGGAGAGGAGAGGAGAGGAGAGGAGAGGAGAGGAGAGGAGAGGAGAGGAGAGGAGAGGAGAGGAGAGGAGAGGAGAGGAGAGGAGAGGAGAGGAGAGGAGAGGAGAGGAGAGGAGAGGAGAGGAGAGGAGAGGAGAGGAGAGGAGAGGAGAGGAGAGGAGAGGAGAGGAGAGGAGAGGAGAGGAGAGGAGAGGAGAGGAGAGGAGAGGAGAGGAGAGGAGAGGAGAGGAGAGGAGAGGAGAGGAGAGGAGAGGAGAGGAGAGGGATCCTTTCCCGCTGGGATCACTGTGGGGACAGATGGGCTGGGTCACCCTCCAGCAGCTCCTGATTTCCTGGGAGGCCTGGACAGGTGCCCAACCTTCAGACCATGAAATGAAGGGAAATTAATTCCTTTTTCAAGGGGAAAAAAAAAATCCAACCTCAAACGTGAAGATGTCTAAACTTTAAACAGGGTGTTGTTAAACCCTGCAGAAGTCCCCACTCCAGGCCATCCCTTCTTTTCCAGCACCTTTTTCCTTGGAAAGACTGTCAAGGGAGGCAGAGGATGGATGTTCAGGGTCTGCATTCCCAAAATCCAGGGCTGCTTTGGAGACACCACAATCCCTGGTTTTCTTTTCTCCTCTTGCTTTTCCTTCCATGTGCATTTGTTGGAGTACCAGGAGCAGAGGCGGAAACCTTGGGATTATTGGAATTGCCACTTCTGCTCCAATAACCCTGGCAATTAAAACCATCCCTAAGCCACTTCTCTGACATTTTCCTATGGAAAAAATGTCCAAACGTGTCCTTTTCCCAGCTGGAAGAGCATCCAAGCTGGCCACATTTGCACTTCAGGCAGGCTTTGAAGGTGCTGCTGAGGAGCAGCAACCCCTCCATGAGAC
This sequence comes from Sylvia borin, assembly GCA_014839755.1. Classification (NCBI taxonomy): domain Eukaryota; kingdom Metazoa; phylum Chordata; class Aves; order Passeriformes; family Sylviidae; genus Sylvia; species Sylvia borin. The sequence goes on along the minus strand of CM025981.1, from coordinate 1,001,148 downwards.
ACTGCACAGCCCTTGCCAAATTCTGGGAAAACGGGAACAATTTGGGGCAGGGAACACCCAGCCCCTTCCCCAGCCCCTAAAACCCTGGAATTTTACTTTATACATTTATTTGTCTCACTCAGTCTGAAGGAACATCTCTCTAAAGAGCTCCCAAGCCACCTGAGAGCTTTTGGGAATGTTTCTGCTCCATGTCCTGCCCCACGTCCTGCTCTGTGTCCTGTCCCATGTCCTGCCCCATGTCCTGTCTGTGTCCTGCCCCATGTCCTGCCCCATGTCCTGTCCATGTCCTGCTCCGTGTCCTGCTCCATGTCCTGTCCCACGTCCTGCCCCATGTCCTGCCCCATGTCCTGTCTGTGTCCTGCCCCATGTCTTGTCTGTGTCCTGTCTGTGTCCTGTCCCACGTCCTGCCCCATGTCCTGCCCCATGTCCTGCCCCATGTCCTGTCCATGTCCTGCCCCATGTCCTGTCCATGTCCTGCTCCGTGTCCTGTCCATGTCCTGCCCCATGTCCTGTCTCATGTCCTGCCCCATGTCCTGCCCCATGTCCTGTCTGTGTCCTGTCTGTGTCCTGTCTGTGTCCTGCCCCATGTCCTGTCTGTGTCCTGTCCCACGTCCTGCCCCATGTCCTGTCCCATGTCCTGTCTGTGTCCTGCTCCATGTCCTGTCTGTGTCCTGCTCCATGTCCTGCTCCACGTCCTGCCCCATGTCCTGCCCCATGTCCTGTCTATGTCCTGCCCCATGTCCTGTCCATGTCCTGCTCCGTGTCCTGCTCCATGTCCTGTCTGTGTCTTGCCCCATGTCCTGTCCCATGTCCTGTCTGTGTCCTGTCCCATGTCCTGTCCCATGTCCTGTCCCATGTCCCTGCTGCTGCCCCAGGAGCCTCTCCTGGTGACAGTGACACCAAGCCACCACCCCCCCCAGCATCCCAGGAGCATCCCCACATTCCCTGCCCCTTGTTTGGTCCCAGGGGAACATTTGGTCCCCAAAACAGGAAGGGAGGGCCAAGATCATTCCCAAACACAAACACACCAAGGAAGGTTTTCCCTCAGCTGGAAATTTTCCTTTCTCTGCTGGTTTGTTTATTTCAAGTCTCCACGTCGGAGCTGTTGGAGTTTTTTGCAGTTTCTGCAGTTTGTTAAACAAGGAAAAAGCATCCTCCCTATGGCCTGGCTTATTGCAGAGAACGTGGGAAGAGCTCTTCCTTGGAGAGCAGCAGGAAAATAGTGCAGGAAAATTAACTTGGGGCAGGTGATAAATCCTGGGGAGTCTCACCAGTGTTTGTTGTGCTTTTTCCTGCAATAATTTTCCTTTCCAGCATCTCAGACCAGGAATTCTCAGCTCCTGGGGCAGAGGGAAGCTCGAGGGGCAGCCACAGGCTGGGATTTCCTGTATCCCCATCCCCAGGAGGGCACAAATCTCCTCCAGGGATCACACAAGGAGGAGATTCCCAGTCCTGGCTATCCCAGAGCCACGAGGGAGCAGGAAAAGCAGCCAGGCATGGAATTGTCTATATCCCCAATGCCCTGAGCAGCCAGACTGGGAGGCACTGGGAGCACTGGGAACAGTTGGAAGCACTGGGAACACTGGGAACAGTTGGAAGCAATGGGAGCAGTGGGAAGTACTGGGAGGCACTGGGAGCACTGGAAACAGTTGGAATAATGGGAGCAGTGGAAGGCTCTGGGAGCACTGGGAACCATTTGGAGCACTGGGAGCACTGGGAGCACTGGGAGCTGCAGCCCGTGTGGCTGTGGAGTGAAAAGGGCAGGGCTGTGGGGTCAGAGCTGTGGGGTCAGAGCTGTGGGGTCAGAGCTGTGGGGTCAGGAGGGCAGGGCAGATCCTCCTGTGCCAGCTCCAGGAATTCCCGATCCCACAGGTTTGGCATTTTGATTCCCTCAGGGCTTAAGGCGGCTCTGAGCAAACGCTGGAATTCCGAATTCCCCCCAAACCCATCAGGAAGTAAAGGAAGGCTCCTGTCTCAGGTGGTGACAGGAGGTGGAGAAGGGGACATCAAATCACCTGGCAGGCACGGGGGGAGCACAGGACACCTCCTGCTGCTCTTTCCCTTTGGATTTTAATTCAGGGATCGGGAATAAACCGCGCTGCCTTCCCAAACACCATCAAATCCAACCTCAGCAGCCTCCAGGACTGCAATCAGAGGATAAAATCCAGCGTTCCAGGCAGGCTGGAGGCTTTGCTTCCCCTGGGAATTCTGCTTGGACTCTCCACAGGGAAATAGGGATTTTCGTTAGAGTTCCGTGACACAATTCCAGAGACCTCTGGAACACGGTGGGAATTGTGGGTTGGATGGGGACAAACTCGGCCTGGTGGAAATGTCCCTGTCCATGGCAGAGGGTTGGACAATCATCAGGGATGAGCTTTAAGGTCCCTTCCAACCCCAAACCGTCCCGGGATTGTGGGAATTGTGCCCTTGTTGGGAAAGGTGAGACAGGAAAAGCCTACAAATGTGATTGCCTGGCAAGAGATACTAAAAATACAAAACCTGTGAGTGGAATAGAAATGAAAGCTGGTTTGAGATGTGCATGGCAGGCAGGGAGACAGCGACCAGCTGGTGAGGGGCTGGTGGTGGCAAACAAAGGGGCTCCAGGGAGTAGCCCCCAAAATACCAGGGAAAAGGCAGATAAGAAAAGTGTCTTTGGAGTTTAGAATACAGAACGATATGGTGATAGAGGAGTTCTCATAGGCTGCGTGCAAAGTCTGGTCTATGTAAAGTCGAATATTCAACACAAGAGGTGATATAAAGTATTGCAACAAAGACTTGGCTCTCCTATCTTAGCTCTTCCTCAGCTCCCCCTTAGCTTTTCTCTCTGACCCTGCCCTTACCTTACTCTCTTACCCCTCTGACTTTACTCTCTCACCTCCCTCACCCTGATCGCTCCTCTTCCTCTCACCCTTTTACCCCTCTCTCTCTCCCTCTCTCCCCTTGGGGCTCCCTGCAGCCCAGGCTGGTGGCTGGAGGCAGCTGGAGCCCCGTTACCCACGGCCCTTGCAATAAAAACATGTATTCCTGAAGTGTCTCAGGTCTGCAGAGATGCTCCAACATCTCCTCCTCCCTGAGGAGGCGCCGAGTGTCAGGGAGGAGAGTGCATGGACAACATTCCCTCTCCACACCCCAGCAGGAGCAGAATCCTTTGGGATGTTGATTAATTCCCCCTTGGATGAGCAGAGAGTCCCTGGGGCTGCTCCCCCGGTCCTGCAAATCCCGAGTGGGGATGAAGGGAGCGGATCCTCCCCTTGGAATAATGGGATTTTTTTTTTCCTCCCTGAGGAGCTGCCGATGGAGCCAGGGGCGCTGCAGCAGTTTCTATTCTGAGCCAGAAAACAGCAATTAAACCCTGACCCCGCAGCCTCAATTACAGCCACTCAACCCGCAATTAGCCAGCCTCAAACCCCTTCCAAAATATCCCCTTTTCCCAGGAAAATCACCCAGGCACGTTCTGTTGCTATCCCGGGGTGGTTATTAGAAGCCTTGCTCAATATTTGGGCCGGGCCCTGTTGCGTGACCTGTCCTGGCTCTAATTTTCCCTTTCCCTGGGTATTTTTGGGATTTTTGGGGGATTTCGGGGGTGTTTTGTGACGGCACTGCCAGCCTGGCCAGGCACGGATCGCGGTGAGGAACGTCCCAAAGCACAGGGGAAAAATGATCTGGGAATAAAAGGAACTCTCCAGCATCACCAGCTTAGGTAAAACCATTTATTTTGGTGGCTTGAAGTCAAATTCTGCTCCTCCTGTGAGAACCCACAGAGCCCAGAGCAGCTGCTGGGAGGAGGGGGGAAGTATTTATGGCTCAAATTTGCTTTTTTTCCTCAAAAAAAAATCCATCCAGGAAGAGTGTTTGGGGCAGCCACGGTGAGCTCTGTCCCCTCAAAGTCACTCTCGGGCCCCAAAATGGGTTTAAAAGCTGCATTTTTTGCAAAGCCAAGTGCACAAAGACCTGGGACAATTCCGGGATGGAACCAGGATTTGCAGGAGGATTTGGTGACACTGGAGGGTTTTTCCCCACATTAATTATTCCATAGTTTGTTTTCTTTCCCCCTCAGCCTTAATTATTCCACAGTTTTAACCTGACAAACCCAGAGCCCTGCACAGAGCAGGGAAGTTCAACCACTTCTGGCTTTTTCCATCCAGGAACGCTTTGAAAAAACTCAGGAAAAATTAACAGGGATGAGGGAATGATTCAGGGATTTGGGATTTCACACATTTCCCGACACTGACTCCAAATAAAGGCAATTTACCATCCCTGGGCTGCACAACCTGCCACCCAAATCTGCTGATCCCGCCAGGACCAGAAACGCTGCAGCATTGCCCAGCCAAAGGCGTCATTCCTGCTAAAAAGTATTCCAAATTAATCCCATTTTGGCCGCAAAGTTTCCATTAAAGCCCAGAATTTCCCATCCGTGGCGGGCAGGGAGCCAGAAGGATCCACAGGAAATTTCCAGGTGAAATTCCCATGGAAAACAAGGAGCAGAAGAGGCTGGAAGAGCCCGGGAGTGAGAGGGCGAAGTGGGAAAAATCCAAGGACTGGGAAGTTGTGGGGTTTTCCCTGAAATAACCATTTTTATTTTTTTTTCCCCAAAAAAATGTTTTTTTTCCCCAACAAAAAAAAGCTTTCCATTGCCTTCCCATCATCCTGGATCTCTGCTCCTTCCCCACAGAAGTTTATCCAGGTATTTATAATTTTTTTTTTTTTTAAATAAGAAATCTCTCTTTGCTTCAGAACCAGAGTGGAGCATCTCACCCGTCCTTGGAATTGCACAAAATTCCCTCATCCTGGTTCTATTCCTTAGTTGGGAAAGTTGATATTTCATATTTTATATATATATTTATAAAATCTGGATCATATTTCATATATATATATATATATGATCCAAATCTTTACAATATTTATAATAAGAAATCTCTCTTTGCTTCAGAACCAGAGTGGAGCATCTCACCTGTCCATGGAATTACACAAAAATTCCCTCATCCTGGATTTCTATTCCTTGGTTAGGAAAGTTGATACTTTATATATATATATATATATATATATATATATATATATATATATGTAGAAAATATCTGGATTCTATATATATTATATATATATGATCCAGATATTTATAATATTTATAATAAGAACTATCTCTTTGCTTCAGAACCAGGGTGGAGCATCTCACCGGTGCTCACCTGTCCTTGGGATTTACACAAAATTCCTCATCCTGGATCTGTTTTTTCCCCACGGAAGTTTAAATTCGCCCACAATTTGTGCCCCACTGGGACGTCAGCAGGTGATCAGCATAATTCCTGTGATTCCCTCAGTTAAAGGAAGGACAAACCGCTGGAATTATCGACGTTCCCAGGAAAAACTCGGGAAGCAAACAGCATTCAGGGGTGCTGAGAGAGATTTTGGGGTGATTTGAACAGGGCAGGGGGAGGAATTTTATCTCCCTCCTCTCGCTGTGGCCCATCAGACACCTCAAAAAATCCAGAGAAATTTGAGTGATGATTCCAGAGGGTGTAAAAAAAATTTTAAAAAAATTAAAAAAAAATTAGGAGAAAATAAATTTTATAAATATAAATATTTTTTTAAAAAATATTTAAAGAAATTTATTTCTAAAATAAGTAAATAAATACAAATTGATAAATAAATTCCTGCTGTTCCTACACCCCCTCCAGGCTCACACACAAACGCATTCACCCAACTCCCAGGACAATGCCTCAGTGCCGGGGGGGAAAAGAAAAGCTCCTTTTATTCCCGGAATTCCCATCAATGGCTACTTTATCTGGAAATCGAGGCACATGCTTCCCAAACTTCCAGGGGGAGAGGGAGGGGAAAAAAAAAATCTTTCTCCTGAGCCATATTAACGCTTTTGTGGCCGGGAAAAGGAGAAGGAAAAGGAGGGGAAAGGGGAGGAAAAAAGGGAGGGAAGGGAGGAAAAAGGGGAGGAAGAAGGGAGGAGAAAAAGGAGGAAAAAAGTGAGAAATAAAAGGAGGAAAATGGAGGAAAAAGGGGAGGAAAGGGGGAAGAAAAGGGGAGGGAGAAAAGGAGGAAAAGGGAGGAAAAAAGAGGAAAAAAGAGAAGGAAGGGGGAGGAAAAAGAGGAGAAAGGGAGGGAAAAGGGAGGAACAAAAGGAGGAACAGGGAGGAAAAAGGAGAGGAAGAGGGAGGAAAAGGGAGGGGGAAAGGAAGGAAAATACGAGGAAATAATGAGGAAGAAGAGAGGGGGAAAAGGAGGGAAAAAGGAAGGGGGAGGAAAGGGGGAAGAAAAGAAAGGGAAAAGGGAAGGGACGGAAAAGAGGAGGAAAATGGGAGGAAAAAGGGGAGGAAAGGGGTGGAGAAAAAGGAGGAAAAAGAGGCAAAAGGGGAGGAAAAAGAGAGGAAAAGGGGAGGAAAACGGGAGGGAAAAGGAAGGAAAAGGGGAGGGAAAAGGGGAAGGAGGAAAGAGAAGGGGGAAAAAAGGAGTGAAAAAGGAGGAATAAAAGGAGGATAAGGGAGGAAAAAGGGGAGGAGTAGAGGGGAAGGAAAAAGGAGGGAAAATGGAGGAATAAAGGGACGAAAATTGAGGGAAAAGAGGAGGAAAAGGGGAGGAGAAAAAGAAGGAAAAAAGGGAGGAAAAGGGGAAGAGAAAGGAAGGGAAAAGGAGGGGGAATAGGAGGAGAAAAGGGGAAAAGGGAAGGGCAGAAGGGAGGGAAGGTCCCACTCTGGGCTGGCTGGAAGGAGCCCCTCTCTGCAGCTGTGGCTGTCCCTGGATCCCGGGCAGTGTCCCAGGCCAGGCTGGACACCGGGGCTGGAGCACCCGGGACAGCGGGAGGGGTCCCTGCCCAGGGAATGGGACTTCAGCACCCCCAGTCCCAAACCCTTCCAGGATTCCCGGATATTTTGATCACTCCCGGGCTGTTTCATCCTTGCTGAAATTCCCTTCCCAACACAACCGCCCTGCCAGGGAAGGGGGGAATTCCTGACACCCATTCCACTCCATTCCATATTTCCCATTCCATATTTCCCATTCCATTCCATTCCATTCCATTCCGTTCCATTCCGTTCCACTCCGTTCCATTCCATTCCATATTTCCCATTCCATTCCATTCCATTCCATTCATTTCCCATTCCATTCCATTTCCCTTGGACTCCTCTTTCCCATGACCACGACACCAAAAATGTCCAAACTGAGCCCAAATTCCACTGCCCGCCTTTGGAGGAGCCCCAGGGGCACCTCCAAACAGACACAGCTCCACTCACTGACCTCCCACGAGGGTTTTCAGCATTGAAAACTTCATTTATTGAATAAATTTATCCATTCATTTATTCAGCTGGAGTTCCCCTGAGGAATTCACAGCGGAGAGTTCATTTTTCCCGGGCATCCCTGCACTATTTGCTGTTTTCTTTCACCGTTTTTGTGATGCAAATAAATCCCTCCCAGCACAACTTTTCCCCCTCCAGGTTACAGCCTAAAGACACTGGGGCAGGGGGGAAATAAAACTGTGGGGAAATAAATATTAAAAAAAAAGAAAGCGAAATGAATTAAAGTGAAAATCTTCCGTTGGAAGATTAATAAAATACAAACCAATTTTTTTAAATGGACAAGTGAATTTTGTGTTTCTGGGGATCGCAGGCAGGTGTCAGAAACACAAAGGGAAGATTTATTCAGAACCCCCCTAAAAATGATGATAAAAGCACAAATTCAGGACCCACAGATCTTTGCCCTTTGCAGGGTTCCCTTCACACCTTTGGGGGGACCCGGCCCCACAAACTCAGCATTTGGGGTTAGTTTTGGGGTTTGTCCCCTCCCCATTCCCTGGACTCCAGCAGGGTTTTCCCGGTGGTTTTGTTCTTTCCTCCCTGATGGTTTTCACGCCCGTGGCTCATCCCCTGCCCTGATTTAATTTGGTTTTAATTTTAACAATTCCCAACCCAAGGGGAAGCAGCAGCTGCTCGGCTTGGCCCTGGACATCAACACCAGCCTGGGACAGGGCAAAAGGGACCTGAACTGTCCAAAAGGGACCAGGAGACACCAAAAGGGACCTGAGCAGTCCTAAAGAGACCTGGATGGACCAAAAAGGACCTGAGAAGACCAAAAGGGGTCTGAACAAACCAAAAAGGAACCAGAAGAGACCAAAACGGACCTGAAAAGACCAAAGGGGACCTGAGCAGACCACAAGGGACCAGAACAGATCAAAAGGGACCTGAACAAATCAAAATAGGACCAGAGCACACCAAAAAGGGATCAGAACAGACAAAAAAGGACCAGAACCATCCAAAAGGGACCAGAAGAGACCAAAAGGGACCTGAGCAGCCCTTAAATGCCCTTTGTTTTTGCCTTTGAGGCACTGAACATCCCTCCTGCTGCTGCTGCTGCTGGCAGAGCCCTTCTGGGAGCTCTGGGTTAATTGATTTATCTGCTGAGTAATTTCAGGGCTGCAGAATTGCTCAGGTGCCAGCCCTGGGAGCACAGAACTCGGTGGGCAGGATTAAAGCAGGGGATTGGCTTTAAAATTCCCATTTCTCAGGCTGCTTTTGGGTGAAAAGGGCCTTAAAAATTCGTCTCGTTCCACCCCTTCCCCTGCTCCAAGCCCCATCCAACCCGGCCTTGAAGGAGGTTTTTAAAATCCTTTCTCTTTCATTTTTGTTGCTCGTTTAATTCTTATTAATTATTAATTAATTAAGCAGAAACTTCCACGACTTTATCAATGAGGAGCAGTGAGAATCCAGCTGGAAGCAGGACACAATCCCACCACACGCTGCTCTGGGTTTTTTATATTTTAAGGTGCTGAAAGAACATTTTTAAACCTCCTCCTCCTCTCAGCAAACAGCTCAGACCCTCTTCAATTTGTTTAATAATTGTGCTGCTGAAAGACATTAAAAAAAAAATTTAAAAAATAAAACAGCAAATCTTTGCTGAAACAAAGCAAAGAAACCACAAAAACGCTGAATTTGTGAGCTGGACTCTCTGCTGGACGTGGTTCATGGCAATTATCAAATAAAGGAAAATCACATTGTGATACAGAATGAGATTAAGGGAAATAAAATTAAAAAAAAAAATAAAACAACCTAATGGCAGCTCAGGACTTGAAAGTTTCAGTCAGGGTTGATTTGGGGTCAGTCCTGGAGGGAGGAATGAATTCCTGTGTGCAGGGGAAGGGTCTGGGGGCTGAGAGGTTCTGAGGGGCTGGAGAGGAAAATCCAGAGAAATTGGGGAGCAGGGAAGAGGAGGGGACACTCCCAGCCCTGTGAGGTGCCAGGAAATGACCCAGCCCCAGCTGGTTGTTGTTCCTCCTGGAGATGTCCATGGATAAAAAGGAATTTTTATGGCCAGAGCAGGGGGACGTTCCTTATCCCAAATCTCATTATAATATCCCAACAATACCCCAAATCTCTTGATTATCTCATTTATCACACCAAAATCACAGCTGCCATCCCCACGCTGGCAATGGTCACAGTGCAGAGTCACTCCTGGAATGAAATGGGCTCACCCCAAAAATCCATCAAATCCTAGCAGTGTGTGTGGCAGGAGGGACAGGAAGGAGGGAAAAATCCCCAGATTCCCTGGGAAATTCCCAGGGCTCAGAGGGGAAGTGTCAGCTCCAGTCCCAGGCAGGAATTCATCCTTCAACACACCAGTGGGCAGAGAAATGCTGAATTTCCAGCAGGCAGGGACGAGTAAAGCCCAGCAGGTGCTGATGGAATTGCAAAGGGCTCCCAGCTCTTTTGGGGGGCAGGGGGCTTCCTGCAGCAGAACCAGCCCAGGGGATCCAGGAGCCTGTGGGGAGCTCCCAGAGGAATTTGGGACCCACCAATGGGGTCAGGCTCTGCACCCCCAGCCACTGACACCCCACCTTGCCCTGTGACGGTCACACAGGAGAACCTTGCACAGAAAATTAAGGAATTTCAGGTCCCTTCCAGCCCAGCCACTCCGTGAAATACCGGCCAAAAGGACCCTGGGAATTGTTCATTCCACAGTAATCCAAAGACCTTCACCTTTAGAATATCACGGGCTCTGAAGCAGCTTTTTGCAATAAAATCACTGCAGTTTTTCCACCCTGGTCCGTGGAGGGGATGAGGAGATGTTTAATTACCCCTGTAATTACCCAGGTAATTCCCTGAGCAGAGGGGCTGGAGTCTCCTCCCTGGGATCCTCTGACCCCCCTGAGCTCCACCTGCAACCACCAGACCTGAAAACCTCTCAGTGACAGCAAATCCACCTGGGTTTGATCCCAAAACCTGGAGGAATCAGGGATGGGAAGGGGGAAATGGACTAAAGCTGGATTTGTCCTCGACACAGCCTAAATTAAGACAGCCACACACAACACAGCCACAGCTCCACCAGAGACACCCTGAACAACAGTCAGAGGGACAGAAAAGGGAGAGGCAGCAGGAAAAGGTGTTGGATCAGAGCCTGGGTAAAAGCAGGGAGAAGGGAAAGGTGGGATCAGAGCCCAGCTGGAGGTTCTGGCTCAGGGCAGAGCTCGCTGTGCCCTCCCTGAATTAAGATTTCAGGTTTCACCACGACCCCCCTGAGCTCCACCTGCTACAGCCAGACCTGAAAACATCCCGGTGACAGCAAATCCACCCGGAGATCCTTGATCCCAAACCCTGGAGGAATCAGGGATGGGAAGGGAGGAAATGCACTAAAGCTCCCAGAGATTGGACACAATCCTGTGCCCTGAGCTCTGGGATGGCCCTGCTGGGGCAGGGAGGTGACACCAGTGACCCCTGGGGTCCCTCACACCCAGTTCAGGGATTCACATCCCCCTTCCATCCTCTGCTGCCTCCAGAACGGGATCCCAGGAGAGCTGAGCCCCCTCTGTGCCCAGGGGATGGGGCAGAGGCCACAGGCTCCTCCTGAAGAACAATTAATCTTCCATTCCCCACTGGAATTTCAGCAGATTATTAAAACAATCAGTTTAATTAGCGAGGTGGCCCTCCAATTACCCTGAAATCATCCAGGCTCAGCTGTCAGGGCATGGCCACGGCTACAATCCATCCCTTCCTCCTGGTCCTCACTCACGCCTCAATTCACACCCCAAACCTCCTCTTTTCCCCCTAAAATCTCTCAAATATTGGGAATGTTTTGTCTGGAAGCAGCAGAATCCAAGGCTTACTTCATGCTCTGGCCTTGGGGTGTGTCCAGGGCAGAGACTGGGAAGCATCCAGGAGGAGTTTGAGGTCTGAAAAGAAATACTAAATCCGGCTCAGTGCCCTCACGGCCGCCCTGGGCTCTCCCTGTGCCTCCCCCAGCCGGGAAATATCCCAAGGGGAACGAGAAATGTTTGAAGGATCTTCACTGAACTTTTAATAAAGATTCTTTCCAGCATTATAATTGAGATTTCGGGTTTCACCACGGTGCTCCTGAGCTACAAACAGCCTGGAAATATCTCAGTGACAGCAAATCCACCTGGATTTGATCCCAAAACCTGGAGGAATCAGGGATGGGAAGGGGGAAATGGACTAAAGCTGGATTTGTCCTCGACACAGTCTAAATTCTGAGCAGCCACACTCAACACAGCCACAGCTCCACCAGAGACGCCCTGAACAACACTCAGAGGGAATTCTGAGGGAGGGAACAGAGAGAAGGGGAAGAGGAAAGGGAAAAGAGGAAGAGGGAGAGGGGAAAAAGGAAAAGGGAAAATAGGGAAAGGGAAAAAAGGAAAAGAGAAAAAGGGGGGAAAAAGGGGGGGAAGGGGAAAAGGGGGGGGAAGGGGAAAAAAGGGGGCAAAAAAGGGGGAAAAAGGGGAAAAAAGGGGGGGAAAAGGGGAAAAAGGGGGAAAAAAAGGGGGGGGAAGGGGGAAAAAGGGGGAAAAGGGGGAAAAAGGGGGAAAAAGGGGGGGAAGGGAGGGAAAAGGGAGGGGAAAGGAACAGGGAAAAAAAGAACAGGATAAATGGAAAAGGAAAAGGAACTCGATGACCTCAGAGGGTTTTTCCACCAGTCAGGACCCTGCGATCCCAGGCTGGAGTTCAACAAGGGCAGCTCATTTAGAAATAACATTATTTTTAATCATGACCTAAAATTAGCAGCAGCATCAGAAAGTTTGGATCCTCTGACACAGCAATTCCAGGCCTGCCACGGAAAGAGCTCCACGAGAGGCTGGGCACCTGCTAAAACCCCAATTATCCTGAAATCCCAATTATTCTGAAATCCCAATTATGCTAAAACTCTGATTATTCCAAAATTCCGATTATGCTAAAATCCCAATTATTCTAAAATCCCAGTTATTAAAATGATACCCAAATGATTCTAAACTCCCAAAGATTCACACGCCAGGGTTTAATCCGGCTGGGATTGCAGGGACAGTGCTGGGGACACCACCCTGGGAAGGGGCCAGAGCTGAGGGTGGAGACACAGCATCCACAGGGAAAGGAGGGGAAAAGGGGAAAAAAGAGGGGAAAAGGAGGGGAAAAGGAGGGGGAAAAGGAGGGGGAAAAGGAGGGGGAAAAGGAGGGGGGGAAGAGGGGGAAAAAAGAGGGAGAAAGAGGGAGAAAGAGGGAGAAGGAGAAAGAGGGAGAAAGAGGGAGAAAGAGGGAGAAAGAGGGAGAAAGAGGGAGAAAGAGGGAGAAAGAGGGAGAAAGAGGGAGAAAGAGGGAGAAAGAGGGAGAAAGAGGGAAAACAGGAAAAAGAAGAAAAAAGAGGGGGAAAAGGAGGGGGAAAAGAGGGGAAAAGGAGGGGGAAAGAGGGGAAAAGAGGGGGAAAAGAAGGGGAAAGAGGGGGAAGAGGGGGAAGAGGGAAAAGAGGAAAAAAGAAGGGAAAAAAGAGGGGGAAAGAGGGGGAAAAGAGGGAAGAAAAAGAGGGAGAAGAGGGAAAAGAAAGAACAGGGGAAAGAAAAATGAGGGAAAAGAAAGAAGAAGGAAAAGAAAGAAGAGGAGAATCAGCGTCACCTCCCCCCGGCGACAGGTGAGGAGCTGTCACCTCCCCCTGCAGTGACACCGGATTTATTATTCCCACTCGGGTTCCTCTGCTGACATTGAATGGCTTTTCTTTTTCTCCTTTTTGTTGTTTTTTTTTTTAATCACTTGGATTTCTCACTCTTTGTGCAGCACTTTCCCGGAATTCAGAGTCATCCGAAGGAAGTGCCAGGCAGGCTGGGATAAATTATTCATGGAAGGGAGGATTCACAGGTATGAGACGGAGAGGGAAATATATAAATATAGAAGTAAAAATATATAGAAATATATATTACAATATAGAAATATAAAATACATAAAAATGTAAAAATAGGAGTAAATGTAGATATAAATAGGCACAGATAAATATAAATACCATTTCCTATCTATCTCTTGCAGAGGTTGCTGTATAAACACAGAGAACACAACAAGAGACACTTCCAAAAAAAATGAAATAAGGCAATTCCTTTCTCGAAAAAGAAGGAAAAGGAACCCCCAAATCTGCCAATAAATTTCCAGGAATTCAGCACCAATGTGCTCCAGACAATTCCATTTACCCACGTGGATCCTGCACTGATTTCAGTTCCTTTTGGTTGTTCTCAGCTCTGGAACCACTTTTTTTATTATTATTTTCAGGGGATCCCAGAACATTCCAAGCTGGAAAGGACCCCCAAGGATCCTCGAGGCCAAATCAAGCCCCAAAAATCCCCAGTGAGAGTCTCATCCGCACCTGAGCCAGGTGCCAAATCCAGCTGGAGCCACTGTCCTGCTGTGGATGGATCCACTGGGATTCCCTCAGAACCACAGCACTGAGTTCTCCTCTCCTCTCCTTCCCTTTCCTTTCCCTCTGTGCAATGGTTTTTGATCCTGGTTTCATCCTTGATTCAGGAATCTGAATCCCAGAAGGCTTTGGGTGGGTTTGGGATCTTCAATCCCAGCTCATTCCACCCCCAGGGACACCTCCCAGTGTCCCAGTGTCCAGCCTGGCCTTGGGCACTGCCAGGGATCCAGGGGCAGCCACAGCTGCTCTGGCAATTCCAGCCCAGCCCCTGCCCACCCTGCCAGGGAACAATTCCCAGTTCCCAATCTCCCATCCAGCCCTGCCCTCTGGCAGTGGGAAGCCATTCCCTGGCTCCTGTCCCTGCAGCCCTTGTCCCCAGTCCCTCTGCAGCTCTCCTGGAGCCCCTTTAGGCCCTGCCAGGGGCTCAGAGCTCTCCCTGGAGCTTCTCCTCTCAGCTCTCCCAGCCTGGCTCCAGAACCATGGAATGGTTTGGGAAGGGCTCTAAAGACCACCCAGTCCCACCCAGGGTCACCTTCCCTCATCCCAGGCTGCTCCAACCCCATCCAGCCTGGCCACAGATCCATGGAAACAACTCAGGGAGCAAAAATGAAGATCTGGGAGTAGATGCAGCAGCCCTGATTCCTGAGCTACAATTTTTTTTCCCCGTCAGTATCGAAACATTTGTCAATATTTAGGTTTGGCTGAGGGTTTTATTCAACATTGCGACACGGAGCCGGGTTTCCAGTAAGTGCAGAAATCTGAGTCAGAGCCTGGGCAGGAGCAGCAGAGCCCAGCCCAGGGGCCAGCGCTGGGTCTGGTCCAGGTAGGCTGAGCTCAGCCTGCCTAACTCAGCACCCACAGGGGTTGAATTCACCAGGGCTGGGTGTCCCAGAGGCACCCAAAGGAAAATCTCCGACCAAATCCTTCCTCCTCCAGCTGGGAACGGAGCTGGGTGTAGGACAGGGAGCTCTGAGCTGGATCAAACTTCCTTTCCTTTCCTTTCCTTTCCTTTCCTTTCCTTTCCTTTCCTTTCCTTTCCTTTCCTTTCCTTTCCTTTCCTTTCCTTTCCTTTCCTTTCCTTTCCTTTCCTTTCCTTTCCTTTCCTTTCCTTTCCTTTCCTTTCCTTTCCTTTCCTTTCCTTTCCTTTCCTTTCCTTTCCTTTCCTTTCCTTTCCTTTCCCTTCCTTTCCTTTCCTTTCCTGCTGTTGGTTTTCCATGTGGAGCTGGCCTTTTCCAGCACAAACCCCGCTCACTTTAGAGGGGACTATCAGGGTTGAGAGTGAGCACTTACACTCAGCGAGGCACCACTTGCTTTTATTCTTAGTTTTTACTTTGCTTTTGGCTGAAATCTCTATTTTTCACCTGGGGAAGGGCTGAGTGCAGGACAGGGAGCTCTGAGCTGGATCAACCCCCAGCTTTTGGCTGAAATCTTCATTTTTCACCTGGGTGTAGAAGAAGGAGATTTGGGATGGGTTAAACCCCAGCCCTGGGGCTAAACCTGGTTTTAAGGGGGTTTGCAGACACTCAGAGCACACAGGGAGGATGCAGGGACACATCTGTGGCACCTGGTCCCGCCCTCCAGCCCGGGATCCTGAGCTCCAGGAGCATCCCAAATCCCAAAGGCTCCGAGCCTGAGCTGTGCTGTGGGTTCACTGCAAACCCACAGAGCTCCTGGACATTTGCCATGCCATGGATCTGTCCCTGCGTCCTTCACGTGTCCCCAGGCCTCTGGGACTGCCTAAAAACCCCCTAAAAGCCGGATTTATGCACCACTGCTGGGGTTTAACCCAGCCTAAATCTCCTTGTTCTACAGCCAGTCATTCCCCGGGTGAAAAATGAAGATTTCAGACAAAAGCAAAGTAAAAATTAAGAATAAAAGTAAGTGGTGCCTCGCTGAGTGTAAGTGCTCACTCTCAACCCTGATAGTCCCCTCTAAAGGGAGCGGGGTTTGTGCTGGAAAAGGCCAGCTCCACATGGAAAACCAACAGGAGAAATAAATCCCCGTTCCTGGAGGAATAACGAGCCCAAACCCAACAACAATCCTCATTAATTAAAGCCAGCGCGGCCTCCCCAGAATGACAGACAGATGGAGAAACAACAACAACGAGGGGAGAACAGCAGGAAAAATTGTCAAACACTCCGGGTGGAAAAGGAGGAGACGGATCCAGGGCTGGTTTTGAGGGATGGATCGGGGTGAGGGGAGCGAGCTCAGCCCCAGCCCGGGCACAGCCACAGCGCCCGCGGGCACCGGGCACAGAACAAAGAGCTCCGGCCTCTGAAAAGGGACCGTTCCTACTTCAATTCACACCCCGAATGAGCGCAGGGCAATCAACGAGCCCGCTGTTAATTATGCCGGGAGTGAGGCACAGGTGGGGCAGGAAACAACCGGGGGTCCAAAAAGCCCTGAAAAATCAACACCTGGGGAAGTCCAGCGAGGCTGGGGGTGCTCAGGGGAGCCACAAAAAGGTGTCCCCGTGTCCCCCCCCCCAGGACACACAGACTCTGGGACACAAAGGACGGAGATTTTCCTGGGTTTTGGTGTTTTTCCCCCCTGGCACTGCTCATTCCATGCACGGAAATCACGGAGCGATGGCTTTGGGCCATCCACCCGCCAGGAGCTGACAGCTCGTGGTCACTCCTGGGAGCCAGGGCTGTCCTTCCCAGCAGGGAATGAGATGTTTTCCCTCCTCTCCGGCTGAAAATCCGAGACTGGAGCTTTCCCCAGCCTGCTTTGTCCCTTTGGATCAGCTTCAGTAGGAAAGGATCTTCCCACAGCCTGTAAATCTCTCACCCTGCGCCACGAGGAGGTTCCAGCTGGGGAAGGATTCCAGCTGGAGGAGAATTGCAGCCTCATCCCGCAGCAGGGGACAGCCGTGGCGGGCCGGGAAGGGCTGGGACAGCCGGCAAACAGGGAGGAGAAGGATGGATGGAGGGATGGATGGATGGATGGAGGGATGAGGGATGGATGGATGGATGGAGGGATGGATGGATGGAGGGAGGGAGGGAGGGAGGGAGGGAGGGAGGGAGGGAGGGAGGGAGGGAGGGAGGGAGGGAGGGAGGGAGGGATGGATGGATGCATGGATGGATGGATGGATGGAGGGATGGATGGATGGATGGATGGATGGATGGATGGATGGATGGATAGATAGATGGAGGGATGGCACAGCTCGGGCTGCTCTCCTCCTGCCAGACACTTTGGGAGATCCGATTTCTCCCCTCGCTGCCCTTGGGCCAGGTTCAACAGCGTGAGAGGGTGAGAACGGGGAAAGTGAGCAGGAGGTCATGTCCACGGCCAGGAAAACCCGGGGAAATCAGGAGAAACTTGGAGGATGCAGAAGTTTCCGGACAGACAGCTGCCAGCCCTGAGCGCTGAGCCCCTGCAGATTTTCTTCACTCCTTCCTGCCTTTTGTTTTCATCTCTCGGAGCAGCAGAGGGAGCAAAGCCGAACCCTCCCGCAGCTGCCAGAGCTTCGGGATGCAGATTCCTGCCCCCAGGAGAGGAGGAAATAAATTGGGAGGGGGGAAAAAATGAAAGAAATGAAAGAAACTTAAAGAACCCCAGGAAAGGAGGAAAGGGTGACAGTCATACGAACAGACCTTCCAAACACGGGTTTGGAGGATCAGGCCCTTCCTGGGCAGCCAAGGGCATCCTGTGGTGCCAGCACGGGATGGAAAAGTGCCTGGAAGAGACCAGGAGAACACAGGGAAGGGCCCAGGCACTGCAGGGCTGGGGTTTGGTGTTTTCCTGCTGGATTTGACCTCCCTCACACACTGAGATGTGTGTCCTGACCCTCCGGACACAGCACAGAGAGATTCCAGCCCCTGGAATGGGGGACAGAGGGCTGAGGGACAGGCCGGGGCCACCTGGGGGACTCTGCACCCCTGCAGCTCCAACCCCTGCTCTGGGACAGGGACAGGGACAGGGACAGCAGCCAGGGCACGGCTGGAGCTGGGCCAGGGCAGGCTCAGGCTGCAGAGCAGGGAAAGGTTCTTCCCCCAGAGGTGCTGGGCACTGCCCAGGCTCCCCAGGGAATGGGCACGGCCCCGAGGCTGCCAGAGCTCCAGGAGCCTTTGGACACCAGGGGTGACAGGCTGGGGTTGGTGGGGGTCTGGGCAGGGACAGGGGTGGCACTGGATCATCCTGGTGGGTCCCTCAGCTCTGGGTGTTCTGTGGCTCCAAGATCCTCAGCTCAGATCCCAAGGGAAAGCCCAGCTACAGGAGATCCAAAGCTCTGAGGAAACCTCTGAGCCCAGCACGGGATTCTGGAGATGGGGCTGGTCCAAATAACCCTTCCCACAGGGACTGTTCATTCCCTAAAGGAAGGGGAAAATGGGGGGAAAACGGGGAAGGAGAAGGAGAAGGAGAAGGAGAAGGAAAGGGAAAGGGAAAGGGAAAGGAAAAGGAAAAGGAAAAGGAAAAGGAAAAGGAAAAGGAAAAGGAAAAGGAAAAGGAAAAGGAAAAGGAAAAGGAAGGAATTTGCCGCTGTCCAGGCTGTGAACAAGTTGCTAATTTAACCTGATGAACCCCGGCAGTGTCCCAGAGGCAGCCCCTCCTGTCCCAGCTCCTCGGGGCCACAGCAGGCACAGGTGGCATCAGACCCTCCAGCCCCCTGAGTGAATTCATTAATGGGAACCAACACATCCATCACAGGGCTCAGCCAGGGACAGCTCCAAACCAAACCATGAAAGCTGTACAAGTTATTAAACCAAACACTTTGCAGCAGTTTCAGCTCTTTCCCCCCTGAATTCCCATTGAGTTTTATAATAAATATAAAAGTGTTCAATCAAAGAGTCAGTGTGGATCTGGAGCCTCTGTGCAGGGGCTCTCCTGGAGCCTCACAACCTCTGTTTGGCAAAAATCCTCAGAACTAACCCAGAACCTTGCTGGCCTCCCCAAAGCCTGTTCTCCAGGAGGGTGGGAGAGTCCGGGTCACAAGCTGGGACCTTCCACGGGTCCCTTCTCCAGCATCCAAGGGATTGAGAGGGAATTCTCCTCCCAGCACGAGCTGCAGACTCCCCAGGGACAGCAGCCTGTCCTCAGCCCCAGGGATCTCCACTGACATTTGTTAGCAAGTATTTCTGGGGGTTAATTGATAGAAAATCTGGCGAACCCTGGATGGCACCTCGGACACCACAGAAATCTCAGGGCGGGGTGATTTGAGTGAGGTCAGACAGGAGGAAAGAGTCCCACAAAGTGACAATTTTCAGTTTTCCTTTAAACACTGAGGGGTTTTTCCTGAGGGCCCAAGGTCGGCTCTGGAACTTTCCAGAAGCTCTGAACCCTGAAATCTCAAATCCCCCACACCCAAGGTGACACCAGGGAACACAAATGTCATGCCCCAGGTGGCACCAGGGGACACAAACTCAAATATGACACTTTCAGTGATACCAGGGGACACAAATGTCACACCCCAGGTGGCATCAGGGAACACAAACTCAAATCGCCCACACCCCCAGTGACACCAGGGGACACAAACTCAAGTGTCACATGCCAGATGGCACCAGGGGACTCAAGTGTCACACCCCAACTGACACCAGAGGACACAAATGTCACACCCAGGTGACACCAGGAGACACAAACTCAAGTGTTCCACCTCCAGTAGCACCAGGGGACTCAAGTGTCACACCCCAAGACACCAGGGGACACAAATGTCACACCCCGAGTGGCAGCAGGGGACACAAACTCAGATGTCACACCTCCAGCAGCACCAGGGGACACAAATGTCACACTCCAAGTGACACCAGGGGACACAAACTCCAGTTCTCCACACCTCCAATGACACTGAGGGACACAAATGTCACACTCAGGTGACACCAGGAGACACAAATGTCACACTCCAAGTGACACCAGGGGGCACAAACTCAGATGTCACACCTCCAGCGGCACCAGGGGACACAAATGTCACACTCAGGTGACACCAGGAGACACAAATGTCACACTCCAAGTGACACCAGGGGGCACAAACTCCAGTTCCTCACACCTTCAATGACACCAGGGGACACAAATGTCACACCTCAGGTGACACCAGGAGACACAAATGTCATACCCCGAGTGGCAGCAGGGGACACAAACTCAGTATCACACCTCCAGTGGCACCAGGAGACACAAATGTCACACCTCAGGTGACACCGGGGGACACAAATGTCACACCTCCAGTGGCACCAGGGGACACAAATGTCACACCCAGGTGACAGCAGGGGACACAGCCCTGCAGGACTGTCTATGTTCCCTGGCTCAGCGCCGTTTTCCCCGGAGGATCCAGCCCAGTCCCGCTGGGATCAGACCCGGCTCCTCATCCCTCCCTTGGGGCAGCCCAGAGAGCAAACCTGATCTCCTCCTCATCAGCCAGGGGCTAATTAGAAATCAGAAAAATAAACCTAGAGGAGCACCTCATTATCATCTGCTCACCCTCCTCCTCCCCCCAGCCCAGAGCCCCCCAGACGAGAGGACAAAGGACATTTTAACATTTTAACATTTTCAATTTAATGATTGTTTCTGGAAAAGCCTCGTGGCCAGCTCTGCGTTCCTGACTCCAGTTACTCCCTACAGGTAACTCCAATTATTTCATTTCATTTCATATTTTTTATTATTTAACTTAATTTTCCGTTCCTCCTAACCATGAAATATTTGGGAAAACAGCGCAAAGAGCTGTTATTAATCTCTGCCAGAAATCCTCAAGTTTTGCATAAATTTACTCTGGGCTTGCAGGAAGAGATTCTGTGAGGAGCAGAGAGGCCTCTCCCTGTTCCCACCTGGAGAACAGAAAACAGCACCTTTGGTTTTGGCTTCCAAACCTTTAATTTAACATTTTAACCTTTAATTGAAACGGTTGCTGCATTTGAGGCACTGGCACTTCTGAAATAAAGCAAAAGGAGCAGCTCCAGATAAAAAAAGGTAAAAATCAAAGGGAGTCAGAGCAAAATTTTGGTGGAAAAATCCAACAGCATTTTGGAAAAAGTCACGGACACCACTGCAGGAGAAATTCATCCAGGAGCAGTGGGAATGAAGGAGAGCAGCCCCAAAGCTTCCAAACTGAAATAAATAAATTTATTCAAATAAATAAATTTATTCATTCAAATTGAAATAAATACATTTGATAGAAGTTTTGAATTTTTAATAATGAAATAAATAATTGTAATCCGTTTTAAAGGAATAAATTATAAATAAGCTGCCGTTAGTGAGGTCTTTAATCACTGCCAGAGATGCAAAGAGCCAAAATTATCCTGTGGATCCGACTCCGGTATTCCAAGAGATCCCAGAGTTGGAAATTAATCAAATTTTTTAAAATTTTAACTAATTTTAGTCGGGTCTTTGCCCAGCAGGGAGGGAATTGAAGATTCTCCTCAAAGGATTCGTTCACCAGGTGAGGGCTGATGAGTTTAACTCCTCACAGAATCTCTTGCTGCAAGCCCAGAGGAAATTCATGGAAAATTCAGGAACCTCTGGCAGAGATTAACAACAGCTCTTTGAGCTCTTTCCCCAAATATTTCCCAAAATTAAATTAAATTAAAAATAAAATGGAAGCTGAAATTGTCAATAATCAATAGGAAATAAAGCACTAAAACTGGCTGATCTGGGACTGATGCCATTGGACCGATGAATTTCTCTGGGGTTTTCATGGATAAATATGGGATAATCCCACGTGGGATGATTTTCCCTGCACAACCAGCAGTGTGAGGGTGGAATGATTCCTGTGGCCCATCCTGGCCAGGATAAAGCAATGCCTCGGTTCTCTAACACCAAAAATGCTGCTGGAGAGGATTTTAGTTTGGTTTTCCTGCACTTTTGGGGACAGCCAGCGGTGTGACTCTGTGGCTTTTCCCAGTGGAAGACATCCCAGATGATTTCGAGTCCCATCCCATTTTCCAATTCTGTGATTCCACCAATAATTAGAGAAAAGGAATTCAGGGAGAGCTCCAGCACCAGTCCCACCCTTCCCCAGGAGATTCCAGGTGGCTTTTCCAAGGCCTGTGCTCCTGTGCACACAGCAAGGGCTGTGCGTGCTCCAGGAATCCAGCCCCAATTCCAGAGCTGGAATTCAAAGGGATGGAATCCTCAATCCCAAATTCCAATTCTGCCATTTAAAGGGACAGAATCCATCCCCAGTTCCAGTTCTGGAATCCAAAGGGACAAAATCCCAAATCCCAAATTCCAGTTGTAGAATTAAAAGGGACAGAATCCATCCTGAATTCCAGCTCTGGAATTCAAAGGGACGGAATCCATCCCAAATTCCAACTCTGGAATTCAAAGGGATGGAATCCATCCCAAATTCCAAATTTGGAATTCAAAGGGACAGAATTCATCCCGAATTCCAACTCTGGAATTCAAAGGGACGGAATCCATCCCAAATTCCAAATTTGGAATTCAAAGGGACAGAATCCATCCCAAATTCCAAATTTGGAATTCAAAGGGACGGAATCCATCCCAAATTCCAACTCTGGAATTCAAAGGGATGGAATCCATCCCGAATTCCAAATTTGGAATTCAAAGGGACAGAATTCATCCCGAATTCTAACTCTAGAATTCAAAGGGATGAAATCCATCCCAAATTCTAGTTCGGGAATGCAAAGGACAGAATCCATCCTGAATTCCAATTGTGGAATTAAAAGGGACAGAATCCATCCTCAATTCCAGTTCTGGAATTCAAAGGGACGGAATCTCAAATCCCAAATTCCAGTTCTGGAATTCAAAGGCACGGAATCCATCCCGAATTCCAAATCTGGAATTCAAAGGGACAGAATCCATCCCGAATCCCAACAAAAAGCTGCCTCCAAGCCACTGCACTCCTCCTCCGGGGCCCGGGAGTGTTGTCACTCCTGTGACGGTTCCCAGGTGGACTTTGGCTGCTCAGGAAGAGCAGCTGGAGCATCCCAGAACATCCCCCAGGGCCAGAAAACAACACCCAGCGCTTCTAAAGCACTAATTACACGCAGCACTAATTAACCCCAGCCTTCCCCCGAACATTCCGACGTTCCCAACCAGCCTGACTCAGCCAAAATGTGACGGGCCGGGGATGAACCCGAGGCGCTCGGGAGAGGGAGAAATTTGAAACCCGGGGGTTCTTCGGGCGCCGAGGGCTGAATGTCCCCCCGGGAGGTGAGGTCACTCCCTGCCTCAGGAGAGGGATATTTCGGGATTTGGGGGGTTATTTCAGCACTCAGGCCACAGAAACACCAACCTGAAGACGTCAGGTGAAGGAGGGGAAATAAAAATACACATTTTGTCTGCCAGCAGCTGGAGCTGTGGGAGTGGGGGACACAGGAGCAGCTTGGGGGGATTTGGGGAAAGGAGGAGATTTGGCGTTTTGTGGTGAGGGTGGTCAAAGGCTGGCACGGGATGCCCCAAACCTGGAAATACCCAAGGAAAGGGTTTTTTTTTTTACTTTGAGGGTGGTCAGACACTGGCACGGGATGCCCAGAGAAGCTGTGGCTGCCCCATCCCTGGAAAAACTCAAGGCCAGGCTGGACGAGGCTCTGAGGAGCTGGTTCAGGGGTTTAGGGGTTCAGGGGAAGGTGCTGCTCATCAAAGGGGTCGGACTCAATGACCCTTAAATGTCCCTTTGAGCTCCAGCTCTTTGTGATTCCCTCCAAGTGATTTCCAATGCTTGGAGTTTTGGAGGGAAAAAAATGGATGAATTCTAAACACGCCCTTTTTGTTTCCTCTCTCCCCTTTTCCTGTGGGTTGTCTTGGCACAGAGGGCCCCTGAGAGGTACAAACAGAGGGACAAACGCAAACCTGACCCTAAACCCCACAAGCAGCCCTAAAACCCCTCCCAGGGGCCCACTGCCTCGTCCTTCCTCTCAGTCCTCTCCCCCAGCCCAGCCCGGGGTTGTTTTCCTCTCCTCCCGCCGTGATTGAGGGGATGCTGAGGCTTTAAACACAGCAGAGGAATTATAAATTGCGAGATCAGAAGGAAAGGAGGCAGGGAAAAAAAAAAAGCAGGCTCCGGTTTTCTCCCTCCTCGTGTCAGGTGAGATGAGTCATTTCTGCCACAAGACATCCAAAAGGAGTCTTTTAAGGATGCAGAAAAGAACGGAACACGTGGATGAAAGGCTGTTAAGAGCAGAGGGTTGCAATTAAAAAATGTTTCTGTATCACTACCGCGGAGCGCTGCTGAAACCACGGGGGATTTTCAGCCTCTCTCTCTCTCTCTCTCTCTCAAATCTAAAATTCTATTTTAGGGCTAGAACTGAGCTCCTTAACGGGGAAAACTACCTGGGAAAGCGGCGCAGAACAGTTCGGTCCCCGAGCCAGATGGAGCCACTTTGGCCCCGATCAATCACTGTCTGGTTTTATCCTCAAATGACCCCCAGGAAAAAAAAAACAACCCAACAAACCATAAATAAATTAAAATAAATCCCTGCTTGCAAACGAGCAAGAATCTCGTGCTCAGCACTCGGCGTTCGCATCCTTCCCCCGGCTCGGGGTTTTTTGGAAGGAGCCGCGAACGTTTCCAATGGCAACCGCGAAATGTCCCATCAGAGTCAGCTGTTGATTGTTCTCCCCAGCGCCGAGCTGACAGGATGGTGATGATTGCAGGAATTAAAATCCCCTTCTTTCCCTGATTTCCATCCCTGCTCCCCGCGGGACCCTGCGGTGACCATCTGGGCAGGGTCTGCAAATCTCTCTCTCTTTTTTTTTTTTTTTTTTTTAACTGTTTTTTTTTGGTTTGTTTTGCAGCCAGGATGGGGGTTGGTCTCAGCCCTCCTGCTCCTCTCCGAGCTCATTTCCCTCCGCCAGCCCGAGCCCGTGTCCTTCCCGAAATGCCAAAAACAGGGAGCAAAGGCACCGCTGGAAACGGGGCTTGGATGTGGAACATGACAGGGGATGTTCCGAAAAATCCCAGCCTGAAGCAGCCCTGGATTCTGCTCCATGCCATGGGATCATCCCATAAACATTCCTGGGTGGGAATGGGGGAAATCAGGATCTGCTCCCAGGGAACAGGGACAGGAGGAGAGGGAACGGCCTCAGGGGAGGCTCAGGGTGGAATCAGCAGCAGGAATTTCCCCATGGAAAGGAGGCTCAGGGCTTGGAAGTGCCCAGGGAGGTTTGGATTCCCCATCCCTGGAGGTGTCCCAGGAATTCCTGGAGGTGGCACTCAGGGCTCTGGGCTGGGGACAAGGTGGGCATCAGGCACAGGGTGGATTTCGTGACCTTGGAGGGCTTTTCCAGCTTCAATGATCCTGAAATTCTATCTATTTATCTTTATATATTTGGACTACTCTATATATTTATACATATATTATACAGTATACATAAATTATACAGGCATAAATAATAATAATCATGGTTAATAATATAGTTATTATTATATGTACTACAGTTTATAGATATAATGCTATTTATAGCAGTATGCTATAAGACATAAAGGGTCAATATTATATATTGTATATTATATAACACAACCAAATGCACTATATCAATTTAAAAATTTGTTATATATTAATATGCTAATATAGGATATATAGTATCATAATATAACATAATATATATAAATTATCATATAAATATATATTATATAATATACTATATATACATTTATATATAAATATATGATATGTGATATATGATATAAGATAATATAACGTATATATTGTATAATGTATACTATATAGTATATATAATACGTGATATATATATTACAAATACAAAATTATATCCATAAAATACCGCTATATGTCTATGTTTTATGTCTGATCCGGTGCGTGAAGTGTAAACTAAAGGCCAGTTTTACAACCCCAGCTCAGATTCCCTTCCCTGGCCATGCCAATCTCCCGTTTTTCCCTTCCACCAGCCCCACAGGAGCCTCCAGGCTTTGTGAATTCCAGCCTGGAATTCCAGGTCTGGGAAGGCTCCAAGGCCCTTCCCTCCCCTGGGGTATTCAGTGACCTCGGTGCAGTTTTGTGTTCACATCCCAAAATCCATCACCCCCATGGGCTGAGCCGCTCCTGACTCCAAGGGAAAACCTCCTCCTGCCTTGGCACAGGGCTGGGGAAAAGGAAAAATGGGAAAAATAAAATAGTCCAAGGAGAAAAGGGTTTATCCCCATCAACAATGTCCTGCAGAGCAGCTGGGGGGGGTGCAGAGCTCCTGGAATGACACTGGAAGGAAAAGTTTGGGTGGGATTTGAGCTTGTGGAATGGTGCTGGAAGGAAAGGTTTGGGTGGGATTGGAGCTCATGGAATGGTGCTGGAAGGAAAGGTTTGGATGGGATTGGAGCTCGTGGAATGACACCAGAAGGAAAGGTTTGGATGGGATTGGAGCTCATGGAATGGTGCTGGAAGGAAAGGTTTGGATGGGATTGGAGCTCTGGAATGACACCAGAAGGAAAGGTTTGGGTGGGATTGGAGCTCATGGAATGACACTGGAAAGAAAGGTTTGGGTGGGATTGGAGCTCATGGAATGACACTGGAAGGAAAGGTTTGGGTGGGATTTCCTTGGGAAAGCCGGACACACCACAGGACAGCGAAGCTGATCCTTTGTGGGGAGTTCCTGCGTTCCTCAGACCTTCAAACCCATCACTCCGAACCCCCAGGCCTTCCCAAGGTCAGGGAAAGAGAATTCCTGTCGATTTTCCAGTCAGCAGCACTCTGACAGGGATATAAATATTTTTGCCTTACTTGCCACCTCAAGATTCAACCCATGGCCTGAGAAAACCCAACCCAACTCATTTCTTCTTAATTATCATGTTAATTTTTAAAGGCAAGCCCAATATCCCAGTGGTTGCAGAGCCCAGGAATTTTGGTATGGGCTGGCAGAATTTTGCTTTCAGAAACTAAAAAAATATGAAGAGCAGCGGGGTCATGGAGCCACTGAGTCACTTCACCAGCCCTCGGTGACCTGCTGGGGGTGAGCTGATGGTGTTTTGGGTGAATTAATGTCTTTTCAGGGAAGGAGTTAGTCTTTTTTCCTTTGCCTAGATGGTCACCTCAAGATTCAACCCATGGCCTGAGAAAACCCAACCCAACTCATTTCTTCTTAATTATCATTTTAATTTTTAAGAGCAAGCCCAATTTTCCAGCAGCTGCTGAGCCAGAAAATCTCAGTGTGGGTCGGCAGAATTTTATTTCCAGACACAGAAAAAATAAAGGAGCAGCGGGGTCACGGAGCCACTGAGGCACTTCACCAGCCCTCGGTGACCTGCCGGAGGTGAGCTGATGATGTTTTGGCTGAATTAATTTGCTTCCAGCGAGGAGTTAATCCTTTTCCCTTTGCCGAGAGGAGACAGCCGCTGTTGTTTTCAGAGCACTCGGGATAATCCCCAGGCTTCCCCCGGGTTATCGGCGGCACAAAAGCGACCAGCGGCGCTCAGGGATGGAGTGGAAGTGGCCGAGGGAATTTCTGCTGTTCAAGGGTTTCGAGTGCCGGGAGTTGCCACAAATCAGGGCTGGGGAGAGCCGGGATTAAAGGGTGAGCCGTGGGTGGGAGAGCAGCGGTGTCCGCCTTCCACAAGGGGATTAAAATCGGGATTAAGGCTCGGATTCTCTCGAGTGACTTCTCCGGCGGTGATTTAGTGAGGGTTTGTGACGGCTGGAAAATCAGCCGTTCTCCCGGGTAATTCCAGGCCAGAGCGGGAATTACAGCCCTCCAAAGGAAAAGCCATTTTTCGGCTGTTAGTCCTGCCCATGAGATACCTTCTTCCTCTGCCTAATTAGGCCAATTAACAGGAAAATGCACTTCAGAGCCGTGCTGGGAGGTGGCTGGGAAATGCTTGAGCAGCACAAAGTGAGTTCCCATTCCTGCCCCTAACACTGCTCCTTGTGGGATTCCATCCTGATCCCATCCTGATCCCATCCCTGATCCCTGTGGGATCCCAACCCTGCTCCTTGTGGGATTCCATCCTGATCCCACCTCTGATCCCAACCCTGATCCCATCCCTGCTCCTTGTGGGATCTCGTCCCTTCTCCGGAGTCCAGCTGGGGAGGTTCAGGACAGATTCCCAAGGCAAATCCATTTCCCAGCCTGGGGATCTGCTCCTGATGCCAATTCTACCCCAGAGCCACAGATTGGCTCTTCCTGCCCCCACCCGGCCCCTGGGAGGAGCAGGGATGGGCCGGGATGGGCTGGGATGTGGATCAGGACAGGGTTGTGACAGGGATTGAGACAGGGCTGTGACAGGGATCAGGACAGGGGTTGAAGGAGAGCTGTGACAGGGATCAGGACAGGGCTGTGACAGGGATCAGGACAGGGCTGTGACAGGGGTTGAAGGAGAGCTGTGACAGGGATCAGGACAGGGCTGTGACAGGGATCAGAGCAGGGCTGTGACAGGAATGGCCAGAGCTGGCCCCTGCTGCCCCCAGAACACACAGGCTCCTTTTTCAGGCCAGGATCTGAAAAGAGCCGGGGGTTGAGCCCAGCCCACGCTCACGGTTCATGTTGAGTTCACTCTGCTGCAGCCTCAGGGCTTCACCCAGCACCGACAGCATTCCCAATAATCCATGGGGATTTCGGCACAGCCCAAAACCAGAGGATCTGTACTCAGAACCCCACAGGACAGGGTATTTCACCCCCTGAGCTGAGCCCCTACAGACCTTTTAAAAGGGGGAGTGAAAGCTCTGTGCCCCCAGAACAGCCTCTCCACCAGCCCCATCGGGGTTTGTCACTGCCCCTGTGGATCCCTCCGGGCTGTCCCACCCCTCTGTCCCTGTCTGACCCACGGGATCGCACTGGAATAACTGGGAATGGTGGGTGTGCAATTCCATCATAAACCATCTCTGCAGAGGCCTCGGTAAAGTGAGAGCTGGGGGTGCTCCCTGGAGAGGAGAAGCTCCAGGGAGAGCTCCGAGCCCCTGGCAGGGCCTAAAGGGGCTCCAGGAGAGCTGCAGAGGGACTGGGGACAAGGGCTGCAGGGACAGGAGCCAGGGAATGGCTTCCCACTGCCAGAGGGCAGGGCTGGATGGGAGATTGGGAACTGGGAATTGTTCCCTGGCAGGGTGGGCAGGGGCTGGGCTGGAATTGCCAGAGCAGCTGTGGCTGCCCCTGGATCCCTGGCAGTGCCCAAGGCCAGGCTGGACACTGGGACACTGGGAGGTGTCTCCGAGGTGGAACTAAATGAGTTTTGAGCCCTGCCAGGCAACCAGAGTGAGATGCAGAACGGGGTAACTCCTGATTCCCTACAGCCAGGGAAAAATCCCACCAGGGGTAAAATCAGGGATCTCCCTGAACAGGACACAGGCAGAATGATCTCAGCAGCAGGAATCACATCCCAGGGCAGGGATCACATCCAAGAGTAGGGATCACACTCTAGAGGCAGCGATCACATCCCAGGGACAGGGATCACATACCGGGGACAGAGATCAAACGCCAGAGGCAGGGATCACATCCCAGCAGTGTCACTCCGAGCTGCTCTGCCTGGGATTGATCTGAAAGCTGCAAACTCAGCATTTCCCCAGAATTTCCCCACCCAGCTTCCCTTAAAGGCCCCGTTCCATTCCTGGAGCTCTGGGAGGGTTCCACTCTTCTTTAACAGCCCTGGCCCCAAGAAAATCCTCAAAACCATGAGAGAAAACGCCAAGGAGTAAATAAATTATCACCCCTAAATCCCAAACTGCTT
Organism: Sylvia borin; assembly: GCA_014839755.1. Classification (NCBI taxonomy): domain Eukaryota; kingdom Metazoa; phylum Chordata; class Aves; order Passeriformes; family Sylviidae; genus Sylvia; species Sylvia borin. The sequence goes on along the minus strand of CM025981.1, from coordinate 971,942 downwards.
CATGCTTAAAACTTTGCAGCTTCCAAACGTTTTCCATGAGATCTGGACTACGCTTTTTTCTTTCCCTTTATATTTTTTTTCTTTCCCTCCTCCTAAGGCTGCCAGTTGTTTAGAAACAAGGGTTGGATGTTGGGAAGGGGGAGGCTGGGAGGGAAGGGAACGCTGCTGCCACAACCCGGAGTGAGAAGCGGTGATTCAGAAATCCAAATCCACGTGAATATGGAAATGCTGAACCGGGGGAATTCATCCTCCTGCAGCCAAAAAAGGCTCCGACACCCGCCGGGGGCTGAGCAGCCACAACAAGGCTGGGGTGGATTTGGGGAGAGGAAATGAAAGCAGAGGAATCAGCTCCCCAAAAAAGGCTGAGCGAGCCCCGGCAGGATCCCGATCCCATTCCCGGGGAGGGATGGGCTGGGAATTCCCCTCCTGCTGCTGCCGGCGGGGCTGGCTTGGGAATGCTGGAATCTCCCCGGGAAATGTCTGTTCTGGGGGGTCACCTCTTCATTTACCCAGATGTCCCCAGAGCTGCAGAACTCGGAGCTCTCCAGGATTCCTGATAATCCATCACTCCCCTCTCCCCAGTTTCCAGCCCTGACCCCTCTTCTGTCCATCCTCCAGGACATCTCCCCACTCCTGCCTTTCCTGATGCCTCCCAAACCCCTTCTCCTTTCCAGCAACAACGCTGCTTTTCCCCAAAACAGGACAAATCCCAGAAAAAACAGCCCCGAGCTTCCCAGCATCGACACTGAAACGATCCAACGGTGCATTAAACAAATATTCCCTGTCCTCTAATGTCCATTAGGTTTTTTGGCATTACCACATAAATCAAAGGATTCTCTTTATTCCAGCTTATCCGCCACTTGAAAAAAGAAATGATGCTGCATTTTTTTAAAGATGATTTTTTTTTTTCACTGGGAAATAAAAAAAAATTTTAAAAAGCCAAGTTGCAGGGAGGTGGGATAAAAATATTCCTTGTTCCCATTATGATGGAGCTGAAGCTCCAGGGTCACACCCTTAGAATGAACACCAGGAAAACCATCCATGTCCAAGGCCAGGTTGGATGGAAGAATCTGGGATGGTGGAAGGTGGCCCTGCCCACCCACACAATGGGATTTTAAGGCCCATTCCAATCCAAACCATTCCATGAGTCTGTGATCTCTCTTTCCCTCGGGATTCTGGATCACCAAGGAATTTGTTGCAGAAACTTTGCAAATCCGATCATTTTGAATGGGACAAAGCCCCATAACTACTGACCAAGGAATGCTGTTCCCAGCTGGAAGTGTCCCAATTGTTCTTTTTTTCTTGCCTCTGATTCATTGATTTTTTAACTTTTTATTGGTGTCATCTCCATTTCCTTCAGTCTGTTTTCAAAGCCCTTCAACCACCATCAGTAACAAGGAAAATAAAGGAAAACAAACAATGAAAAAAAAATTCAAAAAACCTCACAGAACATCTTTTCATGCTGGGTCAGGTCCCAGAAGTTTCAGTTTTATCCCTCTTAATGATTTCTCATTAAATTTGATCTTCTCTTTCAGAGGTCTTCACAGCTACCAAGAAAATTTCTGGTTTCTTTTCTATTTCTTTTAACGCTACCATTTAAACCAGAGAAGAGTTTGGGGCTCATATTTCTGTCAGTTCAGGATTTCCAGGTTAAAAAAAACAAACAAACAAACATTCAGAGACTTTTTAACCTGCTGAACATCCCTCTGGTGCAGTGGGATGGGGGGAAGAGTGGGGATGGATAAATTCAGGGAACTGACGATCCCACACTTGTGAGAACCACATCATTTTGGGCCAACAAGGATTTCCTACAACAGAGACTTAAATATTTAAAATCTGCCCTTTTTTTCTCCACCCCCCAGCTAGGCTCCACAAATTTGATTCTGAGCCTGAAGCCAAGTGATTGTCATTGGGAGGGTGACTGTCACCTCCCTGCCACCATGCCTTGGCCCCGTGCCCACCTCGTTCGATGCTTTGCTAAAAATGAAGCCCCGAGGTGCAGGTGCAGGGCTGAGCTGCCAAACCTCAGAGCCTGGAGCAGGACGGGCAGCAGGGACAAAATCACCCAGCTCTGGGGGGGCTGGAGCCCTGGAGGATGAGGATGTCAGGTTTTCTGTGCTAAAAAACACTGACCCTCAGCAGACACTGCATTTGACCTGAGGCCGTGGAACAGGCTCCCGAAATGGAGTGATGGCACTGGGGGTGTGGGTGTGTGGGTTGAATGGTGTTGTGTGATCTCACAGGGTGAAACACTGAGATTTAGGGGTTTAGTACATAGTGATGTGTACATGGGGCAAGATGGAGGACTTTGGGTATCGTCTGGGTCCTTCTTCTTCACCTTCTTCTTCATGGGTTTGGGTGGTTTTTCCTAATTGGGTGAAAGGGTCCACATTGCAGACCTCAGGTGGTCAGTTATTGGGTTAAAAGTATAAATAACACAGGTGTCATCTCGTTATTGGGTAATTATTGCTTAAAGGACCTTGGAAAGAGTTACAGACAGAGCCATTTCCCGCCCTGCTGGCTGGAACTCACAACCTGTGAGACTGTGCTATGGATAAGAATTAATAAACACCTGAGTCCAAACACGAGAAAACTGCGACTCCTTTAATCCCGGCCCTAACACAGGAAAAGGAGACAAGAAACCAACATTGGGGACGAGGGGTTTGTGTCTCAGGAGCAGGGGGTGGGGGTGGTGTCACTTCTGTGTCACCTCAGTCTCACCTGTCCTGGCCATGGGGACAGAAATAGGAGCTGGGGTTGGTGGCACCTTAGTGTCACCTGTCCCAAGTGGGGACAGGAACAGGGACCAACCCCCCAGGCTGGTGCTCCTGCTGAGCTGGGAGCAAGCAGCACAGAAAGAGCGTGCAAGGGGCAGGGGGTGGGTTGGTGTCACCTGGCCATAGGGACAGGAACAGGGGGTGGGGTTCGTGCCACATCGGTGTCACCTGTCCTGGCCATGGGGAGAGGAACAGGGGTGGGGTTGGTGTCACATCAGTGTCACCTGTCCTGGCCATGGGGACAGGAACAGGGGGTGGGGTTGGTTGGTGTCACATCGGTGTCACCTGTCCTGGCCATGGGGACAGGAACAGGGGGTGAGGTTGGTTGGTGTCACATCGGTGTCACCTGTCCTGGCCATGGGGACAGGAACAGGGGGTGAGGTTGGTTGGTGTCACATCGGTGTCACCTGTCCTGGCCATGGGGACAGGAGCAGGGGGTGGAGCTGAGTAATGCAGAGGGAATCCAAAGGAGCAGGGGCTGGGGTTGGTGGCACCTTGGGGTAAATATCCCGTCCCAGGAGTGGGGCCAGGCACCAACCCCACCGTGTTCCCCCCAGGCTGAGCTCCTGTGGGCTGGGAACGAGCAGCGCAGGAGGAATTCACCAGGACTTCCCTCTGGAGGCAGAAATACCCTTGGATGAGCCCTGGCAGCCCTCTGGAAGTGCCCTGGAGAGGCAGCTCCTGCCAAAGGCAGAGCAACAGGGGCAACTTTCCATCATCCCCCTGAGCTGCTGCCGCCTCCCAGCTCCATCTGCAGCTCCCTCGGCTGCCGGCAGCTGCAAATCCAGGCAGGAGCCCTGGAGCCTCATCCTCACCTGCAGCAGAGCCTGGCACCGCGCCGGGAGCAGGGGGAAGTGTGGACAAATTAATTACCTGCCTGAGGCGAGCTGATATTCCCCTTAACTAGGTCAAATAAACTCCAGCGAATCCTCTGCCTCCCTCTCTCCTTATTAAAAAAAAAAAAAAAAAAATAAAACCTATGGAGCTGCAGGTTTAAGGAGCTGAGATTCCATCCAGGAATGGCTCTGCAGGCTGGGCTGCACTGAACGAGAGGGGAAGGAGCCAGAGCTGAGCACGTTGGTGCCCAACGTGTCCAGGACGTGCTTCCAGCTGCAGGGAACAGCTCGGCTTTGGATGCATTAGGAATAAAACCTTGGGATTTTCACCTTTAAGCCACGGGTGGTGCAGTGCCTGAGGCAGCTCCGGTGTTCCTGTGATCCAGGGGGAGTGTCCCAAAGGCAGATTCTGTCTGCCTCCATCCCGTGTCACTGCTGGTGGTGCTTTAGGATTTTAGCTTTTATATTTTTCAGATCCTGTAGTGCATTAATGCATAGCTCTGAACTCCACAGAGTGTCAGTTACTGTCTTCACATTTTGGTCAGAAAAAGCCATTCCTCTCTAGGCCTGAGATCCAAGGACACCTCACTGCCTCAGGGCCCAAAAATATAAACAAAAATGAACTGGGGGGGAGCAAACTGGGGGTAAATTACTTCATTACCTGAAGCTGTAATTGGAGAATTAACCCCTGATGTGCAAATAGATAAAACTTATCATCGTCTGAAAAACACTCGTGACCATCCTCCAGCTTGGGTGTAGCCTCTGGGAGGCTCTGACTGCCCAAGGTGAATCTATTGAATAATAATTTAATAAATACCCGATTTAATGAATATATTAAACACCCTTCATATATATAATAAATATATTAAATATCCTTTAATAAATTTACCCACTTATTATTTATTATTAACCACTTATTATTTATTAATACCCTTTAATAAATTTACCCACAATTTATTCTCTTAACCTTGTCCAGCCTCTGTTCTAGGGAGCGGCTCCAAGGCATCCCTGGGAGCTGGGGATAATGTGCTGCTAAATCCAAGGAATCCTGTCCCTTCTTGGCACAGGAACACCAGAACCAGCACTCCCCATCCACCCTGTCCATGGACAGTGTCACCAGCACAGGTGATGCCACCCCTTTTGTCCCTGGGGCTCTGACACCGTCCCTGCCCCTGGAATTGCTGCCTGCGCTGCGTTTCTCCAGGGACAGAGCCAGGGGACACCGTGTGCAGGGAGACATTCATCTCCGAATGGCCACACTGCACCTCAGTGTGGGAATGACAATGCCAAGGAATTGTAGAATCATGGAATGGTTTGAGTTGGGAGAGACCTTAAATCCCATCCTACCTCTGTGCCATGGCAGGGACACCTCCCACTGTCCCAGGCTCCCAGCCCCAGTGTCCAGCCTGGCCTTGGGCACTGCCAGGGATCCAGGGGCAGCCACAGCTGCTCTGGGCACCCTGTGAGAGCCCAAAACTCTCAAACAAGGTCTCGCAAGGCTCTAAACCCCCCTGCACTTTCCCGTGGGGAACAGCACTGGGGGAACCTGGAAGCATCCGGGAAATCATCATGGAAAATCAGGAGTGAGAAGCAAACCGTGGAACAGGAGTTTCACTCACCCATGGGACTGACAGCAGGAATCAGACGTGGCAAGGCCACTGGGCCTGAAGCCTGACTCATTTTTTCAGGTCCTCGCCAACACACCCTGCTCATCTGCACACAGATTTCCCCCCAGCAATCCACAGATCGTGTCTAATTACTCTGCATTCAAACTCCCTGGGTTCTGCTTCCAGATTCCATCCCAAAGCTGGAATGCTCCATCCTGGCACAGCACAGGACCAGCTCCAGCACTCCTGGGACACCCTGGAGTTGGTTTATTTACCCAGCAAATATCCACAGTCAAACCAGTTCAAGACCTTGCCGAGGGTTTTCCATCATCCCAGTAAAAAGAGTCAGTGCAGCTCTGGGTGTTTTGGGGTGATTGTGGATGAAAAGGTGAAAATTGCTGTTTTCTTGGTTTATTGGCTGTAGCCCAGGGGTCTCTGCACAGCCCAGGGGGATCTCAAATAAACCCTGCTCCATCCCGTTGGATTTACGGCAAAAAAACCTTCATGGAACCATCAGTGATGGAAGGAACTCCAAGAACATCAAGTCCAGCCTTTGATGAATCCCACCATGCCACTAAACCACACCTCCAAGTGCCACATCTGCCTGGATTAGGAGCATTTCCAGGGACGGTGACTCCAGCAGGGCTCTGAGGTGAATATTCCAACACTTGGAGTAAAGAAAGTTTCCTGACATCCAACCTGACCCTCCCCTGGTGCAACTTGAGGCTGTTTCCTCTTGTCCCATCTCCAGTTGCCCAGGAGAGGAAAAGGCCAAGAGTTTAAATGTTTTAATGAGGGATTTCTCTGCAACACCTGGATGTTTGGAGCCCGTGGAGTTTAGGGCTCATGGGATCCCTACAGCAGTTTGTTCAGCGCTCAGAAACAGGGAATATTGCCCCAAGGAGAAGGAATGGAGGTGCCCAGGGATTGTTTGCACTGTTATGAGGCTGTCTTGGGTTGCAATATGTAACCAAAACTGTGCATTTCTATTTGCCATCTGCTGAAGCCAGCTGGGGAGGTGTTTTCTTTATCTCTTGTGTGACCCATCCCCCATCACTGCAGGGGGGATCTTCTGTCCCTGGGCAGCTGTGAAAGCAGCTGGGGCCGTGCTCTTTATCCCTGCCAGGACCCATCCTCCCTGCAGGGATATCTGCTGTTCATGGGCCAGCCAGGCTCACTGCAGGGCTCAGACAATTCCAGCAGCCCACTGGGAGAGGCTCCACCCAGGGGGAGGAGCCCAGCATTCCCCCCTGGATCAGCCCTGGCATTCAGAAGGCCAGCACAGCCTGTGGGCACTGGATTCCCAGAGGGAGAGCGGCCCCAGCTCAGCACCACTGGGCCCTTCTCCAGGATCATCTCTGCTCCAGCAGAAGCACAGCTGGCACTGCAGGAGGACTGCACTGGGCTGACAGCGACAGCCTGACCAACAGGGCTCAGGGCGTCTTCTCACCCTGGCAGCGTGGCCAGGAGTTTTGTTTGTTTGCTTTTTTGTACTACTCCATTTGTATTTTTAATATTCCCAGTACAGAACTGTTGTTCCTATTCCCAAATCTTTGCCCAAAGCCCCTTAATTGCAGGATTACAATAATTCAGAGGGAGGGGGTTTCCATTCTCCATTCCAAGGGAAGCTGCAGCTTTCCCTGGCAGACTCCTGCCTTCCCAAACCAGAACAGAGGAATGTTGTTTGAGCCTCTGTCCCAGCAGGAGCGTTGGGCAGGGAACAGGAATTCCTCCAGCACATTTGGGGAGGGAAAAGGAGCACCAAGGAAGGAAACCCCGTGGGTTGGTCACAAAGGATGGGGACAGCCCAGCTCCACCCCAGAGCAGGGATTTGGGCACTCCAGCCAAGAGTCAACATCAACAAGTGCAATGGCACTGGTGGCCAAAAATCCCTCTCCAAACCCACTCCTGTTCTCCAGCTGTGAACAGGAGCCTCCACTCCAGTAGCTCGTGTCATTTAGGGTCAGTGGGATAATATTTGGGGTTGAACCACGGAATTTCTGTCCTCCTGAACAGGCAGTCCCATGATTTTTAGCACCACAGCAATTCCTGATTTGCTCCCAGACCCTCCAGACAATCCCAGTAAAACTGCTGGCTCCTCAAGCTTTTGGAAAGCCTCAAATCAAGGCACAGCTGTACACACAAAACCACACTTCCTTTTTTTCCATTTTAAAGCGACAAAAAAATTTTAAAGCAAATAAACTAAATCCTTCCCCCATCCCCAAAACCTCATCTCACCTTTGTTAACAGTTCCTAAACTCAGCTCACCTTCAGCTGCACCATTTGCTTGAAAATTTGATTGAAATTTAAATGAATTGAATTTTGAAAATTAAAACGGGATTTTATAAAAAAATTTCCTTTTTGCACTGAGCTCCAGTGGAAAATGCTGCGTTCTGCAGGGGAGGGAAAAAATGCCTTTGGAATGAACAGCTGCACTTCAGATTTCTGTTTAATTAAAAAACAGCTGGGCTGAAAAGTGGCAGCTTCTCAAGAGCTGATAAGTGCATTTCCCACTAATCTACAGAGTGCTCCATCAGGGCAGTCATACAGATAGAAATATAGAAATATATATATCTAAATAAACATAAAATTGCAGGTATTAGCTTTGCAAAATGCCATATTCCATATTTGCCATATTCTGAGGAAGAACTTGTCCCCACAAAGGGCTCTCAGTTGGGCATCTGAATAAATCTTTAAATAAATGGAATTATAATTAAATCTACCCAGCTCACAATAAAATCACTCAGCCTGGGCAGGCTCCTGGATCCCACTGGATCACCAGGCACAGGGAGCCTGAGGGCAGCACAAAATCCTCTGTCTGCTCCTGGGACCTGGGCATCCTCCAGTGAAACAAATCCCATTTTTTGGGGTACAGAAATCCAATAAAATCTTGCTGGGGCTGCACCTCCAGTGACATGGACAGCAGGAAAAGGAGGGATTCTGCCCCTCTGCCCCACTCAGGTGATTCCCCACCTGCAGAGCTCAGAATTCCAACAGCAGCAGCACCTGGAGCTGCTGGAGAGAGCCCAGAGGAGCCCCCGGAGCTGCTCCAGGGCTGGAGCCCCTCTGGAGCCAGGCTGGGAGAGCTGGGGGTGCTCCCCTGGAGAGGAGAAGCTCCAGGGAGAGCTCCGAGCCCCTGGCAGGGCCTAAAGGGGCTCCAGGAGAGCTGCAGAGGGACTGGGGACAAGGGCTGCAGGGACAGGAGCCAGGGAATGGCTTCCCACTGCCAGAGGGCAGGGCTGGATGGGAGATTGGGAACTGGGAATTGTTCCCTGGCAGGGTGGGCAGGGGCTGGGCTGGAATTGCCAGAGCAGCTGTGGCTGCCCCTGGATCCCTGGCAGTGCCCAAGGCCAGGCTGGACACTGGGACACTGGGAGGTGTCCCTGCCGTGGCACTGGGGTGGCACTGGGTGGGATTTAAGGTCTCTTCCCCATCCAAACCATTCCAGGATCCTGTGATGACTCCCTGGGATGAGGAGCTGGGAATGCAGCAGGAGTGAGGCAGAAACAAAGGGCTGAAGTCCCAATGGAAATCCAGCACTGTACATTTTGGGGGACAGGATTTTTGGGAACTGCTCCCACTGTGACATTCCCAGCCGAGGGCCGAGGCCCTGCCCAGCCCAGCAGGTCCCTCCATAACCTCATTTGTCATTCACTTTTCTCTCCCTGCACACCTTCAGGCTCTCACCTGGCCCATGCAAACCGCACTGATAAAGGCAGGGGATCCTCATTTCTGCTCAAATCTCCTCTCCCAGCACTACGGAGCCCTTTTGACTCCCTCAGCACCAGGAACCTGCTCAGAGGAGCAGAAAAACCTCCAGGAGCAGCTGCAATCCAGCAAGTGGAGTCTTTCATGGCCTGCTGCAAGGCTGGCAGCTCCATCCCTGGGTTCAAATCCACATGCAGAGAGGGATTCCCACCAGGAATCCAGAGATCGTGTCTAATTACTCTGGATTCAAACTCCCTGGGTTCTGCTTCCAGATTCCATCCCAAAGCTGGAATGCTCCATCCTGGCACAGCACAGGACCAGCTCCAGCACTCCTGGGACACCCTGGAGTTGGTTTAATTACCCAGCAAATATCCACAGTCAAACCAGTTCAAGACCTTGCCGAGGGTTTTCCATCATCCCAGTAAAAAGAGTCAGTGCAGCTCTGGGTGTTTTGGGGTGATTCTGGATGAAAAGGTGAAAATTGCTGTTTTCTTTGTTTATTGTTTGTAGCCCAGGGGTCTCTGCACAGCCCAGGGGGATCTCAAATAAACTCTGCTCCATCCAGTTGGATTTAGTTGGACCCAACTAAACCTGAGGGCTGTGAGAGCAAACACAGCCCCACTCCTGAGGCTGAACTTCCAGAGCTGACCTAAAACCAAACAAAAATAATCCCCAGCGCCTCCCAGAGAAAAGAATTCAAGCAGAGCAAATGGTGCTGTCAGGGCACCCTAAGTCCCACAGTGAAGGAATCCATTCATCCCTCTGGAATTCCTGCTCCCAGCAGCTACAAATGCTGTTCTCCATCCCCAGGGCGCCTCTGGCACCTCAGATTAACATCTGCTTTCCCTCCCTGCCCTTTAACCTGTGCGCTCCCTCTGCACCTTTGATCCAGCATCTGGAGAGGGTTTAGGACAATTTACATCCTCTGGGTGTGTTCCAGATGGAGCAGGAGGAAACGTTGAGCCACGGGAAAGGGATGGGATTGGGATCCAAAAACCCAAACCCTGAACTCTCTTCCCAGGCCATGGGGAACCTTTCCCTGTGTCCTTTCCATGGAGGTGCCACACCAGGGGCTGTGCACGAGTGGGGTTTCAAATGCTCTGGGATAATTTCAGGTCAAGTCGAAATAGGGGTTTTTGAGCTCTTTTCCTACTAATACCAGGGAAAGGTTCTTCCCCCAGAGGTGCTGGGCACTGCCCAGGCTCCCCAGGGAATGGGCACGGCCCCGAGGCTGCCAGAGCTCCAGGGATGCCCAGACTGGGATTGTTTGGGGTCTGGGCAGGGTTTGGATTTGGGATTGACCATCCCTGGGGGTCCCTCCCCACTCAGGACATCCCACAATTCCATACCGAGGTGTCTCCTACACAATATATCATCCCCCAAACTTTTCCATTTGTTTCTATTTTCCCAATACTTTCCCAGCTCCTGAACGGATGAAAACAGTCCCTGAATGTTTTTACTTCAGAGGAGCCCCAATTGATCTGCTCACCTGCAACTGATCAGCATATCTGTAATTAATCAATTCATCTGGAATTTATCAGTTCACCTCTAATTTCGCAATTCATCTGTAATTGAGCAATTCATCTGTAATTGATCAATTCACTTGCAATTTATCAGCTCACCTGTAATCTATCATTTCACCTGTAAATTATCAATTCATCTGTAATTAATCAGCTCACCTGTAATTGATCAATTCACCTGTAATCCATCATTTTGCCTATAAATTATTAATTCACCTGCAATTGATCAGCTCACCTGTAATTTATCAATTCCACCAGCTCACCTTCCACCTTCCAACCCCCCCAGGAGAGGTTTGGCTCCACATTTAGCACAAGGTAAGAGAAAAACAAAAAAGGAGGGGAACACAGAGAAATGAACCCAGCTGGGATTATCCAGATTCCTTCTGAGAGCTGTTCCGGGGCCCTGGAGGTGTTTAATTGCTGGCAGGTAATTGCTGTCCCCTCAAGGCCACACCTGCCCTTCCCCAGGTTATCCCTGTGCTGTTTCGGGATCAGCTGCTCCCCATCCATCAGCGTTGTGATAATCAGCTAATGACAGGCCACAAATAACCCTCTAAGCTGCTTTCCTGGAAGTTCTGCCCGGATTAAAAAGCACATCGGGGCTCTTGGGCAATTACAGAGGCCAGGGGGGATTGGGGAGTTTTCCCACCGTTTCCTTCCCCTGCAGCTGGAGCTCGGAGTCCCCACCCCTGGAAGTGCCCATGGACACAGGGATGGGGTTTAGTGGTGACCTCAAGGGGCTTTTGCAACCTTAACAATTCCATGATTCCCTGTGGGGACATCAGGGAAGGAGGGGCGAGCTCTCCTGAACCCTCCTCTCTGTCAGCTCAGGGACATCATTCCTTCTCAGGAGTGCTGTGGCCAGCAGGAGCAGGGAGGTCATTCTGCCCCTGGACTCAGCACTGGCCAGGGCACACCTCGAGTGCTGTGTCCAGCTCTGTCCCCTCAGTTCAGGATGGACACTGAGTGCTGTGTCCAGCTCTGGGATCTCAGTTCAGGATGGACACTGAGTGCTGTGTCCAGCTCTGTCCCCTCAGTTTAGGAAGGACATTGAGACCCTTGAGCACATCCAGAGGAGGCCACGAGGCTGGTGAGGGGCTGGGAACACAAACCCTGTGAGGAGCAGCTGAGGGAGCTGGGGGTGTTTATCCTGGAGAAAAGGAGACTCAGGGGTGACCCCATCACTCCACAAGCCCCTGAAAGGTGGCTGTGCTCAGGTGGGGCTGGGCTCTTTCTCCAGCAGCACTGACAGAACGAGAGGACACAGCCTCAGGCTGGGCCAAGGGAAATACAGGTTGGGTATCAGGGAAAAGGATTTTACAGAAAGGGTGATAAAGTCCTGGAATGGTCTGCCCGGGGAGGAGGTGGAGTCCCCATCCCTGGGTGTGTTTAAAGCAGACTGGATGTGGCACTGGGGCCAGGGGTTAGTTGAGGTTAGGGTTGGGTTGGACTCGATGATCTTGGAGGTCTCTTCCAAACTCCACATTCTGTGATTCTGTGGATCTCAGCCCCCAGGGACCCTCCGGATCCCAGCCCCGCTGGGATCTGCTCCTGCTCCTCCACCCTGGGGTGCTCCAGGACAATCCAGGAGCTGGCAAACACCCCCAGGACACTCCTGCAGGGAGCAGCCACAGCTGCCAGAGCGTTTTGGGAACTCGGACAGTGAAGTGTTCCCTAATTCCTGTTTGTTTGTGATGGCACGGCACAAATCTTGGAATATTGTCCGTGGAAATCACCAGAATGGCCCAACCCCAAGGTTTGGGTTGGGAGGGCAGGGGGAAGTCAGGTCGGTGGGAGAGTGTGATGGCTGCATGTCATCCCAAAATCCCCAGATTTCATCCCAAAATCCCTGCATTTCCTCCCCAAACCACTGAGTTCCATCCCAAAGTCCCTGCATTTCATCAGGAAATCTCTGTATTTCATCCCAAAATCACTGTTTCATGCCAAAATCGCAGTGGTTCATCCCAAAATCATTGCATATCATCACAAAATCAGTGTATTCCATCTGGAAATCCCTGCATTTCATCCCAAATTCACTGTGTTCCATCCCAAAACTCCTCCATGGCCCTTTTACTGAGTGGGTCAGGCACAGCTTGGAGTCTTTTTTGGAAGAACAGGGATTTTCCCCAAAAAATCAGTGTTTTAAGATGTCCCCAAAGATGTTCCCAGGATCGCTGCACTTATCCCCAAAATCTCAGCATTTCATCCCAAACTCAGTGTTCCATCCCAAAATCACTGTTCCATCAAGAAATCCTTTCATTTCATGCCCAAACCCCTGAATTTCATCCCCAAATCATTCCACATCCCATCCAAACCAACACCGTGCAGACCACTCTGTGTCCAAGGGATAAGAAATCACAGTTTTATCAAAACCAGGCCCCTGTTTTTAGGGATTCTTGCCTGTTTTCCCCTCCCTTCCCAGGACACCAGCCCTGCCAGGTGTCCCCACTCCACGTGCCTCCTCCTTTTTCCATCTGCTCTCCATCCTCTGCCATCCCAACATCCCGAGTGACACCACAGAGAGTAACCCAGATCCCACAAACATTCCCAAACCTGCCTGCAAATCCCTCTTTCCCTGGAAAATGGATTCCCAGCCCACCTGAGGTTCCCTCACACCACACCAGCCACCATCCACTGCTCTTCCTTTTATTTTTATTTTTTTTAACCCTGGGATTCTTCTTTTCCTTTTTTTTTTTTTTTTTTTTTTTTTTTTTGGAACCCTGGGATTCTTCAAAGGGAATTTTCCCCCTCTTTGGACACCTGCTGGGTTGAAAGGCTCGGGAAGCCTCTTTAATTCGAACAAGGCCCCTGCTGCAGACAGACCCACTTGAAAGGAAAAGCACTCAGGAAATATTAATCCAAAAAAAAAATAAAAGAAAGGAGGTGGGATCCATGTGTGTTCCTTTGAAAAGTTCTCCTGTCTGGGAGCCCCGACCTTGCCAGACCCCAGGATGGGTCACACCCGAGCTCTGAAAGGGGGCCAAAAAGCTTCGTTTTCATTCCTTTTGGAATATTTTAAACCTTTTGGAATATTTTAAACCGTGGTTTAAACTCTGAAAACCCCTCCTGATCCAGATTTGTCCTGTCCTCTTGGGCCAACTGATTGCACAGCCTGGAAATGCACCAGGATGTGTTTAATTAGCTGGAATTACAGAGGTTTTGGAACAATTTGGGTGATTTTTTTGCAAGATCTAAGGCCAGTTTTGAGGAGAAAAGGATTTAGGAGCAGCCTGTGCTGTGGAAGATACTGGAGTGACGTAAGAATTTATAAAAAACAACTTCTCAGAAATATTTCTTTCCAAATTAAGTCTCTAAACCTGAGTGAAAAACACCCACCTCAAAGCAAGGATGGAGCTCTTTGGGCTCGACTGGAAGAGTTTTGAGGTTAAAATGTCACATCTGGGGAAATCTGGGATTAGGGCAGGGGCAGTGCACCCACAAGAGCCAAAGCTTTGGGATCACGGTTATTTGGGGTCACAATTATTTGGGATCATGGTTAATTCCCATGACTAAAAGCCCCCAGATCTCCTCCATGGCTCTTTTACTGAGTGGGTCAGGCACAGCTTGGAGTCTTTTCTGGAAGAACAGGGATTTTCCCCCAAAAATCAGTGTTTTGGGATGTCCCCAAAGGCAGCAGTGCCCGGCTGGTGACACACCAGGAGGTGCCAGGGCAGTGTGAGGAGAACTGGGGGAGGAGGAGGACAAGGGGGAAGGAATGAAAATTCCATCATCCACAACTCCCTCCTGGATTCCAAATCTGCTCCAGTGAACGAGGCGAGGTCAGATGATGGAATTCCTCCCTGGCAGGGTGGGCAGGGGCTGGAATTGCCAGAGCAGCTGTGGCTGCCCCTGGATCCCTGGCAGTGCCCAAGGCCAAGGACACTGGGGCTGGGAGCACCTGGGACACTGGGAGATGTCCCTGGAGTGGGACCGGATAGGATTTAAAGTCTTCCCAACCCAAATCATTCCATCATTCCATCATTTCATCATCCCATCATCCCATCATTCCATCATTCCTGCAGCAGTGGCAGCAAGAAGGGCACAGAGGGGACAAATCCTTGCCAAGAGCCCAGGATCAATGTCCAAGCCCAGGCTGGAGCAGCCTGGGACAGTCAAGGTGTCCGTGCCCACGGGACCTTTTATCTCAACCCAAACCAGTCCGGAATTCTGTAGAGGATGGAATTTCCAGGCTGGAAAGCTCCAACAACTCAAGGTTTGCCCTATCACCTTTCCCTCCTAAACAACACATTAACACCTCCTAAATATTCCAGAATATTTAGGGAGAATTCCTAAACTCCAGTGAGAAATTCCGACAGAATTCCCTCCAGCACTCCCCTCGCTGCCTTCCAGGCTGATCCCCGGGAGGAACAATGAGGGATTCCTCCCCGGCCAAGGCACAAATCCCACTTTTCTTCCAGCGCCTCCAGAGCCACAATCGCTGCCTTTGTCAGCGGGAAGCGCCGCAGGGCTCCGGCTTCCAACGGCTCCGTGTGCATCCCGGAGCCCGGGGGACAGGGGACGGCAGAGCCCGGCCCGGCACAGCCCTGTCACAGCTCTGTGACATTGACCCCAGCCCGGCACAGCCCTGTCACAGTCCTGTTTGATTTATCTTGGCCCAGGTCAGGATAAAAGACACGGAAAACGTAGAGTTGAACGTAGCCCTGGTTTTGTGCCTGAAGTGTTTTGGTTTTCTGAAATTCTTTCCCCAGGGAATTTCCTGTAAACAGGAGAAATGTTTTTGTAACTGTAACTTTGTTATTCATTCCTTTCCCTGGGAGGGATTTCTCCTCGATGTCCCTCTGCTCTGACCAATGGGAGTGAAGAGGTTTGTCTTTGTGTCACCAATCAAATTGGTCTGTGGGAAATAGTGTAAAAGGGAGACACATCCCAAAAATAAAGGAGTCATTTTCAGCCTTCTGAAGTCAAAGTTCTGTGTCATTGTGGTATAAAACAGCGTCAGTTGAGTTCAGTCCTGGTTGTTTATCATCTCTTATCTAGTTACAGTATTTACAGCATGAGCCCCGACTTGCCAGTTAAAGAAATGTGACAAAATGGAGAATTTCTGACTCTTACCAAGGCTATCTAAGAGATAATTACCCAATGCCAAAGTATTATTTATGGGTTTTTAATACCCACCTCTATTATTTATGGTTTTCACCCAATAGTGACCATTTGAGGTTCACAATGTGGACACCCTTCACCCAGTTAGAGAAAACCCCCAAATCTGTGAAGAACTCAGACAACACCCTGAATTCACCATCTTGGCCCACACACATCACTATGCACCAAAGTCCCAAATCTCAGTGTTTCACCCTGTGAGATCACACACCACCATTCAACCACACCCCCACACCCCAGTGCCATCACTCCATTTCGGGAGCCTGTTCCACAGCCTCAGGTCACATGCAGTGTCTGCTGAGGGTCAGTGTTTTTTAGCACAGAAAACCTGACATTCTCATCCTCCAGGGCTCCAACACAGCCCCGCTGCTCCTGGAGCACAAAGCACTCAGTGAAAGCCACAAACACCATCAATTCCCTTTCCCCAGAGAGTTTTAACATCATCAATTCCCTTTCCCCAGGGAATTTTCCTTCCCTTTCAAGGATGGGGGCTGCAGGGAGCGCTCCTGGGTGTTTTCCCTGCTGGGACTGAGGTGTTGGGAGTTGTTCTCTCGATGTCCCTGAGGGAATTTCAGGTGCAGAAAAGCCCAGAGTGCAGCTGCCACCTCAGGTGAGGCTGCCTGGCTGGAAGCTGTGGAAGTTTCTCCCTGTCCCATGGCTTTTTTGGCATTTTGGATGTGGCAGAGCTGGCTGTGCAGGTAGTGGGAGAATTTAATGTTCTTTGGAGCCCAGATCTGAATCCCTCCTCTTCTAATGTAAACCCATCCTTGTGTCCTGTCACCCTCTGCCCACGGAAAAAGCATCTCTGCATCTATTTAATCTGCTCCCTTTGAGTCCTGCCTAAGTCACAAGCTGAGCTCAGCTCCTTCACTTTCTCACCAGTTGGATTTTTAAAAATAATTACATTGTGTAAGAATGGCTTTTTTTTTTTTTCTTTAAATGAGAAGACGCAGCACTTGGAGAGTTTGGGAATGCTGGAGCATGAGCATTATTACATATATTATTATGTATTATATAATATACATAATATATTTTAATATATTATATAATATATAATATATTTTATATTATACATATCTATCTATAAACATTATATATATAATTATATAGATATAGACAATTATTATATAAATAATCTTTATATATTTCTCTTCTAGCTGACAAAACTGGTGTTCAAAATCCAGCCCTCCAAGGAGGGAAGGAGCAGTCCCACTCCTCATGGGGGGATGGGAGAGGAGGGGACAGAGGTGGCACTGCAGGGGCACCCCTGGGCTGGGCTGTGGGGTCACACAGGGCCAGGGCAGAGCTCGGGGTCTGCTCCCACCCAGAGCTGCCTTGGGGTCAGATACAGCCCCATTCCAGTGGGATCCTCCCAAATCCAGTGGGGGAAAAGCCGGGATGCAGCAGTGATTGTGTGGGGCACAGGGAGAGGAGAAGCTCCAGGGAGAGCTCCGAGCCCCTGGCAGGGCCTAAAGGGGCTCCAGGAGAGCTGCAGAGGGACTGGGGACAAGGGCTGCAGGGACAGGAGCCAGGGAATGGCTTCCCACTGCCCAGGGCAGGGCTGGATGGGAGATTGGGAACTGGGAATTGTTCCCTGGCAGGGTGGGCAGGGGCTGGGCTGGAATTGCCAGAGCAGCTGTGGCTGCCCCTGGATCCCTGGCAGTGCCCAAGGCCAGGCTGGACACTGGGACACTGGGAGGTGTCCCTGCCATGGCACTGGGGTGGGATGGGGTGGATTTAAGTTCCTTTCCCAACCCAAAGCACTCTGGATTTCCATGGCTCCGTGTCCCTCTGGGATTCCCCAGTGGAGCTGAGGGTGACCCACAGGACACCTCCAAGCTCTCCCTTGCACGAGGAGCGTTTTTCCCTGTCCCTCTTTGCTTGGAGCCAGAGAGAAATTCCAGATTTCTGACTTCCAAGGAGACACCTGCCTCAAATGAACTCCGAGAGGCCTTTTTCCCACTGCACCCCCTGGGAATCGACTCCTGATATGTCAGGGGCACTGCTGGGAATTCCTGGCATTTGGGCAGGCAGGGAATGCCGGGATCCAGCCCAGGACAGAGCCTCCCAAACCCTCTCCTCAGCTCCCAGCTCCATTTCCACCTCCACCTGTCAGGCTCGGAGCCAGCTGCTCCTCCAGCTGGGAATTCTGCAGGATTCGTGACTTTTTCCTGCCCCAGGATTTGGGATAAGCAGCAGCCCTGGGGCTGCTCTCGGGAGGGCAGCAGCAGCACAGCTCATGGCTTTTCACCTTTTCCCCGTCTGCTGCACCAGGAAAGTGGAAAAGTGTTGGGGAAGATGAATCAAGGAAACCTTATAAATATGATTGCTCAGCAAAAGATTCTGAAAATATGAAACCTATAATGGGAATAGAAATGAAAGCTGACTTTGAGTTGTAGGATACTGAGTCTTAGTTACTATAGAACCTGAAAACAATGGCCTAAGCTAGCTGAAGGAGAATCCCTTTGGATTGAACAATCCCTTTCTGCTGGCTGAGGGATCCAAAGGTCAATGCAGCAAAACAGAAGTCTAAAGAGTAGTTTTTAGAGTTTAAAATATAACACAGTATGGTAATGTAGTAGTTCTTGTAGGCTGTATGTAGATTCTATTTTGTGTCTTGTGTTGGTTGGTCACTGAAAATTAGAATATTCATCAAGGAGATATAATGGATTGTAACAAGGACCTCGCTCTCTTACCTCTTACCTCTTAACCCTAACCTCTTTCCTCTTAACTCTTACCTCTTCCTCCTCTCCTCCCCCTACTCTTACCTCTTACTGCTCCTCTCTTTTCCCTGCTCTCTTCCCCTGCCCTTTGCTCTCTCGCTCCCTTCTCTCTCAGCTCTCACCCTCCTGTTCTCTCTCCCTCTCTCTTTGGGACTTCCCTTCAGCTGAGGCTGGTGGCTGAAGGCAAGGCCCTTTTACCCACGACCCCTGCAATAAACCCACGTGTTCTAGAATATACAGGTCGGCAGAATTCCTTGTCCCTGCCATCCTCGGATGCTCCTACAGAAAAGGAGGGAGTTTTTCCCTTCCAGCCTCCAAATCCCTCTGGAAAAGGAAAAGTTACAGCCTGGATGTCCCAGCTGGCATTCCCTGAGGGCTCAGGGTGTCAGTGACGTCCAGGTTTTCGGGTTTTATTCCATAAGGGGAAAAAAAAATAAAAAAAAGTGGAAATACTGAAAATCATCACGTTTTCCTTTGACAAAGAAGTGGTTTTATGCTCCATCAAGACACGTAAAGTTCTCCCAGCATCTGGCACAGAAAACCTCAAAGCAGGGAATTTAAACTCTTGGAAAATCAGAGGATAAACTGAGTTGGGAGGGACCCCCAAGGATCATCCAGTCCAACCCTGGCCCTGCTGCACAGGAGGACGGAGAAATTTCTGTTCCTGCACCCTGCGGGGCGAAGAACACAGGCAAAGAATATCAATTTAAAATTCAGAAACCACTGAAAAAGATAAAACACCTCCTTGTGGACACACCCTAACAGCCACCCCCACGATATCCAAGTCAAATTGTTCCAACCTAATTAAATCATCGGGGTTGCAGCATCGCTGATGGTTTCAAAGGTAAAAAATGCCTTTAAATTGCTCCCAAGATCCACAAAACCCATTTCTGTGTGGTCATTTCTCTCCTCAGGGTGGGCTTTACCTTGCAGTATTCCATTAACAGCTCTAAATTAATCAACCTGTAATTTACAGACGGGGCACAGGATTTCAGGATATTCCAACAGCGAAGAATTTCAATTTTCCTCATGGCTGCTGCACCTCTGCATCCACCCTGGCTGCAGCCATCCCGTATTTCGTGCTGCTTTGGTTCAGCTGAGCTACAACTGCAGCTCTTCAGTCAGGGAAAAGGAGTTTTGCTGTTGGATGGGATGGGAGAAAGCTCACAGAGGGCTCCTCACCACCCTGTACACAGAAATCAGACTAACTGGTGGAATTACACTGCTTTAGTCCAACCTGCATTTAACGTCATTCCAGCCACCACCAGGTTCCACTGAGGGGACAAAGGAACGCTTCAGGGATGGTTTTCAGGGAGCAAAGGTGCTCCAGCTGACAGAAATGCCTTTCTGAGACCAGGTGAGCCCGAGGGATCAGCCTCTCCCCCGATTTCTCCTTCCCAAGGTGTGCAACTTCCCACCAGATACTAAAAATAAACCCGGAGCAGGAAAAAAAAAAACCCTAATCACTCCTAAAATAAAATTTAAAAAAATCGCAGTAAGGAAGATGAAAAGAACCCTGAGTCAGCCCAGAATCCTGAGGATGTTCCCAGGTCTGAGCTGGGGGAGCAGGAATTCCTGAGGAAACCAGGCTGGATCCTGCAATTCCTCACTCTTGGTGCCAAATCCCGGGATTAGCTCCAGCTCGTTGTGGCAATCCCCTCTCCCAAAAAGAGCCAGAGCTTCAGCTCCAGGTATTTACTGCATTTGTTCTTTTCGTGATGCGCTTTGATCTCCGCCCTGATAACGGGGGAGGAATCGAGGCTCGCCGGAGCTCCTGGCAGCGCAGAAAATCAGGAATTGCACAGAAAATCAGGAATCGCACAGAAAATCAGGAACCACGCGTATTCAGCATCCCTAAATCCCCGATAGCGAATGGAGAGCGGGATTCTTCAGGCTGGGAGAGGAGAAGGGAGAGGCTCCAGCATCCAGCTCGTGCACCAGCATTCCCACACTCTCCGAGTGCTGTGTCTGCTCTCATTTTTCCCCCCAAAAAAACACAAACAAACAAAAAAAAGCCATTCTTACACAATGTAATTATTTTTCAAAATGCAACCGGTGAAAAAGTGAAGGAGCTGAGCTCAGCTTGTGACTTCAGCAGGACACAAAGGCACAAAAGGAGCAGATTCAAAAGAGGCAGAGAGACTTTTTCCAGGGGCAGAGGGTGACAGGGCAAGGGGATGGTTTACATGAAAAGAGGAGGGATTGGGATGGGAAATTGGGAACTGGGAATTGCTCCCTGGCAGGGTGGGCAGGGGCTGGGCTGGAATTGCCAGAGCAGCTGTGGCTGCCCCTGGATCCCTGGCAGTGCCCAAGGCCAGGCTGGACACTGGGACACTGGGAGGTGTCCCTGGGGTGAAACTGGATGGGATTTAAAGTCCTTCCAACCCAAATCATTCCATGACTGTTGCAGCCGTGGCAGCAGGAAGGGCTCAGAGGGGACAAATCCCTGCCCAGAGCAGCCCAGCCTCAGCTGGGGCAGGAGCATTTCCAAGGTTTCCTGCAGCAGCCACATGGATTTGGCCCGTCCAGGGGCTCCTGGTGTCAGGGCTCAGTGGCTGGAAGGGATCCCGATGTCATTCCTGACGAAAAGCAGCCCCAAATCCCACATTTAATTACTGACTCTGCACATTCCCCTCTCCCACCACCCCAGGGTGGGTTTGCCTGGGTTTGCCAAAGTTTGGGGTGAGCAAAGAACTGGGCAGAGCTCCCCAGAGCAGCGGCCCCCACTCCCAGCCACCCAGGAGGGCAATTCCAAGGAGGAATTTCCAAATATAAAATAAAGAAATGGCCACACCTCATCAATGAGCAGCTCCCGGTCTGTGTTTGATGATTTATGGTTTGATTATTTATGATCTGGGTTTGATAATTTATGTTATGGATTTCGAACGCCAGTTTTGTCAGCTAAAGTATAAATCTATATTACATAAATATAGAATATAAATAAGTAATATAAATAAATAAATAAATAAATAATATATAATATAAATAAATAATATAATTATATCATATAATTATAATAGATCATATCAATAAATATAAATAAATATATATAAAATAAATAAATATATAAAATAAATAAATAACTATATTTTTATCATATATTCAATTATAGATTTATATATAATTAATGTAAATATAATATATAATAGAAATACTATTATAAATATAATGTATCTTATAAGTAAATATTATAAATAATATAATATAATATAATGCAATATATATAATATAATATAATATAATATAATATAATATAATATAATATAATATAATGTAATATAAATAATATGAATAAAATATTTACTATAAATATATAATAATTGTCTATCTCTATTTTTTTATATAATGTTTATAGATAGATAGATAGACAGAGATAATACATAATATATAATAATTATTAATATAATGTGATATGATGATTTATGCACAGCTCGGTCCCTGCAGCCAGGGACCCCAAAGCCCACACAGCTCCGGGCTGAAATTCGGGAACCAATGCGCTGAGAAAACTCCAGGAATTAAGGTTCTGATTAAAGCAGCCTCCTCCTCCTCCTCCTCCTCCTCCTCCTCCTCCTCCTCCTCCTCCTCCTCCTCCCCCAGCCGGAGCTGCGGGCTCTGTGCCCCGGACCGTCCCCGCAGCCCCGCCCGGGGCTCCGTGCCCTCGGCACTCATCACCGAGCGTTGGGATTTCAGGTCGGCCGGAGGATTTTCGGGCGGATTTGGGGGATGACAGCGCTGTCATTGTCCATCCCCCGGCAGCTCCAGCCCGGGGCTGACCCTCGTTAACAGGAGGCGACGGGTCCTTCACCTCCTCCGGTGAGGAAAGTGCTCCGCTCCGCATTTATCCTCATCCGAATTCAGCTCCCGGAGCCAGGAGCCGGAATTCCGCCCAACAGCAGCCGAGATTCCCCAGGGGCTCCCCCGCCATCCCCAGCCTGCCTTCCCCTGGTGTCCTGGCCCATCATCTCCTCGGGAATTCCTCAAACTCCTCGATGTGACAGAGAGCCGCAGCCCACAGCTGGTCTTTGGGGGCTCCTCTCCCACATTATCCCCGTCCTGAGTTCCCTGGAATCGCCTTGCCGGGAATTCCTCCAGCACCAAACTCTTCCAGGGATCCCCCAAGTTGGGAGAAACCTGCTGGAGGATCAGCTCTGTCCCCGAGCAATGGGGATGAGCCGGGCTTATTTCACCTTTAATTACGCCATGAATTAATGATGTGATGGATGGCACCGAGGCTTCTCACCTGAGCAGCGCTGGCCTTTGGTCGGCTCTGCAGGAGAGGTTTAAAAAGCCACTGGAGAGACGATAAAAGTGAAAAACTCGAGGTTTTGTCCCTGCAGCTGGATGGCCAAACCCGAATTTTAGGAGATAAGGAAGATTCCATGAACTCCAGCGGTAGGAGGGGCAGTGACAGGGATTTCTCCCGCTGGACTCCAGGAAGAACAGCATCCCCTGAGCTTCCCAGCCGAGCTGCAATCCAGGGAATGTCAGCTGACACGGATGTCTGGCAGCCCCAGAGCTGCTGGAACACCGTGGGAGCTGGCCCAGAGCCCAAATCGCTGCCCTGATGTGACACCCGGGCACGGGACAGCGATGTCCCCTCGGTGACACCCCTGCCTCCCCCCAGCTGCACCCAAACCAAAGTTCCACCCAGGAGGAGGCGCCTAGATCTGTGTAACCCCTGTGAGAAGGTGTTATAAAGAAGATTGGACATTCACAGGTCTCTCAGAAATGACACAACTCCTAAAATGATATTTTAACTTGTTTTAGTCAGGGCTTCAATTTTTAGGGTTTTGGTTTTTTTTTTAAGGTTCTGATCATCAGGTGAGTCCTGATAAGGTGAACATCAACAGAGTGGGAGTAGCCAGAGGATGCACAGGAGATAATGATAATTAGCAACAATTAACAAATATTACCCTCGAACATCACCCCTGGTGTGGCCAGGTCTGGGAAAAGATCAATAAGAAACCAAAGAATGAGAACCTAATCAGCACCAAAGGGATCAATAACCAATAGGAAACCAAATCTTAACAACTGGGTAATCTGGGACCAATGAAGAAGAATTTCTCTGGGATTTTCATGGATAAATATGGGATAATCCCTCGTGGGATGGGATGATTTTCCCTGCACAACCAGCAATGAAATGATGAAGTGAAGATGAAATGATTTCTGTGGCACATCCTGGCCAGGATAAAGCAATGTCTCGATTCTCTGACACTAAAAATGCTGCTGGAGAGGATTTTTTTTGTTGTTTTCCCACAGTTTTGGTGACGAAGAATCTGGCACCAAACTGCAGCTCGGGACGTGCCAAACAGCTCCTCAGAGCCTCAGTCAGGGAGTTCATGAAAACAGGGATCAGCTGTGCTGGGAAAAGGCAGGGAGCTGCCCAAAGAGGGGATTTCTCCCTGCTGGAATCATTCATCACCGTGGGCAGGCCCTTTAGGCTGAGTGCTGGTGTTCCCAGGCATCCCATCCCAACCCATCCCATCCCATCCCATCCCATCCCATCCCAACCCATCCCATCCCATCCCACCCCATCCCATCCCACCCCATCCCATCCCATCCCATCCCATCCCATCCCATCCCATCCCATCCCATCCCATCCCACCCCACCCCATCCCATCCCATCCCACCTCATCCCATCCCACCCCATCCCATCCCATCCCACCTCATCCCATCCCACCCCATCCCATCCCACCTCATCCCATCCCACCCCATCCCATCCCACCTCATCCTATCCCATCCCATCCCTCTCCTGCCCTGTCTGGAACACCGGGACATCATCCTGGTTACACCACACTGCCCATGGTCCCTTCTGGCCCAGTGGATTCAAAGCTTATTTAAACAGAGGGGTTGCAGCATCTTTAAAGGTTTTGAAGGCAAAAAAAATGCCTTGGGCACTGCAGGGATCCAGGGGCAGCCACAGCTGCTCTGGCAATTCCAGCCCAGCCCCTGCCCACCCTGCCAGGGAACAATTCCCAGTTCCCAATCTCCCATCCAGCCCTGCCCTCTGGCAGTGGGAAGCCATTCCCTGGCTCCTGTCCCTTCATCCCCCGTAGGGATCCCAGAGCTCTCTGGGAAAAGTGGGAATTTGATCTTCCCTGCACATCCCTCCCGGTGTTTTCCTTGGATTCCTGCTCGGGGCTGGAGCAGTTCCGAGATGTTTCCATCAGGCAGGTGATGAAAAGGAGGAAAAGCTCCGATCTCAGAGCAGGGCTCAGCATCGGGGCCCTGGGGAATTATTCACTCTGTGTCCCCAGCACCGCCTCCATGGGCACGGATTTGGGGATTTGGGAGGGGGTTTGGGGTCTGGGGTCAGATACAGCTGTTACAGATGTGAGCAGCTGTCCGAGGGAGGGGCACAGTGACACTCTCAGTGTCCAACACTGCCGCTGTCAGCCACGGCGTGGGATGAGACGCTGCCTGGAATCTGGAATCATGGAATCACCCAGGCTGGAAAAGACCTCGAGTCCCACCACTGAGGATGGGTTGTCCTGGTGGCTGCAAGTCAGGAAACCAAAAGGCTCAGAAGGACTCTGGCTGTGAGCCGAGGTAAAAGCCACTCCTGAGGGGTTCAGGTTCAGCCCTCCCTGGCTGGGAAAACATGAACGAAATGGATGAAGGATGCTTCAGATGGAGATATTCCCTTTTCCTGAGCTCTTTCTAGAAATGGGATGAGGTGGACCCTGAGAACCCCTGGCATGGTGGTATCCCTGGAAAATCCCTGGAATATCCCTGGAAAATCCCTGGAATATCCCTGGAAAATCCCTGGAATATCCCTGGAATATCCCTGGAATATCCCTGGAAGTCAGGCTCTGGGAGCAGTGCTGGGGCCAAATCCTGGCATCAGGGAGGCCCTTTTCTCTCCCCAGCCGAAATCCCAGCAGGCCCTGAAAGGGAAACGTGACCTGCTAAAGGTCCTGGCTGGTGGCTGCAGCTGGAAAAATGCCAGGGAGAGATTTCCTGGAAGTTCAGAGCCCCAGATGTGCAGAGCTGGGGAAGGATAAGGATTTTCAGATGGGATAAGAGTATCCAGATTGGATAAGGGTATCCAGACAGGGCATGGATAAAAGATTTCCAGATAGGATAAGGATGTCCAGCTAGGATATGGAAAAGGATATCCAGACAAGGAAAGGACATCCAGACAGAGTATGGATAAGGATATCCAGATAGGATAAAGATATCCATGGAGGATAAAGGTATCCACAGAGGGTATGGATAAAGGCTATCCAGACAAGGGAAGAACATCCAGACAGAAAGGAGCTGGCCCCACGTGTGCAGGGATAAATGCTCAGCCCCAGAACAAGAGCCTCATTCCCTCAGCCAGGGATGCACAGCACGTGGAAAACATGGATTGCAAACGGGCTTCTGCTCCCCCAGTGCCAGCTCAGGGCTTATCCCAAAATAAAAGAGCGGGATTTGTGTACCCACCCGGGGTGGAAAGGAGCTGAGGGATCATCCGGGCAGGGGGAATGGGAATTAGGGCTGGGAATTTGGGCTGCAAGTCCCAGGAGCCAACAGCAATTCCGGGGAAAAGACACCTGAGCCCAGCAAGGCCAGAGGGGAATTCTGCTCAGCGAGGGGAGGCACAGCCCGGGAACACTGGGAGCCAAGGAAAACACGTGGTGTGACAGCAGAGCCTGGGACAGAGACACACCTGAGACAGCCACACCTGGGACAGGGCCACACCTGGGAAAACCACACCTGGGACAGACACATCTGGGACAGTATAGCCTGTAACAGTCACAACTGTGACCGAGACACACCTGGGACAGCGCCACACCTGGGACAGCCACACCTGGGACAGCGCCACACCTGGGAAAACCACACCTGGGACAGACACACCTGGGACAGACACACCTGGGACAGACACACCTGGGACAGCCACTCCTGGGACAGACACAGCTGGGACAGTATAGCCTGTGACAGAATCACAACTGTGACCGAGACACACCTGGGACAGCCACATCTGGGACAGCCACACCTGGGACAGAGTCACACCCGGGACAGCCACACCTGGGACAGCCACTCCTGGGACAGCCACACCCGGGACAGCCACACCCGGGACAGCCACACCCGGGACAGAGTCACACCTGGGACAGCCACACCTGCAGGAGCTCCTGCACAGCCCCGCTGTCCCCAGGGAGCCACAGCGCTGATCCCGGCGGCAATCCCGGCTCGGCTCTCCCCAGTGGTGCCTGCACGGAGCCCGGCCCCATCCCGGATTGTCCTGCGGGGGTTTGGAGCAGGAATTCCGGGCAGTCCTGGCTCTCCCAGGACACCTTTCCTCCTCCTCCCAGCGCTGCCCCCGAGGCCGGAGCTGCCGCAGAGCCCCGCGAGCCCCTCCCCAGTGCTGTGCCCCACACACCCCGGGCTGGGACACCCCTCGTCCCCTCCCTCCCCGGCCACACCATTCTTCTCATTCCCAAAAAAGCCATTTGAAATCCCCTCGAAGAGATTTCTCTGGCAGATCCATCCTCATCCCAGCCTATCCCTGTGGGTTTATCTCCTTTTCCTGTGTCAGGGCCGGGATTAAAGCACAGGAGTCGCAGTTTTCTCGTGTTTGGACTCAGGTGTTTATTAATTCTTATCCATAGCACAGTCTCACAGGTTGTGAGTTCCAGCCAGCAGGGCGGGAAATGGCTCTGTCTGTAACTCTTTCCAAGGTCTTTTAAGCGATAATTACCCAATAACGAGATGACACCTAGATTATATTACTATTTATATATTATTTATACTTTTAACCCAATAACTGATGGGTTAAAATACAACATCCCAAATCCTCCATATTGCTCTACAAACATTACTATATACTAAAATCTCAAATCTCAGTGTTTCACCCTGTGAGATCACACAACACCATTCAACCCACACGCCCACACCCCCAGTGCCATCACTCCATTTCGGGAGCCTGTTCCACGGCCTCAGGTCAAATGTGGTGTCTGCTGAGGGTCAGTGTTTTTTAGCACAGAAAGCCTGAAATTTTCAGCCTCCAGGGTTCCAACACCTCCCCCTATCCCAAATCTCTCTTTCCCCCCACACCAACCACTCCAGCACCTGGTGACAAGTTCCTGGGATGAAATCCAATCCCAAGTCCAACCAACCCCTCAGCTTTACCGATTTTTCTGCCTTCAAACAACGCTGGCAGCAAACCCTGCCCGTGATTTAAGGACATCTTCAGTGATTTTTTGGGTGGTGAAACCTGAGCATCTGCACATCCCTGCCTCAGCATCCTGCAAACAGCAGTGCTCAGCACAAGAAATATCCAGAACAGGTTTTCCTGGAAGTGAACACATCCATGGGATGTTCTGCTGGAGCAACCTGGTCTATGGAAGGTGTCCCAGACGTGCTTTAAGGTCCCTTCCCACCCAAACCCTTTGGGATTTATGTGGGATGCTGGGGAACCACAGGCAGGCACCCCACAGCTGTGCTGGGGCAGAGCTCAGGTGGCAGCAGATGCTCTGAGACCTTTGTAGGGAAGAGGTGAAGGACAGGACCCCCCAAACTCCACACCCAGGAGCTGTTCCTGCCAGGGGAACACTCACTGGGTCACCTCTGCTCCTCTCTGCCCTGAAAGGAACCTGCCTCATTTCACAGTCCCTGACGAACAGAGGGGAACCCCAGCCCCAGGCAGGGCTCAAGGCCTCCGTGCACCAGCACAGGGTGAGGAAACAAAACCCCAGAAAATCCCTCACCCATCCCTGACTCTCACAGAGTCATGGAATGTGCTGAGCTGCAAGGGACCCACAGGGATGATCAATCCCAAATCCAAACCCTGCCCAGACCCCACCAACCCCAGCCTGTCATCCCTGGTGTCCAAAGGCTCCTGGAGCTCTGGCAGCCTCGGGGCCGTGCCCATTCCCTGGGGAGCCTGGGCAGTGCCCAGCACCTCTGGGGGAAGAACCTTTCCCTGCTCTGCAGCCTGAGCCTGCCCTGGCCCAGCTCCAGCCGTGCCCTGGCTGCTGTCCCTGTCCCAGAGCAGGGGAAGGGAAGGGAAGGGAAGGGAAGGGAAGGGAAGGGAAGGGAAGGGAAGGGAAGGGAAGGGAAGGGAAGGGAAGGGAAGGGAAGGGAAGGGAAGGGAAGGGAAGGGAAGGGAAGGGAAGGGAAGGGAAGGGAAGGGAAGGGAAGGGAAGGGAAGGGAAGGGAAGGGAAGGGAAGGGAAGGGAAGGGAAGGGAAGGGAAGGGAAGGATTCCTGCACAGCCCCATGGAGATGGAATCCCTGCTCCTGCTGCTCAGAGCCAGAGGAGCCAAGGGCAGCTCTGCTCATCCCAGGGCAGGCATTGAGCTGGGGAAGGGAGGAAAACAAAACCCCCGAACATCCCGGCCTGAACCTCCCGGCACAGCCCCTCCCCAGCACCTCCGGGTTTATCCCGTATTTCTATCCCATATTTCTATCCCGTATTTCTGTCCCATGGGTTGGTTTTTGCAGCCCTGGGGGTGTTTTGGGGCTGTCCCATCCCCGGGGAAGGCTGTGGGATCCGCAGGATGCCCCGGCAGGGCAGGTCCCTTCCCGGCCACACAAAACCCCAAAGGCTCCACACAAACCAGCCGCTCTTGTCCTGCAAATCACAGCTCGGGGCGCCCAGAAATCAAACTTTTTTTCCAAGAGGAAGATGAAGGTGGGAAAAGGCTTTTCCCGCAGGGTTGGTTTTTACCCCGAGTCCTGCGGCAGCTCAAGCCACATTGGCACAAGATCCTAAAAAACCTCTTTGGGCTCCAGCACTGCTCCATTGGAATTCCTGAAAACCCGGGAATTGTTGCCCCTGAAAAACTGGGAATTATTGCCCCTGAAAACCCAGGAATTGTTGCCCCTGAAAAACCCAGGAATTGTTGCCTTTTGTGGCAGGGAGGGGCAGCTCACTCCAGAAAAACCCTTCAGGGAAGAGTTTTGGGGAGGCCTCGCTCAGGAGAGCAGCTCAGCACAAGTTGGAGGGCGGAGCAAGAAATCACATTTTTATTTCTATATAATATCTAATATCTATACATAAATAAAGATGTAAGTATAAATATAGATGTAAGTATAAATATAGATTTAAGTATAATTATAGCTCTAAATGTAAATACGAATCCTCACCTGGTGTGAACACACCTTTCAGCCACAACCATGGGAATCTCCCTGTTACTCTTAATAACCAATATCTCGAAAAACACAGAACTTTTTGGATGTTCCCGCAAGGAATTCAAATTTTTTTTTTTTGTGCTTTCCTTTGTTCCTGACTTCTGCTTTATGGCGAAAAAGTTTCTATTTTATTCTTTGTATAAATAAATATATATACACATAATTCTGCCCTGGTAGGTCATCACCTCATGAGAAAAATGAGAAAAAAATGGGATATGATGCAGAAAAACACTCGGAGACATTAAAAATCTAAAGAAAATGCTTTTTATATATATATATATATTTGATTTTTTTAAGTGCTATTCTCCACTAGCAAAGTCTGTCCCAAAAGGAAAGGCCAGGAGCTCGGTGAGGTCCCAGGAACCCTGCAGAATTTTCAGGAATAAGCAGCAATATTTGGTGTTACAGGACATGGGAGGATGTCCCAGCAGGGATGGAAAATAGTGGGAGGTTATGAGAGAGAAGCCCAGAAAATAGAAGTTTTAAAAGGAACATTTTTAATAAAAATCCACGTTAAAAGCTTTTTTATGAGTACGGACAAAAACTTTTTACTCTGAATTGGAAGTTTTCAGGGAACTGAGATATTTTTTACTTTTACTGTTCTCTAGGAAATGCTCTGACCAAACCCACGGGATTTTAGTGTTCTTCCCCTTTTCCATCCTTCCACACAATCCTATTTTTTTTGTTACCTTGTGACCCTTTCCTGTAAGTTTGTTTTGGTTTTATTTTTTCTCCTTTTTTACCCATTCTGGCTCCTTGTTCCACTTTTATTTTAAGGGAGGAATTTTCCTGGGAGCTCTGCTGCAGCATCAGTGCTTTTTTCCATGAAAACTTTGGAGCCACGCTGGCAGCAGGAGGAGGATGGAGCAGGGACAGATCCTCCTGGGGCAGGGATTGATGTTCCCAGGTCCTCCAGCAGCTCCAGGTGTCTCCTGGCACAGCTCCACAGGTTCGGACATGGAGGAAAAAGAGTTTCTGGGGTGATGCTGGGAATGTTCCCTGCTCTGTGGGTGTTCCTGTGCCTGGGACATCCCAAAATCCCTTCCCAGTTTCCAGGGAGTCTGAAGGAACCCAGAGCGCCCGAGGGAAGGAGGCTCAGGAGTTTTCCTCAGAGCTGAGATGAATCCTTCGTTAATCCCCTCCCAAATCCACAACAATCCCTCGGCTCCCAGAGCCCCGGGGGTCTTCTGGCCACCCAAAAACGCTGATGGATTTTAGGGAGCTCCAAAGCTCCATCCCCACAGGCTGCAGCACCTCCGTGGGGCCGGAGTGCCCCGTCCACTGCCAGCCCCTCTGGGGAAGGACTTTCCCTGCTCTCAGCCTGCCCTGGCCCAGCTCCAGCCGTGCCCTGGCTGCTGTCCCTGTGCCCCAGCAGGGGTTGGAGCTGCAGGTCCCTGAGCTCTGCCCTCAGCGTCCCCTCAGCCCTGCCCTCGTTACCTGCACCAGGTTCTTTAGTTCTTACTCTGAGCCCCCTCAGAGGCTCCGTGGAGCTCAGGACACTCTGAGCCGCCAGCAAACCACGAGGAAAAACCCATCAAAGAACAAAGTTTAGCAAAAAGCCCTTTACACACGGAACTCGTGGTTCTGCGGAGGGAAAAAATGCTCCAGTCCAGTTCCCAAAGCTCCAGCCCAGTTCCCAAAGCTCCAGCCCAGCCCCAAAACCTCCAGTCCAGTTCCAAAACCTCCAGTCCAGTTCCAAAACCTCCAGTCCAGTTCCAAAAGCTCCAGTCCAGCTCCAAAAGCTCTAATCCAGTTCCCAAAGCTCCAGCCCAGTTCCAAAACCTCCAGCCCAGTTCCAAAACCTCCAGCCCAGTTCCCAAAGCTCCAGCCCAGTTCCCAAGGCCCCAGTCCAGTTCCCAAGGCCCCAGTCCAGCCCCAAAACCTCCAGTCCAGTTCCCAAAACCTCCAGTCCAGTTCCTAAAGCTCTAATACAGTTCCCAAAGCTCCCAGCCAGCTCCAAAACCTCCAGCCCAGTTCCAAAACCTCCAGTCCAATTCCAAAAGCTCCAGTCCAATTCCTAAAGCTCCAGTCCAATTCCCAAAGCTCCAGTCCAATTCCCAAAGCTCCAGTCCAGTTCCCAAGGTTCCTATTCAGTTCCCAAAGTTCCCAGCCAGCTCCAAAAGCTCCAGTCCAGTTCCTAAAGCTCCAGTCCAGCTCCAAAACTTCCAGCCCAGTTCCCAAAGCTCCCAGCCAGCTCCAAAAGCTCCAGTCCAGCTCCAAACCCAGCTCAGGATCACAGGGACAAAGCCCAACTGTGCCCACACCCCAAAAATCCGAGCACACCAAGGCTGGAGGTGCAAACCCGACCCTGCAGAGCTAAACCCAGTCCTGGCACGGGCTGGGGAAATCAGAGAGGGAGGAATGAAAATCAAACTGAGAAATCTGCTCTGCGCCCTGCCCTGCCTCAGCTGGGCTTTGAATTCCCAGGAAACTCCATCCCAAACTCCTTGGGATGCTCCAGGAAAGGAAAGGAACTTTGTTAATGAATTAATTAATGGCAGAGATGCACCCTGCTCAAGAAGCCGGGCTGGCACTGGGATCTCCAGCACCCAGCTGTTTCTGGGTGTGTTTTATATTGGTTTTATTAATTGACTTCTGAAAAAAAAAAAATTAAAACGAACAACAAAACAGAGCTTTGTAAAACCCCAGGTTTTTCCACCAGGTATTTCCACAGGTACCACTCAGGCTTCCTGCTCTGAGTGAAAATCGACAGGTTACTGATAGGGAAAATCAAAGAGAAAGGGAAGAACATCAGACTGAAAACACTGCTCTGCCCCCTGCCCTGCTCAGCTGGGCTTTACATTCCCAGGAAAGTCCATCCTGAACTTGCAGCCAGGCTGCCACTGGGATTTCCAGCACTCAGCTATTTCTGTGTTTTTATTTATGTAGAAAATCTACAGATAGAGGTGTGCTTTATACTGGTTTTATTCTGAAATAAAAACAGGCGTGTTGTAAGACCCCAGGTTTTTCCACCAGGTGTTTCCACGGGTGCCACTCGGGCTCCCTGCTCTGCAAACCATCCAGCCTCTGAGAGAATTCAGAGCTTGGCAGGCTGCAGGAAAGCGATTCCCTCCGAAGGAGCACTCACCTGCCCTGTCATGAATAACAAATTCGTTTCTCAGGGGATTACAAGGCGGGAGCCCAGAGCTCATTAAGGGCTGCGCTGTGAATAACCCGAGTGAGTGATCCCACACCCGGCCTGGGAACCTGAACATTAAACTGCAAATTTCCCCTCGCTTCTCTAACTTCCCTTGCAAGTTAAAACACTTAAAATCCTAAAATTCTGATCTCCTTGGAATGTCAGAGACCCGTGTGTGTTCCAGGGATACACGGCATGGATTGGAAGGAGACGGTGCCAATGGATGGAGATCCCAGCTCTGCTCCAGCTCGGCCCTTCCCAGGAATTTTCCCATCCGTCCATGGATGTCCATCCATCCCCAGCACCATGGGCAGCAGGAGAAGGGGGGATTCTGTCCCTCTGCCCCACTCAGGTGATTCCCCACCTGCAGAGCTCGGAATTCCAACAGCAGCAGCATCTGGAGCTGCTGGAGAGACCCAGAGGAGCCCCCAGAGCTGCTGCAGGGCTGGAGCCCCTCTGGAGCCAGGCTGGGAGAGCTGGGGGTGCTCCCCTGGAGAGGAGAAGCTCCAGGGAGAGCTCCGAGCCCCTGGCAGGGCCTAAAGGGGCTCCAGGAGAGCTGCAGAGGGACTGGGGACAAGGGCTGCAGGGACAGGAGCCAGGGAATGGCTTCCCACTGCCAGAGGGCAGGGCTGGATGGGAGATTGGGAACTGGGAATTGTTCCCTGGCAGGGTGGGCAGGGGCTGGGCTGGAATTGCCAGAGCAGCTGTGGCTGCCCCTGGATCCCTGGCAGTGCCCAAGGCCAGGCTGGACACTGGGACACTGGGAGCACCTGGGACACTGGGAGGTGTCCCAAGGCAGGGATGGAATGGGATGAGCTTTAAAATGTCTTCAATCCCAAACCTTTTTATATTTCCATGATTTTCATCACCTGAGTCCATCCCAAGGCAGGAACAGAGCAGAGACCTTCAGCTTAATTCTGGATTTTAAGCTCCACCTCAATCCCCTCCTGCTCCAGCATCAATTCCCTTTTCCAAGGTGCTCCCAATAAACACAATTCCCACAGCACCAAAACCAAGAGTGGGACAGGAGGAAAATCCAGCCCAGGCTGGTTCAGTGCCCCAGGAGCTGCAGTTTGGGTGAGGGGGAGCAGGAATTCCCAGGGGATCAATCCCATCCCAGGGGCCAGCAGGAATTCTCTGTGGTAGAAATCCCATCTCAGAATCCAAATCCCATCCCAAAATCCATTGGGAATTTCCCAGGGGTACAAATCTCATCCCAGAGTCCAGCAGGAATTCTCTATGGCACAAATCCCATCCCAGAATCCAAATCTCACCCCGGAGTCCAGCAGAATTTCTCCTGGGGATAAATCCGATCCCTGATTCCAGCAGGAATTCCCCTGGGGAAAAATCCCATCCCTGTTTCAGGGAAGTGCCTGAGTTCCCTTTTTTCCCAGCTGAGGAATTCCACATGGAATTTTTCCTCGATGGTTTTTCCTTTCAGCTTTGGGGGATTTTATCTCCTGGAGAAAATATTCCAGGGGCTGCTGCTCCCTCAGCTCCCAGAAAATGCCTCTGTGGGAACAACTTGGCTCTCCAGGTGAGCGAAACCCCTCCTGATTTTATCCAGGAATAAACCAAACTCTTCAAATCTCTGAGCCTGAATTCATCCTGGTTTTCCATCTCCAAAAAATGGAAGGCTCAGATCCCATATGGACACTGGGAGGATGTGGAGTGAGGAGGGGGCAGAAACCCCCTTGGAATTTGGGCTCCTTCCCCCATTTATTCCCATTTTTAATGAGGTTTAATTAAGCCAGCACACTGAAGGTGGGATTTTCAAAGGTCTAAAAGTGATTTAGGAGAATCCAGACCACACAGGGGCAGCCCAGGAGCTGAAAATCCTCACCTGGCGGGACAAAATCCAGCTTTTCCTGCAAATCAGCAGTGGATTTATCCCAAATAACCCAAAGTGTCCAGGAATTACAGATGATCCCGAGCTGAGCACCCTGAGGGCAGGGTTAAGGTCACAAATTCAGATTTTCCTGCCATGTTCACAGTCAAACAAACATCCAAAGTGCAAAATAAAAATCCCCAAATTCCTGATTTTCTGTCTGCCAGCCAGGAGTGGTTGGGCAGAGTCACCCAGTGGTGACACCAAAATCACCCAAATCAAATAATTGACCAAATCTGGCCAAATTCTCCCCTAAAGCTGCAGATCTGTTTAAGGTATTTAAGTTAATCTAAGTCCTTATATTGGCACAAGCTGTTTAAAATGATCTCAGGCTTTAGCTGGGTTTAAGCTGCTTATGCAGCTTTAAGGGTTTTAAAAGGGTTTAGCCTGGGAAAAACCCATTTCCCAAAAAGCAGAGTGGGGCTGTTGGGTGGGAGCTTGGCTCTGCCATTTTGTGGGGTTTGGAACAGGGGAAAACATCCAGGAGTGAAATATTTGACTGAAAAAATCAGAGTTAGTCAGGATCAAGGTACAAATACTGAGTCTAGAGAGGATTTGGGCTGGCCTAAGTGGGAGAGGAGCAGCAGGACAGAGGTAAAACACCAAGAGCTTGTTGAAAAAATAAAGAAATCCCATTAAAAACTCAAAAACTTAATCCAACAATTCCACCTTGTTACAAAAAAGAAGACAAAATTCCAGTACGTAAACCCAAGAAATTCCAAATAAATCCCATCCCAGAGTCCAGCAGGAATTCCCCTGGGGATAAATCCCATCCCAGAGTCCAGCAGGAATTCCCCTGGGCTAAAAATCCCAAAAAGAAATTCTGCTTTCCCCTCCTCCTTCCCAGTTTTTTATCCCCAAACCCAGCATCAATTCTCATCCATTTTTGAAGGATTCCAGCCCAAAGTGGAGGTCTGAAATCCAAAGTGGTGCTGGAAACGCTCCAACCAGACCCCACTAACGACACGGGCACTGCTTGGAACGAAACCTCCCTGTCCCAGGGGGTCCTGGGACAGAAAAGGGCCGGGAAGGCTCTTCCAAGGTGGAATTCTCCCTGCTCAGGTGGGTTTGTTGCCAGGACCAGGCACAAACCTGCTGCTTCCACCTTCCCACCCTCTGAGCTGCAGAGTTCAGACATCCAAGAGGAGGTTTTTGGGTTTTTTTTTTTTTTGAGCCCTTTCTGGCAGTTCCAAACATTCCCCAAGACCCCAGGGCACGTTTTCCCAGGATTTCTGTGCTCTGGGTCCTGCTCCAGCGGGACAGAGAAAAGGGGCTCTGACTCTGGAATGTGACACTGGCAGGGAGCTTTGGAGTCCCCATCCCTGGGGGTGGCTCTGGGCCGGTGACAAGGTGGCCACTGATGGTCCTGAGGGGCTTTTCCAACCTCTGTGATCCCAAAATTCCCTCCCAGGGAGCTGCTGGGGCAAAACCTGCCCCAGAGCTTGGGCTCAGCACAAAGCTTTGGTCCCAGCCCTCCCATGGGACAAGGACAAAGCTGCGCCTGGAGTCCCAAAGGGGCAGAGTCAGAGCCCTGGGGAGCCTGAACTCTGAACCCTGACCCCCAAAACACCGGGAAATCAGGGAAATGCTCCTGGCTGTGGGCTCACCTTTTGCCAACACCACATTTAATTCCTTTTAGCTCAGAACACGGAAATTTCCAGCTTCCCTGGGGAGGGGATGGTCCCATCTCTCCCTCCTTGAACTTCCATCCCTTCCTCCCGGAGTTTCCATCCTTCCCTTCTCATTCCCATCCCAAAACACTGGAAGATCAGGGAAACTGAGGGCTCCTGGCTGAGGTTTCACCTTTCACCAACACAGTGAATTCCCTTTAGCTCTTAGAAGAGCACAATCCCCAGCTTTCCTGAGGAGGGAATGGTCCCGTCTCTCCCTCTCTGAATTTCCTTCCCATAACACCAGAAAATCAGGGAAACGCTCCTGGATGAAGGCAACAGCTTTTATCAACAGATTTAACTCCGTCTAGCCCCTGGACAACTGAAATTCCCACTTTTCCTGGGGAGGGGATGGTGCCATCCCTCCTCCCTGAATTTCCAGTCCTCCCTTCTTGAATTCCCATCCCAAAACGCCGGGAAACCCTGACCGGGGGTTCAGCTTTTATCAACGGTGGCAACACCACATTTAATTCCCTTCAGCCCTTAAAGCAGCACAATTTGCAGCTTTCCTGGGGAGGGAACGGTCCCATCCCTCCCTCCTGAATTCCCATCCCAAAACAGCGGGAAATCAGGGAAATGTTCCTGGTTGTGGGTTCACCTTTTATCAACACATTTAATGCCTTTGAGCCCTAAGAGCACCACAATTTCCAGTTTCCCTGGGGAAGGGATGGTCCCAACTCTCCCTCCCTGAATTCCCATCCCAAAACATCGGGAAATCAGGGAAACGCTCCTGGCTGAGGCTTCACCTTTTATCAACACATTTAATTCCCTTTATCCCTTAAAGAGCCCAAATTTCCAGCTTCCCTGGAGAAGGGAATTGTCCCAACCCTCTCTCCCTGAATTCCCATCCCAAAACAAAATCAAGGAAACGCTCCTGGCTGGGGGTTCACCTTTTATCAAGACATTTTATTCCCTTTCTCCCTTAAAGCGCCACAATTTCCAGCTTCCCTGGGGAGGGATTTGTCGTTCACCTTTTATCAACACATTTTATTCCTTTTAGCCCTCAGAGCACCACAATTTCCAGCTTCCCTGGGGAAGGGATGGTCCCAACTCTCCCTCCCTGAATTCCCATCCCAAAACATCGGGAAATCAGGGAAACGCTCCTGGCTGAGGGTTCACCTTTTATCAACACTTTTAATTCCTTTAGCTCTAAGAACACCACCATTTCCAGTTTCCCCGGGGAAAGGAAGGTTGAATTGAAAAACCCAACCTTCCCTCCCTGAATTCCCATCCCAAAACAAAATCAGGGAAACGCTCCTGGCCGGGGGTTCACCTTTTATCAACACATTTTATTCCCTTTCGCCCTCAGAGCACCACAATTTCCAGCTCCCCTGGGGAAGCGATGGTCCCAATCCCTCTCTCCATCCCACGCTGCAGCAAACCGATGCAAACTGGCACAAAGAACCTTTTTCCCCCCCTTTTTTTGGGCACTCAGCGCAGGCAGAGCCCCGCTCCGCTCTCATTTACACAAAGATAAAGGCGGCGCATCTGGCCGTGTGGCAGAAGTCTTTAATTACACGCCGGAGCTTATCTTAAATATCTATTTATTGCCACGAGATTGCAGCTTGGGCGATCAACAGCCCGCAGACAAAGGGAGGTTGTGATTGCACATTCAACCTCCAGCTCTTATTCCCACTCAGGAATGCTTCACTTCGCAACTTTTCGGGGATATTCGCATCCTCTCTCCCCTCCTCCACCTTTGCTCCCGACCACCGAGTTCATTTGGGGGGATTTTCAGCCAGGAAAATTGGTCCATCATGAAGATTTTTATGCTCTTTTTGTGCCAAAATGCAGATTTGACCCAGGACTGGGCTCCTGCAGAAAACACGAGGCGCTGAGCAGCTTCTCCAACAAAATCCAAATGGATTTGGGGGGAAAAAATGGATAAACACGGACAGAAATAGCAACAGGAGCAACAGGAACCTGTTACGGGCAGGGAGCTGGGAAATCAGCCCTGGGGTTTTCAGTTTCAGGCTGCTCAGGGATGAGTTCAGGGCTTCAAATCCACTCACATCCCAAAAGAAAGCTCGGGATAACGATGGATACGGGCCAGCTCTTATTCCCACTCTGGAATGCTTCACTTCACGACTTCCTGAGATATTCCCATCCTCTCCCCCTCCTCCACCTTTGCTCTGCACTTCCAGCTCCATATTAGGGTTTTTCAGCCAGGAAAGTTGGTCCATAATGAGAATTTTTAGCCTAAAATGCCGATTTGACCCAGGACTGGGCTCCTGCAGGCAGCACTGGGCCCTGAGCAGCTTCTCCAACAAAATCCAAATGGATTTGGGAAAAATAAACAGATAAACACGGACGGAAATAGCAACAGGAGCAACAGGAACCTGTTACGGGCAGGGAGCTGGGAAATCAGCCCTGGGGTTTTCAGTTTCCTTCAGAACAGGCTGCTCAGGGATGGGTTCAGGGCTTCAAATCCACTCACATCCCAAAATAAAACTCAGGCTACTGATGGATTTGGGATGATTGCAACTTCCTTGTATTCCTCCTGACCTAGATATTCTCCTAAGCTTTGGGAAACCCTCCTGAGGGATAACACCCCGCAGGAGACAGCGCTGGGAAGTGGGAGCTGATGGGCCCAGGCTCCTGCTGCATCCCAAAATTCCAGTGGCAAAAGGAAGATCAGCCCTGCCAGGTCCAGTCCTCCTATTCCCAGAGCTTTTGTGCAGCTTTATCCCGACCTGCTGCATTCCTCCATCCGTGGACAGGCTGGATTCCAGCTGGATTGGATATCCTGGGAATTCAGCCACTCCCTGGTGGCTCCTCAGGGGGGGTGTCAGGATCCTTTTGAGTCCTGTGGATATTCCCGTTATCCTAAAGGCTTGTTCTTTGTGTCCTCCATCCTTGGGACGATGGAACTGGAGCATGGAATTGCATCAGGAGGGAAAGGAGCTGTTCTTGCAGTCCCCCATGAGCACTGGGCCCCACACAAGTGGCATTTGCAGCTCTGGCCCCACACAAACCCCACACAAAGGGTGTTTCCTGCTCTAGATCCATACAAACCCCACAGAAGCAGCATTTCCTGTTCTAGTCCCACATAAATCCCATACAAATGGCATTTGCTGCACTGGTGCCACACAAACCCGACAGAAGTGGCATTTGTAACCCTGGACCTACATAAATCCCATACAAACGGCATTTCCTGCTCTAGATCCAAACAAACCCCACACAAGTGGCATTTTCAGCTCTGGGGCCCCACAGAAGTGGCATTTTGAGCTCTGGGGTCACACAAACCCCACACAGAAACCCCACACAAATGGCATTTGAAAGCCCTGGTGCCACACAAACCCCACACACAAACCTCAGGAAGTGTCACCCACCCCCTGCCCTGGGAATTGTGTCCTTGGATTCCCTTCAGGGACAGGGGGAACAGAAAAAATTCCCCTTCAGCAATTTAGGAACAAAACTTCCAACAGGATTTTTGCTTCCAGGCCCTCCTGACTCCCCCAAGCCAAATGAAACCCCACTGATGGATCCAGGAGTGATGATTAGCAGTGAAATAAGGTCATTTTTCATTTTTGCCCCAGCTGAGAAGCACCTTTTGCACTCACCATCAACCAAAACAGGCTCAACACCCCAAACCCCCAATTTATCTGGCTGTAACAGCAATATCTTCATCATTACCTGATTTATTTGTTTAAATCTGCAGTTCTTGTTCTCCTGACCCCCTCCATGCCCCTCGGAGACCATATGGTCTGACCCCTAAATATTCCCCTTCCCTCTCCTTCACTAGCCAAAAAAAAAAAAAAAATCAGTCAAAAACCCAGATTTTTGTTTTTTCTCAGCACAGAATTCCTCTCCAATCAATTAATCCAAGTTTTAATCAATCAAATATCACTGTGTGGTTTTGGGAACATTCCTGCTGCACAAGAGAATTCCTTTCTTGCCCCAAATTCCCCTGCAGCAAGGAGGTTTGGTTTGTTTTTGGTGTTTTTTTTTCAGGAAAAATCCGACCAAACTGCTTTTGGAACAGCCCTTCAAAACAAAACAAGTTGTTTGTCTCGGCAATTTGCACTCTCCCATGAAATTCCCCCTGATGCCAGAAGTACAGGAAACAAAAAAAAAAAAAACCCAAAAAAAATCCAAAATATGAGCCCAAACTTCCCAAACTGGGGTGAAATGAATATCCCTGCAAACGCAGGGACTCTGAAAAGCGACACAGAGGCAAAGGCCAAGAGGGAGGAGGATAAATTTATTTTCATGGATTAAAACACAAAGGGGAATTGGCTGGGGAGGTCTGGAAATGCCTTTGGAACCCGGGGGGATGGATTTGGGCTCCGGGGACTGGGATGGTGCAGCTGAGCCTTGCCCAAGAACCTGCTCTTTGGCATAAAATTCCATCTAAAACCCACTTTTGGTTATTTCAAACGCCCTGGAACCTTTTGTTTTCCAACCCATCCACCGGGAACAAACTCATCTGGGAGCACCCACTGGGATTATAAAATATGCTCCAGCTCTGGAGGCAGCGAAAAAAGCAGGAGAGGAGTTTGGTTTGGCTCCAAGGTGCTTCTCCAAGGGCCCTGAGCTCATCCCTGACATCACCACCGGCTCTTCTCCTCCCTGCTGTACTCACTGATCCCACTGCATCCCCTGCTTACGTCAGGCTTTGCTCACTGCGGGTTCCTGCAGCCCCCAAACCCCATCCCTGAGTCAGCAGCAGCCCTGGACCTTCCCCCAGGGAGGCAGGAGAGGATCCAGCCATCCAGGGGCATCTCCTGCCCTGGATTTCATTGTCCCAGCTCCTTCCCAAATGACAGAGGAGAGAAATATTCTGCAGCACTGAAATGTGGGCTGCTCCACGACTGGGAAATCGACTGGAAGGGCTGGGATCCCATGGGATCCTCCTGTGGGATCCTCCTGTGGGAGGAGAGGATCCAGCCATCCACCACGGGCATCTCCTGCCCTGGATTTCATTGTCCCAGCTCCTTCCCAAGTGGCAGAGGAGAAGCTGATGAGAAATATTCTGCAGCACTGAAATCTGGGCTGCTCCAGGGCTGGAAAACCCACTGGCAGGGCTGGAATCCCATGGGATCCTCCTGTGGGATCTGTCCATGGGCATCTCCTGCGTTGTATGGTCCCAGCTCCTTCCCCAGGTCGCACAGGAGCAGCCAGGGTGGCACAGAGAAGCCAGGAACAGACAGATTGTGCAGCACTGGCTGCCCCAGGACTGGAAAACACACTGGCAGGGGTGGAATCCCATGGGATCCTCCTGTGGGATCCTCCTCTCCCAGCTGCAGGGAGTGGGGACGGGGCCTCATAGGACACAGCAGCACATCCAGGCTGGGACCAGCCCCTGGGCACCATCCCAGCAGCAATTCCCAAGGCTCCCTGGGGATGCCAGCAGCACCCCAGAGCCCCCCGAGGGCCCAGACTGTCCCAGCCTGGTTAAACGATCCCATTGTTCAATTCCAGGTGTGACATTCCCCCTGGAACAGCCCCAATCCCCCTGAGCACCCACAGCCTTGGGGCTTCTCAAACCCCATTTGGCTCCACAGCAAAACGTGTTTCCCCCACAGCACTGTCCAGAGCCCACCCAGCAAATAATGATCTAAAATAAAAAATAATAATAAAAAGAACCAACCCCCAAACCCCGGCGAGCACCGCTGTCTGCAGTTGGGGCTTAGAGTCAGAACTTCTTATTTGTATTTTCAATCCGCCAGGGACTCCCACTGCGAGCTGGGCCAGGAGGGTCCCCCGCCCACCCTCCTCCCCCTTTCCCACACAGGAGGAAAAGTAAAGACTCAGGAAGGTTAAAAAGGAACAAAAAAGGCCACGCTGGTCCTCCCCTCCACTCACACAGTACCGAGAGCAAATCCCTGACTTTGGGAGCTGCAACGTTTCCATTCCTGGCATTAAAAAGTTTCGGAGGTTTTTAAAGAACTGAAGGGAGAGAGATGGATCCTGAGAGCCCCTGCCACAGGAATGGTGGGAATGTGGGGAGAATGGGTAAATATGGGTCAGGAATAGGGGTAAAAATGGATAAATATAGGTCAGGGATAGAGGTAAAAATGGCTTAGGAATAGGGGCAGAAATGGGGAAATATGGGTCCAAAATGTGGGTAAAAATGGCTAAATATGGGTACAAAATATGGGTACAAAATATGGGTAAAAATGGGTCAGGAATATGGGTAAAAAATGAGTAAATATGGGTCAGGAATATGGGGAAATATGAGTCAAGAATATGAGTCTGAAATATGGGTAAAAATGGAGAAATGCGGGTCAAGAATATGGGTAAAAGGGGTAAATATGGGTCAGGAATATGGGTAAAAATGGATCCAAAATATGGAAATATTTTGGAAATAAATATTGGAAATAAATATCTTTTTCCATATTTATTTGGAAATAAATATGGAAAAAAACAGGTTAAGAACATGGGCAAATATGGGTCCAAAACACACCTAAACATGGCTAGCAAGCACCTAAACATGGCTAGCAAGCACCAGCCCTCTAAGATATTTTGGAAGATCCTCTTCAGGTATCACCACGCACCTTCAAACAGGGAAACAAACCAGGGAGCTGGGCTGACCATCCCCACGCTATCCCATATTATTCCAATGCTATCCCACATTATCCCAATGCTATCCCACATTATTCCCATGTTACCCCATGTTATTCCCATGCTATCCCATGTTATTCCCATTTTATCCCACGTTATCCCACATTATTCCCATGTTATCCCATGTTGTTCCCACGCTATCCCACCTTATCCATCTGCACATGTGAGCCAGCAGCAGAGACTGAGCTGGACATGAAGAAAAGACATTTTAACCCCAAATTAATTCAGAGTTGTTTGTGCTCCCAGCAGCACCAGGCAGACAGGTCCCCCACTGCTGGCCCTATTAAACGTGGGGGATTTGGGTCAATGGTGAGTTCCTCTTCTCCTGGCACCCATCCTGAGAAAACTCTGGGAATTTTATCCAGGTGGAACTCCAGAATTAAACCCGAGGAGGAGGAGGACGAGGCCATTCAGTGCTCTGACCCTGTCTCCTCCAGGGCTCCATAAAACTCTCCAGCCCATCAGCAGCTCTCTGGATTCCCAGTAAATCCCCCCATTCCCACGGAGCTGCCGCAGCCATTCCCAGGAACAGCCATAAGGTGCTGGAGGGGCGTTTGGAGGCCCCAGCCCCGAGTGTCGTGTGTGTTCACAGGAGTTTTATGACTCTTTCAAGGAAAATAATGACCAGAACCTTTCCCAGTGCCAGAGCTGGGCTGCAGCACCCAAACTGGGACAAAACCAGATTTACTTCTCTTTTCCAGGGGAGGGTGAAATGGCAAATATCAGGCGGATGAGGCATCACCAATTCCCACCTCAGGTTTCACAGAGATCCCAGAGCAGCTCCTGGCAGGGCTCAGGTGCCACCAGCTCTGCTGAGATGAACTCTGGGACAAAACCAGCTCCATTTCCCTTTCTCAGAGCGGGTGAAATGATAAAAGTCACGTGGATTCAGTGCCACAAATCCCCACTGGTCCCCAAGGTTTTAGAGAGGCCTCAGAGCAGCTCCTGGCAGGGCTCAGGTGCCACCAGCCCTGCTGAGGAGAGCCCTGGGACAACCCTGGGACAAGCCCTGGGACAGACCCTGGGACAAGCCCCACTGTGTCCTGCCCAAATGGCTGGATGAGGGTTTGGGTTGTGCACGAAGATGTTCACGGCCCCAGAGGCAGCACAGAAGCCAAAACTCGACAAAGGAGATGCTTTAATAGGAAAAACACCACCTTCCATAGGGGAAACACCACCTTCCATAGGGGAAAACACCACCTTCCATAGGGGAAAAACACCACCTCCCATAGGGGAAAAACACCACCTTCCATAGGGGAAAAACACCGCCTTCCATAGGGGAAAAACACCGCCTTCCATAGGGGAAAAACACCGCCTTCCATAGGGGAAAAACACCGCCTTCCATAGGGG
The DNA here is from genome assembly GCA_014839755.1 of Sylvia borin. Taxonomy (NCBI): domain Eukaryota; kingdom Metazoa; phylum Chordata; class Aves; order Passeriformes; family Sylviidae; genus Sylvia; species Sylvia borin. Next base: position 927,922 of record CM025981.1, on the reverse strand, counting down.
AAAAACACCGCCTTCCATAGGGGAAAAACACCGCCTTCCATAGGGGAAAAACACCGCCTTCCATAGGGGAAAAACACCGCCTTCCATAGGGGAAAAACACCGCCTTCCATAGGGGAAAAACACCGCCTTCCATAGGGGGAAAACACCGCCTCCCATAGGGGAAAAACACCACCTCCCATAGGGGAAAAACACCACCTTCCATAGGGGAAAAACACCACCTCCCATAGGGGAAAAACACCACCTTCCATAGGGGAAAAACACCAACTCCCATAGGGGAAAAACACCAACTCCCATAGGGGAAAAACACCAACTCCCATAGGGGAAAAACACCAACTCCCATAGGGGAAAAACACCAACTCCCATAGGGGAAACACCAACTCCCATAGGGGAAAAACACCACCTTCCATAGGGGAAAAACACCACCTTCCATAGGGGAAAAACACCACCTTCCATAGGGGAAAAACACCACCTTCCATAGGGGAAAAACACCACCTTCCATAGGGGAAAAACACCACCTTCCATAGGGGAAAACACCACCTTCCATAGGGGAAAAACACCACCTTCCATAGGGGAAAAACACCACCTTCCATAGGGGAAAACATCAACTCCCATAGGGGAAAAACACCACCTTCCATAGGGGAAATATCACTTTGCATAGGGAAAACACCACTTTCTATAGGGGAAATGCCACCTTCCAGAGGGGAAATGCCACCTTCCAGAGGGGAAATGCCACCTTCCAGAGGGGAAACATCTCCATGGGAAAACACCACATTGCATATGGAATACATCTCCATAGGAGAAACTCCACATTACATGAGGAATACATCTCCCTAGGGAAAACACCACATTGCATAAGGAATACATCTCCATAGGGGAAAAACACCACCTTCCACAGGAAGAACATCAGCCATCACTCACTCCGGCTTTCTCGGGAGGTTTCTCACGCCGAAGGTTTCCCTGAGCAGAGTGAGCCCAGGGCACTGCCGGGACAGATCCAGAGGGCAGGGAATACAGGCAGACTCTGCCATGTGCTGTGACAGCTCAGAGGATTGGTGATCTCCAAAAGAAAAACGTTTAAAGAGTAGCACTGGGCAAACTCGGTTGCTGGCACGGCCAGGAATGAATCCTGCAGGAGCAGCAGCTGTCTCGGCACAGGGAACACGAGGTTTTGGGAAAAAATCCACCTTCTCACAAAATCCCAAAGCCCGAGGCTGGGGGTTTCCAGCAGCCCTGAGCACCTGGATTTGTCTTTTAGAGCAGCAGGGCGGGGGACAAGAGGTGCTGCTGGCCCCTCACCCAGCCCAAACCAGGAGCAGAGGAATATTCCCATCCTGTTGCCTCCAGAACACATTTTAATCCTATTTTCCTGCACACACACCCCATATCAAATCCTTAATTAAAAATCATCTGCTTTTGGAATGGGGGAGGGACAGACAGAGCAGGCTGCACATTGAGTTTTGGGCACTTTTCCTCTGCCAGGTCACACATTCCCAAGTTCTCTCCGGAGGAAGCCCCAAGGGGCTGTTTGTGTAAAATAAATATTTTGTTTCACATGCTGCCCACCCTCAGCTCGCACAACTCATCGGGGGGAAACTTTCCTTGCAGACCCTTTCCTGAATGCTCAGGCAAAACCCCTCCAAATATCCTGCCCAGGCAGAACAGCAATCCGTAACGCTGAAACACGCCGAAATATAAACACAAACTTCCAGACAAAGGGCTAATCCCTGCCCTCGGAGGCTCCCACAGCCAGAGCAGCTGGATCATCCCAAGGAGGGCTGGATTCGGCCCTTTAGAGGCCACTGCAGTCGCTGCTGCAAGCCCGGGCTTGGAGCACGGCACAAACCCCGGCCCGAGCCGCGGGCAGGTACCGCAAGGGGCTGCGGATGCTCCACCTGCCTCCAGCACCGGCAACAACTCGGGCTCCCAAAGGACGAACCCGGCAGGTTCAGGATCCCCGGGCGCTACAGCCAAATAAAACGGAGCAGGAGGAGGGAAAGAAAAAAAATCCCACCGAACCCCAGCGCTTTGTGCGGGGACCTCGCTGCTGAAACCAGCCTCGCAATCTGAGCTGATTTGGGTTTTTTTTTTTCAGTTTCTCTCCGCGCCGTAACATCAGGGTCGGGAAGGGAAGGGATGGGAAGGGAAGGGATGGGAAGGGGAGGGAAGGGATGGCAAGGGATGGGAAGGGAAGGGATGGAAGCGGCGCAGGCCCCGGGCTCCGGCTGTCCCCGGAGCAACACGTCCCCGAGCCCGTGTCCCTCCGCACGGCCCTGGCACGTCCCTGTCACACCCCGCGATCGCCTCCCACCGCCCCCAGCGCTGCCTCCCACCAGCCAGCGCCAATTCATCGCCTCCTCCTCCTCCTCCTCCTCCTCTCCTCCTCCTCCTCCTCCTCCCCGCACGGTGGGAGAAAATGAAGTTGCTGTCAAGCGACGATAAATTCATGCGACAGCCAGGGCTAATTAAGCGGCAAAGTAGCTGCGAGCGTGGCGGGGCCGCGGCTCCGGGCCGGGCTCGGTGACAGCACTGGGCTGCCCTGGGCTCGGGGCACTCGCCCGGCGCCGCGGCCACCCCCGCTGGGGACGTGGGGACAACGAGCTGGGGACACCGAGCTGACACCTCCGGGGAGGGGAAAATGGAACCTGGCCGGCTGGGCACCCGCAGCGAGCCGGGGAGGAAGGGAAGGAGGGAAGGAAGGAAGGGCGAGAAAAAAAAAAAAATATATATATATATTAAAAAATCCCAAAGATCCACGCAGAGAACAACAGCGAAAAAAGGAAATAATAGCGACAAAAGCCCCCGTGCCTACCTTTGCCGGGGGCCAGCGGGCAGATCCCGGAGCGCTTGGGGTCGGTGGCTGTTCCCTTCTTTATGAAATGTTCGGCTCAGCCGGTGCTATTTGCATTCTTTCATTAGCACCTGTTTCAAGTAAGGAAGGAGAAAGCTCATTGCGAGATCAGCTTCCTCTCCGAATAAATTATTAAAAAAAAAAAAATAGAGAGAGATGCACGCTGCCAAATAATAATAACGCTAATAAAAATCAAAAAAATACCACATGGATATTAAAGCCCAAAGTAGGCAGTTTAATAATGGGAGGTCTTGCAGGTTGTGAGCATGCTCCAGCCGGAACAAATCCTTCCTCTGTTATTCCTCTGAATAAAAATAAACCACGATCAAGAAACCCAAACGGAAGCTTCCTCCTAGAATCCCTGCTGCTGAAAAATATGTAATAAATTCAGCCCAAAGACGCAGACTCTAATCAGCAGCTGTTTTCTGGATCCAAAGCCAGCCAAAGCCTCTCTTGTCTTTTCCCACTATGAGTCGAGGCCTTTTTGAAAAGGGTTTTAACCTTTTAAAGACACAGCGCACCAATTATCACTTCTGGAGGACTGTCACTCACGGCGCAGGGAAATTAATAAAGCGGCAGCGGTGGCACAGTCGGAGCACGGGGAGGTGTGGTTTGCCCTCCCAGGGTTGCCTCGGGAATATTATTGTGTGATTATTATTTTTAATCGGACCCCCTCCCCTTCGGGGAAATAATAATAATAATAAAGTGCGAACTCGCCAGCCGGCTCTGGGATAAATGCAAAGTCATTATAAAAAGGAGCAGCTGCTGGATGCCATTCGCCGAGTTCTGCCGTGGCTCCTTAGTGGGGTTAAATTTGTTGCGAGTGAATTTTTCGGGGTTAACAGTTTGCAGCCCGGCCGGAGCTGGGAGAGGGTTAACGGCAGGCACAGAGCAGCTCTGTCAAGTGCTTCCCATCAAACCGAGGACCAGGCTGCGAAGTTTGAACCGAGCAGCTCTGGCACAGCAACACCGCGTCCTTCCAGGGCTGGCATTCCGGGTTTTGACCAAACCCGACCGAACCCCCCCCCAAAATAAAAAAACAGCTGAGCCCTCCGTTAAGCAGCGCCGTGCGCGGCACAGCTCGCCGGGGACAGCGCCGAGCCATCGCCTCTGGGGGGACAGCACACATCCCCCCAAAGCTGCGCGGCCCCAGGCCCCAGGGCAGCGTCCCCCGGCCGTGCTGCCGCCGTGCCCGGCCCACCTGGGTGGCGGTGGCATCCTCCTGGTCAGCGCTCGGGGCCATCCCCGGGGTGCTGCGGCTCCTCCGGCCGCTCTCGCCTCCGGCCAGGCTGTGCGCAGCCCCCGGCATGCGAGCCGGCGGCTCTCCCGCCCTCTCCCCCTCCTCCTCCTCCTCCTCCTCCTGAAAATCATCATATTTCATGTGTGGCTGCTCCAGCCCCGCCAATTGGCTGGGCACAGGCGGGCGGAAATGTCAGCGGCAGCCCAGCATCGCTGCCGCCCCGCTCTGCCCCCGGGACCCCCGCGTCCTGCGCCTGCCAGCACCGCCGGGGGACACGGGGACAAGGCACTGGGGCGTTCGCTGAGCCTTCTCTGCCCCTCCGGCTGGGCTCGGCACGGATGGAGCTGCCAGCAGCGTGACCTTGAGCCGCGCGGTGCGGTGGCTGCCGGCGAGGAGCGCTGCGATCCGGCCGGGGGAGATGGGGCACATCTGCTCGGCTCCGGGAGCCCCCGGCTGCCCTTCCCCGCCTGCCCTTCCCCTGCCTGCCCTTCCCCTCCTGCCCTTCCCCGCCTGCCCTTCCCCTGCCTGCCCTTCTCCTGCTGCCCTTCCCCTGCCTGCCCTTCTCCGGCTGCCCTTCCCCTGCCTGCCCTTCCCCTCCTGCCCTTCCCTTCCTGCCCTTCCCCTCCTGCCCTTCCCCTTCTGTCCTTCCCCTCCTGCCCTTCCCCTGTCTGCCCTTCCCCTCCTGCCCTTCCCCTCCTGCCCTTCCCTTCCTGCCCTTCCCCTCCTGCCCTTCCCCAGCGCGGCCGCTCCGAGGGACGAGCCCCGGGAAATGCAGCGCTCCCGGCCTTGCCACACATTTTCAATGCGTTCGTTTGCAGCTTGTCGCTTACTTCCAGAGCTTTCTAACAAGATCGGGATCAGTGTTTTCTTGATTTTTTTTATTTTTTTTTAACAGATGGGATTTGGAAATAGGAGCTGGCCTGAGGCTCCCCTGGAAGTGGCCAAGGCCAGGTGGGACATTGGGGCTTGGAGTAACCTGGGACAGTGGGAGGTGTCCCTGCCCAAGGGATGGGACAGGATGGGGCTTTAAGGTCCCTCCCAACCCAAACCTGGGAAGTCTGAGATTCTGTGATTCCATGGGGAAACTCAACTCTGGGATTCTGTGATTCCATCCGCAGCTCAAGTGGGAAGACAGCCCAAGACTTCTCCTCATCTGATCATTTTCCTTCTCCGAGCAGGTGAGGATTGAAAAAGAAACCCAAGAATCCTTTGGAAACAAAGCAATGGAATAATCATGAGGAAAACCGGCATCTACCTCCCCTGCACACACCTGAAAATGGAAAGTGAACACGTCCAGGGACAATGGAAAATGTTCTCCTAAGGAACAACAACGGAGCCTGCTGGGCTCTCCGGGAGTGCGAGGAACAGGGGAAGAACAACAGCCAAAAGCCAACTTTTATTTCCTGGCTGCTTACACAAGGATAAAAAAAAAAAAAAAAAAAAAAAAGTTGCATTGTCACACAAACTAAAGAGGATTTGAGTGCGGCATTTGTGGCACAAATCAGCTTAGGGAACCTGCAGTTCCCTCCCTGCTGATTGGCAGAAAACTCCGTGGGAAATGGGCAACAGATTGGATGGAAGAGTGAAAGCTCCAAAGCTTCCTTATCCGGCCACGTGAGGAGCAGCCTGGAGCCCGAACCTCCTCAGCGGGTGGATCCTCCTGCAAGGGGAGCCTGGTGGTCACACTGCCACCATCTCCAGTGTCCCCCAGGTCCCGGCGGTGCTGTGGCACAGCAGAGCCCATCACCACTGTGTGTCACTGTAGGCATTGAAACCAGAGAGGGGAAAAGAGAGCGTTGGGCTGCTGAGCAAAAACAGCCCCACTGGGCAAAAAACAGCCCCACTGGGCAAAAAAAATACCCCACTGGGCAAAAAAATACCCCAGTGAGCAAAAAACAGCCCCACTGGGCAAAAAAAACACCCCACTGGGCAAAAAAATACCCCAGTGAGCAAAAACCAACCCCACTGAGCAAAAAAAATACCCCAGTGAGCAAAAACCAACCCCACTGAGCAAAAAAAATACCCCAGTGAGCAAAAACCAACCCCACTGAGCAAAAAAATACCCCAGTGAGCAAAAAACAGCCCCACTGGGCAAAAAAAAAAAAAAAAAAAAAAAACACTGAGAAAAAAAACAACCCCACCAAGCAAAAAACAACCCCACCGAGCAAAAAAATACCCCACTGGGCAAAAAAACAACCCCACTGAGCTCTTCACACTGCTCTTCCTGTCCCAGATTCCAAGAGGAATTCCAAATCCAGACATTCCAACATCTACCCCAGCCCGGGCTCCAGTGATGATCCGAGGTGTGCAAGGGGCCAGGCACCATCCAGAGAGCCTGGGGGAGCTGGTGGAGGTGTTGGGGTGGCTTCACCACGTGAGGCTCCCCCCAGTGCCACCCATGGGAGCCCAGGTGTCACCAGGCCTTGGTGGCCTTCATGGGCTGCAGTTCCTACAGCCACAGGTGACAAAAAGGGCTGTGGAAGTGTCACGGGGTGGCATCTAAAGCCCTGAATGGCTGCTGGGTAAGGCAGAGTGACCATCAGCCATAACTGGGCAGCCAGAGTGACCATCAGCCATGACTGGGCAGCCAGACTGACCATCAGCTGTAACTGGGCACCAGAGTGACCATCAGCCATGATTGGGCAGCCAGAGTGACCATCAGCTGTAACTGGGAGCCAGACTGACCATCAGCCAGGACTGGACAACCAGAGTGACCATCAGCTGTAACTGGGCAGCCAGAGTGACCATCAGCTGTAACTGGGCAGCCAGAGTGACCATCAGCCATGATTGGGCAGCCAGAGTGACCATCAGCCATGACTGGGCACCAGAGTGACCATCAGCCATGACTGGGAACCAGAGTGACCATCAGCTGTAACTGGGCAGCCAGAGTGACCATCAGCCGTGACTGGGAGCCAGACTGACCATCAGCCATGACTGGACAACCAGAGTGACCATCAGCTGTAATTGGGCAGCCAGAGTGACCATGAGCCATGATTGGGCAGCCAGAGTGACCATCAGCTGTAACTGGACAACCAGAGTGACCATCAGCTGTAACTGGGCACCAGAGTGACCATCAGCCATGATTGGGCAGCCAGAGTGACCATCAGCTGTAATTGTGAACCAGAGCACTCCAGTCTCCAACCTCCTGCCCAAAATAAATCCGTCCCAGTGCCCAAAACCAATCCCAGGAGATCTGAGCCACGAGGTTTCCTTTGGGAAAATGGACAATCCATTTAAAATCCACCCGTGGTGGCTCTGTAGCCTCGTCACCACCCAGGAGCTCCTCCAGGTTCCTGCTTTGGGGACCTCGTCCCTCCTAACTGAGCCAAGCCCAAATCTTGTTCATCCCCTGCGAAAATTCAGAGATCAGGTCCAAAATGAGTGGGAGTTCCAAGCGCTGAGCTCTGCCAGGTCTGCTCTTCATTTTTGTCTCCCAGACCATCACCATCCTGCCCTTCTCTGCCAAAGGCATGGATGGGAGGTGTTGAACAATTCTTCTCCTTCCCCAGGGTCCTTGAAGCTTCCCTCTGACCCCACACAATTTTTTGGAGTTTCTGAAAAAAAAGAACACCACGGAGCAGAAGCTGGGGCAAAGTCACAAGCACCTGATTCACCCCTGGGAAGAGAAATCAATAAATTCATCCCAGAGCCAAGTTTTGTGTCCATTAGATAAATAATTCATTCTATAATAGACCAAATCAGCCATTATTAAAGACCTTGGGAACGAGAGTGAGTTTTGGGCGCTGGCCCCCTGAGAAAAGCTCCTGCCTGCTGCCACAGGCACAGGGCAGGGATTTATCTAAACCCCACGGCCATTCCTGACACACACTCCTCAAACCCCGAGCTGGTGAGTGCTGGGGGAGGATGAGCTGGGCTCCACGCTGGGGCTGGATTGCTGGGAGCAAGGAAAACCCTCCTGCTGCACAGCCAGGGACAGGAGCTGGTTTGGATCGGTGAAAAGGAGGAGCAGAAGGAGTGGGATGGATAAAAAACAAAGCCAAAGCTGCTGGTTTTCCACTCTTCTCAGGTAGGATGTGCTGCTGGCAGCCCCAGGTATCAGTGACATTTCAGATGTCAGAGATAATCCCTCCGTGGCTCATTCCTCCTTCTTTTTTCTCCCGTGAAAATAAATCATCAGGTGAAAAATTCACAGTATGAAGAAGATTTTGAAACTTCCTTGTGGCTCTTTCCTGTGACACCCCAGCTCTGAGGGGAAGGACACAGCTGAGGGAGGAGTTTAGGGCTTGTTGAAACCCCTGGAATATTTCCAACAGGCAGCCTTGCCCCTTCCCCCAGGATCCATCCCTGGTGTGCAGGGCACAGCGGGGTCGGGCTGATCCTTCCGTGGGAATTCCAGCTTTTAATGGGGTTTCTCCTGTGAGGAGTGACATGGAGCCATGGAGACCCACAGAAACACCATGGAAACACCACGGAAACGCCACGGAAATGCCACGGAAATGCCACGGAAACACCATGAAAATGCCATGGAAATGCCACAGAAATGCCACGGAAACACCACGGAAATGCCACGGAAACACCACGGAAACACCATGGAAACACCATGGAAACACCACAGAAATAAACACCAGGGAAACACCTGGGAAACCCCATGGAAACCCCACGGAAACCCCACAGAAACCCCACGGAAACCCCATGGAAACCCCATGGAAACCCCAGGGAAACACCAGGGAAACACCAGCGAAACACCAAGGAAACACCAAGGAAACACCAGGGAAACACCAGGGAAACACCAGGGAAACACCAGGGAAACACCAGGGCTCGGCCCTTTCCCTCTCACAGCCCCCTCAAACCCGCTCAGCAGGAAGCAGGGAGCTGCATTTCCTTTTAATTGCCGTGTCAGGACGCTCCTGGGAGCACACGGGCCTGGGATGGGGTCGTTCTGCTGCTCCTCTTCCTGCACTTCTTTAACCAGGAGCGAAGACACCAAGGCCAGGGCTGCCTTTGTGTCCACCCAGCTGCTCTGCAGCCTCCTGGGGCCTCCCCCAGCCCCACAGCTCAAATCCCGGTGCCACAGGGCTTTGGGGTCACGCTCTGGGGCTTGGGAGGGTGCAGGGTGTGATGGATTAACACACGACAGTCATCGTTTGTGTTCATACTCGGTGTTTATTATTTCTTATCTATTTACAGACTCAGGAGCTGTGAGCTCCAACCAGCAAGTCAGAGAAATGAGGCAAAATGGAGTCCCTGTAACTCTTTCAAAAGTGATTTAAGCTCTAATTACCCAAGAACGAGGTGACACCTGTTATTATTTATATTCCTGACCCAATAATGACCACCCGAGGCCCCCAATGCAGACCTTTCTCACCCAGTTGCAGAAAAACACCCAAACCCATGGAGAAGAGTGAAGAACAAGGAAGAAAAGAACAACTGAAAAAAGAAAAGAACAACTGACCTCCACCCAAACATCTCCATCTTGTCCCACGTGTTTTACTATATACCAAAATCTCCAAATCTAAGTTTCCAGAATTCCGACAGCCGGGGATAACAGGAGAGGGAAAAGGGATGGGGAAAGCAGGGAGCAGCTCTCAGACAGGGCTGGGAATGCCCTCAGGGCCCTGAGAGTCTCTGCCCAAACCGGCTGGGTGCTGATCCATCTGGTCCCCGCTGCAGCTGGGATGGGGTCACACAGGAGCAGGGTGGGAAGGTGCAGAGCTGAGCAGCTCCTGGGGGCTCTTTGGGGCTGGATTTTGGGGTCATGGAGCTGCTGCCTCCTGAGCGATCAGGTCCCAGATGGAAAAGTCCCATGTGCCATTTGAGTCTTTCCTGAAAATTATAAAAGACCCCCCCAAACGTGGTTCAATGACAAAAATGAGCAGAGTTTGGTTTCTGGAGGTTGTGTGGGGTGGAGGGCTCTGCCTCCTTCCCATCACAGGTCCCTGTCCCCCAGCCTGTCCTGACCCTGTCCCAGCTTTGCCCTGAAAGGGCTGGGATGTTGCACAGGGGAACGTTTATCATGGAATCCTGGAATGGGTTGGGTGGGAAGGGACCTGAAATCCCATCCAGGGCCACCTCAGCCATGGCAGGGACACCTCCCACTGTCCCAGGCTGCTCCAAGGCCTTGGACCCTCCCAGGGATCCAGGGGCAGCCACATTTTCCCTGGATAGCTCTGCCTGGTTGGTTTTGTTCGAAGGAGGCCCAGTCCAGCAAAGGGAAATAAAAATCATGGAGCAAACCAGAGCCCACATGGTCCCAACCTCTCTTATTTTGTGCAACTCTCGGCCCTTTTCCTTTCTCCTGCTGTTCCTTCCAGGGCTGGACACTCTCTGTGGCAGCAAACTGCCTCCCAGGTGTGAGCCTGGGGTTGCCATCCCATCATCTGCCCCGATTTTGAGATGCAGATCTCTAAGTTCATCTGCACACCCAAATTAACATTTATTAACAGATTGAAGAAGAGCAAACCTCTGCAAATATCTGGATTATTACTTTTGTGCTCCAAAGTTACCATCTGATGTCAAAGGATGGGTAAATCCCAGCAAATTCAAGTTTCAGATTGGAAAACTGGGAGTTTAGGAGAGCTTTCCCTGTTGAATTTTCCTTGAGCCCACAACCTTTTTAGGTCAGAAACATCTTTGTCTGCTTAACTAAAAACTGATATAACCCCCACAATGAGATAAAACATGTCACAGCAGAGCAGGGAGAGCCAGAACAGCTTTGTGGCTGTCCCTGCAGTGCAATATTCAGCCCCTCAGTGTGTCCCTGGTGACACTCAGGGACACAGCATTAAGTCCCTGAGCAGCCTGAGGCCGTGGCTCCCAGGGACTTTATTGATCCCTCATCTCCACGGTATTTATTGATCCCTCATCTTCAGGGAATATGTTCATTAATCCCTCATCTCCAGGGTGTTTTTTAATCCCTCATCTCCAGAGATTTTGTTTATTGATCCCTGAGCACCGAGGATATTGTTTATTAATCCCTCATCTCCAGGGTGTTTGTTTATTAATCTCACATCTCCAGGATGTTTGGTTATTAATCCCTCATCTCCAGGGATTTTGGTTACTAATCCCTCATTTCAAGGGTGTTTATTAATCTCTCATCCTTCAGGGTGTTTGTTTATTAATCCCTCATCTCCAGAGTGTTTATTGATCCCTCATCTCCAGGGATTTTGATCATTAATCTCTCATCTTCAGGATATTTATGAACCCCTCATCTCCAGGGTGTTTATTGATCCCTCATCTCCGCTGTCTCCCCACTGATCCTGTGCTGCCCAGGGCAGGTTCTGGGGCTCTCCCAGTGGCTCTCACCGGGGTTTGGGTGCTCTCAGCTGGCAGGAGAGCAGGAGGAGAGGACACAGCTCCTTCCCAAGGAGTGTTGTCTCGAGGTCTGACACCAATATGTGAAGTCAGGTGGATCCCAGCAGGGTCCTGCCCCGGCCCCAGCCCCAGGATGGGCCTGGCTCATGCCTTGGTTCCCCCTGCCTTTGTTCAGAGCCTTGTCCTCAGCCGGGCACCGCTCTGTAATTCCTGCCTTGTCCCCCGCAGCATCCCCATTAACCCAACCACAGACAGCAACCTCAGACCCTTCCGAGCAGGAAGCGGCGTAATCTGCCGTGCATTAGAGGTCTAAAAAAACCCTGCCTAATGTTCCAGGAGTCTCAAGCTGTTAAGCCACTGCTTAACTCCGGTAATTCACCAGGAAGCCTCTCCCGTGGCACAGCCACCGAGTTGTTTGCATTTTCTAATAACCAGCACGTGACCAGGGCGTTTAATGAGTTCCCGAAATAACCCGACTGAAAAGGCAAAACTCCGAGAGGTTTGGCTGCCCAGGGAGGGGGAAAAATCATAATTAAAATAGAGAATGGGCAGGAGAATGAAATAAAGGCTGGGGGTGAGTATAAAATCAATTAGGTGGAGTAGGGAGGGAGTTGCTTTCCTTTCTCCAGGGGTGTTGAGTGTGACCGGGGCTCTCCAGCCCTCTTCCCACTTCTCATCAGGGATTTAAGGAATTCTGATCCCTCCCCTTGGATTCAACCCAGTGATGATTGAAAAGAAGGACCAGGAAAATCACTGGCTTTTGTAGTGATGCCTCATTGTGTTATTCCAGAATTGTCTCTTTCCAAAGTGCAAGCAGAAGGATCAGAATTCCTGAAATGGTGTGAGGAGAGAAGGAAAAGGGTCTGCAGGTCCTGTGGGATCCCTACTGCAGGCACTGGGCTGGAAAACCACGGGCCCCTTCCCACTTCTCACCCATCAGGAATTCTGATCCCTCACCTTGGCTTCAGCACAGGGATGATTGAAAAGGAGAACCAGGAAAATCGCTGACTTTGGAACCACTTTGGAACCTCTGTGAACATCAAAGCACCTCCCAGATGTTACTGATGTCTCCTTGCGTTATTCCAGAATTGTTCAAAAAGTCCAGTGGAGGATGGAGGGGATGAAGGGTGTGGGGAGAGAAGGGAAAAGAGTCTGCAGGTCCTGTGAACTCCCTGCTGCAGGGAGGGTGGGTAACCACAGCCCCAGACCCCAGCAGGGTCTGGAGTCACCACTGCCCCCAAAGAACCATCACCAAGGCGGATCCTGTTTTAAAATTCTGGAATAACCTGGGGTTTAAATAGTTTAGGAGTTCATTTTAAATCCAGGCAGGGGTGTGAGTTTATCTTCTGGCCATCCTGCTCCAGTCCAGCCCCCAGTGTCCCACTGCAGGGAAAGCAGCAAAACCCTGGGACAGAAACTTCCTTTGGAGCAAAGGAAGGCCAGGCAGTGCCAGAACTGCTCCGGGTGTGGATGGGAATTCCAGCTGCAGAGCTGGGAACACTCCTGACACAGCAGCAAAGGGGCTGGGCAGGGCTGGGAACAGGGTCCTCACCAGGAATGGGAACAGGGTCCTCACCAGGAATGGGAACAGGATCCTCACCAGGAATGGGAACAGGATCCTCAGCAGGAATGCGAACAGGATCTTCACCAGGAATGGGAACAGGGTCCTCACCAGGAATGGGAACAGGGTCCTCACCAGGAATGGGAACAGGATCCTCAGCAGGAATGGGAACAGGGTCCTCACCAGGAATGGGAACAGGGTCCTCACCAGGAATGGGAACAGGATCCTCACCAGGGCTGGGAACAGGATCATCACCAGGAATGGGAACAGGATCCTCACCAGGAATGGGAACAGGATCTTCACCAGGAATGGGAACAGGATCCTCAGCAGGAATGGGAACAGGATCCTCAGCAGGAATGGGAACAGGATCATCACCAGGAATGGGAACAGGATCACCAAGGTTAGGAACAGGATCCTGATCAGCTTGGGAGGAGGATCCTCAGCAGAAAGGGAAGAGGATCATCATGAGGCTTGGGAACAGGATTGTCATCAAGGTTGGGAAGAGGATCCTCACTGGGGCTGGGAAGAATATCCTCATCAGCTTGGGAAGAGGGTCCTCGTGAGGTCAGGAAGAGGATCCCCACCAGGGCTGGGAAGATGATGCTCATGAGGTTGGGAAGAGGATCCTGATCAGCTTGGGTGGAGAATCCTCAGCAGGAAGGGAAGAGGATCCTCACAAGGCTTGCAAAGAGGATTGTCACCAAGGTTGGGAGGAGGATCTTCACCAGGAATGGGAACAGGATCCTCATGGGGTTGGGGAGAGGATCCCCCCAGGCTTGTGAAGAGGATCCTCATGGGGTTGGGAATGTGGCACACAGAACATGTGCCCACCCTGCCCTCGGGCACTGCAGAGTGGCCCAGGGGTGGCCTCTGGCCGTGCTCACTCCTGGTCCCGTGGGGCTTTGGGTGTCTCAGGTGCCTCCACCAGGAAGGACACAGAGATATTTTGGAGTCCCCCAAACCCAGAATTCTGGGAGTGGGGCAGGCTGAGCTGCAGGCCAGAATTCCACCCAGAGGATGACCCCTGGCTCTGATCTCCCAGGCTGGACCTGCAGGGACGGGAACGTGAGCTCAGCCAGGAGCTGAGAGGCAGCCACAGCTGGAAGCTCCAAAAATGGGTTTAAAAAAGTTGAATAAACACTGAGCTGGGAGATTTGACCGGAAATATTGGCTATTTACACACACAAAAAAAAAATCCATTTGACATTCTGTGCACCAAAGCTGGGACAACTCCATGGAATTGCAGTGCCCATGGCAGCTCCAGAGCTGAACTGGGACCAGTGCAGGCACTGGGCCCCATCTCCGTCCCACTGATGGATTTGGGATCGACATCTGATCCCAGGACACCCTCCCTGCAAAGCCTGGCTTAGAACTCCCTCAAATTTCATTTTCATATTTAAATGCTTCTACACATTTCAGTCATTTGGGACTTGGGGATTTTTTTAGAGTTTTTTTGTTGGGTTTTTTTGTGGTTTTTTTTTGGTTTTTTTTTGTTTTTTGTTGTTGTTGTTGTTGTTGTTGTTGTTGGATTTTATTTGGGGTTTTTTTTAACAGTAGAAAAGAAGAGCCAAGAAAATTGTGGTTATTCTTTTTTTTTTTTTAGCTTAAAACCTGCCCAAAGATTTCATTTCAAATCAGGCTTGGGGAAAGTAAATTACATTTTGGCCAAAGGCCAAGTCCTGAATTTCTAATTAATTGAATCAAACTTTTTCATAGTGGAACCCTTGATAATTCCTATAAGCAATTTCCCAGGAAAGGCAGTCAGGGAGAGCCCTGCACCAAATCAGACAGAAATGAGCAGGGAGTTCAAAGGATTTGTTCTCATTAACCCTGGAGAAAATGATTTCAGCCAGGAGCTGAGCGGCAGCCGCAGGTAGGAGCTCCAAAAATGGATTTTAAAAGGCTGAATAAACACTGAGCTGGGAGATCTGGCCTGAAATATTGATTATTTACACCAAAAATATGCATTTGATATTGATATCAAGCAGTGACCAGCACATAGGGGAATTCAAGTGTGGAAGAATTTGGATCTCTATTAAACCAACTGATTAAAGCTGGAATTAATAGTCCAGCTTGCCTAAAACCAGGGCTAATTTTATCAGTCTCAGCAGCTGGCCCAGTGCAAGATGTGGCCAGTCCTCAGGAACTCCTTTAATTCCCCGGGATGAGATAACAAAACCCCACGTCTCTGGCACACGCCGAGAATTGGAATTTGGAATAAAGTAACAGAAATCCCTGGTATTTATCAGGGAAAAGCTGCTCGATTCCCAGCTGAACAGTGGAAGCAGAAATTAAAGAAATTAATGGAAATATCAGTTGCAAGAATAATTAATTGGTTAAAGAGCTCAGGAGCACGGCACTCAGGGGACTTGGAGGTGTCTGAGGGGGAGGAATTCTCTGTCCTGTCCTGGAGAGGTCCCACTGCTCCTCCCATTCCCCAAAAATATCCCAGGGCACCCATTCCATGGAATTTTGGGGCAGATTTGGCTCTGCAGGATCCTCCAGCTGGAATGTGTCCCAGTGGTGCTGTTTTATCACAAAATATTCTGGTTTCTTTCCCTCATCAAGGGGATGATCCTCGGAGTTCCCTGGCAGGAGGAGCCTCTCCCAGGAATGCTGTCACACCACAATTCCCAGCTCCTGAGGGATGGGGTGGAGAATCAGCCCCAAAAGGGGCCCGGGGTGCACAGGGAGAGCAGGAAATTGGGAATTAAAGACCCCCCAAGTTGCCCTTGGGCATTCCCAGTCCCAGGTGCCTCATGTCAAGAATGAATTATTTAAATGTATCAACTAGCTTTATCAGCTAAATTATTATTATCATTATAAATTAGAAATAATAATTTAAAATGATAACGTATAATAAATTATAAATTAACTATTAATTATAAACTAATTATTATTAATTTAAATCTATCAACTAAAGAATAAAGACCAAAAAAATTGTAAAATGCACCTTTGGTTCAAGGGAAAATTTCTTATTAAAAAAAGCCCAAACTTCTGTTTAGATAAGCTCAAGGATAGGAAGAGGCAGGATGAATTTCTTTAGTATTGGGTGTAAAATTAGCAGAAATTGGCATTTTGGAAAAAGAGGAGGTGGTGGGAAATTATGCAGGAAAGCTCCAGACTAAGTGGATTAAATCTCTCTCAGAAGATGCAAGACAAAAGCAGAGAAAAAGCAAAGAAAGGCAAAAAAAAAGGATCCCAAAGGAATTAAAAGGAAAGAATCCCAAAAAAAGAGAAAATGAAAGGATCCCAATGTAAGCTGGACCTCAAGGATTGGGGAATGGTGAAAACAAAAAAATAACAAAGCCAAACTGAATTAGAGGCTGCAAGGAAAATTAAAGCAAATAGGGGAAGGGAGAAGGAAAAAAAGGAAAAAAAGGGGGGAAAAATGGAAAAAAGGGGAAAAAAAGGAAAAAAGAAAAAAATATGAAAAGGGAAACAAAGGAAAAAGGGGAATAAAGGAAAAAAAGGGAAGGGGAAAGGGAAATGGAAACAGAAAAGGAAAAGGAAAGGGAAGGGGGAAAAGGAAAAGGAAAAAGGAAAAGGAAAGGAAAAAGGGAAAGGGAAAAGGAAAAGGAAAAAAGAGGAAAATTAACAGGAACAAGAAAAAGAAAAGGAAAAGGAGAAAGGAGAAAGGGGAAAAGCTTTAGAAACAGCATTGGGAGCAGACAGCTGAAGTCAATCCCTCTTAAACCCATCCAGGAGAATTATGGATTAAAAAATCCCTAAAAATCGTGGAGGAAACAAAAAAAAAAAAAGCCGAGGTTTTGTCAGGAGCAAAGGCGCAGCTGAGGCTGGAGCACCAGTGGGCTGTGGAAGGCCAGGCCAAGGCCAGCACAGCCCAAAGGCAGAGTGAGGCAGGACAGAGCCCAGGAGGGCTCAGGGCAGGGATCTGGGCTGCGAGGAAAGGGCTGGAGCAGGTTTGGCACCGGCTCCCGTCCTGTGGGGCCGGAGATAAACACGGCTCTGCTTCAGCAGGGACAGAACAACACAAGTGTGAAATATCCCAGGTGAGGCTTCCCAGCTCCCTCGGTTTGTTATTGCTGAGCACATCCTGCCTGCATGGAGAAAATATCCCAGTGAAATTCCAGTGTCCCAGGAGGGATCTTAGCACAATGCTGAGCTGGACATCCACTGGAGTTTCAGCACTGGGAACACAGAAACAGCTGGAATTATATTTTTTTCCCCTTTATCACAATCTCTAACGGATTTTTTTGCAGCTTCTAAGTCTGGTCCAACTCTGAATTCACCGAGAAAGTGGCATTTAACTGATGATCGGTTCAATAATAAATAAATGCATAAATAAATAAATAAAATCTTTAAAATTTACTAAAAAATAAATATTTTTTTTAAAAGTCAGTTTGCAGCTCTCTGCTCTGGGACAGGGACAGGGACAGGGACAGCAGCCAGGGCACGGCTGGAGCTGGGCCAGGGCAGGCTCAGGCTGCAGAGCAGGGAAAGGTTCTTCCCCCAGAGGTGCTGGGCACTGCCCAGGCTCCCCAGGGAATGGGCACGGCCCCGAGGCTGCCAGAGCTCCAGGAGCCTTTGGACACCAGGGGTGACAGGCTGGGGTTGGTGGGGTCTGGAGCTGGATCCATGATCCCTGTGGATATTCCATGATTCTGTAATCCCAGGTGTGATTCCCTTGGGCACCTCTCAGCTCTGTATTCCCTGTGTTGACAGCAACGGGAAAGAAAACATTTCCTAAATTCAGGATTAACAGGAAAACAAAGGGAAGAGCTTTTCCTTCCCCCTGCCACATTCCCAGTGCATCCCAGTCTGGCACACGCTGAGTCCCAGCTCAGCCCCAGGGCCTGAGGGCGAGGATGAGGGTGAGAATGAGGATGAAGATGAGGGTGAGGATGGCCAGAGGAGCTGCAGGACACCCCGTGCTGGGACCCCTCCTGTCCTGGCCTGGGGCTGGGGGCAGCCTCCAGGACTGAGCACGGGAACTGCAGCTCCTGGTGGGGGCTCTGGCAGTTCCTGTGCCTCCCTTTCCTCTCCTGCATCCGTGTCACTGTCAGGACCCTGAAACGCAGCTGGGTTGGGAACAGCAGGAAAAAACTTCCTCCCAGTGACTGTGCCCTGAGCAAAAACCAGAGAGGGGCAGGGCTCTCCTCCCTGGGGATATTCCAGAGGCACAATCCTGTGCTGGAACCTGATGAATCTCTGCCTGAGCCCAGCGTGGTTTGAGCCCCACGAAGATTCAGCAGACTCTGAGAGCAACTTCCCAGAAATGGCTTAAGAATAATAATCACTGAGACAGCATGACTGGAGGTGTTTGGGAAAGCAAAAAGGTTTTCATTAAAGTGAAAATAACAAAATATACCAAATAAAAGAGTAAAAGCCATGCACAATGCAGGGAGGTCCCTTGCTAAGACACCTCAAAAATGCCCTGAGAGTCTCTGAGGTCTCTCTTAAGTATTCAACAATTTCAGAGGGGTTTTTGCAAGCTGCCCAATAGAAAATAGTGACATTTCTTGGGGAACAGCTCAAGGATCCAACAGGTGCCTTTGTCCTGGGCCAGCTATGGAGAGAGGAGCATTAAAGTTTCTGGTTCTTCTCCCTTAAAAATTCAGGGGTGAAACTAAAACTCTTTTCCTGATATGGGAACACCAAAGTGTGGGGGGCAACAGGGACCCTCCTGTCCCTGCACCCTGAGGGGGGAACAGCCACCAGCAATGCCAAGGCAGGGATCACATGGATTTCACGTGGCAGGACGTTCCCAGTGTGGCCATCCAGGAGCTCTTTGTCCGGCACTGCAGCCCTGGTTTGTGCCTGAGGTGTTTTGGTTCTCTGAAATTCTTTTCCCAGGGAACTTCCTGTAAACAGGAGAAATGTGATTCATTCCTTTCCCTAGGAGGGATTTCTCCTTGATGTCCCTCTGCTCTGACCAATGGGAGTGAAGAGGTTTGTCTTTGTGTCACCAATCCAATTGGTCTGTGTGAAATAGTATAAAAGGGAGACACATCCCAAAAATAGAGGAGTCATTTCAGCCTTCTGCAGTTCAGAGTCTGTGTTGTTGTGGTGTGAAACGGTGTCACATCCCAGCCCCAGGGACTGGCACTGCTGGGGCTGTTCCCCTTCCCAGTGAGGTGACAGCTGCCCCGTGTCCCCCACCCTCACAGCCAGACCTTCCCTCACCAGATCCCCCCAGCTCCCCCCTGGCAGAGCCTCAGGAGCCTCATCCCATAAATCCATTTATTCCCAGGGCACTAACACAAGAACAGTCCTGAGCTGCTGCCTCGGAGGAGGGACCCCAAAACACCGCCCTGATTCCCCACAGCCCCACAAATAATCCTAAAATCCCCCAATCCAACTGCTCCAGCGCTGGGATGTCCCTCCTGAGCCATGGATGTTCCTGGGTGTCCCTCACCCAGCTGTGCCCAGGTCCCTTTGCTGTCCCCAGGGTTGGCAATTCCCACCCAGAGCTCCACCTGTGTCCCCCAAACCCCTCAACACTTTCTTTTAATTCTGGGTTCTGTATCTTCTCCAGCAAATTCCAGGGGGATAAAAAACCCAGGAAATGGAGATTCCTTTTGGACCTGGCTCTTTTTCTCATCAATTCTTTCAAAGCACAGCAGCAGCAGCAATTCCATGTAGGATCACTGAATTGGGTTTAGAATTAAAACAGAAGCTGATCCTGCACCCCAGAGGAGCTGATCCCACCCCTGGCAGTGTCCAGGGCCCGGCTGGACAGGGTTTGGAGCAGCCTGGGATGGTGGGAGGTGTCCCTGCCACGGCTGGGGTGGGATTTCCAACCCAAACCACTCTGAGTCCGTGATTCTAACAGGATTTCTGAAACAATTCATTAATGCTCACTTAATTTGCATTATTAAGTCCTGAGAATCAGCAGAAGGGCCACAGCCACAGATGGGCCTCACAATAAACCAGCCCCTCATAATCAATATCTCTGGATTAAAATAACGAGGATTAATCAGGTTATTCCCATCTCCCAGCACCACCACACCTTTCATTTCCCAGAAACTTTTCCTTTTCCCCTTCAATCACACAAACTTCTCCAGAGGACTCATTATCCAGCAGGAAAACCAAACTGTCCCCGGTGACCTTCTGCAAAAAGGGAAAAACGCCTCAGGGAAGAGTTTGTTGGTTGTTTGGTATTTTTTTTCCCTGGGTTGTTTTTGTTGTTCAAAGAAAAACTTTTAACTGTTCAATGAATCAGCCAAGGGGGAGGAGGTGGGTGCAGCCGTTTGTCAAGAAACTCTCACAGTGGATGAGGAAAAGTGGCAAAGGAAGGCAAAGGGGTTCCCAGGTGCCTCAGGAATGTCATCCAGGGAAATTGGATATGGAAATAGGAGAAATAAGGTTGGAAATAAACTGGATTTTTACAAGGAAAAGCAGCCAGGAGTGGGCAAAAGACGAGCTGGCAGGATGGGTTCAGAATTCCCGTTACACCAAATCTCTGTCAGGGCTCTGCCCCGGCTGTCTGTTGTCTTTACTCAGGTGCCTTCCTCCCAATCCCTGCTCAAACCATTTCCCTGGAGTTCCTCTGCCGGGGAATTGAGAATATGAGCAGTGTGAAACTCTCGGGAGGATGAGGATGGATTTTGGGCCAAGGTGGGCTGGAGCCAGAGCTCCATCCCAGCAGAGGAACCATTTCACACCTCACCAAGCCGCGTTTTCACATTAATAAAACACTGGAGATTCCCATCCAAACATTGCCCCAACCAGGTTTAAACCCTGAGCCGAGGAAATCCTGGGAAATCCTCCAAGGACCCCTGAGGCTGCCAGAGCCCCAGGAGCCTTTGGACACCACCCCAAATTTGGGATTGTTGGGGTGCAGGAGCTGGCCTGGGTCATCCTCTGCGTCCTTCCCACTCAGGACATTCCCTAAATCTATAATAATAAAGTTTTAAACCCACTAAACTCACCAGAGCTCCGTGAGGAGCAAAAATCCCTCACCAAGGCACTTCAGAGGTTCAGGAATTTCCCCCCGCACGTTCCCACAATAAAATATTCATTTTCTGCCCTCTGCTCCTTTGAGTTTCATCCATTGCAGGGCTCTACCTGTGGTTTGCTGCTCTCCAAGCACCAAATTGGGAAGTTTTAATTAGGCAGAAGCTCTGCTCCCCGAGTGCCCAAAGCCGCCTGCGTTGGCTCTGGGGGGTGAAACTCTGGATTCTCCATGGAAAAGCAGGAAAAAGCCCATTGGGATGAGGAGGAACCGCAGCCCTGGCAGCCCAGCGTGATGGGCAGCGCTGGACAGGTTCCCCTTCTCTTTTGAATAATTGAATTGAAATTCTTCCTAACGCAGAAATTAATTGACTCTCTTTAAAGCCGAGCGCGTTGTCGGGCGTTGGAGGAGCTCGGCTCGCTGCTGCTGCTCCCGGGGAAATAAAAATAGCCACTGGTGGCACTAAGAATAGCCGGAGGCAGCAGCTGATCCCTGTCACCTGCCCGGGCTGTCCTGGCACCTCCGTGTCCTTCCAGCCGCGGGGGCGGGCAAAGCCAGCCAAAAATACGGGAAAACCATCCCAAAATGCGGGAAAACCACCCCAAAATGGGGTAAAACCACTCCAAATATAGGAAAACCATCCCAAAATGCGGGCAAACCACCCCAAAATGCAGGGAAGTGACAAAAAAATATAGAAAAACCACCCCAAAATGCAGGAAAATCACCCCAAAATGGAGGGAAGTAACCCAAAAATGCAGAAAAACCACCCAAAAATGTGAGAAAACCACCCAAAAATATAGGAAAACCATCCCCAAATGCAGGGAAGTCACCCAAAAATGCAGGAAAGCCACCCAAAAATGCGAGAAAACCACCCAAAAATATAGGAAAACAACACCAAAATGTGAGAAAACCACCCAAAAATGCAGGAAAATTACTCAGTGCAGGAAAACCACCCCAAAATGTGAGAAAATTACTCAGTGCAGGAAAATGACCCAAAAATGCAGGAAAACCACCCAAAACATGATGCAGGAAAACAACTCAAGATGCAGGAAAATGACCCAGAAATGCAGGAAAAAGACCAGAAAAAAATGCAGGAAAATGATCCCGAAATATCGGAAAAGGAGCCCAAAAGATGCAGGAAGATGACCCCTAAAAATTAGCAGGGAAATTACTCCCCGAAAAGCAGGAATACAACCTCCCCCTGCCCCCCCAAAAAACCCAAAAATGCAGGAAAATGAGCCCTAAAAAGATGCAGGAAAATGACTCAAAAAGAAACCAAGAAACTGCCCCAAAAAAGCAGGGAAATTACTCCAAAATGCAGATAAATGATCCCTAAAAAGCAGCAAGAAAACGACCCAAAAAGAAGCAGAAAAACAGCTGAAAAATGCAGAAAAAACGACGCCCCCAAAAAAAGATGCAGGAAAATGACCCAAAATGCAGGAAAATGACCAGGAAAAGATTCAGGGGGGGGGGAAAATGCAGGAAAACGACCCCCCCCCCAAAAAAAAAAAAAAAAAAAAAAAAGATGCAGACAAATGATCCAAGAAAATGCAGAAAAACAGCACAAAAAGAAGCCAGAAATGTACTTCAAAAGAAGCAAGTAAATGACCCAAATATGCAGAAAAATGACTCCAAAGTGCAGAAAACCTTGGATTTGGTGGCGCTGGGAGCAGAGGCACAGCCCCATCCTCCCCTCCTGGAGCTGCCAGAGACTCTCCAGGAGGATGGGAAACGACCCCAAAAAAGATGTAGGAAAACAACCCAAATTAAGCAGGAAAACGACCCAAAAAAACCCAGGAAATTGTCCCCCAAGTGCAGGAAAACAACGCCAAAAAAAAAGATTAAAAGATGCAGACAAATGATCTAAAAATGCAGGAAAACAACGGCAAAAGAAGCCAGAAAATGACCCCAAAGGAAGCAGGTAAACAAGTAAAAATGCAGGAAAATGACTCCAAAACGGCTCAATAATGCAGGTTTGGGCAGGTTTGGGCACAGCCCCATCCTCCCCTCCTGGAGCTGCCAGGGACTCGCCATGAGGATGGGAAATTTGGGGATCACTTGGCTCCATCTCTTCCTCATCCATGGAAGTGTCCAAAGTGGAAAAAACCCAAAAAAAACCCATGAAAAAGCTGTTTAAAATGAGCACCACAAAGTCCTCCCGTCATTTTTTTTTTTAAACCAGGGGCAAGACCCCAAAACTTTGTCGGGGATGGGATGAGAAAAAAAAAAAAAATCCTTAAAAGATGAAAGATTTCGGCTTCTCCCCGCAGCTAAAATCTGCATTTCCCTGAGGGAAATTTCACCTACCCCAGGGCAAATCCTTTGAGCAGCTGAAAAAGGGGGGAAAAATAATAATGATATAATAAGAAAAGAGGCGCTGGCCGGGTTTGGGAAGGATTTGGGGAGGGTTGGAAAGGCTCTCGGCTGAACTTCAGCCCTGCTGGAGGCAGCAGATGGGGAGGGCTGGAAACACCGGCCCTGAGAGGGGCTCGCACCAGTTTGGCTTGGGGCAAAATGAAAAACTCACAGAGCCCTGGACAAAGGAAGGGGAATTTCTGCCCTTAATTCTCAGTGTCTTGGGCTGGGGAAGGGGAAGGTCCTAAAGCAGAGACTCGTTGGTATCGACGTCCCATAGGTCACACAGGTGGCTTTTAAAAGTACAGAAAGGAATCAAAGAGCAGTGGGATTTAATTTTATTTTTATTTTTTAATTTAATTTTAAAATTAAATTTTAATTATTTTATTATACTTTATTTTAATTTTATTTTTATTTATTTATTTTTAACCCTTATTCTTAGTCTTCTCTTCATTCTTATTCGCATTCTTATTCTCATTCTTATTTATACAATATTCATATGCAAATTAAATTTTTTTATTCTTATTTTTACTTCTGTTTTTATTTAAATTTGTATTTCTATTAGCATTTGGTTTTGGTTTTATTTTTATTGCAATATTTTATATATTTATGTATTTATATAGTTTTCTATTTATATATTTATGTACAAAAACATATTCTAGGTTATATCTTCTATTTATATATGTATATAGTTTCCTGTTATATATTTTATACAAATTATTTATATTTATATTTATATTTATATTTATATTTATATTTATATTTATAAGAAATGTCAGGTATTTCCCAGCCTTTCCTGTAGATAAATCAGCTTTGCTGGCACAGGGTGAGAAGGCACCTGGACACACAGAAATTTAAACCAGAACGGCACCAGAACTGAGGGTTTTAGTGGAAATCAGAGGGAAAATCCCCTTCCATGAAACTGCAGAGCCTGGTTTGCTCCATCCTCCCAGAGTTCAGGGCGGGAGGTTGGACACCAGACTCCAAAAGGGTTTGAGCATTTGGAGTTCTGTGTCCTGCAGGAAGAGCAGAGCCTCGGAGGAGCCTGAGAGTGCAAAACTTTCAATATTAAATTCAATATTCAGCTGTTTGTAAATAATTCCAAATTAATAAGAACTTAGATAAAGTAAAATTCATTTTATTACAGGGAGAGCTGGGGGTGCTCCCCTGGAGAGGAGAAGCTCCAGGGAGAGCTCAGAGCCCCTTCAGGGCCTGAAGGGGCTCCAGGAGAGCTGCAGAGGGACTGGGGACAAGGGCTGCAGGGACAGGAGCCAGGGAATGGCTTCCCACTGCCAGAGGGCAGGGCTGGATGGGAGATTGGGAACTGGGAATTGTTCCCTGGCAGGGTGGGCAGGGGCTGGGCTGGAATTGCCAGAGCAGCTGTGGCTGCCCCTGGATCCCTGGCAGTGCCCAAGGCCAGGCTGGACACTGGGACACTGGGAGGTGTCCCTGGGGGTGGAATGAGCTGGGATTGGAGATCCCAAACCCACCCAAAACCTTCTGGGATTCAGATTCCTGAATCAAGGATGAAAACCATTGCACAGGATAAGGGAGCAGCTTGGGATGGTGGGAGGTGGGATGGGATGGGATGGGATGGGATGGGATGGGATGGGATGGGATGGGATGGGATGGGATGGGATGGGATGGGATGGAATAGGATGGGATGGAATAGGATGGGATGGAATAGGATGGAATGGCCCTGCAATGTTCCCTGGGCCCTGCCTGGTTTTGCAGACAAGCCCCCAGCACGCGGAAAACCAGCCAAACCCTCAGGAAAATCGACATTTTAGACACATCCAAATACCACAATCCTGCTCTCCCCCTTTCCTCCTTCTCCCGGGCCAGGTGTGGGACACACCAGGAGAAAGCAGTGGTGGGGTTTGTCTGGAGCAGGGAACAATGGGATTTGCAGGCAATTAAAATCCCCGTTTGCTCTGAAATCCCATCCAGGCAGCACTCACTGATTTCTGTCCGCAGCTGCAGGGGACGATTTCCCTTCCAGCCACTTCCCTCCCCAGGAATCCTTGGCAGACACCGAGTGCAGAAGGAAAGTCCTTCTCCAACTCATCCAAAAACAACAATTTGGGTATTTTTTTTTTAATACCTCGAAGCACCAGCAGTGGTGGGACAAACTGCCCCGAGTCCCAGGGCCTTGTGCTGATCCCACAGAGGGGCTGCCAGGGCTCCCCCAGCACAGCCAGGGATGCATTTGCTCCAAAACTCCACATTGGAATGGCTCAAAAATCCCCATTTTCCAGCTGTTTTACACACCCAGGCCTGTGTGAATATAGAATAGGATAGGATAGGATAGAATAGAATAGAATAGAATAGAATAGAATAGAATAGAATAGAATATTTATATATTAGAATAGAATATTTAAATAGATAAATATGGAATATTTATAGAATAGAATAGAATAGAATAGAATAGAATAGAATAGAATAGAATTTACAGTGCATTTAAATTCTTGTACATTTACGTAAGTGTATATTTATTTATTTATAAATATAGAAATATAGGTTTTATATTAATATATAAAATAAATAAATACATACATTTTATCTATTACATGTTATATTTTTATATTTTATGTTTTTAGATATTTATGCTTAAAGATTTTTTAATTTTATTTAGTCATATTTCTACCTGAATCTGGGAGCCATTCAGCAGGTACTCGCTTCACCTCACGTGCCACACCCCAAAACCCTGAGTTATTTTTGGTGTCAAATCCCCTTCCCTTTCCCAGGCTCCTCAGATTCCCATTTCCCAGGATTTCTGTGGTACAGAAATCCACATTTTTCACAGCCACGAGTTGGGATCTGTCAGGAATTTGTCACCTGATCGAGGGGCAGGATTGCAGCTCCCCAAGGGCTGTAAATTGATTTTTGTCTGGCAGGAGCAGAGCAGCCTCACTCTGTCTGACCTCAGCCCTCCTTTGGGGCAGCAGCAGATTTCCAAGTGGAGGGAAAATGGATTTTTTGGTAGAATCCTGGTGGATTTAAGGTTTTGTGTGCAGGAGTGGCCCTGCAGCTCAGGGCACAGGAGGAACAGAGGAGAAGAATTCCCTGTGAGCCAGGGAAAGGCTGAAATTCCAAAGGATTGTGGAATTATGGGACTCCAAATGATGCTGGACAGCAGATCCGGGATCTGAGGGAGGCTTGAGACTCCATTTCCCACAGAATTTCCCTCCTCTCAAGCTCAGGTGTGGCCTCAGGTGTGGCCTCAGGTGTGGCCTCAGGTGTGGCCTCAGGTGTGGCCTCAGGTGTAGCCTCAGGGCTTTTCAGAACCTCCTTTTTCCTCCTGGGATCCCTCGGCACACCTGGGCACCCTCAGGGTGGGAGAGAGGGGATGGGAACATCCCTGAGCTCCTCAAATCCCACCCTGAATTCCCATGCTGAAATCCCACCCTGAAATCCCACCCTGAAATCCCATCCTGAATTCCCATCCTGAATTCCCACCCTGCAGGTCATCACAGCCTCAGGATCTTCCAGCAAAAGTTGCCCAAATCCCCAGGGATCTGATTTGCTGCTGCAGGGAGTATTGGATGTACTATATATAATATTGTATGTGCAAATATGTGTGTGCATTTATATGTGTGTATATATAGACAAGATATAGGATGTAAGATATAAGATATTACTAATATAATATAATATAATATAATATAATATATTGTATGTTACACAATATATAATATGTATTTTATATTATACAATATATAATATATCTTATATAATATATAGTGTATAGTATATAGTATCTACTATATAGTATATTGTATATTGTATATTAATATTTAATATTACTATTTGATATATTGTCTAGTATATAGTATACAATACATAATATATAATATAATATGTTAAGGATCAAAGATTAGATTATATATTACATATTAAATATTTATTAAATATTGAGCATTGGACATTAAATCCTAATTATATAATATTAAATTTTATCTACAATATTTATTATTATGTATTCTATAAAATACATTATATATTTATTATATAATACACGAATATTATATGTAATAGATGCCGATTCCAGTAGGTTTGGGATTTTTTTAGAGGCTGGGGTTGGTTTGAGGATCAAACTCCACTTTATTTAATCACATTTAAAGCCAGAGTTCACCCATCTTGGGTTTCTGTTCAGCTCTGAGCATTTCCTGGAATCCCAGAATCCTGGGGGCTGGAAAAGTCCCCTGAGATCAGATCCAACCATTCCCAGAATCCAACAATTCCCCATGTCCCCAGGTGCCTCATCCAGGGCTTTGAAACCCCTCCAGGGATGGGGAACACCCTGCACCAGTCCTGGGGATGTTCCATGTGACCTTCAGGGATTTAAACTGGGTTTAATGATGTCCCAAAGTCCAGGGCAGAAACTTGACGCTCAAATTCCAGAATTTGGGAAGGATTTCAGTCCTTTCCATGCCAGAAATCTCTATATAGAAATTCTCCTTCCTGGGGTGTCAATAAACGCTCCTAAAATACTCATTTTATGGAATCCCAGAATCCTGGGGGCTGGAAAAACCCTCTGAGATCAGATCCAACCATTCCCTGTGTCCCCATGTGCCACATCCAGGGCTTTGAAACCCCTCCAGGGATGGATCCTGTGCCAGTCCTGGGGATGTTTTAAACGACCTTTATGGATTTAAACTGAGTTTAATGATGTCCCAAAGTCCACGGCAGAAACTTGACCCTCAAATTCCAGGATTTGGGAAGGATTTCAGTCCTTCCCGTGCCAGAAATCTCTATATAGAAACTCTCCTTCCTGGGGTGTCAATAAACGCTCCTAAAATACTCATTTTATGGAATCCCAGAATCCTGGGGGCTGGAAAAACCCTCTGAGATCAGATCCAACCATTCCCTGTGTCCCCATCCAGGGCTTTGAAACCCCTCCAGGGATGGGGAACACCCTGCACCAATCCTG
Organism: Sylvia borin; assembly: GCA_014839755.1. Lineage (NCBI taxonomy): Eukaryota > Metazoa > Chordata > Aves > Passeriformes > Sylviidae > Sylvia > Sylvia borin. Next base: position 899,795 of record CM025981.1, on the reverse strand, counting down.
GGGATGTTCCATGTGACCTTCACGGATTTAAACTGAGTTTAATGATGTCCCAAAGTCCAGGGCAGAAACCTGACCCTCAAATTCCATAATTTGGGAAGGATTTCAGTCCTTTCCATGCCAGAAATCTCTATATAGAAATTCTCCTTCCTGGGGTGCTAATGAGCCTCCCTGAGACTCCTTCTTGGCCAAGGCTCCTTCCAGCTGAAGATTTTCTGCCAAAGCAGCTCCTAATTTAGAACTACTCTGTCTTAACTCGAATTTCTGCTCAATTGACCTCCTGGGCTCCTTCCTCAGTCATTCCATGGAAAATTTGCTCTGTGTGCAATTCCCAACTTGGCTTTTTTGGGGGGACGTTATTTATTTATTTTGATTTATTTTGAATTTCTCTGCTCTTGCAGATTCCAGTCTGGAACATGAAAATTCTTCCTAGGATGGTTTTGTTTTGTTTGGGGTTTTTTTTGTTATTACCCAGGGTGTCATCACTGCCAGACTTGGCCAGCTCAAATATCACTCAGAATTGGGATCAAAGTACAGGAAAAAGGGGGAGAAAAGCAAGAAAATGGAGCTGTTTGGCCTCCCACAGGTGCTCTGCAGTGTCACCCCCTGAAAAAAAAGAGAATTAAGTGGGGTTTGGTGGCTTTTAATTCAGATTTATTACAAATTAGTTCATGATGCAATGAGTTAATTAAGTTTTCAGCTCTGGCTTTGCCAAGGTGCCACAGAGCTGCAGCATCCCTCAGCTTCAGCCCTGACTAAAATAAATAATAGAAATAATTGTAAATTATAAATAATTAAATGTTCTCATCTCCAAAAATGACGAAGGGTCAGGCTTGGGGGGTCTGTGGGGGGATTTCTCTGGAATTTTTCAGGATTTCTCTGGAATTTCTCAGGATTTCTCTGTCCAAACTATCTCAAAATTGGCCGAAAGAGAAACCCCTGGGTGATCCTTGGATCCCCCCCTGAGTTTGGGGTTCCTTCCTTGGCTTTGATCTCTTTCCTCCTCTGAGGAAAAGCTGAGTTGAAACCAGGGCTGGAGTCTTAAATAAAGGAATGAGCACTCTCCCCAGCCTGCAGGAATGATCAGTTCTGATGTGTTCAAGGAACTTTGAGGGAAATTTCCCCCCGGAATCCCCACCCTGATGGTCCAACCCCTGGACTAACAGAGCTCTGGAAGACCTTTCATTCCTCAGGATTTTTCAGAGTCTTCATCTGACTTTGCCTCATTAAAATCCCATCTCTTTTAACCTGCATTGTGTCCCATTTCCCAAAATTCCAGCCATTTTTGGGCAGGAAAACCAGGATCAGGTGCTCAGGGCATTTTCCTGCCCAGTTTTTGAACACAAACACAAACCTGTTTTTGTTGGTTTGTTTTTTTTTTCCATGGAGAAGCCTCGGGACACAAAATCTGATGGTACCACAGGGAGAGTTGAACATCAGCAAAGATCCTGTTCCAAACTGGCCAAAGTGGCAGGACAACCAGGAAATTTGGGACATCAGCTGGGATTTTTTTGGCATTTGGAAGACGCTCAGCTGGGTGAGTGAACGGAGAGGAGGCAATAACCAAACATTAATAGAGAGATTCATAGAAATATTAGAATTAAATATGAATAGAATTTAAAGAATCCTTAATTCTTTTTAAAACACGTGTGGAAGCTGCTGGATTTTGTGTGGTTTGTCAGTGTATGAGGACCAAGGGAGGTTTCCCAGCTGTTCCTGAGGTGAGGAATGAGGCCACGGGCGTGGTTTGAACCTCATTCCTCAAATCCCACACCAGGATCTCCCAGGACAAGCCAGAACCAGCCCAGGGAGGCAAAGATCAGCCTCTAACTTGCACTCCCGAAGAAAACCCAGAAATTCCCCATTTAGGAGAGAAATTTAATTAAACTGCTCCGTTTTTTAATCTCGCCGTTTAAGCACAGGAACGAGAGGCTGGGGTTTTATGGATGTCAGGAGGAACATCAGCTCCAGGTTCCATGCAAACCACAGAGGAAGTGTTTTCATTTCCAACCTGCAGCCTTTCTCCTCAGCTGAAATAACCATTTTTTAGCCTCTTTGTGCTCCCAAAAGCCCAGAAATCTGCAAGGCTCCCAGATTTTAATTTACCAGGAGGTGTGAGAGAAGAAACACAGAATTCCCTCTCTTCCTGCTGCGTCCCTGAAAGTGGGAGCCTCTCCTCCAGGAATGGGGCCTTAATGAGCCGTCCCTTTTTTATTAATGAACCTCAGGAATGCTTCTTTATGCTGGTTTTATTATTTTATTTTTTTTAAATCGGATTATTAAGCAATGTCAAGCACCAAAGTCTGGGTGGTGGGAGGTTCTTCATCAGTTCCTCCAATTAACTGGAGCAATTAATGGTGGGAGGTGTCCCTGCCCCTGGAAGGGGTGGAATGGGATGGGGTTGAAGGTCTCTCGCAACCCAAACCAGTGTGGAATTCTGAGAAATCTTTCCTCATCATTCTTTAGCTGTTGGTAATGCTTTATCCCATCATGAATTTAAGGGGGTTTTTTTGGGGAAAAAAAAGGAATAATTCCTGGACCTTGATTTGGTCAGCAGGTTTGGAAACCTTCAGTGTCACCCTCCCAGGAGCCAGGATTGGTCTGGAATCATCCCAAATTCCCATTTCTACCGGGAAAAGAAATGTCCCCGTGTAAAGAAGGATTTTGGGGACACCATTTATCTCCTGAACCAGCTTTATCTCCCTTCCAGCCCTGAGATACAGCCCAGGAACTGGGGACACACCCAGGAGTTGTCCAGTCCCCTTCCCCAGCATTCCCATACTGAATTCCAGCCATTCACAGCTGTCCCAGCTCCTGCTGCATTATTTTTTCCTTTGCCTTCACCACAACCATTATTCAAGCCTTAATTACACCCAGCAGCTCCTCACCAGCAATAAGAGAGCCTCAAAAATCCCAGAAACCTGGTTTTCCCTATAAAAATGGGAATCCAAAGCGTCCTGCCCTGCCTTGGGATGATTCCAGGCTGGAGCAGGGATGGGAAATCAGAGGGAAAGAGCTGCAGGCTCACTGCTGCCCTTCCACCTGGGGAAATCTCAATTTCGTTTCCACTCCCAGCCCAGGCAGGATGGAATTGAGTTTCCTTCCAGTCCCCTCTGGAATATTCCCCCCTCCTCCTGCCCTGGCCAGGACTCCAGTGGGAATGCTCAGGAATGCGGGATGCTGCGGGAACAGGGGGTTATGAGGTGTGGCAGAACCAGCCCAGGGCTGTCCTGCCCCGGGGCCTGGCACAATTCCAAAGGCTCCTGGCAGCTGGAATTGCTTTAATGGGAACAGATTTTCCCAGCAAACAGGACCCCAGCATGCCCAGGAGTTCGTTTTCAAAGGGGTGCAGCAAGGAAATGTGGTTTTCCAGGCACAGGAAAAGGGCTGAGCCTGGTTTTTATTTAACCCCTTCCACACAAACAGGGCGGCGCCTTCGGGAAATGGGGAAGGTTTCACAGGAAAGAGAGGAAGCAGCTGCAGCTGCTGCCAGCCACACAAAGGAACAGCAGGGAAGGTTTTCCTGGAAAAGGGGAGGCAGAGGAAAGCCCTGATCCCAGCTGGGCCTGGGTGAGATGGAGCTGAGCTGTGCCCAGCGCTCCCCAGGGATGGATGGGGCAGAGAGAGAACCGAGGGGGCTGCAGGAACAGTCCTGAAAAAAACGGGAATTTTCTGCCTGTGCAATTGTAGGTGAGTGGGCTGGAGGTCTGGTCCTGACAAAACCAGGAATTTTATGCCTGTGGCATCCCAGAACTTTGGTGTGAAATCTCCAAGCACCCATGGGTCAAAGGGGCTGGAAAGAAATGCTGGGAGGATCCATCCTTCTCCCAGGAATTCCAGGAACATCTCCAACCATCCTGCAACTTCCTGCAAGGACCCAGAATTCCTGCTCCCAAGAATTTCTGCAGCATCTCTGTCTGGGTTTGGAAAGACAGGTGTCTGCCAGGGAAAGCCAAACTTCCACTGGAGTGGAGAATGTAAATTCCCTTTCTCCAAATTATTATAATTCTGCAATTAAGGGGATTTCAGGCAAAGATTTGGGAATAGGAATAACAGTTCTTTACTGGGAATATTAAAAATACAAATGGAGTAAAGCAAACAAACCAAACTCCTGGCCACGCTGCCAGGGTGAGAAGACGCCCTGAGCCCTGTTGGTCAGGCTGTCGCTGTCAGCCCAGTGCAGTCCTCCTGCAGTGCCAGCTGTGCTTCTGCTGGAGCAGAGATGATCCTGGAGAAGGGCCCAGTGGTGCTGAGCTGGGGCCGCTCTCCCTCTGGGAATCCAGTGCCAACAGGCTGTGCTGGCCTTCTGAATGCCAGGGCTGATCCAGGGGGGAATGCTGGGCTCCTCCCCCTGGGTGGAGCCTCTCCCAGTGGGCTGCTGGAATTGTCTGAGCCCTGCAGTGAGCCTGGCTGGCCCATGAACAGCAGATATCCCTGCAGGGAGGATGGGTCCTGGCAGGGATAAAGGAAACAAAACACCTCCCCACCTGGTTTCAACAATAGAACACACACTGCTGGTTACATCCTGCTTTGCAACACAAGACAATCTCCCATGATCCTGCACTTTTTGGGAGGACCCATCCTGCTCCTCCCAGGAATTCCTGGAGCATCTCCCACCCCACTGGCTCCTGCTGCTGCCTGGAAAATTCCTTCAGGTCTTTTTTCCCTGAGTTTTTCCATAACTCCACTGCGGATCTCACCTTCCCCACACCAGGATAATCCAAATTTCCCCAAGGTGGAGGAGGAGCTTTGTATCCCCCAGGACTCATCCAAAAAATTCAGGGAAGAAGAGAGAACCAGGGCTGAGCCCCAGAAATTTGACCCAAAGGTCATTTGCTGATGAAATTCCATGAAGGATTTAGTAAAATTCCAGCTTTAAATTGTTCCTGGATTGTCACAAATACCCCTCCAGGACAGATCCAAGTGGATCTGATCCAAAACCTTGGGCTTTTACCAAATTATTTGACCCAAGTTTGAGTTTCTATCACATCACTCAAACAGAGGAACCTCACCTGAAATATGGGAAAAGCAGGAATAAAACCTCAGTTCTGGCTTGGAACAGATTTCCAGCTTGGATCTCTCCTCTGATTCCAAAACCCAATCTCCTTGGATTAATTTCCTGCATGATCAGCTTTAACTCATCATTTTTGTTTATTTTTTTTTTCTCCAGTTTTTGGAATTGTTGTGCTTTGTTAGCACAGTCCCACGATTTTGTCCCACAGAACTGAAACTTGTTCAGGAATTCCCTTTGCTGCCCTTTAATTTATCCCAAATTCGGAACAGGAACTTAACAAACACCACGGTTCTGAGCAGAACAAAAAACCCACAAGAAACTTCCATTCTAAAACTTGATTTTTATCTCCTTCCTGATGCTCCTTAACTGCTGGGGAGCTGATTATAAATTGATTTACACTAAATTTGGGAGTTTCTGCTACCTAGAGAACACAAAATACTCTCCTAGCCTTGTCAGCAATTATAACCCAGATTCTCTGACTCAGAAGTTCTATTTGAAGCCCTAATTTATTTATTTTTCTGCTTTTATTATTCTAAAAAACACAGAACGGCTTCCATTTGCTATTTAATAATTTTTGAGAGGCTGTCTTCCAGCTGAAATTGGAATTTGGTTGGATTTATGTTTAAAAAGCGCATTTTTTTGCTTGTCATTTAACTAAAAAAATCTCAGATATGCTGGAAAGACACAAAGAGTGAGTTATCAAAGCATATTTTGTGTATAAAACCAAGCACCTCCGCCACGAGGAGCTGTAAATGGAGTTTGTAAGCTGAAACTTCCAGTTCAGCATCTGATTTTTCAATACATTTATGTGCCTCAAGATGCCCGTAAAGCTCCTCACAGGAGTTTTAAAAATACCTCAGAAATTCAGATATCAAAGCGCTGTGGAAATGAGGAGTTAAGGTCCTGATTCCTCAGGAATTTTCAAAGATTTTTAAGTGAAGAAATGGCTTTGAAGGTTTAAACCCTAGGCCTGTGAGGTGGCAGAGTCTGTCCCTCCCTGTGTGTTTTCAATTCTGGCTGGAACAAACTCTCCTGGTTTTGGAACTCCTCTCCTTGAGCTCAGTTTTGTGTGGAGAAATCCAAATTTAATAAAATAAAATAAAATATAAAATAAAAAGTAAATTTCCCAAATAATCTATTGAAATGAGAGTGACAAAAGGTTTGGAGAACAGGCTTTGAGGAAAAAAAAACTAAAAATAAATCAGAGTTTTCCTCTTTTACTCAAACAGAGATTTAATCAGAGCTATACAAATATCAAGGAATCATGGAATGGTTTGGGTTGGGAGGGGACCTTAAATATAATTTATTCCACCCCAGGGACAGTTTCCACCATCCCAGAATGTTCCAACCTCGCCTTGGGCACTGCCAGGGATCCAGGGGCAGCCACAGCTGCTCTGGCAATTCCAGCCCAGCCCCTGCCCACCCTGCCAGGGAACAATTCCTCCCCCAAATCCCACCTATCCCAGCCCCTTCCTGGTTTAAATTCAATTTATTTATGGTTTAAATTCAATATATTCCAGCAGCAGGCCCGAGCTGCTGCCAGTGCTGCTGATAACTCTTATTGCTTAAAAAAACCCCTTTTAAATCCTTCAGGCTCAGTCAGGTCCCGTTCTCAGAGCCTCCCACAGCACTTCTTTTAAAAAAAAATAAATTATTCAAACCTGGACTTGAAAGAGAATTCCAGAATTTCCAATTAAACAGCCGGCCCCCAGCAGTAACTTTTGCATTTAATTATTTATATTTTAGTATTTCTAAGTGTCACTGAATACCCCAAATATTTATGGGAAGATTTCTGGCGTTTTTTTTTTCCACATGTCTGAAGCAGCTGCGGGGCTTCCAGCCTCACACCCCGTCCATGGCACGCCTGGGATTTATTCCTTGGCTGTTCCCATTCCCAGTGGGAGCCACGAGGCTGGGAGATGGGAAAAGCTGCTCTGGGAATGTCCGGGAATGATTCAGGCAGGGTGGGGATGGCAGAGGCAGCTCTGCTCTTCCAGCGCTGTGGTAATTCCAGCTGGGAAGAGAATCCAGGACAACCCAAAGGGCAGAACCAACAGAAACCCTCCCAAGGGGAATGTGGGATGAGGGAACAATCCCAAACCTGGGATTTCATCTCCTAGCCTGGGGATTTCCTGGCTGTTCCCATTCCCAATGGAAGCCACGAGGCTGGGAAATGGGAAAAGCTGCTCAGGGAATGTCTGGGAATGATTCAGGCAGGGTGGGGATGGGAGAGGTGGCTCCACTTTTCCAGCCCCCAAATAATTCCAGCCAGGAAGAGAATCCAGGACAACCCAAAGGACAGAGCCAAGAGGAACCTTCCCAAGAGGAAATGTGGAAATCAGGAATCATCCTGAGCCTGGAGTTTCACCTCCTGGCTGGGAAGGGAATCCAGGACATCCTGAAGGGCAGAGCCAAGAGAAACCTTCCTGAAGGGAATATGGGATGAGGGAATCATCCCAAGGCTGGGGTTTCACCCCCTAGCCCAGGGATTCTTGGCTGTTCCCATTCCTGATGGAAGCCACGAGGATGGGGGACAGGAGAAGCTCCTCAGGGGGATGTCCAGGAATGATTGGGGTGGGGCTGGGAGAGGTGGCTCCACTTTTCCAGTCCCGCAGTAATTCCAGCTGGGAAGAGAATCCAGGACAACCTGAAGGGCAGAGCCGAGAGAAATCTTCCCGACGGGTAATGCAGAAATCAGGAATCATCCCCTGGCCTGGGATTGCACCTCCTAGCCCAGGGATTCCTTGGCTGTTCCTTTTCCTGATGGAAGCTGTGAGGATGGGAGGCAGAAGTCCCTAAGGGGGATGTCCAGGAATGACTCAGGCTGGGAGAGGCAGCCCCGCGGTAATTCCAGCCAGGAAGAGAGGCAGAGCCAAGGGGAACTTTCCAGAGGGAAAACTTGGGATGAGGGATTATCATTGAACTGGGAGGGTTCACCTCCCAGCCTGCAACCCTAAATCAGCAGAACCCTAATCAACTCCCCCCAGCCCCACATCCAGCCTGGAGCCTCTTCCTAGCAAACGGAGAGGGAATGGAGGGAATGGAGGGAATGGAGGGAATGGAGGGAACGAGCCTTGAGCTCTGGCTCACAGCCAGCCTTGCCACTTTTCCCCTAACGAGACAGGCAGTTGACTCGAAATTGGCATAAAAATACCCAGATTTGCATAAATCCCGGGGCAGGCCACGCTGGGCTCATTCCTTCCCTCCGGAAACCTCCTCCTCCTCCTCCTCCTGTGCAGGGCTGGGAATAAATCCCAGATAACCCCTGACATTCCTACAGGAGCCTCGACTTTCCACCAGGACAACAAAGAGGGAGGAAGGAGGAGGCCCCCGAGTGCTATTTTTGGCCATTATTAACCAAGATCAAAAGGAGCAGCCAAAATCTGACCCCAGACGGGTGCTGGGAGCCTGGACGGGGCTGCTGGGATGAGGTTGCACTCCTGGATTCCCTGTTATTTTTTTTGCTGGGAACGCTCAGCGGGCTCCAGGACCTCGTGCAACAGCCTGGGAATTTGGTAGGGACAAAACAAAAATTTGGTAGGGACAAAACAGGAACAGATGTCTCAGGAGAGGGAAGGGGAGGGGGAGGGATCTGTTGGGACTTGTGAGAGCAGAGAAAGCGAAGTTATGCAAATCACTGCTCCCTTCCAGACAAAAACTCTCCTCCCGAGTCTGGGCCCAGGGATGGAGGGAAACAAAGGGTTCCTTTGGATTTGTGGATCAACCTGGAGGGGAGGCCAGCAGGAGCTTTGGCTGGGGTCACACGGGGCACACCTCGCTCCTCTCAGCCCAGCCTCGGGATTTGGGAATGTTCCGGATAAGTTTGGCCATCCAGAGGCTGATCCAAGCCTGGGTCAGGGAAGAGACTCCCAGCTTTTGGCTGAATCATCACAGTGATTGCTCCACAAACACAGCAAAGGGACACACCAAATCCAGGAAAACCCAACAGCCAGGAAAGTCCAGCACTCAGGAAAACCCAAATCCAGGAAAACCCAAATCCAGGAAAACCCAACACCCAGGAAAACCCATTATCCAGGAAAACCCAACACCCAGGAAAACCCATTATCCAGGAAAATCCAACACCCAGGAAAACCCAAATCCAGGAAAACCCAAATCCAGAAAAACCCAACACTCAGGGAAACCCAGAACCCAGGAAAACCAACACTGAGGATAACCCAACATCCACAAAAATCCAGCATCCAGAAAGAACAACATCCAGGAAAAACAATGCCCAGGAAAACCCAAATCCAGGGAAACCCAAATCCAGGAAAACCCAGCACTCAAGAAAACCCAGAACTCAGAAAAACCCGAATCCAGAAAACCCAACACCCAGGAAAATCAACACTCAGGAAAACCTAACACTCAGGAAAGAAAACACAGCATCCAGGAAAACCTGAACCCAGGAAAACCCAAAATCCAGGAAAACCCAGGAATGTGAGCAGTGCTCGTGGATTTTGAGCCAGGTGGGGTTCCAATGGCAGCATTAGCACCCTGAAGGGAATTAACTGGAATATCCAGAGGGTTTTTTCCTGCTCATGAAAACCCTGAATTCAGCAGAGAAGCAGCGATTTCCATCCTGCCATCACCACACCAGGAGGTTTAAACTCCCTGTCCTGTCCCTAGATGTGCACAAAGACAATTAAAAAAAATTAATTAGTACTGGAATTAATGTAAAAATATTTTGATGTACAAAAGATTTTAAAAAAGAGCTAATACTGGAATTAATGCAAAAATGTTTAGATGTGCACCAAAATGTACAAAAAAAGATTTAATACTGGAATTAATGCAAAAATATTTAGAGGTGCATAAAGACGTTGAAAAATAAGAGATTTAATACTGGAATAAATGCGAAAATGTTCAGATGTGCACAAAGATATATAAAGAAAGGTTTAATACCAGAATTAATGTAAAAAGTTTAGATGTTCACAAAGGCATTTGAAACAGAGATATTTAATGCTGGAATTAACACAAAAACATTTCAATGTGCCCAAAGAAATTAAAAATATATTTAAAACTCGAATTAACGTAAAAATGTTTAGATGTGCACAAAGACGTAAAAAATATATATTCAATACTTGAATTAATATAAAATGTTTAGATGTGCACAAAGATATGAAAAATATATTTAATACTTGAATTAATGTAAAAATATTTAGACGTGCACAAAGACATTTTAAAGAAAGATACTTAATACTGGAATGAATATAAAATACGTAAAACATTCGAAATCCATTTTTACAAACGAGGAGCAGAAGCCAAGGCCCTGGCCCTGCCCCACGCCGGAGCCCCGCCGGCAGCGGGAACTGAGGCGGTGTCATCCCAGGACACAGCGGGCTGTGCCACGGCAGCCCAGGGGTTAAAGGAACTCTCCCGTTCCGCTGCCATCTGAAGTGTGCACATTCCAAGTGCTAATTATGCCTCACAAAGGCGCAGCACAAAGCCCTACATGATACCGGCGAAGATTTCAGCGCTGCCAGCACACATTATTTGGGAATTTATTTTAATTTCTTTTTTTTTTTTTTTTTTTTTTTTTTGGTGGTGGTGGTTAAAATATGTTGGAGTCCAGGGCATTCCTCTGGGCGCCCTGGGAGGCCACAGAGAGGTTTGGGACTGGAGCAAGAGGGTCTTGGGGCTGTCCAGGGGGGTCACAGGCCCTGCCACACAGCCCAGGAGGACACTGCCTTTGACCTCAGCCCATGGGAACGGCTTCCAACATTGAGAGAAGAATTATAAACCACAAAGGTGTGAAAACAGGAGTTTAGCTTAGTGTAGGATGAAAAATTCTGTAGGTTTGGGTTTTTAGAATGCAGGTACATGGGGGACAAATGGAGGATTTAGGGTGGTGCCCTGAGTTCTTCCTTCTTCTCCCCTGGCCTCCATCTTCTGGTGACAGTGGCACAGAGTAGTTTAAGGAGATTGGGTCAGAGTGGAGTTGACCCCTTTAGTACAGGTGAGAGGTACTGAGACATAACTGTAAATAATTTACAGTCATTTTCTGTATAAAGGGGCCAGGACAGGAGTCACCTCGTGTCCCAGCCGCTGTTCAGATCCCAGCTGGGCACGGAGAACATGGTGAGATATGAAATAATAAACCAGGCGAGAAATCCAGAAATCAAGACCTTGAAGACTCTGTTTCTTTCTTGCGACCTGGCTCAGGGACTTCAGAGGCACAAAACTCTCAGCCACCTGAATCTCGGGGGAAGAAACCCAACCCAAGAAAATCAGAGGAGCAATGTTCAAAGCCTGCCCAGATATTTGCAGGCAGCGCTGTCCTAAACTCAAAGAAATCTGAACTGGCAGCAATTTTCAGAGAGATTTGGTGGTTTGGGCTGGCAGGGAAATTTAACCAGCCGTGGCTGACCTGGAAAAGGAGGTGGATGAAGCTAAAGCCCAAAATCAGGAGAGAAAAAAAAAAAAAAACAGTTTTAAGGGGTCAGAGGAAGGGGTTTAGTGGCCAAATTTCCCCCAGCAAAGGTGTCACACCTGGGAGAGGTGACACAGCTGGGACAGCTCCTGCTCCTCCAGCCCTTCCAGAGGAAAATTCCACATGTGGGGAAAGGGGAAATTTGGAGTTGAGGTTGGCAAATAATGGGATGTGGAGGTGAGGACGGCTGGGAGCAGCAGCTGAGGCAGCTCTGGCACCCAGGGGATGAGGCAGAGGGGGGCTGGAAAAGGGAAAGTCCCAGCATGGACCTGCCTGAATTTCTGTATTTACCTGGATGTGCACAAATTTCTGTATTTACCTGAACATGCCCAAATTTCTGTATTTACCTGGATGTGCCCAAATTTCTGTATTTACCTGAACATGCCCAAATTTCTGTATTTACCTGAACATGCCCAAATGTTTGTGTTTACCTGACTGTACCCAGATTTCTGTATTGATCTGAACGTGCCCAAATTTCTGACATCCCCAAATTTCTGTATTTACCTGGACATGCCCAATTTTTTTGTATTTACCTGCCCAATTCCAGCAGCTCACAGAGCCAAATCCAACCAATGACCAGCACTGAGCTGGTTTAATTATAGAATTTTGGCCTTTTTTCTCCTCCAGGTCCCTGAGTTCCTTTTGGTTTTTTGGTTGCCTGGAATTGCAGGAGAGGGGAGCCCAAGGCTCTGTCATGCCCTGACATGTGGTGGGATCACAGGGGCTGGAAACAGAGTCAAAATGTGACTTATAAGAGGTGAAAATCAGGGTTAAAATGTGGTTTGTAAGGGGTGAAAACAGAGTTAAATGTGGGCTTACAAGAAGTGAAAACTAAGGTTAAAATATGGGTTTATAAGAGGTGAAAGCAGATTTAAAATATGGGTTTGCAAGAGGTGAAAACCGAGCTAAAATGTGGATTTTTAAGAGGTGAAAGCAGAGTTAAAATATGGGATTATATCAGGTGAAAAGCAGAGTTAAAATACGGGTTTGTAAGAGGTGAAAAGCAGAGTTAAAATATGGGTTTATAAGAGGCGAAAAGCAGGGTTAAATGTGAGTCTATAACAGGTGAAAATCAGTTAAATGTGGGTTTGTAAGAGGTGAAAAGCAGAGTTAAAATATGAAATTAGATCGAAGAAAAGCAGAGTTAAAATACGGATTTTTTAGGAGGTGAAAAGTGGAGTTAAAATATGGGCTTACAAGGTGAAAAGGAGGGTTAAAATGTGGATTTTTATCTCTGTTGGGCTTTTTGAACAGCTGAACGTTGCTAATAAGGGAAGTTTCTGATGCAAACCAGAGTTTTCCAGTCCACTTCTGCTCTTCCAGGTGGGACTGAACCCCAAAGAGGCGTGCAGACCCCAGGGAACTGTTTGTGCATGGAGCAGGCTCAAAATCCTGGGAAAAGCCACATTTGGGGAGGCGTGGGTGGGCAAACCCTGCCCCAAAAATCATCCCAAAAAGGTGGAAAAGGCCGGGAATGCGAAGCTGGGAGAAGAGGGTGACCCCAAAACTTCCTCACTCTGGAAAAACACCAACATTGCTAAACCAGAAAATCCCCCCTGGAGCAAAACCAGCAACACTGAAAGGCAGAAATTCAGATTTGGGAATGATTTGGGGATGAGGGAAAGGGAGGCAGGGAAATTTTAAGAACACTCAGAGGTTATTCACACTGTTCCTACAGACAGGAATAAAAATAAGAAATCATTGTAACAATTATTGTTTTATATTGTTTGGACAACCAAGATTTTTCTGTTTATATTTTGATATTGGTATAATCATTAATATTGGTGTAAATTGAATAATTAATATTTATATAAATGTTATATTTAATATTGGTGTAAATGGTGTAATTAAAATTGGTGCAAATGATATCATTAATACTGGTGAAAATGTTATATTTAATATTAGTGTAAATGCTATAATTAATATTGATGCAAATGTTCTATTTAATATTGGTGTAAATGGTGTAATTAAAATTGGTGTAAATGATATCATTAATACTGGTGAAAATGTTATATTTAATATTGGTGTGTTGCATTTAGAATTGGTGTAAATGCTATAATTAATATTGGTATAAATGGTATAATTATTATTGGAATAAATGCCAGTTAATATTTGTGTAATTGTTATATTTAATATTGGTAAAAATCGTATATTTAATATTGGTACAAATATTATATTTAATATTCGTGTAAATGCTATAATTAATATTGGTATGTTATATTTAATATTGGTGTAAGTGGTATAATTAATATTGGTAACAATGGTACAATTACTCTTAGTGTAAATGTTATATTTATCTATCTTAAATATATTTAATATGTGTGTTACAGTTAATATTGACATACATGTTATATTGAATATTGGTACAAATGTTCTAATTAATATCAGTACAAATGTTTTATTTAATATTGGTGCAAACATCATGGCTGAACTTTAGGGCACAAAAACTACCCCACACTTTGCTGTTTATTCTGAAAATCTTTCATTTTTTAATTGTCAAAACCAGAAAACCCTGCAGTCATTAGGCTGATTATCACCAAGTCCACTTGCATCCAATCCTCCCTGCTCCAGATGATATTTTATTTCCAAAGCCATCACAATATTTCTTTTTTAGAAGAATATTTCCTTAGACCCTCAATTTTCCCCGTGCACTGGAGTTGATCTCACACTGTGCTCCACAGCGTGGCAAAGTCCAGGTGTCCAAAGCTTGGGAATGTGAAAAACAGGGGTTTAAAATAAAATTTTCAATAAAATTTGTTGCATTTATAAATTTTGCTGTGTCCCCGAGGTGAGTCCTTCCTTCCCCAGCAGCAGAGATCCGGGAGCAGAGCAAGGTTTGTGCTTTATTTCCCCAAATTATTTCAGCATCTGCTCTGAAAGCAGCGATTTGTTTTGTTTGCTGTGGCAGTCAGCACTGCAGCCTTTGGCTGCTTTATAAAATATTCATGGATTTCTGGGCTCTTCCTTCTGTTTTCCAGGTGGGGAATTCTGGCTGGCATGTGAAATTGGGGAATGGTGACATTTTAAATGGTTTAAATGATTAAATGGTGAAATCGTGAAATTGTGAAATGGTTAAATGGTTAAATTGCTAAGACTTAAATTGTGAAATGATTTAATGGTTAAATTCAGAAATTGTGAAATGGTTAAATGGTTAAATTGTGAAATTTAAAATGGTTAAACAGTGAAATTTTTTAATTGTTGAATTGTTAAATTGTTAAATTGTGAAAATGTGGATTTTTTTCCTCAGCTTCTCCCTTTTCTACAATATTTAAGTACATCAAGAACTTCACCAACTCAAGGTAAATCAAAATAAAAAATCCAACCTCATTTATCTAATCTCTTCTCAGTTATTTATTCCCAATTCAGGTTTTTCTTCCCAGTGTTGTCCATTATCACAGGAATTCCTGACTGCAGTGGGACCCACCAGGATCACCCACTGCACAGACACCCCAAAATCCCACCCTGGGCACCCCTGGGAGCGGTGTCCAAACATTTCTTGGACTAATTAATAATAAATAATTATTGAGCTGTTAATAGTGATGAGCACTGGGCTGCAGCTGATCCTTTCAGCAGTGGCATTCCCAATCCTGTCCTTGGGTGATGCCTAAATCAAGGGACAGATTAATTCAGAACTGCCCAAATATTCAGCTTGACCCCAAAATGAGCCAGCTCAGTTATTTTCTCCTTCCCAGAAACTTGTTCTGTCCCCTGTGGCACAGAGCAAGAAAAGCTGAATTTAAAAAAAGTGGGAACTAAATCAAAAATATGAAATTTCCAGTTGAAATCTTGACCCACTGGGCAGGAGAATCCCTGAGTTAATCCATCCCTGTGGTCCCTTCCAGCCTCGCCCAATCCCTGATCTCCCTGCCAGCCTTTCGAGTTCAAAAATAGGCAAAATTAAACTTTAAAAAAGAATCGTCCCAGCCCCGATCCCTGCAGCTGCCGCGGGGAACAAAGCTCCTGATGATTCAGGAGCTGAGGCAGATCCAGCTCTTGGCTCTTCGGGAGAGGAGAGGGAAAAAAAAAACCAAACCAGTTTCAAGCATTGAAACCAGCCTGGCTGTCAGTGGGTTTGTTTGTTTGGAGCAGCTTTGGGAGCTGTGAATATCTCAGGGAGCTGTGCTGGCATTTGGGATTTTGGGGATGAGCTGGAGCTGGTGGGGATGGTTTTGCTCCCTGCCCTCAGAGGGGCTCAAAACTCCAGGGGCCTGCTGCAGGGGACAAGGATGGGATTTCCTCCCCAAATCCCCTGTCAGTGACACAATGGGTGAAAAAAACCCGTTTAATCAGATAATAACTCATTTAAACTATTCCTAACATTTCCATATTATTTTCCTCTGCATATTTTGCCAATTCGACCAACGGTTCCATATGTCCACTTCATGTTTTATTTGGGTATAACCCACCACGGGGCACCAGGGGCAGCTCAGAGTTTTGGAGTGACCCCAAATCCTGTGCTGAGGCCCCCTCCCAATTCTGGTCACATCTGGGGCAGGGCACAGCTGGACAGCCAGTGGTGTCACCACCCCGGTGTCACCACCCTGACACCTTGTCCTCAAGGGAGGATGGTGACATTGTGGCATTCCAAAGGAACTTTTGGGGACCGTGGAGGGCTCAGCCCCTACCCGTTCCCAGAAACCCCATAAAGACCCCCAGAGCGCTGGATGGGGAAAAACAACCCCAGGAAATCAAAGGATGCCCCTCCCAGCTGTGGGGATGCTCCAGGGGGCTGGAGAGGGAATAAATCCGGAGAAAATCTGGGGATGGTGCTCTGGGATTCCCAGTCCCGAGGCAGGAAATGCTTTTGGTTCTGGCTCCTCGCAGAGTAGGTGTTAGGGGGGAAAATAACTCCTGGATTGCTGCAGGAGGATGTTCCCCTCGTGCCTGGGGGAGCTGGGAATGGCTGGGAAAATCGGACAAACAACAACAATAACCAATGTCGAGATCTGGGGCCTTTCCCATGGTGAGGATGAGGAGGAGGGAGCGGGCAGAGGAGGAAGGGCACAGCAGGAGGCTGGGGCAGGCCCCTGCGGTGGCCTCAGCCCAGAAATGACCAGGACAGAGCAAAACCAGGTCAAAAACTCTGCCCAAAGCATTTCCTGGAATTCCCACCGCAGGAATTCCAGCGAGGGGCTGGAGCCTCCTCAGCTGGGATATTCCAGGGCAAGTCTCCAGATTCAGGTGCACACGGAGAGGGGCAGGTTTTCTCCCTGGTTTGGATTTTATTCCTTTTTGGGGGAGATGGAATCATGTTTTAACAGGTATTTATGACTTTTTAATTAATATCCTTTAAATCACTGCTGCTGCAAGGGAATTCTTTTATATATACTTATATATTTTATACCTATATTTTATATACTATATTTTTTAATATTTTAGTTTTATATTTAGTATATTTTACATTGTATAATACACATTATATTTTATATATTTCTGTTTATATGTTTATATATCATATTTATATATTATATACATTAATATATTATTATATATTGATATATCTATATGACTATAAAATATTTATATAAATTCATATAATATTTATTTTATTCATATTTATAAAATTTTATAAATTATTTTACATAGAATTATTTCTATAATATAAATGTATTTCTTTATACACATCATATATTTATATATATAATATTTATATATGGACAATATACATAAATATAAAAATTATATACAATTAATATATGCTTTAGGTATTTCTAATTTAATAGATATTTTAATATTTTTAAAATCTTTCTATATTTGTTCTATCCAGCCCTGATCGGCTGTCAGGCCCTGGCCCTGGGGCATGGGGACAGCAGAGCCCTGTCCTTGTCCAGGTCCCACCTGCAGCCTGGAGGTTTTCCCTGATGTCCCCTCACTTCCCATGTCCAAGGCGTGACTTTATTCCATGTTTTCCTGGATGCTCCATAGGCCTGTCCCCAGGAGAGTTTGTCTCTGTCTCTGAGGGGGTTTTGTGGCTTTTGCTCATCCCTTCTGTCCTGATATGACAGAGGAGCCACCAGCTGCCAGCCTGTCCTGGTGGCACCCGGCAGTGCTGGTGGCCCTGAGGGTCCCTGAGTGTCCCCGAGGGTCCCTGAGGGCTCCTGAGAGTCTCTGATGGTCCCTGAGGGTCTCTGGTGTCCCTGAGGGTCCCTGAGTGTCTCTGGTGTCCCTGAGTGTCCCTGAGGGCTCCTGAGAGTTTCTGATGGTCCCTGAGGGTCTCTGGTGTCCCTGAGTGTCCCTGATCAGGAAAATAAATGGATTTGGGGAGGTTTTGATGTCTGGGAAACCCAAAATGATCACAATTCTCATTTTCCAGCCCTTCCCACCATGGACCAGCCCCTGAAGGTCAGGACAGAGATGTTTTTGTGGGATTACCTCAGGATGATCTTCCCTACAAATCAAACCCTCCCAGCTCCTGGTTGATCATCTTTGTTTATTGCCTTTTCTTCCCAAAGTACTTTTAAATGAGGAAGTCCTAATTAACATTCGGATTTCCTTTCCACTGGCCATGAAGGCTCCCACTAAAACCCTCAAGGACTTCCCTTCCCTTCCCTTCCCTTCCCTTCCCTTCCCTTCCCTTCCCTTCCCTTCCCTTCCCTTCCCTTCCCTTCCCTTCCCTTCCCTTCCCTTCCCTTCCCTACAAAATCCTTGGATTTCAGGGTAAAATTCAGAAAATTTGGGTAAACCTCCTCATTTTTGGGTGATGTGAAGCTGTGCCAGGTCATGGGTGGAGAGTTTCAGCCCCAGCAGTGAATTTTGATGATTTTTTGGGCGGTTTTTCAGCTGCCCCAAATGCCACAGGAGAATTCTGGAAAAGAATTTTACAAGAGGCAAACTCCAGGTGCCTTTGGCCACGTCCCCTCTGTTCACACCTTCGCCGGAGGTTTGCTGAACTTAGAAATTAAATGTAACATAATCAGTATAATCTACATTAAATTAGATTCTAAGTAATGTGAGGCAATCCCAGCTCTGTGCAAATACAAATGAATTAAAGCCAGGGCTCATTTGAGCAGCTCAGAAATAAATTTTGTGTAGGAAAATTTGACTTTTGGGGAGTGTTTTCATGTTTGGTTTTGTTTTTTTTGTTTGTTTGTTTTTTGTTTTCTGTGGGTTTTTTTATTATTTGGAGGGTTTGGGTGGGTTTGGGTTTTTTGTTTTTGTTTGTTTGTGTGTTTTTTGGGGGGGTTGTTGGGTTTTTTTATATAATCAATGAGGTTTTAGGGTGACCCTCACACTGGAGCAGGGGAAGGGAGGAACTTGTGGCTGAAATTTGAGTTGTGGCAGCAAAATCCCAGAACTCAGCCCAGGAAATTCCCCTCGAACCTTAGGAAAAAACCTTAAAGCGAGGCTTTTTTGGCAGTTTTATAGAAACAGTGAAAGGGCTGAACAAATCCTGAGTGATTTATTCCTCCTTGCACCATTTCCTTGCTGTTTGAATTAAAGAACAATTTTCCTGCTGCCCAATAATAAATAATGGCAGGAGAAGTGAAGTGGCTGAATTATCCAGGAAAAAAGGTCCTGATTAGAATATCCATGAGCAGAAATTGACTTTTTATGGTGGCCCCACTGTGTTAAATCTGCAGCCCCATTAATCCCTTCCACCCTTTGGAGCCACTAAATCGAGTTACCTGGAGCATCTGTTGAGTAAACTGCAAAAACCTGGAGGGTTTGGCAATTATTGTTATTTATTTGGGGCGTTTTAAGCCGTTTCTTTGTGTGATTCTAAGCAAATCCAACACTTAAGCATAGAGTGGTGGGAATTGGCTGGTGGGAAAATTGCCTTTTTAACTCGAATTCCTCCCCCCGCTCCGTCTGCTCCGGTGCCAGGAGATTTGCAAGTTTTGTGTTGATCTGAGAGATGAGAGATTTAAAACGGGCAGGAAAAAAAAATAAAAAAAAAAAAAAATAAACCCAAAACAACATTTCCATGATCTGCCTGCTCGGATCAATGCTGACAGCTCGGCTTCCAGGGGATGAGTTAATGCATTCCTCCACCTGCTCACCCACAGAGGGGCCTGACCCCACAGAATCTGCCAGGAAACCTCCTCAAAATCCTCTCTGACTCGGGGGAAAATGTGGAGTTTTGTCCTGCTGCTGGGAGATCCGGGCTGGTGCCGCTGGGGATGGGATGGAGGGATGGGATGGAGGGATGGTGGCCGGGCTGGGAGGGGAGAAATCCCTCTGGAATCCTCAGGATCATGGAATAGATCAGGCTGGAAGGGGAGAAATCCCTCTGGATTCCTCAGGATTCCTCAGGATCATGGAATAGGTCAGCCTGGAAGGGGAGAAATCCCTCTGGATTCCTCAGGATCATGGAATAGATGAAGCTGGAAGAGGAGAAATCCCTCTGGATTCCTCAGGATCGTGGAATAGGTCAGACTGGGAGGGGAGAAATCCCTCTGGAATCCTCAGGATCATGGAATAGATCAGCCTGGAAGGGGAGAAATCCCTCTGGAATCCCTCTGGATTCCTCAGGATCATGGAATAGGTCAGACTGGAAGGAGAGAAATCCCTCTGGATTCCTCAGGATCATGGAATAGATCAGGCTGGAAGGGGAGAAATCCCTCTGGAATCCTCAGGGTCATGGAATAGGTCAGCCTGGAAGGGGAGAAATCCCTCTGGAATCTTCAGGATCATGGAATAGATCAGCCTGGAAGGGGAGAAATCCCTCTGGAATCCCTCTGGATTCCTCAGGATCATGGAATAGGTCAGCCTGGAAGGGGAGAAATCCCTCTGGAATCTTCAGGATCATGGAATAGATCAGGCTGGAAGAGGAGAAATCCCTCTGGATTCCTCAGGATCATGGAATAGGTCAGGCTGGGAGGGGAGAAATCCCTCTGGAATCCTCAGGATTCCTCAGGATCATGGAATAGGTCAGGCTGGAAGGGAAGAAATCCCTCTGGATTCCTCAGGATCATGGAATAGATCAGGCTGGAAGAGGAGAAATCCCTCTGGAATCCTCAGGATCGTGGAATAGGTCAGCCTGGGAGGGGAGAAATCCCTCTGGAATCCCTCTGGAATCCTCAGGATGGTGGAATAGGTCAGGCTGGAAGGGACCCCAAGGTGTCACTGCCCCAGCAGGAGCCTCCCTTGGTGCCCCAGGGCCAAGAGCTGACAGCAGCTGGATGTATAAAATATATCGATGTACATAAAATATATCAATGCACATAAAATATATCTATATCTATATCTATATCTATATCTATATCTATAATATCAATATATATAAATATATCAATGCATATAAATATATATATAAATAAGTAATAGATAAACTTCATATATAAGATACTTAAATGTATTAAAAATAGAAATATATACTATAGAAAATATACAAAATAAATATTACATACATATAATTTATAAATTTATAAAATATATGTAGAAGATATTAATATATATAAAATATGTGCATATAGAACATAAATTTTTTAAAAATATTTGAATGCATTAAAATACAGATATATAGTATATAAAATATACAAAACATAGGAATATTATGTATTTTTATATAATATATAAATAGAACGCCGCTAATATATGGATAAAATATTATAATATTTATATCATATAGATAATATATAGAGAGATGTGTTATAGAAAATATAAAATATATCATATATCATATAATATGTTGTGTTATATATTATGTATTATATATGATGTATTATATAACATATATAATATATATTATATAATATTTATTATATATATAATATATATTATATATATATATAAATAACTCCCTTATAGCAGCAATTATTTTTAAAATAGCGATAAAAAAGGTGACAAACACCTACTAAAATACAGCCCCATCGCTCCTCAAAAGAGCACAAAATTCAAACCAGCAAGAAAATCTGACCCCCTGCTCTGAATTTGCTGTTATTTATGGACCATTCAGGGCTTTAATTCCTGCTTTAATTCCCTTTTGTCCTCGATGTTTTCCCCCTCTTTATTCTCAGGAGGGTTTGGTTTTCCTGGCACCTTCGCACCGCCCCAGCAGCTCCTGCCCCTGTCCCAGGGGAGTTTATTTAAACCCAAACCCCTCAGGACCATCAGGGATTATCGAAGTGATTGGAGGTGTTTATGTAGCAGAAAATAGACCCTGAGCTCAGGGGGCAGGAGAGCAACAACCTGAGCTCAGTGCACCCAGTCCAGGGCAGCACCTTGGGGTGCTCTGAGGGAGCAGCCTGGGTTTGGGACAGGGACAGGGACGGGACAGGGACAGGGCTGGGAGGGACAGGACAGGGACAGGAACAGAGGCAGGGACAGGGATGGGGCAGAGGCAGGGCTGGAAGGGACAGGGATGGGACAGGGACAGGGATGGGACAGGGACAGGGATGGGACAGGGATGGGACAGGGACAGGACAGGGATGGGGCAGAGGGACAGAGGCAGGGCTGGAAGGGACAGGGACGGGACAGGGACAGGGAAGAGGATGGGACAGGGGCAGGGATGGGACAGGGCAGGAACAGAGGCAGGGACAGGGATGGGAGAGGGACAGAGGCAGGGCTGGAAGGGACAGGGACAGGGACGGGACAGGGGCAGGGTTTGCACCGAAATGATGCCACAAAACCCAGCTGAGCTCCCCCACCTCGGTGCCCAGCCGAAGCCCAGCCCGGGAGCAGCACAGCAGGCGCGGGAGGCTGCAGCAGCACATCGGGCAGAGCCTTTCCTCTTGTGAAGGGATTTTGTGTAATTAATTCTCCATCACACACAGCCTGGAGTGCCTGTGGGACAAGGGAAGGTTTGCACCGAGCCTCGCGCTGCAGGGCTGGGATCCTGCTGCTTTTCCTCTGGAAAAGTCCCAAAGCAGAACCTCAGGGTGCTCTCTCAGGGCCCCACCCCTGGGTTTGGGGCAGGGACAGGATCAGGGTTGGTGCTGAAATGATGCCACAAAACCCAGCTGAGCTCCCCCACAGCAGCCAGCACCAAGCTGAAACAGCCTGGGAACAACACATCAGGTGGAGGAGGCTGAGCCTTTTCTCTTATTAAGAGGTTTCATGTAATTAATTCTCCCTAAAATATAGCCTGGAGTGTCTGTGGGACACGGGGAGCTTTGCACTGAGCCCTGGGCTGCTCTCCTCTGCTGCTTTTCCTCTAGAAAAGGCAAGATATTTTTTTTTCCTTCTTGCAAAGCCCAGCCAAAAAGAAAAATAAATAAAAAAACCAAGAGAAAAGTGCTAAGAAGTTAAATAGGGACAGCAGCAGCCCACCAGTGGCTGCACTATTTCTTGCAACATGTTATTTTCTTGTCTGGTTTGTCAGAGAGTTTCCTGTTCAATGCAGAAACATCAAATTTAAGTCTGGCTTCTGCCTCCTTTCCCAGGGAGAAGGGAGAGATGGTGGGGAAACATCCAGCCGAGCCTCCACCAGCCCTCAGGGCTATCACCCCACTTCACCCCACAGAAAAATCCCCTAAACATCAGGAAGAACCAGTCCCATCCTTACAGAGATGATGGAATAATAATAATAAAAAAAAAAGCCATAAAAATGCCCAGGTTTTCCCAAAGCTTGGCAAGAGGCAGAGCAGGATTCCCCCAGAGCAGCACAATTGTGTCGTTCTCACTTGCACGAGTTCAAAGGGACACCAAAACTGAAATCCCTGGTCTGTCCGTGCTCACAGGGCACACCGGGGGCTCATCCCAGGAAAGGATTCCGGGGCTCTCAGGGCTTCCCTCCTCTCATGGAAACAGCCACAGCAAATACTGAACGCTCTTTGCTCCTGGAGTCTTCCCTCCAGGGCAGAGCAGCATCCCGGGCTCCGGGGCCAGGCAAGGCTGGGATGGAGCGGGACGGCACGAGGAGGAAGATCTTTAAATCCCGAATCCTTTGGGACAGGGATCAGCCAGGAAAAGCCGAAACGCAGGAGCAGCGCACAAAGGAATTTGCGAACGGATCCGAGCGGATCGGTGCCGTTCCCATGGCCACCATAGACTCAGAGGCCGATTTTTGCCCAAGGTTCAGGCGAGATTTTTTTCCATCTTTTTTTTTTTCCTATAAATATGCATTTTCCCCACTCAAACACCGCCCTCTGCTGCAAGCCGCGCTCGATGCTCGGGAACACATTCCCCAGCGTTGCCCTTGGCAACGCAGTTGTTGAAGGCGATAAAAATTCTGATGTCTCGGTGGTTTCGAAAATGCCAGAGCATCAAAATGCAAATGCTGCAGCCTCCTGCAAAGGGCATCTGAGGTAAGGGAGCGGATTGACTGCGGGAGGAGCGGGATGGGGAGAACGGAGCGCAGCTCCCGGTGACACCTCGGTCACCTCCTGCCACCCCGGCAACGCTCTGAAGTGTCCCCTTTTCTTCCAGAGCCAGGGCCAGCTCACCCCACAGCGGTATTTTTAATCCCTCTTTTCCCCGGAGCCGAGCGCTGCTCCTGCTCAGGAAAAAGCAGTTTATAATCAGCTCTAATTGCCCCAGCCTGGCAGGGGAGAGGCGGAGCTGAGGCAGCTGCTGGGATTTGCGTTTCCCCCTCTCTGTGCTCTCCTCCGGGCCGGAGCTGCTCGGGTTTGGCCAGAGAATGGCACAACCAGCTGCAAAAAAATAAAAAAAAAATAAAAAAAATTCCTCCTGCCCCCAGCAAAACTCCTGATTTCACCCTCCCCAGCAGGTTCTGCTCATGCCTGAGCCACAGGGGATTGGGAACAGCCCTTCCCAAAGCAGGATTCAGGCAGGAGCAGCCATCATTTAACCTGCAGTTCCCTGGGCAGGCCTGGTGTCCCTGAAAATTCAATTCCTTGAGGGAAATCATTGATTTCTGCTTGCCTGGTTTGCCGCAAAATGGATTCAAAGGAAAACACCTGAGCT
The DNA here is from genome assembly GCA_014839755.1 of Sylvia borin. Taxonomy (NCBI): domain Eukaryota; kingdom Metazoa; phylum Chordata; class Aves; order Passeriformes; family Sylviidae; genus Sylvia; species Sylvia borin. Next base: position 875,553 of record CM025981.1, on the reverse strand, counting down.
GGGTTAAGATTAGGAGTTTTGTGTTTTATTAGGGATGAGAAAAATGCAGAGTGAGCTCCACCAAGAGTGGGAGCAGGCCCTGGGATTTCCATTTCTCAGCTGATCTCCCAGAAATGGGTTCTCATGAGCTCTGGAGCCGCTGCTGTGCTTTCCCTCAGGAATTCCAGGGGGTGCTGGATAAATCCAGATCCTTCTCTGGGATGGGGAATTTGGGGGAACCTCAGCAGCAGCATCTTCCCAGCCAGACAGCAGAGTCAATAAATCCACAGCAAATCCAAAATTCCCTCCTAGGAGAGGAGCTAAGGAACATTTCAGCTCCAGGGTATCCAGACACAACAGATCCAGAGATTAAAAGTCATCACAGCAGGCAGGGGTTGAAATGTCACCAGAGAAAAGTGGCCTGGGCAGTAAAAATATTCCACATTTCCTTTGCTGTTGCTCCCATTTCCTGGTAAGGACTGGAATTCTTCAGAGAGGAACAGCTCAGAGTTCCTGCAGCCCAGTCATAGTGCAGCCCCTCAGTTTCCAGGACCATCCATCCCACAGGAATATTGGAAAATAAGGATTCAGCCAGTTCAGGTGTTTTCCTCTAAATCCATTTTGAGGCAAATCAGGCAAGCAGAAATCAATGATTTCACTCAAGGAATTTGAAAAGACCAATTCCATGAATTTTCAGGGCCACCCCAGAGACACCAGGCCTACCCAGGGAATTGCAAGTTAAATTATATAAATCAGTGACCCTTCTGAGAAAAGGAGAAAGTGATCTTTAAAGTGAACAGATTGTTTCATGAAAGTCCTGATTTTGGTTTCTATCCCAACAGGAAAAACGGAAACCCAGCACTTGGGCAACATTTATTCCTTGGAATTTATCCCTCAGCAGTGCCTGGGGGAAAATACCTCTGTGTGTTAAAGGAGAAGAATTTTGCAAAGATAAAACCCAGTGATTTATCACTGAAGGTTCCCCAGGACAAACGAGGCTCCAGGCTGGCTCTGCAATCCCGGGGAGGAGGATGGGATAGGGGGAAAACCAGGAGGAACCCACAGATGTCAGCTGGCTTGACTCTACAGGAGACGAGCTGGGCTCGTGTTTGATCAGACTGGAGCACAAAGCAAAGATCAGGAGCAGTGGCTTTGGAAAGTGGCTCTGATCTGGCTACAGAGCATGGAAAAGAGGGAATCTCAGAACAGAGCTCAGTGGGGAGAAGGAAAAAAAATTTTAGCAGCAATTTTGGGTTACGTGAGAGGCCAGGAAAGGCCGTTTTCATTTCTGCTCTTGACAGGGGTTTGGGATGGGGCAGCATCCAAAGGAGGACATGAGGGTGGGGAAGGGTCTGGAGAAGGAGAGTGAGGAGAGGCTGAGGGCGCTTGGGATGTTCAGCCAGAGCAGAGGAAGCTGAGACTCATCAGAACTACAACTTTTTGTGAGGGGAAGAGCAGGGACAGCAGCCAGGGCACGGCTGGAGCTGGGCCAGGGCAGGCTCAGGCTGCAGAGCAGGGAAAGGTTCTTCCCCCAGAGGTGCTGGGCACTGCCCAGGCTCCCCAGGGAATGGGCACGGCCCCGAGGCTGCCAGAGCTCCAGGAGCCTTTGGACACCAGGGATGACAGGCTGGGGTTGGTGGGGTGCAGGAGCTGGATCCATGATCCCTGTGGGTCCTTCCAGCTCAGGATGTTCTGTGACTCTGTGACCTCACCAATCTCAGTTACAGAACCACAGAATGATTTCAGTGGGAAGGGACCTCAGAGCCCACCCAGTGCCACCCCTGCCGTGGCAGGGACACCTCCCGCTGTCCCAGGCTGCTCCAAGCCTGGATTTGAGCACTTCCAGTGATCATCTCTCACCAAAGAGAATGGAAGTGGCCAAAGCTGCAGAGGAGGGGAAATGCCCAGCCCCGGGTGAGCCCAGCCCCGTCCAGGATCTGTCCCAGGATCTGTCCCAGCTGAGCAGCCCAGCCCCCCACTGCTGGGGACAGACAGGGATGTCCCCACTGCTGGGGGTGACCCCACACCCACGGGGACCACCCCAGCAGGGTGGAGATGCCAGTGCCACACTTGGCCCTCAGTCAGTGACATTGACTGCACAGCCCAGCTCTGGGAATACTGGAGTCCTGGAATCACGGAAACATGGAATCATGGAATCCTGGAATCCTGGGATCCTGGAATCCTGGAATCATGGAATCCTGGAATCATGGAATCATGGAATCCTGGAATACTGGAATCATGGAACCACAGAATCATGGGATACTGGAATCATGGAATACTGGAATACTGGAATCACGGAATCATGGAACCCTGGAATCATGGAATCACAGAATCCTGGAATCCTGGAATCACGGAATCCTGGAATCATGGAATCGTGGAATCATGGGATACTGGAATCCTGGAATTCTGGAATCATGGAATCCTGAAATCTTGGAATCCTGGAATCCTGGAACCATCCAGGTTGGAAAAGACCTCTGAGGCCACCAGTTCCAACTGTTCTTCTGTCTCAAAGCCATCTGCCATGTCCCTAAATTCTCCCTGCTGTATCCATGGACAGGGTGGAGCCTCTTTCCTCCAGGACCTTCCTCAGGCCTGAGAAGCTTCAGCAGCTGCTTGAGGTTCATATTGAACTTTGAACACGGATATTCAAAGTTTGCTCCTGTCCTTTTGGCACAAAAAAAAAAAAAAAAAAAAAAAAAAAAAAAAAAAAAAAAAAAAAAAGTCTTGGGCCAGGGAACTCAAGCAGAAAATTGGACCAAAATTGGGGGAAATTTGGCCAAACAAGCCAAAAAGGAGAGCAGGGAAGGAGAGCAAAGACCCCAGCAGAGTCCAGCACCCCAAGGAGGGTCCAGCTGATTTCCTACTAGAGAGAACCCCAACCCCAATCCCATTCTCACATCCAGTCAAATTACTCTCCAACATGGGATTAGTGGGATGAGGCAGCACAGGGAGTTCCCAGGATCCAGGATTCAACCATTCCATGACTGTTCCTTTTTCCCAGCAGTTTTAAAGAGCAGAAGGCAATAAATGCAATTAAAAAGTGTTAATGAATAATTAAAGTCACATCTTAGCACAGACATGAGTCAAAAAAGGGTAAAAGTCCAAGGCTTGATTAACTTAAAGGGTTTCATCACAAATAACTCCTCATTTTTTTCTTGTCATGTTTGCATTTGAGGGAATATCCAGAGTTAATTACCTGGGCAGAGTTCTGTGAGATTTAAACTTTAAAAACTAAAATTAAAAGAGAATAATTAATAGATCAAGACAGATTATGAGAAGTATTTAACACTCCATCAGCTGTCAAGGAGTCATTAACACAACAGGAAGCAGAATGGTTTCAGTTTTGTTTATACCGTTCAAAACCCTCCCTCTTTTCTTATTTTCTTTTTCTTTTCACAAGACTTAAAATCTGAATCAGAGTCGAATCTATGTTTTTTTCCCCTTGGACCCTCATGAAAAGCATCTGCACCACAATCTAAATATAAAATTTCCTTTTTTTTTTTTTTTCTCCTTCTTTTGAGGAAAAGAAGGGGTTTGTTTGGCAAAACAAGCATCATTTAAAGCTGTCTCTGCAGCACGTTTGTCAGAGCATTTCTCAGGGAGAAATTCTGCTTATTAAACGGATTTGGCTGGCAAAAAAAATGCTTCCCTGAGCTCCTAAAATTCCACAGCAACAGGAATTATCCCACAGTACCTGTACCAACAGCCCCAGAGCACGAAACCCAGGGAAAACAACTTTCTATCCATTTTTTCCAGCAGTGACCCTGTGAGCCCAAAATTCTGCTCCACAGGACGTGCCCTGGCACAGAACCCTTGGAGGAGCTTCCCAACTTATCCCAGCTCAGGCAATGGCTCTGGGAGCCCTGGAGCGGACAGGGAACAGGGAAAGATTTGTTTTCTTGGGAAAGTGTAGGAGCATCCGTGGATGGCAGGGAGAGGGAACTCTGCAGACCTGAGACACTTCAGGAACACGTGTTTTTATTGCAAGGGCCGTGGGTAACGGGGCTGTGCCTCCAGCCACCAGCCTGGGCTGCAGGGAGCCCCAAGGGGAGAGGGAGAGGGGTAAGGGGTGAGAGGAAGAGGAGCGATCAGGGTAAGAGTGTAAGGTAAGAGGTCCTTGTTACAATACATTACATCTCCTTTTGTGTTGAATATTCTGATTTACAGAGACCAATCAGTGTGATACAAAACCTACAGACTTTGCACACAGCCTATGAGAACTCCTCTATCACCATATCGTTCTGTATTCTAAACTCCAAAGACACTTTTTCTTATCTGCCTTTTCCCTGGTATTTTGGGGGCTACTCCCTGGAGCCCCTTTGCCACCACCAACCCCTCACCAGCTGATCGCTGTCTCCCTGCCTGCCATGCACATCTCAAACCAGCTTTCATTTCTATTCCACTCACAGGTTTTGTATTTTTAGTAGCTCTTGCCAGGCAATCACATTTGTAGGCTTTTCCTGTCTCACCTTTCCCGACAGGAAAGGGGCTGTGGAGTGCCCGTGCACATTCTCCTCCTGAGCTCTCAGCTCACACCGGGTGACGCAGGGTGGCCACAGAGCTTCCCCAGGGATGAGGAAGCAGCAAAAGCTTTGCCTTGGCACCACCAGCCCTTCCTGGCCACCCTCTTGTATTTCAAGTCCAAGATCCCCCTAATTAGGGTTTTTTTTCCTTTTCAGAGTCCTGTGCCAGGGTTAAAAGATGAGTGGAACTAGCAGCTTTGGTCTTAAAAGGTGTTTAGTCCTTTTGTTATCTTAAAGTCCCGGGCACCGCCTTACACCAGGCTTAATGCATCGAAAGACACCGCTGCCAAGAGCACAAGACCTGGTGTTCAAGGTCTTTTAAAGGTTTCTAATCCAGTTAACTCTTAAAACGTACTATATTTACAGTTTTGTACCAATAATCACTACGAATTCTGGACATGCAATTTTCTACATCACCTACGTTCTACCGATGTCTTTGTGCCAACGTCACAGAAGATGGAGTAGGAAGAAGAACTTAAGACACCCCCCAAAAATTCTCCATCTTGCCTCTATCTCCTTCCATTCTAAAACCCCAAAACTACAAATTTTCACCCTGTGACAAACTAAACTAGTATCTAATTTCAATTTTTGTTGTTCTCATTTAATCCTTAGGCGTTGGCAGTTTTCCTCATGGGCTGAGGTCAAAGGCAATGCTGTCCTGGGGTCCTGACAGGGATTTTGGACCCCTCAGGGCAGTTTGAGAGGTCTTCCCAACACCACCCCAAATCCCAACAATCCCGAGGCTCCCAGGACATCCAGGTGTGAACCAGGGTGACTCCAGCGAGGGCTGGCAGAAAACACTTCCTTGAGCTCCCAAAATTCCCCAACAACAGGAACTACCCTGTAGTAAAGCATCCCCCCCACCCCCAGCAGGTGTTTCCAAAGACGGAAAGTTTTAGTTTACCTCTAGACATTTTAGGAAGTTTAGCTAGAAATTCCTGTGGGTTTCTCTTATGTGATTGGCTCAGGGCCAGCACAAGAGAATGGACTGGGCTCTGAGAGCGTAACTCAAAGCCTCTTGGTGATCTTATTGGCAGAAGGCCAGGCTGTCCCTCCTAAAACATTCAGTATTTAGGAAGGAGCACAAAAGAAAGAAAAGGGCTTTTTGGAGTGTTTTTAGCAGGGTGTCAGGGGTTTTCTCAGACACCTGTGTGTAGATTATCTTTTGTTTTCTGTAACGTTTGTTATTTTGTTATTTTTCCTTATTAAACCTTTTGGTCTATAAAACACCTCTGAAGAGCAGCCTGGCTAATTAATATCAGTCACTTCTCTGCGGAGGCCGGACTCTCAGATTCTGATACATTTACACACGATTCATTACACTCTGACCACGTGTATCACTACCCTGTTGCTCCTTCACCAGCAGCCCTGAGTCCTCCAGGACATCCAGCAGCTCCACAGTGCTCCAGGATGGATTCAGAGAGAGCAGGAACACCCCCTGGGCACCTTCCCAGCCCCAAGGCTGGGTCACTGCTGGGGGTTAGGTTTGTTCCTTTTTCACCCTAAAGAATTTTTTCCCCTTAAGTTACCAAGGAGACCAAGTCCTGGATACTTAAGAGTACTTAACTGAAAAAAAGAGGTGGCTGAAACCCAGTTGGGGAGTTTTTTTCTATGTTTGTTAGGGAGGGGGTAACTGCCTTCTCTGAGAAGAAGCCAGCTGTTAAAAACTGGGTGGAGCAGTGCTGCTTATCTCTGGTCATTGTTCCACTACCCCCATGGGGATGTCTCCTGTTAATGGGCCATCAAAGCTCACCAATGACATCACACATTACATCATCCCAGTGTTCCTTATCTCCCCCATGGGATATCTCCTGTTAATGGGCCATCAAGGCTCACCAATGACATCACACATTACATCATACAATTATAAGATGCTCTACCCAGGGAGGAGGAGCCAAGCCATCTTCACGCAGATAAAAAAGAGCCACAAGTGTCACCAGACATCCAGTGTTCCCACAGGACTCCCAAAGGAAGACTGGACCCATCTCTGGACCCTTGGTTCCACGGGATCATTGCTACTTCCAACAAAACCACATCTGCCACTCCAGGACAGCTCCCAACACCCTGACCAACCAGGTGTCAGGTTGTATTTCTGACTCTCTCAGGGTCATCTAGGATTGCTTTTTTGTTTGTTTGCTTGCTTATTCTTCTGTACTACAACATTTGTATTTTTAATATCCCTAGTAAAGAACCGCTATGCCTATTCCCAAAATCTTTGCCTGACAGCCTTTTAATTGCAAATTTATAATAATTTGGGAAAAGGGGAGGAGAGAAGCTTACATTCCAAGGGAGACTCCAATCTTCCCCGGCAGATACCTGTCTATCTAAACCAAGACAGTCACAATCCTGTGTTCACCAATTTCTTGGCATCACTGAACCTCCCAAGCTCAAGGGTGAAGCAGGAAGGGCTGGGGCAGGAGCAGAGTTTGTCCTCGTCCCTATCGAACACTTCCCTCCAAGTTCTTCCATCTTCCAGTGTTTCCTCAATTCCTTTTATCTGAATAACAATCAGGCGGGGAAAAGACCTCACAAACCCTCAGTCCATGGCTATAGCATATTTGTCCCAAAGTGATCAAATTCCTGCTAAGAATTTGATAAAAAAATCCCTGGCAAACCCTCCAAAGCAAAGATAATCCCCCCAAAGGAACAATTCGAACATATTCTTCCCTCACAGTGGTGAAATCTTGGTTGTACTTTACCCTCTGGGAGATTCCCTTCTCACTCCACATCAACCTTCAATAAGAATTTCTGTAGGAATAATCTCATTGAAGTCCAGTGTTTAGTCTGGGACAGGATAAAAAATGTTTCCCTCCCCAGCCCCTCTTCTTTAACACAGAGAGTTTTCCCTTGGAATAACCGACCTACTTTGGGGAAGGGAGAGACACAGAATATTTTGGCTGGAATTTTATCTTCAACTCCCTATTTAAATTGGAAAAAAAAAAAAAAAAAAAAAAAAAAAAAAAAAAAAAGCCTCAAACTCCAAACAAGCTTTTAAAAAGGAAAAAAAAGAGCCCTGATAGCTGCCTGAGCCTCCAGCACAGCAAGATTTCAAATTCTTGTGGTCTGAAAGCCGTTCAAAGATAAAGATTCCGGACGAGTTTTATGATGTGAGGCTGCCCCATAAATTTGTGGTGGCTCTGCAAGTGCTCCAGGAACCTCTGGAGACTGAATGGGAACAGAAGAGTGAGAAATTCCCTGTTTATTGTCAGGAAGTGGATGCAGGGATAGCTCAGCAGCAGTGAAACCGCCGCTGGGGGATGGAATAAGCAGAGGGTCTTTTCCCAGTTGAACAAACTCATTGAATGATTTGGGTTGGGAAAGGAACTGAAATCTCACCCCAGTGCCACCCCAGTGCCATGGCAGGGACACCTCCCAGTGTCCCAGTGTCCAGCCTGGCCTTGGGCACTGCCAGGGATCCAGGGGCAGCCACAGCTTCTCTGGCAATTCCAGCCCAGCCCCTGCCCACCCTGCCAGGGAACAATTCCCAGTTCCCAATCTCCCATCCAGCCCTGCCCTCTGGCAGTGGGAAGCCATTCCCTGGCTCCTGTCCCTGCAGCCCTTGTCCCCAGTCCCTCTGCAGCTCTCCTGGAGCCCCTTTAGGCCCTGCCAGGGGCTCGGAGCTCTCCCTGGAGCTTCTCCTCTCCAGGGGAGCACCCCCAGCTCTCCCAGCCTGGCTCCAGAGGGGCTCCAGCCCTGGAGCAGTTCCATGGATTCCTCTGGATTCTCTCCAGCAGCTTCACATCCTTTGGATGTTGGATCTCAGTTCTGCAGGTGGGGAATCACCTGAGCAGAGCAAATATCCTCAGGTGAGGGAATCAGGCATCACTTTTGGCACATCACTTGTAACAGTGGCCCCAAGAAATTGCTGCAAAAATCCTTATTAATAATAATGAAAACCAAAGAAAAGCTGCTGCATTCCACAGAGACATTTTAATTTTATGGACAAGGAAGGGAAAACACTTCTGGAAGCAGCTGGGACGGGAGTCACCACGGCAGGGTTGCCTCATTCCTGTGCTCAGCACTGCAGCTGAAATAGATTTCATCAGTTTGTGTTTGGGGTTTTGCACAACTCGAGCTCGCTGTGTTCCGAGGGCTCTGCCAGGATTCCCGGGAGCAGCCTTTCCCGGGTTTATGGGATCAACAGAACCTCATAAAGGTTTATGGGGCTGCTGTCAGGGGTAAGATCTGCTCAGCAGCACACAGGGCAAAACCCCAAACCCATTCACTGGTGAGAGATCTGGGACAGCACAGAAACACGGAGGAGCCCATCAGGGAGAGGCTCCCCGTGCCCTGGTGAGTGTGGAGCGAATCCCTGGAGCAAGGGGACAACCTTTATGGCAGGGATGTGCCTGGCAGTGCCCAGCACCCCTGGGTACCCTGGACTTCCTGTCCTGTTGCAGAGATTTGTCCTGGGCTGTCCTGGCAGTCCTGGGCTGTTTTGGCTCTCCTGGTTACCCTGGTACTTCTGTCCTGGCACTCCTGAGTGTCATGGTACTCCTGGTTATCCTGGCATTCCTGGGTGTCCTGGCACCCCTGGGCTGTCCTGGCACTCCTGGTTATCCCGACACTCCTGGGCTGTCCTGGCACTCCTGGGTGTCCTGGCACCCCTGGTTATCCTGGCATTCCTGGGTGTCTGGTATTCCTGTCCCCAGAGCTCTGTCCTGGCTGTCCTGGCACTCCTGGGCTGTCCTGTCACCCCTGGCTGACCTGGCACTCCTGTCCCCATGCAGAGCTTTGGGCTGTGCAGGGGATTCGGGGCTGGCTGGGGTGAGGATATCCCCACCCACAGGACTGTTGGGAGATCTGTGCTCCCCTGAGGAAAGCTCCCTCCAGGGATGAACGCACCGAGATCCTGGAGGGGAAGAGTTCTGGGGCTTGGATACAGGGAAAACAGGAGAATTCCAAGCTGCTGGGAGATTTTTCTCCCTCACCTGGGGGTTTAGCAGCCCCTGGCCAGGCTGGTGCAGCCCCTTTACTGTGGGGACAGCAGCGAGGAAATCACTCAGAGAGTCACGGAATATCCCCCAGGGATCATCAATCCCAGCTGCTGGCTCTGCCCAGACACCCCACAACAATCCCACTGTGGGCCTGATATTTCTGGGTCTGAGAGGTTTCATCCTGCTGGCAGCTGCGAACTTTTTCCCAAGGAAAAATTTCTCAAGGAAGTTTCTTCTTAAAACCATCTTGGCAAACAACTCTCCCTTCTCCAAACAACCTTTCTCCAGGTGGGGTTTTGCTGTTTCTCTGGTTTAACCCATGGGATCAGAGAGGTGTCGTTCCTATTCACCAACCATGGTCAGTCTGGATGGGAACACCTTATAAAAGGTAGTAAGAATGAGACAATAAAGCCTTTTTTCTGTGCTCTTTGCCTTCTGAAATATTTGGAGTCTCTCATCTTTCTTTTGTGTCCTACAATGATAATCCCATCCTGTCTCTGGGAGCGTTGTTTGGGCTGTGCCCATTCCCTGGGAGCTGTTCCAGTGCCAGGCACCCAAACCCAGCTCATTTTCACCTCCTGCACTTCCCCAGGCCCTGCCTGACTCCAGCCCAGCGGTTCTCCACTTTTTTCATCACATTCCAAGTGGGGAAATTCCCTGTGGCTTCTTCCATGCGAGTTCTCAGCCCTCTCCAGTTTCAGATGATGTAAAAACCCCAGAGAAGCTCCTCTGTGCTCACACATCCATACATCAGGGTGAGGTGGAAAAGTACACGGATTTTAGGAAACTTGATAAATTACACCACTTTAATATTCAGTTTTATAATGCCATTAATTGGTTATATCAGATAATAATTTCTGAAATATTAGTTCAGATTCCAAATGGTTTGGGTTCCTCATTTCCACCCAAACAGGGCCCCAGTTATCCTGAAACCCTACAAAGGGACAAAATCCTGGCTGAGAGCTCCAGCTTCATCTTCACTTTCCTCCTTTTCATTTCTGCAGCCAAAATCTTCTGCAGGTTCATTTCTGCAGCCAAATCCATCCTCCCCACTGTCCTAAAATCCCAAGGAAGAGCCAGCAGGCAGAAAACCCCATTCCCTGTGGGGGAAAGCAGGGATGGCCCAGGATGTGGGATTGAGGACAGAACCTCCCCACGGAATGGGGTCACTGCCAAAGCTGTCCCAGAGCCCAGGGCAGCTCTGCCCACACAAACCCTCGGGAATTGCTCTGATCCTCCTGTGCCCGTGGGAGCCTCAGGCTGTGCTTCCTCCTCCTGGAGATGGGAACACCTAATCCAGGGATTGGGAAAGGTTGGTGCTGGTACAGTCAGATCCCACAAATCCTGGCTGTTGGACAGTTCCAGAGCGGGGATGGGTGGGACCAACATTCCACCTGGAATCCTCTTCTGTCCCACCATGCCCATGCAGAGCCCCTGGAATGCAGCCCTGGAAATGCCCCATTCCCACTGGCACTGCTGCATGGAAATCTCCTCCAGCTCTTCAGGGTGAGTGGATATTTTTATTTTCCAAGGAAATATTTATTTCCAAGAACAGATATTTTTATTATTCCTTGGATAAGGGGAGGCTGAGCAGGCACACACCCAGGAGCTGCAGCACTTTGGATCTCATCCTGCAGGGAGTTCACCTTCCATCCATCCCTCCATCCATCCCTCCTTCCATCCATCCATCCATCCATCCCTCCATCCATCCATCCATCCATCCATCCCTCCATCCATCCATCCCTCCATCCATCCATCCCTCCATCCATCCATCCATCCATTCCTCCCTCCATCCATCCCTCCATCCATCCCTCCATCCATCCCTCCATCCCTCCCTCCATCCATCCCTCATCCATCCCTCATCCATCCATCCATCCATCCATCCATCCATCCATCCATCCATCCATCCATCATCCATCCCTCCATCCATCCATCCCTCCATCCATCCATCCATCCCTCCATCTATCCATCCCTCCATCCATCCCTCCATCCATCCATCCCTCCATCCATCCCTCCATCCATCATTTTTGGGGACTGATTCCCATCCAATTCTTCCCTCAGAGGATGCTGAGGTCTCAGCACAGGAGTCCCAAAGGAGCTTTGGACACTCCTGAATCCCGGGAAGTGTCCCAGGCCAGGCTGGAGCACTGTGGGATGGTCCCTGGGGATTGGAATGAGATGAGCTTTAAGGTCTCTTCCAACCCAAACCATTCCAGAATTCCATGATTTTAGCTCAGGCTCCGTTAATTTCCCCACTCAAATTAACGTTCATTAAAAATCTATGTTTTGTTATGCATTTCCCTTTTCTGAAAGAACAAGAAATAGTGCCCTAAAAATGTTGTGGGGTTATTTTATTATGTGAAATGTTGATATTTATTTCACTTTCACATCTATGAATGACACAGAGACTAAAATATCTTTGCTCCTAAAGCCATGTCAAAGCCATGGTGCTGGAGTTATTATTTAGTGACTATTTTAATTTACAGCAGATCAGATATGGTGGGAAATGATGTCATGTGGGTCATTAATGTGTTTGCTGCTATTCCGGGAGAGCAACAAGAAGTCAGACTGAAAAAAATAAAAACAATAATTAAATATTTTTTTAAAAAAATTAAAACACAATAGCTTATTTCTCATAAATAAAACATTATTTATATTTTTTATAATTTTGGGGAATAATAAAATAATTGGAAAATAGATTTAAATAAATAATAAATTAATAAAAATAAAGCTCAGAGATTTAAAAAAAATAAAAAATAACTTTAAATCCCCAAAAAAACATTTTTAAAATAAAATAATTTTTTAAAAACATCACCAAAAATAAATAAAACTAAAGCCAAAACTAAAGCCAAAACTAAAACTAAAGCTAAACAAAACATTAAAATAATAAAAAAAAATTTAAACCCCCCATCCCTTCTTAGATCCCAGCCTTTCCCTTCCAGGGGTTTTGTCCAGCTCAGAATGTGCCACGAGCTCAGCAGGAGAAGGACAAATCCACAGAAATCCCAATTCCTCCAGGAATTCCCTGGATCCTTGTCCCCTTGGCGCTTTTCAAGATGAAAAAATAACTGCCTGTTAACAAAGAACGAAACCAAACCAAAACTAAAACCAAAACCAAAACCAAAACCAACCAAAACAAACCAAACCAAACCAAAACAAAACAAAAAAAAGCCCCCATAAACCAACCAAGCAACAAAATGTAAAAAAAACAAAAACAAAAACAAAACAAAAAAAAGCCCCCATAAACCAACCAAGCAACAAAATGTAAAAAAAACAAAAACAAAAACAAAAACAAACAAACAAACAAAAACCACAAAACACTACAAACAAACAAAAACCTTCAACATTGTTAAGAAAAAAGAGAAAATCCAAAAACCCATAAATGAAACAGCTACAACAAAAATCAAACTAAAACCCAAAAATATCCAGGAGAAAAGAGGGTAAAGTCCATCCCCCAGTCCAAAGTTCCCTTTCCCCACAGACCTGCGCCTCTCAAAACTGCAGAACCATTGGGGGGCTGACCCGGGCCGTTCCCACCAGCCCACATCAAGAACAGGGTTCCAAACCTAAATCACAACAATAATCAGACCCCAAAAACCTCCCGGCCCCAAAACACGACCCCAGAGTGAGGGGAGGGTGCTGAGGATGCAGATCCAAAACCTTGGGGGAGAAAATCATTGAAATGTGGGATTAAATAAGATTCTTTTTGTGCCTCCTCCCCACAGGATCTGCACAAAATTGATTTGTGGGAGCCTCACAAATCTGCGGAGCTGCAAATTGAAAAATAATTGAGAAATTCAGAGTTGTTGAAAAATAACCCCGTTCCCCAAAGCCCTGGTGTTATTTTAAATCATAAATAAAAACAGGGGCACTTCCTCACGCTGGAGAGCCCTAAAGCTGCAGCTGGGGAAGGACAGAATCCCCTCCTGCAGCCCTAAAATGGTGATTCACGGGGCTCTTTCCCCCCTGTGACAGAAAATGGGAACCTGAGCAGGGTGTTTTTCATTTAAAAGGTCTCCTTCAGCCCAAACCGGAGCTGCTCCAGCCCCACAACAGCCCTAATACATCAATCCTAATAGACACCCCCACCACGGGGTGCCTCTGCAGGACATCCAAAGGATCCTGCTGCTTTCCAAGCCCAGCATCCCTCTTCTCTCCCACCATCCCAAGGTTTAGCTGAGGAGTTAAGGCTGAGCTCACATCCCTTTATCTGCTGGGGACACTCCAAGACGTGCTGATGTCCCATTGAAGTGACGGCGCTGTGTGAAAAACGGAGTTCATTTTCTGGGAAATTTTAAGAAATCAGTTTAATAATAAAAATTAAGACAACTAGGAAGCAAAAAAATCAAAGTATGGCCAGGCTGGGTGACTCGGCATTCAGACAAGTCCACAACCTTCTATTTCAGAGGCTTCTTTAAATACCCTTTCTATTGCCTCAGTCTTGTTCAATATTCAGACTTTTCCACAAACCAGTTTCCATATTCCAGGAACTGTTTAGTGTGGCCCCTCCTTGGGTTTGCCTTTTTAGAGCACGTGTGTTTCTGGGCTGTGTCTTCATTATCACCTCCAGCTCGGGCCTGGGTCCACACTTCCTTCAGATGGGAGATGCTGATAGTCGGTGTATCAATGGTGGGGTCTTCTTTACATGTCACTGGATGTTACCTCGATTAAACAGACAATTTAAGCATATTTTATCAATGGTGGGGTCTTCTTTACATGGTCACTGGATGTTATCCTGATTAAATAGACAGTTTAAGCAATTACTATATCAACTACTACCACTGTGCCTCATTTTCTTCACTAATAGCAGAAATAAAAACTTCCATCCTTACCATAATTATTAATCATCCAGCACACGCCTCGTGAAAAGCCAACTTTATAATATACGCTTATAACAGTTGGAGCTCAGGAAAATTCAGGATTTCTTGGCTCATTGCTGCTGCAGGTCAGCTCCATCAGTGCCCAGCCTCTGTCCTTAATTAAAAGTTTCTTTCCTTTAATAGATGCTGCATCCGTGGGGCGTGCTAGGCTGGGTTCTGATTTTGGGGTTGTTTTGTTGGTTAACGGCACTTTGGAGATCCGTGATGCGGCTTTTCCTATGGATGCAGCCCATAATAATCCATCAAAGGTGTGCTGACACCATTTATCTGGGACAGAGCTGGTGGCATTCCCTGTGGCCAGAAGTGTAAAGCTCTGCATGTCACAACTTCATCAGAACGCTGCTGTCCTGCAGGAAATTCCAAATGGGAATTCTGCCGGGAGGCGAGCTGGGGTTTATTTAAAAAAAACCAGCTGATTACACAGAATTATCAGCCAAGGAAGGGCTGTGTGAGGGGACACGGAGGGGACATTACAGGGGCATTAAGGGGACATAGGGGACATTGCGGGGACTTTGTGTGTCCCTGTGTGCAGGGAGGGTCAGAGCTCTGCCCCAGGCCCAGCAACGGCACCAGAGGGAAGAGCAGGGACTGATCCCGGGAAGTTCCACCTGGAGATGAGGAGAAACTCCCCTGGGCAGTGCCCAGCCCTGGACAGAGCCCAGAGAGGGGCTGGAGTCTCCTCCCTGCAGATATTCCACAACCCTGGGCTGGCCCTGCTGGAGCAGGGAGGTGACACCAGTGACCCCACGGGGTTCTCCCAGCCTGACCCATCCCGTGATGAAAAACTGAGCAGGGAACAGAAAATTCTCATTTGAATGAGCCTCTGCCTGTGGAAAAACCCATCTAATGAAAAACCCGTTGGGAAAAAGCTAGTCTGGAAAGCAAAACTGGGAATTTTTGCCTTTGTTTTGTCCCTGCCTCAACACCACTGAACTGTTTTAAAAGAGGGAGTGCTGAGTGGAGATTTTGGTCCAGACAACAGCAAATACCATCCCTGTCTTCAGCAGCAAAGCCTCTGCACATTCCTCCAGTTGGAAATATTTCATTTTTCCCTCTCCTGGCCTGTTTTCCCACAGCAGCTCCTGCTTGGAATTCCCATTTGTCAGTTGTGCCACTCTTTGCTGCAGAATCTCAGAGGTTTCAAGCTGAGGGTGGGAAACTTCAGTGGTTTGGGGTGTTTGGATGTGAAAACCAGGGGATTTTCACTCTGTCCCGCAGCATTCCGGCTCTCCTGAGCAGGATTTATGTTGGAATTAAGCCACCAAATACCAAGATAACTCCTTTTTTTTTTTTTTAACTTTTATTTTTACTTTTCTGGCTGTTCCTGCCGCCCGGCAGATCCTGCAGGATAAGAGTTGAAGACAGCAATGCCCAAGAGCAAATCCAGGGTAATTACACAGCAAGTCAGCCCTCACACCCCTTGTGAACTTCATCATCTGGTACTTTTATAATGTATTTATAACCCAGGGAAAATGCCTGACTAGAGAAAAACCCACAATTCCGCACTGGGCAATTATGGGAATGAGGGAAACGAGAGATTTCCAAGAAACGCTTCTTGTTCTCCTCCTGCAGAGATTTCCTTGGGGGAGTTCCTTCTCTTGCCCTCCCTTTGTCAGTTCTGTGGAAGGAAAAGGACGTTTTTGGACAAGAGGGTATAAAATAGGAGCTGATGGAGCCTGATCCAAACACCCCACGTGGAATTCCCGTTTTCCTATGGAATTCCTCCTTTCCAAGACACCCAGGGCATCACTGCCCTGTTCCTCTGAAAGGCTGGCATTTGAAATGTGAGCATGACTCAGGCAGGATATGGGTGAAGTTATTTTCCAGAAGCTGCTCCGGCTGTTTCTAGCCCAAAGAAGCACTAATGAGGGGCTTGGTGACGGCGCTAATTACTCCTAATTGCTCCCACCTCACAGATGGGATCCTGGAAATGAGGAAGGAAAGAAGGGGCAGATCGAAAGGGGCAGAGCCTGGGATGATCTTCTCAGAGGAGAAATCCCACATAAAAATAGGGATGATATTTTAAGGGCTCCTGTGGTGGAACACAGATCTGTGTCCGAGCAGATCCACATCCTGTGCTCACAGCCTGCTGCTGGAGCTGCCTGGAGTCACTTCCAAGGTGGGATTTTCCTGCAGCCCAGGGAGTTGGGAGCTCAGATTTCGGCAGTGGAGGTTCTGGTTGTGATGTCCACTCTTGATGAGGGGTTTGGGAAAGACTGAGAGAATTTGGGTTGTTCAGCCTGGAGGAGAGACGCTTTGGGGCAAAATAATTGTGGACTTTCAGTGCCTGAAGGGTGACAGGAGAGCTGGACTGGGGACAAGGGCTGCAGGGACAGGAGCCAGGGAATGGCTTCCCACTGCCAGAGGGCAGGGCTGGATGGGAGATTGGGAACTGGGAATTGTTCCCTGGCAGGGTGGGCAGGGGCTGGGCTGGAATTGCCAGAGCAGCTGTGGCTGCCCCTGGATCCCTGGCAGTGCCCAAGGCCAGGCTGGACACTGGGACACTGGGAGGTGTCCCTGCCATGGGAATGGGTGATCTCTAATGTCCCTTCCCACCCAAACCATTCCATGACTCCACAAAACCCCCAGCAATGAAATGATGTGAGTTTTGAGCTTTCCTGAGCCTGGGGTTAATTCCTCTGGCAGGTTTGGGCTCCAGCCAGGTCTGGCTCAAGGCTGCATCCCCCAGCTGAGGGTCTGACTGTGACACTGCAGGGAAGGGCTCCAGTCCCGGGTTGGAAATCTCCACAGTGCCAGGCTGCTCTGCCTCTCTCAGGAAGCTCTGGGCACCTCCCAGGGTTTGTGTTCCAGGCCAGAGCTCTGGGCTGGAGCCCGCAGAGCTGCTGCTGTCAGGCTTTTGGACCATCTGCCTCTTCCCAACTGGAGACGCTTCCTGCTGCAGGAACCGGAGCCCAGCCTGGGCGGGTTTCAAGGTTTCCAGATGCTTCTTTGCATTTCCATGGCAATAAAAGCCTTCTCTGTGCTCCTGAGCTCTGTCAGGTGCAGCCTGTGTTGGTTCAGCCTTGACCCAGCACATGGATGACACCAAAATCCTTGGAATCAACCTCCAAGAGGAGCATCCTGGAGCTCAAAGGGTGGGAGGCTGGCTGAGCCCGGATGGAAAACGGGCAGGAGGATACCCGGCAACGTTCCTGTCCAATTAAAGCTAATTTATTGTCCATTTTTCTCCTCATTGCTGCTGTTATTAATTGTTAATGTGGTGGTGCAGTCGCTGCTGAGCGAGGAAGGGCTGCTGGGAATGGCTGAGGGGAAGAAAACGGGAATGAGAAAGGGATGGGGAGAAGCTGGGTCTGGAAAGGTGGAATCTGTGCAAAAACAGGGAGTGCTGGGGGCTGCCTCGGTCCTGCAGGCACTGGCAGGAAATCCCTGCTCTTGGAACAAGAAGGCAAAAGGATGGCAAAGAAAATGAAACGTGTGGGGTCACCAAGTCCTGAATTATAGGGTTGTGTCCGTGGGAAATGCTGGCAGGGAAGGAGAAATCACGGGAAGGGGAATTTGCCAAACCCCATTTAGGACCCGAGCGCTGTTTTCCCTATAAATAGAAACAATTCCCTGCTTCACACTGAAACCCAAAAATGCCTCTGGGAATCACTGGGTGCTTTTCCATCCTCAGCCCACTCATATCAACCACCTGGGAAGTTTTTAATAAAACCCAGCACCGAGTACATGGAATTAGAGAGCTGAAACTATCAGGAGACGGGCAGAAGTGAACAAAGAGAGATGAAGGAAAAATAAAAGATGGTGAATATTTGAACTGGAACCTTGAGATGCTTCTCCTGCAGTGGATCAGCCTCTGATGCCTGTTTTCCAGAGGGATAAGCTGTTCAAACCCCAGTGGATTGGGAAGGGGCCCAGGCTGCTCCAGCCCAGTGAGCGTTGCCTCTGTGCTCACACTCACGAGAGGGCTCCGGGCTGGGACTTCAGGGGAGGAGAGAGAAACTGAACTCCTCATCTCCTCTGCAGCCGAGCATTGCCACAGCTCCCAAAACCCTCCTGGGCCACGGAGCCCAGACCTCTGCAGGCTGGGGCTTGACTGGGAAGGAAATGCCAATATCCAGAGCTGAAGCCTGACTGTAATCCCATGGTTTCATAACTCAGTTTATGGAGCTCTCAGAGCTTCCTCGACTCCTGGGACCAGCCCTGAGCTCAGCCCTGCAGCCCCAGCTCCCCTGGGACCAGCCCTGAGCTCAGTCCTACAGCCCCAGCTCCTGGGACCAGCCCTGAGCTCAGCCCTGAAGCCCCAGCTCCTCTGGGCTCCTGGGATGAGCCTGAGCTCAGTCCTGCAGCCCCAGCTCCTGGAACCAGCCCTGAGCTCAATCCTGCAGCCAGCTCCAGCAGAGCTCCCACTGTGGCTCCAGGGTGAGGGAAAAGCTCCAAGTGAAGGTTTGGAAGAGGTTCCAAACCCAGCCGAGATGAGCAGAGGCAGCCCTGGCGGGTCCATCCCAAAACCTGGGATTCCAAAACCTCTCCCGAAACCCGAAATGTTTCCTAATTCAGAAAGGAAGCAGAATTCATCCAGCCTTGTGCTGCGCGCCAGAGCAAAGCCAGAGCTGCCCTGACAACATCTGGCCTCCTGCCACAGCCTCACAAAGC
This sequence comes from Sylvia borin, assembly GCA_014839755.1. Lineage (NCBI taxonomy): Eukaryota > Metazoa > Chordata > Aves > Passeriformes > Sylviidae > Sylvia > Sylvia borin. The sequence goes on along the minus strand of CM025981.1, from coordinate 856,620 downwards.
ACTGCTGAGGCTTGCAGAGGTGACTCTGGATGCCTTTTCATTCCAGGGCTGCCCCGGGCCATGCCGTACATTCGGGTTCCATTTATAGACATTTTACAGGGTGTTAATAAATTTACAAAGTGTTAATAAGCAGGCAGGAATTATTTGTTGGTGTTTCTGATGGAATCCAAGCTGGCCAAACCCCTCCATAAAGGATCCCTGAGGCTGTGCCCAGGTGAGCTCATCAGACACGGCCAAAGCAGACACGGCTGTGAGCAGGGCAGGATGTCTCTGAGCCATTCACTCTCCAGGACAGTGAAAAATAAATATATTTTTTTTAAATATAAACTTTCTCTTCGATATCAGCAGCCTGCTGCTTGAAGGTCAAGGTTCTCCCACCCAGCACAGCCAGAGGGGCTGCAGGAGTCACTGGGGAGCACTGGGATTTTGGTAGAAGGTGTCCAAGGAAGGAATCTGAATAAACAAACTCCAATAAATGGCTTTATTTACAGCACGGCCACACCCAGGGCAGTTTCCCCCTCCATGGCCCCAGCGCTGGCATTTCCAGCAGTTTCCAAGGCACTTCTGCCATTATTCCAACCTAAAATGGAAAAAGCAGCCCAAGAAACCAGAGATTCACGTGTGACACTCCCAGGGACAAGAGGTGACCAAGGGGAGGTGACACTGGGCTGCAGGACACCTTCTGCCACTGGGATTTTGGTAGAAGGGACCCAAGGGAGGGAGGTGAATAAATGAATTTGAATAAATGGCTTTATTTACAGCATGGCCACACCCAGGCCATGTGGGTTTCCCACTCCACGGCCCCAGCGCTGGCAGTTCCAGCAGTTTCCTCTTCCATTCCAACCTAAAATGGAAAAAACAGCCCAAGAAAGCAGAGGTCCATCCATGTGTGACACTCCAAGGGACAGGAGGTGACCAAGGGGAGGTGACACTGTGCTGCAGGACACCGCCTGTCCCAGCAGTGTCCCCAGCTCAGGACAGGTGAGACCCTCACAGCTCCAGGGGGCTCAAGGCTCTCAGGAAAACCCTTTCCTGCCTTTCCCTAGCTCCCTGCCCCCAGGGAAATGAGTTTGTCCCTCTGCATTCCCACTCTGGATCCCAGAATCCCGCTGTCCATGGGTTACAGCTGGGAATTCCTGCACGGGGAGAGAGATGAGGATGGTGGGAGGCAGAAAACAAGGGAACCAGCCCTTCCGAGTCATCCATGGCAGAGCTGGGCTGCTCCATCCTGCCATTCCCACAGCCTCTGCCTTCCTGAAGCTCTTTTCCACTCAGATAATTCCATTTCCTTCTGACTCCACTCACGTGGAACAGGAGCCCTTCCCTGGGGGAATCTGCCTTTCCTTCCAGCTTTCCAAGAAGTGTGGTTTTCCAATTCTGTGCTCCGCGCCTCTGGGAAGAATTGGGGTTTTAAGGAACTTTGTCAGGATTCTTTAACTCCGGGAGATGGATGGTCCTGACTGCCCAGCACAGACTGATCCATGCCAGAGCCACGGAATGTGACTCCCCATAAAAACAAGGCCCCTCGTGGATTAGAATGATCCCGTTGGAATGGGGCAGATTTGGGGTTAAACCCACCCTGCAGGGCCGGGCAGGGCCCCCTGGGAAGGGGATTTACAACATTTTGCCACGTCAAATCCTCATGGATCAGTGCAAGGCCACCAGGCAGAGTTTCTCCATGATGGATGGGCCCTGGGAACTGCTCAGGAATTTCACAGCCAGGAGCTGGGGGTGTCTGGAGGGCTGGATGTGGGTTCCTCTCAGGGACCTGCAGCAAACCCCACTGCTGGGACAGGATGGAAAATATTTATCGGGTGTCTCGTTGGTTTTTCCAAGGCAATCTTATTCCCACCTAGGAATTCTGTCTCATTTAAAAATCCTCCCTGCCCGAGGTTTCTGAGGCCCCTGTCTGGCAGCTGAGAGTGTAATTAATGATTTAAACAGGGCACCGTGGTTAACGAGATTGAAGAAGCAGAGCTGGCAGGCTCAGGTCTCCAGCCCTGCCTTGGGAGCAGCAATTTTACACATGAGAGGATCTGGGGGAGCAGGTCTTCTCCTGCTCCAAGAAAAGGCCTGGATTTCTGGTCTGGGAATAAGAAAAAAGCTGGAATTCTGCCCCTGGGGGCAAGAAATGGGTGGGTTTCTACCCCAGGAGAAAAAAAAGGGCTAGATTTCTGCCCCTGGAAGTAAGGAAATGGTGCATTTCTGCCTCCAGGAGCAAGAAAAGGGTGGAATTCTGCCCCTGGAGGCAAGAAAAAGGCTGAATTTCTGTCCCTGGGATCACAGAGACCAGCAGAGCCCAGGAAATCCAGAGACTGCACCTCCCTGGGCCCAGAGAGGGGCGGGAAGAGTTTCTTTTTTCACCTGGACAAAGCTGCAAACCTCCCTTTGGGGCTGATGGAAAACCCTCAGGGCTGGGAACATCTGCACCCCCAGCAGGGAAGCACCTGCATGGTCATTCCTTGGGGTGAAATCCATGGAAACCAGGGGAAATTCCCTGGGATTTACCTGGGGCTTGGCTTGATGCCCTCAGCCCTGGGGTTTGCTGGATTGCAGAACTTCCAGAGGGAGGGAGGGAAGGAGGGAAGGAGGGAGGGAGGGAAGGAAGGAAGGAAGGAAGGAAGGAAGGAAGGAAGGAAGGAAGGAAGGAAGGAAGGAAGGAAGGAAGGAAGGAAGGAAGGAAGGAAGGAAGGAAGGAAGGAAGGAAGGAAGGAAGGAAGGAAGGAGCCTGATGGTCAATCTGAGCACATTGGTGAAAAATAAGAAGTCTGGGGTCAGAAATGGGCTGTTACCCTGCACAAACAGAAATCTCCTCCAGGGCCTGAAGTTTTCCTGGTCATCCCCTCAGGTGACTGCATGGCTCTAACAACAGCATGGCTGTAATTCCATGGCTGTAACTCATTCCATGGCTGCAATTCCATGGCTGTAACAATTCCATGACTGTCCTAATTCCATAGCTGTAACAGCTCCATGGCAGTAACAACTCCATGGCTGTAACTCATCCCGTGGCTGTAACTCCATGGTTGTAATTCATTCCATGGCTGTAATTCCACGGCTGTAATTCCATGGTTGTAACTCATTCCATGGCTGTAACCCCACAGCTGTAATTCAATGTTTTTAACTCGTTCCATGGCTGTAATTCCGTGCCTGTAACTCCATGGATGTAACTCATTCCACGGCTGTAATCCCACGGCTGTAATTCTACAGCTGAAACTCCATGATTTTAGCTCATCCCATGGCTGTAATTCCATGCCTGTAACCCCATGGTTGTAACTCATTCCGTGGCTGTGACTCAGTGTTTTTAACTCGTTCCATGACTGTAATTCCATGATTTTAACTCATTCCATGGCTGCAATGTCATGCCTCTAACTCACTCCATGGCTATAAATCCATGGTTGTAACCCAAAGATTTTAATTCACTCCGTGGCTGTAATTCCATGGCTGCAACTCCATGGCTGTAACAACTGCATGGTTGTAACCCATCCCACGGCTGCAGTTCCATGGCTGTAACCCCATGGCTCCAACTCATTCCATGGCTGTAATTCCATGGTTTTAGCTCCATGGCTCTAACTCATTCCATGGCTGTAATTCCATGGTTTTAACTCCATGGCTCTAACTCATCCCATGGCTGTAATTCCATGGCTGTAACCCCATGGTTGTAACCCCATGGTTGTAACTCCGTGGCTCCAACTCATTCCATGGCTGTAATTCCATGGCTGTAACCCCATGGCTGTAACCCCATGGCTTTAACTCCGTGGCCCTGACTCATTCCATGGCTGTAACCCCATGGTTTTAACTCTGTGGCCCTAACTCATTCCATGGCTGTAACCCCATGGCTTTAACTCCGTGGCCCTGACTCATTCCATGGCTGTAATTCCATGGTTTTAACTCCGTGGCTCTACCTCATTCCATGGCTGTAATTCCACGGATGTAATTCCATGGTTTTAACTCCATGGCTCTAACTCATTCCATGGCTGTAACCCCATGGTTTTAACTCCATGGTTTTAACTCCGTGGCTCTAACTCATTCCATGGCTGTAATTCCATGGTTTTAACTCCGTGGCTCTAACTCATTCCACGGCTGTAACTCTGCGGCTGTAACTCGATGATTTTAACTCATCCCACAGCCATAATTCCAGGGCTGTCCTGCCTCCTTCCTGCCCCGGCACAGAGTTTCCTCCGAGCTGGTGATGTCATGGCAGCTAATGGGCTTTAATTGTGCCTCTCCACTCAGTAACAATCAGCTGAAAGCTCATTAAGCACCAGCCTGCGGCTGTTGAGAGCAGCGCTGGCTCCTCACAAACCCTCTGGTGGGTGTAATTTTCCTTCAGAGCGCCTGAAAAAACTGCAAAAGCAGTTTGGGGTCAGATCAAGGGTCCTGCAGCAGGGTGCTGGAGCAGAGCCAGCATTTCTGGACTGCAGGATGTTTTCCTGGGCTGGAATTCGTCCCAGGCAGCTGTGGGTGCTCGGCGGGTGAACAGGGGGAGCACGGAGATGGTTCCCCAGGTTCATTTCCCTGCTGGTGTGTGCCTCTGCCATGTGCTGGGATAGAATCAAAGAATGACTGAGGCTGGAAAACACCTCCAAAGCCGATCAAACAGCACTTCTCAACCAAACCACTGCCCCGAGTGCCACGTCCAGGTGTTTTCAAAGTTAAAGGAGGGGGATTTTGCAGTCAGCAACCTTAAAAACATTTCCTTTCGAGAATTTTTCCCTGTAGTCTTTTGAATCCACGTGGATTTTCAGCACCCCGGTTGTGCTTAGAGGTTTCCCAGCGGCTCCTGACTCAGGCTGGGAGTTCTTCCCCTTTATTTCCCTCGGCTGTCATCGCCTGAAGGATCCTGTTTGGGAGGAAGAGGGGCAGAGGAAGGACTGCAGAGAGCCGGGATCAAGGCAGGGAAATGTGGAGCATCTGGTGCCAGCCCCAGCAGAGGGGCGTGGGGGCATCTGGAGCTTGCACAGGGTCCTGAGCTGTGACAATTCTGGCTTCTTTTTCCCTGCCAGGATCGAGATTAATACACGGGAATCACAGAATGTGGAGGTTGGAAGAGACCTTCAAGGTCATCGAGTCCAACCCAGCCCCAACACCTCAACTGAACCATGACACGGAGTGCCACATCCAGTCTGCTTTAAACACACCCAGGGATGGTGATGGAGTCACAGTTCATGTTTGGACTTGGTGTTTATTATCTCTTATCCATTTACAGACTCACGAGCTGTGAGCTCTAACTGGCAAATTAGAGAAATGAGGTAAAACGGAGCCCCTCTCTATCTCTACCAGGGCTTTTCAAGGACTATCCATCCAATTATGAAATGCCACCTAAATTATTTTTATTTTAAACCCATTAACTACTTGAAGTCTGCAATGTGGACTCCATCAACCAATTACAGAAAACCACTCAAACCCATGAAGAAGAAGGAAGAAGAAAATGAAGAACTCAGACAATGCCCCAAATCCTCCATATTGCTTCACATATATCACTACACACCAAAATCCCCAAAATCCAAGTTTCCAGAATTCCAGCAGCAGGGAATATGGGAAGGGCAGGAAAGCCCTGGGACAAGTTAGAAACTCAGGTAGGGAAAATGTCCTGTGCTGCTTCCTTGTCACTCCACAGTGTCTGGGGCTGTTCCTGCTGTGAGATCCCTGGGATGCCTCTGAGGGCTGGGAAGCGCCCCTGGAGCAGCACCATGTACCAGATTGGGCATTTTTGGCCCACAGGATATTTTCCTTGACCAGAATTCGTGCCAGGGCAACCCTTCCCTTGCTGAAGGCTGCAGGAGAATTCAGGGAAGAGCTCAGGACACCCCACCTGATGCTGGGCCAGCCTTTGAGGCGCTTCAGCCTGGATTTTGGGGTGCCCCCAAGGGGTTTTGGAGCTCCCTGCTGGCACAGGAGGGTGGAGAAACCCCCGAGCTCCTTCTCCAGCCTGAGGTTCCAATGAGTTCCAGGCTGTTTCCAGGCAGAGCTGTGGGATCCCCTCTCTGAGCATCCCCCAGCAGCAATCAATTCTCTCCAGGGCTGTAACTGTGTTCCCTGGGTTGTGCCAAAGCCAGAGAGGAACAGAAAACTGAGAAAAACAAGTCTTGAAATGTCATTTCCTTCAGCCACCCGTCAGAGCAGGCTTAGCTGGGAATTCCTGAGACCTCTGTGCTTCAAAATCCTGGGAAATGGAGCTTCCACAGCGCCCCCAGGCAATTCCCTGTGCCCAGAAATCCTCAGTCACTGGATTGTTTTCCCAAATCTCCGTTCCAGTCCCTCTGTGCAGGACACACTGCCCCACCCTGCTGACCCCACGAGGTGCAGGTGCCTTTCAAGCTCAACAAAAAATGTTGTGTTTGCCTCTCAACCAGACAACAGGGGAGAAAAATCCTTGGAAATGGGGGAAACATGAAATTTATGACAAATTACGTGAGTCTTTAAGGTGGTGCCATGGCATCAACAACTCCCATTTGCCTGCCCCTTCCCAGGGATGCTCTGGACATCAGGAAATGGAAACGGAGCCTCCTGCTCCAGGTTCCCATGGACTGTTCCGTGCTTGCGTGGCTAATTGGATTAGAGAGAAATAATTTAATGATCTGGAAGTGATGAGGGACTGGATGGCTGATCCCAGCGGGGGCACGGTGCCAAGGGCAGCACGTCCAGCCAGCGAGATCCCACTTGGAGCTTGACAGGGAAGCAGGGATGGGCCTTGGGCAGGGCAGGGAGCTCCGGGGCTGCTTCTGATCTCATTTCACGCCTTCGTGGCTCCCGATTGACGCAGTTCTCACTGAGGCTCTGAGCAGGAGTTTAATTGTTCATCCAGCTTTTCCTGCAGCTCCCAAGCCCTTCTGTGCCCGTCCCACCCATCAAGATGGATGAGGAGTCTCTGCACCAGGAATGTCTTGGTTTCTCCTTGTCTGAATTTCACCCTGAGGTTTTTTGAACCCAAACTCCTAAATTTGGTGGGTTGTGCTGAGGTGTGGTGGGGGGATGAAAAGGGAATTTTTAGGCCGTATTCCTGGGAAATGGGTGTGGATACCTGGAGTGGCTCTTTCTCACTTTGCAGGTGTCTCCCTGATTTCTCCCAAGGATTTCTTGCCATTCAGAGCTCTCCCAGCCTGCAAAGCCACTCATTTCTTGCTATTCCCGCATTTGGGAATCTTGAATTCCATTGAAATCTGAATTTCTGATGTGATTTCTCACCCAATCTGGATTTGTACACAGCAAGAGGGGCCCTGAGATGAAATGTGGGGTTGAGCTGCATGGGAAAAAAAATCCCTGTAAAGTTCAGGAGAAGGGGACTGACCCCACTGGGGGACATGGAGAACCAGGGAAGAACCCAAAATCCTTGGACTGGGCTCTGGCTTGGATCAGTAACTTCAGACAAAGCTCTCAGACCAGGTTTGCTCATTGCCACAAAGAAGGATTTGCTGTTATCCACCAAATAAGGTAAAGCAACAATCAATTCTCTCCAGGGCTATAATTAACTGTGTTCCCTGGGTTGTGCCAAAGCCAGGGAGGAACAGAAACCCGAAGAAAACAAGTCTTGAAATGTCATTTCCTTCAGCCACCCGTCAGAGCAGGCTTAGCTGGGAATTCCTGAGACCTCTGTGCTTCAAAATCCCGGGAAATGGAGCTTCCACAGCGCCCCCAGGCAGTTCCCTGTGCCCAGAAATCCTCAGTCACTGGATTGTTTTCCCAAATCTCCGTTCCAGTCCCTCTCTGCAGGATTGTCATGTCTTGTCCTGTCTGCCCTGCTCATGGAGCACCTGCTCCACCCTTCCTCTTCCTGGAAATTCTTGTGCTTCCCTCAGCCTTCTCATTTTTGGACATCTCAGCCCGTGGTCTTTCTTGCTCTTTCCTGTGCTCTTGCCCATCAGCATTATAATTTTTTTTTTTTTATATTTTTCAGCTGACCAAGGTAATTTGATGCTCATTTTGCTGCATCCATGGAGTTATTTCTTGGATGCCTGGCTGTGGCTGTGCCTGGGATTTGGATAGGAACTTGTACCCACTTCACAACGAAACTCAGGGCAGAAAGAAAAAGGTCCTAGAAGAGCCCTTGTTTTTCCAGGATTGCTAATTCCAAAGAATTTCAATTATAAACAAAATTTGCATCAATCATAGGCAAAAGAAGAAAAATCTGTGATTGAACTTCACCCCTCCTTGGGTGGCGCAGCTGCTGGGTTGTCCCAGGAATGTTTTCCTGGAAGGAATCGCGAAGTTGTTCTGAAGAAGTTGCTTGGAAGTTGTTTGGAAGGCCTGGATCTGGGAGGGCTGCTGAGTCCTCAGCCCTGCCTGGGTGTTTTTGGCCACATGAGGAGCATCAAATTCCTTGGAGCCACCCCAGGGACGCTGAGTCTTTGTCGTGCTCTGTCTCTTTGCACTACGGGGACCGTCTGATTCCCACGAGACTTTGGATCTGCACCATTTAAGGAACCCTGGGAACGTCATCAGAGAGAGGCAAAGCCAAGCTCAGCTCCAGGTCTGGGCCAGGACTGTGTGGGCTGAATGTGGGACAGGCCTGGGATAACCCTGGGAGGTGCAGGAGAGCCAAGCACGGCACATGTTCCTAGTGGCCTACCCCAGAAATCCTAAATTTCTGCATGATGGCACGTCCAGCTGGTAGAAAAGCCAGGAAAAACAGCCCAAGAGGAAAATAATTGAGAGGAAAAAGGACAAGGGAACAGGAATGCAAACGTGCCCTTGGGCCCAGGCCCTGGGGAGTGACAGGAGCAGCTTGACGGGGTGAGAGCAGAGCACTCCCAGGACTCTCAGCGTGCTCCTGCTTTCTCTCTCAGGAGCTGCTTTATCTTCAGGGAAGTGTTGTCTCTTTTGGGAATGCCATCTCCAAGAGTGTGAGCAGGAACTTTCTGTGCCTCCAAACAACCCTTCTGGTTATCTCGAGACTCAAATTCTTCCTCTGTGAACCGTAGAGGGCTGGGAGGACTCCTCATTCCGTTTTCCTCGTTGTGATTTCCAGGGAAGAAAGCAGAGTGCTCTTGGATCTCCTCCATGGCCTCGTGCATATCGTGGTGCAACTTCCCAGTGCCGGAATTAATGATGAGAAACTCTCTTTGTGGAGTCCCAGGAGGGCCATTCCCTGGCTGGGGAGCTGCTGGCAGGTTTCTCCATGGATGCACACTCAGCCTCCAGCCGGGGAGAACAGGACGTGCTCTGGCACTGCCTTTGGACACACGGCTCGGGATCAGGGCTGCGCTGTCTCGGTTTGAAAGACGAGTATCTGCTAGGGAGAGACAGGACCACCCTAGGAATGGAGAACTCAAATCCCTTCCCTCCAAGGTATTATAATTGAGAAAATTAAAGAGGCTTTCAGGCAGAGGTGTGGGGATAGGGGTAACAGTTCTTTACAAGTATGTATAACAAAGCAAACAAAAACAACACCTACAGCAACTATAATAACAGGACCAGGGACCTCGGGGGGATTTGTTTCACAGAGCAGGGGCAGCCCAGTCTCTTGGGACTCTGAGAGCACCAAGCTGGAATGATGGAAAATCCCAGGCTGGTGGATGAGATCAGAAACTCCGTGGTGGGAGGTGGGATGGCAGAGTGTCCCAGCAGGGCAGGGCGTGCAGGGCTACAGAGCAGTGTGAAAAACAGAGTTCACTCTCCTGGTAAATTTTGAGAAATAGGTTTTAATAATAAAAAATAAGACATTTAGAAGATAAAAAAAGCAAAGTATGGCCAGGCTGGGTGACTTGGCATTTAGCCAAGTCCACAACCTTCTATTTCAGAGGCTTCTTTAAATACCCTTTCTATTGCCTCAGTCTTGTTCAATATTCAGACTTTTCCACAAACCAGTTTCCATATTCCAGGAACTGTTTAGTGTGGCCCCTCCTTGGGTTTGCCTTTTTAGAGCACGTGTGTTTCTGGGCTGTGTCTTCATTATCACCTCCAGCTCGGGCCTGGGTCCGCACTTCCTTCAGATGGGAGATGCTGATAGTTGGGGGATCAATGGTGGGGTCTTCTTTACATGTCACTGGATGTTATCCTGATTAAACAGACAGTTTAAGCATATTTTATCAATAGCAGGGTCTTCTTTACATGGTCACTGGATGTTATCTCCACCAAACAGACACATTAGCACAACATTAAGCATACTATATTAATACAACATAACTTTGGAATATAACATATACAGTATTTATTTCAGTATTTGCAAAAAGCCAATCATATACTGTATTTATAACAGTGGCAAAAAGCCTCAAGGCAGTGCCGAAGAAACTGCGGCGGGACAGTGACACTGTTTTACACCACAATGAAACAGAACTTTGACTTCAGAAGGCTGAAAATGAGTCCTTTATTTTTGGGGATGTGTCTCTGTTATATACTGTTTTACACAGACCAATTCGATTGGTGACAAGACAAATCTCTTCAATCACATTGGTCAGAGCAGAGGAAGAAGAAATCCTTCCTAGGGAAAGAATGTAAACCAAGTTTTACACAAACATGTCTCTTGTTTACAGAAAATCCCCTGGGAAAAGAATTTCAGAAAACCAAAACACCTGAGGCACGGAAGCAGGGCTGCAGGACAGGGCTGGCCCAGCAGGGCAAAGGGGGGGACGAGCAGATGGTGGTAGATTTCCTCAGGACCAAACCCGGTGGGGACAGCGAACTCCTCCCGCAGCAAGCAGCAGCCTGGCTGTGTCCTCCCTCCACTGCCGAGAGCAAGAGGGCAAAGCTGCCCCCAGCCCTGTCCTTATCTCCCCCTCCTGGCTTTTGGCCACCTCTTTGCTTTGGTCAGGCACTCTTTAGCACCCAGTACTTAGTGTCCTAGAAACTTGTGGGGAAAAGTTCTTTAGAGTGAAAAAGGAGCAAACCGAGCCCCCGACATGGCACAGACCCATTCCCTGTGCTCCTGGAGCAAACTCCTCCATGGGCCTGCGTGGAGCACAGCAGTGCTCTGGTCTGTCTGGAATACCAATGGAAGGGGCCAGGATTGTTCCTTGAGACTGGACCCAAACAGAACCTGGCAGGAGAAGGGTTTTCCTCACCTGGGTCCAGAATTTCTGCTGATCTAAAGCAGTGAAAGACTGGGATTTGCCCTCTTGTAAATGGGGGATAAAGCAACAAAACCCACGATTTTCTACATCCCTGGATTTTCACCAACGCTTCACCCAACAGCACAAATGATTCATCCTCTGAAACAGACATTTATGTTATTTTTGTTTACCTTCACCTATGAAAGAGCTGAGCTAGTGATGCTTGAGGTTCTGTTCCTGCCCTGGACTTGCTAGGAGCTGTTTTGACTGAATTTTTCAAAGCTGTTTAACGAGCCTTTCATGTCAAAAGAACAAATTAAGCAAGTTTTTTTTAACTACTCTGCTACATCAGCTCTTATTGCTCTGGGACAGCCAAAACCTCACAGCTTGGTCTGGTTGGTAGAAGAACAAATCTCCTGTGCCCTTGGTGGCCTGGGGACACAGGGCTGAAATTGGAACAGTAGCTGGACTTGGTGAAGGGAATTATCCGTTTGTATTTATTGATTTCTTATGTTGCTTTAACAGCAAAACCTTCTGGGGCAGTTCTCCAGGCCACAGAACGAAGGACAAGAAAGGAGGAGGCAAATAAATGAATAAACATCATAAAATTCATCAGAGATTAATTATGACACACTTTTCTGATTTTGCCAGGTCTGTGCCTTTCGTTTCCTGCTTCAGGCCATGCCTGGGGCCAGCGAGGTGCCCTGGAAGCCCAAATTCCCACAAAACACCAAATCTTCAGTACCCCTGGTGGGGTGTCCCATCAGCACAGCCAGCAAACAAGGTTCTGTCTCCTTTCCTTGGGATTTTGGGATGTGGGAAATTTTCCTCAGGTTCAGTCCATCAACAGAGATGGGGAAAAACAGAAAGTAGAACCCCAGAGTTTGGTGATCACTTGGGAGCAGCTGCCACTGGAACCTGGGCTGTAACTCCCAGATTTCCCAAATTAATGGGTTCCAATCCCCACTCAGGGACAGGGACAGCAGCCAGGGCACGGCTGGAGCTGGGCCAGGGCAGGCTCAGGCTGCAGAGCAGGGAAAGGTTCTTCCCCCAGAGGTGCTGGGCACTGCCCAGGCTCCCCAGGGAATGGGCACGGCCCCGAGGCTGCCAGAGCTCCAGGAGCCTTTGGACACCAGGGGTGACAGGCTGGGGTTGGTGGGGGTCTGTTTTCTCTTCAGCTCTGAGAACAATCCCAGGTGGGGGTTTTGGAAGGATTCGCTCAGGATCCAGCTAGGCTTGAGTCAGCCCTGTCACCTGGGAGAAAACACCTCTTGGAGTGCTCAGCTCTCTGCAGTTTTCCTGCAGTTCCTTCCGAGATATTTTTAAACCAGGAGAAAAGATGCCTGAATTTAATACGGCGGTGCTGAGGATGCAGGAATGTTCTGAAATTCAGCTGTTCTGATTCTTGGGATAATGAGGAGCCAGGGAGCTGCTCCCTGAGTTATTCTTTAGAGATGATTTGGGTTGATTTTCCTGCAGGAAGAAGCTGCAGACACACAGGTGCTCGAAGGACACTCCCAGGCCAGAAAGTCCCTTCCTGAAAAGTCCCCACCCCATGGATGCTGTGAATGAATTCCTGAGGATGAATTCCTGAGGATGAATTCCTGAGGGGACCAAACTCCAACATTTTCAGGCAATTTAAAGATGAGGAGATGTTAAATGTGAGATTTGTGCTTTGAAACCATCAGGGTGGGGTGAAGATGGTCCCAGACTTTCCTTCAGCCCCCAAAGTGAAATATTAATGAAATCCCAGAATAAATCAAGTTGGAAAAGACCTCGGAGCTCATCAGAGCAGGTATGAATGAGCAGGAATCCTCTAACCCCATTCCTTGGGACCATCCAGGAGAGGAAGGAGAACTCAGCAGCACCTCAGCCCCCAAACTGCCCCTTTCCCAGTGATTTCCAACTCAGTTGAAATTATCTGGAGATGATTCACGGTCCTGGGAATGCGTGGGAATTTGGGGGTTGTCCTCACTGCTGTGAAGGACATAAATGCAATTCTGAGCAGCTCAAACACCCCCCAGGCAAGAGGTTTCCTTACGAGGAGAAACCAGAGCTGCCAAAAGCCCTCTTGGGGTCAATTTGGCTTTCCCAATCCCTGAGAAATGGGAATGATGGTTTGGCTTTCCCAGTCCCTGGGAACTGGGAATGGGAATGGTGGTTTGGCTTTCCCAGTCTTTGGGAAATGGGAATGGTGGTTTGGCTTTCCCAATCCCTGGGAACTGGGAATGGGAATGGTGGTTTGGCTTTCCCAGTCTTTGGGAAATGGGAATGGTGGTTTGGCTTTCCCAATCCTTGAGTGAAGCTCCATGATGCAGAAGGAACACTCGAAATGAGTAAACAAAGAGAGCATTTTTCTTATATTAACATTACATCAAGTCAAAACCTAAAAAAAACCCACAAAAAACAACCCAAAATATTTTTCCTGCATTGTTTTGGCGTCGAACCTCTGGGAATGGAAACTAAGGATCACCATCTTCATTCCCAACACCAAGTGCTCTCCACTACAAGTCCTTTGGGAAAAGGTGAAGAAATATTCAACTTTTAAGGTTCTAATATAAATTGTGTGTAAAATTTTGGCAGAAATTCTTTGTTGACATTCCAAAAACTCAGCAGAGTTTCCATTATAAATGTTGCTGACTCAAATGAACATCTTCAGCCTCCCGGACTTTATTGGCCACCATAAATATTTCGGGAAATCCTTCACTTCCCTGAACACATGCAATAAATAGAGATTTAAAAAACATCCCATTGCGGACATGGACGTGTTGTCACTGCTGCCACATCCCAGAGAAACCACAACTGACAATCCCCTCTGGATCAGATTCCAGCAGCAAATCCAGCCCCTTCCTCCCAGTGGGGTTTGGGGTCCATGGGGTTGCTGTGGCTCGTGGTGTCCTGTGTCCCCAAAAGTGCCCCAGGAGTGTCCCCAGGTTGGGAGCAGGGCAGAGCCCATGCTCGGCTCCACCTGCCCCCATTTCCTGCCATTTCATGGAGGGGTTTGTGGTCTCAGCTCAGAGGGGAACCTGAACCCACGGAAAAATCCCAATCCATAATTAGGGGGAAAAGAGAATCCTGGAAGTGCTGAAGTTGGAAAAGACCTCCAGGAGTCCCACCTTGTCCCCAGCCCAGAGCCCTGAGTGCCACCTCCAGGAATTCCTGGGACACCTCCAGGGATGGGCACTCCAAACTTCCCTGGGCACTGCCAGGCCCTGAGCCCCCTTTCCATGGGGAAATTCCTGCTGCTGTCCACCCTGAGCCTCCCCTGGCCCAGCCCGAGGCCGTTCCCTTTTGTCCTGCCAACAAAACTGCTTTTCCCAAGGCTGCCAGAGGGCTCCTGCCCCTCAGGCGTTCCTATTTAATCCCTTCTCCTCCCTCCTCCATGGATTCGATTCTCCCGTGCATCCTGGAGAAGAAAAGCTCTCCATCACATTGAAATGCAGAGCTTCCTCATTAGAATTTAATTTGCAGCAATAGAGAGGAAATTATCCTGTCAGTGCCGAGAAAAGAAACAGAGATTGAGGGCAGGAGCTGGTTGATAAATGGCACCGAGGACTTTTGGAGGCTTAAAAAGAAGATTTGGCTGGTGGAGGTTGGAGCAGAGCTTCAAAATGACCCCCCATGGAAGGGACAGATGGCCCCCGTGACAGTGGGAGCCCTCCCTACTTTTTGTGAGTCGCTGGAGCAGTTGCCATGGCAACCCCCATCGCAACAAACCCCAGAAATGTCTTTGCAATTAATTCCTGAAAAACCTACGGAGTGGGACGCGTTTCTTGAAGAGACTGAGACTCCTGCGTTGGCATTTTCCTGGTGGGTGTTGTTCTCCTGCCAGACACTCCACGGATGAGAACTGTCCCGAGCTCTGAAATACCTCAGCAATGGGGAATTTGTCAGCTGGGAATGCTTTTAACCCTTTCCCAGTCTTCCCAGTGGGAGATTCCACAGTCCACAAACAGCTTGGGAGTGGAAAATCTCCATCCCCATCGCCCCCAAAGAGACAGAGGCACCACTTCCTTAGCAGAGGTGCCAAACACCAAACCAGACAGACATTTTGGTGCCTCATTCCCATCTGGAAGCTCTGGAATGCCACAATCCCATCTCCTCTGGCTGTGAGTGTCCCAGAGGTTGAGGGAAAGCACCTCCACAGGCAACCAGGGCTTGGGCTGGAGCTCAGATTCATTCCAGGCTGTGGGAAAACCGTCTCTCCCAACCTGTCTTGGGATTTTTCCATCTTTCCCACCTGGATTTCTGCAGTGCCGTGTCCAGACCTGAACTTTTTGCTCAGTGCAACTGCATTTTGCACATTAATTTTCTTATTTTGAGTCACTTCCTCCTCTTTTTCAAATCCTCTGCTGCCTTTGAACCTCTGATTCCTCCCTGGGGATGTTTCACAATTTTTCCACATCTTCTCAAAGTGTTTCTCTCTGTGCACTGCTCCTGTTGCCACATCTTCCTGGAGATGGAATTTTTCTTGTTCTTCCTAAGCCTGAATTCCAGAGCTCCCTCGCTTTGGTGTCTCCCTGGGTTTTGTTTCCCCATTTCCCCCTCTGGGAAAGGATCATCTCATCTTAGGCGTGGGGATGTGGAATTCTGGGGAAGGAATCTTGGAGTTGTTTAGGGGAAAAAATGCCATTAGTGGTGAGAGACCTGCCCGGAGTGAATCAGAGCACTTTGATGTTGTGGTTGT
Source organism: Sylvia borin (assembly GCA_014839755.1). Lineage (NCBI taxonomy): Eukaryota > Metazoa > Chordata > Aves > Passeriformes > Sylviidae > Sylvia > Sylvia borin. The sequence continues at coordinate 840,948 of CM025981.1, read as the reverse complement.
CCACACTGGGCAGCTCCAAATTCCCAAATCCCAAGTGCAGGTCAGGACTGGACCAGGCGTGTCCCACTCCCTCCACACCCACATCCCCACGGACCACGAGGAGCTGCAGCTCCTCCAGGGAGCCTGGATTATCCAGACCTGGAAAGGGATGGTGCAGGTGGCCTGGAGACACTCTTCAGCCACCCAGAAATGGGGTGAGGGCATCCTTCCTGCATGAAACCCTGGGCCAACATAAACCCTGTAAGAATTTCAACACTCCTTGTGTTAAACCACCCCAGCACCACCAGCAACGCCCAAAACTCTGCTGAGGGACGCTGTGGGTGGTTTGTGGGAGATCTGGTGGATTTGGAACCCAGCTCCAAATGGGGGGGTGGATGCTGGAATCCTGATGGAGGCAGGAGAACCTCGTGGAGGGAGAGGCTGGCACAGTTTGGCCCAATCTTCTGCAGCTCCAGGAATTCCTCTTCCAGAGGAACTCAAGCCTCGGCTGCTGCCACTTTCCAGCCACAATTCCAAAGCCCTTCCCTCTATTATTCCCTTTCCTTAATAACAATATAGCAAAAATATCCCATCCAGGAAAAAAAAAAAAAAATTTCCTTGCCCTTTTCAGACTTATTCATTCCCAAGGGTTTTTTTTTCCCAGGATAAACACAGCCATGGTTTGGGGCTTGTTGTGAAAGGAGATTAACTCCAAAATCTGCTTCCAAATCTGCTTCCTGCCTTTGAAGGCTGCAGCCCAGCGTGGCTTTTACTGGGAATTCGTCATTAGGCTGAGTGACACACAGAAGGAATAATTGCTTGCCTGAAAGATGGTAATTAAGAAGGAAAATATTTGGTTTTCCTCGCTCTCTGAACTAAGCAGTCCCAGGGCTGGGGTTGTGCCGGTGTTTTGCTCCCAAGGGATGGGGCTGAGCTGCCTCTCCCAGGAGTTTGGGAATGTGGGAGGCTGGAACAGCTCCGGTCCCACTGCTGTGGCCACATCCCTGGGCTGGGCAGAGTCCCTGGGAGCAGGGTGGGATCCCAGCAGGAATTCCATGGGAGCTGAGTGGGGGATCCCAACAGGAATTCCATGGGAGCAGGATTGGGGGATCCCAGCAGGAATTCCATGGGAGCAGGATTGGGGGATCCCAGCAGGAATTCCATGGGAGCTGAGTGGGATGATCCCAGCAGGAATTCCATGGGAGCAGGATTGGGGGATCCCAGCAGGAATTCCATGGGAGCAGGACTGGGGGATCCCAGCAGGAATTCCATGGGAGCAGGATTGGGGGATCCCAGCAGGAATTCCATGGGAGCTGAGTGGGGGATCCCAGCAGGAATTCCATGGGAGCAGGATTGGGGGATCCCAGCAGGAATTCCATGGGAGCAGAGAGGGGGGTCCCAGCAGGAATTCCATGGGAGCAGAGAGGGGGATCCCAGCAGGAATTCCATGGGAGCTGAGTGGGGGATCCCAGCAGGAATTCCATGGAAGCAGGATTGGGGGATCCCAGCAGGAATTCCATGGGAGCAGGATTAGGGGATCCCAGCAGGAATTCCATGGGAGCAGAGAGGGGGGTCCCAGCAGGAATTCCATGGAAGCAGGATTGGGGGATCCCAGCAGGAATTCCATGGAAGCAGGATTGGGGGATCCCAGCAGGAATTCCATGGGAGCAGGATTAGGGGATCCCAGCAGGAATTCCATGGGAGCTGAGTGGGGGATCCCAGCAGGAATTCCATGGGAGCAGGATTGGAGGATCCCAGCAGGAATTCCATGGGAGCAGGATTAGGGGATCCCAGCAGGAATTCCCAGCATGGTGCCATTGTGTCACTATGTGATTCCCTTCCTGGAGAATTCCAAGGGATGGGATCCAGCTGTGCTGGCCAAGGCCCCTCTGGAGCCAGGGCAGGAAGGGCAGTGCTGGGACAATCCCGTGGTTCCCATTTCCCAGCTCTTGGCCCTTTCTCTGCCCTGGTTCCTCCAGGCACATCCATGGAGTCCAGTCCATGCAGCTGACGGGATTCCTGGAGTCTGGAAGGGCACTGCTGCTCCCACAGGCTGCTCCGGGAGGAAAGTCAGCAAATCCCTGACCTCAGGGCCAAACTGTGGGCTGCACAAACCGTTTCAGGAATAATTCGTGGCTATCCCCCTGGTCGAGGTTTTATTCCTGGAATGGATAAAAGAGTCTGTTCTGGGAGATTGGAGGGAGAAGCTGCAGGGATTGGATCGGGATGGGGATGCTGGAGGATCCAGCAGAGACCCAGGGCAGGTGGGACATGGGGATGGACACGAGGGTGCAGTGGCAGCTCGGGATGCAGAGCCACATCCCAGCTGTGACTCAATCCCAGCTCCGTGTCCATCGCCCTGAGGGGCTTTTGGGTCTCAAACTCAGCACTGCAGGGCCCCTCCCCGCGCCATCCCAAGGTTTGGACCATCACAACCCCACGGGGCCGTGTCGTCTGTCTCTCCTCACCTCCCGGCACCGCTCCTGGCTCTGCTCCCTGCCGCTCCCCAGCTCCATCCCAGCTTTGCCAGCAGCAGCTGTCTGGAAAGGAAGATGGAGAACACGGGAGGGAGGATCGGCCTTGAGGGAGCGGGAGAAGCTGGAGAAGGATGCGACAGCAGGATCCTGCGCCCCTGGGGCTCAGGCACAGCCCCGGGGCACGGCAGGGCTCCGGGGGAGCTGCAGGGATGGAGAGGCAGAGGAGAGGCTGCCAAGGCCGGGTTATGCAATGCCACCCTCCCCTCGGGCACGGGGCCAGGCTGGGACAGGCGCCGTGACCTTTGGGCAGTGACACATCGCGAGGGACGCGTGACAAAGGCGGCTGTGCCCGGCCACACGTGAGGAGCACTGTTCGGGGATTATTTACAGTTTGGGATCCACAGTTATAAAAAACCCGGAGGGTCAGAGAATAGGGAATGGGTTTGTGAGGAGTGGAAGTGACACCCCTGTCCCTCAGCTCCTGCTTTTTCAGGCTGGAGGGGTTACAGATCCCCTGGGAATTGGTGCAGGGTGGGAGATGCAGCTCTCAGCTCCAAATGGAAGCGTGTCCGTGCTCCTGAAGCCGAGTTTTCCAGCAGAAAACACAGCGATGAGGAATTCCCTGTAACCCTTCAGTGTTATCCCTCTGCACCTCCCTGCCCTCACCCCATTTCTTTTCCTGCCCTCATCCCATCGCTGTTCCTCCTCAGGACACTCTGCTGGCACACTGCTGGGAAAGGTGTCCTGGAAAAGGGACAGGGACATGCCACCATGGGGAGGACAGCCCTAGGTGTCACCTGCGCCGCTCAGGGGGGTCGTCACTCTAAGATTTTTGTCTTCTGAGTGTTTGTATTTTTGAAGTGGAGATTTTTATGTAGTTTCATATAAACTGTGTATATATTTAGAATTATTTATTTTGTTTACATATTCCTCCTCTCAGAGGAGCCTTTTGATTGATGGTGATGTTCACCTACGAGGCCGAAGAGGTGGCAACCTGTGTAGCCAGTCTTTTGCCTTCTGTAAAAAGGTTATATAAATGGAGTCAGAAATATTAAAATAGAGCTTTCCTGCCTGACTTTCTGCTGCCTGTCCAATACTGTGACAGGGGGTGACAGAGGTCTGGGGGCAGTGATGCAGCTCAGCATCTCCTGGTGGGACATATCCTGCTCCAGGCACTGGAGGAATCCCTGGCAATGTCACTGGCGCTGCTGTGACAGCGGAATTGGGGCTGGTTTGGCTCCTCCAGGCTGCCACATGCAGAAGGAGACGAGGACAATGCCTCGGGATCTGTCCTCAGTGTGTCCTTCCTGTCCCCTCCTTGTGGCCCTGCTGTCCCTGGGCCACCTCCAGTGCCACCACCTGCGGTGGGAAGAGGGAAAACACAACAGGACAGCACAGGGATTGTGGGAATGGAGCACGGGAACTCCAGGGATGTCCCTGCAGCACTTGGAGCAGCGTTTTGGTGGCTCAGCCATGAGATGTGAGTAGGGATGGCACCAGCAACATCCACCCATGGCCCTGATCAAAGATCCCAGAGCTCCTACATGATTTATGAGCATTTTCCTGCCCTGACTGCTGGGATTTTCAAGTCTATCCAAGCTGGAAGCACCGAGGGAGGGAACGAAGCAAAGCTTGGTGGGTGCTGCAGTGTTGCAGTCACCCCTCACTTCAGCAGGTGTTTCCATTAGGAAAGAGTGTAAAATTCATCCCTGAACTTTTAAGGAAGAAGAACCAGAAGCTTTAATGCTCCTCTCACCATAGCTGGCCCAGGACAAAGGCACCTGTTGGATCCTTGAGCTGTTCCTCAAGAAATGTCACTATTTTCTATTGGGCAGTTTGCAAAAACCCCTCCGAAATTGTTGAATACTTAAGAGAGACATCAGAGACTCTCGGGGCATTTTTGAGGTGTCTTAGCAAGGGACCTCCCTGCATCATGCATGGCTTTTACTCTTTTGTTTCGTAAAGTTTGATATTTTCACTTTAATGAAAACCTTTTTGCTTTTCCCAACACCTGCCAACAGCCATCTTGCTGATTTTTGTAACCCATTTCTGGGAGGCTGCTGGCAGCCCTCAGAGCCCAGGACACCTTTGTGGGGCTAAAAACACTCCGGCCTCACACACAGCCCCTATCACTGCAGGACAACGGGAAATCCTCTGGCCTCAAGGTTTGCCACTTGGAGCCTGAAATCCCAGGTTGATCCAAGTGCCCTGACTGGGTGAGAAGTGACCCTTTCTCCCTGGAAGGGGAATGCAGGGGAGGAAGAAGCAGTGACTCCAGGGCAGTTGGTGCTGTGAAGTCGTTCCAGGTGGCACAGCCAGAAAACCCCTCGTGTGGCTGAAGGAATACAGCGTTCCCGAGGATGGAGAGCTCCCAGGGAACTCATCTGTGAATATTCAGGGATTGCTGCCTGCCCTGGTGCTGAGCCTTCACCCTGCTCTTCAAATCCAGCCCCAGCCTGGGGCAGGACGGTGACATTCTGCTCCCCACTGGGGCTCAGGGAATGATCAAACCTTGCAGGACCTGGCAGGGCCTAAAGGGGCTCCAGGAGAGCTGCAGAGGGACTGGGGACAAGGGCTGCAGGGACAGGAACCAGGGAATGGCTTCCCACTGCCAGAGGGCAGGGCTGGATGGGAGATCGGGAACTGGGAATTGTTCCCTGGCAGGGTGGGCAGGGGCTGGGCTGGAATTGCCAGAGCAGCTGTGGCTGCCCCTGGATCCCTGGCAGTGCCCAAGGCCAGGCTGGACACTGGGACACTGGGAGGTGTCCCTGCCGTGGCACTGGGGTGGGGTGTGATGAGTTTTAAGGTCCTTCCCACCCAGACTACTCTGGCATTCTCAAGGAACTCTTCCCAGGGATGCTGCTGGGTGTTTATTGGTGCTCCAAGTTTTCCCTTAAGAATCAAAACTTCCCATTGATGCCATTCCCCACAGAAAGAGCAGAAAGAGCCCGAACTTAAGGCAAGAAGGAGGAAATAAAAAATGACCTGGTTTTATGATGAAAACATCATCCTCATCCTTTTCTGTAGGGAACCAAACCCCAGCTCTCCCCCTGGAATACGGACTGGGATGTGAAAATCCAAGATGTCCATTTTCTGGCCAGTGAGAGCCTTTACCAGGCTGCAGCAAAAGCTTTCCCAAGGGTTTAACCCTCGGCATTCCTGATTTTTTTTTTTTTTCTTCTTAACTCATCTAAATTGAGCTCACCACTGGGCTCGAGCTGCTCCAGGGGAGGTTTAGGTTGGGTATTTGGGAAAAATTCTTCATGGAAAGGGTTGTAACGACTCCACCAGGGCAGGGGTGCAGTCCCCAGTCCTGGAGGGATTTAACAGCCCTGTGGATGTGGCACTTGGGGACATGGTCAGTGCTGGCCTTGGCAGGGCTGGGGGATGGCTGGACTTGAGGATCTCGGAGGGTTTTTCCAACCTGATGATCCTGTGATTCCCAAAGTATCCTTTGGTGAACCATCACACTCCTCATCATGGAAATCTCATCAAACTGACCTAAACCAAAGCAAATTGCTGGGAAATTCCAGGAATTTCTGACCAACATCCATCCCCTGCCGTCTGCAGCTGGGGATCTGTTTTCCCTTCCAGGTGAGGTCCCTGAGAAGAGGGGCCAGTTCCTGCAGTGCTTCCCTGGCTCCTGGAGTCCCTTCCAGGTCCTGCCTGTCCCCAGGAGCACTGAGGCACTCAAATGAAGAGGAATTTGAAAGGATTTTACCAAATACTCTGAGGTGGTGAAGAGAGGAGATGTAAAGGTCAGGGCACTGAGCTGATCCCAGCCAGGCAGGGCCAGGCTGGACACAGAGCAGGCAGCAGTGGAAACTCTGAGCCTGCTGCCTGATTTATCCAGGCAGGAATTCACTGCAGCTGGGACAGGACTGTGCTGATTTTTCCAACTGTTTGTGCAGCTTTGATGTTCAAATGAGCAGAAATACAGGAAAACATCAGCCAGGAGGAGGCTTTTGAGTTCTCTGGTGCAGGTTTCTGCCTGGTACCTGATTTTTCCAGCCTGTTTGCTGCTCCTGTTTGTCCTAAAATGGGCCTGAATCTTCTCCAGGCTGAGCTTGGAGCTCATCCCTTTGCAGCACAGTCCCACGCCCTCCCTTGAGGGTTCCTGGGCAGCCCGTCAGTGCTGGGCACAGCAGCAGCCCCATTCCCAGCCCTGTTCTGATCCCTCTTCTCTTTCTGCTTGATTTTCTTCCAGGATCACGTGGCCACTTGTGCCCAGCTCCCACTTTTCCTGTTTTCCTTCCCCTCTGCTGCCCAAGCTGTTCTTCCCGTGCCCCGTGGATGCCAACAGCCCTCCGTGGTGCCTGGCCCAGGATGGAGGTCTGCTTCTGCTGATCATTTCTCCAGCCTGGAATTCCAATCCTGGGGTTTCTCCCAGTGCTGCCATCCCTAGATCCAGCCTGGAACAATCCCCCCTGTCCCTCCAGCTGTGCCAACCTGCCCATGCTGGCCCAGAGCTCTTGGAGAGGCCAGCAGGGCACCATTCCCAATCCCATGTATATATAGGTACAATATACAACATACAATAATATCCTTATTATATTCCAGATGACTTTAATAACAATATAACTCCAATCCTCCTGCAGGGCACGAAAAGCAGCGTTTATTGAGGCACATCCCTTTATACAGCGTTTCCATACAATGAATATTATTGGTCATTAATTGGTCATTTATTATTGGTCACACCCCTCCACCTTTTCTTACAAATAAAGAAGTTAGAAAAAACAACACCTGCTAATGGTTTTTCACCTTCCGAGGGTTGTTTTTGATTCCTCCTCACAGTCACGGGCCAGGGTGGGAAAGGGAGCGTTCCCACAGGCTCTGCTGCTGCTGTCTGACTCCTGGGATTTTTCCCTTGGACCACTGTCAGTTCCCAGCCCCAAGGATTCCAGGAGCTGCTCGGACCACGCCCAATCTCGTGGTGATTTCTGAAGCCCCTTTGCCCACCCCAGGGGCTGAAGGGTGTCTCTTTGCAGGCCTGTGACTGTTCCTATGCAGAAAGCTAATTCCTGCACGAGGATGCCAGAATTCCATGCCAAAAATGCCTCTGGAGCAGATTTTGGGATGCTGGCCCCAAATCAGGAGCGATGCCGTGGATCTCAGCACCTCCTGCTTGACACACACCTCGTTGAAAATTGGTGAGAGGGACAGAAGAATCAGCTTTTATTTGAATTGGTCAAATAAACAAAGAATGGGAAAAATCACCTGAACAGTTCTGTGTTTCATGGAGGAAACAGGAATAAAAGGGATTGGGGGTTGGAATAAGCTGCAGGAAGCAAATTTAGCCTGACTAAAACTCATAGGAGTAAAAATGTGTGGAAGAATGGCCAAGCCCTTCATTCAACAGAGCTGCGTTAAAGATCACAGAAAGATGTGGTGACAGCCATGTAACTCCTCTGAAAATATTATATAAATTATATAAATATATTATAATATATCTGAGATATATGTATATATATCTCATCTATTATATAATAATATAAATTATTATATTGCCTTTAAATTAAACAATTATTAGTTTGCCTTTTAAATTCAAAATAATTATTATAATGCCTTTTAAATGTTATTATTATATTACCTTTAAATTTAAAATAATTTTAATATTGCCTTTTAAATTTAATCTGTTTGGTCTTCCATTAATTTCCCATTAAAAACAAAAAAAAAAGCTTTTTTGATCCATCCTTTTATAATTCCCAAGTCCCATGTGCCTTGCTTCATCCCAAGTTGTTTTCCTACTTCAAACCATCCCAATTGTCATTCCCCTTCCAGGCAGTGCCATTTCCACCTGACAGACAGGAGGCTGTCTTTGAGCTGAGCCCTTTCTGTAAATCCTGAGCACATTTAGTCCTTTCAGTCTCCAAAAAAAAATTCCCTGGAGGAATTTGCTGCAGTTCCTCAGCATCACGTTGCTAATGAGGTGTCTATAAAGAGATCCACAGCATTCCCTGGGAAAAAACGGGAATGCTGCAGCTCCCACAGCTCTGCCTCGTGGGCTGGGGTTATCCATAGCCATTTTCAGATGCCAGGATTGTCCTGTCCCACCCCACCCCATCCCACCCCATCCCATCCCATCCCATTGCCACCAAAGCTGGGCAAAGCTCCAGCAGCCCTGTCCTGACAGAGGCTCCCCTATGGATTCTGTAAGGACTGGGATGGGATGGGATGGGATGGGATGGGATGGGATGGGATGGGATGGGATGGGATGGGATGGGATGGGATGGGATGAAAATCATCCCATAATTTGCCGCCTTGGTTTGGTGGCTCCAGAGGTGAAAATCCACTCACTGCCACATCCAACAAGGACAACATTTTCCCTGGGTCCGGATCAAGATCCCACCAGGCTCCTCTGCTCCACGGGTGACACTTGAAGTGGTATCATTTGTGTTGGTGCTGGAGTGACAGTGCCACTGTTGCCATGGCAGCTGCTCCCCATCCAGGGATGGCACATGGAACAGACCCTGCTGTTTCTCCCATGGCAACCACAGGGACAGGGATCCTTCTGTGACCCCGTCACTGCAGGGGCCACCCAGAATGGAATCCCAGGCTGCTTTGGGTGGGAAGGGACCTGAAACTCGTCCAGTTGCACCCCCAGGGACACCTCCCACTGTCCCAGGTGCTCCCAGTGTCCCAGTGTCCAGCCTGGCCTTGGGCACCGCCAGGGATCCAGGGGCAGCCACAGCTGCTCTGGCAATTCCAGCCCAGCCCCTGCCCACCCTGCCAGGGAACAATTCCTCCCCGTATCCCATCCATCCCTCACCTCTGGCAGTTTAAAATGGGAATGGGAAGGACTCGACTCATCTTTTACACATCTCCTAGGATGAGGGATGAGCTGGTTTGGAAAGGGTCACATCCTGTGCCTGAGCAGGGCGGTGTGGCCGTGCCCCCAGCAGGGTTCCTCAATGTTTTTAGGATGTCCAGCGTTGCTGCAGGGCTGCAGGGCCAGGCTGGGCTCCTGTCTGGCCTGACCTTGGACACTTCCAGGGATGAGGAACCCACATCCTCCCTGGGCGAGCTGTGCCAGCGCCTCCCCATCCCTCCATCCAGGAAGGACCTTGAAGGAGGGCGGCACAAGTGTGATCGATGTGACGGGATTTGTGAAAACCCAAACCTTTTCCGCTGGAACGCCTCCCCTTTCCCAGCAGAGGTTTATTTTGGACGGCCCTGGCTCGTCAGCTGCTGCATTTCTGCTGCCGGCGTTTCCCCGCTGCCTTCCCCTGCAGTGAGGTAATGCCGGAGCGAGCGCACGTTCCCGGACATCTGCAGCCGCAGCACGGGGACACGTGCGGGGACAGGCGGGGTGAGCCACCTCGGGAGGGCTCGGCCACCTTCACCTCGCTGTCCCCGCAGCGCTTCCCCAGGGACTGCGCATCTCAGCCCGTGACGCACGGAAATCAGGAGGCTTTGGAGCCTGGAAATGGCTAAAAATGGGGCTTTTTGCCCGAGCTGGAGCGGTGGCTCGTGGAGGATGAACTGGCTCAGCTCTCAGACCAGAGTTTGGCTCAGCTCTGCTAAAAACATTCCCTGGTTTGGTCAGACATCCTGCTGTGCTTGTCCTCCTCCCTCGCTGGCCTCTGTGGGGTCTGCAGGAGGGACCTGCACCTTCTCCCTGTCACATCTTCTCTCCTGTCCCACCCCACTGAAGGGCTGAGAGATTTCTGTCCCCCCTTCCCTGCAGCTCTGTGCCTCATCTTTCCTCTTCCCTCTCAAGGTCAGGCCCCCACCACTCCTTCCTCCCCTTCTCTGCCTTCATCTTCCTCAGAGGTTTGGGGTCTGTCCCTGTCCCAGACCCTCCCCACCCCATCCAGACATCACCTGGCACCTCCTCTCTTCCTTTTCACCCTCTGCAGGGCTGCTCCTCTGGGATGGATCCCATCCCTGCCCTGCATCCTGCCTCTCCCCCAGGGGAGGGATGGGAGGGAAGGATGTAAAGATGGGAAGGATGCGAGGGAAGGATGCAGGAAGAAAGAGTGTAAGGATGGGAGGGAAGGATGCAAAGACACAAGGGAAGGATGCAGGAATGGGAGAGAAGGATGCAAAGATGGGAAGAAGGATGCAGGGACACAAGGGAAAGGATGCCACCATGGCTCAGCTTCAGGGAAATAAACTTCAGGCCAGGCAGGAATTCCTGCAGCAGCCTTCAAAGCTCTCCAGCAAAGAGCTTTTATGTCAGGGAGGACAGAGCCTGGCAGTGCCTGACCCACAAGGATCCAGCCTGGGAGAGGGATGCAGCTTTTTTGCCACTCCAGTAAATAAAACACGGAGCCTTTTATCATTTTAAGTGGCTCGTTTTTCATCTGGAGAGATGTAGGATTCCAACAGGGCAATAAACTTCAGTGCCCTGTAAAACGCTTTTTTAGGCAGGTTAAAGAAACCAGGCCCAGATCCAGCTTCTGAGAGGCACAAGGTGCAGGTCAGGGGGAGAAGGAGCTGTTCCACTCAAAATCCAAGAGGCACAGCAGGATTCCATGGATTCAGCAGCACAGATTTTACCTTGCCCTGTATCTTCTCTGCAGGATTTATTCCCCACAAAGATTTGAACCAGAAATCTGCTGAGATTTCCAGCAAAGAACCCATGAAAATAATTTAAAACGGGAGGAGGGCGCTGTTAATTTGGGGAAGGAGGGGATTATTTACAGTTTGGGATCCACACTTATAAAAAACCTGGAGGGTCAGGGAATAGGGAATGGGTTTGTGAGGAGTGGGAGTGACACCCCTGTCCCTCAGCTCCTGCTTTTTCAGGCTGGAGGGGTTACAGATCCCCTGGGAATTGGTGCAGGGTGGGAGATGCAGCTCTCAGCTCCAAATGGAAGCGTGTCCGTGCTCCTGAAGCCGAGTTTTCCAGCAGAAAACACAGCGATGAGGAATTCCCTGTAACCCTTCAGTGTTATCCCTCTGCACCTCCCTGCCCTCACCCTATTTCTTTCCCTGCCCTCATCCCATCGCTGTTCCTCCTCAGGACACTCTGCTGCAATGCCAGGTTGCTGCTTTAGCCCGTTGTAATTAACCAGCAGGACTTTTTAATCTATTAATTCGTAATTGAAAACTAATAATAGCCTGTGCTGGGGTTTGGCTGCCATTTCAGATCAGACCTTTGAGCTGACACAGGGACCAGGTGGGAAAACAGGATCTCCTCCTAATCCCACGCAGTTCACTGCCATCCCAGGCACAGCTGGAAAGTTACTTTGGAATTCCAGACACAATCCCTCCAAAATCCCTTCCATGATGGTGAAGGGCAGTGGGTTCCACCAGGCTCTGGGATCCTTAATTAGGAAAATTTATTTACACAACTTCAAGCAGTTCACAAAGTGTTTTTCCTTTAGTTCCTGATCTCAGAGGGCAGCTCCGTGGTGGCTGGGAGGGGAGGGAGAGCTGCTTGGCACGGGGAGCAGGGGATGAGTGTGCTGGAGAAGCTCCTGGAGAAAGCAAAACCACATCAAGGCTGTCTGATCTGCCTGCCCCATCCTAAATTACAGTAGCCACAGAGGGACACGCCAGGGGCTGGGTAAGAGCAAGTCCAGCTCGGGTTGGAATATTTTCTTTTGCCTTGGGTGAGTAAAGTGCTTTTTTAGGCAGGTTAAAGAAATCAGGCCCGGATCCAGCTTGTTCTGAGAGGCACAAGGTGCAGAGCAAGGAGAGGAGGAGCTGTTCCACTCAAAATCCAAGAGACACAGCAGGATTCCATGGATTCAGCTGCAGCAGCACGGGTTTTACCCCATCCCTTCCTGGCAGAATTTATTCCCCACAGAACTTTGAACCAGAAATCTGCTGAGATTTCCAGCAAAGACCCCATGAAAACCTGGTCTGGAAAATGTTGAGCTGTTGTTTAACAGGGGCTGAGTGAGGAAAGCTGGGAATGTTTGTCAGGATAGAGGCACAGACATGGTCGTGGACCCATGGAATCACGGATTCAGGGACTAGTTTGGATCAGAAGGGACCTTAAAACTCATCCCATCCCACCCCAGTTCCATGGCAGGGACACCTCCCAGTGTCCCAGTGTCCAGCCTGGCCTTGGGCACTGCCAGGGATCCAGGGGCAGCCACAGCTGCTCTGGCAATTCCAGCCCAGCCCCTGCCCACCCTGCCAGGGAACAATTCCCAGTTCCCAATCTCCCATCCAGCCCTGCCCTCTGGCAGTGGGAAGCCATTCCCTGGCTCCTGTCCCTGCAGCCCTTGTCCCCAAGTCCCTTTCCATATTCCTAGGAGGGTCCCTTCAGGTCCAGAGCTCAGCTTCCAGAAGGGCTGAGGGATGGAGAGCTGGGGGCAGCTCCTGGGATGCTCCAGCCCTGTGGATCAGATCTCAGCCCCAAGGACCTGCTGAGGGCCTTTCCCGTGGTTGGAACAGTGGCAGGAAGAATCTGCTGGGGCATTTCTAGTCCTCAGAGCACATCAGGTGGGGACATGGCCCAGCCTGGGCTCCATCCCTGTCCTTTGTGCCCACAGGAGCAGAGCTGTGCCTGGTGAAAGCCCCAAGAAGAGGTGGTGGCAGCCCCATAAGACAGGTCTCACATGGGCTCAGGGACAGCTCTGAGTGAGGGGAGCTGACTGAATTTAAGGGTGGAGGTTCATCAGTTCAGCAAACGAGCAGAGGAATGACCTGAGAGTGCATCCATGAGCAGTGTGGTTGTCAGAGAGCAGCAGAAGCTGTGGTCAGGGAGATGGAATTATGCAGGAAATGGGAGGAAGAGCCCATCAAGGAGCATGGGGTGGGGTTGCACTGCTGATTTGAGATGCGTGCCCACCCTGGAGCCAGCCCCAGCCAGCTCCCTTTGTGTGAAGGCAAAATCCTGGGTGTGTTCCCATCCCTGGAGGGGTTTGACAGCCCTGTGGATGTGGCACCTGGGGACACTGGTCAGTGGTGGCCTTGGCACTGCTGGGGGATGGTCGAACTTGATGATCTTAAAGGGATTTTCCAACCTGAATGAGCCTGGGATTCCCTGAGGAGGGCTTTATCTGCTGTGCTTTGGGTGGGAGCAAAGGTCCCTGGGGTCCCTTGGCTGCAGGGAGAATCTGAGGGGGACTGAGGGCAGAGCTCAGGGATCTGCAGCTCCAACCCCTGCTCTGGGACAGGGACAGGGACAGGGACAGCAGCCAGGGCACGGCTGGAGCTGGGCCAGGGCAGGCTCAGGCTGCAGAGCAGGGAAAGGTTCTTCCCCCAGAGGTGCTGGGCACTGCCCAGGCTCCCCAGGGAATGGGCACGGCCCCGAGGCTGCCAGAGCTCCAGGAGCCTTTGGACACCAGGGATGACAGGCTGGGGTTGGTGGGGTGCAGGAGCTGGAATCCAGGATCCTGTGGGTCTCTTCCACTCAAGATAATCTGGGATTCTATGAAGCACCTGAGGTTCTGTTGCATTCCTGCTTTTCCCCTCACAACGGGATGGTTTTCCAGCTAAAATCCACTGGAACGTGGATGAGCTGAGAGCACTCCAGAGCCTGGACAGGCTGAGAACACCCCAGAGTCTGACCCAGACCACCCTCCCTCCCGGCAGCCAAACAAACTCTCCAGCAGCTGTGGAGCTCAGAGGCCAAGGCAGGATCACCGCCAGCCCCTGACAAGAGGTGATCTATGAGCAGTTCTGTGTTTGATGGCTCATGGCAGGGAGAATTCAGCTGAAGGCAAGAAGGGAAACATCAGGAAAAGCAGGGGAGCCCTGCAGGAGGCAGCTCTGTGAATAATGCTGCCTTCTGAGTAAAGCTTCAAACTGCAGCGGGAACAACAATAAATCCAGTCCTACTTCATCCAGAGGCTAAGCCCATTTGGCCTGGCCAAAACTGAGCTCAGTGTTTCACCACGAGAAAAGTCTCCTGCTGGTTTGGTATGGAGGCCTGGGAGAGCCCCTCGCTGAGGGAGCTGCTCTGGGATTCATGGCAGGAGGGCTGGATGGGCCTTCTCCTGCTTGATGGGCCTTTGGAGTGGTGTGTTTTGGGGTTTTAGCAGTTTTCTATCTGTTTGCTTTATACTGTTTTCCAATGGCTTCTCCCTGTATCCCCACGTAAAACTCTTTTTGGTCTACCCCAGTGATTGTCCTATGTCAGTCATAATTAAGGGTCCTATGTCAATCATAATTAAGGGTCTTATGTCAATCATAATTAAGGGTCCTGTCCATCACTCCACAGCGTCACCCAGATTCCTGGAAGGTTCTGGTGGGGACATCGAGTGATTGGCAGGGTCCAGTTTCTCCTCCCCGCTTTGTTCCTTGATTTGTTCTGTGGGTGTCATTTAGGTTTGGGGTCACTCCCTTCCCATCCTGGGTTGGTTCCAAGCTGTGTCCTCCCCACCCCGATATTTAGGGTGAAAACCAGTGAGTTCAGCTGGCTTAGGCAGGCGGACTCCTGGGTGGAAATAAATCACGTGGATTTAATAAAACCCAGTTGAAGTCTCCTACGGAAGTTCACCCTTTATTTCTCACACTGTTCACGCTGCTGAGGCAAGGACTCACAGGATTGAGGATGTGTTCCAGAGCACTGAATGGTTCCTCCACTGCGAACTGGGTGCTTGAGCCAGCCAGGGAGTGTGGGCAAAGCCCCGAGAAACACACCGAGCAGTCAGAGACCTTCTCCTGCTGGACAGACCTTCTCCTCCTCCTGGACAGACCTTCTCCTCCTCCTGGACAGACCTTCTCCTCCCGCTGGACAGACCTTCTCCTCCTGCTGACAGACCTTCTCGTGTTGGACAGACCTTCTCCTGCTGGATGGGCCTTTTCCTCCTGGATGGACCTTTTCCCTCCTGGATGGACCTTTTCCCTCCTGGATGGGCCTTTTCCTGCCGGGCCATGTCTGGGGATGAGGGGCAGGATGAGCTGCTAGGTGGGACTGGGGGATGTTTCCACCTGAGCTTGTCTCACTCACCTTCCCTGAAGCTCCGCAGGTCACTGTAAAGCTGAGACCTCCAGTTTTCTGTTCATTCCTCAGTTCAGGAAGGACCTGAAGAGGCTGGAGCATGTCCAGGGAAGGAAACTGAGCTGGGAAGGGGCTGGAGAATTCCTGAGGGAGCTGGAAAGGGGCTCAGCCTGGAGAAAAGGAGGCTCAGGGGGGACCTGGTGGCTCTGCACAAGTCCCTGACAGGAGGGGACAGCCGGGGGGGTCGGGCTGTGCTCCAGGGAACAGGGACAGGAGGAGAGGGAACGGCCTCGGGCTGGGCCAGGGGAGGCTCAGGGACACCTTTGGGACACTGTGGGCTTTGTTTGGGTCACAGACTCATTTTTCTGTTCCAAAAGGGATGATTTGGGGCCAAAGATGGCATCTCTGGGGGTCAGACCCTCCCTGGTGGAACAGCAAGGTTGGGTGAAGCCAGAGGTGCAGTGACCTGGAGGATGGGTCTGGCTGGAGAGGGAGGTCCAGAAAGATGCATAAGACACTGAAGAGAATTTCTAGAATTAAAACAAAACAAAACAAATAAAATCCCAAAACAAAATAAAAAAAGAAGAGAAGGAAAATGAAAATAAAAATGAAAAGGAAGAAAGGAAAAATTAAACTAAGAAAAAGAAAAAGAAAGAAAAGGGAAAGGAAAAGGGAACAGAAAAGGAAAAAAGGAAAAAAAGAGAGAAAGAAAAGGGAGAGACAAGGCCAGAGAAAGAGAGAAAAAGAAAAAGAAAAAAAGAAAAAAAAAAAAAAAAAAAAAGAAAAAGAGGGGAAAAACCCTTATTGGTTTTCAGCCCAAATTTTTCAGATTTTGATTTTCTATGGGAAAACTAAATTTCTCCCAATCCTTGCCCAGGGAACAGGGATTATAATTTTTCTGCCTATCTCTGTCACCCCAGCATTTGTAATCTCTCAGCACTCCCTGCTGGGGGAGGTCTGGGCCTCCCACCTTCTGGTGCAGGGAGCACCAGAACAGCCAAACCCAGCAGGGTCCTGGGCACCAGAATAGGGAAAAAAATCCTAAAACTCCGTGTCCCTCTGAATTTTGGGATCTGTGAGGCAGAGCCATAACTGGGTGATGGGTGGAGCTTGGCTTCCTCCCTGGAGAGCTGTAAATCCAACTGCTGGCCAGGAGAAAAGCCAAATAATCCCCGTGCTCCCCAGCCCTGGCCACGGGCACCGCCGTGGGAGAGGGGAGAGAGGAGGATCAGCCGGGCCAGGACTGGTCAGAGGTCCCAAAAACACAACCTGGGCCTGTTTAGTCTGGAAGGGCTGCAGGGGAGACGTGATAACAGCTCTGAGCAATGTGTGAGAGGAGGCTCTGCAGGGAGAGCAGACAAAGCGTCCTCCGCATCATGGGAAGGGTGATTTAGGGTCATTTAGGGTTGGTTAGGAAGAAAACCCCAATGGGAGAGTCGGGAAGTCTCAGCTTTTGCAAGTGGAGGTTGGTTGGGTTTTTTATCAGAGGTTGAGGGGTCTGGCCAGGCCGGTGCCCGTGGGGGGCATCATCTGGCACGGGGTGGCATGGCCACCTCCCGGGGTGTCCCCAGCCCAGAAATCTTTGAGCCCACAGCTCCTCCTCAGAAATTTTGGGGGGTGAACCCCACCAGTGCCACCGTGATGCCCACAGAGGGCACAGCCATGGACCCCTGAGCTCCTCAGAGCCACGGGGACAGAGAGGAGGAGCGGGGACCGGGCCCCTGGGGAGCCCCACCCCATGTCCTGACAGGGCCAAGGAAGCTCGAGGTGCAGAGGTGACAATGTCACAATGTCACATTGTCCCTGCAGGTATCCTGCAGGATGCCAGCAAGAAAAGCCCTCAGAAAAAACATCTCTGGAAAAGGACAATCCTGGCATTGCTAATTTCTGCGGTGTCCCTCTCACCCCCAGCCACTCAGGGCATCCCACAGGACTCCCAGCCCTCCCCGGAGAAAGGGTCAAGGTGTGGAACCTTGAAAACCCATGAAAAGCATGAAAACCCGTGTGGGTTTGATGGGAAAGTGCCTTGGGGGCGAAACTGGAGCTGGGTGGTTCCTAAAATCAGGGGAATATGAGGGAGAGCACGAGATAAGCCATCCAATAAAAACTGGAGTAATTAATTATTGCTCGCTGGGGACACGGGGCAGGACACGGTGACACTGCCTGTCCCAGCCACCCCTGGCCCCGTGGCACTGGTGACAAAATGTCACCAGCAGCTCCATTTCAGAGCCATGTGGGTTTGATGGGAAAGTGCTTTGGGAGCGGAACTGGGGCTGGGTAGTTCCTAAAATCAGGAAAAATGAGGGAGAGCACGAGATAACACATCCAGTGGTCACACAAGAGGGTGACACCGCCTGTCCCAGTGGCACTGGTGACAAAATGTCACCCAGCAGCTCCATTTCAGACCTCTGCTCCCAGCTGGATCTCACCTTCCTGGGACAGCAAACTGGGCATTGCTCCTTCGCAGAGCTGCTGTCCCCCTCGCCGTGCCTCAGGGCAGCGATTCGGAGCGTGTTCCCTCAGCCCTGCTGTTCCCAACCCCGGCCAGGAGCACAAACATCCATCTGCAGCTGCCACTGGGAGCCCAGGACGTCACCAGGAGGGAGCTGGCTGCTCTCCACGCCCAGGCACACGAGGAGCAAACAGTTGCTCGGGTTCTGAGCGGGGCTGCACAAACCATCAGGCACCTCATTAATCTTGTGGTTCATTCTCTGCAGGAGGCTGGCTGCAAGGAGGAATAAATTCTCCGTTTTAATTACAGGAGGAATAACAAGAGTGGCCTTTCCAGCTCCTTTTCATGCCTTGCTGGTGGCAACCAACCCTTTGTCAAAGTTGTTGTCCCCGTGTGTTTTTCCCCTTTTTCGCGTGTGTGTTTTGAGCCCTGCACAGGCAGGGAGCACAGAGCACCATTGACTCCACCACATCCTGAAATCAGTGCCTCCTAAATCCTGGAGAAACCCAGGAAAACCCCTGGACACCAGCTCAGCCTCCTCCAGCTCCTCACCACCACCAGGCACCCCTGAGGCTGTAAATTCTCCAAATCCTCATCTCTGCCTTCTCCTCCCTCCCAGGGAGCTGGGAACGGCTCAGGGAGCTCGGGCTGGAGCAAATCCCAGTGCTCTGACTGATGTCTCCAAGCTGTCACAGCCCTGAGCTCCGGGAAGGGCCCTGGCAGGGCTTGGAAAGGTCACAGCTTCACTTTTCCTGGGCTTCTTCCCGGCTTTTGTCCTTTGCTGGAGCTGCACATTCGGACCTGGCCGTGGATCCAGTCTAACACAGCTCTGGTGCTCGTTCTGCCCGGCATTCCCGGCTCCAGGCACGGCTGGAGGCACCCCACACCTGCTGGGATGGCATCAGCTGGGCAGTGCCCTCATTCCAGCCCCAGCAGGAGGCTTTTCATCCTTTGGGGCCTTTCCCTTCCCTTCCCTTCCCCTCCCTTCCCTTCCCTTCCCTTCCCTTCCCTTCCCTTCCCTTCCCTTCCCTTCCCTTCCCTTCCCTTCCCTTCCCTTCCCTTCCCTTCCCTTCCCTTCCCTTCCCTTCCCTTCCCTTCCCTTCCCTTCCCTTCCCTTCCCTTCCCTTCCCTTCCCTTCCCTCCCCTCCCCTCCCCTCCCCTCCCCTCCCCTCCCCTCCCCTCCCCTCTCCTCTCCTCTCCTCTCCTTTCCTTTCCTTTCCTTTCCTTTCCTTTCCTTTCCTTTCCTTTCCTTTCCTTTCCTTTCCTTTCCTTTCCTTTCCTTTCCTTTCCTTTCCTTTCCTTTCCTTTCCTTTCCTTTCCTTTCCTTTCCTTTCCTTTCCTTTCCTTTCCTTTCCTTTCCTTTCCTTTCCTTTCCTTTCCTTTCCTTTCCTCTGCTGCTTCAAGAACTGACTTTTACCTGGCAAAATAAAGTGCAGCCACTGCTGGAACGGGGCTGAGTTCAACACCCTGGGCACAGGACCATCCGGTGGTGGTGGGGACACAGCTCAGCCTGCCAAGCCAAGCTCCACAGGGCCAAATTATCAATTAATCAATTAATCAATTATTCAATACAGCCATGGCTGCTTAGGCTCACACACAGGAAGGAGCTGTTCCTTCTGCACAGGCACAAACTCTGAGATGAGGACACAGAGTGAAGACCCACAGGGGCCCCAGCACTGAGCTGCTTCTCTGAGGAGCTCAAGGGGCTGTTCAAAACATCCCTGTGTCCCCAGAGCACCCCCAGCCCAGCCCTGGCAGCCCTCGTGCCCCGGAGCTGCCTCAGAGGATCAGAAGTTCATGGAAACTTTTGTTAATTATGCTCATCCTGTCTCCGGAAGAGCAGAGGGAACATCATCCCTGAGTTTCCTGCTGCTGGGCAGGGGCACCCAGGAATGTTTTAGGGTGGCTTTGAGGTGGTTTGGCTGGTGACAGGGAGCAGGAGAGCTGCTCAGGACCTGACGTGAGCCCAGCTCTGCTGAGACCATGGATTTGTGAGGCTTGGTCTTCAGTCAGGCTTTTCCTTGGTGTTGGAACCCTGGAGGCTGAGAATGTCAGGTTTTCTGTGCTAAAACCACTGACCCTCAGCAGACACTGCATTTGACCTCAGGTTGTGGAACGGGCTCCCGAAATGGAGTGATGGCACTGGGGGTGTGTGATCTCACAGGGTGAAACACTGAGATTTAAGGTTTTAGTACATAGTGATGTGTACATGGGGCAAGATGGAGGATTTAAGGCGTTGTCTGGGTCCTCCTTTATGGCTTTGGGCGGTTTTTTGTAATTGGGTGAAAGGGTCCTCATTGCAGACTTCAAGTGGTCAGTTATTGGGTTTAAAGTATAAATAACACAAGTGTCATCTCGTTATTGGGTAATTATCACTTAAAAGAACTTAGAAAGAGTTGGAATGGAAAAATCTCTATTTTCTACTTTGTTAGCTGGAACTCACAGCTCGTGAGACTGTGCTGTAGAGAAGAATTAATAAACGCCTGAGTCTGAACACAAAAACTGTGTCTCCTGTGCTTTAATCCCGGCTCTAACAGGAAGAAAAGACAATAAGAATCCTCACACCTCGGCACCTTTTCTTTCTGCCTCTTCCTTCTGTTCTTCAGGTGCTGACAACAAACTCGGGGTTCTGCAGGGGGCAGGTGGGGAACTTCCCATTCCTCTAAAGGGTCGTAGAATCCTGGGATATTATAGAACATCCTGGGTGGGAAAGGATCCACAGGATCCCGGATTCCAGTTCCTGCACCCCACCAACCCCAGCCTGTCACCCCTGGTGTCCAAAGGCTCCTGGAACTCTGGCAGCCTCGGGGCCGTGCCCATTCCCTGGGGAGCCTGGGCAGTGCCCAGCACCTCTGGGGGAAGAACCTTTCCCTGCTCTGCAGCCTGAGCCTGCCCTGGCCCAGCTCCAGCCGTGCCCTGGCTGCTGTCCCTGTCCCTGAGCAGGGGTTGGAGCTGCAGATCCCTGAGCTCTGCCCAGGGACAGTCACCATTTGGAGCTTGTTTCCAGTTCCATTTCTCTCTCAGCAATGTCTGTCCCATCCCATGGCCTTTCCAAGGCAGCACATTTATCTCAGAGTTTGCACACAGAGGCACAGGACTGTGTGAGCCTTCTGTCAGGCTTTGGGAATTCCCTACAAATCCATTCCCCACACAGCTGGACACTCCAAGAGCCCTCAGCTGCCCCTCCAGACCCTTCCCCACCCTCTGGACACTCTCTAATGGCTCAATTTTATATTGAGGCACCCAAAGTACCCCCAGCACTGGAGGGGAGGCCACCCCAGCCCAGAGCAGAGCAGGACAGTCCCTGCCTGGCCTGGCTGTCCCTGCTGCCCCCAGGACAGGGGTGTCCCTCCTGGCTCCAGGACAGCCCAGATCACCAAGGCCACCTCCTGTGGCCGTGCAGGTGTTTAACAGGGGCAGTGCCAGGCTGGGCTGGTGTCCATGGCACAGTGACAATCTCACACCAGGCCTCACCCGCTCCTTTCCACCCCACAGCACACAACACTCCCCCAAAACCCAACCCTCGGCTCTCTCCATGACTTTCTAAAGCCCTGCAGCATTTAACCCTGCAGTAAATTCACACCAGGAGAGGACTGAGGAAAATTATCCTCCTCTTGCCTTTGTCAGGGGAGAAAGAAGCAAAAAATCTGATTTGTCAAGCCAAAATTTCAGAAATAATGAGTGACACTCCCCCATACCTCCGCCTTAAATATTGTCAGGCCAACTCCAAAGCCAAGATCTTGGTTGCTGTTAAAAATAGCTGATGAAGTGACAGGATTTGCTCCGGGGTTGGCTCTCCCGGGTCACCCCAGCCAAGTCCCAGCTCATCGGGAACTTTGGAATCATCCAAGGGCAGCACCCAAGTCCTGCAAGGCCAGTCTGGGAAGAAACCCCAGCCATTGTGCAAGAAAACCTGGCAAAAACAACCCTCTGTTTGTTGTTTGCCCGTTGGGCTTTGAGGCTGCACGGCTCAACTTTTCCGTGTTTGCTCCAAAACAAATAATAATTGCCTTTTTCACTTGGGAGCTTGGGATCAGCACATCATCATCATCATCATCATCATCATCATCTGCTTCCCTGCGATGAGGCAAGGAGGCACCGGCCCAAGGGCCAGCGTGGCCAGAAAGGCCCGAGGTGCTCAGAAATGAGGTGTCTGTGGACACACAGCGGAGGAAAACTCCATCCTCCCCCTCTCCAGACGTGTGTGAGACGCTTTCCCCTCTCTGCTGAGGCCTGTGGTGGCCACAGAGCCTCGTGATTAATGAAACGGGGGAAAAAAAAGCCCTGGAAAAATAAAACTGTTTTCCTTTTCTGTGCCAAAGCCTGTGCCTGGTGTTCCACCTCTGGCTCAGGCATCTCCCGTGTTCTGCAAGAGGGGGGAAAACTCCCGGGATTTCAGTGCTGTGCCTGGTTCCTGCGGATATTTGAGGAGCCAAAGGGGTTTGGGAGCGTCGTGTGTGCCTGAATCCACAGGGAGAGGGGGAAAATCCAGCGGTAAATTCTCCTCCCAGCATTTTTGGGTGCTGTTTGTCCCCAGGGTCGGTGTCTCCTGCTTTCATCCCCGGGGTGCTGGGAGCATCAGAGGCACAGCTGGGGGAGATTTCTCTGCTTGCTTTGCCTGGAAATCATTTAAAATCATTTAAAATCATTTTAAAGCCCACCAGCTCATCCTGCACACCCAGGAACACGCGTGTGGCAAAGGAGAGAGTGGGAAAAGGGAAAAATGTGGCTTCTTTTTGAGGTTTCCCCTTCAAATTGAGCTTTGGAGTGGGAACAAGAACAGGGAGGGTTTGGCAGGGTGGGCAGAGGCAGCATTTGGACACAGGGCTATCCCAGAGGAGGGGAATTTGGCACTGGGGGAGTCCCAGTGAGTGCAGGGGGATGTCCCAGCCGTGCCCTGGGGACAGAGAGCCCTGGCCATGCTCTCCAAACCCTGCAGCAGCAGGAGGAACAGACCTGCTTTTTGTTATTTCCCTTCCAGCCCCCCCCATCCCACTCGGTTCCTCTTCTCTGGAGGTGGTGTTCCTTGTCTCTGCCCAAAGAGGATTTTAACCCATCCCTGCCTTTACAAACGCCCTGCAGAAGGGCAGGGAGCTGCTGAATTCCCAGATATTCACACCTCAGGCTGTTCTGTCTCCCAGGATCCTTCACCCAGCTCGCTGTGCTTTGGGGCTGGAATTTAACAGACATAAATCTGCTCTCAGGGAAGGGCTGATCAGCCCCTTTCCCTTCCACAGCTGAGCAGAGCCTCCCGAAAATGAGGGTCCTGAGGGAGCCTTGGGAAGCAGCTGGGAGGCAAAGGAGCAATTCCAGCTGATGTTGCCGCTGGGGAAGATCCAGGTGAGGCTGGAGCTGTAAAATATCAGGAGAGGGAAGGATTTACCTGCACCCACTACCCTCCCTGCTCTGCCAGCTCCTGCCAAGGTTGTCCTCTCTGCCCAAAATGTTCCCAGGGATGCTCTGGGACACTGAGCTGCGACAAAGCTGTGCCCAAGGCTGCCTTGAGACAACATTTTACTGGTTGGCATCGTCTTGGATGAGGCTGTGAGGGGAGGAGGCAGCACAGCACATTCATATCAGAATCACCCAGGGTTAAATTAGTGGTGGTTTAGATTTAAACCCTGACTAAGCCTCTTCAGGTTGCTCCTGGCAGCCTCTGAGGCAGGGATGGTGGGGAAGAGGGAAAGGTTCTTCCCCCAGAGGTGCTGGGCACTGCCCAGGCTCCCCAGGGAATGGGCACGGCCCCGAGGCTGCCAGAGCTCCAGGAGCCTTTGGACACCAGGGATGACAGGCTGGGGTTGGTGGGGTGCAGGAGCTGGAATCCGTGATCCTGTGGGTCCTTCCAGCTCAGGATGTTCTGTGACTCTGTGCCTCTGTGGGGTGACAGTGGCACTGTCCCTGCAGGAGTCAGGGATAACAAACCCGGCCCCTCAAGGATGTTCTCAAGGATTTCTTTCCTCCCCTGTCAATCTCTCAAGGCATTTTCAGGAACACAAACCCCTTGGTCCCCCTGGTGCTACAGAGGGGAGAGGAGGAAGCAATTCCAGCTGTGTGCAAACCCCTCCAGGGCCTTCAGCATCATTTCCATCCCCTCTGCCCGTCCCTGGGCTCAGGGATGATCCCTGGAGTGCCCAAGGCCAGGCTGGACACTGGGGCTGGGAGCACCTGGGCCAGTGGCAGGTGTCCCTGCCATGGCACTGGGGTGGAACTGGGTGGGATTTAAGGTCCCTTTAACCCAAATCACTCCGGAATTCCATGAAGCAACAGCAGCTCCTGGCCCAGGTGTTCCCGTGTTGGTCCAGCTGTGCCTTTCCCTGGAGATCTGCAGTTAGTTGGATGCAGGAGCCTCCCAGTCCAGCTGCTGACTCCAAGATCTGCCTTTTAAACCCCCCTCCCCCTCATTTCCCCAGGGCTTGTTTGTCATTCAGAAAACGAAATTTTAAAGTCTAATTTTTTTATTATTTTTTTTAATGTAACCCGGTTTTGATGAGAAAAAAAGTGAATTTCCTGAGGCACTTGGGGGTTCTGGAGCTGCCCCAGGGACCTGCAGCCCCGAGGGTGGCACCCAGCACCCGCTGGGGAAGTGGCACCAAAGGACAGAAACACCTTCAGAAGAAATTCCCAAATTTGTTTTTCTGCAGGGAATAGGTGAAGTACAGACAGGGATTTTGGACTTCAGAAGAAATCCAGCCATTCCTGGGGGTTTTTTTTCCCTCTTTTATTTTGCTCCTACGTGCTCAGGGAAGGGTTTAGAGACAGTGAAAGAATCACTTTTTAATGGGATCCTTCTCTCTCCTATTCCCACCTCTCTACACATGAAGACAGTGAAGTCCTTTTGCTTCCCAGAGCTAAAAGAATTCCAATGAAGACCTTTTCTTCACAAAAATTTCATTTTTTAACTGCCTAATAATAATTTCTTTTGCTCCATTAAAGGCTACAAGTGAAAGAAAAGGTCCTGGAGGATGCTTAAAACTGAAACTCTTAAAATAACTTGGAAGATATAAAATACATCATTAAAAAAACCCAAAACAACTTTTCCAAACTGGAAGAAATCTGCAGTTATCTCTGATTTTTCATTTTTTTTTCTTTTATCTTTAGGCTTAAACCAATGGTGCTTTAGCTCTTCCCAAGGATAACAAAAGGAGATAAATGCCAGAGGAAGGTGGCTGGGAATGAGAAATCCCTCGGAGCTGCCCTGAGCAGGTGGAATTCTGCTCAGCTCCGTTGGTTTCTGTGCTGCAGAATGTTCTTTTCTTCACAAAAATATCAGTTTTTAACTGCCTGATAATAATTTCTTTTGTTCCATTAAAGGATGCAAGGGAAAGAAACACTAGAACTGGAACTCTTAAAATGACTTGCAAAATATAAAATGTATCACTAAAAAAACCCAAAACATTTTTTTTCCCCCAAAGAAAGAAGAAATCTGGAAGAAATCTGCAATTATCACCAATTTTCCTTTTCTTTTCTTTTACCTTTAGGCTTAAACCAATGGTGTTTTATCCCTTCCCAAGGATAAAAAAAGGAGATAAATGCCAGAGGAAGGTGGCTGGAAATGAGAAATTCCTCGGAGCTGCCCTGAACGGGTGGAATTCTGCTCAGCTCCGTTGGTTTCTGAGCTGCACCAATTAGTGCTGGCTGAGGATCCTTCCCCGAGTTTCTCCCCGCTCTGATTTTTTTCTTTAATTGCTCTTTCTGGCTATAATTGTGCAGGAGGCCCATTAATATTCCCCGGTAAATCAGGGATTCACTGGAGCAGCTGCAGGGTCCTGGCCTATTAAGGAGCCCTGAAACTCCTCTTGGAAAGCTCTGCTTGGAGTTATCATTTTAATTTCCATCATTTATGCTGAGATTTTCTCTAATGGAGCATCCACCTCGGGCTGGTTTTGCTTTTTAAGGGACGAGGGAGGGAACTTCAGCCAAAACAATTCAGCAGTTTCGAAGAATGGAGTTAGAAGGAAAAAATTCTCTTGTTTTCCCCAGCCTCGTAATTCCAGCCAACTTTTGTCTAAAATTTGTGACCTCCCCGTGCTTCCCATGGGGCCTGTGGGGGGATTTTATTCCTATTAGAGGGATCCAGATCCTACAGCTCCAGCAGCAGAGTCCTGGCTTCCCCCTGCCCTCGAGGATTCGCCAGTTTGGGGTCTTGAACAGGGAAAATTTGGAGTTAAATCCACTGGGAAAATGGTGGAGCATGGAAATCGGGAACAGAGTTGCAGATATAGGGATATCCACAGGGATTTGGGATCAGGGAAGGGCAGGGGGTGGACACAGAGCTGGTGGGGTGGAAATGGAAAAAGGAATAGAGTTAAAGATACAGGAAAAGCCCAGGGATTTGGGATTGGGAAAAGGGCAGGGGATGGACACAAAGCTGGTGGGGTGGAAATGGAAAAGGGAACAGAGCTAAAGGTACAGGAAAATCTCCAGAGATGTGGGATTGGGAAAGTGGAAGAGGATGGAAACAGAGCTGGTGGTGAGACGTGGTTCCATCCAGGAGCAGCTGCACAAAGGGATTGGGAAGAGGTGCCCTGGGGAAAACTGGAGTGGGAGCAGGGCAGGGGGAGGGAGTATCCAGGGAAAGAGAAGGGTGGGAACAGTGCCAGGGATTAGGGATGCTCCAGGATGGGGGGAGAGAGCAGGGAAGGGGCTGCAGCTTCATTGGAGCATTGAGCAGGAAAATGGGTGAGATTCTCCTAAGTAATAAAGACAGGAGAGGTCCAAGCCCTGCTCCTTTCCTTCTTTTTAGGACTGTTTTCCCTCCTTTTAGGACCATTTCCTCTCTTTTCAGGACCATTTTCTCTCTTTTTAGGACCATTTTCCCTCTTTTTAGGACTGTTTTCCCTCTTTTTAGGACAGCTGGAGATAGGCTGGATGCCACTTCCATGATTCTGTGCTGTTCATCTGCATTTTATTTTGTTATCAGTCAATAAATCCTTGTGTTCACAGCTGGGGCTTGTGAAGCAAAACACTTCAAAGTCATAAAAATAACTATGGGGAAAAAATCATAAAATATGAAGCAATATTTGAGAATTCTGCACTCGGATATTCATGTTTTCCAACAACAAATCTGCTCGCAGAGGATTTTTTTCCAAGAGATGTTGCAATCCGTATTTTTGGCACTCAAAACAAGTGTTCCAGGAACAAAGTCGTTGTGAGCTCCAGCCAGTTTTATCCTCAGATTATAAATGGGAAACTGAGGCCTGGGGATGGTGAGCTCCCCATAGTCCATGAGCCCAGAATTCCCACTGTTATCCCAATAAAACCAGTTTAAACTGAATAAAACTCCCCAGCAGAGCTGAGCACTGCCTTTTATCTCCCATCAGATGCTAAAAGTCTTTTTTCAAACCCATTCCATCCCAAATCCATCCCCTGCTCCTGCTTCACTTGGGGAGAAATGGGAACTCTCACTGTTAGAGGAGGAAATTGCTTTCCCTTTTGTTAGGAATAATTAGGAATGCAATTTATCCCCCTTTCCCTTAATTGCGAGTGCAGGAGGATCCATTAGCCTCGTTAAATATTTATTGTTCCAGCCTAGGTAGGAAGGAGCACAGCCCTGGAAGTGCAGCCTTGGAAATCCATCCCTGTTTTCCAGGGTAATAATTTCATCTCGGATCACTTTCCCCACTCAACCCACAGCACAAATCCACTGGGATTTTATAAACTTTTACTGCTACTGGCTTTGGGGCTGCAAAAACCTGGAATTCCAGCCTCTTGGCCCGGAGATCAAGAGTGAAACTGAAGTGGGGAAGATCCCCGTGCAAGGCTGGGGTTTCTATTGTGGGGTTGTCTATAAATCAGGGATGATTTAATGTCCATCCTCTCGTTCCCGTCTGGAGTTTGCGGTGGAGCCATCCAGAACTGGAGTCATGTGTGAAATATTTCTGCCCATCTGCTCCAACAGGAGAGGAACAGCTCTTCCAAGAGCTGCTTTTGTCCATAATAAACCTCCAGGGAAAGCCCAGCAGATGTGGAGGGTGGGTGCTCCACGCAGACCTTCGGCCACGTCCCGCATTGTTCGCCCGGGACCTCGGCCCCGAGGAGGATTCCCAGAATTCTTGGATCGCATCAGCTTGGAGCAACTGAGAAAACATCTTGGGCTGTTTGACCCGTTGGGTCGTGAAAATAAATATTTGGAAGGAAGGAATTTCTGTGGGCTATTTCCCAAATCCGAGGGTTTGTGTGTCGCTCTGGCTCACGAGGTGACAGGTGTGCCGTGTCCAGGGTAGGGGACATGGGGACAGGACCACTGGGGGCTTTTTTAGCAGTTGCTGTTCCTCGAGAGGAGCTCCAGGGCACAGAGATTGGGGTCACCCAGGGAGAGAATTTCTCCTATTTGAGAATGAGGAGAAGGAGGGAATTTTGTGGATGAAGCACTGATTGTTGCTGCAGTGATGCCTTGGGAAGGCTGAGCTGGAACAGAGAGTGGACAGAGCTGGAGAATAAAGCAGGGATTTATTGAAAGGCCTCCAGGATCCACCTTGGGAAGGTGGCCAGGGCTTGTGGCAGGTGGCCTTGAGCCTGGCCAGGGCTGCACCCAAGGTGGACCCAAAATAGTCACAAAATGGACCCAAAATGGACCCAAAATGGTCACAAAATGGTCATAAAATGGTCAAAAAATGGCTGACTGGTCACAAGGTCTCAACTTTTATAAGTTTTGCTCCATTTGCACATTGGGGTTGAATTGTCCCATTCCAGCCCCAGGCTGTGAGGTCCCATCCTTCTTGTCCCTCCCTCCAGCCCACCCTTGTTTGTGCTTTGGGGCTGAAAGTTGTCCTTGGTGTGCAGCAGGAGAAGGATTTGTTTTGTGTCCCTGCTGTGTGCAGAGCTGAGTGACACTGACTGTGAGCTCAGAGCTGCACCCCTGGGCACCACAGAACCTGAAATACATGGGAGACAAAACTCCAGGCATCAGCAGGAGCTCACAGCGATGTGACCCCACAAAAACAACATTTCTGTGGGGCTGGGTTGGGTTCAGAGCCAGATCCTGCTGGCAGGGCCTGGAGAGCTCTGCTTGGCCACCCTGAGGGTGTCCTGCTGCCCAGCCCACGGCTCTCTGCTGTGCAAAGGGATCTTTCCCAGGATCATTTCCAAATTCCCCCTCTCCTCATCCCTGGCAGGGGCAGTTGATTGTCAATGAAAATAAAGTGTCAGGATTCTGCACATGGCAGGGACCCAGGGCTGGATCCTCCTGGTCAGAGGAGACAGGAACAAACAGCACTGAGGGGGGGGGAGGAGGAGGAGGAGGAGGAAGAGAGGAAAAGGAAAGGAAAAGGAGAAGAAAAGAGAAAAAGGAGAGAAAAGTGAAGGAGAAGAAGACAAAAGTGAGGAAGAGGCATGGGAAGAGGCATAAGAAGAGGAAGGGAAAGGGGAAGAGGAAGGGGAAGAGGAAGGGGAAGAGGAAGGCACATCTGGAGGCCCCAGCAGTGCTGGAGTTTTGTCCTGATGGATTCTGTGTGTCCAGAGTGAGAAACGCTCCATCGTGATGGACCTGGGGGCTCTGTGGCTGAGGGAATCAAAGGGTGAGAGGAGGACAAGGGCAAATCTCCTCCCTTGGGGTGACTCTCTGGGCTGGGCAGTCATGGGGTGAAACTGGGAACTCAGAAACACAGGAATGGGGGAACACATCTGCTCCTTCTCTGGATGAGACAGGACAGGCAGGAATCACCAACCTGCAGAGCTCAGGGCAGCCCCAGAGCAAAGCTGGGCCTTCCCCCTGTCCCTGTCCCAGCGTGGGCAGGATGGAGGGGCAAGAACAGCACACTTTGGGAATGGAAAGGCTCTCTGGAATGAAAAGTGCTCTCACTGCTCTGTTTCCTCTGGCAGTGAAGGCAGAATCCTTACAAAACCTGAGAAATCCTGACAAACCCTGACAAACCCCTACAAAACTTGAAAAACCCCTACAAACCACGAAAAACCCCTACAAACCCCTACAAACTCCTACAAACCACTGCAGATGCTGACAAACCTCTACAAACCCCTACAAAACCTGAAAAACCCCTACAAACCCAAAAAAACCCTACAAACCACTGCAGACCCTGACAAACCTCTACAAACCCCTACAAAACCTGAAAAATCCTAAAAAACGCTGAAAAACCCCTACAAACCCTGACAAACCTCTACAGACCCCTACAAACCTGGAAAAAAAAACTGAAAAAGCCCTACAAACCCCAAGAAACCTGGAAAAACTCTGAAAATCCCTGACAAACCCTTTCAAACCCCTACAAACCCCGAGCTCTTCTCCATAAATGAACAGGGGGTGTTCTCCTGGGGTCACATTTACTGCTCAGTAGGTGTGAGGGCCAGAAAAAGGGGAAGGAAACCCCTGGGCTCTTGACAGCTCCGGGTTCAGGTTTTCCAAGGTTTCCTTTCCAAACCCCCGCTCTGCACGCAACACTCAGGGTTATTCCATCAATCTCCCAACACCTGAGGCAGCTGGGCCCAGAAATTCTGGGAGAATTTGCAATTCCAGGTGGAATCGTGGGAGAATCAGGAACTGTTCCCTCACCCACATGAAGCCAGAGCAAGGTTTCCGTTGCTGCCACATTTAGAGGAGGTGTTTGCTGTCCCCTGGCTCTGCCCAAGTTGTGTTTTTGGTTTAAACCCCTTTTTAAAGGGTTTAAAACTGGACTTTCAAACCTGCTCTTGGCTCTGCTGTCCAGAGGTTTTATCCTCAGATTACAAATGGGAAACTGATGGGGATAGGGAGTTCCCCATGGTCCATGAGCCCAGAATTCCTGCTGTTATCCCAGTAAAACCAGTTTAAACTGGATAAAACTCTCCAGCAGAGGTAAGAGCTGCCTTTTATCTCCCATCAGATGCTAAAAGTCCTCTTTCAAACCCATTCCATTCCAGATGCATTCCCTGCTCCAATTTCACCACATGAGAGCACATGGAGCCTTCTTTGCCCCAGGGTCACTGTGGGCTTGGAATTCTCTCCCAGCCTGACCCGGGATGTTTGGGAAGTGTGAGTTCATCCTTCTGTGTCTGTTTAAGGGGGAAATGGCAAATGCTCCTGTCTGGGATTGTTGTGCTCTTTGCCTTTGGAAGGGCAGGAACTCAACCTGGCATGGGGAGGGTTTTGTAGTCATGGAATGGTTTGGGTTGGGAAAGGAACTGAAATCCTCCCAGTGCCACCCCAGTGCCATGGCAGGGACCCCTCCCAGTGTCCCAGTGTCCAGCCTGGCCTTGGGCACTGCCAGGGATCCAGGGGCAGCCACAGCTGCTCTGGCAATTCCAGCCCAGCCCCTGCCCACCCTGCCAGGGAACAATTCCCAGTTCCCAATCTCCCATCCAGCCCTGCCCTCTGGCAGTGGGAAGCCATTCCCTGGCTCCTGTCCCTGCAGCCCTTGTCCCCAGTCCCTCTGCAGCTCTCCTGGAGCCCCTTTAGGCCCTGCCAGGGGCTCGGAGCTCTCCCTGGAGCTTCTCCTCTCCAGGGGAGCACCCCCAGCTCTCCCAGCCTGGCTCCAGAGGGGCTCCAGCCCTGCAGCAGCTCCATGGAAAGGACATTTCCCGGTACAAAGCAGTGACCCCCGATGTGCAGAAGGATTTGGAGACAAAATCCCCCACAGTGGGGTTGAGACTTCAACTTCCAGGGTTGTTGAAGATGTGAAAGGATCCACCGGACTGCTGCCAAGCTCAGGGAAAAGCAGCAATCCTGGAGGCAGTGAGGGCTGGGCTAGCCCAGCTGGAAAGAGTCACCTGGAGGAGGAATATCTCATGTTGGGCTCTGAGCAGTTTCCCGAGTTGCCAGAAGGATTCAGTGTCTGGAGTCACATCAGGACAGCAGCCCTGGCGGCTTTGTTTGCAGCTCCAGCAGGAAACTTCCACTTTCGCCCTGCTGATTTCACTGCT
Organism: Sylvia borin; assembly: GCA_014839755.1. Taxonomy (NCBI): domain Eukaryota; kingdom Metazoa; phylum Chordata; class Aves; order Passeriformes; family Sylviidae; genus Sylvia; species Sylvia borin. Next base: position 809,345 of record CM025981.1, on the reverse strand, counting down.
GCTCCCCTCACCCGCAGGATACGGAGCCTCACACTGGAGGTGTTTGCAGATGAGAGATAACAACTGTCGGAAAATTAAATTAGGAGTGCTTAGAAAGTGTTCTGGGAGCTGCCGAGCCAAGCCAGCTGTGCCTGCCACACCTGGGGAGCGCAGTGGGAGCTGATAAAATCTTGCTGTTTCACCCAGCAACAGGACCTGGAGGGAAATTGTCACCTGGCCAGGGAGGAGGAAGCGGCCCCTGGAGCCAGGGGAAAGCAGGGGCAGGTTCCAGGAGGTGTTTGATGTGTGTTTGCAGTGCGTGCGCCAACAGCCCTGCTCCCAAAAAAGCTCTGCCTCCTCGTGCTCTGTTTGGATCCGCGGGTCAGGAGCAGGGGACCGGGACTGAGGGGCCCCGATGCTCTGCCGGGTTCCCCCTCCCCAAACCAGGTGGGGACAGGGAGAAACTGCCCATAGACAGACACATCCCAAAAGACACCAGCCCCTGATGGTTCCTCAGGACAGGCTGCAGAAGCAGCAGGGAATTCTGCTCCTGCCCCAGCTCACCCCCAGCACGGGCAGCAGGACGAGAGAGGGGATCCCTCCTCTGCCCCACTCAGGTGAGACCCACCTGCAGAGCTGCCCAACATCAGGAGGACCTGGAGCTACTGGAGAGAGCCCAGAGGAGCCCCCGGAGCTGCTCCAGGGCTGGAGCCCCTCCGGAGCCAGGCTGGGAGAGCTGGGGGTGCTCCCCTGGAGAGGAGAAGCTCCAGGGAGAGCTCCGAGCCCCTGGCAGGGCCTAAAGGGGCTCCAGGAGAGCTGCAGAGGGACTGGGGACAAGGGCTGCAGGGACAGGAGCCAGGGAATGGCTTCCCACTGCCAGAGGGCAGGGCTGGATGGGAGATTGGGAACTGGGAATTGTTCCCTGGCAGGGTGGGCAGGGGCTGGGCTGGAATTGCCAGAGCAGCTGTGGCTGCCCCTGGATCCCTGGCAGTGCCCAAGGCCAGGCTGGACACTGGGACACTGGGAGGTGTCCCTGCCATGGCACTGGGGTGGCACTGGGTGGGATTTAAGTTCCCTTTCAACCCAAACCATCCCAGGATTCCGGGATTCACAGGGGCTGTTTTCAGCTCACGCTGCTGGAGTGTGCTGCAGTCCTGTGAGGAGCAGCTGAAGGAGCTGGGAAGGGGCTGAGCCTGGAGAAAAGGAGGCTCAGGGGGGACCTGGTGGCTCTGCACAAGTCCCTGACAGGAGGGGACAGCCGGGGGGGGTCGGGCTGTGCTCCCAGGGAACAGGGACAGGAGGAGAGGGAACGGCCTCAGGGGAGGCTCAGGTTGGACAGCAGCAGGAATTTCCCCATGGAAAGGGGGCTCAGGGCCTGGCAGTGCCCAGGGAGGTTTGGATTTCTCATCCCTGGAGGTGTCCCAGGAATTCCTGGATGTGGCACTCAGGGCTCTGGGGACAAGGTGGTGTCAGATCACAGACTGGATGTGTTGATCCCAAAGGTCTTTTCCAGCTGATTCAGGGATCCTGTGATCCTGTGAGGTCCCTGCTGGCAGCCTGAGGCAAAGCTGAGACACAGCCTGGGCTTTGCTTCCTGACATGGAACACACTGTGCGAGACAGATCCTGGGGGGACTGAGATTCACACATTCCCAAAGAAGATTGCATGGAAGATCCAAGTGAGATGACACTTTAACTGGAAACAACAGCAGCGGAGAAATCAACAATCTCCAGGCCTTGGAGCCTGTTCCTTCATTTCCATCAAATCCAGCGTATTCCTCTTAAACTGTCTGGAGCAGAGCATTGTTTTGTTTGTTGGGGGTTTTTTATCCCAGAAGACACCACAAGCAGTTTCTGGTTCAAATTATGAGGTAATAAAACAAACCCCACCACAGCGCTGTTTGTTACTAATTATGGGACTTATGTTTTGGTGTCAGCAGCTCCCAGCTTCAATCCACTGGCAGCAGTAACAACCCCAAAGCAATTCAGGTCGGATTTTACAAGCCTTTAAACACATTATCTCTGATTCCAGTCAAATCATCACTCCTGGATGATGTTCCTATAAGACACGGTCAGCAGATGTTCCTGAGTGTGAATCCAGCTGTTTTCTCTGCTGATGTATGGACAGATGTGACTTTATCATTAATCTGATCTCATGTCCAGGGATGGGATTTGAATTTTGGGAGGTGGGATAGCAACAGAAATGGACCCAGCAGGGTGTTTGGACAGGAGGTAAGAGCTGGCTCACCTCATATGATGGGAGTGGTGGCATTGAACGCTTCCAAGGATAAAATGCCCTGGAGCCCTCAAGATGGCTTTAGGAGTGGCTACAGAACCCTGCTGGACACTGGACATGGGTCAAAGGGGCCAGATTCTGATGTCTTTATGGAATTATAAAATCATCAAGGTTGGAAAAACCCTCTGAGATCATTGAGTCCAACCTTTAACCCAGCACTGCCAGAGCCAGCAGTGACCACGTCCCCAAGTGCCACATCAGGGGGCTTCTAAATTCCTCCAGGGATGGGCACTCCAAACCTCCCTGGGCACTGCCAGGCCCTGAGCCCCCTTTCCATGGGGAAATTCCTGCTAATTCCACCCTGAGCCTCCCCTGGCCCAGCCCGAGGCCGTTCCCTCTCCTCCTGTCCCTGTTCCCTGGGAGCACAGCCCGACCCCCCCGGCTGTCCCCTCCTGTCAGGGACTTGTGCAGAGCCACCAGGTTCCCCCTGAGCCTCCTTTTCTCCAGGCTCAGCCCCTTCCCAGCTCCCTCAGCCTCTCCTGGGGCTCCAGACCCTTCCCAGCCCCATTCCCTGCCCTGGACATGCTCCAGCCCCTCCAGGTCCTTCTTGTCCTGAGGGGCCCAGAACTGAGCCCAAGGCTGGAGATTCGGGCCTTGGCAGGGCTGGGTTAACAGTTGGACTCGATGATCTCACAGGGATTTTCCGACCTTAATGATTTTATTATTCCAACCACAGACACAAAGGGTTGTGCAGATGGATTTGGGGCTCTGAGGGGCTGCTCAGGGAATGTTGTCCCTGGGGTCACAGACCTTCTGCCAGGAGGATTTGGCTCTGCAGGACGAGACATCTGAAACCCAGCAGCCCATGCTGGGAGGTACCAGGGGACAGAGGATTGGGCCAAATCCTTTTTTTTTTTTTTTATTCCAGAAATGGTCATTGCCATCACTCCGCTCTGGGAAGGTTTAACAATACCAACCTCCCTGCTGTATCCACAATAAAAACTAGCCCACTGATGCTGCCAGAGCCTGTCTGGAAGCCATGGCCTGGTTTCACACCTCGGTTTTCCCTCTTGCATGGCCCCAGTTGCTCCACCAGCCCCCCCACAGCTCCCTGGGGGTTTTTCAAGGCACTCCTTGGGGTAGGAACAGATTTCCTGGAAATCTTCCAGTCCTTGTGGCTGTGGGCACAGGGAGGCCCTGCAGATGTCCCTGTGCAGGGAAAACCTTCCAGCTGCTCCCAGCACACTCCTGCTCCAGGGCCTGGGCTGTCTGAAGGTGGGGACAGTGGGGACACAACCCAAAGGGAAACATTCAAGTTTTCCCTCTCCAGGTTTATCCCTGCCATTGCTGGCAGCCCACAGCACCACAAGCCACCAGCCCTGCCTCCATCTGGCCTGGAAAAGGCTCCTGTTAGCCCAGAATCCTGGGATTTGCTGCCAAGCCCCGAGCGAGGCCAGCTGGTCCTGCTGGGCTGAGCTGCTGGAGCAGAGGAGAGGATGGAGCATCCCTGCCCTGAGCCTTCATCCCTGCCCTGAGCCTTCATCCCTATCCTGAGCCTCCATCCCTGCCCTGAGCCTTCATCCCTGCCCTGAGCCTTCATCCCTATCCTGAGCCTTCATCCTGGTGAGAAGGGAAGGGAAGGGAAGGGAAGGGAAGGGAAGGGAAGGGAAGGGAAGGGAAGGGAAGGGAAGGGAAGGGAAGGGAAGGGAAGGGAAGGGAAGGGAAGGGAAGGGAAGGGAAGGGAAGGGAAGGGAAGGCCACGTGTTTGCCATTAGGCAGCCTCAGCCTTTCCAGGGCTGGATCCACAGATCCCAGGGAAGCAGAGCTGCCAACAGCATCACCAGGAATGAGTTCAGCCCCCTCTGGCAGCCAAGTCTGGCTGGCTCAGGAGGGTTCCTTGGCTCTCCAGCTCTGTGCTGGTGGTTTGAAGGAGCTGAGCAGCTCTGCAGGGAGCTGATGTGCTGCTGGCTCCCAGCCTTCACTGGGGGCTTGGAAACTCTCAGGATGGGCCCCTCAGGACAGATCCTGGGGGATTTTATTTGCAATAAAAAACCCCATCCTTGGTGCTCAGTGTTCAGGATAAAACCTCTCTTTTCTGGGAGCTGAGCTCAAGGGTTTTATTTGCTGAGGGAAAAGGCACCTTCTATGGAAATAATGTTTTCTGCTGGGAAGATAAGAAGTGATTTCAGGTCAGGAAAGTGTTTAGGTGGAAAATTCCTCCCCGGTTGGAAAGGTTCCCCTGGTCTCCCTGGAGACTGGGCCGAGTTGGGAAGGGAAAAGGAGCAGCAGAGATTTGAACTCAGCTCTAAAAGAGGCTCCCAAAGCAGAGCAGCTCCCTCCCCATCGCCCCAGGGGCTTCATGGAAACCCGGATGGCTCCGGAGCAGCAGATTGCACGTGGGAAGAGCAGGATGGGGAGAGGAAGATAAATGTGGAGATGGACTGTGGAGACACACAGCGAGCTGTCGGTTCATCTTCTGGCAAAACAGCTCCCTGCTTTCTTCCCTGTCCTTTCCACGGTGGGAGTTTGGCCCAGGGTGACCAAAAAGAGGTCATGTGGCACATGACAGAGCAAAATCTCCTTTACAGGGACCCTGTGCACAACCGAGATTGTTTTCTGTCACACCTGCTATTCCAGGGCAGCTGACAGGGAATAGGAAGCTGAAAAAAGCCCCTCAAATCCATGTTTTCTCCCCATTTTCTGTGCAGGAGCAGAGTCTACTGCAGAGCTCTGAGGAACAGGGAGGAGCTGTTCCCATCTCACTGTTCCTTCCCACTGCCCTGGGGAGAATAAGGATTTTTAGGGAGATGTGCCCTGGTTTGGGGCATGAAGGTGCTCCAGTGCCTCCTCCCACAGGAGCAGGACTGTCCCCATCCCCAGAGGTGCCTGAGACCTCCAGTCATGAGCCTCCCACCTTCTCTGAGACTCCACAGCTTCTCCTCACCACTGAGCAGCAGTGGAGGTTCCAGAATCTCTTCCCAAAATTGCCTAAGGAAGAATAAATTCGGTTTTGCTGGTTCATGGACAACCATTGGCCTTGTTGGTCGTGTCCTGAGAGCCACCTGTGCACTGGCTGGGACAGCCTGGCTGCCACCACCACCAGAGAGCTGCTGAGCTGCCCAGGGGAGCAGGAGAGCCTGGGGGAAATGTCTGGGGAACTCGAGAGCCACAGACATGGATGAAAAGGAGATTTTCTGGAGCAAGCCCAGAGCCTGGAAGGCAGGAGGAGGCCTGGGAAGGACATGGTGGCCCTGGGAGGAACCATGGCACTGCCCACACAAACAGCGGGGTCTCAGCAAGTTTGTCCCAGAGGTGGAGCACAGCATCCCCTCCCCAGGTCCTGCCAGCTCCTGGAAATGCTCCAAATCCGGCCCTGTTTGTGCCTTATCCATGTCTGGGGCTTTCCCCACATCCATCCCCCCTGGACGGGAGGGATGGGTCACTCGTCCCGTGTCAGTGTCCGTGTCTGAGCTGCTGGAAGAAAGTTCCTGCTGGGGTCCCTGGAGACAGGCTGATGTTTTATATCCATGCACAACTGCCCACATCCAAGGGTGTGTCCGTGTCCATGGATGTGTGTCCGTGTTTATGGATGTGTGTCCGTGTCCGTGGATGTGTGTCCGTGTCCGTGGATGTGTGTCCGTGTCCATGGATGTGTGTCTGTGTTTACGGATGTGTGTCCACATTTCAGGATGTGTGTCCATGTTTATGGATGTGTATCTGTGCCCATGGATATGTGTCCGTGTTCATGGATGTGTTTCCATGTCCATGGATGTGTGTCCGTGTCCATGGATGTGTGTCCCTGTTCATGGATGTGTGTCCCTGTTCATGGATGTGTGTCCGTGTCCATGGATGTGTGTCCATGTTTATGGATGTGTGTCTGTGTCCATGGATGTGTGTCCGTGTCCATGGATGTGTGTCCACGTTCATGGATGTGTGTCCCTGTCCATGGATGTGTGTCCGTGTTTATGGATGTGTGTTTGTGTCCATGGATGTGTGTCCGTGTCCATGGATGTGTGTCCATGCCCATGGATGTGTGTTTGTGTCCATGGATGTGTGTCCGTGCCCATGGATGTGTGTCCATGTCCATGGATGTGTGTCCGTGTTTATGGATGTGTGTCCATGTCCATGGATGTGTGTCCGTGTTTATGGATGTGTGTCTGTGTCCATGGATGTGTGTCCATGTCCATGGATGTGTGTCCGTGTTTATGGATGTGTGTCCACGTCCATGGATGTGTTTTCACTGCTCTCTCCAGAGGTCTCTCCCCTGACCTCTGGTTCCCAGGAACATCCCCCAGACCTCCTTGGATTCTCTCTGGGGACAGGGACGTTCCTCACTGCTCCAGAGATTTCCAACACGTTCCATTTGCAGGAACCCACATTCCTTGGGGTTGTTTTTAACTTCTCCCGAGGGACACTCATGGAATTGGGGTCTGGGACCGTCAGTGTGTCATGGAGCACCTCCCTCCTGTCCACAGGAGTTGTCAGGAGATCTCCAGGCTGCTCCTTCCCCTGCAGTGTCCGTGGTCAATCCCTGCCTTGGACACCAGGATTGCTGGAATTTCAATTCCCATTCCAGCCAGTTCTCCCAGGCTCTGCTGAACATCCATGGCTGGGTGTCCTCCATGCTGGACCTTCAAAACTGTGGGGGCAAATTAGATTTATTGGGAATGTGAAAGGAGAGGTGTTTGGGACATAAGGAATTCCTGCATGTCCTAGAACCCCTGAAGATGTGGTGGGACAGAATATTTTAGGGCAAGTTTTGGAGCGTTCCAGCTTCCTCCTGGTTCAGATCATTCAGAATCACATTGAGGCTGGAAAAGTCATTCCAAGGTCATCAAGTCCAACCTCTGAATGCCATTCCCACTGAACCATGGCGTGGAGTGTGTGCTCGGGTTTTGAACACTTCCAGGGAATGTGACTCCACTTCTTCCCTGGATAAAGGAACTGTCAGGACCGTGACCCAGGAGAGGGTCCCAAAACAACTTGTGAGCTGTGCCACCAAAATCCCCCTTCTCTGCCCCATTCTTCACCCTCAGCAGGAGAACAGGGCCAGGAAGAGCTCAAAGAAGCAAATTATCAGGATAAAACGGGAAAGGGAAGGAAAAAAACAGGTTCTGCCCATCAGAGCTTGGTACAGAAGGGTCTCCTGTAACAGTGATTCCCAGAACTGGGATCCCAGAGGCTCCATGATCCTGGTGAGGCTGAGCCCTGCATCCCACGGGTACTGGAGAAACCTCCCTGACTCCCGGCCAGCTCTCCAAGCTTTTTATTGCCTGGAAAGGGTCGGGACATTTTGGAGTGGAGAAAAGGCCACCAAAGCCCACAGTGTGGGGATCACCCAGCCCTTCCCGGGGCTCCCAGCACAGCCCCCTGAAGGAAAAGCAGGAAAACAATGAGGTGAAGGTGAGATCTGCAGCAGGGAAAGGTAATGTTCCCTTTTTTTCTGCTGTTCTACAAATCATTTCCCCACTCCATCCCCCTGGCAGGTGAGGAGATGACTTTCATTGTCCCGCTGTGACAGTGCCGTGACAGCTCTGCTGGGAGAGGATGGAGGGGAGGCAGGGGTGGCTCACAAACATCCGTAGATTAAATAGGAGAGAGAGAAAAAATCAGTTTTTCCACATTTTTCCACTGTCCATGGCCAAACTCCGAGCTGTGGTTAAAAGCCAGGCTTTATTTTTCAGCTCTATAATTTGATTTAATAAAAAAACCTCTTTCTTTCTTCCCCTCAAACATTGCCTCTTTCATTATCTCTTCCTCAATAAAGCACGCCTTGGTGGAATTTCAGGATAATTATTGGCTGCTTTATTCCTTCTAAGCACTGCTCAATCACAGGAGTCCCACAGTCAGTGACAAACACATCCTTAAGGATGGAAGGGGCTTTATTTAAAGCAAAGATATGATTCACACTCCGTTTTTATATTCCAAGTGCTTCAGCACATGGAAATACGTGGGGAACAAAGATCCTGCAGCCAGATTTCCTCAGAAGCGAAAAGAAAAGGGCAAAAGAGTGAAATTATTTTGATTTTAACTTGAAATAGACCATAGGAAAGCCTGGCAGGTTGTCTTTGTGCTGTCAGGATGGACAGTCCAGCCGTGGGAGTTCTTCTGAGGGATTCGGGGTGTTCCTGGGAACAGCTCAGGGATTCGAGGAATTCTTGGGATAGGGGAACAGCTCAGGGATTCAGGATATCCCTGGGAACAGCTCAGGGATTCAGGGTGTTCCCAGGAAGGGGAATAGCTCAGCTGTGGTCACATCCACCCTCCTTTCCCAGTGTTCACAGCTGCAAATGACCTCCAGCGATCCCTCCTGCTCCCTTGCATCATTTTTCAAAATCCTATTCGGATCCGTCTCATCCTCACTGAAAAGCGATGCCAGGCAGGAATATTGGATCTGGTGCTGCTGGTCTGTGGCTGCTGCTCAGAGCCCCAGGAGGATCCTTCTGAGGTTGGACCTTGTGATTTGCTTCACTGAGACCGTGCCTTTGGAAAAGGGAAAGAGTCACGGATTCACAGGATTTAGGGTTGAAAGGGATCTCAAATCCACCCCATCCCACCCCAGTGCCATGGCAGGGACACCTCCCAGTGTCCCAGTGTCCAGCCTGGCCTTGGGCACTGCCAGGGATCCAGGGGCAGCCACAGCTGCTCTGGCAATTCCAGCCCAGCCCCTGCCCACCCTGCCAGGGAACAATTCCCAGTTCCCGGTCTCCCACCCAGCCCTGCCCTCTGGGACAAATCCAGCAGAGCACACGGAGCTCAGCAGCGCTGGGGTCAGAGCCGATCACACACCGAGCCTGAGTCACACCTGATCAGCTGCCACGAGAGACAAACGACACTCGGGGACCTGTAAACAGCAGAATCGCTGGGAGACACAGGAAGGCACCGGGCTGCTCCACACTGGGTGCTGGGGACATGCCCGAGGCACCCTCGGAGCTGGGAATGTCCCTGCAGGGAGGGGACAGGAGGACACGGCTCCAGCTGCAGAGGGTTTGCCTGAGGAGGGTGCAGCATCCCCGGGGCTGCAGGGATTTAACTCTTCTCTGCAGGATTTAACGCCCAGAGAGGGAAAAGTCTGTCAGGAGTGATTTATTTGGGGTCACCCCAGAGAGAGCTCCAGAGAGAGCCAGAGCCGCTCGTTTATTTTTGATAGCCCCGTGACATCCTCGGAGCAGGGCTGTGAGAGCGGGGGAGCAGCTGCTGTCCCCGGGGAGCCGCGGGGACAGGACCCGGCACCCCGAGCACTGAGGAGACTCTTCCAGCACATTCCTTCCCCCTCTCACGTCCCTCTGTGAAACATCCACCTTTCCCCTACCTTCTCCTCAGCCTGTATCTCCTGGAGAAAGGTGTTTCTGCTCCTTTGGCAGCCGCCCGGCAGCGCGAACGCGGAGCCGTGCTCGCCCCTCTGCCCGCACCCACGGGCGCTGCTCGCCGTCCGCTGAGCCTCACTCCTGCAGCCCCAGCTGGTCGGCCGTGGGTGGGGAGGCACCCCCAGCACCCCCAGAGCCCTGCCCGGGGCTGCAGCAGGAGGGGATGGAGGCTGCGACACCGAGAGTGTCACCCTGCTGCTGTCACTCAGCCCCCGCAGCCTCGGGCATCCCTCGGGCTCCGGGCCGCGGAGCTCTGGGGGCTTCGGTGGCGTCTCACACACAAATCTGTGTTTGCAGGGGTTTAAGGAATTTGGCAGAGAGTTCTCCTCCCCCGGAATCCGGGAGGAAAAGCGATGTGGCACCGAGGGAGAGGGGCAGAGCTGGTCACCCCAGGAGGGAGCCTGGGCACCCCTGAGCGGGGCCAGGGGCCGGGAGCTCGGGGCACTCCTGCCAGGGGAGAACCAACACTCGGCTCTCCTCAGTTCCCAGCGTTTTCCACCAGAAGCAACAAAACGAAGCCTGTAAATCCTCCAGCCCTTTGGTGCCTGAGCCCTTAAATCCTGCAGATCCCGGCTGCAGCCTTGCAGGAGCAGCAACTGCAGCAGCACCAAGGACCCCAGGAGGGCACAGCCCAGAGTTTTCCCTCTCCAGCCCGTCCCGGGAGGATGTCAGGGCACAAAGGGGATTTCAGGTCCCTTCCCACCCAAACCCTTCTGTGACTCTGATTCTGTGATTTTGTGATTGACTCTGTGATCTTTTCATTCTATTTTTCTCAGATTTGGAGGCTGGGATGGGACTGCAGCCCTGTGCAGAGGTGACCCCACATGTTCAGTGAAGGGTTCAGTGCATTCCCAGCCCTCCAGCGTGAGGCACACCACAGTGAGGAGTGTCCAGCGTGGCTTCAGGTGCCACAAATACCAGTTTGTCACCAGGCTGAGTCCCTCTGTGACACTCCTCCAGGCTCTTGAACTCCCTTTAATGGGGTACAGACGGCCCTTAACGGGGCTGGGCTGGTGGGATTAGGGGTGAGGTTGGGGTGTGAGGCTTGAAGAGGGGTCAGTGACTGGATTTGAGGGTCACTGTGTCCTTTTAGCCAAAGAGATGGGAAGGGGAGTGGATGGAAGGGGGTGGGGTGGGTTTTTTCGCCACTGTTTTTTGGGGGTACAGCTGCCTCCAGAGGGCTCTGGGGACAGAGACAGGACTGGAGGCCACCAGGAGCTTTATTTCAGAGGCTTTGCAGGTCACTGAGAGGGGTGGGGAAAGGCTGGCACAGGTGGCTGCCATGTGACAGCTCTGCTGCCATTTGGGGACAAACCCCAGGGCTCATGGGGCCACCTCCGTCCCTGCAGAGCCTCTCCCAGCCCAGAGGGGACAGTGGCACCTGGATGACCCCACCCTGTCCCCTCCCCAGACACCAACAGCGACAGCACAGGGGACCACCAGGGGACCCCAGGGGACCACCGAGAGCCACGTGGGGACCACCAAGGGCCACCTGGGGACCAGCCTGTCCTCGCTGCCACATCTCCAGCTGCATCCATCATGGAATCACTTATCCTGGAAAATCCATCCAGCCCATCCACGACACCCCACGAATGCCCCGCTGCCACGAGACGGGGAATTTCTGCCTCTGAGCCCCTTGGGGAGGAGCTGTTTGTGTCTGGCACCGAAATTCCCCGCTGGAATTGGCGCCCAAGGGAAGGGAATGTTCACAGCGCTGCATTCAGTCCCCCGCTGTCCCCTGCGCAGGGATTGTCCCTCCCGCGGGACGTGGGGCCCGGCACATCCCGCCGGGAAGGACAGAGACAATGAGTCAGGGAGGAAAAGAGGAGGAGGGAGGCAGCTCCTGAAAAGCCCTGGTTGTTACAGGGAGGTGGGGGAAGAAAAGAAGGGGGAAAAGAGAGAAAAACAGCCCAGCTCTTGTTGGAGCCCTGGAGGCTGAAAATTTCAGGTTTTCTGTGCTGAAAAACACTGACCCTCAGCAGACACTGCATTTGACCTGAGGCCGTGGAACAGGCTCCCGAAATGCAGTGATGGCCCTGGGGGGGGGGCGTGTGGTTTGAAGAGTATTATGTGATCTCACAGGGTGAAAAACTGAGATTTAGGGGTTTAGTTTATAGTAGTATAATGTGAAGCAATATGGAGGATTTGGGGCATTGTCAAGGTCCTTCTTCATCTTCTTGGTTTCAGATGGGTGAGAAAAGTCCACACTGCAGGCCTTGGATGGTCATTATTGGGTCAGAAATATAAATAATATAGGTGTCACCTCGTTATTGGGTAATTAGTGCTTAAATTACCTTGGAAAGAGTCAGAGGGACTCCATTTCACCTCTACTAGTTAGAGCTCACGGCTCATGAGGCTGCAATATTAATAAATAAAGAATTAATAAACACCGAGTCCCAACACAACACTGTGACTCCCTTGTGTTAATCCCAGCTCTGACACAAAGAATCTTTTCTCTGTGACATGAAACCATCAAGCTGCAGTGCAGAAGAGGGTTAGGGTCAGGGTTAGGGTCAGGGTTAGGGTCAGGGTTAGGGGTTAGGGTCAGGGCCAGGGTCAGGGTGAGGGTCATAGGATTTGGGTTAGGGTTAGGGGTTAGGGTTAGGGTTAGGGTTAGGGTTAGGGTTAGGGTTAGGGTTTGGGTAAGGATCAGGGTCAGGGTCAGGGTCAGGGTCAGGGTCAGGGTCAGGGCCAGGGTCAGGGTCAGGGTCAGGGTCAGGGTCAGGGGTAGGGTCAGGGGTAGGGTCAGGGTCATAGGATTTGGGTTAGGGTTAGGGTCAGGGTTAGGGTCAGGGGTAGGGTCAGGGTCATAGGATTTGGGTTAGGGTTAGGGGTAGGGTTTGGGTCAGGGTCAGGGTTAGGGTCAGGGTTAGGGTCAGGGTCAGGGTCAGGGTCAGGGTCAGGGTCAGGGGTAGGGTTAGTGGTAGGGGTGGGGTTTGGGGTTAGGATTAGGGTTAGGGACGTGAGGTTAGCCTGTCCTTCCCAAGGCTTTCTCTGGAGCCCATCCCATGGGTTTCCCATCTGCTGGGCCCTACGTGCCGCGGGAGGGATGCTCCTGGCACAGGAATCTCCGGGATCTGGGATGAGTCCTTGCCAGGCTGGGACAGTCATGTATCCCAGGGGTTTGCTGTTGTCTGCAGCAGCTGGAGCTGTCGGATCCCTGTAACGGCAATAAAACCATTCTGCAGGTCCCCATGGGAAGCACGGGGAGGAATTTTTGGGAGGGAAGCCAGAAAAAAGGGGGGAAATGGAATCCAGTGAGCCAGAGGTCTGTCAGAAACGTTTCCAGTCCTCACTCAGCCCCCAGGGATCTTCGGATCTGGGGGGCTCCAGGCCTCTTTCCTTGAGCCAAATGAGGGAATTCTGGAGGATTTATGGCCCCTATCCAAGGGAAAATGACAATGGATGGGTTGTGTCAGGATGAGAAGCACGACAGCTTTGAGGTGTGGGCTGGAGAAATGCCCCCTGAGAGCAGCCTGCTGGGGCCCACCAGGAGCAGCCCCAGGAGCAGCCCCGGAGCAGCCTGGGACTTTGTGGGATTTAGCTGGATGGGGTTTGGCTGGAAATGGGAAAGGAGCGTTACAAAAACCTCTTGGAAAGCCTGGGAATGCAGGTCCCTGCTGTCCAGGAGGGATAAGGATGGGATTCACTGCAGGGGGGACGGAGCAATGTGGGGTGACCCCATGTGCTGAGGGGCTCTGGAGTGCCCAGTACGTCCCTGCTCCCCCAAATCATGGTACAGGACTGGGACATGGGATTGGGATAAGGGACTGGGATATGGGACTGGGATATGGGACTGGGGTAAAGGACTGGGATATGGGACTGGGATATGGGACTGGGATATGGGACTGGGGTAAAGGACTGGGATATGGGACTGGGATATGGGACTGGGGTAAAGGACTGGGACACAGGACTGGGATAAAGGACTGGGATAAGGGACTGGGACACGGGACTGGGATATGGGACTGGGATATGGGATTTGGATAAAGGACTGGGATATGGGACTGGGATACGGGACTGGGATAAAGGACTGGGATAAGGGACTGGGATATGGGATTTGGATAAAGGACTGGGATATGGGACTGGGATATGGGACTGGGATAAAGGACTGGGATATAGGATTGGGATACAGGATTTTGATGCAAGACTGGGATCCTTGCACAGCTCAGGATGTGACTGTGATATCAGATTGGAATATGGAATTGGGATACAGGACTGGGATATGGGATAGTGATTTGGGATTGGGATTTGAGATTGGGATCCGGGTTTCTCTGAGCACACATAATCCAGTCTGGAGAGGTGGATGAGGTCACCGCCAGAGTGACAGCGGGGTGGGGACAGCAGCAGGACATGGTGTCCCCACAAGGACAGCCCCGCTGCCCCCCACAGCCCCAGGGCCACGGCTCACCCTGGCTGGGAACACGCTGCAAACACCAACACGGCCCTGCTTTATTTCCTGTTTTATTAAACACCAGTTTAGGGGGTTTATCCCCAAGATCTCCTGCCGGGCTGCAGGGCCTGGAGCACGTTCAGGAGCCTGTGCTGGAGCTGGAGTGGGGTTAGCTGGGGCGAGGCTGCTGCTGCCTCGGGAGCTGCTGCAGATACAGATACAGCCTGTTCCCACTCCCAGCACAGATATTTATAGATACAGATGTTCCTCCAGCAGCAGGGTTCAAGCTGGAGGTTTTAATTTTATTTTTTTTTCCTCCCTGTCTTCCTTCCCATCCCTCCTTTGCTCTTCAAAGCGGTGCTGGAGGGAAAGACAGCAGCTCCGAGAGCAGCGGGGAGGATGAGGAGTCAATCCCTGCTGCAGGGGGTGCAAATGAAGGCTTTAAGTGGGTTGAGGTGTCCCCGTGTCCCTGTGCAGGGCCGGGGGCTCCTTCTCAGAACCCCCAAAGCATCCCCGGGATCAGGGCCGGGTTTGGGGCGGGACCTGCCTCCGGAGCGCCCCAGGGAGCGATTCCAGCCGCTGAGGGATCCCCAGGGAGAGATTCCCGAGGGCAGGAGGGGCTGAGCGCGGGGCAGGGTCCCTGGGGCACCCCCGATGTCTCACAGCCCTCCCCGGCTTGGAACAGCGGCTGCCCGATCCTACAGAACAGAGATGTTTGGGGCTGAGAGGGGCACGGCCCTTTGCTCCCTGCTGCAGGGGGGTTGACCCCTCCGAGGGCTCCCTGTGTCCCCTCCTGTCCCCTCCGAGGGGTCCCTGTGTCCCCTACCCGCTGTCCCCTCCGAGGGCTCCCTGTGTCCCCTCCCCTCCTGTCCTCTCCGAGGGCTCCCTGTGTCCCCTCCCCACTGTCCCCTCGGAGGGGTCCCTGTGTCCCCTGCCCGCTGTCCCCTCCTGTCCTCTCCGAAGGGTCCCTGTGTCCCCTCCCCACTGTCCCCTCCTGTCCCATCCTAGGGGTCCGTGTGTCCCCTGCCCGCTGTCCCCTCCGAGGGGTCCCTGTGTCCCCTCCTGTCCCCTCCCGTCCCCCCGTGCCCAGGGCCGGGCTCAGCCCCGGCGCTGCCGTCACCCCTGCAGCCCCCGCACGGCTCCTCCTCCACTCCAGCCCCTCCAGACAGGGATTTTCCAGCCCAGCTCGGCTCGTTCCTCCCATGCCTTCAACCCCAGCATCTTCCTGCCCCCGGGAACATTTTGGGAAGGAGAAAAGCCCGGCGGAAATCAATCCACCGCCCAGGGGAGCAGCGCCGGGCGTGGCTGCCTGTGCCCCCGAGCGCTCTCCTTGGAGGCTGGGCAAGGGCTCTGCTGCACAATTAATTAATTATCCATGCCCTGTGCTCCGTCTGGGAGGCATTAATGGCTCCAGACGCGGATCGCGGAGCTCGGCGTGGCTCTGTAAACACGCTGCAAGTCCAATTTGGGTTTCCTCGGGTGCCTCATTTAAATGAATTATGTAAACGCTTTCCCCTCCTCTTTTGAGCAGGAGCCAGTCCGGCTGCTGCCCGATGTGTTAATCCCAGGAATAAAATAAAAAACAGGGAGGCCATGCATTAAAGGGAACAAAAGGATGCTGGGGAGCCCCTGGAAGCCCCGGGATCGCCGGGGCCAGGGTGGGACCCAGCCCCGGGTGTCCCCCTTCTCATGGTCCCAAACGCTTGCTGACCCCAGGAGGGTCCTGTGCCCAGCCCCGGCGTTAAATGCAGTTTAATGTGGAGCGCAGTGGTCACAGTCACCTCCTGTGATTGCTGCGTGGCTTTTCTGGGGCTCCCCAATGTCCCACGTTCCCCTCAACCTCCCCATCCATCCCTCTGGGGTGCCCCCAAAGGAGAGCAATTAGAGCAATTAAAGACACGTGGGGAGATAATGAGTGTAGTGGGGTGGTCCCAGCGTGTCCCTGGGCTGATCCTGCTCTCCAGGCTGGAGCTGTGACTCGGGGCAGGGACAGGCAGGGAGGGGACCCAGCCCAGGGCTGTGTTTTCTGCTGAGCTGGAGGTGGCAGATGTTCGCTGATGAATTATTCACCCGGAAAATTATCATGGAAATAGAGTGGGTTGGGTTGGAAGGGATCTTAAAGCTCATCCAGTTTTACTCCTTGCCATGGGCAGGGACACCTCCCAGTGTCCCAGGTGCTCCCAGTGTCCCAGTGTCCAGCCTGGCCTTGGGCACTGCCAGGGATCCAGGGGCAGCCACAGCTGCTCTGGCAATTCCAGCCCAGCCCCTGCCCACCCTGCCAGGGAACAATTCCCAGTTCCCAATCTCCCATCCAGCCCTGCCCTCTGGCAGTGGGAAGCCATTCCCTGGCTCCTGTCCCTGCAGCCCTTGTCCCCAGTCCCTCTGCAGCTCTCCTGGAGCCCCTTTAGGCCCTGCCAGGGGCTCGGAGCTCTCCCTGGAGCTTCTCCTCTCCAGGGGAGCACCCCCAGCTCTCCCAGAAACGCAGCTGCTGCTGCTGCCTGTGGGGACTTTCCCCTTCGGAAGTGACAGGCACCAAACAAAGGATGTTTTTAGTCCCTCATGGCTCGGTGCCGCTGCACCCTCCCAGATCTCCGTGGCACTTTCCCTTTTCCATCAGACCCGAGACACCAAGCCCTGGCTGGGGAATCCCGGGGACATTCTGAGCACCCGGGGTGCCACCTCCAGGGGACATGGGACACTCCTGCCGTGACAGACTGAGCTCAGCGGTGGTGCCCAGCTGGCAGGAGCTGCTTCCCTCCTCCCCTCCTGCAGAAAACAGGACAATGAGACCCAGATACGGATTGTAGTTGCTGAGAAGCAAATGCAGAACAGCCGCAACCTTGTGGAGACTTCAGAACATTCCCAGAGGGGGAACTGGGGTGCTCAGACTGCCCCTGAGTCCCACTCACCTCATGTTTAGTCCTGGGGGGTTTTGTGCCATCAGTCCATCTTTTTTTTTCTTTTCTTTTCTTTTCTTTTCTTTTCTTTTCTTTTCTTTTCTTTTCTTTTCTTTTCTTTTCTTTTCTTTTCTTTTCTTTTCTTTTCTTTTCTTTTCTTTTCTCTTTTCTTTTCTTTTCTCTTTTCTTTTCTTTTCTTTTCTTTTCTTTTCTTTTCTTTTCTTTTCTTTTCTTTTCTTTTCTTTTCTTTTCTTTTCTTTTCTTTTCTTTTCTTTTCTTTTCTTTTCTTATTTTATTTATTCCCATTAAAATTCAGCCAGGAAGGCAGAAGCAGCCAGACTTCTCTGTGTGGAGCTCCTCAGGGTGCCTTGCACAGCTCAGGATGATCGTGGGGAGATCACTCCAGGACAGATGCCACAGGGACCAGGCTGCCATTGGGGTGCTGCTCTGCTGAAACCCCAAATCCAGGCAAGGCCAAGGCAGCACAGCCAGGGTCACCCCCAGTGCCCTGCCTCAGTTTCCTGGGTCCTTTCGGGGTGCACAGATCACGGCATTGGGGTGGACCTGCCAGGGGGTTCCTGAAGAAAACAAGGAGCAAAGAACATTCTCCTGGAAATAAATGATGAAGGGAGGCAGGACAGGAAAATAAATCTGGTGGTCTGATCCTTCCCAGAACCTTCCCTGCAGGGCGAGGGGTGCAGGGACACGGGGACACGGGGACACGGGGACACGGGGACACGGGGACACGGGGTGCAGGATGAAGGGTTAAAGATGAGTGTGCAGGGTGACGGGTGCAGGATGAGGGTTACAGGGAGCAGGATGGGTGCAGGGTGCTGGGTGCAGGATTGAAGTGAGAGTGTGCAGGGTGAGTGCAGGGTGGGAGTCACTGGGTGCAGGGTGAGGGTCACTGGGTGCAGGGTGAGGGTCACTGGGTGCAGGGTGAGGGTCACTGGGTGCAGGGTGAGGGCAGGATCAGTGCCGGGTGCTGGGTCCAGGATTCGTGCAGGGTGCAGGATGAGGATTTCTGGGTGCATGATGGGCATCACTGGGTGCAGGGTAAGGGTCACTGGGTGCCAGATTGGTGCTGGCTGTGGGATAAGGATCAATGGATGCAGAATGGGGGTCACTGGGTGCGGGATGGGGATCACTAGATGCAGGATGGGGATAACTGGCTGTAGGATGACGATCACCGGGTGCGGGACCGGGGCCGGTGCGGGGCGCAGGTGTCGCACCGTGGGCTCGCAGCGCCATCGCGTGGCTGGAGCCGCCCCGCACGGGAACGGGGCGGGATGGGAACGGGAACGGGAACGGGATGAGGGGTGGGATGGGAACGGGGCGGGATGAGGGGTGGGATGGGAACGGGATGAGGGGTGGGATGGGAACGGGAACGGGAACGGGATGAGGGGTGGGATGGGAACGGGAACGGGATGAGGGGTGGGATGGGAACGGGAACGGGGCGGGATGGGAACGGGAACGGGCTGCGGGATGGGAACGGGAACGGGATCGAGGTGCGCCCCAGGACGGGCTGCACAGCCGCGGGGGGACCCAGGGATGGGCTGCACGGTGGGCAGCGGGCACTGCCCGGCCCCGCGGCTGCCGCAGCGCAGGATTCTCCTGCCAGGGAGAGCACCCAGCCGGGGCCACCCCCGGCCCTGTGCCCCCCGGCACCGTGTGTGCCCACCGTGGGGCTGACCCCATCCCCGAGTGCCCCTGGGCATGGTCTGCACCCCACACTGCGCACCCCCTTTGCCCACCACCACCGCAGCCCTCGGGGTGTCACAGGCTGCCTTTGGGGTCCAGCGCTCCAAGTTTCCATGGCCCAAAGTGATGCCGCCCCTGCCTGCACCCCCGGGCAGCCAGCCGTGCCCCCAGCCCGGCGTCGGGTGGGTTTAGAACATCCCACTCCCTCCTCCTCCTCCTCCTCCTCCTCCTGGGCACCCCTCTCCAGGAAAAACTCCAAAGGGACAAATCCACCGCGTTTATTCCAAACTAGACTTTATTAACGAGGCAAAGAGCTGGGGCCGGGCCAGCGCAGCCTGTGGGAAACCTGACCCGTGCTCCGGAGAGGACAGGGACCTGTCCTCCTGCCGGGACAGCCCCGAGGAGCTGGGCCACCATCGGGGCTGGGACGCAGCAGGATCTCTGCCTCTAGCCACAAGTCCCCGGGATTTGTTTTCCTCCAGCCTTGGGGACACAACAGCGGCTGAGTCCTGGGTCCTGGTACCTGGCCAGACCCCGGAGACCCCAAAAGGCACCAGGTCCCGGGGCACCACCAGCTGGTGAGAACCAAACCCTCCCAAGGCACGGCAGTGGTGGAGAGGGTCTGGAGGCACTGCCAAAGGCACTACACAAACACGGAGATGATGAGAGGTCTAAAAACACCCTCAGGTCTCTCTCAGCCCTTAATTTTCTCTGCTTGGCACTTCATCCCTCTCAAATTAAAACAAAAGAGCTGCAAGAAGGCACGATCCGGCATGGCATCTCCTGCATGCAGAACGGAGGCTGAGGCAGAGCTGGGGCTGTCCCCAGCCTCGAGGGACAAAGCCACGATGGCAGCAGCACGTCCAGGGCCACCTCAGCTGAAGTCCCGGTCCGGCAGCACCAGCGGCGCCACCAAGGTCCAGAGGTAAAGCAGGAGCCCGGCCCAGCTGGAGCAGATCTTCACCCACACGGCCGTCCAGGGGCTGCTCAGCACCTGCAAGCTCTCATCCGGCCTGAAACAGCCAACAGGAGGGTGGCACCCACCACTGTGACACCCTGCCCGTGCCCCGGGAGGGGTGGGTGCCCCCCAGGGAACACGGGGGTGCCCCATGGCTGCGGCCACCCCGGGGTGTGACCCCACTGCTGCAGCCTCAGCCTGGCTCCCTGCTCCCCCTTCTCCCAAGGGAGCCCGGGCTGCAGCAGAGGACGCTGGTAAGCCCACCCACAAGCCCCAAAATAATGCAGGCTGATAAGAGAGCACGTGCAGCAGCCTCAGGCAGCTCAGCTGTGCCCAGCACACGAGCACCAGCACCCCGGGAGGAGGGCACCCGGAGGGGACGGCGCTGGGTGGCCACGGAGCTCTCACCTGTACCAGTTGGTGAGAGTCATCATGATGTAGAGGGCGGCGAGGAGGAGGCAGAGGTGGAAGAAGGTGTAGCTGTAGGAGACGCCGTCCTGCTCGTTGTCGTAGGCGCGGCGCACGCCGCCCTCCTCGGCCGCCCCGTCCGGCCCGGGCCCGGCCCCGGCCCCGCTCTCCTCCGTCAGCATCAGCTTGTTCACCTGCGGGTGGTCCGAGGAGCGCAGGCTGCGGGCAGAGGGATCAGCACCGCTTGGTCACTGCCCCACGGCGGGGCTTTTGTCCTTGGGGCCGTCCCCGGGGCAGTTTGGGGGAGGCAGGCTGTGGGGAAACCCTAAAACCTGTGACTGTGGCCCTAAACCAAGGCTCCTCTGCGGCTCTCCTGGAGCCCCTTTAGGTACGGGACAGTCGGGGCAGTTTGGGGGAGGCAGGTTGTGGGGAAACCCTAAAATCTCTGTCACCCTTGTCCAGAGCCCCTCTCCAGCTCTCAGAACCCCTTCAGGCACTGAAGGCTGACTGGAACCTCATGGAGCTCAACCAAGAGAATGAAGGGCAAGGTTTTGTCCCTGGGGAGAAGAACTCCAGGCTCCAGTGTGGAATGGGGCACTCAGCTGGAAAACAGCTCTGGGAAAGGCCCCGGGGTGCTGCTGGGCACCGGGGAGAACACTGTCCTGCTGCAGAGGTGGGAGGTGTCCTGGGCTGCATCTGCCAGCAGGTCCAGCGGGAGCATCCAGTGACCTGCTCTGCCAAGGCCACTCCGTGACAGGGGTTTGTCCTTAGGGCCATCCCCAGGACAGACAGAGCAATTTGGGGCTGTGGGAAAACCCTAAAACCTGTGACTGTGGCCAGGCCTGTGCCCCTGGGGACAGGGATGGCTGGACAGAGAGCCTTTGGTGACAAAACCCCCGGGGCAAGGTGTGACCTCCCCTCCAGAGACCCCTCGCACGGCTCCGTGCTCCAGGGCTGTCCCCAGGGACACCAGCCGAGCGCTCACCTGATGAAGAGGGTGCAGAGGATGAAGATCACCAGCCCCACGATGCTGGGGGCATCCCACCAGGTTGTCAGAGGCTCGGTGGCCGTGGCTGAGCTCGTGCTGTTCCTCAGCAGCAGCGTGGGGTTACAGCTCTGGTCTGGGGGGACACACGGGGGTCAGACCCACGGACACAGGGACAGACACCCCCTCCAAGGAGTGTCCCTGCCCCATCCACCTCTCTCCCAACCCCCAGGCCGTGTCTGCCTTACCTGGCACGTTGGCCAGGGAGGACCAGGTGACGTAGATGGTGTAGAGGGTGATGAGGGATGCCTGCAACAGCCCCGAGTGTGGCTGAGCCTCCTGCAAACACAACAGTGGGTGCTCAGGGTGCTCCTGTGCCCCAGGGTGACACAGCCCCAGTTTCCTGGGTGCTCCTGGGTGACACAGCCCCAGTGTCCTGGGTGCTCCTGTGCCCCAGGGTGACACAGCCCCAGTATCCTGGGTGCTCCTGTACCCCAGGGTGACACAGCCCCAACCTCCTGGGTGCTCCTGTGCCCCAGGGTGACACAGCCCCAATATCTTGGGTGCTCCTGTACCCCAGGGTGACACAGCCTCAGTGTCCTGGGTGCTCCTGGGTGACACAGCCCTGCCCTCCTGGGTGCTCCTGTGCCCCAGGGTGACACAGCCCCAGTGTCCTGGGTGCTCCTGGGTGACACAGCCCCGCCCTCCTGGGTGCTCCCCAGTGCCTCACCTGGATCTTGGGCAGGATGGACACAACGGAGACGATGAGGCAGAGGATGAGGTTGATGCTGAGGAAGACCTTGCCCTCCGTGCAGCCCTCAGGCTTGGTGTAGTAGATGTAGAGCAGCACAAGGGCCGTGATGGAGGCGGCGTAGAAGATGAAGGTGATGGTGCAGAGGGCTGGGGGAGGACACCAGAGAGGCTGGAGCAGAGCCCCCAGGCCTGACCAGCTCAGCCTCAGCCGGCCCTGGGATGAGCTGAGCCCCAAAAGCACAGGTGGTGCCAGCACACCCATGTGGGAACTGACAGTGGTCAGAAAATGGATTTTAGGCTCCAGGCAGTGGCTTGGAGCCTGTGAGAAAGCTGGGCACGTAACACTCTCATTCTGGCCTGGGAAATCCTGAGGAGGAACCCAAAACAATCCCTGTGAACAATCCCTGTAGATCTCCTCCTCCTGACACCTGCTGTTTTTCCAACTTGTTTACTGGTAGAGATGTTTACAAGAAGGTGTTGAGCTAAAGGACCAATCCCATTCATTGTACCAAAACACTGGATAGAAAGGAATCTGCCTTTCAATAAACTTTGCCGTAAGCCCTCTGAAGACTCTGGAGTTCAATGTGTCATTGTATGTCCAGCCCTGGTTTTGTGCTTGAGGTGTTTTGGTTTTCTGAAAGTCTTTTCCCAGGGAATTTTCTGTAAACAAGAGAAGTGTTTTTTGTAACTGTAACTTGGTTTACATTCTTTCCCTAGGAGGGATTTCTCCTTGATGTCCCTCTGCTCTGACCAATGGGAGTGAAGAGGTTTGTCTTTGTGTCACCAATCAAATTGGTCTGTGTCAAATAGTATAAAAGGGAGACACATCCCAAAAACAAGAGTCAGTTTCAGCCTTCTGAAGTCAAAGTGCTGTGTTGTTGTGGTGCACGACAGCACCAAAATGAGCCGTCCCAAACCCTACCAGGACACCCACCTGCGTACCAGCCCTTGGCGTTGCCCTCGTCCGCGTTGCGCAGCCACCGCTGGCTCCAGGAGTGCGCCAGGTCGATGAGCAGCACCAGCTGGATGAGGATGAAGAGGAAGGAGCCAACCACACCGAAGTAAAACCAGACTTGAGAGGAGGAGAAAAACCAGCTGAGAACAGGGCGAGCGAGGCTTTGGGGCACAGCGCTATGGGCTTGATGTTTTCTGAGCCTGAGGATTGCTGAGCTCTTCCCAAGGGAAACTTTTCAACAGTTTTTCCTTTTCCCAAAACAACCTCGTGTAGACAATATTCCTTTCCCATGACAACAGGCGCTGTTTGCTATTTCTGTCCCTGAGCCAATGGCAGAGGTGTCAGCCCCATGGACCAATAATGTGCCTTTTAGCCCAGCGTGTTATAAAAGGGCTGAATGAATTGTAAATAAACCTTCTGATTTCTGCTGCCTCCTGACTGGGGTCAGGCATCTTTATTTCGTGCCCTATTGCAACACAGCCCTGGGTTTAACCCCGTGCAGAGGTGCCAAGAAGAGCACAGGCAGCTCAGGGGCACAGCTCTGGGTTTAACCCCGTGCAGAGGTGCCAAGAAGAGCACAGGCAGCTCAAGGGCACAGCTCTGGGTTTAACCCCGTGCAGAGGTGCCAAGGAGGGCATGGACAGCTCAGAGGCACAACTCTGGGTTTAACCCCGTGCAGAGGTGCCAAGAAGAGCACAGGCAGCTCAGGGGCACAGCTCTGGGTTTAACCCCGTGCAGAGGTGCCAAGGAGGGCACGGGCAGCTCCTCACCTGAGGTGAAGGCACCGTCGGGGATGTAGAAGGCCCCCACCGTGATCCCCACCAGCACCAGGAACTTGAAGAACCAGAAGCTGTGGGAGGAGAGAGGAGGCACAGTGAGCACCCAGCAGGGACAGGGCCGGGGGGTCCTGCCCGTCCCCAGCCCAGGGACACGGGGGGCACACACACACACACACCCGTTCTGCAGGGCGGCCCGCGGGTCCTTGCTGCTGCGCACGCACACCATGAGCACGGCGAAGAGGCAGAAGAAGGCGGCCATGGCGAAGCCCATGCGGTACACGGCCTTGTGGCCCAGGAAACTGCTGCAGTCCACGTTGGTCTGCACCCCCAGCACCGACCCACTGCCCTCACAGAAACCAGGGAGCTGAAATAGCGACAGGAGCGTGAGCGTCACCTCGGCACATCCTGCTGGGGGGTTGATGGTGCTGGGAAGGTTGAAGATCAGCTTCTCCACTGTGAGGCCCTCAGGTTGCCCAGAACAGCTGTGGCTGCCCCTGGACCTCTGGAAGTGTCCCAGACCAGGTTGTCCCAGCCTGGGTCAGTGGAAGGTGTCCCTGCTATGGCAGGGGGTGGAAAGAGATGGGCTTTGAGATTCCTTTCAACCCAAACCATTCTGTGATTCCACACAGCCCTGGTGCCACCAAGGATGGGCCAGAGCATGACTGCTCCAATGCCACTTGTTTGAGGTGACACAGATAAAGCCACGCAGCTGGTCAGTGGAAAGCTGGCATGAAACCATGAAACCAGCTTTTCCCTTAAGCCCAGCCACCTGAAGTCCCACCTCCCTGATTTGAGGGAGTCATCAGCTGAACCTCAAAAAACGGGATGTAGGAAACTTTCCTGGGAGACATCTGGAAAACCTAAAAATTGCATGAAATGATGCCACTGCATTTTCCCCTCCATGGAACACCAGAGCTAATAATGCCTTCTCCCAGTGAGATGCTCAGGAAAAAGAGGAACAAAGCACATTTATGACCCAAAAATTCACTTTTTTGATTCAGCCTCAATTCCCCACCATGAGCTGGGTCATTTCTTCCCAGCAACCTCCAGGAATTCTTTACCTTGTGCAACTCCTTCTCCACGCCCGGGATGATCATGATGATGGACACGAGGGTGCCGAGGAAGAGGAAGAAGGTGAAGAGGAGGCGGGAGATGGTGGAGTTCTTGGTTGAGGGGCAGCACCCGCAGAGCAGGCACGGGGCAGAGCCACAGAGACACGACACCTGCAAGGAGACCAGCCCATGATGAGGGGGAGAAACCGGCCCCAAAATATGTGCCTAGTTCGATCCTTAAGGAGATCAGCCTGGGAATCCACACTGTTGCCCAGAGCTACTCACATCACAACCCACAGCCCACAGGACCTCATGGAAACGGCACCAAGTTCCCCAAAAAGGCTGCTGAAAACCAAAAGAGCTGCAGGAACAGCCAGCGTGGAAAATGACACCCAGAGTCTGGAGACACCCTCATGTTTTTTGCTCCATGTGAGGATCTGGTCAAAGCAAGGTCCTGTCTTGCAGGAGCCTCCTTTTTGTACAAAATATGAGGTTTACAAAATAATTTCAGGCTGTCCTTTCAGTCAAATCCAGAATGGGAAGATACTGGAATTAGCACCATGGGAGAAGCAACTCAGCCTGCTGTCTGTCCCCTCTGCAAAGGCCACTTGACAGGTGGGGAAACTGAGGCACAGCATCCCCAAGGGTCCCCAGTGGGTCTTGGCTTCCCAAATCCAGGGCGGGCAGTGCTGCCAGGTGCACCCCATTCCAGAGACTCCCGTTGCTGTGTCAGAGCAGGGAAATCCTGGCTGGGGAAACCCAAACTCTCTGATACCAAAACATTGGTGTCTTGGGTTGCAGTGCAGGATGTAACCAGCAGTGTGTGTTCTACTGCCAGATGTTGAAACCGGGTGGGGAGGTGTTTTTTTTCCTTTATCCCTGCCAGGACCCATCCTCCCTGCAGGGATATCTGCTGTTCATGGGCCAGCCAGGCTCACTGCAGGGCTCAGACAATTCCAGCAGCCCACTGGGAGAGGCTCCACCCAGGGGGAGGAGCCCAGCATTCCCCCCTGGATCAGCCCTGGCATTCAGAAGGCCAGCACAGCCTGTTGGCACTGGATTCCCAGAGGGAGAGCAGCCCCAGCTCAGCACCACTGGGCCCTTCTCCAGGATCATCTCTGCTCCAGCAGAAGCACAGCTGGCACTGCAGGAGGACTGCACTGGGCTGACAGCGACAGCCTGACCAACAGGGCTCAGGGCGTCTTCTCACCCTGGCAAGATTTTCTTTTGTTTGTTTGCTTTTTTGTACTACTCCATTTGTATTTTTAATATTCCCAGTAAAGAACTCATTCCTATTCCCATATCTTTGCCTGAAAGCCACTTAATTGCAAAATTATAATAATTCCGAGGGGTTTAGATTCTCCATTCCAAGGGAAGCTCCAGCTTTCCCTGGCAGACACCTGTCTTCCCAAACCAGAACAGTTGGTGGGAATTTCCTACACAGGGACAGTGCAGAATAATCCTTGTTCCCTTGGAACAGCTTTTCCTCTCTTGGACTTCAGCACATCAGCCAGACACCCCTGCAGGCAGGGGAAGGGCTCTGCTCTCTCCTGCTGTGAGGGATGTACACGAGCTGTGTGTTTATTATGGGCCACATGCTTCCAAATCAGGGCCTGCGGTCGGTATTATTTAGAGATGGCTTGGTATCTGTGAAGGTTCTTCCTTCCTTTTTTCCTTGCCAAGGTCAGGATTAATACATGGAAAACGTGGGGTTTGTGTCTGGACTTGGATGTTTATTGTTTCTTATCTATTTACAAACTCACGAGCCGTGAGCTCTGACCAGCAAGTCAGAGAAATGAGGTAAAATGGAGTCCCTCTAACTCTTTGGGTGATAATCACCCAATAACAAGGTGACACCTATATAATTTATATTTCTGACCCAAAAATGACCACCCAAGGCCTGCAATGTGGACCTTTTCCACCCAATTACAGAAAACCACCCAAACCCATGAAGAAGAAGGAAGAAGAAGGTGAAGAAGAAGGACTTAGACAACACCCAAAATCCTCCATCTTAACTCATATTGCTATATACTAAAGCCTCAAATTCTCAGTTTCCAGAATTCCAACAGGTATCGACTCAAATATACATTTCTCATGGTTGGAATCACTGTAAAAAAAATGGATGTGGCAGAAAATAGAACCAGGTGTGGAGCTGCTGTGTGAGCAGGACCCCAGGCCTGTGGCTCCTTCAGCACCAGCGACCACTTTGATGTCCCCAAATCACCAAAGGTGGCTTCAAATATTTTTTTAAACATAAGCACACCATTACTTGAGAAAAATCCCCTCTTTCCTGACTTAATCCTCTTATCCCATGCCAGCCCCACATCCCTGCCCTATTGACAGCTGTGCTGAGCTGACGGTGCCCACAGGGGCCGGGGTGGGTGAGAGACCCAAGGTATGCCATGGGAGCTCTCCTCCTGCCCCTCCACGAGCTGCTCAGGGCCATCACATCGTGTTTTCAACTTGGGAGCATGGGAAAATGGCTTTCAATTAGCGACTGCTTCATTTCAGCCTCATTAAATGCACCACGTGCATTCTGAGGGCATTAAAATGCACCAGCGTTACTGTATTTCCCTTCAAATTAAAAAAAAAAAAAAATAGGCAACAGCAACAAAAATCCCTTTAAATGCAGAATTACTGCATCATCTTGGTGGAGCAAAGCACCTCAGTGCTCCATCCACACTTCAAACTCCTCCTCCTTCAGTGCCAACTGAAACAAGAAGCACCAGACCCAAAATCAGCAGATGTGGAGAGGAAAGTCATGAGGTTTGATGTTGTTTAGGAAGGTGTGGATTTTGGGGTTCAGACCACCCCATTCCACCCCAGTTCCACGGCAGGGACACCTCCCAGTGTCCCAGTGTCCAGCCTGGCCTTGGGCACTGCCAGGGATCCAGGGGCAGCCACAGCTGCTCTGGCAATTCCAGCCCAGCCCCTGCCCACCCTGCCAGGGAACAATTCCCAGTTCCCAATCTCCCATCCAGCCCTGCCCTCTGGCAGTGGGAAGCCATTCCCTGGCTCCTGTCCCTGCAGCCCTTGTCCCCAGTCCCTCTGCAGCTCTCCTGGAGCCCCTTTAGGCCCTGCCAGGGGCTCGGAGCTCTCCCTGGAGCTTCTCCTCTCCAGGGGAGCACCCCCAGCTCTCCCAGCCTGGCTCCAGAGGGGCTCCAGCCCTGGAGCAGCTCCGGGGGCTCCTCTGGGCTCTCTCCAACAGGCACAAGGTTTTTGGGAGCCCACAGCATCCCTGGAGGTTTATTTTGCAGGATGACTCGTACACAGCCAAACTCTGTGGTTGTCTTTCAGGTTTCACAGGCTCTTGCAGCTGCTCAGGTAACAGGATACAACATCCCATCCCACTGCTCTGCTCCCTAACACGGGGATCCTGTGGATTCCTTTTAGGATAGCCTTTTAGGGTAACTCCCTGAAAGCTCCTTCGCAGTGAAGCCAAGAAACCCTTTGTGTCACACACTGACCCCTCCAGCTGCCTGGGCACTCCTGATTGCAGTCTTTTACTAAAAGGCAGGGGTTAACAGCAAGGAAAACACTCCCAGCAGTTCTGGACACTCTGATTCTCCTTCCAAGGATTTTTAAAGTTGCCCCAAAATGTGAACACGGCAAAGGGACAAAGAGCAGGATGGAAAAAGCCAGCGAGGGAAGTGGCTGCAGCAGCAGCAGAGCCGGGGGTTAATGAGGAAGTGTCGGTTTTCAGCGGCTGGTGGATGATTAAACCCTCAGTATCGACTTCCTCCTCGAGTCCAGCTCACCTCAGTGAGGCTGGTGTCAGGGCCGCTCCCGTCGCTGCCCTGCCTGGAGGCTGGCACAGCGTGGCCGGAGCTGGACAAGGCAGGGAAACAGCACATGGGCCCCAAACACACCAACACAGCAACAGCACCCCAAAAACTGCACTCCAAATACATTGATACAGCAACAGCACCCCAAACACTGCACCCCAGATACACCAACAGAGCAACAGCACCCCAAAAACTGCACCCCAGATACACCAATACAGCAACAGCACCCCAAAAACAAAACCCCAAATACACAATGCATCAACAGCACCCCAAAAACAATACACAAATACACCAATACAGCAACAGCACCTGAAAAACAGCACCCCAGATACCCCAATACAGCAACAGCACCCAAAAAACAATACCCAAATACACAATGCATCAACAGTACCCCAAAAACAGCACCCCAAATACACCAATACATCAATAGCACCCAAAAAAATAGAACCCCAATAACAGCACCCAGCAACAGCATCCCAAAAACAGCAGCCCAACAATTTCACCCCAACAACAGCACCCAAACTTTACCAGCCCAACTGCACCAACACCAGCCAACACAACTGACCAAACTACACCAGTCCACACCACCACCCCAAAAACACCGCCCCAAGAACACCAACCCAACCACACCGGCCCAAATACATCACCCCAACTACACCAACACAACAGCACCCCAAAAACAGCAGCCCAGCTCCACCAGCTCAGCCACACCAACACCAGCCCAACACAACCAAACTACACCAGTCCAACACCACCATCCCAAAAATGTCATCCAGCAACATCACCCCAAACCCACCAACCCCCACCACCAACCCAACAACATCACTCCAGCACCAATCCAGAAACATCCACCCAACACCACACTAATAACATCAACCTACACCAGCCCAACACGACTGATCACCCAAACACGACTACATCACCCAAACAACTCCAACCCAACACCAACTCAACTACACCGCCATCACCCCAACAACTGCCCAACAGCCCAACTACACCAACACCAGCCCAGCATGATTGACTGAACTACACCAGTCCAACACCACCAGCCCAAAAACACCACCCCAACAACACCAAGCCAAACCACCAACCCAACTACACTACTCCAATTACATCATCCCAACTCCAGCACCCCACACCACCACCCCAACATCACCCCAAGAACACCAACCCACCTCACCAGCCCAATTACATCATCCCAACTCTACCACCCCAACAGCCCAACTACACCAGCACCAGCCCAACACAACTGACCAAACTACACCAGCCCAACAACACCAGCCCAAAACCAGCCGCCCAACATCACCCCAACAACTCCAACCCAACTCCAACCCAACTACACCACTCCAGCAATACCAACTCAAAAATACCCACCCAACATCACCCCAGACCACCAAGCCACACCACCCACCCAGCTACACCACCCAAATTACATCATCCCAACTCCACCACAAGAGCACCCCACACCACCACCCCAACATCACCCCAAGAGCACCAACCCACCCCATCAGCTCAACTACACCAACACCAGCTCAACACGACTGACCAAACTACACCAGCACAAAAATACCGACTCAAAAACACCCACCCAGCACCACCCAAACACCACCAAGCCACACCACGAAACCAACTACACCACCTCAGTTACATCATCCCAACTCCACCACCCCATCTGCAAGCTGCCTTTGCCCTGGCAGTCCCTGGAATACCAAGAGTGAGTCAACCCAAAGCCATGCAGAGCAGCCGGTGTTTCTCTGCAGCCAAATTAACGAGCAGGCGGGTTAATAGGACCAAACCCAGCAGATCAGGCACGGGCTTGGGGAGCCTTCCTGCCCGCCAGGTGACTTTAGATTGGTACCCAGGGGGTGTCTAAGGACCATCCAAGCCCCCAGGGTTTGCTTTGGCTGGGGCAGCCTTCTGCTGGTGACCCCAACCCTGTCACCCAGGAAGGCAGCTCAGAATGACCACCCTGCTCGTGGCAGCCGTGGGCAGAAAACCACAGGAGGCAGGGAAAGAGAAATTCTCATTTTGTGATGCAAGGTTTCACTCAGGAGCAGCTTGTGGGGTTTTAATGGGAAAGCGCTGAAGAAAGGGCTTGGCAATCTCGTGGTGCCGTGACTCAAGGGATGCAGGCAGAGCAGAAGGAGTTAGTCAGGATGTTCTTGTTAAAAATAACATTAATAATAAAAAAACGGACTGGGGCGGGGGGGTTCAGTTTGGTTTGGGTTTTTTTCAGTGTTGTGGTTCTTCAGCTCAGACCTGTGCTAGAACAGCCCCTTCATCAACCAGGTCCACCAGACGAAACAACAAAATTAAACAAAAGCTTGTTAAAAATAACAGTTTTAAAAAATTACACAGACTACAGAGACTGTTTCATTCAGTTTGAGGTTTTTTCAGTGTTGTTCTTCAGCTCAGACCTGTACAAAACCAGCCCCTTCATCAACAGCTTCCACAGGAAGGAACAAGAAAATTAAACCCATACTGTGACTCTACTCTGTTACCACAGTCTGAGCCACAGTTTTGGGGGGTAAAAAAATCCAAAATTCACAGAGAAACCTCTACAGCCCTGCTCTGGAGGAACTCCCTGCTTTCCCAATACCTGCCCATAAGGAAAAGCACAGGAATGTGTTACAGAGGAGGCCTTGCAGACCACCCTCCCTCCAATCCCTCATTTCTAAAGATCCTGTTCATTAAACCTCCAGTACTCAGATGGCAAGTTGCAAAACAGGTCCCATTTCCAGGTTTCCGGGCCAGGCTGGTTCCACAGCCCTGCCCTGGCCCCGTGCCCACAGGTGAGACACCACCAGGGAAGGGAGTGCTGGTGTGGGCAGGTGCCTGCGTCACCTGAAGCACACACTCCACGTCACAGGGCACAGCGCCCTGAATCACACAGCCTGGGCCTGCCCTGGGCCAGGGCACCCCAAATCACACAGCCTGGGCCTGCCCTGGGCCATGGCACCCCAAATCACACAGCCTGGGCCTGCCCGGAGCCATGGCACCCCAAATCACACAGCCTGGGCCTGCCCTGGGCCATGGCACCCCAAATCACACAGCCTGGGCCTGCCCAGGGCCAGGGCACCCCAAATCACACAGCCTGGGCCTGCCCTGGGCCATGGCACCCCAAATCACACAGCGTGGGCCTGCCCGGGGCCAGGGCACCCCAAATCACACAGCCTGGGCCTGCCCAGGGCCAGGGCACCCCAAATCACACAGCCTGGGCCTGCCCAGGGCCAGGGCACCCCAAATCACACAGCGTGGGCCTGCCCTGGGCCATGGCACCCCAAATCACACAGCGTGGGCCTGCCCTGGTCCAGGGCACCCCAAATCACACAGCGTGGGCCTGCCCTGGGCCATGGCACCCCAAATCACACAGCCTGGGCCTGCCCGGGGCCATGGCACCCCAAATCACACAGCCTGGGCCTGCCCTGGGCCTTGGCACCCCAAATCACACTCTGCAGGTGCCCTGGGCCATGGCACCCCACGTGCAGCCCCCTGTACCCCCTGTCCCAGCTCCTTCTCTTACTCCATCCCCACTTTGGGCCCCAGCAGAGGGAACCAGGCAGGACCCCCAGCTTCTCATTGTGTGGCAGGGTCAGGACCCCCCACTCCTCCAGGTGCAGCAGGACATCTCTGCTCTGCCCTCCCCACCTCCCCCAGGTGCCCTGGGGTGCACCACTGACCCCATCCCTCTCCACCACGAGCCCCAGAGTTCTCTGGAGTGAACACTCCGTATCTCCCATGGAAACCCCCGCTGCTCCGAGAATCCCCCACATCTCTCCAGCCACTGAGGGATGGAATCCCCTCAATCCCCTGAATCCCCCCCACACACAGGGGTGCAACCCCTGGGTGTGCCCCACATCCCACATGTACACAGGGGTGCCTCCTCCGGGAGTCTCCCGCATCCCCCTCGGCTATATAGGGCACGGAACATCCCCTCGGGAGTCCCCCAGCTCTACGGGGCAGGGAACATCCCCTCGGGGGTCCCCCGCATCCCTCTCGGCTATATAGGGCAGGGAACATCCCCTCGGGGGTCCCCCGGCTCTACAGGGCAGGGAACATCCCCTCGGGGGTCCCCCGGCTCTACGGGGCAGGGAACATCCCCTCGGGGGTCCCCCGACTCTACAGGGCAGGGAACATCCCCTCGGGGGTCCCCCGCGTCACCCCCATACCCAGGGGCGGATCCTGCCGGGGGTCCCCGTATCCCCTGCGTACACGGGGGTGTACCCCCCAGGGGCACCCTGCATCACCCTCCTGGCACCCCCTGGAGCCCGGCGTGTCCGGGTGTAGCGGGGCACATCCCGGGGTGTCCCTCAGCCCTGCCCGGGCCTCCCCGGCCCCCAGCAGCCGCGGCTGGCCGCCTCGGGCCCGGCACGGTAACAGCGGCGGCGCTCCGCGCTCCCCCCGGCCCCGGCGGCACTCACACAGCTGAGCAGGGAGCAGACCCCCAGACAGGCCCCCATCGTGCTGCCGGCCCCCGGCCCCCGGCTCCCGGCTCCCGGCTCCCGGCTCCCGGCTCCCGGCTCCCGGCTCCCGGCTCCCGGTCCCCGGTCCCCTCCTCCGCCGCCGCCCAGGCTCCGCCCGGAGCGGGCAGCTCGGGGCGGCCCCTAGGGCGGCGGGGAGACAGAGAGGGAGGATCCGGGCCCCTCCCGATTGCAGGGGAGCTGCTCCATGGCTCCTCGCTCCATCCCTCGCCATACCCTCCCTCTCCTTTCATCCTCCTCCATCTCCCCTCCGTCCCCGGTTACCGCCGAGGGCACCCCACCCACACCGTGGGGACGGGGGCTCTGGGACATCCAGGACCGGGGGACATGGACAGGAGCCCTGTCTGGGGTAGCAGCAGTCCGTGGAAAGAGGTCATGGAATTCCAGAAGGGTTTGGGTTGGAAGGGACCTGAAATCCCACCCAGTGCCACCCCAGTGCCATGGCAGGGACACCTCCCAGTGTCCCAGTGTCCAGCCTGGCCTTGGGCACTGCCAGGGATCCAGGGGCAGCCACAGCTGCTCTGGCAATTCCAGCCCAGCCCCTGCCCACCCTGCCAGGGAACAATTCCCAGTTCCCAATCTCCCATCCAGCCCTGCCCTCTGGCAGTGGGAAGCCATTCCCTGGCTCCTGCTCCTCCATCCCTTGTCCCCAGTCCTACCAGGAGCAAAATGGTTCATTTCAGGCCAAACAGAACAGACAGTTGCATTTTCATGTAAATAGTTCTCTTTTCCAGCCTGGCTGTAAAATAAAAACATTCACAATCTCACCCATACTTTTCACCGCATTTTTTCTCTCCGATATAGAGAACTGGAGAGAGAGATCCAGGAGCTCTCCAGCTCTCCTGGAGTCTCTTTTGGCCCTGGGAGGCTGACTGGAGCCTCAGGAATTTCAACAAGGTGAAAGGACAAACTTTTGGCCTGGCGAAGGACAATCCCAGACTCCAATACGTGGTGGCAGCCACTCAGCTGGAAAACAACTCTGGCAAAAGCCCTGGGGTGCTGCCAAACACGAGGCAGCAACGTGGGGCTGCTGCAGAAGGTGAGAGGTGTCCTGGGCTCCAGGTCGAGGGAGGAGATCCCATGATCAGCACTGGTGAGGCCACCCCAGAGTGCTGTGTCCAGGTCTGGCCTCTCCAGAAAAAGAGACACGTGGGCAACCTGGAGAGACTCCTGCCAAAGGCCACGAGGGTAATTAAAGGTCTGGAGTATCCCATGGATGAGGAAAGGCTGCAGGGCTGGGGCTGATCGGCCTTCAGAGGGGTTTGGGGGATCGCACCAATATGTATTGACACTTTCACTGCTCTACCAAGCCACTGCTGTCACTGGAGAAGTCTCTCAAGTTGGCCAAGTTTGGCTTCCCCCGATCTGTCATCCTTAATGTGCCTGGAAAGGCTTCCCAGGATTAGCTCCTCCATCACCTTCCCGGGGACTGAGGTGAGGCTGATGTGTCAGGCAGGTGACCCTGCCCGACTGGAAGGAGAAGTGCCATTTGGTTTCCTCCAGACTCTTCTCTCCATCCCCACAATCAGTGAAAGGCTGTTGAGAGCAGCCTCTCAATGCCACCAGTCCATCCCTCACCACTCAGGGCATCGCAGCAGGATTGAATAAATTCTGCCCAGTTTGCTGAAGTGTGCCCTGATCTGAGTCCTCTCCCATCGAGGATCTGCCTCCTTGGTGCAGCCTTTCCCCGAGGGGGCTCTGGATTCTCAGGAACCTGCAGATCAGTCTGGCAAGAGGCAAAGGCAGCATTCCTTCTCTCTGCCTTACCCATTCCCGTGACACCTCACAGAGCAATGGGCCCACATTTAACCTAATCTTGTCTTTTTCCCCTGCAGGAGCCCTTCTTGCTGGATTTGCCATCACACCTCCCAGCTCTCCCAGCACACCCAGCAGCCTGAGCCCAGTCCCTGCAGGGCCAGACCCCGCAGCAGGGGGCTGAGAGTGGCACAGGGCAGGTTTTTCCTGCTCTCCCTGCCCAGCCAGGCCTGGCATGACCTCCCAGGGCAGTGAGCGCTCTGCCATGCATAATTCGGGGGCTGGGATAAGCCGGGAGGTGCCAGCCCACTTCCAGAGCCTAAATTTAGACAGAGGAGAAAGTTCATGAGTGTGTGACAGCCGCAGACTTGGGGGCACACAGGGCTGGGGCCACCTGTCCCCTGTGTCCTTGAGGAAGGGGAGGGTGTCACACTTCTTGCTCCAGAGGTAAAGCTCTGGGGTTTGGCCCCTGATCAGCAGTTGGCACTAATTAATAAAGGACTGTGTGAGCCTCTGCGGGCTCCCAAAATCTGCTGGCAGGACACAGCCCTGCAACAGGAGAGGCCAGCACCCAAAAACTGTGCTCTGATCTCAGCTGGTCTCAGGTTTCTCCTTTCCGGAGGCGCTGCGGCTTGTGCGGGACATCCTGCCCCGGGCACGGGTCTGGCAGCGCCCCGCGGCCCCGGGACGGCTCTGACACAGCCCCCGGCAGGCGTGAGCGGGCTCTGGCAGCTCCCGTCTCTCCTGGCTGGGTGTCAGAGCCCTGTGACATCCGCAGCGGGAGTGTCCTTCAGTCCCTGTCCTCCCGGGAAGGACAAATTGGGCGGGCAGGTGTCTGTCCCCTCGGTCCTGCTGTCCTTGCAGGCACATGAGCTGGCTGTCGCGCCAGGAGCAGGAATCCTTCCATGCACCCTGGAGGCGCCAGGTCCCCTCCCCGTCACTGTCCCCTGGTCCCACCAGATGGCAGTGGCGGAGTGAGGCACTGCCGGACACCGGGGACGGTCACCGGGCTCGGTCACGGCCGCCGGCAGGGACAGGGTCCCCACCCGCCTGGCAGCGGTGTCCCCACCAGAGGCCACCCCACTGCCGCCACCCGCAGCAGCAGGCCCCCGGAGCCCCGGTGTCCATGTCCCCGTCTCGGGAGGGGCTGCGGGCAGCGAGGGCTGGGGCGGGACCCAGCGCTGTGGCAGCCTGGCGACAGCAGTGTCACACGAGTGACAGAGCAGTTTCACCTCACCCTGTACACAGGGGGATGAGGACTGGGGAATGTGGGATGTCACCAGAGCTCGGGTTCATGGAGATACCTCCTACTGATGCCTTAAGTTTTCTCCCCCGTGTATTTCATGTTCTGTGGTGCCCAGGGGTGAGCTCTGAGCTCACAGTCAGTGTCACTCAGCTCTGCACACAGCAGGGACACAAAACAAATCCTTCTCCTGCTGCACACCAAGGACAACTTTCAGCCCCAAAGCACAAACAAGGGTGGGCTGGAGGGAGGGACAAGAAGGATGGGACCTCACAGCCTGGGGCTGGAATGGGACAATTCAACCCCAATGTGCAAACGGACCAAAATTTATCAAAGTGTGAGACCTTGTGAGACCACAATCAGCCATTTTGTGACCATTTTGTGCCCATTTTGTGCCCATTTTGTGCCCATTTTGTGCCCATTTTGTGTCCACCTTGGGTGTAGCCCTGGTCAGGCTCTTGTCCTGCCCAAGGTGGATCCTGGAGGCCTTTCAATAAATCCCTACTTTATTCTCCAGCTCTGTCCACTCTCTGTTCCAGCTCAGCCTTCCCAAGGGATCACAGCCATGCCAGCCCATGTCCCATAGCTGGGAGCATCCCTGTACTCCAAGAAAACACTTTTTTTTTTCTCCTCCACCTCCCCTCTGCTTCTTCTCCTGCATCCCTCAGCATCCCCCAGGCATCTTTCCCCGTGTGTGTTTCATTAGGGCTCAGGGCACCCAAAACCTCAGATATGGTTCACTAGGGCTCAGGGCCCCATTTCTGCCCCCGTGGGGGGTTATAGGGCCAGGAGCAGCCTGCCAGGGATGCCCAGGGAAACAAACACTCTCATGTGACTGTATCTGGGACAATACCAGCTTAGCTGTGGGTGCAGCCAGCAGGAATCCTGCTGCTCCCGAGCCCTGCTAGGCATGGATAAACCTACATTAGAGCAATTAATAATAATTAATAATTGGGTCTGCGTTTGGAAAAGCAGCTGCACCCAGCAATGCTCTGCAGAGCATTGTCTAGACAGGGAGATGCAGCCGTGGCACAAGGTACAGTTTTGGGGTGATGAGTTTGGGGTTGACAAACCCCTGCTCTGTGGGGTTGTCCTGCCTTTGCGCTCCTGGGGGGGATTTAGGGCACACAGAACCCTTCCCCTGGGATGTGCAATCAGGCACATCCCAGCCCCCGGGGGTTGGGGGTCCCCATACCCACCCTGTGCTGCAGGAATGGGGCCCCCCAAGTGCCTTTGCTCAGCTCTGCTGCCTCCCCCGGGGTCTGAAGCCCCCAGCTGGGAATGGGGACAGGCACAAAGCCAGGCTGGGGTGAAAGGATGAGAGCAAAAGGGCTGAGGTGGGAGCATCCCCCTTCCCCCGCGCCGAGGATGCCTCTGAGGCAGGCGGGGAATTAGTTTTCCACTAAGCTCCTCTGCAATAAACAGAGACACGGGAGCAACGGGCAATTGCTCAGCCTTTAATTACAGCCAGCCAGGGTGTGCAGGGTCACAGGAGCCGGCATCCAGAGCCAGGGGAAATGAGGGGGATGATTTTCAGGAGGAACACTGCAGGAATCTGCAGAACCTTCTCTGCCTGAGCTCCTTTGTTGTCCCTCTCATTCACCAGGACCCTCCAGTCCTCCCAGCCTAGAACGACTCAGATCCCAGAATGATGGATGACGGAATATCCTGAGCTGGAAAGGACACACAAGGATCATCAATCCCAAGTCCTGGCCCTGCCCAGACCCCCCAACAATCCCAGCCTGTCATCCCTGGTGTCCAAAGGCTCCTGGAGCTCTGCAGCCTCGGGGCCGTGCCCATTCCCTTGGGCATCACAGGAGCCTAATGGAGCCCCAGAAACCCCTCTGAGCTTCCTGACAGCCTTCACACCCTCTGGCATTGCTGCTGGGAAACTCACTGAGCAACTGGTTCCCTCCTCAAGGCCCTTTTGCCAGTTTGAGATGTCTTAAAGGCCACTGGGGTGACACAGAGACTGAGGGGCCATCACTAAACCTGTCCCTTGTCATCGTGCAGGGGTCCTCTCCCTAGAGCCTCTCCCATCCAGGAGGATGAAGGGCTGAAAAAGCTGTCCTTGAATCCTGTTTTTTCCTGGGCTCCCAGGCACAGGGACAGGCTGGGGAAGCTGCAGTGTTTCCCCGCTGACCTCGGACAGATGCTGTTTGTCTTTCTCCTGGCGGTGCCCAGGCGCCTGCCTGCTGATGGATGGCGGTGTCACAGCAGAGATCCTGTGCTGTCACAACCCCTGGGTCTCTCATGGGGTGGAAAATCTCGGGGGTTACTCCACCATGAGCTGCATTTCTTTCCCGAGGGTCTGAGTCCCAGAGGTGACAGAGTAGGGAGCCTGAAGGAGGAAGCAGCAGGGTGAGACCTCGCTCTGAGGATGTCCTTGGTCCACCTGGCAGGAGGACCTGGTCCTTCCCTTCCCTTCCCTTCCCTTCCCTTCCCTTCCCTTCCCTTCCCTTCCCTTCCCTTCCCTTCCCTTCCCTTCCCTTCCCTTCCCTTCCCTTCTCCTGCTTGGATCCTCAAGACTTGAGCCCCTCCATTTTCTTTCCTGGTGTCCAAAGCCACCCAGTGTCACCCAAAATCACCCAAAGCCACCCAAAGTCACCAGCCTTCCTCCCTCACGAGCCCCCCTGAGCCCCTCCAGGCATTCCCCATGTCCCCTGGTTGACAGGACATCCCCGGTGCCAGTTGGATGCCCAGGACCAGGGCAGTGCTGGGGATGTGAATTTGGGAGAGC
Organism: Sylvia borin; assembly: GCA_014839755.1. Taxonomy (NCBI): domain Eukaryota; kingdom Metazoa; phylum Chordata; class Aves; order Passeriformes; family Sylviidae; genus Sylvia; species Sylvia borin. The sequence continues at coordinate 770,882 of CM025981.1, read as the reverse complement.
TGCCCAAGGCACGTGCGGGCTTTGAGCCTCTTCATTTGCAGCTTTAATGATTCTCCCACTCGGAGAACAGCTAATGAGCCGTGGGGATCCAATTAGAGTTCTCTGGTCGGCCTTTCACCTCCTCCTTGCCAGTTAAAACCAAAAGGAGAGGGGAAAAAAGAAAAAAAAATGAAAAGCCCCACAAGTGGCGGCGTGGAGACAATTAGATCAGTGTCTGCTTAATGAGTTCACGGATCCAGCACCAATATCCCTCTTTGAGAGGAGAGGCAGGAGGCGGGTCAGAGCCTTTGTGGGGTGCAGCCGAGCCCTGCCGGCATTTGGGGTTCGCTGCCTTCACCCCGTGGGCCCCCAGAGCTGCTCTTTGTCAGGCGCAGCAGCCAGCCGGCCTCTTCCACCGTGTTTTTCCAGCATCAGGGATCCTAACAAACTCCAGATGCTCCAGAAGAACCGCAGGAAAACCTTGGGGGTGGGAGCGGGACGGGCGCTGCAGGGCGGGGCGGACGGCGCCGGGAGCATCGGCGGTCACCTGGGCACCCCGCGGGGTGACAGATGCCACCGGGCAGGAGCTGGCGGTGTCCCCCCGGTGCCGGCAGCCCCCCCGGGCCGGCGTGGCTGCGGCGGCGCTGCCGAGCCCCACGTGGCCGTGCCGAGCAGATTTTGCTTGGCTGCCTGGGCTATATTTAGCCGCCTGTAAAAGGGGTTAGCGAGCAGCGCTGGAGCCAGTGGCACAGCTAAGAATGTCAACGTAAGAGCAGCCAAGGATAAAAAAAGCCCAGGCCGGGCGCTGGGAGCTTTGCACAAATCCCCGCGGCTGCGGGATGGAGGTGGAGGCGGCCAGGGCTGCAGGCTGTGCCCACAGCTCCCGGTGGCACCGAGCCCTGGCCGCTCCCTGTGCACCCACCTGGAGGTCTCTCGCAGATTTCGGGCCGGTTTGCGGCGTCTCTGCCCTCAGCTGGGCAGTCGGGGCTTGGAGTCTGGTGGGGTTGGTGGAAATCCCGAGTTCTGGGGCTGGGTGTCCCCTCTGTGCACAGGGGACAGTGGCAGGCTGGAGGAACAAGAGGCTGGAGGTGTTTGTGAGGCTCCGCAGCCCCATCCAGGCATCTGGAAGTTACTGGAGCGTGAAGAATAGATTTGAGCACTTCCTATTTTTGCCCATGAACACATTTTTTTGGGGATGCTGCCTTTCTGCTCGGTTAACTCCAGCACACCTTTCCTCCCAGTGCTCCCCTCACCACCCTGATCTGGCCCCTTCAGGCAAGAACTGAGCAAATCCCGCCACATCCCAGCTCTTCCCATCCCATCCCAGCCCTTCCCATCCCATCCCAGCTCTTCCCATCCCATCCCAGCTCTTCCCATCCCATCCCAGCCCTTCCCATCCCAGATTTCCCAAGCTCTCCAGTGCTGCTCTGAGCTGTCCTGACCTTGCCTGGGCTCACTCCTGCCCGTGCAGCCCAGGCTGCTGCCCAGAAATGTGGGATTTCAGCCAATGCCAGAGCCGATGCACAGGCAAGGTGGTTCCCTGAACTAATTCCCAGAAATAATTTGCACGTTCTGCTGGTCCACTGAGGCAAGGGATGAATATTCTGGTGGCTGAGCCTCAAGAGAGGCACTTTGAGTCATTCAGGGCCCCTTTTTTTCCACAGCCCCTGTGATGAGCTGGCAGCAGGATGAGCCTCAGGCTGGGATTGCATCTGGCTGCCGGATCCACCTCACCTTTGGGTCAGGAAGGAGCTTCTGCTGCTGCAAAAACAGCAACAAATCATTCTTTTGGTTGAAATTTTCCATTCTGCCGGGGACAGCCAGGCTGCGGATGAGTTGCAAAGACCTGTGCAACTCACTGCAGACATTCCAGCTGCCCTGACGGCTTGAATTAGGGACTAAAACCAGAAGGAGCAGCTCATGTGCTGTCCCCCACCGGGGCAGGATGCTCTGGGCTGGCACACGCCGTGGGGGGGAAGATCTCCAGAAGCTCCCTGATGTCCTGGGGGCAGATGGAGCTGCAGAATCCTCGTGCCCTGCGAAGGACAGGGCGGAGCAGCACACTGGCATGCAGATGGCAGCGTCCTGGAGCACGGAGGGTGCCGGGGAAGGGCGCTGCTGCAGCACCGAGATGTCCAGACTCTCGGCTCAGTGTGACGCTCCAGCCTGCCTGGTGACAAAGCTTCTCCCCGGGAGCTGTTTGCGGGCATTTTCCCTCTGCTGTGAAATCCTGCAGGCGAGGAAATGCTCTCGCTGCCTTTGGCCCCCGAGATCTCACAGGCAGGGAGGTTTTCCCCGAGGGCCGAGCACGTTCCCCGCAGATCCATCCCTCAGGAGCCACCTCCATCCCTCCAGGAGCGGCCTCGAGGCCGTGTCCTGCTGGAGCTCATGGAAAGTCCCAACCCCCAGCCAGGGAACAACCTGCAGGTCCCCAAACCCTGTGACCCGTGTCCCAAAATAGCACCTTCACCGAGGGAGTGACGCAGCCCCGGGGCTCAGGAATAACCTTCCCTGCGCGTCACCTGTGTCCCCAGCAGGGAAACGGGGGCTCAGCCGGGCTGCAAATCGGGAAGATGCGTCTAAAAGAGGAACGGCGCAGGGCTGTTCTCCCCCAGCAGTGACTTCTAGCCCAGATCAGAGCCCGCAGCGCTGGGCTGCCCACAGTGCTGCTCCCTGCCCGCTGCCTCCGCACCGAGAGCTGCCCCGGACCTGCGGCAGCCCGAGGGGTTATTGAGCCTCCTGCCCCGGGGAGATAAAGCAGCTGGGCAGCAGCAGGAGGAGAACAGACTCTTCCGGAGCCATTTTCTGCCAGTTTTGGGTTTTTAGGGGAAATAGGATTTGGAGCAGGTGGCAGAGCAGGGAGCAGCCTGAGCCCATCCTCGCTGGCTTCACAGCCCTGATGGATCAATCAGGGGCTCTCCCAAAGCTCAGGAGAGCACAAACAATATATTTGCGGCCCTCCATCAGCAGAGAAGCTCATCCTGCTGGGAGCATCCTGGGAAGAGGATCCCAAGGTCTGCAAAGCCCCAGAGCAGCAGCTGAAAGAGCAGAGGAAGAGCAGAGCAGCCTTTGCCCCCACGCTGGTGCAGCACCAAGCACCATGGCCCTGCCCTGCACCAGCTCCCAGTGGGAGCTGCCTGAGCAGCGAATAATTTTGGAATAATTTTTCCCTTCCCAGCAGCTGTCCTGAATCCCTGGGGTTTGTACCCGAGAGTTCTGGGGGCTCCAGCTGGGCATGTGTGCTGCGGATGCTCAGTGTGCCCTGGATGCAGGAGGGCTGGGGGAGGTTATTCCGTGTCAGCCCTGCGCCCGCAGGATCTGGAGGGACTCACACACCTCTGGCGTGCCTCAGTTTCCCCAGCTCCCCCAGCCCAGCCATCCCGAGGGATCGCGTTGGGAGAGGGAATTTTTCAGCCTCGGAGGAGATGGAGGTGTGATGTGGCTGCCCTTCAGCCGTCCCAGGGCAGAGCATCCCCCGGGGCCGCTCGGGAGCTGCGGGAAGGGAGAACTCTCCAAGGTGCTCCCGATCACTGCGGGCTCTCCTCCCGTCCCTTCCCATCCCCTCCCTCGCTGCCAGCCGTCCCCTCGGCCCGCCACAGCGGTGTCACATCCGATCGGCTGCCAGGCAGGATAAACATCGCCGCTGCTCGGCCCGAGACTGCTCCGGAGAGGGGAGACAGTCAAGGAGAAAGCGGAGCGTGAGCAGCTAAAAATAGCGGCTGGCGAAGGCTCCGCTCCCCGCCGGCCGCGCGGGAGCTGCTGCCACTCGCCCGTCACCACGCGTGAGCGAGCGGCGACACCCGTGTCCCCTCCCCTGGCTGCCGGGGGCGGCGGCTGCAGCCCCTCCCCAGCTTTTGGGGCTCGGTGTCCTGGTGGCGCCGGTGGCTCGTGTCCCGCCGCTGGGCGCGGGGCTCCGGGGAGCATCGCCCGTGCCGGGCCAGCGGCCCCGGCCGTGCCCGGAGCTGCCAGCGGGTGTCCCCATGGCCACGAGCTCCAGGGCCACGGGCGGCACCGACACCTCGCTCCAGGTGCTGAGCGTCGCCCCTCGCCATCAGCAGGGAGAGGAGCTTGGCCAGAGCCGGGAATTCGGGATCACGGCCCCGCTCCTGCCGGGGACAATGAGGGGACAATGAGGGGACAATGACCCCGTCACACGCAGGGGTCTGTCCCAAAGCACACCCCGCTCCCCCAGCCCTGGGGACAGCCACCTTCAGGGCCACGAGGGACATTTTGTAGCCTCTCGCCAACCGCACACGGTTTCCCAGTTGCGGGGATGCCGATGGAAGCGCTGGGAGGTGGTTCCTGCTCCTGTGTGGAATTCCAGTCGGTTTTAATTCCCGCTCTGCCTGCCCCACCTCGCTGCCCTGCCCCAGCCCGGGGGTGGGGGTGAGAGCCCCCATCTCACTCTCAGCGCTGGCCGTGTCCCCCCCTCAAGGTGACACCGGTGTCAGGCCAGGAGCAGCTGGTGGCATCTGCTCGGCGCCCAGGCTGCGCCCAGCGTCCCTCCAGCGGGGCCAGGCGCGGTGCGGGCACGGCGTGGGGCTGTGCCGGGATCCGCTGGGTTTACCGGCCGCCTTCGGGGTCTCCCAGCCCCCCGGCCCCTCCCCCACCCACCACATGCCACACGGGTGCAGCCACAGATTTTTTTATCTTTTTTTCTTTTTTTCCCCCATAGATTCGGAGCCTGTCATTGATTTTGGCCTCACTGTGTGGGTTGGGGTCAAATTGTCCTGGTGGGCGAGCAGAGCCCCCTCAACCCACCCCCACCCCCCCGGGGCTCTGCAGCCAGGAGCCGAATCGGGGAAATCGGAGGGAAAATGAGCCATTTCCCCGAGCAGGGCTGAGCCCCTCGCCCGGGCTGGGGGCTCCGAGCGGGGCAGAGTCACACGGGGGGGACATGGGAGCGGGGGGATGTCACAGCGCGGGGGGACGCGGGGACACAGCAGCCGGGGGGGGCCCGAGGGGCGGCCCCGGCGGCGGGGGGAGGGGGGGGGGCGGCGGGCGGGGCCGGCGCTGGGTCCCCCCCGCGCCGAGCGGGGGCCGGGCCGGGCGGGAGCGGCGGCGCTGGGCGGGGCGGCGGCGGCGGCGGCTCGGCCCCGGGTGCCCCAGGGCCGCCTGGAGCCGGAGGCTTCCCCGCGGCTCCTGCCGAGCGTGGAGCATCCTTCCCCCGCGGCCGGGCTGGTACCGGCACCGGCACCACCATCGGCACCGGCACCACCATCGGGACTGACACCGGAATCAGCGTCGACACCGGCACCGGCATCACCGACATCCCCATCGCCCCCGGCACCGGCAGCGGCGTCAACACCGGCACCGGCAGCGGCATCACCTTCGGTGTCACCGTCACCACCGGCCTCGGCACCGGGATCGCCGCCGGCACCAGGTGAGCGGCTGGCGGCTGCTGGGCGCAGGTGACGTGGTGGCACCGAGGCCCTGGGCCACCGCTGATGTGCCCTGGGCTCACCGGAGCGAGGTGCCCACCCCGGGAGGGTGGGGAGGCCGGAGGGTCAGGGGATGGCGGTGGCCTCGGGGACAGGTGGGTTTTTGGGGGGATGAAAGTTTGCGGCAGCTGCAGTGGGGTGTCCCTCGAGGGCTCGGGGGGCAATGACCCCCAGGGGCAGGGGGCTCCGGGGAGGATTTGAGGGAGCAGGCAGACAGACAGCAAAGCTCGTCTGTCTCGGGGTGGGCACTTCAGACCAACCCCGATGGCGGCACCCTGGCATGTCCTAGGTCACCGCTGCCCCTCCATCCTTCCCCCTGCCCTGCCCCGTTCTCCTCTCAGCTACCACGGCACTTGTACCCCCACCCCAGCTCCAGCCCTCGGCTTCCCGGGTTGGAGCTTCCCAGACGATTTGGGCCCGGGGAGCTGCGGCGGTCCCCAGGCACGGAGAGTCCCCCCAGGGTTGAGCACCCCCCGGGCAGGGGACACGCTCCTGTGGTGCTTCCTCCGGGAAGGAAAGGGCTTCCCCCAGGGACGGCCCCTCCTCCCTGCCTTCGGGGCATCATTCTGGCAGATTGCCCCTGCAGATGCTTGGATCGGGTCCCTTTGGTCCCCGGCGCTGGCTGCTGTCCCCTGGCTGGGTGGCAGTGCCACCGAGGAGGTGGCAGAGGCAGGATGTCCCGTGCTCACCCCGAATCCTCCCGGCCCGTGACCTTGGGGTGTCCACCAAGGGACACCTCAGTCCTTGCTGTCACAAACGGACACAGCCCTGCCGCTGTCCCCCTGTCCCCACCCCTCTCCTGCTCAGCACCATCTCCCCCCAAAAAGCAGGAGGCTGCGAAGGGGAAAGGTGGTGGCAGAGCCAGATTGTCTCTTCTTTAAACTGAGGGAGTCCCAGCGTTTCTCCCCGGACGGGGGCACTGGGAGGCAGAGCGGGGGTGCTCTGGGGGTTCAGCTCCTGGGGCAGCTGGAGGAGCTCTGGCCGGGTGCTCCAGACCTTGGGGTACCATGAGCAGGATGGGGACCGTGGCCCTGCCCTGCCCTTGGCTCCTGGAACAGGCAATTCCCGCTCCTGGCTCAGCCCTGGGGTGTTCGGTCTGGCTCTGCTCCATCCCGGATCTCCAGCCGTGCCTCTGATCCCAGCGTGCCTGCACGGATTTCTTCCCTCCTTGGCTTTTGGTCCCTGCCCTGCCCTTCCAGGGGCCGGGGGTTTGTCACAGGCTGGTGGTGACAGCTGGAGAATCCTGATGGAGCAGGGATGGCAGGAAACATCTGGATCACCTCCACGCAAGGCCTCACCACCTTGGGTGGGGGTTGTTGCCTCAAAACTGGGTGTCCTGGAAGTTTCCCACCTCCCTCCTTGGCTGAGCTGCAGTGGGAAGGAAAGGATCCCTCCAGGGGCCTGGGGGAGCACATGCCCGGGGCTCCCCGGGGAGCCAGAGCCCCCAGGGAAGGTTCAGCTGCCTCTGCTCCCCGCAATTCTGGGTGCTCTCGCAGGGCTGGGAGCCTCCTCCATTCCCAGCTGGACCTGGGGCCTCTCCAGGTGCCACCAGATGGAGGAGAAGGAGCTCGTGCAGGGACATGAGGCTGCCGTGGCACACGAGTCCAGTGTCACCCAGCCCATGGCCCTCCCGGCGTGGCCCAGCCTGGGATGTGCTCGGTGGCACCCAGCTGGCACTCGGTGACAGCCCACAGCCCTTGTCACAGCTCCCCAGGTTCCACCTGGCGCCAGTCCCTGTGCCACCCACGGCTCGGCAGCCAGGAGAGCCGAGGGTGTCCCCGGTCCTGTCCCCGGGTCGTGTCTGTCAGCTCCACCCAGGATGCTCAGGCTGGGGCAGAAGGTGAAAACCATTTGAGGAGGAGGGAGCCCGAACCTGGTGAGGAATGAAACTGCTCTGGATGTGGGTGATGTGTTTATTATGCAAAATTACCTGGTTTTATTATGTAAAATTACAGTTTGTGGTGTGCGGAGCAGGGAACTGATGGTTCTGCCGGGAGCTCCATTACCCAGGGCTCAATCACCTTAATTACCCTCATTAGATCCCTTCCTCCCCCACGGAGATGTGGAGCTCCTGTTGACTGCCCTGATGCCCAGAGTGGGGCTGGGTTATCCAGGTGCCGGGTCCGTCCCCGTGGGGCTGGGGGCAGCCCCCGTCCCCTCATGCCAAAGGGAATCTCACTTTTCCCACTTGGACTCAAAAAGGACCCGGCTGCAGCCGATGGGACTGAGGAATGTGGGGAAGGGAGGCTCACCCAGCACCTTTATAGGGTCCCTGATGGGCACCCAAACTCCCCAGGAGAAATTCCTGTGCTCCTCCCACCACTCCAGCTGATTACCTTTAATCAGTTAATTAAAGGGAATTAACTGATGGGGGTGGAGGATGGAATAGGAATAGCTCTGGAATAGGTCACAGCCCCCACGCTGGTGAGCACCTGGCTGGCCTGGGAGTGGCTGGAACAGCTCCCATTCCTCCCTGGGATGGGATCCATCCCTCCATCCATCCATTCCCTCCCTCCATCCATCCATCCATCCATCCATCCATCCTTTCCTTCCCTCCTTCCTTCCTTCCCCACAGGGCATGTGCAGGCTCCAGGATCTGCTCCTGTGGGAACAATCCCCATCCCCACCCAAACCAAAGTGGGCTGAGGATCTCTCCCTGCTGGTGCCGAGCTGGATGCCAGAGCTGTCCCCTGCCCCTGGCACTGGGAATAAAGGCCTTTGGGATTTGCCCTGTTCCCACAGGGAATGGCCATGGCTGATGGTGCTTTTCATACCCCTGGTGCTGCAGAGGAGACCTCCCTGCCGGCCCTGAGCTGCTCCTGTGCTTTACCCAGCACACGGATCAGAGCCTGGCCAGGGAGCTGATCCCTCCCTCAGGGGTGTCCTCCTGCCAAGCAGCTCCATCCCTGCCAGCAGCAGCATTCCCAGAGCCCTGAGTGCCTCCTGGCCACTCCCAGCCCCCAGAAACCCAGCTCTGTGTGATGGGAAAGCCAGAAATCCTTGTTAGGAGCACAAAGGGATGGGAACGTTCCCCAGGGGAGAACTGGGATCCCAAGGGAAAGCAGGAGGGACGGGCAGCAGTGATGTGTGCCGGGCTGGGAGCCTCAGAGGATGGGGAAGAGGAGCTGGGATTTGGCCATTCCCTCTCTGGGCACCACGGGCAGCACAGCCGTGGTTATCCAGGTTTTCCATGCCCTCTCCTGGAGGTTTGGGATGCGGGATGAAGCCCTGCAGTGTGAGCCCGTGTCCTCGTGCCTCTGCCCACTGAGCCTTTGGTGCTTTGCTCTCTAATTAGAGCAACTCGGGCCTGTCCAGGGCTGGAGTCCAGGAGGTCCAGAGGGAATCACACAGCCAGGTTGCCCGGTGCTTCCAGCAGCTCTCCAGGATGCCCCATGAGCTGCTCCCAGAGGAAAAACGCCTCAATTTTATCCCAGTGTGGACTCCCAGGAGATGCTGAGCTCAGCAGGGCTGTGCCAGGATTAAACTGCTGAGTCCTCTGGAGTGCTTCCCCCTGGCCCAATCCAGGCCTGCGGGATCCAGAGGGGATTTTCTCTGGTCACTGCCCTGAGGGGAAGCCAAGCCCTGATGTGGGACGTGGTGTGAGCACCCCCAGGTCTGGAAGCCCCTGGGTTTGGGTTGGCAGAATTTGGGTTTGCTCAGGGAAACTCAGGATTGGGATGTCAGGGAGCACAAGATCTGGATTCACTCCCACACTGGAGCAGGAATGCCTCTGGTTTGTGTTTCCAGCATTAAAAACCAAAGGGGCAGTTTATACAAACAGCCTGAAATCCCTTCTGGGCAGACTCGGGTTGGATTTTAGGGATTTTTCCTGGGTTTTGTGGGATAGTAACAGAGCTGAACTCTGCCATCATCCCCCTGGCTGATGGAGAAATAACACAGCCTCTGCTTCTGCCGGCGGCTCCATTCCGTGGATGTCAGCAGCAAACCCCTCCTCCCGTGCACATCTCCCTGCTGGAAGCCGGGAATTACAGGGAATGGAGATTACCGGTGTCCCATTTCACAGCCCTTCCTTCTCCTTGCCTTGAACACGAGTTTAGGTCCCAGTGTCCCACAAGCCCCGCTGAGCCTCTCAGGAAGGGTTTGTGCTCTGCCTAGGCCGCTATTAGCTGGGACACAGCTCAGGCTTTGTGTGGAAATAAAAATTCCAAGTCCTACAGCTGGGGAAAAAAAAAAAAAAAAAACACATACAATCCTTGGTTGGAAAGGATCTTAAAGCACATCCAGTCTCACCCCTGCCGTGGCAGGGACACCTTCCATGTCCCAGGCTGGGCTTGGACACTCGCAGGGATCCAGCTGCTCTGGGCAGTGAGACCCTGAACTGTGCAAAAGGAAGCAGAAGGTGAAGGCTGATCTTTAAAAGGATCCAGGGAGAGGTCTGGGTGGAATAACTCAGGGTTTGGGTGTGAGCAGGGGTGAGCCTAAATAAAGGTCCATCAGCAGGGCAGTGACGGGGACCAGGCAGGGAGCAGGGGAAAGGGATGTGAGGATGATGGAGGAGACAAAGAGACAATTCCCAAATCCATGGATGAGACAATCCAAGCACAAGCAGGAGTGGTGAGCACAAGCAGGAGTGGTGGAGAAGAGGGAAATCGGGTCTGGATGTGAGGATGAGTGTGCAAGAGCAGGAGGAAGGTCGGAGCTCAAGGCAGGACACAATGGGAAGGGGCTCAGAGGGTGATGGGAAATTCTCTGGAAGTGCATGATCCCAACGAGGAGGATCTGCTGCTCCGTGGAGAGGGAAGGAGTGGGAGCCACTTGTCCCGTGCCTTTGGAACATGGGCTGTGCTGGGAAGGGAATCACAGGGAGGAGCCAACCCTGCAGGTACCGCGATGTGCTGCAGCTCCTCGGGCTGGGTCAGAGCTTTGGGGAGCTGCCAGTGTCACCTCTGCTGAGAAATCCCAGTGGAACAACTCCTCAGAGCTTTGGGAAAGAGCCAGGGAGCCTGGGGAAAACTGGGGAGAAACCAGTGGGAGGCCTTCTGATGCTCCTAGCAGGATTCAGGTTCTCTTGGATCCTGCACTGCTTCACTCCACGCCCCAAAGGAGCCCAGCAAGATCCGAGCTGGCCCAAATCCCTGCCTGGCCCACCTGGAATCCTGGGCATTTAGGGATAAAAGGGCCAGGCCATGGTTGAAGATGTTCCACTGCTGAGGGCAGGCAAAGGGGTGCCAGCATCCCAAAGGAATGGGTCCTGGAAGCTGCATCCCTGGCAGGAGGGATCATCCTCTCTGGACACTTCCTTGTGTGGAGCAAAACCTCACGTACTCCAAAAGTCGTTCTGCACCTCCCCGTTCAATATTCCTGCACCAGCCTACATCCCTTTTCCCCCTTTCCCAGGAAAGGACGAGCTCAGGACAATATTTCTCCCCCTCTCACTGGGATCCAGGAGCTGTCCCTGGGCAGGTGACACAGCCCGTTCCCACCTGGCTCAGCACCCCCGGGGCTCCAGCAGCCTGCAGCCACTTCCCTGGAGAGGAACCCAACCTGCTGCCTCCCCGGGAGAGCTCCAGATTTTATCCTGTGTTTAATTATTGCCATCTGCTGTTCCCGGCTCCAGGGGCTGCTCGGGCTGTCTGGTGCCTGTCAGGCTCTGGTTAACCCGGCCCCGCTGCATTTCCCTCCCGTGTGGACTCCTGGCTCATTTTCCTGGATGATGCTCCCATTCCCTCCTGACCTGGGGCAGCTCTTTCCTTCCCATTTCACTCAATTTTACAGTTCCATCTCGCTAAATCCGTCCCACTCTTCACCATGTTCATCAATGTTGAGGCGTTGCTGGTGGATTTTTGGAGGGTTTGTTCCAGGCCGCAGCATTCCCAGCACAGAGCCCATAAAATGTCGAATTAAACGAGCAGGAAGAACCCCCCAAACAGAGAAAGCCAAGAGCATTAAATGCCCCAAGCCCCCTTCCGGAGGAGCTCATGACCCATTAACAACTCAGAAGATGAAGAGGCAAATCCTTGTGGCTAAATGAATCCTCAGGATCCCTGTAACACCTCCCAGGTCCTGAATTCCTGGAGCATTCCTGGTTTGCTGTCCCTGGCGGGGGAATGTGTTTGGCAAAGCTGTGGTGTGTCCGTGCTGGTCCCCAGGCTCCAGGTGCAGTTTGGGGTCCCTGCCACCCCCAGGAACCCCACAAAGCTGTGTTAGAGGGGACATCCCAAAGCTGGGGGATGTGTCCAGAGGGGTGTTTGACCCTGACCTGGGTTTCTTTGATGCTCCATCCCCAGGTGGGTCACACCTTCCTCCAGGGCTCTGCAATTCCCAAGGAACCCGACCAAGGAACACAGCCGTGTCCATCTCCTCCCTTCCACCTCTCCCAGCACCTTCCCTGTGGCCCACGCCCTGCAGGGATTAAGGCTAATTTCTGCCCTTCCCTCCTCTATCCCATTAGGGGCATTAAAGCAGCAGCCAGAGGAGCTCCCATGTGACTCCAGGAGCTTTCTTAGGCTGAGGCCACGTTAAGCCACAGAAACTGTCGCTGCTTAGAGGGGGAAATCCTCCCTCACCGCGTTTATCCCCTGGGATTTGCCCCATTCGGGTGGGATTTGCCGGTGGGACCTGGAGGTGGTGGCATGGAGCAGGTGTTGGTGGCTTTGTCCCCAGGAGTACAGGGACAGTGATGCTGCATCCCAGGAGTGCTCAGGGTGGTGACAACCCCCGGGTTGGGTCCCCAGCCAGCACCAGGGTCCTGATCCCCGGTGTGGCTTTTCAGAACGGGGTGAACACACGGGATCCAACCCCATCGCTCATCCCTGGGAGCGTTTTGCTGCGGGAAGGGCAGGATCCAGCGGGTCCTGCAGGCTGATTATTCCTCATTCTCCGGCGCTGGAGGCAGCGGGAGGCGCTGGGGCTGTTGGGAAGGAGCTTTGATCCGGCCTGCGGGGCTCTGGCTCTGCTGGGGCGTGCAGAGGATCTGTGCGTGAGCGTGTGCGGGTGTGCACACGTGTGTGTGTGTGAACATGGCATCAGGGATCCACTGGGATCCGCTGGGATCTGCAGGGAATCACAGGGATCCATAGGGATCTGCAGGGAATCACAAGGAATCACAGGGATCCACAGGGATCTGCAGGGAATCACAGGGATCCACAGAGATCCACAGGGACCCACAGGGATCCACAGGGATCCACAGGGAATCACAGAGATCCACAGGGATCTGCAGGGAATCACAGGGATCCACAGGGAATCACAAGGAACCACAGGGATCCACAGGGAATCACAGGGATCCACAGGGATCCACAGGGGTCCGCAGGGAATCACAAGGAATCACAGGGATCCACAGGGATCCATAGGGAATCACAGGGAATCACTAAATCCTTTAGGCTGGAAAACCCCACCGAGATCAGAGTCCAGCCATTCCCTCAGCCACCAGCCCCTGTCCCCAAGTGCCACATCCCCGTGGCTTTAACAGTCCCTCCAGGGCAGGACAGCCCTTCCCGTGCAGGATTTGTCCCCAAAACCCATGGAGCGCCCTGGAATGCACGTGCCCGTGTGCTCACACCATCACACGCAGGTGTGTGTTCCCAAAGTCCCAGGGGACACGGGGGGACACCCCCAGGGATGTCACATGTGTCCCTGTGCCTGGCTCGGGGCTCCCCCAGGTGCTGCTGTGACACAGGCGGTGCCAGGTGGGGGGTGACAAACTCTGGGACAAGGAGGTGACATGGAAGTGCCACATGTGCAGACACAGTGACAGGGAGTGTGACACAGTGTGGCAGGGGTGTCACACAGGCACACACATGTGGCAGGGAATGTCAGACAGGCGTGCACGTGTAACAGGGGCTGTCACACAGGTGTGTCACTGAGCACCACACAGATGTGTGACAGGGAGTGTCACACTGTCACACAGGTGTGACAGGGAATGTCAGACGTGCATACACGTGTGGCAGAGGCTGTCACACTGTCACACAGGTGTGTCAGGGAGCGCCACGCATGCACAGACGTGTGACAGGGAATGCCACACTGTCACATAGACATGACCGGGAGTGCCACACATGCACACAGGTGTGACAGGGAATGTCACACATGCACACACAGTGTCAGGGGGTGCCACACTGTCACACATATGCCAGGGAATGTCACATGTGCACACACCTGTACAGTCACATGGAACAGCCCAGGCAGAGGTGACACACACAAACACACACACGTGACAATGCACATACAGGTGTGACAATTCACACACACTGACAATTCACACACGTGTGACAGTGCACACACCTGTGCTGGAGCAGTGCAGGTGGCTCCAGAGGGCGATGGCTGTGCAGGTGGACAGGGAACTTCTGTCACTGCCCCTGCCTTTGTCACCCCCAGCCCCGCCCCGTGCCTCAGTTTCCTCCCGAGCAGCACCCGGGTCCTGCCCCTCATGGCACAGCCACCCCAGCACCGATCACTAATTAACTAATCACGAATCGCCTCCCGGGTTAATCATTTATTTCTCTCCTCCTCGCAGCCTCGGTCACCCCTCCTGTGCACACAGCACCTGCGCCCGAGGACCTTGGCTCGTCCTCCCTGCAGTGATCCCCAGCGGGAGTTCCCAGTGATCCCCAGCGGGAATTCCCAGTGATCCCCAGCGGGAGTTCCCAGTGATCCCCAGCGGGAATTCCCAGTGATCCCCAGCACTGCTTCCCAGCAGGGATTCCCAGTGGGACACCGGTGAGTTCACACCCCCACCGCCACCAGCTTGGGGACACCAGTCCCTGCATTGCCACCAACACCTGGCCTGGAAGGGACAGGGTGGTGGTTTGGGGTCCCTGTGCTCTGTGGGGGGTGGAGAGGATTTGGGGGCTGGAGGGCACCTTGTCCCTGCCAGGTCCTGTGCCACCCCTGTGCCACCCCTGTGCCACCCCTGTGCCACCCTGTGCCACCCCTGTGCCATCCCTGTGCCATCCCTGTGCCACTCTGTGCCACCCTTGTGCCACCTCTGTGCCACTCTGTGCCACTCCTGTGCCACCTCTGTGCCACCCTGTGCCACCCTGTGCCATCCCTGTGCCACCCCTGTGCCATCCCTGTGCCACCCCTGTGCCACCCTGTGCCATCCCTGTGCCACTCTGTGCCACTCCTGTGCCACTCTGTGCCACTCCCACCTCCCATGGCAAAAGCCCAAAGTGTTTCCAGAGCTGAGCAAACACCTCAAGAAGGTCCCAGCAGTGCAGGCATCAGGATGGCTCCATGCCAGTCGGGTTTTCCTGATTCCAGGGGCTTCCCAGGACAGCCCCCACACACCCGGGGCACCCCGGCACTGCTGCTGCCTGCCCGGCTCAGCAAAGCCCCTCTCCAAGGGACACGGTGCTGTCCCCAAGCAGAGGACTCCATGCAGTTCCCTTAATGCTGGCTCAGCCTCCCTCCCTGTCACCTCTGCATCCCCATCCCTGCTCTCCATCCATCCCTCCATCCACCCATCCATCCATCCCTCCATCCATCCATCCATCCATCCATCCATCCATCATCCATCCATCCATCCATCCATCCATCCATCCATCCCTCCATCCATCCCTCCCTCCATCCATCCATCCATCCATCCATCCCTCCATCCCTCCATCCATCCCTCCATCCATCCCTCCATCCATCCATCCATCCATCCATCCCTCCATCCATCCATCCATCCCTCCATCCATCCCTCCATCCATCCATCCCTCCATCCATCCATCCCTCCATCCATCCCTCCATCCATCCATCCATCATCCATCCCTCCATCCATCCATCCATCCATCCATCCATCCCTCCATCCATCCATCCCTCCATCCATCCCTCCATCCATCCCTCCATCCATCCATCCATCCATCCATCCATCCATCCATCCATCCATCCCTCCATCCATCCATCCCTCCCTCCCTCCCTCCATCCATCCCTCCATCCATCCATCCCTCCATCCATCCATCCATCCATCCATCCATCCATCCATCCATCCATCCATCCATCCATCCATCCTCTATCCCACCATGGACGAGGCTCAGGGCAGCCCCCAGGGTGCTGTGGGTGCTCTCATGGGGACATTCCCTGTTGTCCCCACCCCAGACTCGCTCCCTGTTCCCTTTTCACCCCTCCTTGCCCCGCTGGTGACCCTCTGCTCTGCCTCCCCCAGGTCGGACCCGAGGGGACCCAGTGGGGAGTGACCCCTGTCCCCTGTGGTGTCACGGGGCAGACGCGGTGCCAGGCCAGGCTGGAGGGTGCCCGGTAAGGCTGCCTGGGGTGGGGTGCCCCCCTGGGGTGGGGGTGAATTCCTTGGGTGGGGGTGCCCCCCTGGGGTGGGGGTGCTGCTGGGACCCCTGGGAGCCCCTCGCTGCAGTGACCAGCGGGGATCAGAGCACCCAAAGGTGCCGGGGTGGGGGCAGTGAGTGCCAGGGTGGCCCTGCCTTTGCTCCTGGGGAGCAGAGTGGGTGCAGGGGGAGCAGAGGGCACCACAGAGCCCGGAGCAGAGCCGGGTCCCTTCAGCTCGCCGTGCTCCGGGGGTGACAGAGGGGACGTCTCTCCCCAGGGTTAGCATGACCGAGGTGGAACCCGTGCTGGATTTCGCATCCTCCGGCAGGACGGGCCGGCGCAATGCCCTGCCCGACATCCTGGGCTCGCCCGCCGGCGTCAGCCCCGCGGACCTGCCCCTCAAACTGGCCGAGATGTCCCTGAGCGCAGGTGGGTGACCAGGGGGAACCGGGGAGGATGTGGGGTGAGCAGGGACAGGGGTTCCCGTGCTCATCCCGTGCTTAGGGAATAGGACACTGAGGGGCTGGAGCGTGTCCAGGGCAGGGAATGGAGCTGGGAAGGGTCTGGAGCCCCAGGAGAGGCTGAGGGAGCTGGGAAGGGCTCAGCCTGGAGAAAAGGAGGCTCAGGGGGGACCTGGTGGCTCTGCACAAGTCCCTGACAGGAGGGGACAGCCGGGGGGTCGGGCTGTGCTCCCAGGGAACAGGGACAGGAGGAGAGGGAACGGCCATGGGAGGTTCAGGTTTGCATATTGGGGGAAATTCCTCCATGGAAAGGGTGTTCAGGCCTTGGAAGTGCCATGGGGGGTTGGAGTGCCCGTCCCTGGAGGGGTCCGGGGGAAGCCTGGTCACTGGGCTGGGGACAAGGATCGGGCACACGTTGAACCCGATGCTCTTGGAGCTCTTTTCCAGCCTCGGTGATCCGGCGATTCCACGCGCTGTTCCCACCCCGTGACCCCATCCCCTCGTCTCTCCTGCAGGCAGTGCCCAGGACATGCAGTCGCCCTCGGCGGAGGTGCCCCCTCCGCAGCCCCCCAGCCCCGAGCTGAAGGACACGTCCTAACCCCGCCCGGGGGGGACATTTGTGACCGGCGGAGGAAGGAGGAGGCTGTGGGGCACCAGCCCGGCTTTCCTGGCACAGCCGGAGTCCGCTGGGATTTCCTCGGTGCTGCCGCAGCGGGCCCCCGGAGCGTCCCCCCGGCCACGGGGGAGCGGCGCGTGGCGGGGACGTGGCGGGGACCTGGAGGGGACCTGCCGTGACCGAGGGGCCGTTCCCACACACGCCCTGGGCCAGGACTCGGGGGGGGGGAGGAATATTTTTGCCTCCCCGGGGGGAGGAATATTTTTCTTCTGGGGCATTTGGCGGAGCCGAGCGCGGGGGGGTCCCGGGGGGCCCTCCTGGCCGCAGGAGCAGCCACGGGTGTTTCTTGCTGAGTGTGGTGTTCACTGTGATGTTTTTGGGTACCACCTCGTCTTCTGGCCTTTCTTCTGGGCGACTCGGGAGCCCTTCCCAGGTTTTGGGGAGGTGAGGTGGGGAAACACAACCCGAGAGTCCCCCAGGCATTAAGCAAAGCCCCCGGGTTGCCAGCACGTCTGTGAGGGATCCCAGTGAGGAGCAGAGCACGCCAGCGTGGTCCAGCCCCTGCGGTGGGGACGCTGGGGAGTTCGGAGTGTGGGCAGCAGGGCGATGCTGTTTGGAGCACCCCCAGCTCCCGAGCCAGGTCACCCATTGTCCCCACGCCGGCTCCTGTCCCACAGCCCCGGGCGGGGCCGGGTCCTGCGGCCTTTGGGGATGCCGGAGACACGGAGTGAGGCTTTCCCAGGCTCTGGCCGTGCCCGACCCTCTGCTCTTGCCAGAGGACGGGATGGGACCCTCCTGCCCGGGCACTGAGGGGCTCAGGGAGGGCTCGTCTGCCGGCTCTGGGGGTCGCTGGCTCTGGCCGGAGCCGGGCGGGATGTTTGGATGTGGAGCTGGAGCCACCTCATCCCTCCATCCATCCCATCCCGGACGGTCACCTACAGCTGTCGCTGTGGGACCAGCAAAGGCATCCCGCAGCCCAGGTCCCCTCTGACACGGCCCGCGGAGCAGGAGAGCCGGGCGGGGCCACAGGCGGGGCCACCGTGTCCGGCAGTCCCCATCCCCAGCACCCCGTGGTGTCCCGGCCACCATCGGGCTCCCGGGCACCGTCCGTCCCTTGGCGGGGAGGCCAGCCCTGGATGGGAGGGAGGCTGTGTGCGATGGGCAAGTGCAGGGGCATCCGTGTGTGTGTGCATCCGTGTGTGTGTGTGCATCCGTGTGTATGAGCATCCGTGTGAGTGTGCATCCATGTGTATGAGCATCCGTGTGTGTGTGCATCCGTGTGTGTGTGTGTGCATCCGTGTGTGTGTGCATCCGTGTGTGTGTGCATCCGTGTGTGTGTGCATCCGTGTGTATGAGCATCCGTGTGTGTGTGCATCCGTGTGTGTGTGTGCATCCGTGTGTATGTGTGTGCATCCGTGTGTGTGTGTCCGTGTGTATGTGTACCCATGTGTGTGTGCATCCATATGTGTGTGTGCATCTGTGTGTGTGTGCATCCGTGTGTGTGTGTGCATCCGTGTGTGTATCCATGTGTGTGGGTATCCGTGTGTATGTGTATCCATGTGTGTGTGCATCCGTGTGTGTGTGTGTGCATCCATATGTGTGTGTGCATCCGTGTGTGTGTGTGCGCATCTATTTGTGCGTGTGCATCTGTGTGTGTGTGTGTGCATCCGTGTGTGTGTGTGCATCCGTGTGTGTGTGCATTTGTGTGTGTGTGTGTGCATCCGTGTGTATGTGCATCCGTGTGTGTGTGCATCCATGTGTGTGTGCCTCCATGTGTGTGTGCATCCGTGTGTGTGCATCCGTGTGTGTGTGCATTTGTGTGTGTGTGTGTGCATCCGTGTGTGTAGCCGTGTGTATGGGTATCCATGTGTATGTGTACCCATGTGTGTGTGCATCCATGTGTGTGTGTGCATCTCTGTATGTGTATCCATGTGTGTGTGCATCCGTGTGTGTGCATCTATTTGTGCGTGTGCATCCGTGTATGTGTGCATCCGTGTATGTGTGCATCTGTGTGTGTGTGCATCCGTGTGTGTGTGCATCTGTGTGTGTATCCGTGTGTGTGGGTATCCGTGTGAATGTGTATCCATGTGTGTGTGCATCCATATGTGTGTGTGTGCATCTATGCATGTGAATCCGTGTGTGTGTGCATCCATGTGTGTGTGTGCATCCATGTGTGTGTGTGTGCATGCATCTATTTGTGTGTGTGCATCCGTGTGTGTGTCCATCTGTGTGTGTGTGCATCCATGTGTGTGCATCTATTTCTGTGTATGCATCCATGTGTGTGCATCCATATGTGTGTGTGTACATCTGTGTGTGTGTGCATCCACGTGTGTGTGTGTGCATCCGTGTGTGTGCATCCACCTGTGTGTGTATCCATGTGTGTGTGTGCATCCACGTGTGTGTGTGCATCCATATGTGTGTGTGTGCATCCATGTGTGTGTGTGCATCTGTGTGTGTGCATCCATGTGTGTGTGTGCATCCACCTGTGTGTGTATCCATATGTGTGTGTGCATCCACGTGTGTGTGCATCCATGTGTGTGTGTGCATCCACCTGTGTGTGTATCCATATGTGTGTGTGCATCCACGTGTGTGTGCATCCACCTGTGTGTGTATCCATGTGTGTGTGTGCATCCACGTGTGTGTGTGCATCCATATGTGTGTGTGCATCCGTGTGTGTGTGTGTGTGTGTGTGCCTCCGTGTGTGTGGGTATCCGTGTGTATGAGCATCTCGGAGCCTGGGCACCATTTACACGTGTGTTTATGGGCATGGGAACCGTGTGTTTGGGCATTCCTGTGAGTGTGCATCCGTGTGTGTGTGGGCACCAATTCACATGGCCGTTCATTCCCATGGGCTCTCGTGTGTATGTGTACATCCATGGGTAGGGTCATGGGCCCCCACACACACTGGAAACACTGTGTGTGCACATCTATGTGTGTGGGATCCACGCGCATCCATGTGCATGAGCATCCATGTGTGTGTGCATCCATATGTGTGTATCCATGTGTGTGTGCGGATCTGTATGTGTGTGTGTGCATCCATGTGAGTATGTGCATCCATGTGCGTATCCATGTGTGTGTGCACATCCGTATGTGTGCATCTGTGTGTGTGCATCCATGTGTGTGTGTGCATCCATGTGTGTGTGTGCGCACATCCATGTGTGTGTGCATCTGTGTGTGTGCATCTATTTGTGTGTGTGCATCCGTGTGTGTGTGCATCCGTGTGTGTGCGCATCCGTGTGTGAGTGTGCATCCGTGTGAGTGTGCATCCGTGTGAGTGTGCATCCGTGTGTGTGCATCTGTGTGTGTGTGCATCCGTGTGTGTGTGTGCATCCATGTGTGTGCATCCGTTTGTGTGTGCATCCGTTTGTGGTGCATCCATGTGTGTGTGTGCATCCCTGTGTGTTTATCCATGTGTGTGCATCCGTTTGTGCGTGTATCCATGTGTGTGTGTGTGTGTGTGTGTGTCCCTGCAGGTGAGCGGTGGCCATGTTCATGGGTGCTCCGGGGGTGGGTGTGCAGGGGCAGCCATGTGGGTGTCCCTGTGTGTGGGTGTCCCTGTCACTGGGTGTCCCTGTCACTGGGTGCTCCTGTGGATGGGTGTTTCCTGTGGGTTGGTGTCACCGTGAGTGGGTGACCCTGCCCATAGGTGGTCTCTTGTGGATTGGTGTCCCTGTGCCTGGGTGTCCCTGTCAGTGGGTGTCCCTGTGGATTGGTGTCCCTGTGCCAGCGTGTCCCTGTCAGTGGGTGTCCCTGTGCATGGATGTGTCACTCTCTGTGGCTGTCTCTCTCAGTGGGTGTCCCTGTGGATGGGTGTCCCTGTCAGTGGGTGTCCCTGTCAGTGGGTGTGTCCCTCTCAGTGGGTGTCCCTGTCACTGGGTGTCCCTGTGGATTGGTGTCCCTGTCACTGGGTGTCCCTGTGGATTGGTGTCCCTGTCAGTGGGTGTCCCTGTGCCCGGGCAGCTGTTCCTGTCAATGCCCCCATCTCACAGTCATCTTGTAGAGGGAGCACCCAAGAGCACAGTGCTGGGCAGGTTTGGGACACTGACACCCAGGTGAGGGGACAGAGGACAGTCCTTGCCCTCTGTGTCACCCCCCCAGGCCACGGGGGCTGTGTGTCCCTGGGGAACGAATTGTCCCTGTGACCCCGGCAGGCAGAGCCCTGCCCGGTGTCCAGCCGGGGCAGGGGACACCCATCCCACGGGGACGGGGACAGTTCTGTGCCCCCGGGGCACGAGGTGAGGGGTCCTGCTCGGTGGCAGTGTCAGCAGGAAGAAGCTGAACACGAGCTCCGGCTATTTTTGGGTGTCTGCGATGTCACACAGGGCCAGAGACAGTGAGAGTGTCCCCGTTCCCTCACGGCCCTGGTGACCCTTGGTGACCCCCAAGTCCCCAGTACAAGGGGACACACTGCAGCCATCGGGCTCAGGGACACCTGAGTCCTCATCTGGGTTCCTCCACGACCTGGGGACGGGGACAGGAGTGGGCACTGTCCCCTGGGGTCCAGAGACACCGAATCCCATGGCCGGGGTGACCCCACCCGCGCTGGGAGGGGACCGGGGATGCGCTGGTCCCACAGGAACCCAAAGCCGGGGAGATCGGGGGACGTGCTGGGGGTCCCACAGCCCCGTGCCTGTCCTTGTCACCAGCGTCCCCCCGGCACCCAAAGCATCACTGGTGGCACACGCGTGTGTCCCCACGCACACAGGGAGGGGGGGGTGTCACACAGGTGTCCACACTCACAGGCACATCAAGCAGGGACCAGGTCACGTGTCCCCACAGACACACGGAATTGAGGGGGTGTCACACATGTCCCCGCACTCTCCTGGAGTCCCCATATATATCCCCACACCCCTCTCCAGTGCTCTCTGCTCCCCGTGCCTCAGTTTCCCCAGCTCAGCTCCCCTGTCCCCGCCACTCGTGTCCCTGAAGGGCATCACGAGTGTCGCTGTCCCCATGCCCTGACCGTGCCCAGGGGTAGCACCTGCCCCTCCTCACGGGCCCGTGGGACCACCGGGGCTGGGCACGCACCCCTCGCGCCCTCCTCAGCCCCTCCTGAGCGTCCCCGTGCCCCGCAGCCAGCCCCCCAGTGTGCCCCGCAGCCAACCCCCCGGTGTGCCCCGCAGCCAGCCCCCGGTGTGCCCCGCAGCCAGCCCCCCAGTGTGCCCCGCAGCCAGCCCCCGGTGTGCCCCGCAGCCAGCCCCCGGTGTGCCCCGTGCCCCGCAGCCAGCCCCCCGGTGTGCCCCGCAGCCAGCCCCCCGGTGTGCCCCGCAGCCAGCCCCCCGGTGTGCCCCGCAGCCAGCCCCCGGTGTGCCCCGCAGCCAGCCCCCGGTGTGCCCCGCAGCCAGCCCCCGGTGTGCTCCGCAGCCAGCCCCCGGTGTGCCCCGCAGCCAGCCCCCGGTGTGTCCCGCAGCCAGCCCCCGGTGTGCCCCGCAGCCAGCCCCCGGTGTGCCCCGTGTCCCGCAGCCAGCCCCCGGTGTGCCCCGCAGCCAGCCCCCGGTGTGCCCCGTGTCCCGCAGCCAGCCCCCGGTGTGCCCCGCAGCCAGCCCCCGGTGTGCCCCGTGCCCCGCAGCCAGCTCCCCGGTGTGCCCCCCGGTGTGCCCCGCAGCCAGCCCCCCGGTGTGCCCCGCAGCCAGCCCCCGGTGTGCCCCGCAGCCAGCCCCCGGTGTGCCCCGCAGCCAGCCCCCCGGTGTGCCCCGCAGCCAGCCCCCCGGTGTGCCCCGCAGCCAGCCCCCGGTGTGCCCCGCAGCCAGCCCCCCGGTGTGCCCCGTGCCCCGCAGCCAGCCCCCCGGTGTGCCCCGCAGCCAGCCCCCGGTGTGCCCCGCAGCCAGCCCCCGCGGAGCCCGGGCACAGCGCGGCACAAGCGGCCCTCTCCCCGCCGGCACAGCCCTGCCCCAGCCCGGGGGCTCGGCCCGGGGGGCGGGGGCCGGGGGCGGGTGGTGGGCCCGGGGTGGCCGCTGGCAGCGCTGCCGGGGAGTATTTCTGGAGCGCGTTGTGCTCTTTCCAATCATGTGATGAGGACATTATTTAAGGCGGCTGCGGGGCCGGAGCAGCTGCAGGCGGTGCCACGCTCGCAGCCGGCAGGACCCCCGCGCGTCTGCGGCCCCCCCGCGCCCCCTCGCCATGGTCGACGCCTTCGTGGGCACCTGGAAGCTGGTGGACACCAACAATTTCGATGAGTACATGAAGGCGCTGGGTGAGTGGGCGCGGCTGAGAGCGGGCTTGGAGTCACATCACCCCTTCTGGTTTTTTTGTGGTTTTGGGGATTTTTTTTACGCCCCCCCAATTTGCCTGGTGAACCCCCGCGGTTCACGGGGGGCTGGCTGGGGGGGCTGCAGGCGGTGGGGGCGTCGCTGCCTCCGTGGGTGCTTTAGGGGGGGGCTCTGGGGTTTCGTGCACGTGGGGTTGGGCTGGGTGAGGGGGTCTCGGGCTGGGTGAGGGGTCTCGTCCTTCCTAGGACAGGCTTTGGGAGAGCGTGGAGGGATGGGATGCCCCCTCCCGGTGCTGGGGGTCGCTGAGGACCCCCCCCCAGCCTTCCCCAGCCCCCGAACCCCCATCAGCCAGCCCCTGCGTGGTCAGCCCAGAGCAGTGCGGGGAGCGGGGACAGCCCCCGGTTCGCCCCTCACCCAGCTGAGGGTGGGCGCTGGTCCCTGATCCATCCCTCAGCAGGGACAGCATTCCCTGCCCCCTCCTCTGCTCCTGCCCCGGGGGCGCACGGAGCCCCCCAGCGCCGTGAGCAGGGGGCAGTTCGGGGGTTCTCCCTCCACCGGCACGGGGAGGAGGGGCTCGGGGGCGATGCCGGGGCCGGGTGGCTGCACCGTGCCCCTGCACACCCCGTCACCCCTCGGTCCCCAGGCGTGGGCTTCGCCACGCGGCAGGTGGCCGGCTTCACCAAGCCCACCACCATCATCGAGCTGGACGGCGACAAGGTCACCGTGAAGACCCAGAGCACCTTCAAGAACACCGAGATCACCTTCAAGCTGGGCGAGGAGTTCGACGAGACCACGGCGGACGACAGGCACGTCAAGGTGAGACCCCCCCAGCCCGCCCCACCCCGTGAAAGGCTCTGTGGGCATCCCCAAAAGGCTCCGGGGGATGGCCCCATCAGCCCGGGGCTCCAGGACTCCCTCCTGAAGGATGGAAGGGGAACACCTCTGTGCCCGCCGGGGCTGCAGTTCAAGCCTGGTTCCGTCCAGGGATTCCCCCCACAGTCCGTTTTGCGGCTGGGCTCCCCCGGGAGCAGGATGGAGCTGCCGGGAAGGTTGTGCAAGAGCCCGGCTGGCGAGTGCCAGCTTGCTCAAGAGGAGGCCGTGGTGGGGCGGTGGGAAGTGTCCCTGCCCCGGGGGAAGAGGGGCACCACACCTCATTTCTGAGCCCCCTCTGGGCCTGCCATCGCAGCGCTGCAGGGATGGAGCACCGGCACAATCCCAGCCGGTCGGTGCCTCTCCAGGGGCTCATCCCAGGGCTGCGGGACCCTGGGGAGCTCAAAAGGTCCCCGGCCAGGCTGCCGCTCCCTGTAAGAGCAGGGAAAAAAATCACCTGAGGGAGAGCAGTGACTTTCCTGGCCTCTCCCACCCTGCAGGGACATTTTTCCTTGAAGGAGTGGCCCAGCTCCTGATTTTTCCTAGATTCCAGCAGTTGCTCCCATGCCCACTGAGCACGCCGGGCACGGAGCAGCTCTGTGCCCCACACCCAGCCTGGGGCGGGGCCCTCAGGAGGGACCTGGGGGCTCTTTGGGCACCAAAAACCCTTTCCTGGCCCCAGAGCAGGAAGCACAAAGGGCTGGGCTCGGAGTGAGGCTGGGGGAAGGGGCTGGGTGTGAGGTCCCTCCCAGCCGCGCTCCCTCTCTCCCTCCCCAGCTCCTGGAAGCTGTTCAAGCAGCAGGAACGTGTGACCGGCCCCGAGCTCCTGCCACAGCCCGGGACGTGCCCTTGGGGTGCCCCTCGGCCGGGGGCCAGAGGGCACATGATGGGTCAGCAACGGCTGCCCGAGGCACGGGGCTGGATGGGGCAGGTGGGGTCAGCCCCGGGGTGCTGGTAGGCGTGGGGCACCCATGGAATGGTTTGGCTTGGAAGGCACCTTAAAAACCTACCCAGTGCCACCCCAGCCATGGCAGGGACACCTCCCAGTGTCCCAGTGTCCAGCCTGGCCTTGGGCACTGCAGGGATCCAGGGGCAGCCACAGCTGCTCTGGGCACCCTGTGCCAGGGCCTCACCCCCTCACAGGGAGGGATTTCTCCCCAGTATTCCATCAGTCCCTACCCTCTGGCTGTGGGTTCCAGGGCTGTGGGGCACCCAAACCCTGCAGAGGTGGGCAGTGAAGGGACCCAGCTGTGGGGGAGAACTGGGATCTGAGGGAGCCCCCAGAGCCTTGTGGGGACCCGGGGCTGGGACACACCTGAGCTCTGCACAGCCCCAAGCCATGGGGGCACCCGAGGGGCAGCCCCCGGCTCTGGGGGGGCTGGGTGGGGGGCACAGGGCAGGATGGGGACAGGCGGGCGGTGCCAGCGTCCCGGCACAACCCCGCGCTGCCGCGGCAGGAGCTGTCACAGTAACCTTGGCACGGGCCGGGCTCTCGGGGCTGAGTCAGCAGCGGCGCTGTGCAAACAGCAGCGCGCCGAGCAGAGGCGTGTTTGCTGCATCAGCCGCTCCAAAAACCCTCGGCGGGCCCTGAGGGGCAGGGAAGCTTCGGTTCCAAGCCCCGATCCCTGCCCAGCCTCTCTGGCCCCCGCCGGAGCCGGGGAGCGCGGCCGGGACAGGTGCCGGTGGCCCCGGAGCGGGACGCGGCCCCGGGCAGCGCTCCCTGTGCTGGCCCCGGGGCACGGAGGGCACGGTGACCGCGCCGGTGGCACTCGGGGGTCACAGCGGGCCAGCCGAGGCCCCGAGCCAGGGCAGGACCCAGGCTGACCGAGCCAGGCGGGGCTGGTGCCAGCTGGGCACCCCCAGGCTGATCCCGAACCCTGCGGGGCTCCAGGGTCCCCTCGGAGGAATAAACCCCCCCAGAGCCCAGGAAGCCCGGGGAGGAAGGTAACTGTGGCTCTCAACCCCTCCTGCAGTCCGTGGTCACACTGGATGGAGGCAAACTCGTCCACGTGCAGAAGTGGGAGGGGAAGGAGACATCGCTGGTCCGGGAGCTGAAGGATGGGAAATTAATTCTGGTAAGGAAATGGTTTTATTCTGAGGTTCCCACCTCGGAAATGGTTCCAAGTGGGCAGAGCTCAGCTTGGGGCTGGGCAAGGCAGCGCTAACCCCCCACCCCTCTGCCCCCAGACTCTCACCATGGGCAACGTTGTCTCCACCCGCACCTACGAGAAGGCGACATAGACGCTGTCCCGGGTCCCCTGCCTGTCACCCGGTGCCACATCGTCCCCACCTCCCGGGCCCGTGCCAGGCGCGGCTTCCCGTGGGCTGGGAGCCGCTGCGGCCGCCCCTGACCCCGCCCGGCGCCTGCAGGGGCTCGAGGGGCTCGGGTGGTGGTTTCGTGGTTTGTTGTTGGGTTCTTTTTTAACTGATAGTGGGAAAAGTCACATGGAAAAATAATAAAGGTGTTGTTACAGCTCTGTGCTCGGTTTACTCGGGAAAAGGCGTTTCTGGCACGTGGGACGGCAGGGATGGGTTAACGGGCCGTGATCCCAGCGGCCCATCTCAGCCCCTTCTCCCAGCTGTGGGGTCAGCTCTGGTGGCAATGCGCTCTCCCAGCGGGAACGTTCAGCCCCGCAGCAGCTCAGGATCCGGGAATGCCCCTCCCAGCGAGGCCGAGGGCGGGAGGGAGCCCCAAAGCCTCAGCCAGAGGGGCAGGATCACCTGGAGTAAAGGTGCTGAGCCCTTTGGGTCCGGATTTGGGAAGGGAAATGGCCCCAAAGGGGAATGCAGCCATGGGAGCTGGGGTGGGAAGCACAGGGAAGGAAAAGGGGTAAGGAGAGGCTGCATCAGCAGTCCCAACCCCTCCTGCAAGGCCAGCCCCACTCCAGCTCCCTGCAGAGCCGCAGGAGCGACTCCTTCCCCCATTCACATCTGCCCCAGCAGCCCGAGCTGCTCCTGGCACACTCCCCTGCCATCCCCTCCCCTGACCTTCAGCTCCAGTTACAAGATTTATGCTCCTTCCAGAAGGCTTCTCCTATGGGTTACCTCACCACACACCCCCTTCCCACCCCAGGGGGCCTCGGGAAGCAGACAGAACTTCCCAAAAAAAAACCCTTTCCCATCTCCTCCATGCAGCCAGCGCTGTTCTTCCCCTGCCCAAGATGAAGTGTGGAGGGTACAGAAGAAAGGAGCCGGTACAAAGTACAGCTGGAGAGGACAGAGGTTTATTTTCCATCCCTTTCCAAGGCAGCAAACACTCCACGGTTCATGTTTACCCCCAGTGTCTGCCCTCCCCCCTTTGCTCCTTGCTCCTGCACTCCCAGTGTTTGCAGAGACCCAGGGAGCCGGGGCAGGTCTGCAGCCCAGAGCTCTGTGCCAGGGGGCTGTGGTCTCACCACAGTGCCCAGCAACACCAAACCCTGTCCCCAGCACGGTGTGGGCCTGGCTGAGCCACCCCAGCCTCCGCAGGCCCCTGCACAGGGCTGCTGTCACCCAGCTGTCACCAGAGCTGGCAGCAGCTCCAGCAGGACACGAGGCTGTGGGACAGCAGGGGGGCCTGCAGGCTGTCATGAGCCTGTGCTGGCAGCAGCTGTGGGACAAAGGGTGCCCAAGGTGACAGAGGACAGCTCGTAGCAAGGTCAACAACACCTGTAACACCACATGTGACTTCGAGAAGGAAACTCCTTGTCCCTGGAGCAGGAGAGGTGCTGATCCCTGCTGGCTGCACCCGGGAATGGCCGTGGCAGCAGCCCAGCCTGCCCTGCTCATCCCAGGGCTACTTTTTGTGCTTCTTCTTCTTCTTCTTCTTGGGAGCCTTGCTGGGTTTCCCGGAGTGCCTGGGCCTCTTGCTGGAGGGCTGAGCTCTGTCACTGTCTGAGGTTGAGCTGTCCGAGTCCGACTCCGAGGACTGCCTGGCCTTGTGCTTCCTCTTCTTCTTCTTCTCCTTCTCCTAGGAAAACACAGGAGAAGCCTGGGAATGTGGGAATGCTGTCCCAGGGCAGCACAGACCTCTCCTGCATGGACAGGGCACCGTGCCCCAGGAGGCAGGAGTTAATCACCACTGCCAGCCCTCGGGCCACAGGGTTGGCAGAAATGGGAGCAGAGGAGCAGCAATGTGGAAATCCAAGGCTGGAAAACATTGGATAATTCATGGAAGGAGAGTTCTTGCTCTCAACTCCATTATTTCATTGTTCTTTATTAATACAAGTTGGAAGATGAAGTTTTTTGCCCAAAAAATGGGTTTCTAAACCAGCCATGAGCACCATCTCTGCAGCCCCAGCCCCCAGCCTGCCAGGACGGGGGCACTGGAGCATCCAAACACTCTCTGGAGCTTCCCGCAGCAGGATGAGGTCAGTGCCCTCCTGCAAGATGTGCCTCTTTGCACAACCTCCCTAAAGATTTCACCACCCCCTCCTGTTTCCCAACTTCCTCTGTGCCCCTTCCTGCTCCCCAATTTCCAGCACACCCCTCCTGCTCCTCAATTTCCCCTGCACCCTCTCCTGCTGTCTCCCCCTTCAGAGCCCCCCACCCTGTGCTGCTCCTGAAACAAAAGCTCCAGCTCTGACCCTCAGCTGCAGCACAGGAACAGCTGCTGCTGGAATAAAGCCCGTAAGGAACTTTGAAATGGATCTAAACCCCCCAGTCTGAGGCGTGTGACGAAGCAGCAGGCAGAGATTACCCTGAGATCAGGCCTGGGGGGCACTGGGATCACCCCACGGCAGACCAGCACTGTTTAATGATGCAGGATGGCACTTTGGGGATATTTAATGAGAACACAGGGCTGGGGAGAGGATCTGATTGATCTCGTGCTGCTGCATCCCCTTCCAGCAGGGAGCAGGAATGCTGGAGCAGCTCCCAAGGGCCTGGCAAACCCATCCTGCACAAACTCAGGTGTTCCCTCCCCTTGGCTCTGGGAAGCAAAGGGAAGCAAGTGAATAGGCCTCTAAAATAATTGTACTTTGCACATGGCTAAAGCAAAGCTGCAGTTTTCTGTCCAAGCACAGCAGCACCAGGACCCAGCAAGGGTCCAACTTCATCCATGGCCACATCAGTGCCTGAGAGACTTCCCTGGCACAAGGCTCTGAAGATCATGGAATGGGTGGGAAGGGGACCTGAAATTCCACCCAGTGCCACCCCAGAGCCATGGCAGGGACACCTCCCAGTGTCCCAGTGCCCAGCCTGGCCTTGGGCACTGCCAGGGATCCAGGGGCAGCCACAGCTGCTCTGGCAATTCCAGCCCAGCCCCTGCCCACCCTGCCAGGGAACAATTCCCAGTTCCCAATCTCCCATCCAGCCCTGCCCTCTGGCAGTGGGAAGCCATTCCCTGGCTCCTGTCCCTGCAGCCCTTGTCCCCAGTCCCTCTGCAGCTCTCCTGGAGCCCCTTTAGGCCCTGCCAGGGGCTCGGAGCTCTCCCTGGAGCTTCTCCTCTCCAGGGGAGCACCCCCAGCTCTCCCAGCCTGGCTCCAGAGCAGGGGGGCTGATCAGGAATTTTTTCCCTACTTGAGGACTCCAGGGACAAACCAAGGAGAGTTTTGATGAGCAGAGATGGCCACTGAGGTGACCAAAGCCCTGGGACAGGCTTGGACAGCCCCAGGGAGGA
The DNA here is from genome assembly GCA_014839755.1 of Sylvia borin. NCBI lineage: Eukaryota > Metazoa > Chordata > Aves > Passeriformes > Sylviidae > Sylvia > Sylvia borin. The sequence continues at coordinate 741,489 of CM025981.1, read as the reverse complement.
ATGTGGCCCAGCAAGCTCAGCTCAGGGCTCTAACTCAGCTTTTAAACACCTGTGCCCAAACTGGGTTGGGTGTCCAAGCACCAGGCCCAGGCTGTCAGCTGGGGAAAAAGGAAAGGAGCTGGCAGCTTCATTTCAATCAAACACAACTCTTTTAGGGAGCTGGAAGAGCAAAGACAACACGCAGAGCTGAGCATCAAGCAGGATCCTTCCCCAGGATTCCGGGGAAGGGAGCAGAGGATGGAGTCACTCCAGACCCACCAGACCCTTGGCACATTTTAGCTCCATAACTGCAAATAATCTCACCCAAAACTGAGTCTGTTTTCCTGTGGGGCAACAACAGACTCACCACAAAGTCCCTGACCCACACAGGAAAGGCAAATCCTCCCAGTGCTAAGAGGATGGGAAGGAGTTAAATCCTCCAGAGAAGGAGATGCAGCAAGGAGAATTTTCTCAAGCTTTTCCAGCCTGTGCACATGGTGAGAAAGTTTGACAAGACCTTCACAATCAACAGTTTCATTCCAGAGCTTGGGAAACTTTCTCAGGATGTGAGGACTGAAGGCAGGATGTCACACACACTCCAGGGGATGCAACAGGGGACATAAAAGCACACGTGGGCATTGTGATGGCTGGAAAAAAACAACAAACTCTCACTCTTCCCTTTTTGGGGGCTTCTAACAGCCAAGATCACTCCAAGAGAGACAAATTCCTTTTCTGTCCTGTGCAGGGCCAGGAGCTGAACTAAGTGATCCTCGTGTGTGGATATTCCATCATTCTCTGACTCTTCCAGTGCAGAAGTGCAGGCAGCACAGCACATCAGCACAGCCTGGGCTGGAAGTGCAGCAGAAAAAAAGGAGGGCTGAGCATTCCCAGAGGAAAAAACGTGGCTGCTCCATCCCTGGAAGGGCTTTGGAGCCCCCTGGGACAGTGGAAGGTGTCCTCATGGACAAGGGTGGCACTGGATGGGATTTAAGCTCCTTCCAACCCAACTCATTCAGGATTTAATGATTTTCAGTAGCAGGATTTTTTATGATTTTATGATTTGCAGTGCTGCTACAAACTCCTCCAGCAGCAGCAGCATCCTGCTCCAGAGCACAGCTTCCCTCAAACGCAGCAGTCCCAGCCCTGGGGGTCAGCACTGCACACCAGAGAGCTCAGTGCTCAGTGTTCCCAGCTCAGGAACTGCCCAGGTTTGTGCCTGCAGGGACAGCCCTGGGCTGCCAGTGCCCTCCAGCTGTGCTGGATGGGGCTCAGCTCAGCTCTGGCCACACCCAGCACTCCAAACAGCCATTTTGGGGGAATATCTGGAGAGGATTTGGCCCAAGCAGCTCGCAGTGCAGAGGGCTCACAGCAGAGCTGGACTTCACGGTTCCTTGCACATCCTGCCCCATCTATGCAATTATCACCAACCAAAGTGCTCCAAAATCTCTCTGCAAGCCCCTGCTGGAGCTGCCAGCAGGACAGCAGCGGGCTGGGCTGGAGCCTGAGGGCTCATTTTCATGGAATTCCTTCCCTACTGCTCCAAAAACTCCTCCAAGAGGGGCCCCTCCAGCACTCCAGGCTCCCTCCTGCCCTCTGTGAGGAAACTGCTCCAGGCTGTGCTCTCAGGATGTTACACCACCTCATTCCTCCTAAAGGTATTTGGGGTTGAGATAAGAGGGGAGTGCCCAGAACTGTCTAAGAAGCTGAAATATTTTTCACCAGACCCTTTAGAGGAGTTATGATCCCATTTCAAGACTTTGTGTCTTGTCCTTGTGAAAAACTCGAATGGATTTCTAATGTCTGTCTGCATCCACCCCCAGGGGTGTGCCAGGAATCCTTCCAGGCTTCTTAATTTCACTCTTATCCTCATTCCACCACCCAATTTCATTCCAAACAAGATTCATTACATCGATCTAAAGGTGTTTTTGCATGATTTGTTGGAGGAGCAGTCAGAGTAAAGCTGAGGAGAAGAACCCAGCCTAGAGCCAGTAAATAAAGACAGACAGATGCAGAAAAATTTGGATTAGGAAAATGTGTGAAGGGCCGTGCCCTCTCAATGCCGTGGAAGAAGCAGTAAAACTGAGCATGGACTAAGGCTGGATGAACCACAGGTCACAGAACAAACACACTCTGGTGTAGCTTTCACATGAAGATCTGCAGGAAGATCTGGAAATCTTCCACAAGGTGGGGAAAAGAGCAGCAAAGTCATAAAAAAGGCCATCCAAAATCACCTGAGGGATGAGCTGCTCCATGTGGAATAAAGCTCATAAAGAACTTTGAAATGGATCTAAACCCTCAAACTTGAGGTTATGTGAGCAGATGGGATAAACCTGGAGAATTTCAACCCAAGGGGTTATCCCTTGGTCAGCACTGCAGGTTTTTTCTTGGAAGATGAAGGCAGCAGGATCAGAAGGGCTCAGCCATTCCCAGCCCCCTGCCTCCCACACAAGCCCAGCAGGGACACTGCTGTTCCCACAGGAGCTCCTTCACCCTGTGACCCCAGGAGGAAAAGGGACACAGAGCTGGGCCTGCCCAGCTGTCCCAGACAGGCTCTGGGGCCCACCCCTGACACTGCACCATGGAACTGTGGAATTGTTTCGGCTGGAAAAGCCCTCCAAGATCAGCCAGTCCAACCCCAGCACCACCAGCACGTCCCCCAGCTGCCACATCCACGTGGTTTATGAGGGATGGGGAGTCCACCACTGCCAGGACAGTTTTATCAACCCTTTCTGTGAAGGATTTTTCCCAAATATCCAACCTAAAGCTCCCTGAGAACAAATTGAGGCTGCTTTACCCCATCCCTCACTCCCCAGGGGCATCCCCCCGGCTGTCCCCTCCTGTCAGGGACTTGTGCAGAGCCACCAGGTCCCTCCTGAGCCTCCTTTTCTCCAGGCTCAGCCCCTTCCCAGCTCCCTCAGCACTCTCCAGGTCCTTCCCTGAACACGCTCCAGCCTCTCCCCTTCTCCCTCCACCCCCATTTTCTCAGGGATTACAGGACCAGGACAAGGCTCTGTGCTGCCACCCAAAGATGTGTCACTGTCACACCAGGGCCACTCCCACGCAGAGACCTGAATCCAGCTCCAGCCTGTGAATGCTCTGGGGCTCAGGGAGAAGGGAAAACAGGAGCTGGGAGCCACTGGGAATGCAAGGTGAGAAAAAAGGGGTGAGGAACCTGGAGTGTCTCAAGAGAGGAATCTCTGGGAAGAGGAGAAAAACCCCAGAAACTGCAAGGAAACCTCAGACCCAGGAAAGCCCAAAATGCTGATCCTCAACAACCACAAGTATTAATTTTCTTGCTCTGACACTCAGTGGAGATGGAATCCCTTGGGAGCTCCCTCCTCTCATTTAAAACCCCAGCCCCACACTGGTGTCACACACAGGGGAGGGGACAGGTCAGCAAGGAGACTGTCCCTGAATCCACGGAGCTATTTCCACGTGCTGTAAGTCCCTGGAGCTCCAGGCAGGCAGGGAAGCACATGGTGGCTCCCAGACAAGATCACAGCAGGCACTCCAGACTACAAGGGAACCATTCATCTCCAGGATCCCACATCCTGTCTCCAAAAAAACCTCCAAGTTTTATTATTCCAGCTCTGGAAAACATCTGACAACTTTTGATGTCACCCCTGAGAAGGGAGGGAGATCAAAGGAACAAGTGAGATTTCAAGGAAAGCTATTAATCCACCCACCCTAAAAAAATCAGGAACAAATTCAGGACAGTGACCCACATTTCCTGTAATGTCAGCAGGGCAAGACTCCACTGGGAATCCCCATCCTGGGGGATGGCCAGGGGTAGCATAACAAGCTATTTGTGCACTTTTTTTGAGTAATTTTCCCCCAAAACATTGAAATAACTTGAGCCTTTTCTGCCTGGTACCACTCTCCAGGTATACAGAGAGGCCACAGAGCTGGAAAGAGGGGAAAAATAGAGGAAAGGCTTTGGAAGAGTAAAAGTGGGACTGTGAAGGGGCTGATGGTTTATTTATTGAAGTCCTGACCTGGGTTGTGGCTGCCCCTGGATGTGTCCCAGGCCAGGCTGGACAGGCCTTGGAGCAACCTGGGGCCATGGCAGGGCTGGGGTGGGATTTAGGGTCCCCTCCAACCCAAACCCTCTGGATTCTGTGAATACTCTGAATAAACCTGACCACCAAAAGCTCCTGGTTCAGGTTCAAGCCTCACCTGTGTTTTATTTCATCCCATCCTGCTCTGAGCCAGAGGTCAAACACTGCCTGGAAAATGTCTCTGATCTGGTGCCATTTTCACAGGGACAGAAACTGCTCTGGAGCCTTGGAATGCTCCCTGTGCAAACACAGCCAGGGATTTTCCCCCAGAGTGTGCAGATAAACCCAATTCCCACAGCTCTGGCAGGGTCAGAATACCCCTGGAGCCAGCAGGGCACCGAGACCAGATCAAAGAAAGGTGTGAGGGCAGGAGAAAGGAGGAAAACAGGTCACTGGCAGGAATCACAGGAATTCAGCACACTGAAGCAATGCCTGCAGAGCCTCACAAAGACCAGGAAAAACAATAACCATCTTTTTTCTCACTCTAAGAATATTTTTGAGGGCTGTGTGCTGTAGCACAAAACCAGCTTGAAGGCAGCTTGACAATAAAAGGAGAAAACCTAAGAATTATAAAGAAATCTGCAGAGATTCCTGGTTTGCTACAGAATCTGCCCCAAACTGAGGCACCTTCCCATTCCACACCTGGCTACTCACACCTCCACTGCTGGAGTAACTCAGTTGTAACTACAGAGCAAACACCCACCCCCCATCTCCTTTTCCAGGCCAGCCAGAGGTCACCTCATACCTTTTTCCTCTTTTTTGAAGACTCCTCAGCCTGGCTGATCTTTTTATCCCCTTCACGTCCTGCTGCTGCCCCCTCCTCTTCCTCCTCCTCTGGAATGAGGCTGTATTTGGTTCCTCCAGGCTGCATGAAACACTCCTTGGCAAAGTGACCTGGAAAAAAAAAAAACAAAAAAAAGGTGTTTGAAGCAAAAACCCAGCCCCTTTTCCTTCCTTTTGTTCCTTTTTTTAACAAATGCATTTCACACACCTGAAGTGCTGCCAAGGCTCTTTTGATTATCACTCACGAGGAGACAATGTACACTGGACATTTTTTATCCTGAAATTTCAGCTGGTTGAACATGTCCTGATTGAACAGGACAGGGGAACAAACACAACCCAGCTCATTCTGGAGGGATTAGTTCGGTAAAAAAAAAAATATTCTTGTCCCAACAGTAAAAATCTCTCTCTGCAGGAGCTTAATCAGCCCAGAAAAGAGTGGGGGAAAGGTGAATTGGTGTGATAGGCACCTGGAAAACGAGCTAAAGCCACAAAGAAAGAGAAATTCAGCTCTTCTGGTTCTACCCTTTCTACTCTGGAGACATCAAAGTTGACCTACTAAGAGCTGCAGTGGGAATTTGGACAGCTGCACCTGCTGCTGTTAGGAGACACCATTATGAAAAAGCAGATTGGAAATAGGCATAATCAAGTTTTGAGGGTTCTTTAAAATAGTGTTTTATATAGAATGGTTTTTTAAATAGTAATAATTCTTTAAAACAGTATTTTCAGGATACTTTTGTACCACTACAGAGCCCACACTCATCATTAACCTCCTCCAGAATAGCACAAGCCCCATTAACCATTTCCTCTAAATAACACAAGTAGGGCACAGCAAAAACGCCTGCAAAAAAACCGACTTTGTGCCTCAGCAACTTGAATAACTCTACTGAAAGGCACCACAAAATCACCTTCACACTGCTGAAGCAGGTCACAAACCTGGTTTTAGCTCTAAGACCCAGCTGCAGTGTCCCACCAACTGAGCTGGAGCTTCCACTGATGGTTGCTCACAGTGGGATCACCTGGTGAAGGTTTGTTTGCTTCTTAAAAACCCAAATCAGAGTAAGATCTCAGGTATGAGACACAGGAACCAAACAGTGCAGGAAGGGGACTGACCTGTGCCCTGCAGGAGGCACAGAGTGGTTGGCTGGGGCTGAAGGGAGCTCTGGACATCCCCTGGAGCAGGTGACACAGGGACACATCCAGAGGCCCCAGAGAAGGACACCCCAGAGCTCTGCCACTCCCCACGGACAGAAGTTCTTGCTCACAGTGAGGTGGAGCTCACTGTGGTTTAGTTCCTGGCCATTCTTCCTGGTCCTGCCCCTATCCTCTGACACCCCTTGGGGACATTTGTGTGGATGGATGGGATCCCCTCCCAGTGTTTTCTTCTCCACAACAGCCAGGCCCAGCTCCCTCAGCCTCTCCTCATCTCTCCAGTCCTTCATCATCTTTGCAGCCTCCACTGGACCCTCACCAGCAGCTCAAAGGGGTGGGATTTTAAGGAATAAACTTTTTTTTTTTTTTAAGGACTTGAACTAAATCTTTTGGTTTTGTAGTAAATGATAAAAAATGCCTCCTCTGAAGAACAACATGGAACCAAAATTCAGTCCTCACAAGCACGTGTCAGCAGAGTGCCCAGAGCAGCTGTGGCTGCCCCTCAATCCCTGGACATGTCCAAGGCCAGGCTGGACAGGGCTTGGAGCAGCCTGGGATGGTGGAAGGTGTCCCTGGGGACTGGAATCAGGTGGGATTTAAGGTCCCTTCCAACCCAAACCATCCTGGGATTCCAGCCCTAAGACAGACACTGATGCCAGCCCACCAAGGGCCACTCCCTGGCTGGGACAAAGCCATAAAGCAGCAGCCCAGACCCACCTTTGCAGCCACATTTCTTGCAGACAGTGTTCAGGACAGCCTCCAGGGTGATCTTCTGGCTCGTGTAGTCCCTGAAGGTGCGTTTCTTCCTCTCATCCTGACTGGGAGGACAAGAGCAGCTCCATTTTCAACCCATTCTCATCTTTGATGCTTCATTTTTGTACCAACACACCCGACCACAAGGCTTTTAAAGGTTACTCTCAAAGTAAAACTTTCTAAAAAGTAAAGAACAGAGCTGACGTGGCCTTGGGCACTGCCAGGGATCCAGGGGCAGCCACAGCTGCTCTGGCAATTCCAGCCCAGCCCCTGCCCACCCTGCCAGGGAACAATTCCCAGTTCCCAATCTCCCACCCAGCCCTGCCCTGGGCAGTGGGAAGCCATTCCCTGGCTCCTGTGGGAAGCCTTTCCCCTCTGTTCTGCTCGGATTTACCCACTCAAGGGAAACGTTGTTGGGATCCAGGTCTTTCCCTGTGCCTTGGTGAACGACCTTCATGGAGAGGGAGAGCTTCAGTTTGTCATCCTTCATCTAGAAAACATGCAATTACCAGGATAAAGGACCACAGTGCTAATCACCACACAGAGTATTTTATTGTCACTGGGGTTACCTCTTTCCCAATGAGCTTGACCCAGACTTTGTCCCCAACATCCACAATCTCTGAGGGTTTGTCCACACGGCAGGAGGACATGTGACTCCTGTGGACAAGGCCTGCACAGGGGGTGGAGAGAAGAGACACAAACAACCCTCAGATTTGCCTTCCAGGGCTGCAGCTCCTGAAGAGGATGCAGATAATCCCTCAGGGTGTGGGAAGAATGTGTTTTTACATCATTAATAAATAGGATTTTAAAATTAATAGCGTTTATTTCTTTAGCTCATCCTTTTTTTCAGTTCTATACAGACAATTCTCCACTTAACCTCAGATCTGCAGTTTCCAAAGTGGCTTGGGAAGAATGTAAACAAAGAAGAACCATTTATTAATGGAAGAACAATTAATAACTAAAATAAGGAATAATAAAGAACAACTATTTATTAATGGAAGAACCATTAATAAATAAATTTTTTTAAAATAATAATCTTTATTAAATCTTTAACTCATTATTTTCTATTTTTTGATTAATATTCATAACATACACACTACTAATAAAGTTGTAAATGTTAATAATAAGTACAATTAATAAATACATTAATGAATAAGCACTTTTTTTTTTTTTTTTGAGAATGCTCCAGTTTTTTAACTGCTAAAACAGGTCACAACACCCCAAATGAGATTTTAATTTGGGTGACTGACATATGGACAACAGAGCTCTGCAGGGGAGGGGAAATCTGGGGACACTTTGCTGCTCCAGCTCCCATTCCAAGGCCACTTTGTGCCTTCCCCCACAGCCACAATCCTGCCCAGAATCCCCCAGGGAGCAGGAACTTCAGGAGGGAAGCAGGGAAGGGGCTCCTGGGGGGCTGCACCTTTCCCACAGTCACAGACACAGCCTGAAGTCTGATTTTCCACTTCTTTTTATTTCACCTTCATTTCAGTTCTTTTTTCCCCACTCATCTACACTAACCAATGAAAGGAGGAAATTGGGCAAACAACCTAAGTGCAGAATTTCTACAGTTCAGCCATTATCTCCAAATGATTTCCTAAATTCTCCTGAAGTTATCAAAACCTCCAATAAAATATTCTGGAAGTACCAAAACCCCACCCAAAATACCCAGTATTTATCATGAACCCACCCCAAGGCACCCTAAAGTCAACAAAACCCCCTCTGAGTCTTATTTGGTAATCATGCAAAAATCCATCAACCTCTAAATGCTTTCCAAGAACTCCCAATTTCTTCCTAATTTAGGAAAAACTCCTTTCCTGAGCCTTTAATTCTGAGGTGGTTGCTTGCCTTGGACACACCAGACTGGACAAACACAAACCAAAACAAATCACAGACACAAACCTTGTTTCCTGCAGCCTGGGATTTTGATAAATGCCCCATAATCTGTCACTGCAGCAACCTGGGGAGAAAAACAACACCAGAGCTGAAGGGAAGCCCTTCCCAAACCCCTGTGCTCAGCCCACAGAGGAGAATCTGCACAACAAACCTGAATAGCTCACCCGATCTGGAGATTATCAGAGAATCAGGGAATGGTTTGGGTTGGAGGAATCTTAAAACTGCTTTTCTATCCCCCCCATCCACGGCAGGGACACCTCCCAGTGTCCCAGTGTCCAGCCTGGCCTTGGGCACTGCCAGGGATCCAGGAGCAGCCACAGCTGCTCTGGCAATTCCAGCCCAGCCCCTGCCCACCCTGCCAGGGAACAATTCCCAGTTCCCAATCTCCCATCCAGCCCTGCCCTCTGGCAGTGGGAAGCCATTCCCTGGCTCCTGTCCCTGCAGCCCTTGTCCCCAGTCCCTCTGCAGCTCTCCTGGAGCCCCTTTAGGCCCTGCCAGGGGCTCGGAGCTCTCCCTGGAGCTTCTCCTCTCCAGGGGAGCACCCCCAGCTCTCCCAGCCTGGCTCCAGAGGGGCTCCAGCCCTGCAGCAGCTCTGGGGGCTCCTCTGGGCTCTCTCCAGCAGCTCCAGGTGCTGCTGCTGTTGGAATTCCGAGCTCTGGAGGTGCGGAATCACCTGAGTGGTGCAGAGGGACAGAATCCCCCCTTCTCCTGCTGTCCCCCTCTACGGCAGCACCACACCTGTACATAAATACGGACATAGGTGCGTGCACCTGTAAAGGGCTGTCCACCACCCAAACCTCCCCTGCGCTAACCCCTGACCAAACCAACAGAATAAATTCACACAGAGCACGGCCCTGGCAGCGTCACCCGCTCTCCGCACCTCGCCCTGGAAGATCGAGTAGAGCTCGGGGAGCGGCTCCATCGCCTCCAAAGGTGCCGTGCCAGCCAGCGGGGTTCACCCCACGCTACCGCATCTCCTCTCCGGGATGCTGAAAAAATAAACTCTTCGTTAACGCCTGAAAACCCTCAGAGAGCCCTCAGGGTTCACCGTTTTGAGGAGCGTGGGGATGAACCCGAGCGGAACCCGCAGTGCCCCGGTGTAGGACTGACCCTGAACGGCGTGGTGGGATAAGACGGCTCTTCCCGGAGCCCGCGGGGCGGTGGGGGCTCGTTAGCGCCCGGGACAACAACACCAGCGTGCCGCCATCACATCATCCTCCTCCGCCCACCGCCGCCATTCCTCCTTCACGCTGACAGGCTGCGCTCCCCGCCAATCACATCGCGCAATGTTTCTGGGTGGCAGCTCCCAGCCAATCACCGTTACCCATGCTCCCCAGGGCCCGGTTCCCACCAATCAGAGCAAGGCGCGCCAGAAGGCGCCGCGCTCCACGCTCTATCTTCGGCGCGCCGGCAGTGTGTCAGGGGCGGGACATTTAGGGCGTTCCGCCAATCAGCGTGGCCGGCCCGGAGCCGGCAGCCAATGGGGAGCGGGGGGCGGGGCCTGGCGCCCGCCATGATCGAGCAGCAGAAGCGGAAGGTCCCGGGCCCCGGGCCTGGCCCCGGCCCCGCTCCCGGGCCCCCCCCGACCCCCGCCGCCCCCGGCGCCGCCCCCGCGCCCGGCCCCGACCTCCCGCTAGTCCCCGTGCCCGCCAAACGGCCCCGCCATGACCTGCCGGGGGCGCCGGGCACGGGCGGTGCAGGGGGGCAGCCTCCGGCCGGAGCTCTGCTGCAGGCGGTAATGGGGGAAACGTGAGGGGAGGATGGGAAGAGATCCGGGGTGGGATGGAGAGGTGAGGGAAGAAGGCTGGGGGTGGTTCCAGTGGGAGGGAAGGGCCACGAGCATGTTAGGGCTGCGCGTTGCTGAGGATCTCCAGTGCTGCGTTCGGTTCTGGCCCCTCAGTCCAGGAGGGACACGGAGGGGCTGGAGCGGGTCCGGGGAAGGGGCTGGAGCCCCAGGAGAGGCTGAGGGAGCTGGGAAGGGGCTCAGCCTGGAGAAAAGGAGGCTCAGGGGGGGACCTGGTGGCTCTGCACAAGTCCCTGACAGGAGGGGACAGCCGGGGGGGTCGGGCTGTGCTCCCAGGGAACAGGGACAGGAGGAGAGGGAACGGCCTCGGGCTGGGCCAGGGGAGGCTCAGGGTGGACAGCAGCAGGAATTTCCCCATGGAAAGGGGGCTCAGGGCCTGGCAGTGCCCAGGGGGGTTTGGAGTGCCCATCCCTGGAGGTGTCCCAGGAATTCCTGGAGGTGGCACTCAGGGCTCTGGGCTGGGGACAAGGTGGGGATGGGGCACAGCTGGGACTTGATGGCTTTGGAGCTCTTTTCCATCCTCAGTAATCGTGGGAGTCTGGAGTTCTGTTGGGATGTGCTATGGGAAGGTCAAGATGCTCTGCAGGTGTGGCAGGCTGGCCATACCCTGGCCTTGTCCCCTCACGGTGTCCCTTGTGTCCCTCAGGGCCCCCCACGCTGCTCCTCGCTGCAGGCCCCCATCATGCTGCTGTCAGGACACGAGGGGGAGGTTTATTGCTGCAAGTTCCATCCCAATGGCAACACCCTGGCCTCAGCTGGCTTCGACAGGCTCATCTGTGAGTGTCCATGCTGTCCCCTGCTGTCCCCTGCTGTCCCCTGGGCTGGGCTCACATGGGCTCAGGCCCTGCTGCTGAGGGGTTTTAGCTCAGCCCTCACCTGGCTGAGTCCTGAGTGTCAGTTGCTTCCCCAGGGGGTGCAGGAAGCTTTTCCCAGCTCCTCTCCAGGTCTCATCCTGCTGGTGCTGGAAATGTGTCTTGCTGGGCACAGCCTTGTGTCCCCCTCACACTGGTTCCAAAGGTCTGCAGAAATGCAGCTTTTAATGCTAAGGGTTGCTGGAGCAAAGATTATAATTTTTCTTAAATTCACCTTGAAGAAGACCCCTAAATCAGCTCTGCCCTGGGGCTCACACGACGCTTTGTTACTGCTGTGGGTTATCCCAGCTGGGACTCAGCAGTGGGGATGGTCCATCCTTCACCTTGCTGAAATCCCAAAGATCAGCTCCATGCTCCTCATTGGGCTGTTCCCAGGGTTTTCCTGTGCTCACCTCTCCCTTGCTGTCCCCAGTGCTCTGGAACGTCTATGGGGACTGTGACAACTTTGCCACCCTGAAGGGACACAGTGGGGCTGTCATGGAGCTGCACTACAACACAGATGGCAGGTGAGAGAGGGGATTTCTGCTGCTCACAGACCCCGGGGACTCACTGAACCTCAGGGAATGGGGCTGAGGGAGCTGGGAAGGGTCTGGAGCCCCAGGAGAGGCTGAGGGAGCTGGAAAGGGGCTGAGCCTGGAGAAAAGGAGGCTCAGGAGGGACCTGGTGGCTCTGCACAAGTCCCTGACAGGAGGGGACAGCCGGGGGGGTCGGGCTGTGCTCCCAGGGAACAGGGACAGGAGGAGAGGGAACGGCCTCAGGGGAGGCTCAGGGTGGACAGCAGCAGGAATTTCCCCATGGAAAGGGGGCTCAGGGCCTGGCAGTGCCCAGGGGGGTTTGGAGTGCCCATCCCTGGAGGTGTCCCAGGAATTCCTGGATGTGGCACTCAGGGCTCTGGGCTGGGGACAAGGTGGGGATGGGGCACAGCTGGGACTCGATGGCTCTGGAGCTCTTTTCCATCCTCAGTGATCCTGGGATTGTTGCCCTTGCTCTCCATAGACACAAGGTCCTTGTAGTGTGGCTTTCCCAGCTTGGGCAAAGGATCTGGGGGCACCTGTGCCCCACCAGTGCCATTGATGCAGTTTTGGGGAGCAGAGGGAAGTTTGTGTTGGGTGTCTGGGAGTCACTGGGGAGGGGGAGAGAACAAGTGAGATACTGGTTAATTTAAAAGGCTGTTCCACCATTGCTGCTGAGCCTTGCTGCCTGTGCTCATCCCAGATGATGCTTGATGAGCCAGAAAAACAATTTCTAGCAGGGATGGAAGGGAGTTTGTCCATGCAGCTGCTCCAGTGTCAGTCAGGCCCCTCCAAAACACCCAAGGGGGAGGTTCTGGTTGTTCCTGAAGGGAGCTGGGCCCTCACAGTGGCTGTTGCCTGCAGCATGCTCTTCTCAGCATCCACGGACAAGACTGTGGCCGTGTGGGACAGCGAGACAGGGGAGAGGGTGAAGAGGCTCAAGGGCCACACGTCCTTTGTGAACTCCTGTTACCCGGCCCGGAGGGGACCGCAGCTCGTCTGCACCGGCAGCGACGACGGCACCGTCAAGGTCAGCCTGTGCCCTGGGGAAAACCTGGGGCAAAAAGGTGGAGAGGCTGTTAGGAGCTTCCCATTTCACCGGGCTGAATTCAGCCTTTGGTTACTCGTTTCATTGTCTTATTCCTGTGAGTTCAGAATCAAAAATGTGATGTCAGATTTCACTGCTCCTTTTTTTTCTGTGCTTCTCATGAGGGTTGGGAAGGTGGAGCTGCTCAGCTGAGGTTTTTCTGCTGCTCTCGATTAGCAAAGCATGAGAAAACTATTCCTGGCCCCTTCTTCTCTTTCCTGAAATCTCCTGTGCTGACTCATTTTTCTCTCCTAAAATCTGTGCTGGCCCCTTCTTCCCTCCTTTCATTCCTGGGCTCCAAGCACAGCAGATTTAATGTTTTTTATAAAGATCTCCAGGTTGGATGTTTTTTATTATGATTTCCTGGGATCTACAAAGGGATTTTGGGAGAGCAGTCTGAGTCTCTGCCACTGTCTCTGCAGCTCCCTGTGATTTTGATGTTAAATATCTGTGCCCACCTCTTCAAAGTGCCATGTTTCTTTCCAGCTGTGGGATATCAGGAAGAAAGCTGCTGTCCAGACATTCCAGAACACCTACCAGGTCCTGGCTGTCACCTTCAACGACACCAGTGACCAGATCATCTCTGGAGGCATTGACAATGACATCAAGGTAGGACCCTGTGTCCCTTTCCCTCTGTGCCCAGCTCTTCCATCCTGTCACACCTTGTGTTGCTCAAGGACAGCCACGGGAGTCACCTGCTGAATTTTACATCCCCAGCCCCCCTGGACCTGCTGTGTCCATCCCTGCTGGTGGCACAGGGACAGTAAAGGCAGGGAGCTGCTCTGGGCTGGCAGTGACAGCCTGGCATTGCTGCTGTCCCAGCATTCCCATTCCACGGGAGCCAGTGTGGAATGCTGGCAGACTGGGACAGAGCCATGGCTGAGCTAAACTGGAGAAAATGTGGTGGCACATCCCCTCTGTGCCCTTTGCCCCAGTTTGCAGCTCACCCTGTCACCTGCTGGGCTGGAAAGTTCTTATTTAAGAGTGAGCTCAGCGTTTCATTCAGCTGATTTCCCTGGTGGCTGCAGGGCTCAGGCTGTCCCTGTGCCCTCAGCCCCTGCTCCAGCCTGTCCCCAGCCTGTCACAGCCAGTGCTCAGTGTGACACTGCCACCAGAGCTGTCCTCAGCCTGCCAGAGCTGTCCCCAGCCTGTCACAGCCAATGCTCTGGCACTGCCACCAGAGCTGTCCCCTGCCTGTCACAGCCAATGCTCTGGCACTGCCACCAGAGCTGTCCCCTGCCTGTCACAGCCAATGCTCTGGCACTGCCACCAGAGCTGTCCCCTGCCTGTCACAGCCAATGCTCTGGCACTGCCACCAGAGCTGTCCCCAGCCTGTCACAGCCAATGCTCTGGCACTGCCACCAGAGCTGTCCCCAGCCTTCCAGAGCTGTCCCCAGCCTGTCACAGCCAGTGCTCTGGCACTGCCACCAGAGCTGTCCCCAGCCTGTCACAGCTAGTGCTCTGGCATTGCCACCAGGGCTGTTCCCACTACCCCTCTTTAGCAAGAACAGCCTGGAACTGTAGGAATTGGGGAGCTCCTGCTCTGTCCCACCAAGCAGGGGGGTTTGGGGGTTTCTGTGCCCAGTTCAGAGGAATTCTGTAGGTGTGAGGCTGCTGACATTTAGCTCCTTGGAGATTAGAAATCTTCTAAAAGGCAAATTCTGTCTTTCTAGAACACCCATAAACTTGCAGCTTCATATTTTCATAGAATCATGGAACAGTTTGGATGAAAAGGGACAGGGACCTGAAAGCTCATCTCATACCACCCCAGTGCCATGGCAGGGACACCTCCCAGTGTCCCAGTGTCCAGCCTGGCCTTGGGCACTGCCAGGGATCCAGGGGCAGCCACAGCTGCTCTGGCAATTCCAGCCCAGCCCCTGCCCACCCTGCCAGGGAACAATTCCCAGTTCCCAATCTCCCATCCAGCCCTGCCCTCTGGCAGTGGGAAGCCATTGCCTGGCTCCTCTGTGGAGCTGCTGCTGTGTAACTCCTGGGGGTTGAACACATCCAGTTACAAACCTAAGGCACAAATCCCATTTTCCTACAACTCCCATCAAGCTCCAGAGCCCAGCAGCTGGAGCCCACAGCTGACAGAGCAGTGCCTGTGGGAGCTGCAGCTGCAGCACTGCTGCCTGTGTTTGCTGTGCCAGGTGTGGGACCTGCGGCAGAACAAGCTCACCTACACCATGCGCGGCCACGCCGACTCGGTGACGGGCCTGAGCCTCAGCTCTGAGGGCTCCTACCTGCTCTCCAACGCCATGGACAACACAGGTACAGCCTGCTGAGCCTCCCAGGGACACCTCTGGGTGCTCATCCCGGGGAAACTGCACTGGGATGGGGTGGGCTGCTGGGAGATTGGCTCCAGAGCTGAACCGTAAATTTGTGTCCTTGGAGCAGGGAGTAGCTGCCTCAGGGGCTCAGGAGAGCTTGTCCCTGCTCCTGGAGAGAGCTGGGGACAGGAGCCATGGCACAGGTTATCCTGTAGGGAATGGGGACAGGAGCCATGGCACAGGTTATCCTGTAGGGAA
Source organism: Sylvia borin (assembly GCA_014839755.1). NCBI lineage: Eukaryota > Metazoa > Chordata > Aves > Passeriformes > Sylviidae > Sylvia > Sylvia borin. The sequence goes on along the minus strand of CM025981.1, from coordinate 726,068 downwards.
TGGGGACAGGAGCCATGGCACAGGTTATCCTGTAGGGAATGGGGACAGGAGCCATGGCACAGGTTATCCTGTAGGACACTGGGGACAGGAGCCATGGCACAGGTTATCCTGTAGGACTCTGGGGACAGGAGCCATGGCACAGGTTATCCTGTAGGACACTGGGGACAGGAGCCATGGCACAGGTTATCCTGTAGGACACTGGGGACAGGAGCCATGGCACAGGTTATCCTGTAGGACACTGGGGACAGGAGCCATGGCACAGGTTATCCTGTAGGACACTGGGGACAGGAGCCATGGCACAGGTTATCCTGTGGGACACTGGGGACAGGAGCCATGGCACAGGTTATCCTGCAGGGAATGGGGACAGGAGCCATGGCACAGGTTATCCTGTAGGGAATGGAGACAGGAGCCATGGCACAGGTTATCCTGCAGGGAATGGGGACAGGAGCCATGGCACAGGTTATCCTGTAGGACACTGGGGACAGGAGCCATGGCACAGGTTATCCTGTAGGGAATGGGGACAGGAGCCATGGCACAGGTTATCCTGTAGGACTCTGAGGACAGGAGCCATGGCACAGGTTATCCTGTAGGACACTGGGGACAGGAGCCATGGCACAGGTTATCCTGCAGGGAATGGGGACAGGAGCCATGGCACAGGTTATCCTGTAGGACACTGGGGACAGGAGCCATGGCACAGGTTATCCTGTAGGGAATGGGGACAGGAGCCATGGCACAGGTTATCCTGTAGGGAATGGGGACAGGAGCCATGGCACAGGTTATCCTGTAGGACTCTGGGGACAGGAGCCATGGCACAGGTTATCCTGTAGGACACTGGGGACAGGAGCCATGGCACAGGTTATCCTGTAGGGAATGGGGACAGGAGCCATGGCACAGGTTATCCTGTAGGGAATGGGGACAGGAGCCATGGCACAGGTTATCCTGCAGGGAATGGGGACAGGAGCCATGGCACAGGTTATCCTGTAGGGAATGGGGACAGGAGCCATGGCACAGGTTATCCTGTAGGACACTGGGGACAGGAGCCATGGCACAGGTTATCCTGCAGGAGTGACAGCTGTCCCCCTGCCTGTCCCACTGTCCCTCAGTGACCGTGCCCATGGGATGTGTCAGCATGAAGAAAACCCTCCTGTAAGGAGGTGGTGGCTCCATTTTGGGATGCCAGATCTGCCTTTTTTTGTAATTCCACATTGCTGCTGTTGTCCTGCCAGAGCAAAGGCTCCTGCAGGGAAAGCTGCTGGTTCCCTGTGGCCTTTGGGCAGTGAGGGGTCAGGGAGCCTGTCCTGGGCACAGGGGTTTGCCAGGGCTGCCCTTTCCCTGTCCCCCTCAGCCACTGGCTCTGACTCTGTTGCAGTTCGGATCTGGGACGTGAGGCCCTTTGCCCCTAAGGAGAGATGTGTGAAGATTTTCCAGGGAAATGTCCATAATTTTGAAAAGGTGAGTGTGCTCCACTCCTTGTTCAATTCTCCCTGCTCTTAACTTTTCTCTAAATTGTTTTTTTTTTTCAGTTCAAGTTTAGGCCAGAAAGGCTTTAATAAGAACCCAAAGAAAGATGAATACTCAAAGTGGGATTCCAATTAAAGCCTCAGTAACAAGATTCCTTTGCTCAGTTCAGCTGTAATTAGCTGTAAATTAAGTATTTTCTACACTTACCATCTACTTTGTGTAAAATAACAGGGCACTGGCTGTTTGCAGCAATAAAATAAAATCTGTAATTACCATCTCATCTTCCAAGGGACATCATTAAAGTGGTGCTGGGTAAAGTCTCGTGGTGATTTTAATTCAAGGAGAAGGAGGAAACTAAATAGATATGTGCATGTTCTTTTGTTTTAGAACCTTCTGAGGTGCTCGTGGTCCCCAGATGGCAGTAAAATTGCAGGGGGGTCTGCTGACAGGTGAGTTGCCACTGCTTTCCTCTGTCCCCTTCAATCCATGATGGATTTGCAGCCTTCCTGCATCAGGATCTCGAGGCTCAGGGTTTGTGTGTAAAAGTGTGAAATCCCCAACAGCCCTCAGGGAGTTCTGATTTCCACAGGGATGTGTTTCTGTTGCTTTGATGTGTGTGGAGGAGCATCTGACTGTTGTTAAATCTGGTTATTATTGTCAAAACCTGGCTGAGGGTCTGCCCTGCCCCACCACAGGATCCCCCAGCAGGTGACAAGGGACATCTTTGCCACTGGGTTGGAGCCCTGTGTGTCCTGGCAGAAGTTTGGGGGGGTCTTTGAGAGCATGGTCTATGTGGGGGGTTGGAGGACCACAAATCCCAGTTAAACTCCTGCATGGTGGGATTCCAGAGATCATTAATGACCCCTCCTTTAATTAAGGAGAACTAAAAATCAATTGGCACATCTCAGATTTGTAGATTAAAGGTTCTGTAAAGTGAGATGAGGAGAAAAGGGCAGAGAGAGGAAGCAGAACAGGGTCTGAAGGTCCCTGTGAAGGGCACCAACATCCCCTGGAGCAAATCCAGGCCCAAATCCAGTGCCAGGGAGACAGGAATTCCTGCAGGCCAGGGGCCAGGGCATGGAGCAGCAGTAATCACCAGATTAATGAGTGTCTGATAGCAGACAGGCAGAACTTGAGCTCTCCCTGTGCAGATTTAGTGGGGCAGCTGTCCCAGGATGAGCTGGGGCTGTGACTGTGCCCCCAGCCCTGCTGGGCACTGAGTGGGGCCCGTGGGGAGGGAGAATTCCAGCCTGGGAGAGCAGATTCCTGCCCTGGGAGAGCAGATTCCAGCCTGGATCCCTCGGGAAGGCTGAGCTCTGCTATGGGCAAATGTGCCTGAAGTTTGGGTCAGTGGGTTCATTCTGCAGGTGCTGGTGGAGCTCAGGGCTCTGACAGCTCCTGGGGCAGGTCACTCCAATCTTTCTGTATCACAGAGCTTTTCATTTGTTCTTTTTATATTTTTTTAGTTGTTTTGGGTTTTTTTTTTTTGAGGAATATCTGCAGGAAAAGCAAAGCAGAATTAAGCAAACATTTTGTTTTGAGTACAAAACATTCCCCCAGTGACTCCTCTCTCCTTCTGCACTGGGTCTGTGTTGAAGGAACAATTACCTGAGTATTTATTTTTTGCTGTTGAGCCCTTCAGAAGTGTTGTAGTAAAATCAGCCACTTTTCCTGCCTTGTAACCCCAAATAAAACCACAACAGCAGAGTGCTTTGAGAAAGCAACAGAGACAAGTCCTGCCTGCTAGAAAAGAGTTGGGCTTGAAATATTCCTGATTCAAGGCTGACATTGCAGGCCTGGAGGTTTTCCTCAAGAAAATAAACCACAGAGTAGCACTGGCCTGAACAGCCCCTAAGGAGGAGGTGGTGCTGGTACCCCGTGCCCTCTCTGGGCAGCCAGCAGGGGTTAGAAATCATTCAAGGCTTTTTGGGGGTGAAAAGCAGCATTTCAGTTAAAAGCCAGGCTGATTGTACAAGCAAATCTTCCTTTTTGTCTGGTCTGCAAAGCCCTGGCATGGAGAGGAACCCGAAATAAGCCTGTAGGGCTCCAGCCTCAGTGTTGAGGTCTGAGGGAGGGGCTGCCCATCCCCAGCAGGTTTGAACCCCTGCAGGACAGCCGTGGGATGCACAGCCACCTTCCCTTGGAGCAGGGGGTGGATTTTCCTCATGTTCTTGGGCTGTCCCCATCCCTGAGCCCCTGGGAGCCCTGCGGTGCCCTGGGGCTGTGACAGCAGAGCTGCCCTCCCCACCAACCCCAGCTCCTGCCCCAGGAGCTCCTCTGAGCCAGGGAGGGGTGGGAGGGCAGGGTGAGACCACCCAGCTCTGCTCTCCCCAGCCACAGATGTTTATTGGGGTTTGCAGAGCTCTGGGCCTTGTGCCAAATTCCCTTCCCTGGAGCTGGGCAGGGAGGGAGGGCATGAGGTCCCTGTGCAGGTGAGGTGCAGCACGACCTGCCCTGGCCTGTGGGAGGCTGATCTTGTTGTGATGTAGCCAAATCTCCGTGCCCAGGGTCAGGGCATGGCTCTGCTTCCCACAGCAGACACAGGGATTTGGGGCTCGGTTTTCCTGGCTCTGAGGCCGATTTTAAAAGAAGTGTGAAGGCTGAGCTGTGCCTGGTGCCCCCAGGGAAGGATCCTGGGGGGTTCTCAGGCAGGACCCAGCAGTGGGTGAGGCCTATCAGGGTGATCCCATCACTCCCTAATAAATGCTGGCACGTGGGTCATGTGGCTCAGCAGGAAGAAATCCCATCTCTAGAGCTGCTGGCTGTGAGGGATTGCAGTGCAGCAGGGGCTGGGGGCTCTGGGCTCCTCACTGCCAGCCCAAAGGGATGCCTGGACATGCAGAGAGTGTTTGGGGCTGTTTGTGAGGGTGAGACCCCCTCCTCCCCATTCCCAGTGCTCGTTTTCTCCCTGTCCCTGCACTACCAAGGATTTCTTTGGCCCCACAGCTTTCAAATCCATCTCTGTGCCTTGAGGGAGGAAGGGCAGTGTTGGCAGTGAGGTTTTTGCCACTGGACCTGTTGACTCCTCCCTGCTCAGGCCTCTGCTCTCCTTGGGCCAGTCAGAGCAGCATTTTTTCTCCTGGGAAGTTCCTGTTTTTCCACACCAGATCATTGCAGCCAGCTGGAGAGCCACCCAAGGGGGGCAGGTGTTTCCCTTGCCCCGTGCCTGCCCTCACCAGGACTGTGTTGCAGGTTTGTGTACGTGTGGGACACCACCTCCAGGAGGATCCTGTACAAGCTGCCTGGCCACGCTGGCTCTGTGAATGAACTGGCCTTCCACCCTGAGGAGCCCATCAGTAAGTGCTCCCCACCTCCCCAGGGCTCACTGAACCCCTCATCCTCTGGGAAGTGGCCCCAAAATTGCCAGAGTGGCTCAGAGTCCAATTATCAGACAGATTTTGGGGTGGCAGAGCCTTGTTTGCTCATCTCCAGTTGGGTGGGAGCACCCTGGGCTGAGCAGAGTGGCTCTTGGGGTGGTCTGGGGGTGGCTGCCACTGCCCAGGGCTTGTCCAGCCTTCCAGGGGCCATGAGGAGAGGTTTGGAATAACTGGGGTGGCAGAGATGTAACCATGTTCAGTGATTCCATGAGGACACGGATCACCTGGGAATCTGGGGGACTCTAACTTCCCCAAAAAGCTGTAGGCAGCAAATCAGAGAATGGCAAATTACAATCCCAGAATGGTTTGGGTTGGAAGGGACCTGAAATCCCCTCCAGTGACCCCCCTGCCATGGCAGGGACACCTCCCACTGTCCCAGTGCTCCCAGTGCTCCCAGTGTCCAGCCTGGCCTTGGGCACTGCAGGGATCCAGGGGCAGCCACAGCTGCTCTGGGCACCTGCTCCAGGGCCTGCCCACCCTGCCAGGGAACAATTCCTTCTCAAATCCCACCCAAAGGGAGCTCTTGGTGCAGTGGGTTTGGTCCCTGTTCTGGAAGTGTCTCACATGTGGCACCACAGTCACAGCTGGGTTTTGCAAGGCTCGTGGTGGCTTTTCAGAGCCATGTGAACTCCCCTGCAGAAGCTGGGACCGGGTTCATTCCCATTTCCTGGTCCAGCACGGGCTGGGCAGGGCTGCAGGGTGCTGTGTTTCTGTGGAAACACTCACCTTGGCCAGGTCAGCAGCCAAAAATTACCAGCAGTCAACCCCAAAGCCAAGCCAAGTGCCAGGGAGCTCTGGATTTGTTCCTGGACATCCACAGCTCTGCCTGGGGCTGGGGCTGTGCTGGAGGAGCAGAGGCAGCTCCTCTCTGGCTGTGGAATCATGTGCTGAGCTCCTCTTGGGTCATCATTCACTGGGCTTCAAATAAAAATTAAACTACTAAAGACCTATCAAGTCTTGCAGCTGATGGCTGGGAACTCCTGGGAATGTTAATCCCATGAATCACAGCAGGACACTCACCTGCACGGGGAGCAGCCAGCCTGTGGCAGTGACAAACACCCGGCTGGGAATTGGTGTGGGAACCCCCAGGGCTCTCCTGGACAGGGATCAAACCATTGCTGCTGTCTTCTGGCTCATTCTTGTGCCTCTTGTGCTTTGGATTCCCTGAAGAGATGAAGGGTCTGGAGCCCCAGGAGAGGCTGAGGGAGCTGGAAAGGGGCTGAGCCTGGAGAAAAGGAGGCTCAGGGGGGACCTGGTGGCTCTGCACAAGTCCCTGCCAGGAGGGGACAGCCGGGGGGGTCGGGCTGTGCTCCCAGGGAACAGGGACAGGAGGAGAGGGAACGGCCTCAGGGGAGGCTCAGGGTGGATTTTGGGAACATTTCTCCATGGAAAGGACCGGCCAGCCCTGCTGGTGTAGTCCCCATCCCTGGAGGTACTCAGAGAACCTGTGGGTGTGGCACTTGGGGACAGGGGCAGTGGTGGCCCCGGGGGTGGTGCCAGGCTGGCAGCTGGGTTTGGTGGCCTCGGGGATGTTCCCCAGCCTCAGGGCTGCCGTGGCTGTGGCTCAGCGCCTGTGGGAGCTGGAACCAGCCGGGTTTTCCCTGCTCCCAGGGAATGGTGTCCTGGGGACACTTCCCTGGCTGGATGTGCCCTCTAGTGGCACTCGGCGCTGGCAGAGCCTCGACACTTCCCGGGATGCAAATCCCACCTCGGGAGCCTTCCAGAGGAACCTCTGCTTCCACTTCCCAGCTCTCAGGGACAGGGCTGGCAGCCACCAGCACGGTCTGGGGGCGGTGTCACAGCAGTACTCCAGAGCTGGCTTGGGAAGCAATTGAAATTTGGCTTCCAGCAACATGAGGAGTTCAGTGCTGTGTCCTTAGGGAGGTCTCAAACCACTGGGGTAATTTTTATATTCTATTTTAGTTTTTATAGTCTATTTTAATTGTTATATTCTATTTTGGGTTTTTATATTCAATTTAATTTTTATATTCTGTTTTAATTTCTTTGTTCCTTTCTTTCTTTCCCCCTCAGTTCTCTCAGCATCCAGTGACAAAAGGCTCTACATGGGGGAGATCCAGTGAGGGCCGTGAGGAGCTGGGTGGATTCAGTTCCCAGTGGAGAAGGTGACAGCAGCTCGGTGTGACAACCCACCCTGGTGCAGGCTGTCCCCTCTCCACATCTCACTGTGCAGCTTTTTCCACCTCCCCTTTCTTTGGGGAGGCAGCAAAACTTGGAATTGAAAGGAATTTTGTTTTGGCTGTGCCACTGACAATGAAACGTTTCTCCAGATCCCTTGAAATTGAGAACTTTTGTTTCAGTTCCACACGTGGCCTGTATATTCCCTGTCCTGTTCCTTTGGGGTTTTTTTATACAGTTAAAACTGCAATAAATGGCTTTTTACACAGCTCAGTCCCTGGGCTTTATTGCTCTGGTTGCTTTTCTGTTCTCCAATATTAAACCCAGGTCCTCACCTGGAGAGAACCAGGGAAATCATCAAAGTTAAACTCCTGGAATGGTTTGGGTGGGAAGGGATCCTAAATCCCATCCAGGGACACCTGAATACTCCCAGTGTCCCAGTGTCCAGCCTGGCCTTGGGCACTGCCAGGGATCCAGGGGCAGCCACAGCTGCTCTGGCAATTCCAGCCCAGCCCCTGCCCACCCTGCCAGGGAACAATTCCCAGTTCCCAATCTCCCATCCAGCCCTGCCCTCTGGCAGTGGGAAGCCATTCCCTGGCTCCTGTCCCTGCAGCCCTTGTCCCCAGTCCCTCTCCCAAGTTCAGGGTTCACCAGGCTCCTGTCAGGTGCCCACATCCACCTCCCCTCATTCCCCTGACTCCCGCTGGGAATGGCAGCCACCCTGGGAGGGGCTGCTGCTGCCCTGGGGGTGTCCCTGGAGTTGTCCCTGGTCCTCTGGGGTGTCCCCTGGGGTGTCCCATTGTCCCTGCCCTCCGTGGATGAGTGACAGGAGCCCTCGGGGAGGTGCTGGGCAGGCCAGATCCATCTCCAGATCGCGATGGGTGAACAGCTCTGAGCAGACAAACCTGTCTGGACAGGCACAGGCAGGGCTGGAGGTTCATTTTTAACTGCAGGGTACAAAATAAACGTGAAGCACACGGGCAGAGGGGCTGGGGCTGCCAGGAGGGACCCTGGGCACACCAGAGTGGGAGCCCCGTGCCCAGGGATGAGCCCCTTCCTCTGCCCCTGGCTGGAGCCACACAGATTCCGGGCTCCATTAGAGCCTGTTGTAATCCCGAGGGTTTATGGGTTTATTTGGATCTATACTCAAGTGTCAGAGCAGGGAGAGACCCTTGGGGCTGATCTGCAACAACAATCCTGAACTTTGCCAAGTCCTACTTCTTTAAAGGAACAAAAAAAGGTTTGTTTGGTTTTTATTCCTAATTCCCACCCCAGGAACCAGCAGGGAAGTGAGGGAGGGGCATCATTCTTCCCCTGTCCTGAGTTCTGGGCACTGCTGGGGCTCCTGAAGCCTGGGGGTGCCAGGCAGGGGCAGCTCCTACCATGGGACAGCAGGGGCTGGATGGACCCCACCCACCCTGGGGTCCCTGGGTGTCACCCCCTGTGCCCCCAGACACCCCTGCAAGGCCTGGGCACGATGGACACGGAGCCGTGACCCAGATTGGGACATGATCCGGATTAAGGGTAAATCCCTGAGAGAGGGAGCAGAGGGATGGACACAGCCAGGGCTGGGTGGACAGAGCCAGGGCTGGATGGACAGAACAAGGCCAGGATGGACAGAACAAGGCCAGGATGGACACTGCCAGGGCTGGATGGACAGAACCAGGCCAGGATGGACAGAGCCAGGGCTGGATGGACAGAACAAGGCCAGGATGGACACAGCCAGACCAGGATGGACACAGCCAGGGCTGGATGGACACAGCCAGGGCTGGGCAGCTCTGTGGGCACCCCCTGCCCGTGCCCAGCTGCCCCTGGCAGTCTCCCCAGGGCAGTGAGTGCCCAGCCCAGCCTCCCTGTGCCATCCCAGTGCTGTGACCATTCCCCAGTGCCAAGGGATTTCGGGATCAAATAAACCTTTGTTCCTGAGGGACTGTGGGGAGGGAGACACGGGTGGGGCAGCTCCGGGTGTCACTGCTCGTTGCAATTAGGGCTGGACAATGGCCACCCCTGGACCGTGTGTCCGTGTCCCAGCCCCTGGCAGAGGGAAGTTGGTTTGGGAGAAGCTGGAACACACCTCAGGGAGCTGGAGCCCACCATGGAGGGCTGGCACTGACCACCCCAAAGGTGCCAGGGCCAGCACTGCCACCACCCCCTGGGGGACAGGACAATGCCCTGTGCTGGGCAGCAGAGAACCCAGAGGGGTTTGGGACCAGTCCCTTCTGTTCCTGCTAGTTCCCAGCTGCACCCAGGGGGATTTGGGGCCAGTTCCCCTCTGTTCCCACTGGTCCCAGCTGCACCCAGGGGGATTTGGGGCCAGTTCCCCTCTGTTCCCACTGGTCCCAGCTGCACCCAGGGGGATTTGGGGCCAGTTCCCCTCTGTTCCCACTGGTCCCAGCTGCACCCAGGGGGATTTGGGGCCAGTTCCCCTCTGTTCCCACTGGTCCTAGCTGCACCCAGGGGGATTTGGGGCCAGTCTCCTGTGTTCCCACTGGTCCCAGCTGCACTCAGGAGGATTTGGGGCCAGTCTCCTCTGTTCCCACTGGTCCTAGCTGCACCCAGGGGGATTTGGGGCCAGTTCCCCTCTGTTCCCACTGGTCCCAGCTGCACCCAGGGCAGCCCAGGCCTCTCCTGGCTCCCATCCCACACCGGATCCACGGCAGCCCCTGGGCCATGGCAGCAGCAAAGCGTTCAAGGCTTTGTCTGAGCGCAGAGAAAATTGTTTCCTTAAACAGGTTTATTCCTCCAAGGGAGATATCTGCTTGAGAGATTTCCACTGGAAATTAAATCTTTCCCGGGATCCGGATAAACAGTCCCAGTTCCACGGAGCTGTGCTGGCAGGGGGGGCTGATCCCCAGCCTCCAGTGGGGTCTGGGGGCTGGAAGTGACCCCGACGTGGCCCGGGGGCTGTCCCCGTCTCTGTCCCCATCCCTGTCCCCATCCCCGACCCTTTGGCAATGCCAGCATCCCCAGGAGATCCCGGATGGAGGCGGAGGCAGCACCCAAAGCTCCCAGGATGTGGTGGGATGGATCCAACACCCCCACTCTGGGGTCAGAGGGGACATCCCGGGACATCCCGGCTCAGCCAAAGGCACCTCCCGCCCTGCCAGCCCCTCTCAGTGCCTGCCTGTCCTTCCTGCACTTTTCCCTTCCTTTTCCCTCTGCTGCTCCAGGGCTCCCTAATGAATTCGGAGAGTTCCAAGGAGCAGGCGATGATTTCTGAAAGAATGGAAAACAATTATTTGCTCTGTTGGGGAATAGATGCTGTTTAGTCTCCATTTAATGGAATGCTAATTAAATTACATGAGCAAGTGAATAGAAATTTTTTTTTTGTTGATTATGAATTTTGCGAGCTACAAAGGCGAAATGATGATGGATCCTGTGATGTGCTGCCCTCCTCCCCAGCACAGAGATAAGATGACAAGGGAGAAGGAATGGTGGGAACTCATTTTAATTCCTCCATCGATCCTCCAGCAGCCGCCTGAGCCCGATCCATTACCTGGGATCCACGGAGCTGATGGTGACTGGCAGCTGGGGGCTAATTATGCTCAAATTGGGGAGAGGTTGGTTAAATCAATGTGTGTTCCTTCCTGGAGGTGGCTGGGGGAGTCACAGAATCATGGAATCCCAGAGTGGTTCAGTTGTAGGGATTAAACCTTGTCCTGTTCCGCCCCTGCCATGGGAAGAGACACATTCCACATTCCCAGGGTGCTCCAAGGCCTGTCCAGCCTGGGGCTGGGCTGGAGCTGAGCCTGGGGATGGGGCAGCCCTGATCCTGGGTCTGGACATCCCTGGAGTCAGGGCTGGAGCAGCCTTGACCCCAGGGCTGGAATATCCTTGACCCCAGGGCTGGAGCATCCTTGATCCCACAGCCAGGGCCTCTGTGACCCCAGGGATGGAGCATTCCTGATCCTGAGTCTGGGACATCCCTGGACTCAGGGCTGGAGCATCTTTGACTCCAGGACTGGGACATCCTCAGTCTCAAGTCTGGGGTGTCCCTGGTGTCCATGGCTGGAGCGTCACTGACCTCAGGGATGGAGCTGCCTTGAGCCCAGGGATGGAATATCCTTGACCCCAGGGGCAGGGTGTCCCTCACCCCAGGGCTGGAACATCCTTGTCCCCATAACCAGGGCCTCTGTGACCCCAGGGATGGAGCATTCCTGATCCTCAGTCTGGGACATCCCTGGATCCAAGCCTGGCACATCCGTGACCCCAGGACTGGGGCATTTGTGAACCCTGGGGATGGAGATGGAGCATTCCTGACCTGACCCTGGCTCTGAAACGTCCCTAGAGTTGACCCAAGGACTGGGACATCCTTGACCCCAAATCTGAGGCATCCCTGGTATCCATGGCTGGAGTGTCACTGACCCCAGGGCAGGAGCACTCCTGACCCCAAGCTGGAATATTCTTTACCCCTGGACCCAAAGCTGGAGCATCCCTCGCCCTGGGAATGGTTTGCCCCTGCCCTCAGGCTGCTCCACCCCTGCCCAAATAGAAAAAAAAACCCAAACCCACCTTTTTTGTGTAAAAATATCAGTTTAGTGAAAACTCTGTTTTCTCTGTGCTCTGTTCATACCCCTGGCAGAGAAAGCTCTCCTGGCACAAAGACACAGATGGGTTTTGACTGAAAACACCCGGGCTGAGTGGAAAGAGAGGATTCGGTGTACCTGGGGAGGAGATCCCATCTGGCTCCTCCTGGCCTGGGGGTGGAGAGCTGGGCCAGGTCAGACCCAGCCCCTGCCAGAGCCAGGTGACCCTGGGGGACAGGGGACATCTCTGGATGGATGTGGATGGACATCAACACCACGGGATGTGGGGTGAGAGAACTGGGGCCTCAGCCTTGATGGGGGCACGTTCCTCTCCCTTCTCCATCCCACAGGAGATTTGGGATGAGGCTCTGACCCCACCAGAGGGAAACTGAGGCACAACAGGGCTTGCTGGGAGGACAGCTGGGGATCAAATGGCTCCTCATGGCTCCCTCCCATTTCTCATCCTCATTATTTATTTCCTCCCTCCTGATTTCTCATCCTCCCAATTTATTTCCTGACTCTTTTTTGTTTTCCTCCCAATATTTTCTCCGTGATTTTGGCCACTGGGTTTTTTATTGCACATAAACCCTCGGGTGGGGGACGTGGAGTGGCAGGTTCTGAGCAGAGCAAAGACAAAGCCCCGGGCTCATTTCCCACCCTCTCCCGGATGAAGTTGTCTCCTCTCCTTCCAGGGAAGCTCCATGACAAGCTTTATTGACCTTTTTTTAATCTAAAATTGATTCTTTGCAAAACTCCACCTGGTCGGGAGCCAGGCGGGATCTCGGCGCCATCAGATGGGGATTTATGATTTTCCATCAGAGCATTTCGCCTTTCCCTGGCGCTCCTGGGGCTGCAGGAGGGTTGAGCTGGGCAGATTTGCCCGGCCATGGCCAAGGAGATGCTGTGGGGCGGTTTGGTCCTTTTCAGTTTTGACCTGTGGAGTGATCCAAATCCCTCTGCTCCGGGTTTCTGCTGTGTTTAAATCCCAGAGGAGCCCGAAAGCTGAATCCTGGAATTGTGTCTGTACCTGGATAACCCTCACGAGCCTGGGACACAGTGGGATGAAGGTGATGGGACCTCTCCCAGGTGAAAACCTGGGGATCCTGGAGCCAGGAGGAGTCCAGCCCCCGGCGGGGGTGTCCCAGCTCCACCGCCGCGATCCCACCTGCCTCCTCCTGGCCTGGGGATGGAGAGCTCGGCCAGGTCAGACCTGTCAGGTCAGGGCTGCTGGAGGGCACAAGCCAGGCCAGAGTGGGTAAACAGAGGTGGCCTCAAACACCACGTCTCAGTCTGCTCCTGCTCCCGGAGCTTCCCCTGAGGAACCCGTTGTGTCTTTGCACTGTGTGCTCCGGAACACACACAAGCCAAGTGCTCTCTGCCAAGCCCCGTCCTGCAGCCTCCCCAAATGCTCCTGGGAGCACGGAACAGCCCCGAGGGGGAGAGAAATCCCCACGGTGGAGGATGAAGGGGAAGCTCCAGGTGTGGAAGGTGCTGCAGGCTGGTCCCAGCAGCGCACAGGGATGAGCCCTGGCAAGCTTGGATGGGGCTTGGACCACACACACAAACGCAGCTTCATCCCTCGCATGCCGTACGGATGCTGTGACACCTAAGGCTGTGTGGGGCCGGTTTAGGAGAGGCTTCCTTCTGAACATCGGCGCTGAGGATTAAGAAATCAGAGAAATTAAAAGCAGCGAACTGTTTCCGAGTGCTTCTGCCAGCCGGCATTTCAGCCAGAGGTTTCTAAAGCGCTGGGAAAGCAGCATCCCGGTGATTCCTCGCGCTCTGCGATGTCCCCGAAGGTGTGCTGTGAAAACAGAACAAAGGCGAGCGGGCGGGTGGCGGTGAGGAGCCGTGTCAGCCCTGTCTGCACCAACCTCCCAGCCCAGGCACCCTGCCCCCGGCCGGAGCTCGCCCCCGGCCTCAGCCGCGTGTGCCGAGCGGGGCTCTGCGGAGCTGGGCTCTGCGGAGGGACGTGTGGCTCTCCCGCCGGCCTCGGCCATCTGTCCTCCCCGCAAGCCCAGCTGCTGCGCTGGCATGGCCACCCCAGGGGAGGTGGCGAGGTCCGCGTGCTGCGGGTCCAGGCGCCGCCCAAGGGCCGCAGGGCCGAGGGATGCGGGGGATGAGGGGGTGATACGGGGAAGCATCTCGCAGCCCACCCCAGGGTCTCACCCAGCCGCACCTGGCACCGGAGGGGAAAAGAAAAAATAATAAAAATCTGCCATCTAAAAGACAAACGCCGATGATTATAGATCAGGATAAGGCCAGGTGGGAACCGCGGTGCGGCGGAGGGGCCGCGCTGTCCGCGCCCCCGGAGGCCGCGAAGGGCTCGGCGCTGCGCGGCGTGCCCGGCCCCCCCCCCCGCCCCGCCCGGCCGCGCCGCCCGCCGCGCCCCGCCGGCTGCCGCGTCCCGCCTTGTTCCGGCCGCGCCGCCCGGCCCCGCCCGCGCCCCCCTCCCGCCCGCCCGGGGCGCGGAGCGCGGCTGTGCGGGAGACAATAGCGGAGCGGGCGGCTCCGCGCCGGGCCGGGCCGGGAATGGGCGGCCAGGGCTGCGCGGCCCCGCGGCCCCCGCGCCGCCCGAGCGGGCTGTAGCGGGGCGGGGGGCGGAGGGAGAAGGGGGGCGATGCCCCGCGCCGAGCCCAGCCCGCCGCTGTGCTGAGCCGGCGGGGCTGGCCGGAGGCTGGAGAGCGGGACATGGTGCTGGAGCCCCCCGTGACGCTCCCCGGGTGGCCAAGGGGCGGCTGGTGAGGAGCTGGAGCGCGGCGGCGGAGCGAGGCCACGGTGAGGGAGCCCCGAGGATCCGGCTGGGGAGCCATGGGGAGATGCAACGGGCGATGCACGCTGGTGGGATTCTGCTGCCTGCAGCTGGTAAGGCTCATCGGCATGCCGGGGGTGCTTTGTGCGAGATGCTGCCTGTCACCGCTCCCCACGCCGCCTCGGCGGTGACCTTGCGTTGGGACCAGCTCGGGGATGCCTCACCATCACCCCCAAAAAAACCACAGAAAAGGAAAAATGCTGATCTAAAAGATAGGCAATGCCACCCTCATCTCCTGCCTCAAGCCAGCGCTAGGCGGGGAGGTGGATGGGGCCCCCTTCCCTGCGCTGTCAGTGCCCGAGGTTGCGTCTCCAGCAGGTGTGAGCTTTGTTCCCAACTGCAATCTCTCCCCTCCGAGTTCACTCCCGCCCGCGGTTTCCATTCTGGTCACTCCACGGATGTGTCTCGGGGTGCTGCTCCCCTGAGCCGGGGCGAGAGGGAAACTTGGAGCCGCTGCCAGCACTTTGGAAACTCTCCGGCTCCTGAGCGGGACCCACCTGCCCGCGGTGGCTGGGGGGACCCCGGGATGCGGCGGCAAGGAGAAAGGAGAGGGTTGATTTTAACGGGCTTGTCGGGTTTCGTGACAATTCGGTGCCGCGCTCGCCGCCGCCCGCGAATCAATCTTCATCAGGCTGTGCCAGAGGAGCCGGCGGAGGGAGCGCGGGGGGGAGCCGGGGGGGTTCTGCTCAAACCAGCGCCGCCGAGGTTGCGATTAATTATCCCGGCAGGGCGGTGCGTTAATGGAGAATCAGCAGCCTCCGACTTGCCCCCGCGCTGGTGCCGGGCTGGTCACGGCCAGGAGAGCAGGGAGGGACTGCTGAAATCTGTGGGGTCAGCTCGTGGTGTCCCCGGGGACGCGGGGTGATGGATGGATGGACGCAGCGATGGAAACGGGCTCCAGAGCCCTCTGGAGATGACGGTGGCATCCTGCTGACAGGCACTTTCTTCCCGGCTCTTGTTCATTCTTCATCCCTCAGGAGGCAGCGGGTGGGGAGGGGTCCCCGCTTCTGGCGGGGGGCGCTGCCGGGGGGATGGGGAAGCTTTGAAGCCAGTGCTCGGCCCTGGGCAGCAGAGGCACAGCGGGACCATCCCCAGGCTGGAGTCCCCCCAGCCCCAGCAGGAATGGCCTCTGTGACCCCAGCTGTCCCCAGGTCTCACTTGGTGCTTCGCCCACCTGATTCAGGAGAAATCCAGCGGGGCTTCTCCAGGTGTGCAGGAGTTTCCTGGCTTTTGGTCGCATTCCTTTTCACCACTCAGCTCCCAGGCAGGTTCGTTGGTGATTATTCCCCGAGATATCCCAGATCAGAGAGATGTTAATCTGGTGATTTCAGGAGAAGGCTGAATTGGTGCGAGCTCCTGGGCTGGGGAGAAGCTCCTGCTCACACTCAGAGGAGCTTTGTGCGGCTGATTGGGGTCAGGCTGTCCCCTCCACCCTCACCCCGTGTGTCCTGGTGCTGTTGGGATCCCCAAAGGCTCCAGCCCCTACCAGGGACCTTTCCCACTCCAGGCTCACCTTGAACCAGCTCATCCTTGGGGATGCTCTCCAAAACTCCATCCTGGTTTTGGAGGCAGCAGCTTCCACCCCTCAGCCATGGGGAGATGTCCCCAACACTCAGCTCCTCCTCCCGGGGTGAGGGTCTGGGTGCCCACCCATGGCCCAGTGCTGAGCCAGCCCCAGGAGACTGGAGGTGACAGTGCCACCCAGGTGTCCCCTGGGGTGACCAAGGCCACCCTGAGGTGACATGGCACCTGGACAAAGGCAGGGCTGAGGTCTGGGATGGAGCCACAGGGATGGGGGATGATTCCCGAGCCCATCCCTGCTTCACCCCTGACATGGGGATGGCACTGGGAGGCTCATGTCCCCCCACCCAGGTGGCCCTGACACCTGTCCTGGGCCCTCTGGCCTGAGGGTGGGGACAGCTGTGCTCCCAGTGTGCCCAGCCACGGGGGCTGGCCTTGCGCTGGTGTGTGTGGGGCTGCCTGGAGGCCGTGCCCGAGGCTGCAGGACCGTGAGCAGGGATGCCCAGGGAGGGCACGGCTTTGCTGAGCCCAGCCTGGGCCTCGGTGTCCCTTAAACAGCAGCGTGGTGACATCCAGCCCTCCCTGAGGTGATGCCACCGTCTCTGGCTGATCCTCCCTGCCCAGACCAGACACCTTCCTATGGCTCCCTGAGTGTCATTGTCACCCCATGGACACCTTCCCGTGGCTCCCTGTGTGTCACTGTCCCCTCCTGGGCGCCTTTCCCATCCCAGCTGGTTTCCCAATATCCATGACCTGCTCCCTTGTCCCCAGGGATCAGTGGAGGCTCCAGCCCGCAGGTGCAGCTGGCACCCCTCGGGCACAAAGTCCCTGAGGGTCCCTGCAGGGCGCTGCCCACTCCGGCCCACACCAGAACCACTTTGGGAACTGGCTTTTGGGCCATGACACCACAGGGAGCTGCTTTGGAGCACCCAAACCTCCTCCAAGCTCCTTCACCAGTGGCGGGGCCGTTCTGCGAGTGCTGGGTGACTCCAGCCCTGGGGACAAGCGGCACGTGCCGGATTTTGCCTCCATTTACGGCTTTTCCCTGGAAAAATCCACTTGCCAAACACCCACCAGCCCTGCCCCACTCGGGAGGGGCCACCAGCAGATATTCACGATAATGAGGTGCGATAAAATCAAAACTCCGGGCTTTTGCTGGTTTTCCCACCAGCTGGGAGACACCAACCCGCCCCTGTGACCTGCCGTTGTGGGATTCTCCCTCTCCTTACGGGAAATGGGAGCTCTGAGGGGGCTGCATGGGGCAGGGACCCGAGGCGACACTCGGGCACGGGGGTGCGCAGCCACAAGCCACAGCATTTGTTAACTCTGCACCTGCTGGTGTTGGGACAGCTGTGCTGCTGCCGGGGCTGTGCCAGCCCTGGTGACAGTGAGACAGTGGGACATTGGGATATCGGGATGTGGGGATATCGGGACATTGGGATATCGGGATATGGGGATGTGGGGACATCGGGACATTGGGATATCGGGATATTGGGATGTGGGGACATCGGGATATCGGGATATTGGGATGTCAGGACATCGGGATATTGGGACATTGGGATATCAGGATATCGGGATATCGGGATATCAGGATACCGGGATATCAGGATATCGGGACATTGGGACATTGGGACATCGGGACATCGGGACACGGGGCTGTCGGGATATCGGGACATGCGCTGCTGGCAGCTGTCAGGCCGGATCTGTCCAGCTGCTGTCACATGTGTCTCGGCCCCCGCTCTGCGCCCCGCGGCCGCGCTCAGCCGCTGCTGCAGGACGCTTTTCCTGGCGCTGGCTCCTTCCCCATCCCACAGCGGCGATCCCATCGCCCCTCCCTGCGGCCGCTCAGCCCCGCAGCTGGGTGGGGACAGGGACGCTCCGTGCTCCCACCTCCGGCTGCTAGAGCCGGCAGCCGCTTCCCACCGGGCTCTCCTTTCCTTCTTTGTTTCTCTCCTTCTCCTTTAATTGGCTGGAAAAGCAGAGCTGGGTTGGCACCTCCCGCCTGCAGGAGCCTGCCAGGCTGGCGGGGTGCGGTGCGGGGCCGTGCGGTGACACGCGGGGACATGCCGTGCCATGAGTGCCACGCCGAGCCCGCCCTGGTGTCCCCGCTGCCCTGCGGGGCTGGGGCACGGGAGAGGGGCCGAGGCTCCATCCCAGCCTCTCCCGAGCCGTGGGGTTTGCGCAGGGCGCCGGGAGCCTCTGGAATGTGACCCCCGGCTCCAAGGCTGGAGAAGGAGCCCAGCAGTTCTGCCTAACCAGGGATGGGCGAAGGGAGGGGACGATCCTCCATCCCCAGCGCTGTGTGACATCCCTGTGTGACAGCGGGACCCCTCTGCACCCCTGGGGGGTCCGAGGCCCTCCCGTCCCCTCTCGTCCTCCCTTCCTGCTCTGATTTGATGTGGCCATCACCAGGAGCACCGCTGGGAACCACCCTCCTCCGACATCTGCGGCATCTTTTGTCCTCGCCCGGCTCGGGGCGCTGGGCGCGGGGCTTTGGCCCGGGGAGCGCGGGGCCGCAAACCCCCGCCCGGAGCGGGGGAAAGGAGCCCGGCCTCAACTCGGGATGGAGGTTTTCAATTACACAATTAAATGCACAATTAGGTGTAATTACCAGCGCTCAGAAGGTGCGACTGTTCATAATGGGCTTGTAATCTACTGCCGCCGCTGTTTGTACTGCTCCGCTCCGCTCCCTAATGATTATGGAAAGCTCTCCCATTTGCATGGTTGCCATGGAAATGGGGGGCTGGCAGGAGCGCGGGGATGGCGAGGGGAGTCCCCCACCTCCCCGAGCCCCCCCGAAGCCCCTCTCGGTGCGGTGGGCGGGACGGGTGTGGAGATACCCGCGGTTCTCTGGGGTCACAGGTGTCGGCGTGGAGCGATGAGGATCCTCCAGGATGACCAGGGCTGAGGATCCACAGCAGGCCGCAGGGTGGGAACTGTGTTTGAGAAGGCTGGAAAACCCCACCCCAGCTCGCCAGGTCCCCGGGTGAGCACCCCCAGCGCCCCGGGGGCACGGAGGGTGTGGGTGGCCGTGGAGAGGCACCAGCCAGCCCAGACCTCCGTGCGGGCGCGCATCCTCCGGCACATCCACATTCCAGGCAGGGCTGTAAAGGTTTATCGACGTGTGTTTGGGAAGGCTGAGCCTCACAGCTCGCAATTAAAACCGCGATTAAAGTGCCGTACGTCTAAATTTGCAGGACCAGCTAATGTGCACCCAGGAGGATTAACGAGGCCGCCTGAAGAACTCCCTAAATCATTCATGGCGGTTTTAACAGAGCTGGGAGCGAGGGGGACTGGAAAATAAATGTCTCAGAGGGCTGGGTTGTAGAGAAAATAAAGAGGATGAGACTGAAACCAGCCTGGGCCGACAGAGGAGCTGTCAGAGCCCGGGAAGGAACGGCTTCTGTGAGCGGGTGGGCTCATGGAGAGCTGGGAAAATGAGTCTTGCCCAGCCAAACCTGCCTCTTGGTTCTTCTTGAGCTCACAGGTTTGGCTGCTGGAAGGGGCTGAGCTGCCCCAGCGGTGTCTGGATGCTGATAAGGAATTTGATTTAATCCCAGGTGGCTTCTGTTAGGAAAAAAAAATTAGCGCTATGAAAAATCAATGATGCTCATTTTGGGGCTAGGCAGGAAGAAGAGAAGGAATAAAATCATGGCTGGAGAAAAGGTGTGGGATGAGGGGATGATGGTGAGTGTGGGGGAGTCCCCCTGGAGGTCATCCCAGCCAGCCCATGGAGCAGGTGCGTGTCCCATCCCCAAATCCATGGCCAAGCCACGGGGAGGGGGCTGGGAAGAGGATCCCGAGGCTGGCAGATGTGGCAAACAGCCTCTAGAGAGGCCCAGGGCCTGTGGCTGCTCTGAGGGAAGATCACAAGCCCCTGGCATGGTTTGGGTGGGAAAGGACCTGAAATCCCATCCATCCCATCCCACCTCCCAGTGTCCCAGTGTCCAGCCTGGCCTTGGGCACTGCAGGGATCCAGGGGCAGCCACAGCTGCTCTGGCAATTCCAGCCCAGCCCCTGCCCACCCTGCCAGGGAACAATTCCCAGTTCCCAATCTCCGACCCAAATCCCTCCTCTTTTAGTTTCAAACCATCTCCCCTTGAAGACAGGGAGGTGGAAGAGATTCCCAGTACCAACAGCCCTTAATGCAGGAGAAATGAAACAAAGCAAATGGGTTTTGGGGAGAAAAGTGTTTTTTCCGCCCTGAAGGTGATTAACAACAGCCAGAAATGAACTCTGGGTGTGTTGGCCTTTCCCTGCTGCCTTTGGCCAGCGTTTGCCCCAGGTTTGGGGCCATGTTTGGAAGCTGAGGACAGCAGGGACATCCCCACACAGGTCACAGTGGCAGCATTTGGGGCTGCTGAGTGCTCTGGGTTATTATTCCAGCAGAGAGGTTGGGTTTGCTGAGGGAACTCACTGCTGGAGGATCTCGTGAACTCCTCCAGGTGTTATTGATCCGCAGGCTCCGAGCCTGGGGAATGCTCTCCCTGCCCCTGCCACTGATGGCTCCCACCACCTTTTCCCTCTGCAGCGGAGCTCTTGGCTCCTCTCTGCTCAGCTCCTCCTGAGAGAAATCCCAGGGAAGGTCTGGAGGGGCTGAAAAATTGAGCAGGGATGGATCGGGGCTCAACCAGTTCAAAGCTCCCGGTGGAGGAATTGAATTCCCAAAGGGGATGCCACATCTCCCTCTGGGATACAGACCCGGAGCTCCCAGCCCTGGCCCCACACACGTTGGCACAGGGGTGGGTTGGGAGTTTGGGAGGATGCTGGGGGCCGCTCCCAGGGCTTTGAATCCCAGTGCACATCACTGTGGGAACAGGATCCTGCTGGCATCGCCTCTCCCCTGGGCCGGGGAGCCCTGGGGATGCTGCAGCCATCGCCTGGGGATGCCCCATCCTCAGGGAAAGGGGCAGGGATGGAAAACCCGCCAATCCCTCGCGGTCTGGATGTTTTAACAGCCCCTCCAGCGCCTGCTGGGGGATGCAGGTGGCTGTGTGCCCGTCACTGCAGGGCCTGGATGAGCCGGGTGCCGGCGGTGGGAACCTCCCCACCCCTCACCCCGCTGCTCCGGGCTGGAACCCATCCCTCATCCCCCTGGAATGCCCCAGCACATCTCTGTCCCCATCGCAGCTGGGGGCAGTTCGGCTGGAACTGATGAAGTGCTGGAGGTTGAGTGGGGAGAGAACAAACTTCCCAAATCCTGGGGGATGCTTGGAACAGCTCAGAATGGCACTGACTTTGTCCTTCTCCCCAGTTGAAAGCAGCTATTTATTTCAATTTCCAAAATACAGACGTAACGGGCTGGAAAACTGGGAAGGCAAAGTGGGCAGAGAGCAGCCCAGGCTGTGTTTAAACAGGACATTAAACCCCGAGAGGTTTTTAATAAGATTAATAACAGCTGCCATGTGCTTGGGGGAAAATTTCCCCCTCCTCTGGGTCTCATCTGAGGCAGAAGGAGATCTGAGGGGAAAAACCTTGGGATGGCCCAAGTGCTGTGTGGGAGCACCGGGACAGGATGTGTCCCCTCTGTCCCCATGGGGTGACATTGTTTAACAGGGATTTTTCCAGCTGATTGGGGTGGTGGTTCTCTGTTCCCCATCGGGGATCAGCTCCTGGAGCCTGCAGGGAGCAGAGGGCTGAGCACATCCCGGCCGTTCAGGGAGTTGGGAAGCAGGAGGTGGGAAGGAGGCAGGGATGAGGAGGGCGGGGTGGGGTTGGGGTACCCGGCGGTGAATCCAGGGGGATCCCTGAGCTGGGGCTGCCTGCAGGACGCGGCGGGGTTGGGAATCACCCGAAGGGGATTTCCCACCTTTGTCACAGGCGGTGACACCCCGGTGCCACCCCCTGGCCCTGTCCTGGCAGACGGGACCTGTGCCCTGGGGGTGCTGGGGGAGCTGGGGGAGGTGGTGCTGAGCGTCCTCGGGCACCCAGGGGCTGGCGGTGACAATGACACCGCAAAGCCACCGGGGCTGGCTGTGTCCTGTCACCCTGGTCCCCCTCACTGCCCACAGGGGGTCTCTGAAGGTCACAGCTGTGCTGTCACACACACGGGACACAGCCACGCTCGGGGCTGCCCGGCTGCTCGGCTCTCAGGCTAATTACCTTGATTAGGGCTAATTAGGGCTCCGGGGCACTCTGGTCTCTTCCCACGGCCGGATCGATAGCGGATGTGTGTCCTGGGAACACCGGGAATGTGGCCCCCGGAGCCGAGAGGAGCCAGAGCACAGATTTGCCTCCCCCGGCTCGTCCTGGGGCAGGAAAATACAGAACCTTTGGGCGATGGGATTCGGGAAGCCAAAGGGCCAGGGGAGGCCTCAGTGGCCGGCCCAGTTTGGGAACTGGGGCTGCGGGGGGCTGTGGGAATGTCACTGGAATGGTGCCACTCCCCATGGGTACAGCGGGGACACCAGTGGAAAACGGCCCAGGGGACGGGAGGGAGCTCAGGGTGGGAGCTGAGGGCGCCTGGGGCCGGAGTGTTGGAGTGGAGGGTGCTCAGATGGGAGTCGGGGATGCTCCTGGAGGGTTCTTGGGTGGTTGGGGTGGGAATGGAGTGTGCTGGGCTCAGAGTGGAGGGTGATTGGGGTGGGAATGGAGAGTGTTTGGGGAGTGGAGGGTGATTGGGGTGGGAATGGAGAGTGTTTGGGGAGTGGAGGGTGATTGGGGTGGGAATGGAGAGCGTTTGGGGAGTGGAGGGTGATTGGGGTGGTTGGGGTTGGGAGCAGAGGGTACCTGGGATGAGTGAAGGGTGCTCCGGGTGGGCACTGGGGATGCTCAGAGTGGGAGTGGAGGGTGATTGGGGTGACTGAGCTCGTGGGAGCCCCAGGGAAACCCTGCCCGTGTTCTGATTCTGGGAACGGCTCGGATTGATGGTGGCGTTCAGCCACTGCCTGCAAATGTCACACTCAGAGTCCTGGTCCCATCCTCCCGGGCTCTCTCCCCGTCCTCTCCAGCCCACAGGATCTCAGGAGCGGTGACAGCCGTGGCTCTGGGGTCCAGCTGGGTCCCCTCACCGTGATTTGTGTCCCCCAGCGCCGGGAAAGGACCCCGGTCCACCCGCGGGTGCAGCAGCCAGGCCCAGGGGCTGCAGCTTTGCACAAACCCTTTACAGGCTCACATTTGTGTTTTCTCTGCTTTCCCCTGCCCTGCTTTGGCTCAGGAGCCGTACCCGTCCCTCTCACCCACCCTGGGGACACCTGGCATCTCCATCTGTGCCTGCGGGACCCCCTCAGCTCCTGTCCCCTGCTGTCCCCTCCTCTGTCGCCGCTCCCAGCCCGTCCCCGGCCGCTCTCCAATTCCCCTGGGCACTGCCGGGGCTCCCGGGCGGGTCCGTCCTTCCCGGCCCTTTTCTGCAGCCTCTGGCACCGTTTTCGCTCCGCTCGGGGCTGGGCCCTCCAGGGACGGCCATGGGGTGGCACAGGGCTGGCACCCAGTCCCCGTGGCCGTGTGGGGACAGCTGGGGGGTCACAGAGCAGCCGGGGGGCTGAGGGTGCCCGGGGCTGGAGGTGACACTGGGGGATGGCACCGCAGGGTGGCACCTGTGGGTGGGTGGTGGCATCCCATGACCACCGATGGGAATTTCAGGGGCACTGTTTCATTCCCTCCTGGGAATTTGCCTCAGTGTGGGATCCCGTGGCTCCCCCGGGGGTTCCATTTAGCAGCACAGCCTGGTGCTGTGTGACCAAGGAACACCAGTGGGGTTTTAACAGTTTTATTTTTATGTTTTTAATCTTTCCCCCCCAAAGCTGGGCAGCTGTGTGGTGCTGGCCTGTGGAGAGGTGCAGGTCCCCCAATCCCTGTGGGGGTGAGGACATCCCTGTCCCATTCCCAGCCCTCCTAGGGCTGTATCCCAGCTGGATTCCAGGCTCCTGCCCCCTGAGCCCAGCCTGGGGCTGATCCTGGGCCTGGTCCAGCACCACCAGGAGCTGAGGGTATCTGGGGAATTTGGGGTGACTTTGAGGTGTCTACCTGGGGCTCTGCTGGGTGTCAGGAGCTGTGTTTAGGGACACCCTCACCCATTTGGGGCTGCTTTATGCCCCATTGGTGCAGGTCCTCTCCATCATCCATCCAGGACATGGGTGCTGCCCCCAGCTTTGGCACCCACAGGCCCCAAGCCATCCCCTCCTTTGGGTGCACCCGCAGCAAGAACGAGGATTTTCACCTCAGAATGTGGGGAGAAGTCCCAGCCCAGCCGCACCCACAGCCTGGACACAGGGCTGATGCTCCCACCACCTCCTGGTGGCTCCTGCCAGGGGAATGGTGCTCGGAGCTCTGTCCATCTCCCCCTGTGCCATCCCCTCCTCCATCAGGGGGATGTGGACCCTCCTAACGACCCCAACCCCGCTAACCACCCCATCCCCCACCTGGCAGCAGCCCCAGGCCCTAATCATTTTTAATCCACCCCCCCCAGAAGGAGCCGTGTGGTGTCAGGGTCGGGGTCCCGTGGGTCGGTGGCACTTCCCAGACAAAGCAAACTAACAAAGGGCCTTGAATTATACATGGGGCAAGGGCTCGGCAATTAACGGCGCCTCGTTAGCGGGGTCGGGTAATGGTGGGGTTGGTGTCCCAGGGCAGGACAGGGAGCAGGGAACACGTGAGGAGCTCCAGAGCCCCATTTCCCATGGCTGGGGACACCCCAAAGGGTGGTGGGAGCGTCATTCCCGTGTCCTTGTCACAGCCGGTCCCACGTGGGGAGTGTCCCCAGCCCTGTGTCCAGCCCTTTGCGCTGCTGCCTTGGGTTTTGGGTTTTCCCTAAATATTTTCATATGGAAAAGGTCACCCATGCCATGGGTGTACCCATAAGGGGATGGGGGACAGCGCCCGTCACCCAGCTGGCAAAGCCACCTCGTGTGGTTACAGAGAGATCACGGGATCGACAGCAGAGGGATCACTGGGACTAGAGCACTGATCCAGTTTGGGGTGGAAATTCCCCGTTTCCCCCGCGCGGGGCCGGCCCTGATGCCGGGGGAAGGGCTCACATCCCCGCTGGGTGCAGGACACTGCTGCCCGGCTCGGGGTGTCACCTGGCACCGCGTCCCGGTGTCACATCTTGTCCTCAGCGGATGCTCCGGAGCGGAGCGGGGGGCCCTGGGTGGATCCAGCCCCTGGAGCTGCTCAGCGCTGACCCCCACCCAGCAAAGGGGCGGGAAAACCCATCCCGAAACCGCTCCCGCGGGCCGTGGGATGAAAGGAGGAGAAGCAATTAATAAAAGCGATTTTTACGGCTGTTTAAGGAGTCTCTAATGAGCTCCCGAGCGCGGCGGCTGCCGATGGCCACGGGCAACGACGCGCCGGTGGCTACGGCACGTGCCCGGGATCCACGGGAGAGGGATCGCTGGGATCTACTGCAGAGGGACCACGGGATCCACTGCAGAGGGATCACTGGGATCTGCAGCAGAGGGATCACGGGATTTACAGCAGAGGGATCTCTGGGGCTACTGCAGAGGGGTCACGGGATCTACTGCAGAGGGGTCACGGGATCTACTGCAGAGGGATCACGGGATCTACTGCAGAGGGATTGCTGGGATCTACTGCAGAGGGATCATGGGATCTACTGCAGAGGGATTGCTGGGATCTACTGCAGAGGGATCATGGGATCTACTGCAGAGGGATCACTGGGGCTGGGGCTACTGCAGAGATCACTGGGATCTGCAGCAGAGGGATCACTGGGATCTGCAGCAGAGGGGTCACTGGGACTAGAGCAGAGGGATAATTGGGATCTACAGCAGAGGGGTCATTGGGATACACAGCAGAGGGATAACTGGGATCAACAGTGAAGGGATTGCTGGGATCAGCAGCAAAAGGATCATCGGGATCAGCAGCAGAGAGACTGTTGTGATCGGCAGCAGAGGGATCATCGGGACCAGCAGCACTGGCTCATTTGCTGAAGGAGTTACTCGGTTTTCTTAGGACAGCACATCCCTTTGGATGCCTCCCAGCTCCCGGAGCTCAGGGAGCCCTGGGGTGGGGCTGGATGGGTGCAGGGAATGGTTGGGTGCTCCGGTCCTGCGGGGTCCTGCCTGGGCAGAGGGGCTCCCCTCCCAGCCCCGGGAGCGGTGACAGGGATGGGGGGTTAGGGAAAACGTTGATGGGATTGTTACTGAATTCCTCAGTGGATACTGAGGTGTCACGGGCAGACCTTTACACGCGAAAAAGCTCCTTGAGGGCTCAGGAAACATCCCAGCCCCTTCCCTGCCACTCACCACTCCCACCCCCCCTGATCATTTTCTTTCAGCCCATGGGAATTCTATCCCTGCCTTGGATGCATCCAGCACCTTCTCCTGACTGGGTGCTCATCCAGCCAGGAGCAGACCCCCAAACACTCCAGATCCCATTATTCAGTGGAGAAATAAGAATGGATCTCAAATTCTGCAAGAAATTCTCACCCATGGAGGGTTGCTCCCATATTAAATTCCAAGATCTCTCATATTTAAAATGCAAATCCCCCAAATTTAAACCAAAGCTTTCCCGTATTTAAGCCCAAACTCTCCCATATTTAAAATACAAATCCCCCAAATTTAAACTCAAACTCTCCCAGATTTAAGCACAAAACTCCACCAGATCCAAGACCAAGATCCCCAAATTCCAGCCCCAAAGCCGCCAGGATTTAAGCCCAGGATGGCAGTGGGGGTTGGTGCCCCTCACCCGGAGTCGTGAGTGCCCTGGGCTGTGGAATTCCCTCGAGTGGAGGGAAATCCACCAGGGTCATCCCATAAATCCCATTTGCGCCAGCAGCTGAATCCCTCAGACCCACGCGCTTTGATCCCGCGTTTTAAAGCTCAAAAACGGGATGAAGGCAGGAGGAAACACCCACACCCGCCGCGCTGGGTGGGCGCTCACGGGGACCACCTCCAGATGTCCCCTTCGTCCCTCCAGGACGTGGGAGCATCTCCTCCTCCTCCTCCAAAACAAATCCCGGAGAAATCAATATTTTGGGAGCCGGTTCGCCTCCCCACCGGCTGCCGCCGGCTGCTCCTTTCGCGGCGACAGCGCTCGTGGGGATTATTTTTGCTCCCCGGCTCATTAAGGGGGTTGTTACCAGGCAGATTTCCCCACCCGAGCTTCTCCTTCCCCGGCAGCGGGCCGTGGGAGGAGGGAATGCCGGTTTCCATAGCGATGCGCTTGGCTTTAATCAGGGTTTCTTCCCTGGGAGAATTGATTACAGAAAGTGGCGCTAAATAAGTCACTAAATTGGATTTTTTTTTTTTGTGTGTGTGTGTGTATGTATATATATATACATATACAAAAAATGAATATATTATATATTCATTTTTTCCCTCTCCTCTATCGGATTATATTAACGGTGTCTTTGAGGCTCTGGTTGAGATTTGGGGAAAAATACCTCTGGCTTCTCCCAGATGTCGGGATGAAGAACGGAACAGCGAGAATTAGCATGGAAATTGCCTGCGGCTTAATCCTTGTCCAGCGCGGGCTGCTGGGGGCATCTCCTCCGGCATCCATCCGTCCATCCCGGTGGGCTTTGGCCAATTCTTGGAGCAGATTGTCCCATCCCTTTGCTCTTCCCCGTCCGTTCCCCTCCCCTGCCCAGCCCCAGCCTTTGTCTGTGTCTCATTCCCAGAATCTGGGATTTAGGGAGTCAGGCTCCCCGCAGCTCTCCTGGTTTCCCATCTTATTCACTCTGTGCAGTGCCCCAAAGTTAAACACAAGATTGGCAAATTTTAGGACAAAATCACCCATATTTAAGCCCCAAATCCCCCAAATTTAAGACCAAAATCTCTCTAATTTAAGCACAAGCCTCCAAATTTAAACCCAAGATCTCCCTTATTTCAGCACAAAATTCCCCAGTATTTAAACCCCATATCCACCAGATCTAAGACCAAGATCCCCAAATCCAGATTAAAGCACAAGATGTCCTAAATCCTAGATCCTAAAATCAAGCCCCAGCTCTCCCAGATCTCAGCCAGTGATTCCCCAAATTTAAGCCCAAATTTCCAAATTTAAGCTCAAGTTTCCTCAGACTTAGGCCCAAGATCTGCCAGGTTTAAACTCACATTTCCCTACATTTCATCCCCAAACCCACAGATTAAAGCCCAAGATTCCCCAGGTTTCAGCCCTGAGAGATTCCCCATTCTCATGTGGGGTTTTTAGGGATTTTTCCATCATTTTAATTAATGCTCCACCTCTCAGGGGCCTCTGCTGGGAGTCTCCAACGGGATGCCTGGTTGAGGTCCTGGAGTAATCCCGATTTTCTTTGCCAGGCTGTTGGTTTGGGGGCCGTGGCCCAGGGGAGAACAAATTCCTGCAAGGCTGAGCTGGGGCTCAGGGATCCACACTGGAGCAGGACAGGGATTTGTTTGCTGTGGGATGGGATACAATGAGATACAATGGGATACCATGGGATACAATGAGATACAATGGGATACCATGGGATACATTGGGATACAATGGGATACAATGGGATACATTGGGATACAATGGGATACCATGGGATACCGTGGGATACAATGGGATACAATGGGATACAATGGGATGGGTGGAATGGGATCGGCATGAACGGGATTGGGAGTGGATGGGTGATATGGGATAAAATAGGATACAGTGGGATGGGACGGAGGAGTTGGTTGGGGTGGGATGTGTGGAAAGCATGGGATGGATAGAATGGGACTGAGGGATTAAATAAATGGGATGGGATGGGATGGGATGGGATGGGGTGGGATGGGATAGGATGGGATGGGATGGGATGGGATGGGATGGGATGGGATGGGATGGGATGGGATGGGATGGGATAGGATAGGATAGGATGGGATGTATGGCAGGGATAGGATGGGATGGGGTGGGATAGGATGGTGGCTCTGAGAGGACAGCAGGCTCTCTGACCACCCCAGAGACCCCAGCCCTGCTGCCATGGGTTTGGAGCAGCTCCCAGCCTGGTGTTCTCCAGGCAGGGCCTCTCTCCAGGACTGGAGCTCCCCTGTGCCCTGCCGTGCCTCAGTTTCCCTGAGGACCTGCTGGGATGGAGCTGCTCCCCTGGCCAGGAGAGCGGATGCTCCTGGTGGGGTGCTGAGCAGGAATCAGGCCGTTTTCCAGGGAAACTGAGGCACAGCAGGCAGGATCACCCTCTCAGCCTCACTGGGTCACACTGCGGTCACAGCCCCGTGCCTCAGTTTCCCCTCTGGACTGTTCCTGTGCACATTCCCCTCCCTGGGGACACTCCTGGCACCCTGTCACCCCCTCCCACAAGTGCCACCACCCCGTGTCCCCCCACCAGGGCACGCTGGGCTTGCCAAGGTCACTGCAAG
Source organism: Sylvia borin (assembly GCA_014839755.1). Classification (NCBI taxonomy): domain Eukaryota; kingdom Metazoa; phylum Chordata; class Aves; order Passeriformes; family Sylviidae; genus Sylvia; species Sylvia borin. The sequence continues at coordinate 696,979 of CM025981.1, read as the reverse complement.
GTGACGCTGCGGGGGGGTGCCGAGCGCCGGGCCGGGATTAACGGGATCATCCCGGCTCCCTCCTGCGGGAACAGCGGCGATTCCCGAGGGGATGGAGCAGCTCCCCGCGGGAATACCCAGCGCGGCGATGGGCGGGCAGCGAATTGAGCTGCTTCGATCGCCTCGGCTTTCCCTCGGCGTGGAAAAGTTTCCTGGCTGGGAGGCAGCAGGGGGAAAGGGATCTCAGGGCAGCGCCCGTGCCATGCTGCCAACAGGAGCTGTGGTAACGCTCGGGAAAACAGAAATGCAATATCGAGCCAGAGTTAAGGAGAGATTTCATCGGAGGTAAATCAGTTAGACCAACCTGCTCCTGGGGAAATCGGGAATTTGTGCTGTTTTCGGGGGTGGGAAAAATCACAATTCCCGGGGAAAGTTCTTTATGGGGATATTGGAGCAAAATGCACCCAAAGCCCAGGGGCTGCGAGCTGGTGCGGCTCAGGGCTTTGTTTTAGGGGTGTAAATGAGGAGGAGCCTCCTGTGAGGTGAGAACCATCGGGAGGTGGCCGTGGAGCCTCCCCTCTCCGTGTGGGCACACCGAATTCCCTGGATTTCAGCGTTCCCAGCACCTCAGAGCACCGTGAAGGTTGGGGGGCGAGGGGGGGGTGTCTCTATGCCGTGCCTCAGTTTCCCTTTCCAGTGATGGAGCCAGGACAGGAGCGGCCGGGGTTGATCCACTACATTTATGGAAATAATAATAGTAATAATAGTAATAATAATAGTAATAATACTCATAGTAATATTTATTGCCATTAGCCCCCCAGGGGTGCCTTTCCCAGCCCTCCCTGATGGAACCCTCGGGGATGGGCAGAGCCAGGAGCACGGATGTGGGAGCAGGCCTCGGAGGGCACCCAAGGGGGGGCACCCTGGGGTCGCCGGGGGTCGCAGGGGTGGGGACGCCCCCCGGGGTGATCCCATGGAGCGGGTTCCGTGGGGATCCCGGGGAGCAGCGTCCAGACAGGCGCATCCAGCCGGGGCTGTGTTCCCGTGGCAACGCCGCCGGATGCGGGGAAATGAAATAAATACCCGGGAAAGGGCTGGGGGATCGGATGGGAGAGGGAAGGGAGGGCCGGGGGGTGGGTCGAGGGGGACCCTGCGCACCTCAAGTGTCCCCAGTGCCAGATCCTGACCCGAGGGGCCTGGGATGCTGCGGCCACGCGTTGGGAGCTCCCATCCGGGGGGTTCAAAGGGGCTGCGCAGCCACCAGGAGCCCCCCAAAACCTGCGGCGTCCACAAGGGACTGTCCCAGCTGGGGAAGGACCCGATTTGGGCCTCTTTCACCCCAAGTTTTGCTCCTGCATCGGGGCCTCTCCCCAGTTGGAGCTGCATCCTGCTCGTCCCCACCCTACGCTGGAGAGGGATTGAGGCCCCGGCGCCTTTAATTTCTTTCCGTCTGCGATTTTATGAAGCTTTTTGCAGATGGAAGTAGGTCAGGAACTTGTTTCCAAGTCATTAACTGAAGTCCCTGGGTTCACAGCGGTGTTTGCGCCTCCTTAATGGCCAGCCGCGCTCTCCTCTCACTGAAATCGCGGCCCATTTCCCTTCCCGGGGCTGCGGCTGCGGCGTGGAGCCGCCTCCCGCAGCTCCTGGGGCTCCTCATCAGCCAGGGAGGGCGTCGGCAGAGCCAAAATGCCTCAAACTGCCTCAAACAGAGAGGCTGGGGGGGCTGGAAGGGGTCGGGGTGGGGATTTGGGGCCCTGGAGCATTTGGGGTGGCAGCCGGGTGCGGCTGTCCCCGGGCTGGGGCGGGAGGTGGCCGGAGCTCCAGGGGCGCTCCAGCAGCATCACTGAACATTCCTTAGGGACCGGGCATCCCGCGGTCCAGCCAGGCACCGCCCCGGGGGGTTTCTCTTCGAACCCCGATATTTTTTGGGGCCAGAACTCGCAGAAATGTCTCAGGGCTGGGGGGAGCGATGCTCCCGCTGCATCTTCGGCCACGGCACGCGGGGAATCGAAACGGCCAAATCTCTTCAAAACGCAGCGAAATGAAAAGTTAAATCCCCGGCGAGCCTCGGGCATATGGTGTGCGGGAGGAAATCACCCGGCTGCAGGATAATGACCCATCGGGGGGTCAGGAGCCCAGCCCGGAGAGGAGGGGAGGGCGCGGGGGGAGCTCAGAGCTCAGCCCGAGGTGCAGATGCTGCTGCGGGCACGGAGAGCAGCAGGTAGCCGGGAACAGCATCCTGCCGCTCCAGGATCCTGCCCAGAGCCAGCTCCAGGGTCCTGACTGCTCCAGGAAGAGAGAGAAGGCTCCAGGGAGAGCTCCGAGCCCCTGGCAGGGCCTAAAGGGGCTCCAAGACAGCTGCAGAGGGACTGGGGACAAGGGCTGCAGGGACAGGAGCCAGGGAATGGCTTCCCACTGCCAGAGGGCAGGGCTGGATGGGAGATTGGGAACTGGGAATTGTTCCCTGGCAGGGTGGGCAGGGGCTGGGCTGGAATTGCCAGAGCAGCTGTGGCTGCCCCTGGATCCCTGGCAGTGCCCAAGGCCAGGCTGGACACTGGGACACTGGGAGGTGTCCCTGGGGTGGGAATGGGGTGGGCCTCCAAGGTCCCTCCAACCCAACCCATTCTGGGATTATCTGCTTCCAGGGGCAGTGGGAGCTGCTGGCAGGAAGGTTCCTGTGTTCCAAGGTCTGGGATGTCCATCCCACCCTGGCTGCAGTCATTTCCAAGCTCGTTTTCTCAGTGTGTGGGGAAGGCGCTCCCTGGTGTCGGTGCGATCCTCCCGGCACAGCCGGAGCAGGATCCATCTCCCCCGTCCTCCTCGCGGGGATTAAGGACTGGGGAAACTTGGAATGTTGGGATGGGTCTGAGGAAGGTGAAGGTGCCGAAACCAACGGCTGATTCAGGCACAGAGGAGCTCCTTCCCTCTGAAATTTGGTGCCAGCACTAAAAATCCCATTTTCCTCCAGCACCTCCCCGCTGCCACCTCCCCGAGCCCCTCGGCTCGTGTCCCCAGCTCGTGTCCCCTCCCTGAGGGCGCTGTCCTGCCCTCAGCCACTGATGGAGCTCGGGCTCTCCTCCTTCCATTTCCCGGCGAAAACAGAATCCTTGCGGGCAGCGCGGGGCTGAGCGGGATCCCAGCGGGATGGGATGTGATTTGCTGCAAAGAGAACTTTTGGGCCCGATCGATGGACTCGTGAGTGTTTAATTAAGAGGGAGCCCTAAAAACTCATTGCATTGATCAGCCGCAGGTTTGTCTTAATTAGCAGCGGGATGGCGTTTGCATCCCGGCCGGTGGAGCTGGGAGCAGCGGGAATTCCCTTTCCCGGAGCGGGGCAGCCTGGGGAGGATGCTCTGAGCCCCACCGAACCATTTTGGGGGTGTTGGATGGTGCTGGGGAGTTTCTTGGGGAGCCGTGCCCGGGGGGATGCTCAGCCCCGGAGCCAAGGCTGCTGTCACTGGGGGCTGCGGGTCCTGGAGGCCCCTCCCAGGGACATTTTATCCGCAAAGGATCCGGGATGATGCTCCGGGGGCTGGAGCAGCCTGAGGAGCAGCACTGGGCTGAGGGTGCTCGCTCGGCCCCGCAGTTCCCTGTGCAGGGTCACCAGAGCTGGGGTTTACCCACTGGAGCTTGTGCCTCAGTTTCCCCACATATGAAACACGTGGGGTTGCCCTTGGGATGCCCTTGGGATGCCCTTGGGATGCCCTTGGCAGGTGGTGAGGGCCCAGGACCCGCCTCTGTGCTGGCTCTGTTCGTCTCTGAACCTTCGGTTGCATCCCACGAGGAAGGAAAATCCAAGATCTGCTCTACCCACAGAGGGAAAAGCTGGAATAACACACCCACGGAGCAGTGTTGGGCCTGCTGGGGCGGCTCCAGCAGAGCTTTGTGGTGCAATTAGCAGCCCCTGCTCATCCAGAGGGAATCCGGGGTGTTTATCCCTAATTCTGCCTCTGGAATCCGGGGTGTTTATCCCTAATTTTGCCTCTGGGATGGAGAAGGCTTTGGTTCAAGCAAGGTCTTCCCAGCTCCTTCTCTTTCAGGCCATCCTGGATGGAATTAGGAAACCACAGAGGTGTGATCCCTCTGCTCCAGCTCCATGGGATGCCCTCAGAGGCCTTTCCCAGCCCCATCCCTCAGCTTGGAGCATCCCTGGTGCCCAGAGCTCCCATCCAGCTCCCGCTGAGCAGCGCTGCCGACAGCCCCCAGATGGATGGGTGGCCATAAAACCCCGAGCACCACACTCCCTGTATCATTTATTATTTACATTCCTCAATTTAGGAGATTTACAGCCCGGCTGTGAGTATTTCCAGAGGCTGTTTCCTCGGAGAGTTTAAATAGCAGGGAAGTGAATTAAGTCTCAGTGCAAACAGCCTTGTCCCGGCCCCACAGATCCAGGGACTGCTGCTCCGTGGATTTGCATCGCCCTTAAATTAAAATCTGGGTCCTGCTGATCCAGCAGATTCTCTCGCAGGGATGGGGTAGGGGATGGGATATCACAGTCCTGTACATAAAATACACCCAGCTCCTGGGTGGAGCTGGGCTAAAATCCGTGTGAATTAAAGCCCCACAAAGGAAATCCAGTGAGTATTTGGAGGGTTTTGGATGGGGAAACTGAGGCACAGCTGGTGGATGCCCATCCTTGGCGAAAGCTCAGGCAAGGATTTTCCTCACCTCACTAATTCCCCCTGGAATTAGGACTCACTGATCAGGCTGGGATGCTGCCTGGGACCCCCATGGGCTCTCCCCTAATTCCAGATCCCTTTGGGAGCTGCTGGTGGGTGGATGGAGGATGCAAAGCCCTTTCTTCCTGTGGTTTTCAGGATAAACTCTCCCTTTTTCAGGCAGGGACTTGGGGAATGGTGCTGTGGGGAGGACTGGAGGCCCTGGAGCTCTCAGGGTGAAGCTGGGGCTCCTCAAAGAGTGACAGGAGAGGGCTGAGTAAGACAAACGGGAAGAAATTTGGGGTTTCCAGGCTGCTGCTGACCTTGTGGTGTCCCAGCACCCTCAAATTTCCTAAAACTTCCTTAAAGGTTCTCTGAAAAACCGTGGCCTCATCCAAAATCCCCATTTTTTAATTTAAACCCATGTCTGAACATTCCAGAGCTCCCACCTCGCCTTTGCTCACCCCTTCCTCAGAGCTAATCCTGTAATTAAGAGTAATGGAGCCCGAGGCAGCAGCACAGAGCCATAAATAAGAGCTGGGATCAGGGACAGATTCCATTGCTGCCAGCCCTGGAGGGGGATTTATCCCCCTCGTGTATGGATTACAAATGATAATGGAGATCAGAGCCCCATGGATCCACGAGGATGGGCAGGAAATCAAAATACAGGAACTGGGGGTTTCCCATCATAAATCATCCTCCAGGATGGGTTTCCAGCAGTGCCTGAGCTCTGGGTGATGGGGAAACAGAGGCACAGAAGGTGCTGTGGGGTTACATCTCTTTGCATTCCCCCTTTAGCTCCAAATATCCCCAACAAGCCCTGTCCTGGTGGCCAAGGCATCACTCGGACATTCCAGCCTGCTGCAACCCACTCCCTGTGGGAACTGACAGTGTCAGAACATTGATTTTTAGGCTTCAGGAGCAGCAGCAGTCGAGCCTTTGGAGCTCAGTGCTCTCTCACTCCGGCCTGGGAAGTCGTAAGGAGGAATCCAAACCCTTGGAAAGTAAAAGACCATTAGCAGGTGATGGTTTTGCCTGGTTCTTGTTTATCTGCAAGAAATGGTTGAGAGGGGTTGTTCCAAATGACCAGTCAAATTCATTGTACTGAAACACTGTATAAAAGAGTCTGTCCTTCAAGAAACTCTTTGCCACAACACCCTCCAAAGAAACCAGAGTTTACACGTCTCGTTCTTTGAGCTGTCTCGAATAGTAACGACACGTGGACTGTCCCTTGTCACTGCAGGACACAAAAGAAAGACTTCAAATATTTCAGAAGGCAAAGAGCACAGAAAAAAGGCTTTATTGTCTAATTTTTACTACCTTTTATAAGGTGTTCCCACACAGACTGACCGTGGTTGGGGAATAGGAACGACACCTCTCTGATCCCATGGGTTAAACCAGAGAAACAGCAAAACAACACTTGGAGAAAGGTTGTTTGGAGAAAGGAGAGTTGTTTGCCAAGATGGTTTTGAGAAGAAACTTTTTGGAGAAATTTTTCCTTGGGAAAAGGTTCACAGCTGCCAGCAGGCTGAAACCTCTCAGATGTATCAGAAATATCATGGCCCCAGTCAGTTCCAGCAATTATCAACGGAACTCCCAGCAATTCCCAGCTGCTCCTTGCCTTCAGCACCTGGGGAGCCGCCGTGGCCCCTGACCCCTGACCCCTGACCCCTGCCCCCTGACCCCTGACCCCTGACCCCTGACCCCTGCCCTGCTCTGTTCCAGGTCGCAGCGCTGGAGAGGCAGATCTTTGATTTCCTGGGATACCAGTGGGCCCCGATCCTGGCCAACTTCTTACACATCATGGCCGTGATTTTGGGTATTTTTGGGACGATCCAGTACAGATCCAGATACCTCATGATGGTAGGTGCCGCCCCGGGTCCCTCCTGCAGCCCTGGGAACAGAGCACTGGGGCTGCTCCATCCCTGGGAATGTCCGAGGCCAGCTGGGCAGGGGGAGTGGGAGGTGTCCCCACCCATGGGTGCGGTGGGATGGGATGGACTTTCAGGTAGCTCGCAGCCCAAACCGTGCTGCGGTTTTGTGATTCCCCGTGGGTGGGGCCGTGCCCTGAGCTCTCTCCTCCCGCAGTACGCCGTGTGGTTGGTGCTGTGGGTCGGCTGGAACGCCTTCATCATCTGCTTCTACCTGGAGGTCGGGCGCTTGTCACAGGTAACGCCCCCGCCTTCCTCCTCTTCCTCCTCTTCCTCCTCTTCCTCCTCGCCTCCGTCCTTCCTGCGCTCCTCCTCCTGCTCCCCTTCCTTGTCCCCCAGAAGTGTCCCGTGGGTGCCCCCAGAGCACTGAATTCCCGTGGGATGGACACACTGACAGTCGAGGACAGAGCGGCAGAGAGCAGCAGTTTCCCAATCCCAAATGAATTCCCTTTATCCCCACGGAGGGCAGAAAGGAGCGGCAGAAGCCCGGGCCCGGGGATGAGCAATGGCAGCACTTTGGGGCAGTCTCTGGAGGGGTGAGGAGGGCCGTGGGTGCGAGGAGGGGATTCCCCCGCTGTATATTCCCGACTGTCCCGGGTCTTCTGGGGCTCCCAGCCTGGCTGCACGGCGTTCCCGGCTTTGGGCAGTGAGGGGGTGAGGGCGGCTGGGCCTCCACCACTCCCTGGGCTGTCAAATTACAGCTTTTACACGAAAAAGAGCAAACCTTCCCGCAGGAACGGGGCAGCAGCGGGAGCTCTGAGCACCCTCAGCCCAGGCTGGGGCACCCTGTGCGGAGCTGGGGGTCCCTGCCCCGCTCTGACAGCGACATCACGGAGCCAAAAGCCTCCCGGGGGTGTTCCATGGCTGGGAACACGTCCCCGAGCAGCTCCAGGTCACTGGAGGCTCTCCCGGAGCCGGGGGAGGAGAGGGGCAGCATTCCCTGGCCCCGCGGCTTCCCGGTGAAATCCCCGGTGTCCGTCACGCTGCGGCTGCCCCTGGTCCCTTCCCTGCACCGCGGCCACATCCCCCGGCTGCACAGACCCCGACCCACACTCGCTCCTTTCGGGGCTTTTGCCGCCCCCGGCAGCAGAAATTCTTTAATTGGCGATTTCCTGCGGAGGATGCTCAGCCCCGGCACAGCCGAGCGCCGGCGGAGGGCAGAGAGGGGCCGGGGGGCTCTGGTGGGGTGGAAGGGGGCAGACAGGGGCTGAGGATTCCCCCCACTCCTGCTGGCCCAAGGCCACCCCACAGCTCCTGGAGGGGACACAGGCAGGGTGCCAAGGCTCGGGAGGGGCTGACAAGGAGGGGACACGTGTCAGGGGGACCCTGCAGGGCTCCCCGGGGATGGGATGAGGGCATGGCACCCCAAAAGCCCAGGGGAGGCAGCAGGGGCTGCCCTGCATCGCTGGAACAGCTGGTGGGGTGCTGCCATGGTCCCATCCCTGGGATGGCAGAGGCACCGTCACAAACAGCTGCTTCCCTGCTGCACCACTCTGGTGAGCACTCTGACACCCACCCTGCCACCTGGGCGTCACCTGGATGATGACCTGTCACTGTAGGACAAGAAAGAAAGATTCCAAATATTTCAGAAGGCAAAGAGCATAGAAAAAGAAGGCGCTTTTTTTCTAAATTTTTACTACCTTTTATAAGGTGTTCCCACACAGACTGACCATGATTGGTGCATGGGAATGACACCTCCCTGATCCCATGGGTTAAACCAGAGAAACAGCAAAACCCCACCCGGAGAAAGGTTGTTTGGAGAAAGGAGAGTTGTTTGCCAGGATGGTTTCGAGAAGAAACTTTCTTGGGAAAAAGTTCACAGCTGCCAGCAGGCTGAAATCTCTCAGACCCACAGCACCCATCCTGTCACCTGGGCATCACCTGGGTGACCAGATACCCACACCACCAGCCCCAAACCCCGGGGCTGCAGGCTGGGGGTCAGGGAAATGCCCTGCTCTCATCACGGAGCATCCTTGGCTTGGGAAAAGCCATTTTCTGTCCAACCCTCCCTCAAAGAGCCTCAGATCCACCACCACCTGTGCCTCCTCCTCCTCCTCCTGCAGGACCGAGACTTCATCATGACCTTCAATACCTCACTGCACCGCTCGTGGTGGATGGAGAACGGCCCCGGCTGCCTGGTGACACCGGTGCTCAACTCCAACCTGGCGCCCGAGGACCACCACGTCATCACCGTCAGCGGCTGCCTGCTCGACTACCAGTACATCGAGGTGGTGAGCAGCGCCACGCAGATCTTCCTGGCGGTAAGGGCGCCTCCGCCCACCCCTCTTCCCAAACCGGGCACGGGGAGGCGGGGGATGGCACTGCGGTGAGCACAGGCACCACAGTGCCCCTGGAGGTGTCCCCATCGCACATTTCTGTCACCCAGGGAGGAGCAGACAGAGCCCTGCCTGCACCCCAGGGTGCTGCCCACCCCAGAACTTGTCAGGATGAGGGCTGGACGCTGCAGGGATGAAAGAATCACTCACTGGGAATGTGCTGCCTGCTGGGAGGGAGTGTCCCCCCTTGTCGGGGACTGGCACCCCCTTGGGGAGGTGGGAATGGGACACACCTGGGGGCAGAGCTCCCTAAAATAGAGCTTGAAGGGGGATTGGAGTCCCCAAAGGGTCCCCCAGCACTGTGTGGGGCTCAGCAGCCCCTGTGAGGTGCCAGCCCTGGCCCCCTTGGGGCCCCTCCTTGTGCAGCTGAATCCACCCAACCCTGCTGCACCCCAAACTGCACCAGGTGGGCTCTGGGTGCTCCCAGTGCCCCCAGTTCACCCCCCAGTGCCCCAAGTTCAGCCCCCAGTGCCCCCAGCTCACCCCCAGTTCACCCACAATGCCCCCAGCTCACTCCCAGTCCACAGTTCATCCCCAGTTCACCCCCAGAGGCCCCAGTTCACCTCCTGTTCACTCCCAGTGCTCCCAGTTCACCCCCTGGCCGTGCCCCCATGGCAGCTGGTTGTGCTGCCCATCACCCCATAACCAACCTCTCCCTGTTTTTTCCCAGCTCTTCGGCTTCGTCTACGCCTGCTACGTCAGCAAAGTGTTCCTGGAGGAGGAGGACAGCTGTAAGTGCCTTGTCTGGGGGTGACAGGGGCACAGTGTCCTCAGCTGATGCCACCCTGAGTGGGGTGGGGTCTGGGGAAGCAACACCCGGGTCCCAGGCAGTTGAAGAAATCCCTTTATTTGTGTTTTTGCCCCATTTTCCTGTCTCTGGTGAGGCAGAGGCTGTGATGGGGCAGCTGTCACCTCCCCCTTGACAGCCACAGTGGCCTGGGGACACTGTGTCCCCTGGGCTGTGTCCCCACAGCCTCCCCACTGCCAGATTTTCACCCCAAAATGGGAAAACCATCATTTTAGGCAAAGTGAAGTCTAACTGTGATCCAGCCTTTATGCTCTTTATGATCCAGCCTGGATCCCTCCAAACACCCCTCGGGAAGAGCCCCGGCCCCAATCACCCCGGTGGTCCAGGCTCTGGCTGTCCAAGTGCATTAAAAGCTCATCTGCCATTAATTAATTCCCACCAGCTGGCAGATCCCGGCAGGGCTGTGCCACAAGCACCCGGTGTGGTCCAGCATTGGGATCAGCATTTGGATCAGTGTTGGGATCAGTGTTGGGATCAGTGTTGGGATCAGCCTTGGGATCAGTGTTGGGATCAGCCTTGGGATCAGTGTTGGGATCAGTGTTGGGATCAGCATTAGAATCAGCATTAGAATCAGCATTGGAATCAGTGTTGGGATCAGTGTTGGGATCAGCATTTGGATCAGCATTTGGATCAGTGTTGGGATCAGCGTTGGGATCAGTGTTGGGATCAGCCTTGGGATCAGTGTTGGGATCAGTGTTGGGATCAGCATTAGAATCAGCATTGGAATCAGCGTTGGGATCAGTGTTGGGATCAGCATTGGGATCAGCATTAGGATCAGCGTTGGGATCAGTGTTGGGATCAGCGTTGGGATCAGTGTTGGGATCAGCATTTGGATCAGCATTGGGATCAGCGTTGGGATCAGCGTTGGGATCAGCGTTGGGATCAGCGTTGGGATCAGCGTTGGGATGAGCACTGGGATCAGCGTTGGGATCAGCGTTGGCATCAGCGTTGGGATCAGCGTTGGCATCAGTGTTGGGATCAGCATTGGGATCAGTGTTGGGATCAGCGTTGGGATCAGTGTTGGGATCAGCGTTGGGATCAGCGTTGGGATCAGCGTTGGGATCAGCGTTGGGATCAGCGTTGGCATCAGCGTTGGGATCAGTGTTGGGATCAGTGTTGGGATCAGCGTTGGGATCAGCATTGGGATCAGTGTTGGGATCAGTGTTGGGATCAGCGTTGGGATCAGTGTTGGGATCAGCATTGGGATCAGTGTTGGGATCAGCGTTGGGATCAGCGTTGGGATCAGCATTGGGATCAGCGTTGGGATCAGCATTGGGATCAGCGTTGGGATCAGCGTTGGGATCAGCGTTGGGATCAGTGTTGGGATCAGCATTTTGATCAGTGTTGGGACCAGCATTGGGATCAGTGTTGGGATCAGCGTTGGGATCAGTGTTGGGACCAGCGTTGGGATCAGTGTTGGGATGAGCACTGGGATCAGCATCCCACCCGTGCCATAGACCCACAGGTGGTCCCAGCCGAGCCCGGGGGTGCAGCATCTCCCTCTTTTCCCTCCTCTCCCATGGAAAGAAAACATCTCCCTGTGGAACTGGCGCCCGCCTGCAGGAACAGCTCCTTTCCAAAAGCACCCGCGGCTCCGGGGAGTGTTTGCAGTCCCACAAACTCCCACATCCAACACTCTTTTGATATTAACGCTGCCTCAGCCTGGGATGCAAATGCATCTTTTTAATGGAATATGTTATTCGATTTGGCAATGGACGGATGGAGTCAAAAGCAAGAGCTGGCAGAATATTAAGTCAGGAAGGGAAATATTCCAGGAGAGGGGGGCTCTCCCCTGGAACTTTCAGCTCTGGGACTCCAGTGGATGACCCACCGCAGTGCAGGATTCTGTTGGGTTTGGGGAGTGGCGTGGTGCTGGGGATCCTGGGAAGGTTGGATTTCCCAGCTAGCTGCACCCAGAGCCCATCCCTGTGCTGGCTGTGCCGGGCAGAGGGGTCAGATGTGGGGAAACACGGGGTGATCTGGGAGGAGTTGGGTGCCCGCAGCCACCTCACGGCATCTCCACCTGCCCAGGGCCCCCCAGAACCCCCCAGGGCACCTCCAGGGTACCCCCAGGGCACCCCCAGCCACCCAGAGCTACCTCTGACACCGGGATCCCCCCGGGAACGGGCTCGGAGCGGGATGAGCCTCCAGGCTGGAAATCTAAGCTGTAAAAGCTGATCTCACGTGCCTGCAATGCCCCGAGGTGACAGCCTCAAACGAGCGATAATTCCCCAGTAATTCTCCTTAAATGCCCGCTCCGTGGACAGCGGGAGGGAATTCCACCCCCTCCGTCCAGCGGCAGCGCCGGGGCTGAGCTGGGGAGGGGAAGGGGAAGGGGAAGGGGAAGGGGAAGGAGAAGGAGAAGGAGAAGGAGAAGGAGAAGGAGAAGGAGAAGGAGAAGGAGAAGGAGAAGGAGAAGGAGAAGGAGAAGGAGAAGGAGAAGGAGAAGGAGAAAGAAGGAGAAGGAGAAGGGAACCTTGGGCACTGCCAGGGATCCAGGGGCAGCCACAGCTGCTCTGGCAATTCCAGCCCAGCCCCTGCCCACCCTGCCAGGGAACAATTCCCAGTTCCCAATCTCCCATCCAGCCCTGCCCTCTGGCAGTGGGAAGCCATTCCCTGGCTCCTGTCCCTGCAGCCCTTGTCCGCAGTCCCTCTGCAGCTCTCCTGGAGCCCCTTTAGGCCCTGCCACGGGCTCGGAGGATTTCCCAATTACACATTGACAGTTGCATTTCCCTGGGGTGCTGCATTTCGCTGGGATGCAGCTGCAGCCCGGGATGTTCCCATCGCACGGGTGCCCCGGGACGCCGGGAATGTCCCTGCTGCCCTTCCCAGCTCACCCGCTGCTCTCCCGCCTCTCCCCAGTTGATTTCATCGGCGGCTTTGACTCCTACGGGTACCAGGCACCACAGAAGACGTCGCACCTGCAGCTACAGCCGCTCTACACGTGAGTGCCCGGGGGGCTGCGGGCTGCAGGACCCTCCGTGGTGCCGCCACAGCTCCGATTTGGGGCTGTGCGCCCTCACCGCAAATGCCGAGGCTCCCCCCGGGCAGGGCTGCGCGCTCTGCGGAGGATCCTGCTGGTGGTTTGTGTTTTGGTGGGTTTTGTTTGCCGAGCTGGTGCCCGGGGGAGCAGCAGCTCTCCAGCTGACTCGTCCTCCCTCTCCCTTCTCCATCAAGGCGAACTCGATAAACACTCCAGCGAGATAAGGCTCGCAAATCTAACGGGATTAACCTCGCGCGGGCTCTGCTCGACGCCAAAAATTAATTATATTTTAAGCCTTGTATGCAAATTCAAGGGCAGGCGATGCCATTAGGGAGGCAAAGAGGGGCCGGGGGGGACACGTCCATCTGTGACAGTGCTGGGCCCGCCCTGGGGACACTGACAGATCCCGTGGGTGGAGGGGAGCACCCATGGGTGCTGTGCCCCCCTGCACGGAGCTGGTCCTTCCCTGGAAGCCCCTGGTCCCCTGGGCGTGGGCGGGACACGGATGGGGACATGGATGGCGGCATTGGCACTCCCCGGTGCCAGCACCCACATCTGGGGGTTACTGAGGTGTCCTCCCCCCTGGCGGGGACCCAGGAGTGTCCCATGGGTGAGACTCGTCACTGTGTCCCTTCAGCCCCGCCTGGCTGGGACCGGGCAAAGCCACCGTGGGCAGAGGGACAGGGACCCCATCGTGACCCCCCTGACCCCATCGTGACCCCCACGTCACCCCCCGGGGCACGGAGGGTGCCGGGGGGCTGCGGGATCCGTGCTGAAAGCTGCGGGATTTGGGGAAATCAGCTGGAAAATCGGTTTGAAGGGGTGGGAACAGCAGTTTGACACACACGGGGGACACAGAGGCTGATGGCAGAGAGGCTGTCACCAGCCTGGGGACACCTCGGCTCCTGGGTGTGTCCCTGTCCCTAATTCTGGGAGCCCAGCTGTACCCTCCCTGTGCCCTCTGCCAGCGCAGCCCTGGCAGCGCCCCAGGGACCGGGCTGGGGCACTGGGTGACACCAGGACACTGTCCCTGCTCTGCCAGCTCCCCCCTGCCCCCAGCAGCTCATTAATGACCCACTGGTTAATTAATGCACTTGTCATTTCTCTCGAGGCCCCCCCATCCCGCTGGCAGCAGGGACAGCTCAGGGACTCGGGGATGTCCCTGTCCCCAAGGCGGGGGACACGCGGTGGCTCAGGGCGGGGACAGGGACAGCGGCAGCTTGGGGAGGGGACACCGGGGTCCCGCCGCTCCTCTCACCCGCGGGAGGACAACCAAGGGCTGGCTCTGGGGACAGGTCACTCGTGTCCCCAGGGCCAGCCGTGTCCCCAGGGCCAGCCGTGTCCCCAGGGTCACCCGTGTCCCCAGGGCCAGCCGTGTCCCCAGGGTCACCCGTGTCCCCAGGGCCAGCCGTGTCCCCAGGGCCAGCCGGGCTGCAGCCACAGCAATTACAGCTCATTCTGCAGCTTCTAATTAGCTGTGATTGAATTAACGGCTGCGTGGGGAGTTATTACAATAATAGACGTGGTGATAACGTTGTTGTTATTGTTGTTATTATTACTGTTTATTAACGACAGTAATCATAAGGAAAACCTGTGATGTAACAAGGTTTAATAATTGAAATTAAGCAAAATATAATAAGAATAATAGTAATAGTAACACTGGTAATAGTTGTAATAGCAACTGTATTATTATTAATAATAATACTAATAATAACAATAACAACAATAATAGGAAGAACTTGTGCGGTAACAACAGTTTAATAATTGAAATTAAGTAAAAGATAATAACAAGAATAATAGTAATAATAGTAATAGTAGGAGGAGCTGTATAATTATTATTAACAATAATAACAATAATAGGGAAAACCTGTGGGGTAATAACAGTTTAATAATTGAAAACTAAAAATACATAATAACAGGAAAATTAGTAATAGTAGTAGTAGTAATAGTTGTAGGAGGAGGTGTGTTATTATTACTAAAAAGATAAATAGTAACAACAATAACAGGGAGTATCTGTGGAGTATCAACAGCTTAATAACGGAAATTAGGATAACAAGAAGAATAATACTACTAATAATAATACTAGCAATAGTAGCAGTAGCAACTGTATTATTATTAATAATAACAACAATGAAATTATTAATAACAACAATATTAAAATTATTAATAACAACGATAACAAAATTGTTGTAACAATGATAAAACCAATAATAACAATAATAAAAATAAAAGATAATGATACTAGACACAAGAAGAAGAGAGAGGGATGAACCCCAGGAACGGTGTCGCCATGCGAGGGGACACCAGCCCCGGTCCGCAGCCGCTCAGTGACATTTTGGGGGCGGAGGGCGAGCAGTGACCCCAGAGAGGTCCCTGTCCCCAGGCGGGGACACGCGCTGCGGTCTCTCCAGCTCCTCCTCTCCCTCTTTTCCAGCTCGGGATAACCGGGAGCCAGCGGCGCCAGGAGCCCCGGAGCCACCACCCCTGATGTCACCTCCCCGCTGCGGGGGACACCACGGCCAGCCGCCGTCCCCTCGTGCCTCCCGCAGCCCGGAACGCCCCAAACTCAGCGCCGGGAGCTGCTCATCCACCCGCACGGAGCCTGGGGACACGGGGACACGCGGGGAGGTGGCAGCGCTCACAGGACACCGATGGCTCCTGTCCCTGCCAGTGCGCCGGGCTGGGGACAGGGGCCAGCCGGGCACCGGGAGCAGCGCTGGCCCCGGGGGCTGCGACAAGTTCCTGAGCTCTGGATCTGCGGCTCGGACTGGCGCCGAGCGCGGGGCTGTGGCTCCCAGCGGGAATGTCCCAGCGGGAATGTCCCCGCGGGAATGTCCCAGCGGGAATCTCCCAGCCGGAATCTCCCGGCCCCACACAGCCCGATGAAGCAGCACGAAGGGGCTCGGCCTGGGACGCTGCCAGGAGCCGGATCCGTCCATCAGCATCGCCTCGACCCCCAAATGTGGGGACACGGGGGGACACCCAGGACACTCATCCCCTCTCTCTCCCACATTTCCACTTGCTCCAAGCTGGGAACAGCGACGCTGCTGCAGCACAGCCCCTGCCCGGCTGCTGGAAGGGATCTGATGAATGTTTTGGGTTGCTTTGGGATTTCGGGTATTTTTTTGGGTTTTTTCAATCATTTCTTTGGGTTTGTATTTAATTTAAAGTGCCTGAGTAGACTCTGGCTGAGCCAGGCTCCCCTCCCAAGGCTGACACCATGCCTTCAGCATGGCTGGGATCCCCCCAGGGCCCCCCAAAACCTCGCCCAGGGCTGGGGGGTTCCTCCCCTGGTCCCTTCATCCGTGGGGGGCTCAGTGCCAAATCCATCCGTCAGCTCCAGCGGCGCAGGGACCTCGGCGTGAGGGAAAGGAGTTTTTTTGGGGGGTGAGAGGTGAGTGGGGCAGGAATTGCTTTGCAGAAGGAAGATCAGCTGGGAAGGAAAAGCCTTGGAAGAAACTGGAAGGGAAAAAAAAAAAAAAAGGAATTTCCTGAAGTGTCCCAGCTCCCTGCAACCTCCTCGGTCTCCTCTGTGTGGGATGTGGCTCCTCCAGGATCCCTGGATCGGGCCTGGAGCCCGCCCTGCACCCCGGGGAGCCGGGGCTTTGGATGGATTTCACCTCCCAGGGGTTTCTCCTCCAGTGCCAGGGGAATTCCTCACACCCGGGAATGGTTTTTTGGCCCTTCTCTAGAGGGAGTCATGGAAGTGGCACCGCCCGGAGCTGGGGTGGGCTGAGCCCCCCACAGCCCCCCACCACCTCCAGCCAAGCTGCGAACTCTACAGGCAATAACTGTTCCACCCTTTCCCCTTCTTTTGTCCAAGGAAAATTGTGGGTTTTTTCAGGCAGTGATCCCCCTCATCCCCCAGAACATATCCCCATCCCCAAACCGCGGGGCCAGCAGCATCTTTGGGGTGTATTTTCCTCTCCAGGACCAAGGATGCTCTGCTGACCTGGGATGGGATGGGGTGGCAGACGCTCCCCTGCTCCCAGCCCTTCCCAAAGCCAGCAGGAAGCAGCAGGAAGAGCTCGCTGGCGTTGGAGCTCTTGGGAAGAGCCTCTCTCCCCTGGGCTCCTCAGGAGCCGGGCGCGGCGCTCGGGGACCTTGGGTGTTTCTGTTCCGTTGGCTTGGTTTTCTATGAGCCCGTCTTTGTAACGTGAACCGAGGATTTCTTTTCTATTCTGTAATTATAAAAGTCAAAGGAGAGTTTCAGCTGGTGCTGTTCTGCTTCGGGGCATTTCCCTCCCCTGGGCAGTTCAGGTGATTAAAGGTGGGGGTGGTTTTTAATGTTTTTTCTTTTTAAATTTTTGCTCTTTTTCCCATCCTCAACACAGCCACCTGCCTCCTCAGGGCTCTGAATCCCCCAGATTTCCCCATTTTATATCAGGGAATGGTTTGGATTGGGATTAGACCTTAAAACTCACCCAGTGCCACCCCAGTGCCACGGCGGGGACACCTCCCAGTGTCCCAGTGTCCAGCCTGGCCTTGGGCACTGCAGGGATCCAGGGGCAGCCACAGCTGCTCTGGCAATTCCAGCCCAGCCCCTGCCCACCCTGCCAGGGAACAATTCCCAGTTCCCAATCTCCCATCCAGCCCTGCCCTCTGGCAGTGGGAAGCCATTCCCTGGCTCCTGTCCCTGCAGCCCTTGTCCCCAGTCCCTCTGCAGCTCTCCTGGAGCCCCTTTAGGCCCTGCCAGGGGCTCGGAGCTCTCCCTGGAGCTTCTCCTCTCCAGGGGAGCACCCCCAGCTCTCCCAGCCTGGCTCCAGAGGGGCTCCAGCCCTGCAGCAGCTCCGTGAATTTCTCTGGGCTCTTCTCCAGCAGCTCCAGGTCCTTAATTTTGGAGGCTCCAGGGCTGGGGCAGCTCTGCGGGTGGCTTCATTTCTCGAGCACAGCGCTCCCACGGGCGCTCAGAGGGAGCTCCCATCCCAGCCCTCTCCAGCCGGGCGGCAGCAGCGATCCCCTTCCCCTGCCCTGAGCACGGATCTGCCTCTTCCCGACCCACCTCCTCGGCCCAGCCCAGCCCGTCCCGTCCCGCAGCCCCTCCGGGCACTCCGGGAATCCTCCAGCGCTGCCGGAGTTGCAGCTTGGCGCTGGCCGTGCCCGAGCTCCGCCGGCTGTGTCCCGGTACGGGCGGGAGAGCATCGACCTGGAGGCTGGAATTGGCTCCTTCGGGTGGTTTTCCATTCAGACTTTTAATTCGGGGAGACAACTTCGAGTTTATAATGACAGGTTTGGTTCTAGAGCCAGAATCGTCTTCTGAGAGCGGCAGGGGGAATTCTTCGAAATAAACACGGGGCAAAAGCTGTCCCAAATGTCACCTGTGCCGTGTGATGTCCCCGCCCCGCTCCCACCCGAGCCTGGAGCCGGGACACGGGTGCAGCACCCCAGAAAAACATCGCGACACCCCAAATTTAAAATCCAGTGAGTGTGGGCATTGTGTTAATACTCACAGACACGGGGGAGTCTGGGGGGGTCGCTCTGAACCCCTCCCAGCCTGGCCCCGGCCGGTCCCTCCGACAGCCCCTGTCCCGTTCTCACGGTCCCTGTCCCCTCTCCACAGCCCCTGTCCCCTCCTCACAGCCCCTGTCCCCTTCTCACAGCCCCTGTCCCCTCTCCACAGCCCCTGTCCCCTCCGCACAGCCCCTGTCCCCTCCTCACAGCCCCTGTCCCCTCCTCACAGCCCCTGTCCCCTCCCTACAGCCCCTGTCCCCTCCTCACAGCCCCTGTCCCGTTCTCACGGTTCCTGTCCCCTCTCCACAGCCCCTGTCCCCTCCTCACAGCCCTTGTCCCCTCCTCACAGCCCCTGTCCCCTCTCCACAGCCCCTGTCCCCTCTCCACAGCCCCTGTCCCCTCTCTACAGCCCCTGTCCCCTCTCCACAGCCCCTGTCCCCTCCGCACAGCCCCTGTCCCCTCTCCACAGCCCCTGTCCCCTCCGCACAGCCCCTGTCCCCTCCTCACAGCCCCTGTCCCCTCTCCACAGCCCCTGTCCCCTCCCTACAGCCCCTGTCCCCTCTCCACAGCCCTTGTCCCCTCTCCACAGCCCCTGTCCCCTCTCCACAGCCCCTGTCCCCTCCTCACAGCCCCTGTCCCCTCCTCACCGTCCCTGTCCCCTCCTCACAGCCCCTGTCCCCTCCGCACAGCCCCTGTCCCCTCCTCATAGCCCCTGTCCCCTCTCCACAGCCCCTGTCCCCTCCCTACAGCCCCTGTCCCCTCTCCACAGCCCTTGTCCCCTCTCCACAGCCCCTGTCCCCTCTCCACAGCCCCTGTCCCCTCCTCACAGCCCCTGTCCCCTCCCTACAGCCCCTGTCCCCTCCCTAAGGCCCCTGTCCCCTCTCCACAGCCCCTGTCCCCTCCTCACAGCCCCTGTCCCCTCTCCACAGCCCCTGTCCCCTCCTCACAGCCCCTGTCCCCTCCCTACAGCCCCTGTCCCCTCCCTGCCGGGCTGAGCTGTAATTACCGAGTCCGAGCAGCTCGTGGCCGTAAACAGGAAGGGCAGGAAGAGAAACGAGCCGATTTTCTTCCATCCCGAGGCCGGCAAAGAAACGGCGGAGGAGCAACAAAGGATTAATTTTCCCTCCCGCAGCCGCCGGTCCCCGGCGAGTCACAGATGTTAAGGAGTAAAAAAAGCCGCTTTCACATCCTCCAACAAAGGCATAGAGCCGCTTTTCAGGGGCTCGGGGATTGTGCACCCAGCTGGGGCGCCCCAAGGTGCGCCCGGGGAGCAGAGGGCAGCGGGATGCGCTGGGGGAATGGAGCGCTCGCCTCCGCCTCGGGGGCTCAACCCACCAAGGGACACACTCGGGGGCTGACTGTCCCCGCTTTGGCTCCCGAGCAGGAGCGATGGCTCTCCAGGGGTCCTGGAGGTGTGACAACCCCAAGGACACACTCCTAAAACCACACCACCCATGACATGACGTGGGTGGGACACCCCAGAATCCCCAGTCCTTCACCCCTGGAGAAGCGCTCCTTGCAGTGTCCCATCATCTCTGCTCCCCGCTGGCAGGGGACACGTGGACGGGTGTCCACCCAGGTGGGCACTGGGTGGATGTGACGCCTGCCTTGGTGACAGCTCTGGGGCCTTCTCTGCTGGCCATGACCCAGCCACAGGCACGGGCACAATTTTTCACTCCATATATCTCTATCTCTCTATTTTATATTTTTGATATATTTGATATATATATATATATATGTTTATATATACGTGTGTGTGTGTGTGTGTGTGTATAAATATAAGTGGCCCACTGTCCCCATCTCTCCCCAGGGTGAGCATCCAGGATGCCCCTGTGGGAGCACAGCACTGTCCTGCTCTGGCCCTGCCATAGATCCAGCTCCAAATCAGCCGGGTTTAGCCCCAGAGCCACAGGAAGTGGTGAGTTTTAAGGGTTTTTTTTTAATTAAAACAAATAATAATAAATTTAATTTTTTAAATTTAAAGTTTAAAAAGCAGCCCCCCTCAGGAATGGGCTGAGGAAGGGATGGAGGCAGCCTGGGATCGTGCTGGAGCTGGAGCATGGTGAGGGCGGAGAGGGTGGAGTTTGGCAGGGATTTGGTGCCCAGAGCATGATGGTCCCAGTGTCACAGTGGGCAGGGGACAAGGGGACACTGCTGGTCCCAGTGCCACAGTGCAGGGGACAAGGGGACACTGCTGGTCCCAGTGCCACAGTGGGCAGGGGACAGGGGGACACTGCTGGTCCCAGTGTCACAGTGGGCAGGGGACAAGGGGACACTGCTGGTCCCAGTGCCACAGTGGGCGGGGGACAAGGGACACTGCTGGTCCCAGTGTCACGGTGCAGGGCAGGGGACAAGGGACACTGCTGGTCCCAGTGCCACAGTGGGCAGGGGACAAGGGGACACTGCTGCTCCCAGTGTCACAGTGCAGGGGACAAGGGACACTGCTGGTCCCAGTGTCACGGTGCAGTGCAGGGGACAGGGGACACTGCTGGTCCCAGTGTCACGGTGCAGGGCAGGGGACAAGGGGACACTGCTGGTCCCAGTGTCACGGTGCAGGGCAGGGGACAAGGGACACTGCTGGTCCCAGTGTCACGGTGCAGGGCAGGGGACACCGCCGGTGGCAGGGGAAGGTGGGAGCTGGCACGGAGGGGCAGGAGGAGCTCCACGTTGCTCCTGCACCATTCCCACCCTCTGCCATGGGACTGATCCCCCATGCTGCTCCCGGCCCCGGAGGTTTGGTTGCCCCCCTGGGCTCTCCAGGTTCCCCAAAGCGGCCCCGCAGAGCCGATCACCGCTGTGGGCTCTGCCCTGGGGCTGCTGCAGAGCAGCAAGGGGGGGTTGCAGGTGGAGGGGATGAGGAGGCAGCACCTCCCGGGCAGGGAGAGGGATGGGAAAGGCCTCAGGACCGGCAGGAGGATTCACAGCCCTTTGCCCCCACGAGTGCAAGGCCTGGGTGTGACCTGGGGCAGAGCCCTGTGGTTACAGCCTGGGTGGGTGCAAGAACAGAGGAAAACTGGGCAAATTCCCACTTTGATGGGCTGAACAAACGCTCCCAGCCAGGCTCTGAGCTCTGTGAGATGCCTTGTCCCGACTGAGCAAAGCTTGGCTCCTGCTGACAGCCACTGTAAAAACGATTCCAGCAAGTGGAACCCACGGGCGGTGCCACCACCCCCCAAAGCGTCACCTGGGGTCACCTGCCGGGTGCTGCTCCCTGCTGTCCTCCCTCTCCGGCCTCACAGGAGGGGCAGGGCAGCTCCCGAGGGTGGCTCAGCCCTGCCGAGCACCGATTCGCTGCCTCCAAATTGCACCGAGGCAATTCGGCTCCTAAGGCGGGTGTGCCCGAGCCTCCCATCCCTGCGGGAGCTCACCCCGGGGCGCTGGCAGGAGCTGGGGCTGCTCTCGGGAGCACAGGGAGGGGGAGGGAGCTGAGGGATGCTCCGCCGGGCAGGACAGGGGTGGGATAAATCACTCCTGGCCCCAGGGAGCTGCAGCTCTCCATCCTCTCTGCCGGGAGATTTTCCCGGCAAAACCATCGAGCTCCAGCTGCTCCTCGGGCAGCTCCTCCGGGCAGGGAGGTTCTGGAGCTCCGTGGGGATGGGTCAGGGGTGCCAGGAGGTGTCCGGACCCCCGGGCTGTGCCCCGGGCTGTGCCCCGGGCTGTGCCCCGGGCTGTGCCCCCGGGCTGGGCTGCAGCAGGAGGGAGAATCAGCCGCTCAGGGCAGAGCCGCAGCAGCCGGCAGAGAGGAAAGGAGGAATAAAGCCGGGAGAGAGGAAAGGAGGAATAAAGCCGGGAGAGAGGAAAGGAGGAATAAAGCCGGGAGAGAGGAAAGGAGGAATAAAGCCGGGAGAGAGGAGAGGAGGAATAAAGCCGGCAGAGAGGAAAGGAGGAATAAAGCTGGGAGAGAGGAAAGGAGGAATAAAACGGGAGAGAGGAAAGGTGGAATAAAGCCGGCAGAGAGGAAAGGAGGAATAAAGCCGGGAGAGAGGAAAGGTGGAATAAAGCGGGAGAGAGGAAAGGAGGAATAAAACGGGAGAGAGGAAAGGCGGAATAAAGCGGGAGAGAGGAAAGGAGGAATAAAGCTGAGAGAGAGGAAAGGAGGAATAAAGCGGCAGAGAGGAAAGGAGGAATAAAGCGGGAGAGAGGAAAGGAGGAATAAAGCTGGCAGAGAGGAAAGGTGGAATAAAGCCGGCAGAGAGGAAAGGAGGAATAAAGCCGGGAGAGAGGAAAGGAGGAATAAAGCTGAGAGAGAGGAAAGGAGGAATAAAGCCGGGAGAGAGGAAAGGAGGAGTAAAGCTGAGAGAGAGGAAAGGTGGAATAAAGCGGGAGAGAGGAAAGGTGGAATAAAGATGGGAGAGAGGAGAGGTGGAATAAAGCCGGGAGAGAGGAAAGGAGGAATTAAGCGGCCCCCAGGCACAGCCCCGTGCCCAGACCCGAGCTGTGCTGCGCAGAGGGGCGGCAGGAGCACAGACGGCAGGGAGGAGGCACCAGGGAACCCTGAGCAGCACAGGAGGTGGTGAGGAGGGGTCTGGGGGGACCCTGCTGCCATCGGGGCTTGGATTTGGGAGCAGAGAGACTCAACCTTCACCCTCTATTGCTCAGCAAACCCTCCTGGATTTCAGCAGAATTGCTCAGAGAGAGGAAAAGCAAAACCATTTCAAGCATCAAACTTCTGCCCTTGAAGTTCCTTGTCCAGCTTGGCCAGGAGAGGACACAAGGTCCCCATGTCCCCCTTGCCCTGGGACAGAGCCAGCCCTGCCTGGGCCGGGGGTGTCATCCAAAAAACCCTCATTTGTGAACCTGTAATTAAGGGCTGGGGGGGCCCAATTAAGGTTAGACAGGTAAACGTAACACTGCCATTTCCTAAATTTGAGCCCAGGAGTGTGCAGCTGGCAGGGTGGTGGCCTCAGAAACGTGACGGTTTGGGGGCTGTTGTTTTCTTAGCTGGGAACACAAGAGGAAACAGGCCTGGAAGGTGCAGGGAGCAGATAGCTGTGCCCTGGGGAGGGCCCCGGGGCCACCGCGGCGGCAGCTCCTTGTCACCCTCTCCAGTGTCACAAGGACAGAGCAGCTTGGAGAAATCAAACACCAGTAAATAAGGTCTGGGGGAGCTGGAAGCCGATTGAGGATTAGGAAAACCTTCTGGCTGCCAGACCAATATTGCAAAATTAGATAGTCACAGAATATCCTGAGCTAAAGGGACCCCCAGGGATCATCCAGTCCAACCCCAGGTCCTGCCCAGACCCCCCAACAATCCCAGTAGTGTCCAAGTGCTCCTGTTTTGGTGTGGGGATGTGCCCATTCCCTGGGGAGCCTGGGCAGTGCCCAGCACCTCTGTGAGTCCCTGCTCCTGTGTGAGCTTTGCTGCTCTGTGACTCTGCTCCAGTGATGGTAAATATTTTCCAGTATAGACAGATATTCCAGTGAACAGCTCTGTCTGCAAGGGAGGGATCCTCTGGGCTCAGTGTCAGCTCCAGCCCAGCTTGGGTCTGGAGATGCTGATAAAAAAGAGGAAGAGCGACTTTTTGCAAAGAGAGAGAGAGTGGAATAACAAAAGGGAATGGTTTTAAACTGAGAGGTTTAGATTAGATATTAGGAGGAAATTCTTCCCCGGGAGGGTGGGCAGGCCCTGGAGCAGGTGCCCAGAGCAGCTGTGGCTGCCCCTGGATCCCTGCAGTGCCCAAGGCCAGGCTGGACACTGGGGCTGGGAGCACTGGGACACTGGTGTGTCCCTGCCCATGGACACTTTTGGGCAGGGCTTTGAGGCCTCCAACCCAAACCACTCGAGGGTTCCATGATCCTGTCAGAGCAGCAGGAGGAAGTCAGAGCACTTCTCTCCGGTTTTCCAGCCCGAGGAAGGGCTGATGCAATGCAAATGAGAAGCAGGGGGCTGGCAGAGGGGAAATCACTCCCCAGAAATGCAATCAGGCCGTGGGGCTGTGAGGAGAAGTCATGCGGACAGGAGGGCAGGAGGCTTCCAAAGGGCTGAGTCACGTAATTGCCTGTTGAGAAAATCCAGCCTCCATGTCTTTAATGATAACAAACGAGCTGGAAATCTTAATCAGCCTCCTGCTTCGTAGCGTTGATGACAGAATTTGGGACAAGGGATGGGGTGGGGCGTGATCCCCAAAGAGGGGAGTCTCAGCAATCCCCCCAGGAGGTGCTGTCACTCCTACCTGTGGCAGCATTTAGGGACAAGGTGGCACCAGGGGGTGGGGAATGTCCCCAAGCAGCGTTTGTCTCCCTCACTGATGGGGCAGCAGCAGCAGAGGGGTCCCTGTGTCCCACCCACCCCTCTGGCCCACAGAGCAGGGGTGCGGGTGGAAGGGTCCAGCTGGGATTTTGGGGTGACCTAGCGAGACCACACTCAGGGACAGCCCTGGCTGGGGCCACCTGGGGTGTTTGGAGGGACAGGTGCCGCAGCTGAGGTGCCCTGAGCAGGGACAAGGCTCCACCAGGCCCTGGAAGTGTGGCCGTGGATCCTGCAGCTCCTTCCCAGCTGCATCTCAGCCACGGGGGCCAGCAGTGTCACTCAGCGGGGACACCAGAGCCACCTCTCCCCTGGGATGATGTGCCACCCACCACCTGAACCCTCCTGCCTGGAGCAGCTTTGTGAAGCCGCAGGAATTCTCAGATGCCAGCAGCTCCCAGGCGTGTGCTCCACCCAGCTGCTGTCCCCACAGCTCAGCCCTCACCTGTCTGCAGGGGAGCAGCTCTGGCACCTCAGCCACTCACCTTTTAACCCTTCAGCGTCTCTCCCCGCTCCTGTTTTCTCTCCATGATCCCTGCAGGCTCTGGCAGCAGGTTCAAAGGGCTGCTGGGAAGGTGGGAATGTGAGCAGAGCTGTGACACGTCTGGGCAGTGAGGACCGGGGGGGAAAACCCAAGTGGTTTTTAAACCAAACACGAATTTCCTTTTTCCTGGTTTAGAGCTCTGCTGGGTGTTTGTGTGGCTGCTGTTCCTGAAGGTTTCTCCACTCCACTCTCATTTCAGGGTGGCAGAGGGGCACTCAGGATCCCTTCCAATGACGCTTGACCCTCGGTGCCTGCCAAAACCAAAACACATCTGTCTACCAAACATTTTCCCAACTAAAACCTTCCCTGCTGCCTGGGCCCTGGGGAAAACACCTTCTTGACCCCACAGAGTGAGAAAAAGTCCCGTGTGTCACTTTTCCTGGATTTAAGCTACTATGGACCCCATCAATCCATCCTGGGTTTATCTCCACTTCTCCAGGGCATTTCTCACTGTCTTCTCCTGCAGTGGCTCCGAGGGCTGGGGCAAACTGGAGGAGGGGCAGCAGAGGCCATCACTGGGATCACAGAACCATGGAATGGGTTGTGTTGGGAAGGGACCTTAAAGATGATCTAAATCCACCCCCTGCCCTGGCAGGGACACCTCCCAGTGTCCAGCCTGGCCAGGGACACTGCCAGGGATCCAGGGGCAGCCACAGCTGCTCTGGACATCCTGTGCCAGGGCCACTCCAGCCTCCCCGGGAACAATTCCCAGTTCCCAATCTCCCATCCAGCCCTGCCCTCTGGCAGTGGGAAGCCATTCCCTGGCTCCTGTCTCTCTAAGCCCTCATTAATAATTCCTCTCCACTTTTATTGTAGCTCCTTCAGGCACTGGAAGGTCACAATTTGACCATTCTGACACTTCTGTTCTGGGCTGAGCAGTCCCAGCTCTCCCAGCCTTTCCTCCCAGCAGAGCTGCTCCAACCCTCTGTCCATCCTGGTGTCCTCCTCTGACTCTCCAGCAGCTCCATGCCCATCCTGTGCTGGAAGCCCATTCCCCAGGAAGCAGAGGCAGGCATTGGCACGGCTCTTTCCCAACCATGGCATGTGTCATGACTTTGCCAGCAGCTTCCCTGGACACAGAGAGGAGACAGTGGGATTTGAGCACCCTCAGGATATCCCCCAGAGCAGCTCTGTCCTTGCACCAGGGACTGGTGACTCCTTGCATGGCTCATCTTAGCCCTAAGCCCCAGCTGGTGGGTGGGATCTGCTTAAAAACTTTAATTTGGGGGGCTGAATTTCCACAAGAAAAAGCAGCTCTGCAGCCAAAACAAAACTCCCAGACCCCACCACTGCCAGGTGGGTCCGCAGCCAGAATTCCCTGCAGCTTCCCATAACCACAACATTTCAGCAGCTGCTTTTAGACACTTGGCTGGGACTCCAGAAAAAAAAAAAACAAACCCACATCTGCTCTGGGTGTCTCAACACAAGCGTGGAAAGAAGCCCGTGGGCGAAAGGTGTCGGCAGAAAGCAGGGGTTTATCTGATGGCTCAGAGCTGCTGCACAGCACAGGGACATTCCCCGGCCACTGCTGATGACAGGTCCAGCTCAGGAAGCGTTTCCATGAAGGTGACACTGGGAAGGTCCCTGATTTCAGGTGTCTGGAGCAGCTGGTGGAGCAGTGGCTGTGCTCAGGAGCAGCACTGGAGCTGCCCAGCTCAGGGCTGGTCATTGTTTTGTGTCTCAAGGCGCTGGCCTTTGACGAAACGCTGCCCCAGTGATGCAAATCAATGATGCATTTGGCTCTTCAAGGAGTTTTCGGTCAAGCCAGCACACTCTGAAAATATTCTGCATAAAGACCTCAGCAGTTTTTGGCTTGGTTTGGGAAAAATTGAGTCAGTCAGTGGATTTATTTTTTTTTTTTTTTTCTGGTGGCCGAGGAAATGTTGGTGCCCTACACAGAGGGAGATCTTTTTTCCTCCAATTTAGCTTGTAATTGCAGGCATCGAATTGTCATTGAAATAAAAGCCTGGGGACAGCCAGGCCTCCCTGGGGCAGCACTGCAGCCACTTTCAGGAGTCTCCCAATCTGTTTGTTTTTTTTCCCAGATGAACCCCCTGTCCCATGCAGGTGTCTCCCTTGTGGAGCTGTGGGAAGCTCTGCTCCCAGGAGGATGAATCACGGCAGCAGAGCTGGGTTTGTTTGCTCTTAGACTCCTTCAAAGGGAAGATTCTGTGGTGTTGGGCATTGTGCCACCAGGAACAGCGTCTGGGCAGAGCAGGGAGGGAGGGTCTGGATTTGGGCATTTGGTTTGGATGTGGAATTCTGATGCTCAGTGAAGAGCCCCATGGATTTTTTTTTTCCCTTTCTGTGAAGGAACAGAGGGAGAAAGGCCCTTCTAGGGAGTCATTTGGAGGTGGGAGGACATCAGTCACCTCCTGGGGGTCCCTTTTTCCCTTTGCAGATGAAGATGTATCCCAGGATAACTTCTGTCAGGACTGGTATGAGGTCAGCCAGGGCCAGGCAGCTGGGGCAGCTCTTGGTGGCCAATGGTGCAAGGAAGATTAGAAGGACATTTCCACCCCCAGAAGGTTTTTCCTGTGGAGGTGGAAGTTATTTCACTGTCTGTTCCTCTCACTCTGGCTCTGAAGTTTTTGGAGCAGCATGTTCTCCCAGTGGGAGACTTTTCCATGGATGGCAACAAGCTGGGAGCTTGGGCGAGGTCTGAGGCAGAAGAGAGGATGGCAGTGGTGGGAGGCAGGAGTGGCTGTGGGAGGGATGGAAATGCTCCAGATGAGACCCAAACTCCCCCTCAGCCTCATGGCCACAGAACTCTGCGTCCCCACACTCCACTTCTCCCTAAATCCAGCAAAATTCGCTGGCAAATGAGGCTTTGAACCACTCACACTTCATCCCCAGCAGGACTCCTTCCCTCCCCCTCTCATTACACCGGCATAACTGTAATTATCCCAGGCATAATTAACAGAAAGCACGTTTCCAGTGTCAGCAAGTGGCCTGGGTGTGTGCTGAGCCCACCTGGCACAGCTCTTAGCTCTGCCTCACAGCAGAGGGGCAGCACTGCTTGGGGACCTCCAGGCCACGGCCAGCAGGACAGCTCAGGGACAGCCAGGAGGGGTGCTGAGGGTGGCAGCTCGCAGGTGCAGCACCCTAAAAGTGGCTAGAAGAAGTGCAGGGACACCCCAGCCCTCTGTCCCCAGTGAGGACATGGTGCAGGAGAGAACTCCTGACCTCCCAGGCTTTGCAGCCCAAATCTTTGTCACCCAGGAGCCATGGCTGGTGCCTTGTATCAGCCCAGGGTGCCCAGGAGGTGGGTGGGACCAGAGCAGAAGGGTGTGCAGACAGATTTAGTTGGTTCAGTGCCCAGATGACACACTTCCACCATTCACATTTCCACCACAGCCAGAGGCTGGCCTTGCCCACACCGTTGGCATTTTGGGGACACTTCATGGGCCCCCACAGAATTAGGTTGGAAAAGACCTCTAAGATCATCCAGTGCAACCATTAACCCCGCACTAAACTCGTAAATTAACCCGTTCACCACTAAGCCACATCCCCAAATGCCACATTCACACTTTCCTTGAACACTTTCAGGGTTCGTGGCTTCACCATGTGCCAATGCCTGGTATCCAAACTTTTCCTGATATCCAACTCAAACCTCCCTTGGCACAACCTGAGTCTATTTCCCCTCATGTTGTCCCCTGGGAGCAGGGCCTGACCTCGGCCTGGCTGTCCCCTCCTGTCAGGGACCTGTGCAGAGCCACCAGGTCCCCCCTGAGCCTCCTTTCTCCAGGCTGAGCCCCTTCCCAGCTCCTTCAGCTGCTCCTCACAGGACTCGGGAGAGTCACAGGACTTTCCAGCCCTTTCTCCTCCGCAGGGAATTCAAGGCACAGGAGCCACAGGAATGACCCAGAAGAGCTGTGTCCACCTCTCAGCCACTCATGGGTCCATGCCCAGCGTCACAGCGGAGCTGAGCCCAGCAGAGCTGAGCCCAGGAGAGCCGAGTTTATCCCAGCAGGGCTGGGCCAGCTCACACAGGGCAGGCTGCTGCTGGCCAAAGGCACCTCTGGGTGTCTGTACAAGGCTCGGCCCCAAACCCACCCTCAGCAGGGAAAACCTTTGCTGTTTATCTTGACCGTCCCGTCACGCCCGGCCTGGGGCACTCAGCACCAAACCCTTCAAGCCGCGTTTCCCCAGGGTTTTGGGGGTCGGGGTGAGGTCCTGCTGCCCCACAAAGGAGTGCACGCTGGAAGAGGCAGTGAGGCGGTGGAAACACCCATCAATCACCCCGGCAGCCCATGGAGCAGAAAATGGATGCAAGGCACGGCTGGATCCAGCCTCGCACGTGTTTTAATGACTGAGAACCCGGGCTTGAAGCGACTTCTTGTACCCCCATAACCCACAGGAGCCGCGGCTGCGGGGAGCCGTCCGTGCGGCAGGCTCTGTGCCCCATGGCCGGCCGGGGGCCTCGGAAGGAGCCGCTGGTTCTCTCTCCGTGCAAGTGAGGGCATGTCCCGAGCTCTCCTCAACGCCGGCACTTCCCTCCTGTTTTCTCGCCGAGACGGAGAGGAAATATCCCACGAGCGGCTGCAGCGCTCCGCCTGCCCCAAAGGGCACGGGCAGCGGCGGCCGGCGGGACACGAGGGGCACAAAGACCCGGCGGCTGCCCCCTGAACATGGAGGAGCGGGGGCAGAACTACCGCTCCCAGCGTCCAGCGCCGCCGCCCTGCCCTGCCCGGGCTCCGCGCCCAGCGCCGCACGCCGGGGGCTGTAGTTCGCCCGCAGCCCCGGCTGGCTGGGCAGGGGACGTGCCGAGGGGCGGCACGAAGGCACAGCCACCCCCAAACTGTGTGTGGCTGTTGTTGGGGGAAGGTGAGGAGGTGTCGCTCCGCAGCCGGCGCTCGGTGCCCTCGGGGCGGTTTTGGGACAGGAGGGGGATCCCCGCTGTTGGGGGCTCGGGGTGCCCAGCCTGGGGGGCTCAGGGTGTCCCGGCTTGGAGGGGCTCGGTGTGCACAAGGCGGGAGTGCCGAGGCTGGGGGGCTCCGGCTGAGGGGCTGTGGGGTGTCCAGGCAGCGGGGTGCAGAGCGTTCAGGATGCCCGGACTAGGGGGGAGATCGGGGAGCCCAGGCTGGGGGGGCTCAGCCACATCCCCGCCAGCACAGCGAGCGCTGGTGGTGCCCGCGGCAGCGCGGGGCTGAACGCGGGGCTGTGCCCGCACCCCCGGCCGGGGCAGCGCCACGCTGGGAGGCCGCCGCGGGCTGACCCCGGCCTGGGCAGTGCGGCACGGTCGGGACACAGCCCGGGCACGTCTCGGTCCATCCCGATCCACTCTGTCCCGTCCCGGTCTATCCCATCCCATCCCATCCCTTCCAGGTCCATCCCATCCCATCCCGGTCTATGCCTTCCCGTCCCGTCCCTTCCAGGTCCATCCCATCCCGTCCCGTCCCATCCCACCCCGATCTATCTCATCCCGTCCCATCCCGGTCTATCCCGTCCCGGTCTATCGCATTCTGTCCCATCCCGGTCTATCCCATCCCGTCCCATCCCATCCCATCCCGTCCCGTCCCGTCCCGTCCCGTCCCATCCCGGTCTATCCCAGTCTATCCCATCCCGTCCCATCTCGGTCTATCCCATCCCGTCCCGGTCTGTCCCATTCTGTCCCGTCCCGTCCCGTCTATCCCATCCCATCCCGTCCCATCCCATCCCGGTCCCTCCCGCCCCGTCCCGGTCTATCCCATCCCATTCCGGTCTATCCCATTCTGTCCCGTCCCGGTCTATCCCATCCCATCCCGGTCTATCCCATCTCGGTCTATCCCGTCCCATCCCGGTCCCTCCCGCCCCGTCCCGGTCTATCCCGTCCCGGTCTATCCCATCCCGTCCCATCCCGGTCTATCCCAGTCTATCCCATCCCGTCCCATCCCGGTCTATCCCGTCCCGGTCTATCCCATTCTGTCCCATCCCATCCCATCCCATCCCGGTCTATCCCGTCCCGGTCTATCCCATTCTGTCCCATCCCATCCCATCCCATCCCGGTCTATCCCGTCCCGGTCTATCCCATTCTGTCCCATCCCATCCCATCCCATCCCATCCCATCCCATCCCATCCCATCCCATCCCATCCCGGTCTATCCCGTCCCGGTCTATCCCATCCCGTCCCGTCCCGTCCCGTCCCATCCCGGTCCTTCCCGCCCCGTCCCGGTCTATCACATCCCATCCCGGTCTATCCCATCCCGGTCCTTCCCGCCCCGTCCCGGTCTATCACATCCCATCCCGGTCTATCCCATCCCGGTCCCTCCCGCCCCGTCCCGGTCTATCCCATCCCATTCCGGTCTATCCCATCCCGTCCCATCCCATCCCGTCCCATCCCATCCCATCCCGGTCTATCCCATCCCATCCCGGTCTATCCCATCCCATCCCGGTCTCTCCCGCCCCGTCCCGGTCTATCCTATCCCGGTCTCTCCCATCCCATCCCGGTCTATCCCATCCCATCCCATCCCGTCCCATCCCGGTCCCTCCCGCCCCGTCCCGGTCTATCCCATTCTGTCCCGGTCTATCCCATCCCGTCCCGTCCCATCCCGTCCCATCCCGGTCCCTCCCGCCCCGTCCCGGTCTATCCCATCCCATTCCGGTCTATCCCATCCCGTCCCATCCCATCCCGTCCCATCCCATCCCATCCCGGTCTATCCCATCCCATCCCGGTCTATCCCATCCCATCCCGGTCTCTCCCGCCCCGTCCCGGTCTATCCCATCCCGGTCTCTCCCATCCCATCCCGGTCTATCCCATCCCATCCCATCCCGTCCCATCCCGGTCCCTCCCGCCCCGTCCCGGTCTATCCCATTCTGTCCCGGTCTATCCCATCCCGTCCCGTCCCATCCCGTCCCATCCCGGTCCCTCCCGCCCCGTCCCGGTCTATCCCATCCCATTCCGGTCTATCCCATCCCGGTCTATCCCGTCCCGGTCTATCCCATTCTGTCCCGTCCCATCCCATGCCATCCCGGTCCCTCCCGCCCCGTCCCGGTCTATCCCATCCCGGTCTATCCTATCCCGGTCTATCCTATCCCGGTCTATCCTATCCCGGTCTCTCCCATCCCGGTCTATCCCATCCCATCCCGGTCCCTCCCGCCCCGTCCCGGCGGCGCAGGAGCGGCCTCGCCTTCCCGTGGTGCAGCGCGGCCGCGGCCCCGCCGCGCCGCCATGTTGTCGGAGTGAGAGGCCGGGGAGAGGCAGCGGCGAGCGGCCGGGGGGGGCCCGGCATCCGTCTGCATCCGAGCGCTCCGCCCGTGAGTACCGGCCCGGGGCCGGCCCCGCCGCGCCGCGGACCCCCGCGGACCCGCCCGTGGGCACATATTGGCGGGGGGCGCGGGAGGAGAGGCCCCAGGCCGCCCCGAAGGCGAGCGGCGGCGGGGGCGCTGCGCCGGCGCTCCCGCCCGGCTCCGTGTCGGGGCTGCGGCCTGGGCCCATTGTTAGCGGGGAGGGGGCGCGGGGGGACCCCCGGGCCCCGAGCGCGGCCCCGCGGGCGCTCCGGTAACGGGGACCGGGGTTATTGTTGGTGGGGCGCGGGCCCATGGCAGCCCTCAGCCGCCTTTCCCCGGGCCCGGCCCGCTGGCGGCTCCCCCTTGGTCTGTGGGGCTCCCCGTTGTCCTGGGGACGGGCTCCCCGTTGTCCTGGGCGGGTTTCATCCCGGGGGGCTCCCCGTTCTCCGGGGGGCTCCGTCCCGGGGGCTCCGCCGCGCCTGCCGAGGCCGCGCTTTGTTGGCCCTGGGGCTCCGGGGGGTGCTTGGGTTCCTTTCCCCCCGGTGCTGGGGGGCGGTCGGCGGCTCTGGGGGTCCCTGGAAGAGGAGAGGGTCGGGGCTGGCAGCGGCAGGGACGGAAAAAGCAGACAATCCTTTTAGATGTGCTGGGTGACCCTGGGGGTTTTGTGTTTGTGTGGGTTTTTTTTTTTTTTTCCCCTTGTTTTTATCTCGAGCTCACATAACAACAGCCTCGGCCCTTGTGAGCTGCAAACTTGGAATTTTAAGAGTCTCTCGCCCCAACCTGAGAAACGCTCTGATTTTTGTTGTTGTTGTTGTTGTTTGCTTTGGTCAATGTTTAATAACTTTGTTCGGAGCAGTGATTTTATTAGACAGATCATGAGTAAGGCATTTCCTTTATTAAGAGGGATGGAGGTGGGGTAAGGGGTCCTCTTGGGTTTTGATGCCGGTTTTGGGAATCCGGTGGGTCGGGAATTCAGTGCCGCGTCTCCCCGGGTTTTCAGGAAAACACAGGGATAACGTTAAAAGTTCTGCTAGGCCACACAGCTCTCAAACAATGGCTCTGCTTTCATTTCCAGTGGAACTTAAAAAACCAACCAACCAAACAAAAACCCATCCAAGCAAAATTCCTCTGCTTTGGGGTTGAACTTTTTTGAAATGGGCGTTTTACATTGTGTTAATTTTGTAATAATCTGTGATTTCGAGGGGAATACGGAATCAGAGCCGTGAGGATCTGCCTGTGGAGCCGGGCTCTGTGTGGATTAAAGCTCCTTTTTTTTACTCCGTGTGTTGTCTCCACCGGTGCTTCAAACTTGCGGGGAGATTCCTCCGAAGTTTTTTTGTTGTTTGTGGAATGTCCCAAATTCTGAAGTACCCTACCTGCGGTGACAACACGGAGCGGTTCATTTCCACGCCGTGTTTTCACCCACGGAGCAGCAGGAGCCCCGAGCGCGGTGTAGCGGCGTGGAAGCCTTTGTTTGCAAAGCCGAGGTTCTGCCCGGCGAACGCTTTCACCTGGGAAAAAGTTGATCCTCTATTTTTTGGGAAGAGTTGGGGAATGAAGGAGGCTCTGGGGGCCGTGAGCACCGCGGGGTTCGGCCAGTGCCTGTGTAGGTGACTGCGCGGGGCTCCGGCAGCTTTGAATGACAGGATTCAGCTGTCCCGCTGCCTCGAACGCGGCATTCCCAGAAAAACACGGGCTTGGAACTAAACTTGAACTACCCACAATGCTCCCTTCTCCTTCGCTCCCTTTCAAAATGTCGCCTTTGCCAAGTTTTCCGCTCGTGTTTGGAGCAGCCCGAAGAGGAAGCGGCTGGGAGCAGCCTCTCCTTAATCCATTGACTGAGGTTTTCTGGACCCTCCTGATTTTGACGATAACACTTTTATTAACCCAGAAATTAATTAGTGTCTGTGCCTTTTGAAGGAGCAAAGGCTGTAGCAGTGCAACTTTGTACCTTGTTTCTCAGTGGAAATGGGCTTGTCACGATCTCTAGATACTGATTTTTCATTTTTTTTTTTTTTTTTTTTGGTGGAGATTCATAGTATCTTCCTTTGTTTGTTTTTGTTTTTTACGGTCTGCCCTGAGATAACTTGTAACTTCCGTTCAAGGGGCCGCTCAGATTTCATTGCTGCAGTTAATACACACCTCAGTTTGATGATAAATGAATTTCTTACCGTTAAATTTTTTTTTGTTCTTTTTGCCTAGAGGTGCTTGAGTACTTCCTGTGATGTTACTGAAGGATTTTAATATTGTTTGCTAAAGGGAAATTAAGAAGAAAATGCCATTAAACTGAATCGTAGTCTTAAAATCAGTCAAGATTTAGTCATCTCGTGTTGTCAGTGTTTTTTCAAGTATGCGGGGAAGGTGGTGATTTCCAGACTCTCTGAAAGCTGGAGGAGTGAGTCGGGTTGGATGTCCCTGGTACTTGAGTTGTGAGTGTATAAAAAGCCCTGCAGGGTGGCCCTGGGGGCTGTGTGTGTGCAGCACCAAGTGACGTTGGAGGTGCAATTAAAGCAACCTGATCTCTGCAGGTTTTAGAGTCATTTTCCTCTGAATATTAACCCCACGCCTGACTCGTGGGGCAAACCTAGCAAAGTTTGATCAGAGGTAGGGCTGAGATTTTGTATTTTGGTCTCCCCGCCGTGAGTAAATTGTTCTTGGGAGTTGTTTGTAGTAGTAGAGTGTTGTTCAGGGCTACTGCGAGGAGCAGGGAGGGAACAGAGCCGCCTTTCAGGCCCCCGGAGCTGCTGGCAGGAGCAGGGCCAGGCTCTGCAGCCATTAAGGTACAACAGTGAGACATCCTGGGGCGGCTCTGCCAGGAGCTTCTCAGGGCTCCACCCCCCAGTTTCATCCTCAACACTCTCTATGGGGCTGCATTTAGGTACCTCAAACCATAAACTATTGATCTTTTAAATAGAGATCAATTTAGGCTGTCCCATGCCTTTAAAAATGAATTTGGCTTGTTGTGTGAGCATTACATAACGGGGAGAAAACACTTTGCTGTTCACACCTGTAGTGTCTTTATTGCTCTGATAGTCCTGCCTTTAAATAACAAACAAACCTCTGTGGTTTTGTGCTGCTGGAATGTTACCAAAATATTTGGGGAATAGGAAGTTAGTGAGTTGCTGTCAGCTTAATCTGCAGGTTTTCCTCCTGCTCACAGATTGTTTGGATGTGTGCAAAACATACAGGGTGTTTTATTGGGGTGTTCAGTGCTCTGGGTACTGGAAATGTGTTGGAGTTGTCCAGTTTTCCCCCAGTGCCATTGGTTTGGGTATTTTATTGGGTGTTCTGAGTACTGGGAATGTGTTGGAGTTGTCCAGTTTTCCCCCAGTGCCATCGACAGTGGGACCAGCAGTGCTGGCTGTGCCCGCTCTGGAAAGTTCTGCCCAGATTCCAGGTTTGCTGCCCTTTCTCCAGGAAATTCCATAAAGCATGTCCATGGGTTTTATTGCCTCTTGAGCATGTCCGTGGGTTTTACTGCCCCTGAGCACAGCAAGAGTGCACGCTGTGTTTGGGGCTCCGTGAACTGTACGAGCAGAAATCCGGGATTTGAAGCTTGCATTGGAAAAAAAAAAACAAAACAAAAAGCAACGAACCAAACTGTTGCTTTGCATGACTGAGGGAATACTTTGGGATGCAGTGGGATGCAAGGGGCCTCGAGTGTTGATGTGAGTGGGGGACCAGGCCTGGTGTAAATGAACACAGCAGGTTCTGCTGTCACTGCCTTCCGTAGGTTTTTTGGGGTCTTTCCCCACCCAGCAGTTTTGTGGTCAGTGTGTTGTCCCTCACAGAAGCTGCCATTCTGCTGGTGCTTCCTGGGCATTCTGTGGGTCCTGCTAACCCCGTGCAGCACAGATCGGGGCATTTCTGTGCATTTTCAGTGCTGGTTCAGCTGCTGGGTTCACAGCGGGTGTTGAAGGAGTCACGGTTGCCCCAACGATGTTGCCCTGCCAGTCACAAGATTATTTATGTTATTTAACACTCGGGGCCGCAGCTGGGAGGATTTCATGTGTGTTTCCTCTCTCTTTCCCCCATGTCCTCCGCAGGTGTTGGTGGAATGAGCGTAGCGTGCGTTTTGAAGAGAAAAGCAGTTCTGTGGCAGGACTCGTTCAGCCCCCACCTGAAGCAGCACGCCCAAGACACAGCCAACCCCACCATGCCTGTGGTACTGACATCTGGCACAGGCTCGCAGGCTCAGCCACAGCCAGCTGCAAACCAGGCCCTTGCAGCAGGGACACACTCCAGCCCCGTGCCGGGATCCATAGGAGTGGCGGGGCGCTCCCAGGACGACGCCATGGTGGATTATTTCTTCCAGAGGCAGCACGGGGAGCAGCTCGGGGGAGGCGGCAGCGGCGGCGGCGGCTACAACAACAGCAAACACCGCTGGCCCACCGGGGACAACATCCACGCGGAGCACCAGGTAGAAAACCACTCCCAGGCTGTTCACAGATGCTTTTCATGGTGCTCTTCTAAAGTTGGAGCTGGTTCTTGGTGGAGTTGGACTGGCAGCAGTGGTGCTGTTTGTTTTCTCTTTTCAGGGTGGCGGTGCCCTGGTAGCTCTGAGCTGAAAGGTTTCTGCTCTTGAGGGTGTTGAAATCCCAAATCCCAGTCCACTCCCTGTGACAGTTGAATGCATGTTTACAAAATCCATCACTCCCTTTATTGATTTTTTTTCTGATGTGTGAACCAGCATAGCCGTGACTGCTGCTGCTGCTGCTTTTCAAATCTGTTGCTGTAGTTAAATAATTCTTATGTAATGGTATTACAAAACTGCCAATGCATGTAGGTTGGGCTTTTACCATTCCCAATATTGGAAAACACAGGAGTGGAAGTTGCTGGTGGTATGTTTGACTGGGTTTCTTTGCTTTGGGGTTGGGTTTTTATGGTTACCACGGAGAGGGGAAGGTGGTGATGGTGTGTGTAGCTGAACTAAGAAGAGCAGCCTTAAGAGTGTCACCAACCAGTGGTTTTAGGAACTTCTTAGAGCCACTCAGAGTCTCTAGAGGGGTGGGGGGGCAGGCTGTGTGCTAGTGGTGTTTACTAGAAGTCTTTTCAGCAGTTGCATTGTGACTTGTGCTGCAGTTAAACGAGTGGCTGACTCACTCCACTCTGTCTGTGACCTGTAGCTCACTCATCAAAGACACGCGAGTGCTTCCTCTCCGAGGCAGCAGAACCCAAGTGTAAGCACATTTTAAAGCAGAATGATCCCCACAAATATTGCCAGGGCAGCAGACACAAAGCTTTTGCAACCTTTATGAACATCTCCTGCCTCCAGTTTGTGGAATCAAAGCGGCCAAGCCCTTGCTCCTCTGCTGTGCCTCCCCAGGAGGTGTGTTGCCAACCAGACCATTTGAAAGCAAACATTGCAGGGAATTTTGCAGCCTCACCAAAGGCAGTGTGTACATCAACAAAGAAATAAACCCAAGTGCCCTGTTAATTTGTTCTGGAAGAAAAATCACATAAAATACTACAATGGGTGCTAAGGAGCTAGAAAAATGTTGTTGTTATTCCCTTATGGAGAAGCGTATTGAGGTATCACTCCAGAAGAAATAACTGCATTGAAACAGATAAAATTTTTCTGTTTATTATCCAAGTTTTCAGTCACTAACTGTAAAACTTGCTTCAAGAGCCATCAGTACCAGAGATCTTAGTGTTTTAAGTTGTGAAAGAAACAACAAGCAAGAATTTCTTCCTGCAGACCTGTAGGTTTTTCAAATGAAAGCAGCCACGGAGCCTTGGGGGGGAGGTGCCTGGGCAGGGCCTGCTGTTGTTTGGGCATTTTGTGGCACGATGACTTCATGAATTAAAATGATGTCAGAAATTCTCAGTCCTCTTTTCCTCCAGCTCACACTTTCATCCTCCTTTCACTGCAAATCCCTGAAAGCAAAGACGACAGAACTCACTGCAGATAAGGAGGGTGGGGACAGGGTACTCGAGTCTCACAGTCATTAAAAACTCTTCTGGTATTTGAACTTTTATTTATTTAATAATGGAAAGACTTAAGCTTTCACTCAGACAAAAGAATCCTGCTTGTTCCAGAGGCTTGCCCTGTTGTCAGCAGAAGTGTTGCTCAGCTTGATTTTCTTTAGTAACTTCTGGAATGAAATTATCCTAATAAATAAACCACTTAATGAAAGGAAAGCTCATTAACTTATGCTAGTTTAAATGAACTGTTCCAATCCAGTTGCTGTGTTGTCTGGCAGCAGGACAGTGGTGAGGAGGTTGTGTGGACAGGTCACACCTGCAGGATGGAGCTCACAGAGATGACTCTGTGTGATGCTCTCTCAGTTTCCCCTGGGAGCTGTGTGAGCTGGGGCTCAGGAAACACCCACCAGACCAGAATTAACGTCGGGGTTTTTATCTGTTCTGCCTCCTGCTGGCTTTTACACTGTGATAAATGTGGTACAGCCCTGGTTCCAATGTTTTTGCATTCAGTGCTCATCTCTAAACCAATCTTTGTGTCTAATTTCTTCCAAGTCAGCTCTGAGGTGGGGCACTCACCCCGTTCTCTGTCTCATTTGATACAGGCTGCTCCAGTGATTGATGGGCACTTTTATCAGAGTTTAGTGCTCCAGCCCTCTTTTTCCATGGTTTTCTCCTTGCCTCAGGGTTTGACTCCTGGGAAGCAGAATGCAAACTGTGTGTAATCCTAATACTGCCATTCCTTTTGACTTCTTGGCCACCTCCACATCTGCTTCTTAAATTAAAAATTCCTTGGAGCAAGGACTAATCTTAGAATGCAAAATGATTTAATTCAGTTTGGCTTTAGCTGGGGTAGAATTGAATTTGGCCTGCAAGAATAGAAGTGGAAGGAAGTGCTGGGACATGCAGGGAGGTGGGGAATCATTAGGGATGTCTCCTGACTCTCCGTTTCTTATGGATGCACTTGTATTACTGTACTTCTCATTTCAGACTTTCAAAGATGGCTCAGTGAGGGCCCAGCCTTGAAGACTGGTTGGGAAAGTCAGTAGCTAAAAGATAATGGGAAGTCAGAAAAAAAATAATTATAGGCTAATATAGGTTAATGTCTGCCTGGAGCTTGGGAGGTCGTAATTAAAGGTAGAAGGATTTTAATTGTTGGATCCCAGATTCTTTTTGTTACGTGTGTAGACAGATGTGTGTCTGTTGGTGATAACACTGCCGTGGCTTTTACCAAATGATGGCATTTCATGGTGGTGTTATCAGCCAGGAGTGTTGTGAGTCACAGCTGGGCTGCAGCACCCTGAGTTTCGGTGGGTTTCATTGTGCTGCTCCTCCTGGTCACTTTTCCTCCTGGTGGCTCTGGGGATTGAGCTGAGAGTGGCTTTGGCAGGGATAGCTTAAGGAAAAGATTCTCCCAAGGAGGGGAGGAGAAAAGCTCTTTCCTGGTGGTGTCCTCTCGTTGTGAGCAGCAGGAAAATGCTGTGTCTGTGTTTTGCTTATCCTTTCCTGGTGCATTCTCCCCTTCTCCTCTGGAAGGTGTGTGGGGCCATGTTTTTATATGAAATAAAGTAATTAAAGATGCCCCTGACATTTCACAAATTTAGCTATCAAAGCTTCACCATCCACACACAAAAACCCCCTTGTGTTGCACGGTCTTCTTTGTCCCTGCAGACACTGAAGTGGTGCTGGAATCAGACTTTGGATTTCCTAACTTGGTCTCTCAGATCTCCTGAGCAAAATCCCAGCTGTTTGCAGCTCCTTAATCACCCACCGAACTTCCATGGCAGACACTTAACTGCAAATGTTTCTCTTTTTATCCACAGCAAGCAGCAAGATGAGGTTGAGTGTCAGGGTCCTCAGTAGTTTTAATATTTGAGTGAACAGGTTTAGGCTGTCTGATGCCCGATTCATGTTGGGCAGAGCATTACCCCGTCTGCTGGAGTGTTTGTGTGCTGTTTATCCAGCAAAAAGTGTGGCTAGGGATCAGGAAATCCCATAGGGAGGGCACGGGCTGGTTCCAGGTGAGCAATGGCCTGGGTTGGATCTGCCCTGGTTCTGAAAGGTTGCACAGATCTCCTCACAAACCCAAACAGCCTCTGCTGCTCCTGGAGGGGGGTGAAGAGACACTCGGGGTATTCAGCTGGGACGGGTTATCAACACTGAGCAGGTTTGGAGGAAAATTGGCTGGATTCTCTTGGCTGGGGTCTCCTGTGGCTCGTGTGTGTGTGCTTGAACTGGAGTGAAGGGAGAGTGCTGTGGTGGTGGTCCCTCTGGAATTGCAGTCAGTGGATATATTTAGACTGTCTGAATTGCACTTGGGTAGTGTGGGAGTTGCTTAGTAGAAGCAAATGATTTTAGGCATTTGCTTTCTCTCAGAGCATGTTTAATTAATAATTGGACACAATAGAACTCTGCAGGGATGGTCTTGTTGAATGTGGGGAATTTTTCACATGGAGTTGGTGAAGAATAGTGAGCACAACAGGGCTGGGACTGGGCTTTCTGCTCAGTGTTGCCTTTTGGCAGCGTGACCCTGCGAGTTCTTCACTGGGAGCTGGGCTTGGAGCAGGGGCAGTGGGTGATTGTGCCCTGGGACAGCTGGATCTG
Source organism: Sylvia borin (assembly GCA_014839755.1). Classification (NCBI taxonomy): domain Eukaryota; kingdom Metazoa; phylum Chordata; class Aves; order Passeriformes; family Sylviidae; genus Sylvia; species Sylvia borin. The sequence goes on along the minus strand of CM025981.1, from coordinate 656,305 downwards.
AGCATGTCTCACAGTGCTGGCTGCTGCTGGCAGGCACCACGGCCACAGCCTGCCTGAAAGTTGTGGCAGGATCCTCTGAAAAGGTCCTGGAAGCAAAGGCAGCCCTGGTGTGTGTTCTTCCAAAGTGAAATCTGGTCTAAGTGATCTAGGACAGAGATTTTGCCCCCTCCCTGAAAGTGTCCAAGGCCAAGTTGGATGGGGCTTGGAGCAGCCTGGGACAGTGCAAGGTGTTCCTGCCTGTGGCAGGGGTGGAATGAGCTGGGATTTGGCATCTTCCAACCCAAACCATTCCATGATTTCTGATGTGCCTATGTTAATGTGCTCCAAATAATTGCACGTGTTGTCTGTGCTGGGGTGGAAGGCGTGCAGTGAGTCCCTTGTCACACAAACCATGTGACAGCACGTGTGGCTCAGCTCTGGGAGGTGGTTTCTGACCTCTGTTTCATTAAACCTGTTGAGTTTTCGTGGGAACTTTTCCTTAAGTCCCAGTGAACTGCTCAGGGCTTTCCCTTCCCTCACACTGAAAGGCTGTGCTAATTTGATACTCAGGTAATTTGAAACATAATTCCTTGCTGAAATGAAGTGTCTGGTTTGGCTGATCTGTTTCACAGAGATTTCTCCATAGTGGAGGGCTTAGCTTGGGAGGGGAGCTGGAACGTTTAATTTGGTTTTCTGCTTTGTGTTGCCCCCGAAAAGTTCTCCTGAGGTAGAAGGAGCACGAGTAGATTTGCTTAGTTGGGTATTTGAGGTTGGAAAATCCTCGTGATGTACAGGGGAGAAAAAACCCTCTGAAACATTCAGAAAGTTACTCTGAGACTCTGTTTCCTCCAAATCCATGGATTTTGCTGTTCCTCATGGGCAGCTGCAGATAAGATTGTCCAGTTGGGATTGATTGCCAAGTGACCTGCCCTGCTGATGTTGGGATTTCTCCATGGTTGTTGCTGTTCTGCTCTTCTTCCTTGTCGTGGTGCACACTCAGGAGGAGCAGAAACACTTCCACATTACTGAATTTGCCAAATCCAGTGCTCCCTGAGGACTTCAGGTATTTCAGTGGTTACCTTGTAGGAGTGTGCTTTGAAAAGAGGTTTATTACAGAACTGGTCCTGTTTGTTTTCTCCCCAGCTTTGCTCTCCTCTTTGTGCTTGTGCAGAGCCAGTTGTGATCCTGGGAGCATTTTTGTCAGTGGGTGAAGCTTTCCAGTGGATCTGAGCCCCACAGTCCCTCCCCAGCCTCCCAATCCATCCCCAGTCCGCTCCTCACAAACTGCTACAGATTTCAGCTGCTGGTAGAAGTCACCTCGGTAAGGAGCTGCTGCAGACACTGTAATAAAGAGCTGTTGCAGAGCATTGTCTGTGCCTTGCCTGGCCCTGAGAACTCCCTCTTAGGTGTATCAGGAGCATTTCCAGGCTGTTTTCCCGAGTGCTGATGTCAGGCTGAACAAACGCTCCTTTGTGCGGCTGCCATGTGATGCTGCTCCCTCCCGGCAAGGAGCTGCTCTCAGCTCTCCTGTTACTCCTGCCTTTGTTAGGGAAAACTTCTGTTCCAGGGCAGTTGGTTTTATTGGGAACATCTGGCTGTGTTCTTGCCCTGTTCAGACTTTGATTCTGGGGTGAAACTCGGCTGTTGCTACACCCTCAGTGGGTCCTTGACAGTGTGGCACAAGGCCGCGCTCATCTCTTCTGGCAGAGGTGCTCTGGCACTGCAATTAAACATTGCTGCATCCCTTTCCCACATCCTGTTCCCTCTGAACTGAAACCTGGGAAGGTCAGAGTAGGGCTGGGAGTGAAGGAAAAGCCCCCCAAGGTCAGATCTCAGCGTGGCCCCAAGCTCGTGCACAAACCCACGGATCCAGGCACACACCTGGGTCACAGAAGATGCTTTTCCCAAGGTGTTGCCAGCTCCAGCAGGACAAAACTAAGGTTATTTCTTCCCCAGTTCAGTGGTTTTGAATCCTGCACCCCAATATGTGCCTGACACATGGCAGGGTAACCTAAATTCCACGTTAATGAAGCGCTTCCCTGGGTGGATAAAATGGGAGGAATAACATAATTAGCTAAGGAAGGAGAGCCCCTCTGCAAGGCTGCCTTTGCTGCAGTTATTTCTGTCCCCTGAATCATTAATCAGCCTGGCCCCATGCCAGGGAAGGCATTAGCCAATCTGCAGTTTCAATGGCTTTTTGCTTCCAGTGCTAATGGTAGGAGCAATTCTAACCATGAATCCTTTACTACAAAAATAGTAGTTAAACCACCTAATCCTGTCTAATACTTGTGACTTCACATTCTTTCTTTACCCACTATTGTTATGGGAGAAGGCTAAAAATAGTGCAGTAATCAGTTGATGGAACAACATATTTTAACCCTGGCTCTGGTTGTCAGTGGCAGACCTGTTGTGGAAGGTGTGATGCTTTCCTTGCTGTCAGCTGGGGAATGCATTTCCCCTCTCCTGGATGCTGTAAATGTGTCTGAATGCACTCAGATCTGAGATTTGAAATCACCTCCTGGGTGAGCTGTTCAAACAAGACTAACACAAGCAGCCTCCCCCAGCTGAAGGAGGATTTGTTTCCATCTGAAATTTGTAAACCTTTAGTTCATTTAAAGAGCTTTAGCGATTGCGAGTACATAAATCAAAGCGTTCAGCTGTAGTTTTTAGTTTTCCCCTCTCCATGCAAAGGGTGTTTCTTGGTTTTGCTGATTTTTCTTCTTCCTGTCACAGTTCTGGTGCTCTTGTAGTAACGGTGACCTTTTTTTTTTTGAGGGATGTTTTGCTAGAGAAGTGTTTGGTTGGAGGTTTTTGTTGTTGTTTTTTTTTTTTTAAATTGCAAATTGAGCAAGATTTAAAATATGGAGGCCAAATGGATGGAAATGTTACATTCACGCTTGAGGAGTGCACAGGAGTTAAAAATAAATATCCAAGGAATAATCACACTCTGGAGGTGCTCTGGGTGAGCACCTGGAATGTACAAACAGGGAGAACTTGGAATCTCTCATCTTGTTTTCTCACAAACTAAACAAGTGCTGTTGGATCTCCCAGGCCAGGTTGGAAAGAGATTGGAGCAGCCTGCACCAGTGGAAGGAGTCCCTGCCCATGGCAAGGAGTGGAATGAGATGGGCTTTAAGGTCCTTTCCACCCCAAGTCAGTCTGGAATTGTGGGACTTTAGAGCTGAGAAATCAGGACGTTTGTCTCCCTGGAGAAATACAGCAATAATATCATTTCCCACGTTTCTCTGCAGCGGTGGAGGAGCAAACCAAGAGAGGTCCCCCAGCAGGGTGGGACCTCAGCCCTGTGCAGAGCTGGACTCCTGGAGGCTCCTGCAGCCCCTCCAAGAGCTCAGCCAGCAGCAGGAATGATCCTTTCCCATGGGTTTGTGGTCCCAGCTCCCATCCCTTGCCGTGGGTTTGTTTGCCAGGATGGCAGAGAGGAGCTCTGCGTGCTTGGCCCAGAATTCCTTGTGGAGGCATCTGTGGGATTCCCTGGAGTTGGTTGGCAGGGCCCAGGGCAGCACTGGGCCTGTAATTCACTGTGGATCAAAGGGACATTGAAATGATCCATTTGCATGTCCCAGCTGCAGGAATTGTGGCTTTGCAGGGCCCATCCTGCCTCAGTGGGAACAGATCCCTCCTGGCCAGGAGGGGAACTGGGGGAGAGCAGATCTGAGGGAGGGAAGATGGATCCTGGGGTAAGGAAGGGCTGGGAAAAGGGAGAGGCAGCCTTGGGAGTGGGAACCTGGAGAGCTGGGGCTGGCAGAGGTTTGCTTTGCTTCCCCACTGACAGAGTTGGCTAAATAGATAATTTAAACCCTCTTCAGTCACTGTCACCCCAAATAAAAACAGGTATTTGATCTATTTAGTGTTAAACATCAAAAAATAAAAACTCATAAATCGGGATTCATGGTGCACTTTTAGAGACAGTTTGGCTCATCACTAGAGTATTTCTTAGCTCAAATATTTCTTAGCAAATATTTTTGAGATTCTTTTTCTCCAGAAGAGTATCTAGTTAGTTTTCTATGTTTTTTCTTCCTGAATGCCTGATTGTTTTATTTCTTTGTTTAATTCCACTTGCCTTTTACTTGCTGGGAAACATCTCTTGTATAAAGAAGAAAAAAAAGAATCCTTTGGGGTTGAGAGTGAAATTTAGCCTTGGATAGTTTGACTGCGTGTCTGCCCAGGTGAATGTAAATTCTATATAAATGAGGATTCCTTAATATATAAAAAAACTGGTGTACAATCCCCTGGGATACCTGAAATGTGATACAGCCCTGCGCTTGGAATTTATATGTAAAGGTCATTTTAGCAACCATATTTGCTTAATATAAGGTGCAGTATTAACACAGATTGTTGACATTAATATTTACCTAAAATTACAATTCAGCTGCTTTGCTGGTCGCTCTCGGGGCATGAAAAAAACCCCCTTGGATTACTCTAAAATAAAAAATATTGTGCTGGAAATCTGCAAGGTAAATTCCCTGTTGTTGTCATGCTAATTTGTTGGGTCTTCAGCTCCCTGTTTAGTAATCAGAAGGACAGTTTGGGGCCCTGGCTGCTGTTAATTGAGCTGAGTGCAGAATCCCTTTTGACAAGTGCCTTTCCCCCGGGCCTGGCTTGGCTGGGATCAAATGAGCCGGGGTTTGCAGCACCAGCAGTGCCCTGGCAGGAGCTGGCCTTGGGGGCTGCTGAGGTTTGGGGAATCCTGGAGTTCTGTGCTTTCATGGAAACTCAGGTGGTTTGGGAGGGACCTTGAGGATAATCCAGTGCCACTGCTGCCATGGCAGAGACATGTCCTGCTGTCCCCATCCAGCCTGGCCTTGGGCACTGCCAGGGATCCAGGGGCAGCCACAGCTGCTCTGGCAATTCCAGCCCAGCCCCTGCCCACCCTGCCAGGGAACAATTCCCAGTTCCCAATCTCCCATCCAGCCCTGCCCTCTGGCAGTGGGAAGCCATTCCCTGGCTCCTGTCCCTGCAGCCCTTGTCCCCAGTCCCTCTGCAGCTCTCCTGGAGCCCCTTTAGGCCCTGCCAGGGGCTCGGAGCTCTCCCTGGAGCTTCTCCTCTCCAGGGGAGCACCCCCAGCTCTCCCAGCCTGGCCCCAGCCCTGGAAGCATCTTTGTGACCCCTTTGCTGTGTTGCAGTTTTTTACCCCAGGGGATCTCAGGGCCTGGTTTGAGGTGCTGTGTCAGAGCAGGAGCAGGAGGGGTTTGGTCCCGGTCCCTGTGTGTGAGTTGTTCCTCCACTCTCACTGTCCAGGGTGACCCAGACCTGTGGATCTTTGGTGATATCTGTGATGTGCATCTGAGTCTTGGCTTTTTTGCATGAGATAACTTGGAAAACTTAAATCTGTGACAGGGTGTGTTGAGGGGGATTGCAGACAGGGAAAAGTGTCTTTGCCTGCGTTTGTGGGGTGGTGGGTGAGCAGCAGGTATCAGCACACAGAACATCCTCACCTGCTGGAATTGTGCTCTGTCCCTGCCTGGTTCAGCTCCATCCATTCAGAAATGTTCCAGACACAGACAAGGGCTGCTGTCTGGGTAGCTTTGGGACAAGGAAAGCATTTGCTTCTGAGTTGTTGTCACTGAGTTTTGCGATGCTGAGGCTGTCAAATCTTATTTAAAAAAGAAACTGCAGTTGTCCTGTGTGGAGTGGCTGCCTGACATGAATGAGCTGCTCGAGGGGCTGGAAAATCCCCGTGAGTGTGTCGGGTTCAGAGCTGCTGAGAGGCTCCTCTGCAGTGTGTGAGGTTTGAAGTGGACATTGATGGCAGGAGAAATGGGTTTGGGTTGCAGTCTGCTGTACAGGAGAGGTGAAAATATTCCATGCTTTTTGTCCAGGAATGGGTGTCTGCTGGAATGGGATTGCTGTCTGCTGATGGAGTTGGAAAAGTCCCCTGCGTTGGGATGATCAGTAGGGTGAAATGCAGGGTCCTGCCCGTGGGTCACCACAACCCCCAGCAGTTCCAGGCTGGGGCAGAGTCTGGAAAGCAGGGAAATGCCTGGGAGTGCTGGTGAGGTCTGAACATGAGCCCAGGTGTGTCAGGGGCCACTGCCACCTGGGCTGTGTCAGCAGCAGTATGACCAACAGGAGCAGGGCAGTGACTGTGCTGGCACTGCTGGGGCACCTCGTGACAGGAGAGACACCGAGGGGCTGGAGTGTGTCCAGGGCTGGGAATGGAGCTGGGAAGGGTCTGGAGCCCCAGGAGAGGCTGAGGGAGCTGGAAAGGGGCTCAGCCTGGAGAAAAGGAGGCTCAGGGGGGACCTGGTGGCTCTGCACAAGTCCCTGACAGGAGGGGACAGCCGGGGGGGTCGGGCTGTGCTCCCAGGGCACAGGGACAGGAGGAGAGGGAACGGCCTCAGGGGAGGCTCGGGGTGGAATCAGCAGGAATTTCCCCATGGAAAGGGGGCTCAGGGCTTGGAAGTGCCCAGGGAGGTTTGGAGTGCCCGTCCCTGGAGGTGGCACTCAGGGCTCTGGGCTGGGGACAAAGTGGGCATTTGGAACAGCTCAGACTCGATGGTCTCCGAGATCCTTTCCAGCCTCAGTGATTTGGGAGAATGAATGATTTGGAGGTCTGACAGAGAGGAATGTGCAGTGGGAATCCAGCTGTGACTCAGAGGTGTGAATGAGCAATCCAGCTGTGTCTGTGGGGTGTGCAGTGGGAATCCAGCTGTGTCTGTGGGGTGTGCAGTGGGAATCCAGCTGTGTCTGTGGGGTGTGCAGTGGGAATCCAGCTGTCTTGCTCTGTCCCACGTTTTCCAGCAGAGAGGTGAGAGCTGTGCAGAGCAGAGGCTGAATTCCCCCAGCCTCAGGAAGTGCAGTGATCCGGAGGTTTTGCTCCAGTTTCCAGTGGCTGGTAGCAAATCCCCCTTTGGGATCTGCGCTCCCACCGGGCAGGCAGGGAATGATTTCTGAGTCAGTGGAGTGGCTGGAGCTGGAGTGTGGTACAGTGACACACATTCCTGTATTAGTGTATTGCTCTTCTTGAATGAGATTTAGATAATTCCCGAGGGCATCCACACGTTCCACGGCGAGGGGAGGGGTGTTCTTGGGCAGTGAACTTGCTTTGGAACTCGTTCCAGAGCGTGGTGCTCGTGTCCAGAGCCGTCATTTAGTGAGGTGGGGTTCCAGAGTGAGTGTGAGTGAGGAGAGGAGTTCTCTCATGCCCAGGAAGGCAGCAGCTCCCTCCTGTGAGGATGTGCACTCTGCATCCCTTTCCGGAGGCACAGCCTGCCTGGAATAGGGGCCAGCCTTGGGCTGCTGCTGCCTGAGAGCAGCAGGAGTCAGGTTTGGTTGGATCACTTCCCGGGCAGTTGGCTCCCCTGCTGCCCTCCCTGTGTGATTGCTGAAGTTTGTGGAGCTCACCTCTCCCTCCGAGGGGCCGAGGTGTCACGTCAGATCCGGTGTCAGGGCAGCCGATTGATCCTGGCGTTGTCTTCTGGATTTCCTTCACATCTCTGCTGCAGTGCTGAACCACATTTTCTGGTAATCAAATCTCATCGGCGTCAGTGCTCATCTGGGGAGAAGTTCTGGCTCTGTGGACCTCTGTGGTTCTCGTGTTTACACCATCCTGGCTCTGCTCTGTGCTCCTCAGAGCTCGGGGATCCTTAACAAGAACAGATCCTGATGAGGTGGAAGATTCAGCTCTCTTGTTTAATTGCCATTCCAGAGGAATCTCTGACTTCTGGAACACAGAGGTGTTGGAAGTCATGGCTTTGGCTTTGTGTTTTGCTTTTTCAGACTCTTTGTTCTTCCTGGAAGGAAAACAAAGGAGCCCTGTGATATTTGTGTGCAATGAGGTGAAAATGTGTTGCTATTTAACATTACAGGCGCTGAGAAATGGGAAAAGGATCTTCTGCCTGCAGTCTTTGAAAATCAAATAAATAGATCCAATGATCAGTGAAGGTAAAGAACAGTGTGACTGAGAGAAAGAGCCTGAGAATTGCTGTTTATGGACACTTTGAGCACAGAGTGGCCAAAATCAGGCACAAAGACCTGATTTAGAAAATGCTTTTATCCATATTTGTTAGGATTCTTAAAAGAGAGAAGATAAAGGATGTGAAATACCTGTAAATGAATAATTTCTTCATTTCCTCACCTTTGATAGCTGATAGAGAAGGCAATTTTTATGCTCTGCTTTTCATCCTGGCTGGGCTAAGGGATGTTGGGGAAGGGGATGGAGGCAGCCGGAGTCTCCTGTGTGGCATTGTCCTGTTGGAGCGAGTCCAGAGGAGCCACCAAGTCACCTGCAGGGCTGGAGCACCTCTGCTGTGAGGAAAGGCTGAGAGAATTGGGATTGCTCAGCCTGGAGAAAGGAAAGCTTTGTGGTGATCTGATTGTGCCTGCAGGGAAAGACGCAGAGGGACCATCCCTGAGGTGATGGGAGGAGATGCCTTCAAACTGACAGAGAATAGGTTTAAATTTGATATATGGGAGAAATTATTCCCTGGCAGGGTGGGCAGGGGCTGGGCTGGAACTGCCAGAGCAGCTGTGGCTGCCCCTGGATCCCTGGCAGTGCCCAAGGCCAGGCTGGACACTGGGACACTGGGAGGTGGCCCTGCCATGGCAGGAGTGGCACTGGAGGAGCTTTAATGTCCCCTCCAACCCAAACCATTCCATGATTCCATGTTGACCAGATCTAATACAAATATTTAATATCCTTTTGGATTTTGCTGGGACTGCAGTGATTGGATCTTTGTTTTGAGGTTCCCACAGCTCAGCATCATCAGGGAGATGATTTGTTTTGGGGAAGCTTTGGACACACTTGGAGCAGCTTTTGCAGTGGCGTTTGCGGTTTGCTGGGACATCACTTCAGCAGTGATGAGTTCATGTCACCTTCTGAATCCTCTGTGCAACTTCTCCCTTCCTCTCGTGTCCGATGGAAATAATCATTTGCTCTCTGCCAGCTTTTGTGGTTTGGCACATCTGGGGGTTGCAGCACTTTCCATGAGTTCAGCTCAGAGTGCTCCATGGAAGAATTTGGTCCCAGTGACGTTTGTGTGGCACCAGGCAGCTGAGCTGTGTCAGCTGCAGAGCAGGGGTGGAGCTGGCAGGGGAGGAAAGTCCATGGGCTGCACTTTGGGAAGGGTTTTCATTCCCTGTCGGTGGCCCATGTGACAAATGTCACTGCAAAAGGTGGCAAGGCTGAGACAGAACTGAAAATAACTGAGCTGAGACACAGTAAGAAGAGAGACTTGATTTTTAAACTGGGATTCTGAGTAACTGACCCCTGAGGATTTGCAAATTATGTAAATAGCTATTAAATAATGCAGTAATATACCACTAACTTTTGTGAAGTATGATGGCCACAGGAAAGAGGAATTTCGACTGGAGGGGATTTCTGGAGGTTAATGTGGTGCTTCCTTTCATCTTATCTTAGTTGAGATCTCCAGAATATTGTCTTGGCTGAGATCTGTAGAATATTGTCTTAGAATAGAAATAAAACATAATCCCAAGGTCTTGGTCCTGCTGGAAGTGGTGCTGCAGTATCAGAAGTCAGGGTTAAGGTCAGTGATGGTGGTGTAACATTACAGTGCTGGTCACTGCTGGGCCATGAGCATCAAAACAATTCTGGGGATTTTTTGTCCTGTTTCTCACCCACTAGATATTGCTGAGCTCCTTCCTCAGCCTGAGAGGGCTCTGTGCTGAGCCAGGACTAAACCTGTGTATAAACCTGCAGCATCCTGCAAGGAGCCTGCATCAGTGTGGGCATTACTCCTTGAAAAGTGTTTTATAAACTCCTCCCTGCTCAGCAGAGCAGTGCCTTGGCCCTGCTGGGCTGCAGGGAGTGTGTAAACACTGAGTAGGAGGGGAGTAGTTCCTGCTTGTGTGGGGTGTTTGTGGCTGCTGGGACACAGGAGGGGCTGGGGAGGACAATCACCTGCTCCTGGTCCCAGCACGTGGCTCAACTGCTGGGCTTTGGCCTCGAGTCCAGAGTTGGGGTTTCGTTTTTAATTTGCTTCCCTGTGTGTGCTCAGTGGCTCAGGTATGGCAGTGAGAAGCAGGAGAAGAGTTTTCCTGCATTTTCAGCATATCCAGTCTGTGTCAGGCACCAACCCCTGCCCTGGGACAGGGACAGGGACAGGGACAGCAGCCAGGGCACGGCTGGAGCTGGGCCAGGGCAGGCTCAGGCTGCAGAGCAGGGAAAGGTTCTTCCCCCAGAGGTGCTGGGCACTGCCCAGGCTCCCCAGGGAATGGGCACGGCCCCGAGGCTGCCAGAGCTCCGGGAGCCTTTGGACACCAGGGATGACAGGCTGGGATTGGTGGGGTCTGGGCAGGGACAGGGGTGGGACTTGGATCTTCCCTGTGGATCTGTTTGACTCAGGACATTCTGTGGTTCTATCAATTTACTTGTCCAGTAGTTTCAAGTTTATGTTTTTATTTTTCTGCTCCTAAATAACTCAATTTTCATCAAATCAAACAATTGTGTTCTCCCTCGTGTCAGTGTAACCTGAATGTAAATTTGCCAGGTTTGTACAGGAGATTTTCCTTGATTCCCACCCGAAATGATGCTGGTTTCTCATGCCTTGATTCCCTCTCCTGAAATCACTGTCAGAGACAAGCAGAGACAGTTGTGTTAGGCTTTGTGTGTCTTAAAAGTAGTTGCTGGATGTTCCTTTCTTGTGCACGTGTAAATCTAACACATACCTAAATCTGTGTGATAATACATGTGTGTATATAATAATGAAGGTATATAATTGCTGTAACTGCTGGCAGTGTTAAAGGTAAGTCATCCTCTGGAGCTCCATAACATTGTTACAGGCTCTCATGTGGAGTGTGGCACTCAGTCTGGAGCAGAAAAATGATGATAAACTCTGATTATAATAAAAATAACAGCAAATCAAAGCATTTCCTCATGGCCTTTTCTCCCCATCTGTGAATAGGTGCGTTCCATGGATGAGCTGAATCACGATTTCCAAGCGCTGGCTCTGGAGGGACGGGCTATGGGAGAGGTAAGTGAGAGGCCTGGAGAAAATCCCTATTTTGGGAGGGGGAGGAAATGAAGTAGCAGGTTTTTGAGGCTGCTGGGACGATTGTGATGCTGAAAGTTCTCTGTTCTGCCTGCGAGGTGTGTCTGTGTGTGTCTGTGTGTGTGTGATTGATCCAGCCCCAAACCTGCCAGGGTGGAATCCATGTGTGTGATTGATCCAACCCCAAACCTGCCAGGGTGCAATCCATGTGTGTGTGTCTGTGTGTGTGTGATCCAACCCCAAACCTGCCAGGGTGCAATCCATGTGTGTGTGTGTCTGTGTGTGTGTGATCCAGCCCCAAACCTGCCAGGGTGCAATCCAGCTCAGAGGGAGGAACAGTTAAACCTCCAGCAGGAGGGAGTGGCTGGACAACACCAGCCCGAAATACGGCTGGGGCCAGGTGTCCCAATCCTTGGAGCAGGTTTATTTTGGGATTCACTGCACTCACACCCTGTTGTGCTGTGGGGCATTGTCTGCTGCCCTGTTTCCACTCCTGGCCACCTTTTTTTTGGCTCTTGCAGAAAGGCCAGGGCTGTGTTTAAGGTTTGGAGTAACTGTGCAGCCTGAGCCAGGGCTGCAGGGGGGATAAGGGCAGGGCACAGATAATGGGCCTGCAGCTGAACCTCACAGAACCCCAGCCAGAGATAATTTAATCTCTCACAGCAGCAAGGAGGTGGCAGATTTGGGGGGAAATGCCCACTCTTTTTCTTGGAAAAAAGAGAATTTATCTGTTTTTAGAATGACCTGAAAGAATAGCTTGTTCCTGTAGGTTTCTGGAAGTTGGATGGAAAGACTTCTTTGCCTTGCTTGGTTCCTTTTGTCTTTAGTGAGTCCCTTATGTAAGGACAGAGGAGAAAGTCGTGTCTGGTAGGAGGATGTTCATGTGTGGCAGCTCAGCTTGATGCAAGTCTGATGCTCCTCTCAACTTCAGACAAGTTTATTTCCTCCACGTTTAGTCCATCCTGTCTGTTACCCAGTGCATGACCCAGGTGTAAACACCAAAAATCCCTGAAGCCCTGAAAGTGCTGTTTTGGAGAGAAGAGCAAGCCAGGACTGTGGCATGGTGGGATTCATAGGAAGGTGCCCTCTCTAAGGTCAAAGACCTTCTTCCTTCTCCTGTTCCTTCCCCCTTCCCTACTTCCCTTCCCCCCCTTCCCTTCTCCCCCTCCCTTTCCCCTTCCTTCTGTGGAAAACCATAGTCCAGGGTTGCATTTTGATTTGACTTGAGAGGAAAATCCATTTCTCCAGGTTGGATTAATTTACCCCAAGACTATTGACTAAGAAGAGGTGAAAATGATTTTCAAAGGAGCAAACCTGACATTAAAAACCTGCCTGAAGCTGGTGCACAGCAGCTGCTGTGCTCCATGTGCAGCTTGCCTGTGGAATGCTGGGGGTGGGGATGTTCCAGAGAGATGATTTTGTGGCACCTCGTTTGGGCAGGAGGCTCACTCTCAGGGAGGGAGCCCAGGCTGGCTGTGAGCAGCTTCACAGTGAGCACAGCACTCGGCTTCGCTTATCGTGACACGAGGTCACGGAGCTGAAAGGCCTGAAGGAATTCCTAAAAATGCTCAGTTCTCCCAGCTTTTGGTTTGTTTAGGCATTTCTCAGAGGGACGGGTTTGTGTTTTGGAGCTTTGCCTTCCAGTGGTGACTCATTTTTTTCCCTCTTCTTGTAACCGTGATGCAGAAAGTTTTGGCAATGGCATCCTTTTGTCACTGGGCTTTTCCACATGCTGGAATGAGCGGGTTTTTCCAGGAAAGGTGACATCTCACTCCTCTCTTTCAGCTAAACCACTGTTTCTGTTTCTCTTGGGGTTTTTCTCCCTCAGTCCCACAGTTTCCATTATTTACCCATTGAATTTTCTCTGCATCTCTCCAAGGCTGATTTCAGGAGATCCCACAGGAGCTGTGTTGGTTTTCAGGACTGTGTTCCTCACCTGAATTTTATGCAGTTTAGATGCCTTAACAAGGCACTGGTGGGTTCTGTCCCTTCTTCTGCTCTTGGAATGAGAAGGAGACTTGGGGAGAAGGTCAGAAAGTCTGAAATAAATGATAGTGACATAAACTGATAGTGAAAAACCTGGAGGAGAAAGATGAGGAAGAGCTTTTCTGCATTTAGTGTTAGATTTCTTTTATCTTCTTGTTTTCTTGCTCCTTGTTAAGCACCATCGTAATTTCAGTGACTGAAGCAGTTTGTGAAGACATCAGAGCAGTGTTTTAAAGAGCACTGTCAAACAGTTTAATCTCTTATCTATCCTGCTCTCAGAATGTAGGTAATACTTGGAGATCAACAGATATCCCTATCTGGGAACATCAGGAATACTTTAAAAACCCCCACAGCATTCATCTCTCTTGGGGCTGTTCTTATCCTCAGACTCCCACCCTCATATTCCTGAATTTACAGTGAGTAGAAGTGCCATATTTTCTCAAGCAGGGATTGAAAAGAGCCCTAGAGCCCCTTTCTCTCCACTTGAAACTGTGAAAGCTTTGTGCTGTTGGCAGTGACGGTGGTCAGTAATGCTGAAAGCAGCTCTGGGGGCAGAGGCTGTTGTCCCTCTGTTGCAGCACCTTGTCCAGGCTGTTCTCTGGGGTGGAGGAACTCAGCTTGGAGCTTTGTCCAGCAGTTCCAGGTGGGATTTTGGTGCTGTGGCTCAGCCCAGCACATGTGGCCAGTAAGGCCTTTGTCCCACAGCCCTGACCCTTATCTTGGCTGAACACAAGCCCTGCAAGTTCCCTTTCTCAGGATGGGGAGCTGCACGTGTGCTTTTCCCTGCTGAAATCCCTTGGCTCTGTAGCTTTGCAGCAGGGAATGTTGGTGCAGTGTCTCTGGGGACAGCGGGCAGCACGGAGGGGCTGTGAGGTGCAGTTGGGTTTGTCCCCTGCCCCTTACAGGCATTTGGGACCTTGGGTTTGGAGTAGGTTGTGCAAAGTCTGTCTGGAGTCAAGGAGCAGCTGGGTGAGTTGCTGGTGAAACTTAATCCAGAGGGTGGGAGGAGGATGGGGACACAGAGCCATGAGGCAACTGGAGGTGCTTAACTTCAAACCTGGAATATTGGGGTGGCAGGGAGTTGCACCCTGCCCTGCAAGAGAAAGGCTGGGAAGAAATATGACACATTTAACTGAAAGTGTTTAACTCTTGCTGGGCTGCTGCCCTTGCAGGTGGCAGTGCTGAGATCACCGAGTGAGGGCACTGAAATTCCTGCAGCCCCTGGGCATTGTTGTAGGGGAACTCTGGGGCATCAGAACTTGGAGAGGCACCTTGGATCTCTGCTCCCTGGGACAGGGACAGCAGCCAGGGCACGGCTGGAGCTGGGCCAGGGCAGGCTCAGGCTGCAGAGCAGGGAAAGGTTCTTCCCCCAGAGGTGCTGGGCACTGCCCAGGCTCCCCAGGGAATGGGCACGGCCCCGAGGCTGCCAGAGCTCCAGGAGCCTTTGGACACCAGGGGTGACAGGCTGGGGTTGGTGGGGTGCAGGAACTGGAATCCGGGATCCCTGTGGATATTCCAACTCAGGATATTCCATAATTCTGTGCCCGTGTCCATGGTTAGTGCCCCACTGGTGCAGCTGGGGAGGTCCTGGAGAAGCCGCTGCAGAGGGACACAGTCACAGTGGTTGTGACACTGGAGATGGACACTTACGTACCTGATTTAAATAAAACAACCACAAACCAAACAAAAATGAAGGAAGAAACCATCCCAAACTAAACTCCTGTGCCTCTGCTTTCCATGCTGCTGATGCCTGTGCTGTGTTCCCATAAATTTATGATTCATTGGCCCCATACATTTATGATCCACTGGCAGCTGGGGAGTGCAGGCAGTTGGGAATAATGTTGGGGTTGAGTATTTCAGTTTCCCCAGAGCTGGCAGTTTTGGAGATGGGAGTGGAGCCAAGGATGGGGATGGGAATGGGAAAGGTGGGGCCGGGATGGAGATGGTGTCACAGCAGCTCCCCTGGCACATTCAGGAGAGCTCAGGGCAGGGCTGGGAGCAGAGGGAATGGTCAGACGTTCCCAGTCCTATGCTCCCTTTCCTGTTCTCTTCCCGGAGCTGTGAACGGTGTGAGTCCCACAGCGGGCAGGCTGCTGCCTGTCCCTTACAGGGCTGTGCAGGAGCAGTGCAGGGCTGACCCGGGGCTGTGCAGGGCTGACCCAGGGCTGTGCAGGGCTGACCCGGGGCTGTGCAGGGCTGTGCAGGGCTGTGCAGGGCTGACCCAGGGCTGTGCAGGGCTGACCCGGGGCTGTGCAGGGCTGTGCAGGGCTGTGCAGGGCTGACCCAGGGCTGTGCAGGGCTGTGCAGGGCTGTGCAGGGCTGTGCAGGGGCTGACCCGGGGCTGTGCCAGGGCTGTGCAGGGCTGTGCAGGGGCAGTGCAGGGCTGACCCGGGGCTGTGCAGGGGCTGACCCAGGGCAGTGCAGGGGCTGTGCAGGGCTGACCCAGGGCAGTGCAGGGGCTGACCCAGGGCTCTGTAGGGCAGTGCAGGGCTGACCCGGGGCTGTGCCAGGGCTGACCCGGGGCTGTGCAGGGCTGACCCGGGGCTGTGCAGGGGCTGTGCAGGGCTGACCCGGGGCTCTGTAGGGCAGTGCAGGGCTGGCATTGCTGCCCGGTGCTTCTCTCCCTGCCCCGATAACATCTCTGGCTTTGTAAATCAGAGCAGGACCTGTAAACACCCATAAATAGCCACTCTGCCTTCAATACCTGTTGCTGCAGATAAACCCAGTTCTGCACTGCACAGATGGCTGCTTTTATCTTAATATTTGCCTTGTCTGATGGGGATCAGTTTTCTTAATTTGTCTAATTCATAATCCATCTCAGAGGGATCTCTGTGCCCTGGCTGCTGGAACTATTGCTTTTGTTGATGATGGGTAAGGGCTCCCCTCCTGCCTGCTCTGCTGAATTGAATATTGGCCTAACTCGTAAGTCCTTTGTAAGAGGGCTTAGCAGGATTATTTTCATACTGGATAGGGTCAATTTTAATAAAAACCAGGGAACGAATAAACGACTCTGGTTCTAAGCTGCTGCTTGTTCTTTTTAGATTTCCAACCTGCAGAACAGGACGAGAGTCACTCAAAATACCTTTTTTTTTCTTCCATTGCAACTGACAACTTTCCCTGAGGAAAAATTCATTGTCTTGGCAGCCTGTTGCATAATTCAGTGCAGATGATTGCTGCTTGCTAACACTGTGTGTTGGTTGGAGCAGCACTTGACAGAACAAAGCCCCCCATGCATCTGTTAATATTGGCTTTTGGGTTTCCCTGCTATCTGTAAATAGGTCTGGAATCTCCATGTGAGGTAAACATCTCTCTTCTGTTTGTTTCTGCTGCTGGTACAGAACTTCCAGTTGGAAACTTGGTGCTGCTGGTGGGGAAAGATTAAACTGGAGGGGACAGAGCTGGGGTTGTTGGTGCAGGAGATAGGGAGAAGGAAAATGTTTTGTGACCTTTGTCTGTGATTCACTGCAAAATTCAAAAGGTGTTGGGGTGCAGTTCTGCGGGATTGTGTTGGTAAAAGTTTTGTTTTCCTTAGGAGAGGGCTAGAGGAGAGCAGGGCAGACAGGGAAGGGCTGGATTAGCTTCACATCCCCTCCAACAGGGAAATGCTCTTACAGCCCAGGTGTGCTGGGGCTGCTGCAGGTGTGAGAGAATCCAGAGAGGTTTGGGTGGGATCTCAAAGCCCACCCAGTGCCACCCCAGGGACACTTCCCCTAGCCCCAAGGTCCAGCCTGCCTTGGACACTGGCAGGGTGGGCAGGGGCTGGGCTGGAATTGCCAGAGCAGCTGTGGCTGCCCCTGGATCCCTGGCAGTGCCCAAGGCCAGGCTGGACACTGGGACACTGGGAGGTGTCCCTGCCGTGGCACAGGGTGGGATTTAAGGTCTCTTCCAAACCATTCTGGGATTCCATGATTTGGTCTATGGCTGCAGAACATTTTGTGTCCTGCACTATGAGATGTTGTCAGGGGAAATGGGAAGTGTTTAAGTGCAGCTAAAATTCAGTTTAATCAGTTTGTACTGTTTTCTGCTCAAAGTTCCTCGTAATGCCACGAGGAGAGTTGTTATTTCTGCCCTGTGGCAACAACAGGAGAAAATAAAAGCTGCATTTGAAGAAATATGGGAATGACAGAAGCTTAAAAAGAAAATTGCAAGACACCTGATGTGTGTTGATGTTCATAAATACGGGAGAGCAGCAGCTTGGCTTTCACCTTCCTGGTGCAGATGCAGGACCAGGTTCGTCTGTGTTTGGGAATGATTGTTGCTCATGGGAGCCTCCTGCCCTTCCATTTGGAGTTACTTTGGGATTGCATAAAGGGGAACGTGGGGCAAGGTCTCTGCTTTTACCCTCGAGCAGCCTACGCCGTGTTGAGGGTGTGAGGAGAAATCTTGTCTGAAGTCTCCCTGAAAACTGGTTGGTTTTGTAAATGGGCAGGTCTTTGTTGAGTAGAGGAGGAAATGGAGACCAGAACTTTGTGACTGTGGATTAAACCAGCACACAAGAGCTGTGAAATCAGTTATTGCTGCTTCCTCTGCATCCAGCAGCTCATTTACTCCTCAAGTTCAGCCTTAAATTTGCACATCTGCTGCTGGAGTTATCAGCAGGAGTTGGTATCAGTCAAGATATTTAATTTGATATCAGTCAGGGCATTGAATTTGATATCAAATCAAGGGATTGAAGTGGTTATCAGGATAGTAATTTGATATCAATCAGGGCATTGAATTTGATGTCAAAACAAGATATTGAAGTGGTTATCAGGATATATTAATTTGATATCAGTCAGGGTATTGAAGCAGATACCAGTCAGGATTTATCACCACTCCTGATACAGAGGAGAGATCCCCATATCTGATGATTCTTGTTTGTTCCATGGTAATTTCAGGCAGATTCAAGTTCTTTTCATCTTCAGTTCTTGGAGTTTTATCCCAGCTTGAGGCAAGGCTCCTTTTGTGGTCAATTTGCTGTGAATGTCCCTGCTTCCTCTGGGAATTCCATCCCTCCCATCCCCAGGGTTTTCTGGGCTGTTGTCCCTTTGTCACATCAAGGCCTGGAATTCCCGTGGGCAGGTGATCCCTGGTGAAGCTGTTCCCAAAACTCTCTAAAGAATGGGAATTGTTCTCTGTGCCCTTCAGAGCTGGGACCCCTGGGCTGTCCCACCCCAGGATGGCTCTGTCCCATTCCCAGGATGGCTCTGTCCCATTCTCTGGGCTGTCCCATCCCCAGGATGGCTCTGTCCCATCCCCCAGGATGGCTCTGTCCCATCCCCCAGGATGGCTCTGTCCCATCCCCAGGATGGCTCTGTCCATCCCCAGGGCTGTCCCATCCCCAGGATGGCTCTGTCCCATCCCCAGGATGGCTCTGTCCCATCCCCAGGATGGCTCTGTCCTTCCCCAGGGCTGTCCCATCCCAGGATGGCTCTGTCCATCCCCAGGATGGCTCTGTCCCTTCCCAGGATGGCTCTGTCCCATTCCCCAGGATGGCTCTGTCCATCCCCAGGGCTGTCCCATCCCAGGATGGCTCTGTCCCTTCCCAGGATGGCTCTGTCCCTTCCCAGGATGGCTCTGTCCCATCCCCAGGATGGCTCTGTCCCATCCCCAGGATGGCTCTGTCCCATCCCCAGGATGGCTCTGTCCCATCCCCAGGATGGCCCTGTCCCATCCCCAGGGCTGTCCCATCCCCGGATGGCTCTGTCCATTCCCAGGATGGCTCTGTCCATTCCCAGGATGGCTCTGTCCATTCCCAGGATGGCCCTGTCCCATTCCCTGGGCTGTCCCATCCCAGGATGGCTCTGTCCCATCCCCAGGGCTGTCCCATCCCCGGATGGCTCTGTCCATTCCCAGGCAGCTTTTCCCATTCCCGCAGTGCCCACTCTGGCAGGTGCAGCTCTCCCTGTGCTCAGTGTTCCCCACCGAGGCCTGGAGCAGAGTCCTCAGCAGGAGAGAGCAGTGGGAAAACTCCTGAGCTTTCCTGTCCCCCAGCAGCAGGTCCCATGGGGGGGCAGGAATTGTGCTGGGAACTCCCAGGTGAACCCAGGAAAACGTTTGGATCTCAGTGTTTTCCCTCTCCTTTATTACTTTGGTGAGTGCAGAGGCTGGAGCGTGTCAGTGTGTGAGTGTCTGATGTGTGGGGGGTTCCTGGAGCTGGGAGGAGGATGAGGAATGGGGAGATGGAATTGTTCCCTTCACCTCGGAGATGTAAATATTGCCATTGTATCAGTTGTCTTTAATGATTGCTTCCTGATAGAAGGGAGACGCTTATGGCTTATGTTTGCATTTTATACTTATTTTAATCGTGCTTTGCTTTCTTTTGTTCTTTTCTTTTTTCTTTTCTTTTTATTTGTTTTCCTTTTTTTTTTTTTTTTAATTGCAGCAGCTGTTGCCGGGTAAAAAGTTTTGGGAATCTGATGATTCCAGCAAAGATGGACCAAAAGGGATATTTCTGGGAGATCAGTGGAGAGACAGTGCTTGGGGAACATCAGGTAGCTCAATTATTTCCTTAATTTAGTTGGAGTTGAATGCAGAAATGTGCAATTTATTTATTCAAAGTCACTGGCCAGGCTGGATGACACAGCTTTGGAAAGATTTAAAGCTCCATCTGGTTTATTTAAGAAAAAACAAATAGGAAACCTCATATTGCTTTGTGATAAAATTAAGATATCCATGGATGTTAAAACATAATCTAATGTGAATATGTGTAAATTCGTGTTTATCTGATTCAAAATCTTTAATTGCCCTTAAAATTGCAATTTCTGATGTGTTTTCTGCCTTGGGATGGATCAGCTGAAAGGAGATATTGGAGAACAAGATAAATGATAATAATAAAAAATCCCTTCATTTTTTAAATACTAAACCAAGCAACCAAAACCCATCATTCAGTTAAAAAATAATAAAATGATGTTTTGAATTAGTGCTGAGTTAGATCTGCCAAGGATTTTGTTGTTGCATCACAGCCTCTCCTTGATTTGGGACTTTGGGGGAGAATATTCAGGTTGGTTTTAGGAAAAAAAAAAAAAAAAATAAACAAACCCTGCAAGGGCTGGGTTTGAAATGCTGAACTTTGATTTGTTCTGTCCATGGTTTTGGGTAAAGAATCTGCTCCTGAAACACTGCTGGGTGTCTGTACAGCTCCCAAAACCTCCAGCTCCTGGGAAAGGGGATTTCCAGCCCCCAGGAAATGGGATTTACCTCACTGTTGGGTGGGGCTTCCCCTGATGAAAATACCCTTTTTTAAATCAAAAGCTTTGGGGTAGTGATAAGGTCCTGTTTTATTATTTACATTGGAAAATGGCCACGAAAAGGGGACAGAGCTGCTCCAAATGTGCCTGGCTGGATCAGTGTGGGCCCTGGGGGGATTTGGGGGAGCTGCTGCCTGTCCCAGCCCCTGGGAGCACCTTGTACCTGCTTAGTGCAGCCTGGAGCTGAGTGGATTAGGGCTGAGCCCGGCTTTGGGCAGTGCTGAGGATGGGGCTTTGTGCTCCTGGTGCCACCCCTGGGGCAGCTCATCCCACATCTGCAGGAGTCCAAGCCCCTCTCATCCCTCCCTTGCTGATTCCTGTTAATCCCACAGCTCACAGAGCCCTGAGTGTCTGGGAAGTTTCCCTTTGGCTCCCCAAAATCCCCCTAGTCCATCATCCAGCCCCCTGGAGTGGAGCCTGGGTTTTCCTTGGCCCACGGGATGCCCTGCAGGACTCCCTTGTGGATTTGGGGTATCACTCCTCTGCCTCAAAGTTGATTCAGAGCCTTTAAAGTCGTTTTAGAACTTTTAAAAGCTAAAAGCTTTCCTGCCCCTCCTTCCCCTCCTGGGGACACAGGGTTGGGCAGCAGAGCTGGGTTAAAATTGCCTTTCCTCCTTTTTTGGAAGCTTTATCCCCCAAAATCCTCCCCAGCCCAGATCCCTTTGTGGCCACATTGATGGGAAGAGGAGGGAAGTTTAGCCAGGAGAACTGACAGAATGGAATTACCTGCTTCATGAGGGAGCTCCAGTGTCAATATCCTTGGATATTGGTGTCCCTTCCATGTCCCACCAGCCCCTGGCAATTCCCAGACCTGCTGCCTGCTGCCAGGAGCAGAGAATTCCTTCCCTTCTCTCCCTGGGGTCACTCCCTCCTGCCCAGCCAGGGATTTTTGCAGAGCCTAGAGGGATTTGGAGACTCCTGAATCTGTCCTGGCTGGACCTCAAAGCCTCGGGCTCCAGGGATGGCAAAAGGGGGCCAGGGGGATGAGGAAAAAGAAAGTAACTCCTCAGGAAACTTTTCTTGAGGAAAGAGCAGCTAAAAAAATCTCTGATCATGACATGAACACAACAATTGATGGAACAAAGGACACAAGGCTTGGAGCAGCAGGATCATGTTTTAAATGACAATCCAGAATTTGTTTGTCACTGTACTAATGCAAAAATTTAAGTAAACCAGAAACTATAACTTTGGATTTTTAATTGCAGCCTTTAATTAGTCTTACATTTCTGAAATTTTACAAGTTTAGGTTTTAAACATAGCTCTCACTTGCAGATTTACATGTTGTACTATTTAAAAAACGAGAAAGCCATCCTGGTTTTACTAATGGACATCAGCAGAGTCACAGAGTTGGCACTTCTTTGTGCAAATAAGCCCCTGGGGAGTACATATTGAATGATTTAATTTGCCTCCTTTGAATAGTTGGATGTGCTTGTGAGAATTTCCCATGTTTTTGTTCCAGATCACTCTGTTTCCCAGCCAATTATGGTTCAGAGAAGACCTGGGCAGGGCTTCCATGTGAACAGTGAAGTCAACTCAGTGCTGTCCCCACGGTCAGAGAGTGGAGGGCTGGGCGTGAGCATGGTGGAGTATGTGCTGAGCTCCTCTCCTGGAGACTCCTGCCTCAGGAAAGGAGGATTTGTAAGTGCCTGATCCCACATTCCTGTTCTCTTCTCCCTTTGCTGCTCGGTTTGTGTGGTTGGAATCATTCCTAGGGCAGAGGTTTCTTTCTTTGCTCTCAGTTTAGCTCTTCCCTCGAACAGGGCACGTTTGGGGATGTGGGATGGGAGATGGGAGGTGTTGGTGTTCCCTGGATCCTTGGAAAAGCAGAAACACCTCATCCAAACTAAACCTTGGAAGAGGAGGTTTCACCAACCTCTGCACTGAGCCTGATGCTGCCTCAGAACAAAAACTCCATGAGATGATGCCAGAAAATGGGATCCTGGCTCCAAACCCGCTCTTAACCTGATGATAACTGTCCTGGCATAATGTTTATTATCCCTGTCCTGTAGGTTTTCTTTATTCTATTTTTTGGGGTAAACCCCCTCCCCAGTAAATCCATTGGTCTCCCACACCTTTCCCTGGGGTTCCTGCTGCTGGCTGGATGTGTTTTCCAGCTGGGATTGCTGTCTGGGCTGGTCATTTGCCATGGGGAAAAGGCAGCACCCCGGGGTTTCGTGGGGTGGGGAAAGAGCACAGCCTCAAATGAAGGATGTGGGGAGAGCTGGCATCCAGCCCAACCCTGTAGTGGGGAAAATGGCTCCAGGAATTGTGGAAAACCATCCTGTGGATGCTCCGTTGCACTTCTCTCAGCCGTCCTGGGGCTGCTGGCCCTCCTCAGGAGATGGCCCAGAACTGGGAGAGCCCTGAGGAGAGCAGGGCGGATTTTTGGGCTGTGAACACTCAGGGCAACGAGCCAATTTATCCCAGCTGGGCTTGGGGGGAGGTTTGTCCCTCAGCACCAGCAGGGTGACAGTGGTGACACAGCTGTCACTGCTGAACACCCCGTGTTTGGGGGAATATTGCTCCAAAGCTGGATTTACAGGTGGCATGTCCAAGTAATATTAAAGAAGCACAATTTTATTTTCTTTCAGAAGCAGCACCAAAAGGTTTTTTTGCTTTCAGAACAATTTTTTTTCTCTAAATACGAGGGAAAAATCCCTCTCTCCAATCAGAGAGAGTGGGAAAAGGGTTCAGTGGATGGGGCAGGAATGTTGTGTGCAGGGCACTTCTCCCTCCATTCAAGTGGAAGGCAGAGTTTGGATGTCTGTCCCTGTGACAGCACCAAAGCTGCTTCTGATAAATATGTTTATATGCCCCTTGCTGTTTTTTATCATAAATTATGTTGTTTTTCCTCTCTCTTTTGTTGTTCAAGACACTGCCCCAGGCATCATCACCCTTTATTCTCCTCCCAAGTGAACTAAAATGCAATCACGCTGCAGATGTAACGCCACACATGAAATGCTCAACAGAACAGAAATCTTTCTTTTTCCTCTTTTTTTCTCCCCCTTTTCTTCCAAAGAAATGTGTTTCAGCATTACAGGAGCCAGTGACTGAGGCAGTGATTTATTTTGGTGTTTTTAAATGAGCTGTGCCTTGGAATTCAGTGTTGATGCCTCCAAAACTGAGGTGATTTTCAAACACTTGTCCAGTCAAGAGCTGTGTCTGACACTGAGCCAGGCACTTCAGAGAGACACTAATTCACTTTATGCCCCTGCAGCATTTGGTGGTGTTGATTTTGAAGTGCTTAAGTCCCATCTAGAAAGAGAATTCCTTAAAATTATTTTGGGATGGGATTTTTGGAACCTATAACAGCAAGCCTTGAGTTACTGAATGGAAGAAACCTGAATAGATGAAACCCCTCTTGGAAAAGTGAGAACTAATTCCCTTACTTCTTTGATTATTATTGAGTATTTTACATTTTTACCTGGTTTTTTGGTAGGAATTAATGTTTACAAGGAACTTCTTTTACTGTGACATGTGTCTTTGATTTGTTGCCATCTCAGGGTAACAGGAAAATTGATCTGAAAACTCAGCTTATTAAAACAATGTCTCTTTTGCCCAGGGGCCAAGGGATGCAGAGAGTGATGAGAATGACAAAGGGGATAAGAAAAACAAGGGCACGTTTGATGGAGATAAATTGGGAGATCTGAAGGAGGAGGGGGATGTGATGGATAAATCCAACGGTTTGCCTGTTCAGAACGGGATCGACGCCGACGTCAAAGACTTCAGGTACGTGCAGTGGTGGTTTTTAATTATCAATTAACAATTAGTGTTGGGGTCTAACCCCCGCCACCAGCTCAGCCCCTCCAAGCTCTCACTCCATCCCCTGCAGTGCCAAGGTGGAGAGAAGGGGAAGAGTGAAAACTTGTGGTGGAAACATTTTAATGGGGAAAGGAAAAACTGGGCATGGAAGTGAAGCCAAGCCAGGAATTCATGGAGCACTTCCCAAGGAAAGGAGCTCAGCCATCCCATTCCCAGGAAAGCTGGGCTCCTTTGGGAGTCACTGAGCACCTCCCTGCCCACGAGAGGCTGAGGGAGCTGGGGCTGTTCAGCCTCGAGGGGAGTCCCAGCTGAGAGGGGCCCTCAGCCCTGGGTGTCCCTGTGTGTCCCTGTCTGTCACAGGGTGTCCCCACGTGTGTCCCTGTGTGCAGGGAGGCCAGAGCAGCCCCAGGCTCTGCTCCAGGCCCAGCGATGGCCCCAGAGCTCAGAGAGGGGCTGGACTCTCCTCCCCGGGCCATTCCAGAGCCACACGGACACAACCCTGTGCACTGAGCTCTGGGCTGGCCCTGCTGGGGCACGGGGTGACACCAGTGACCCCGGGGTCCCTCCAGCCTGACCCAGTCTGTGAGTCTGTGACTGGTGAAGACCAAACACCATCGCTCCAAACACCCTCCCCGTCCCTCTTCCCTCAGCTCTGG
Organism: Sylvia borin; assembly: GCA_014839755.1. NCBI lineage: Eukaryota > Metazoa > Chordata > Aves > Passeriformes > Sylviidae > Sylvia > Sylvia borin. The sequence continues at coordinate 631,723 of CM025981.1, read as the reverse complement.
GTGCTCTGTGGGCTGGGATATCACAGAATCCCCAAATGGCTTGGGTTGGAAAGGACCTTAAAGGTCACCTTATCCCACCCCAGCCGTGGCAGGGACACCTCCCACTGTCCCAGTGTCCAGCCTGGCCTTGGGCACTGCCACAGCTGCTCTGGGCACCCTGTGCCAGGGCCCACCCACCCTCAGGGTGACAAACTCCTGCCTTTATCTGATCCAGTGGTTTTATAAATGAATTATGTGATCAGATTCCTTGGATCAGGTGAGATCAGCTGTCCCAGCTGTGTGTCCCCCATGTCCCTGTGTCCCCTCAGCCTGTCACTGCTGGGCTGAGGAGCAGAGCAGCCCCTGGATCTGCCCAGCAGGAGCTGAGGCATCCCTGTGGAATCAGCCCAATTCCAGAACTGCACATGCACTTGATGTTTTTGGGAAGAGTTTTCCAGTGCTGTAGTGGAAGCTCCAGTGGAAGCTCCAGTGTCCCAAGGATGTTCTAAATGTCCTCAGGGAAGCACAGGGAAGGTGGGAGCACCTGGGAGCTCTGTGTGAGCCCAGGTTATTTTCACACCTGGTTTTGATCCCTCTCTGTGGGATTCCTGTGGAAACCCCCATGGAAAGTGTTGGCTCTGCTCATGTCATGGTCCAAATTACAGCTGGGGGTTTGGATTTGTTCCTTGCAGCTCTTCAGGGGAGTGAAAACCTCCTGAAATTGTGGCCCTTGATGTAATTGATACATTTGCATTCCTCCCTCCCTTATGTGGCTCCTGGTGGCCTGTAGGAAAACTGGAAGAGCCAAACAAATGGTAAAATAAAGTGTAAAAGCCAAACAAAGAGCTGGGAAATGCACATTCCTGGCTCTTCCATGGATATGAAGCATTCCCATGGGGTCCAGTCCTTATTTTGTGTGATCACGAGCCCATGGCAGCTACCTTAGAATGGAATTGAGTGAGATTTGGTGCCAGAGCTTCACACAGTTAAAAATCACCAAATACCTCAACCAAAAATAACTGTCTGGGGAGGTGCTGGTTTGTTATGGCTGGCTCTCAGTTAAGGAGAAAACAGAAACAATTTTTTACATTTTTACTGTAACAGGTGTTTGAGGCTGGGGACTGGGGGTTGTGGGTTATTTTTTGATTGTTTTTAAAATCCATCAATTTCTGTGTAGAATTAACTCAGGGAACTATTTCAGACCGTGTTTTTTAGCTATCCTCCTTTTGTTACACCACCTCCAGGCAGTTCTGGTGGTCTGATGGTGACTGGGGCATTCCTGCTTTTATTTTTTGTTTATTTTTTTAAATACATCAATTTCTCAGTAGAATTCACTTGGGGAGCTATTTCAGACCATCTTTTTTATTCTTTTTTCCCCTCTTCTACGGCACCTCTGAGCAGTTCTGTGGGTCTGGGGGTTTGATGTCCGGATGGATCATTCCTGCTTTTATTTTGTGTTTTTTTAAAATAAATCAATTTCTCCATACAATCAACTTGGCAACTATTTCAGATCATATCTTTATTTTTTCCTCCCTCTTCTACAGCACCTCCAGGGAGTTCTGGTGGGTCAGGGAGGGTGATGGAGCATTCCCAGTTTTAGTAGTTTTTTGTGTTTTTTTTAAAACACAATGATTTCTCCATAGAATTAATTTGAAGAATTATTTCAGCCCATATCTCTATTTCCCCCGCTGTACTCCAGCACCTCCAGGCCGTTCTGGAGGGGTGAGATGCTGGGCTGGAGCATTCCCAACCTTTTTCCTGACCCCTTTTTCCCTCCCCGTGCAGCCGCACGCCCGGGAACTGCCAGAACTCGGCCAGCGAGGTGGATCTGCTGGGCCCCAACCAGAACGGCTCCGAGGGCCTGGCCCAGCTGGCCAGCACCAACGGGGCCAAGCCCGTGGAGGACTTCTCCAACATGGAATCGCAGAGCGTGCCCCTGGATCCCATGGAGCACGTGGGCATGGAGCCGCTGCAGTTCGATTACTCCGGCACTCAGGTCCCCGTGGACTCGGCTGCAGCCACCGTGGGGCTCTTCGACTACAATTCCCAGCAGCAGGTGAGGAGCTGCTCCCTGCTCTGTCCCTGTGGCTCCGGAGGAATTGCTGTGGGGTGGGATGAGCTCGGGGTCCTGTCCTGGGAGAAGGGATGGAGGAAGGTTGGAGGTGTTCTCATGTGTGTGTCCTTGCTGGGAGTCGGGGCAGATCTGCTTCCTGTGGCAGCTGGAATAAACTCAATTCCCACAGCAATTCCCACAGCACTGCTCTCCCTGGTGACCCTGGGTGTCTCCAGGAGCTGGCATTGAAAAAGAGCTGTAAAGTAGTAAAAAGTGCTAAAGAAATCCCTAAACAGCCACCCTGGAGCCCAGGAAGTGACTGAGGGCCAACACCTGCTCAGCCCGGCTGTGAGCCCTGCCCTGGGCTCTGCTGGGCCCCACCTTGGGTTTTGTTAAGCCCCAAACAGGGCCCTGCTGAGCCCCACACTCAGCTTTCCTGCCTTAGCCAGAGCAGCCTGAGGTAATCACAAGTTCAAACTTTCTTCTGCCTGAGCCTGGTTTAAAGCCCGAGGGCAGAGTCCACTACTACAGCCCTTTATCTGAGCCTGGCTTAGGTTTGTTTGACCTTTCTCCCACACAAGGCCAGACTCCCTCATCCAGAGCCTCCCTTGGCTCCTGCTGAATGCTGGGCCTGGCTCCAGCAATCGACTCCTGCTCTGCTCCTGTTCCTGCTCGTTTGGGTAATGATTGTAAACTTTATTGCTCTCCCGTTGCAAGTCTGATACCCCTCAAAGAAGAAGGGAATCCTTTGTTGTAGCTGATTGCAGGGATGTATAACTCTCCCTGGCTTCCCTAAAATATCTGATTTTTCTAGCAGAAGAGCCCCTGGCACTCTGGAGTGAGGGAAACCATTGCCAAGTTTGTGCTGAGTTATCACAGTCTTAAAAGCAATGTAAATATCTGTGTTGGACCTCAATTGGCTGCTCTGTTCTACAGCATCTCTGGGAGGTTAATGATGGAAAATTTAATGATTAAATTAAATAGCTGCTGTAGAGTTCAAAAAGGAAAAAAAACCAGATAGTTCCAAGTCTTTGTCTTGCTCTGGTGTAAGGCCTGGGATGCCAGAATTACTTTTAAACCAGGAAAGTTGTGTGCTTTTTAAAACATTAGGGCTCCACAAGTGAGCTGCTTCTGGAGAAGCATTGGAGATGGGACTGGAACAGCAGGAGTGGGAAGCCTGGAATTTGCATTTTGTCAGGGTTTTCTATTTAAGTGAAGGCTCATTTACAAGTTCGAGGAGTTTTTATTTGTTTCTTTCAGCCTTTAAAAATTAAGATTTCAAATTTGGCACGTCTGGCACCTCACTAGTGGAAATAAACCCTCCCAAAGTTAGGCAGGGCAGGGAAGGTCCCTGTTCTGGGAGCAGTGCAGATTTCTGGCTGGGTTTGGATTTTTTATTTCTTATCAAGTGGATGGGCCCTGTCCATGTGGAGCTGATGTCACCTCTGTGTCGTCAACTGTGAGAATCACAGGATTGCTGAGGTTGGAAAAGATCTCTGAGACCATGGAGTCCAAACTGTCCCCCATCCCCACCTTGTCCCCAGCCCAGAGCCCTGAGTGCCACCTCCAGGAATTCCTGGGACACCTCCAGGGATGGGCACTCCAAACCTCCCTGGGCACTGCCAGGCCCTGAGCCCCCTTTCCATGGGGAAATTCCTGCTGATTCCACCCTGAGCCTCCCCTGAGGCCGTTCCCTCTCCTCCTGTCCCTGTTCCCTGGAGCACAGCCCGACCCCCCCGGCTGTCCCCTCCTGTCAGGGACTTGTGCAGAGCCACCAGGTCCCTCCTGAGCCTCCTTTTCTCCAGGCTCAGCCCCTTTCCAGCTCTCTCAGCCTCTCCTGGGGCTCCAGAGCCTTCTGAACTCCATTTCTCTGCTGTGGAGCCCAAATCCCCTCCCATCTCCCCCTGATTTTGGGGGAGCAGTGAGGACCCAGCTGCTGCCCCTCAGTCCCACCCAGGCAGACCAGATCTCTTCTTTTCAGCCTTTATCCTTGTTGCAGCTTCCAGCTGCAGTGGAAGCAAACAGGAGCCTTTTGTCGGCCTGAGGTGCTGTAGTAAAGGTCAGGAATCATTCCCCAGCCAAATGTGCCCTCTCAGGGCAGGTTTTGTGTAAATCCACAGGTCTTGGCTCACACTCGTGCCCATTTCCTTAATTCCTGATCCCCGAAGCCAGGGCTTCTTGCTGCCCACTGCCACTCTCAGCCTGGATGGGGGAAATATCTGACTTTGGCGATTCTGCTGTCAGCAGGAAATCTTTCCTGAACGAGGGATCTCATCCCTAAAAGTGCCTGTTGGGCTGTGGGGAAACATCCCATCCTGGAAGGGATCACAGGCAAGCACAGCTAAAGGTGATATGGGAAGGGGAGGGTTTTACCCACGTGTGATCTGATTAGAGATGTCAGATGTTGATATTGTGGAAGAAACTGGCTGAGGGAAATCTGATCTTCCAGCATTCCCAAAACTGTGGGGTTCTGCTTCCTTGGAATTCCCTCAGTGAGCTGCTCCACGTGCTGGAAATCATCCTTCATTTGTCTGCACGTGGAACAGCCTCACTGAAATGTTGGATGATCTCCCTGAACTCCTCCAGAACCGTGTCAGGGCTTTGTAGCTTTTCACTCCAAATACATTATCCAACAGCCCGAAGTGCTCCAGGTGCACCTTCCTGATACCTTTGTAAATTCAGGTTAATATTCCTGTTGCAGAGGCTCCTTGTCCTTTTTCCACTCCCTCAGTCCCACCTTTTAGCACTGATCTGGAGGTTTGGAATGTGGGGCTGTGCTGTCAGCAGATGGAGACAGCACAGCAAGGCTTTAACAGCTCTTCCTAAATACGTGGAGTTGATGATTCCCAGAGCTCCTGTGGCTTATCTGGCTGAGCAAAGCCTGCAGTTGGGATGGTTTTTCTTGGCTCTGCTTCCTTGGACAGGCTGCAGGATGAAATCTGCAGCTGCAGGGTTGGAGCTGGGCTGAGTTTCTTCTGAGGGAGCTGAGCAAGGCTGTGAATTAAAGCAGGGAGAGAGGGAGAGGTGACAGAATCCTGGAAAGGTTTGGGTGGGAAAGGACTTTAAAATTCATCCAATTCCAACCCCTTCCACTGTCCCAGGCTGCTCCAGCCTGGCCTTGGGCACTGCCAGGGATCCAGGGGCAGCCACAGCTGCTCTGGCAATTCCAGCCCAGCCCCTGCCCACCCTGCCAGGGAACAATTCCTTCCCAAACCCCACCTAAATCCCTCCTCTCTTCCCCCTTGTCCTGTGAAAAGTCCCTCTCCATCTTTCTTACAGACCTTTTATGTCAAATTTGGCAGGGACCAGCTGAGCCTCAGAGTAGGCAGACAACAAAAAGAGCCAAGAGCAGCAGGTGAAATATTGATGGTGAAAATACTGAGGCTCTGAGTAGGCGTGAATTCCTTTTTCCCAGTTTTTCTGATTCCCAGATGGATCATTGTGTTGCATTTGGGAGGTGTGGAAGTTCTCACACGTGTAAAGCAAGCACAAGAAATGCTTTTAGGGAGATAAATGCTTTTTTTGTGCCCCCAAGACACGGAAATAATAACCCAGCCATTTCCTCTCTGCTTCACTGTGAGGGAATCCATACCAACAGGCTCAAAAAGCAGATCCCAGCGATGCAAAAGCACGTGAAAACTCAAGGCTTCGCTGAAATTTTGCAGCTGAAGAAAGCCAAAAAGCTAAAATTGCTGAACTAATGAGGAAGCAGACCCCAAACCTGAGGATGTTCCAGAGGAATCCACGTTTAGGAAGCACTTTAGGGGATTTATATGATTTTTTTCCCCCATATTGCTGATCAGTGAGATGTCGCTGGCTGCTCCCATGGACCCACTATCCCTCATTCCGTGTTCTGCAGCTCCTGTTGTCCGTGACCTCCTTGTTTTTAAACACTCAGGGTGTCAGTGGGCCTTTGCCCCAGCCCCTGGTGACAGGTGGCACCTGAGCAGAGCTGCCACCGGGCTTTGTGTGCCCACAAAAGGCACCTTAAAACAATAAATCAGGCCACAAAAGCAGGTGTGTTGTGCACCCAGACTGCTCAGGGCGTTTTATGGCCCAGGGAGGCAATAAAGGAGCTGTAGATGTGTTATTTTCCTGCACAGGGAACATTCTGATACCCCCTGGGTGTTTGTGGGAGCCCCAAGGTGCTGAGGGATGAGCAAACGAAGCTGTGCTGAGGGATTGGCACACAGCAGGTTAATTCTGCCTCCCCTCAGTGCTGCATTTCCACCTCATAAACCCGATGCTGATCCCTCAGATGTGTTTTCTCCACCTGAATTTGTAAAATGACAAAAATAAAGGTGGATTTTCTCACACAGCTTTGCTCACCCTGCTCGCAGGAGAACCAACTCCAATGTTTGCCTTTAAAAAAAAATATCGAGTGTTCTTGATGTTTCTGGGCTGCTTCTTGATGGTTGTGGGTTTCTGCCAAAAATTTGGGCAGAATTATTGCTGCTTCTGCCAACGGTTCACTTGTGTGAAAGGAGGGCAGGATAATAGGTGTGAAAATCGTAGGCATTTGGGACATCCAAGTCTTTTCTGAGGGAGTGGAGGGAGAAAACACTGCTCACAGTGATTTGTGAAGTCATTCCCACCTTGGAAATGATCCCTGGAAGGGAGAGGGGATGGACATGCTGGATAATTTCAGAGGAGAAATTCAGCTGGTGTGTCCTTAAATGTTTTAATTAGAGCTAAAAATGGGTGAATTCAGAGATTTCCTGTAGGGAGAGGCAAAAGAAGCTGGGGAAGAAACTTTTAGTAAGGCCCTGAAAAAAGAAAAAAACACCAAATCCTCAGAAAAAATACTTCAGGGGAATCGTATTCTTTTTTTAATTGAGGAATAAGTTGTCAATAACCTTGAGAACTGAGCAGGAGGGCTGCAGGTGAAGGAAGTGTTTGGTCTGGGGTTTGTCATCCTGAGGCCGTGTCCTCTCTGCTGCCTCTGAAGGCATCTTGGGTGTCTCAGACTTGGCTCTGCGTCCCCATTGCCACCCCAGTGCCATCCCATTTCCCACTTCAGCCAAACTGGGAGGGCGCACTGGTGTCACTGGTGTCCCTCCCAGCCCCTGGGAGTGCTCCTGGTGACCCCCAGCTGCAGCTGTGTGTGAGCAGGAGCTGGGATAAATCCTTGGGGCATGAGGGGGAGCAGCAGAGGGAAAACCCGGGCTGGGGGTGGCTGAGCTGCAGAAAAGTGGGGTTTTTCTGGTGGATTAACACGGGCAATCGATTCCAGAGGAGTTAAATCCTTTAGAGTGGAGGATCTGTAGGGGTGAAAGGAAATGTGGTGTGAAGGGATTGCTGGAAAAGGAAGGAGCTGCTGCTTTTTGTGCCTGAGTTCAGCAGAGTTGGGGTGTTTGTGCTTGAGTCAAGGCATGTTGGTCTGTGTGTGCCTGATTTAAGGGGTGTTTGTGTATTTGTGCCCAGTTTAGGACACTGGGTTTTATGCCTGATTTAAGGACACTGTGCTCTGTGCCTGATTTAAGGGTATTTGTGCCTGGTTTAAGGAATGTTTGTGCCTGATTTCGGGACACTGTGTTTTGTGCTTGTTTAAAGGACACCGTGCTCCCTGCTTCATTGTAGGGAATGTTGGTTCCCGGTTTAAGGGCTGTTTGTGCCCCATTTAAGGGCTGTTTGTGCCCGGTTTAAGGACTGTTTGTGCCTCATTTAAGGGCAGTTTTTTCCCCGGTTTAAGGGCTGTTTGTGCCCCATTCAAGGGCTGTTTTTGCCCGGTTTAAGGGCTGTTTTTGCCCGGTTTAAGGGCTGTTTGTGCCCCATTTAAGGGCTGTTTTTGCCCGGTTTAAGGGCTGTTTTTGCCCCATTCTCGGGCTGTTTGTGCCCCATTTAAGGACTGTTTGTGCTCTGCCCACAGCTGTTCCAGAGGCCCAACGCACTGGCGGTGCAGCAGCTGACAGCAGCCCAGCAGCAGCAGTACGCCCTGGCTGCTGCCCACCAGCCACACATAGGTGAGTCTGCCTCTCCTCCAGCCCCTTCCACTGCCCTGCTCCTCATCCACGGGGAAAACACCGGGGGAAGAGGGTTTGGGAGGGTTTAAAATGGATCACAGATGATAATCAACGCATGGGGAGTGTGCTGTTAAACATCCACTTGTGAGTGTCTCTTGCACACTTGAGAAACCTTTTAGAAGAGTGTCAGGACTGACAGTGTCACCCTCCTGAGAGTGCTGGTCAGTCAGGAGAGGCTTTGGAAGTCTCTGAGTGAAGCATAAATCAGGGTAACAGCACAGTGAAGTGAGGGGAAATGCACAATTTAATATCAGCTGAATGTGCTGCCTGGGGTCTTACAAGTGAAAAATGTAATTTGTGCCAACACATGATTGATATTAATAAAAATTATTCATAACATATATTTATTAAACAGGAATAAAGAGCTTAATCATGTGTAGAAAACCAGGAAAACTATAGAAGGGCTACTCCTGGACGATTAAACTTAAATGTTTTTAGCACAATAAGCAATTTGTGGTGATTCTTCTTGCCCAAACCCCCAGTATAAATAACCCCCAGTATAACACCCCCAGAGTGCTGGGCTCTCCCAGCTCTGTGCTGTGGCCTTGTGTGCTCAGTGGAGTTCAGGGATTGAAATTACTCAGCTTTTAACTTCCTCCCCTTCGCCTTCACCTCCCCTGCACACGCCTCTCCCACCCACCTGGGCTTTCTCTAATGATTAAACTGTCCCCTTGCAGAGGGAGGGAATGCTGTTCCAGGCTGAGCTTTATGGTGGAGTACTGGGATCCTGTGCTGGGCATGGAGCTCAGAATGGGCTGGTCTGGGTCCTGATTTACTCGCTGTAGGAAATACAGAGCAGTAACAAGCTCCAGTCTCCTGAACAGGGTCTGTCTGCCCTGCAGAAGCACCTGAGCTGTGGGATGTAAAGGATTTTATCTCTTAAGGAGCATTGAATCCTTGGAATTGGGTTTTTTTTAATGCCAGATCTCTCCTCTGCCCATCAGCACTCACTGCTTCTTCCCTCCCTGTAGAAAACCACCTGTAAAAAAAACTTTAAAAACCCAAACCCAGCCCAAGTGTGGTGTTGCCCAGGCAGCAGCAGGGGGGCTGTGGTGGGGCTGCAGTCGTGTTGAGGATGTTTTTACTGACAGGAATGTTTCCAGCAGGTTTGGCTCCTGCTGCCTTTGTTCCCAACCCTTACATCATCAGCGCGGCGCCTCCGGGGACGGATCCGTACGCGGCCGGGCTGGCGGCAGCTGCCACCTTGGGTGAGGAACTCCAGCTCCCTCTGCATCCCCCACCTCTCCCTGCTCCAGAGCTGCTCTGGGGCTCTCCTGGGGAGGGGAAACACCACTTCATCAGCGTTTCTGGTGGGGGGAGAATTGCTACAATGCTGTGTGGCTTGACAGAGTTTGTCATTGAAACTGGAGATGAAACAGATAATTCCTGTTTAACGTGTGCTGTGGGGTCAGGCTCCCAGAGCAAATGGGAAGGCAGCCACTCACAGACACAAATGTTGCTCTGTTTTTAGGGTGTTTTGGTGACTGACAGTAGCAAGGACAACCTCTGAATACAAACTTAGGAAAGGCTGGAAAGATGCAGGTTGTGTTTTGTGCCAGGGAAGTTCTCTCTCCTTTCTCTTCAGCTTGTGGTGCATTCTGAAAACAAGCTCTTCCCTGAAATTCTGTGGGGAATTTCCACTTCCTGGGAGGTAAACACATCCGTATCTGCTGAGGCTCCTGCTGGGAACATGCCCTTTTCCAGATGGTAGCCAAGATGGAGCCTCTGCTCTTCCTGCAGGTTCTTCCTCCAGACATTCATGTATGAGTTCCCAAATTCCTCCCAGCTGTCACAGCCAGAGTTGGTGATTCTGGAGGCCACAGCTCCATGCCACAGCTTATCAGGCACTGTGGGCACGTGGTGAACGTTGGACTGCTGCTCTGGGTGCCATAAAGCTCTTGCCCAAGCGCTGGGGACAAAGCAGGAACGTGCTTTTAGGAGAATGTGCTTTAAAGGGGAGAGGATTTTCAAAGGAAGAATGTGCTTCTGAAGTGTATTTTTAAAGGAAGAGCACGCTTTTAGGAGAGGATTTTTAAAGGAAGAATATGCTTTTAGTGGAGTATTTTTCTTACTATGTCTGGCTTTCCATGAGCAAGGCAGAGGGAATGTTCTGTGCTGCAAATAAACGTGGCTCTGATGTTTGGAGTGGGGTTGTTTGTGGAGGCTCTCACTGCTGCCATGCTCTGCTTACAACTTGAACACTCACTTCAGTCCTCTTTTTTTGGATGGCTTGTCCCAAATCAAACCCACAGACCTGGGTTGTGTGTGAATGTGACATTCTGTGGTTTGGGACATGACTTTGGTCCAGCTCTTAAATAACCCCTGCTGAGCTTCTAAGCTTTGAGGTCACGGTGGGGTCAGCTCTGAAATGGGAATCCAGCCAGTGCTGCCCACTTGGAGGGAGCTTTTAGTGGGTCATGCAGTTGTATGTAAAGAATTTGGGTTATAATTTGGGATTTGGCCTGGGCTGCTGGGAATTCTGTGCTGGGATTGTGCAATGCCATGGGGAGATGGGGTGGAGGCAACGCCGTGGTGTTGGCAAACAAGTGACACCGTGACTCCGTGGGACAGAGCCAAGGACAGGAGCACGAGGACATTGCTGCTGCTGCAGGACTTGATAAACCCCTCTGTGAAGGTGGATGGAGCAGGGGATGAATGAGCTGAGCTGCTGCTGGCCAATACCAGAGGGAAGGTCAGGGAGGAGGTCCCAGGGCATTGGCAGCCCCAGTTCCAGGCAGAGGAGGAGATTTGTGAATGATTCCTGTTCAAAGAGCTTCCTGCTTGGCCTTTCTGCATCATCTCAGGGCCTCCAGAGCCCATTTCTGGGTAACACCAGAGTGCAGAGCAGCAGCAGGTCAGCAGCTCGATTTCATAGAAACACCACATGGAACTGGGCCCCGTTTCCAGGAAATACAAAGTGTTGGCCACATTTTTTTTTCTTTTTCTCTGCTCTACTGAAGCTGCAGCTGCCTGAGCTTTTGCAGCCTGTGACCAGGAGAAAACCCCATCTGGGCTGTGCTTAACTCTGGGTCTGGACATCTGAACTGGAAATAACTCCCCAGGGATACCTAAAGCATCCCAAAACTTGGCCTTAGGGCCTCTACTTGAAAAATTCCAAATTTATGACTATTAAAAGAACCAAAACAATGTGTAACGGGCTGGATGTATTTATAGTGTTACACTACTGGGAAGTAGGAGTTATTTTAACCCTCTCATCAGGCTTTGGACCCTAGAAATGACAAGATAAACTTTATTTCAGAAAAGCATCTTTTCTGTCTAGACCTGAGCAGTTTTGAGAACCCCCTTTTTTTTTTTTTTTTTTTTTTTTTTTTTTTTTTTTTTTTTTTTTTTTTTGCCTGTCATGACTGAGAGCACCACTATAGGGACATGGGACAATTTAAATGTTTCTATAAAGCCAAAAAGCCTCCTTGATGTGCCTGGGAGTGTTAAATTGGGAGGACTTGCAGAGGCTTCTGAGATGGAAGAAATGAGTTTGGAGTTATTGGGAGTTTATTGCTCACCGTTACTCTCAGAGCAGAGAGGAAACTTTCGGGTGTGTTTTATGGCAGAGATAATCTGTCAGTTAAAGTTCTGCCATTATGGCAGGTTTGTCATGATTGTGAGACTGGCAGCTTTAGGATAATGCTCTTCTCTCCCAACAATAGCAGCATTTTAAAGAACAAATTTGAATGCAGAGGCAAGAACTTCCTAGAATAAAAAAGCTCATTTAGATTTTAAACTGTGGGGAAGATACTGCTGCCTTTGAATTGCCTTCCATCATTTGAGAAAGATGTCACTCAAGAAACTGAAAACTTGCCTATTTTAGGGCCAGTTGGGAAATGAGTCCCTCTGGAATGGAGTGTTCCAGGTAGAGAAGTGTTCCTGTTCTTTGTGGAGAGGTGGATAAATGCTGGGATAACCTGGACACAGGAAAAGCAGAGGCTCCCACAGCAGATTCTGGGATTTTCAGCCTTGGGTGGTGGGAAATGATTTGCTCTGAGGTGAAGTGTTCAAAGGAAGAGCAGTCCTGTTCTTTGTGGAGAAGTGGTTGAATGCTGGGATAACCTGGCTCCAGGAGAAGCAGAGCCTCCCACACCAAGTTCTGGGACTTCTTCAGCCTTGAGAGTCTGGAAATGATCAGGCCCTTGGTGCTGAGCTGGGGCAGGTGTGGATGTGTGCACACACCTGCCAGGACTGGGATTGGGAGCTCCTGCAGCTGGGTTTATCCCAGGCACCTCAGCAGGGCAGTCTGTGCCCTTCTGCATCAGGAGCAGCACTTTGAGCTGTTTCTCACTGCTGCCATCCCTAAAAACCAGCACTCTGTGGGTGCTGGGCTGGGAATTCCAAAGGGATCACCCCACAGATCCCTGGGAATTGCTGAGGTGCTGATTGCACCCCACAGATCCCTGGGAATTGCTGAGGTGCTGGCTGCAGCCTCTTTGAGCTCCCTGGGGCAGCTGGAGCCGTGTCACTGCTCCCGCAGGAGAGGTTGGTGTGGGCAGGCTGAGATGAAAGCACAGAGCCCATCCTGAACACACTCCCAGCTGGGTTGCTGATGTTCCCTGGAAGGAGCAGCTGTGGGTGTCCAGTGGCTGATGTGTCAGACTCAGCACGGGGAATATTTGCTTTCAGAGGTGCTGGGATGGTGTTTCTTTTCCCAGGAATGCCCGGCTCTGGGGAGTGCAGAAGCGTGTCCTGCAGGAAGGGAGCAGCTCTGGGTGCTGCTGGAGTCTGGCAGTGATGCCACACTTGCCCTCACTGAGAACTCTGTTCAGTAATGAGCCTCTCTCTCCTGTGCTTGGAGCAGCTGAGCCAGACTCGCAGCCCTTTTAAGCCCAGCTGCCTGCAAACTTCAAAGCTTTTGTCTCCTGTGCTTTTACACACCCAAGGCTTTGGCAGCAACCTCTGACTAGGAGGAAAACCCATCTAGGCTGTGCTTGGTTGGTAATTAAGAGCTGAGACTGAAATATCCCAGAGAGATGCCCAAATTTTGCCCAGGTAAAGGGGATTGCAGCAACTTCCAGCAGCTTGAGGGCAAATGCAGGTTAATGACTTGCATTAAAAGGGAGCAGTTGCAGCTCTTTCCCTGTTGGGTGCAGGAGAACCCCGGGAGCTGGGGTCTGATATGCATTCAGTGATTATAAACAGGTTAAAATCACTCACTCCTTACCTGTCTGTGCCTGCTGAGGCACCACAGGCACCACCTTCGTGGCACTGATGCATTTGCTGCAGGTTTTTTTCCATTTTAGCTAGCACTGCTCATAAATTTCCAGGCTGGAAAGTAAGAAATGAGTGGTTGCTGCTCCAGATCTGAGTAGGAGAGGCAGATCAGCCTCTCTGATTCTGTAAATCCAGCAAGGATGGGCTTTGGGGTGAGATGCAAATCCAAATGCCTGGAATTAGCCAGCACCTCCCTGCTGTGCACAGAGCTGGGCACCTAAATCCTAAATCTGGGCAAAGCACAGTAGTTAAAAATAGAATCATATAAGGAGAGTAACTCTTACACATTGGAAATATGTATTTAATATTTGGCACCAAACATGAAATGAATATCCTGAAGTGTGGATGTGGGAGCAGGAGCTCCCCCCAGGTCCTTGGCATTCTGCAGGAGTTCACTTGAGCCTGTTACTGTAAAAAAACCAAGAAGAAGGGAACAAAAACAAAGGAAAAGGGACTTTGAGTATTTTCCTCCTTTGTCAGAGCCAGGCTAACACTGAACTCTCAGCACTGTGTTTGCACCTCCCTTTTTATGTCATCCCTCATTTTCCATGGAATCACAGACTTGGGCAGAACCCAAGTGCTGAGTGTTTCTCTTTAAAAAATATAGCCGTGTTTTTACTCCAGACATGACCAAGATTCTCTAAAGATTTGTTTATTCCGGTGTCACACCTGACTCTGGCTCTGCCTGAGTTATTCCTGCTGTGGAATAGGAGTCCTTCCCACCAAATAACACAGATGGGAACCCAATAATATTTTTTAGTATGACTGTTTGGTATCTCTATGAAAGGTCAGCAGAAAAGCACAAGTGTTCCCTTTGGTTCCCAGCTACGTCCCCCATTCCAAGGGCTCCTTCCTCCAGCACTGAGAGCTTCCTCAGTGTTATTCCAACTGGGAATAGAGAGGCTGCCATTCTGCTATCTCCAAGTTTCTGTGGTGTCCTGAGACTGATAAACACAAGGAATCTTCAAAAGTGAGGCGTTTTCTGCTGCTCTCCGAGATCATTATTATTATTTTTAAGCCTCTTAAGTTTGAGGAAGGAATGTGAAGTTTGTGGAGGGAATGTGGGAAGGGACAGGGTAGTGCAGCCTGTTTTAGGGGAGATTTGCAAATGCAAAGCAGGGCTGGAAAAAGAACATTTTAACACTTGAGAGTTGCTGCACTCCAGCTGTGAAGAGGGTTTGGTAATTTATTGAGGAGCTGGAGGTGGATGGCAGTGAGCTGTGAATGTCAGCTGGGATGAGAAGTTGATCTCTGTGCTTGAAACAAGGTTCCTCTGTTTGGGTTGGAGATTTTTATTCCTTCCCTGTAAAACCAGGGCACACCAATAAAAACATGGAATCACTGCTGGCAGAGTTTGACCTCACGCAGTGATGAAATTGCTGGTCTGAGTTGAAACTGTATAAACTGTGTGACAGAAATGCCAAATCCCTCTGTGTCTGCAGCGGGTTTCACAGAGGTCACACCAAGGCAGCCACGATGAGCGGGTGTTTTTGGGGTGCTGTGTGCCCCTCGCCCCTGCAGGAGCTCACCCTGCCCGTGCTGTGTTCCAGGCCCAGCCGTGGTCCCTCACCAGTACTATGGAGTCACTCCCTGGGGAGTTTATCCTGCCAGCCTCTTCCAGCAGCAAGCGGCCGCCGCCGCCGCCGCCACCAACTCTGCCAACCAGCAAACCACACAGCAAACCCAGCAGGGCCAGCAGCAGGTAAGGCCTGGGCTGCCTGGGGCAGGGCACACCTGGGCTGTGGGCAGGGGATGTCCTGAGCTGGAAATGACCCCCCAAGGATCGTGGATTCCACCCCCTGGCCCTGCACAGACCCCCCAACAGTCCCACCCTGTGCATCCCTGGGAGCGCTGAGCAAACTCTGGCAGCCTCAGGGCTGTGCCTGTTCCCATACCCATTCCTGTGCCCACTCCCATGCCCGTTCCATGCCCATGCCTGTTCCCATTCCCATTCCTGTTCCCATGTCCATGTCCATTCCTGTGCCTGTTCCCATTCCCATGCCTGTTTCCATGCCCATTCCCTCTGGAGGAAAAACATCAGGGAGAGTTTCT
Source organism: Sylvia borin (assembly GCA_014839755.1). Classification (NCBI taxonomy): domain Eukaryota; kingdom Metazoa; phylum Chordata; class Aves; order Passeriformes; family Sylviidae; genus Sylvia; species Sylvia borin. The sequence goes on along the minus strand of CM025981.1, from coordinate 616,396 downwards.
TCCCAGAAGGAGTGATTGGATGATGTAATGGGTTGCCCACTGCAGTGGTGTCACCATGCTTGGAGGTGTTTAAGGAAGGCCTGGATGTGTCACTAGGTCACTCGGTGCCATGGTCTGGGGACAAGGTGGTGTCAGCTCATAGGTTGGACTTGGTGATCTCAAAGGTTGTTTCTAACCCAGATAATTCTGTGTAGAACCCAAGCTAAACCTCCCCTGACACAGCTCCAGCCATTCAAAACCCTCATTTTTTCCATGTTTGATCCTGATCTCAGCTCTGAGTAGTTTTAAATGAGGAGAAAACCCTTTGGCCTCTCCTAAAAACAAAGGGACAAGAGCCATCTGCACATGTGTAATTTGATTTATCCATCATGCACGTGGGGAGTGCACACATACATGGGTGGTGGTGAATTGCTGAGTGTCAGTGCTTTGGGAAACACCAGTGGATCAGGTTGGGAATGGCCTGAGCTGTGCAGCAGCAGCCCTGTGGTGCTGTTGTGTGTGAGGGGCAATCATCAGGAGCCAGAGCTGGGCTTCAGTCTCCTCAGCAGCTCTCCTGTCTGGTCCTTGGGTGATGGAGGTGACAGAATAAAGAGCAACTGGCAGCTGAATTTTTCAGCTCAGAAGCTGAAAACCCTTTGAAAACCAAACCCCAGAGACAGGAGGTGTTCTGAGGCCTTTACAGATGCAGCAGGTGTGAGCTGAGAGAGCTTCTGCAAAGGCTCAGGCTATTAAAGTGAAATATGTCAGTGCCAGTGGCCTTTATGGGATGTTTCATTACTTTCATGGCCGTGGAGCAGGCGTGAGTGGGGTCGGGAGCAGGGTTTGGAATGCAGACCTTGCTCCGTGAGGGGATGCTGCAGGGATTGTTTGCATTCAAAGTGCTGAGGCAGAGGCTTTGGGAACCTGCAGCACTGAGTGTGGCTCTTGATTTGTGACCCTTGTGACATCTTAACAGTGTGTTAATAAAACCCACCAGCATTTCAGTGCTGCAGCATGCACCCCCTGGGATTCCTGGCTCGCAGAGATCCCCTGGGCTGGAGGGTTCCTGTCCAGGCTCGGGGCACATCCCAGTCAGTGACCCTCGGGATCCTCCCCAGCCTCTCTGTGCACAGAGTCAGTGTTCCCTGTTAATAACTCCAGCAGGTGACACCCACGATGTCACCTTTGCAGCAGGATGTGCTGAGGACAGGGGATGGCTCATTTAGTAAGCTGAGCCTGCAGATTCCTGCAGCAGCTCTGAGTGAGGCTCTGACGGACCAAGCCTGTCCCAGGTAATGGCAGGAGAGGCCACTCTGCCATCGTCCCCTTCTGAGGGACTCCCACCACAGCAGCTCATCCATACAGACCCCACCGTGGGCTCTGTGGTCATGATTACCTGTGATAATGAAGACCTGTGTCTCGTGTCACCAGCTCTCTACAGGGATGGGTGGCTTGGTCACTTCGTGTCACCTGCCCCCAGCTCCTGAATTGCGCTTTGTAAGGTTTCTGCTCAGAGGGCTTTTGGTGGGGCTGTGGTGACAGGGACCAGACGTTAGCTGGAGTGGGCAGGTGGTTCATACACACTTCTGACAGAGGATGAGTGCTGGAGGTGGGATCAGGGAATTAGAAGGGTTGGAGAAGCTCCCTAAAGATCATTGAGTCCAGGCATTAACCCAGCACTGACCCCTGTTCCAGGCACCATGTCCATGTGTTCTGAGCACTTCAGGGATGGGGACTCCACCACTGCCTTGGGCAGCCTGTTCCAAAGCCTGACCACCCTTTTCAGTGAAGGAATTTTCCCTGGTGTCCACCCTGAGCCTCCCCTGGCCCAGCCCGAGGCCGTTCCCTCTCCTCCTGTCCCTGTTCCCTGGGAGCACAGCCCGACCCCCCCGGCTGTCCCCTCCTGTCAGGGACTTGTGCAGAGCCACCAGGTCCCCCCTGAGCCTCCTTTTCTCCAGCCCGAGCCCCTTTCCAGCTCCCTCAGCCTCTCCTGGGGCTCCAGACCCTTCCCAGCTCCATTCCCTGCCCTGAACTCACTCCAGCCCCTCAATGTCCTTTTTGAATGTGAAGAAAAGTGAATTAAGAACAAAGGAGAAAAGGTTTTCCCCAGTCCTGCTCCTGCCTGGTGACAGTGGCTCCCTCCTGGATCCCAGAATAACCCGTGGCTGTTCCTGTCCTCTCCAGGTGCTCCGTGGAGGAGCCAGCCAGCGTCCCCTGACTCCCAACCAGAACCAGCAGGGCCAGCAGACGGATCCTCTGGTGGCCGCCGCCGCCGTCAACTCGGCGCTCGCCTTTGGCCAGGGGCTGGCAGCAGGAATGCCAGGTAAAGCTTTCCCAGGGTCAGGGAGAGCTGGAAAATGGGATCTGCCAGCCTGCCTTGGCCTGCCAGCAGCCCTGCCTGCTGTGTTGGTTTGGGGCTTAATCCAGGGGTTAGCCCCAGGGTTGGGTGTGTCCCCAGCTGGGCAGCACTGAGGGGTCACAGGTGACAGTAATGTCACCTCCCTGTGACTGCTCTGTATGACTGCACTGTACTCCAAGCATTGGTGGCTCCTGTGGAAAATCACCTCCAGATTTTTCTGTGCATCGTTGGGTCTTAAGGGATCTGTATTTTAAACCTCAGAGGTTTCTTAGTCCCGTTCATTCATCTCAGCTCTCCATCCCTGCCAGGTGCTTGACTTAACAGGGGCTTCCTTCCATGATTGCTCTTCCAAGAGGCTTAAAAACAGGGAAAGAAAAGGGATAAAAGGGAGCAGGGTTTAGTTCTTATTTCTGGCTCTTCATTGGAGGAGCTGCTGTAGGAATTCTGATTCTGATCCCTGAGGCTTTGGGGTAAAATGTTGCTGAAATTGAGTTATTCAGAATATTATTGTGATGGCAGAGGACAAACCTGAGCTCATTAGAGTAACGTGCAGATATGTCCTGCTGGTCAAATATAAGGAAAAAAGGATTATTTGGATTTCAGGCTGGCAGTGTCACGTGGTTGTTAATGGGGTTTTTTTATTGCTTAAGAAGAATGTTGCAGTGTTAAGTTACAAACTGAACTGTGCAGATTTCCAGCAGTCTGTAGATTTCCTGTAATCTCTGTTATTTGGGTTGCATTTGCAAACATATAATACACCCATATATACAATTATAGATATATGTTTGTACCTGTATTTGCAAAGCAAATATTCACAGGGAATATTCTCTTAGTGACCCCCCACCTTAGAGTCACTGCGTTTAATTGTAATGTTTTCATTTAATGTAAAATTCCCTAACGAGGTGCCTAAATCACTGTTTTCTATCAGTCTGCTGCTGTGTGTAACACCAGCATTTAGGAGAGTTTATTTACATGCATTAAAGAATATTTTATGGTACCAACCTTCCAAAATACATAAGTGAAAGTTCCCTGTGGGTGCACCCTGGCAGGCCCGGCTCTGAGCAATCCCAGCACACGTTGTACTTATCATGGAGCAGAAATGGTGCTTTGGTATTTTAAACCCTTTTTTAGCTGAATTTACGCTGGTGACAGCATAATATAAAAGATTCAGGGAGCAAAAACTCTTTTCTGCCTGAAATTCTGTGTAAAACCATAGAGATTTTTGGGAAAAGCAGGGCCCTTCTTGCTTCTTTGTTTTTCCATTCAGCTTTTCCTTTAAAAACCCTCTTGCACTGCACTCACCTGGACATGACTGATGTGTTTGTCCCCTGCCCTGTCACCTGTGCTTGCCCCTGCAGGTTACCCAGTGCTGGCTCCTGCTGCTTATTACGACCAAACCGGAGCCCTCGTGGTCAACGCCGGGGCCAGGAACGGCCTGGGGGCTCCCGTGCGCCTGGTGGCCCCTGCCCCTGTCATCATCAGCTCCTCTGCAGCCCAGGCAGGTGAGTCCTGTCCCCTCCTGCTCACACAGGGCAGTCCTGTCCCCTCGTGGTCACACAGGTCAGTCCTGTCCCCTCCTGCTCAGGTCAGTCCTGTCCCCTCGTGGTCACACAGGTCAGTCCTGTCCCCTTGTGCTCACACAGGTCAGTCCTGTCCCCTCCTGCTCAGGTCAGTCCTGTCCCCTCCTGCTCAGGTTAGTCCTGTCCCCTCGTGGTCACACAGGGCAGTCCTGTCCCCTCCTGCTCACACAGGTCAGTCTTGTCCCCTCCTGCTCACACAGGGCAGTCCTGTCCCCTCCTGCTCACACAGGTCAGTCCTGTCCCCTCCTGCTCAGGTCAGTCCTGTCCCCTCCAGGTCAGGTCAGTCCTGTCCCCTCCTGCTCAGGTCAGTCCTGTCCCCTCCTGCTCAGGTCAGTCCTGTCCTCCCTCCAAGTGCCTACTGTGTCCCCAGTGTCCCCACCCCTCGGTGCTCCGCTGGCAGTGATGACAAACTTGCCCTCACTGAGATCCATCTGGGGATGGTTGTTGAGAAACATCTTGTGTGCTCAACTTGGCTGAGCCTCCGGAGCAGCCACGGAGAGGGGAAGGAGCAGGAACTTGAATTATTTTGTAGAGTTTCACAGCAGGTATATAAATTTGTCCCCTGGCAGCAGCTTCCCCACCCACTAGAGCCTTCAGAATTCCCAGCAGCTCCAGGGAGAGCTCTGAGCCCCTGGCAGGGCCTAAAGGGGCTCCAGGAGAGCTGCAGAGGGACTGGGGACAAGGGCTGCAGGGACAGGAGCCAGGGAATGGCTTCCCACTGCCAGAGGGCAGGGCTGGATGGGAGATTGGGAACTGGGAATTGTTCCCTGGCAGGGTGGGCAGGGGCTGGGCTGGAATTGCCAGAGCAGCTGTGGCTGCCCCTGGATCCCTGGCAGTGCCCAAGGCCAGGCTGGACACTGGGACACTGGGAAGTGTCCCTGGGGTAGAACAGGATGAGTTTTGAGGTCCTTTCCATCCCAAGCCATTCCATGATTTGTGCTTTATGATGTCACCGTGCCTAAAATGGCCTTTGCCATGAGTTGCTTTGGCATTTATTTGGGATCTTTGGGAGTTAAGGTTTTAAAAAGGATTTTTCAGCCAGAATCCATTGGTGTGAGCAATCCCTGCCAGCACTGGGCTCAGATTATGAAATGGGCCTTTTAATTGTTTTCTCATAGCTCTTGTTTATTTTGCTTTTTCTTTAACTTTGGAACTGGCTGAAAACCAAAAGTCCTCGGGTTTGATGTTCTTGGCACCACAGGTTCTTGTTTCTTCTGCTGAAGGATCATTTCAGTTATTTCAAAACTCGGGTTCCTTAATTGGCCCTTGCAAGTGTGGGGCTGCACTGACTGGACTCTTGGATGTTTGGAGAAAGAACCAATCCTGATTTTGATCTGTGCAGCTCCAACAGCACAGAGAGCAACAAGAACAGCTGGGCATGGCTGAAGTCTGGGGGCTGTGGGCAGCTCAGATAGAAAAACCAGAGATCTTTGCAGAGTTTGGTCGCGAAGAAAAAACCTGTAGCAATTCAAAGCGACCTGCGTTGCTTTAACTTCCAGAAGTGTGATGAGAACAGATTTTCTCCGTGGTTTTCAGTGGCTTTTGCATTGTTCCCCCGTTTCTGTGTCCCGCAGCGGTGGCGGCGGCCGCGGCGTCGGCCAACGGAGCGGCAGGAGGGCTGGCAGGGACCACCAACGGCCCCTTCCGGCCCCTGGGCACGCAGCAGCCGCAGCCCCAGCCCCAGCAGCAGCCCACCAACAACCTGGCCTCCAGCTCCTTCTACGGCAACAACTCCCTGAGCAGCAACTCGCAGAGCAGCTCGCTGTTCTCGCAGGGCTCCGCGCAGCCCGCCAACACCTCGCTGGGCTTCGGCAGCAGCAGCTCCCTGGGGGCCACGCTGGGCTCGGCCCTGGGCGGCTTCGGCACGGCAGGTGAGGGCTGCAGCTCTGCCCGGGGAGGGAGGGCAGGGACAAGCCCAAAGGTAACACTCTGTGCTCCGAGCTGAGCCCTCCTCATCCTCGGTATCAGGCTGAGCCAAGGGAAATACAGGTTGGGTATCAGGGAAAAGGATTTTTACAGAAAGGGTGATAAAGTCCTGGATTGATCTGCCCCAGGAGGAGGTGCAGTCACCATCCCTGGGTGTGTTTAAAGCAGGCTGGATGTGGCACTCAGTGCCATGATCTAGTTGAGGTGTTTAGGCTGGGTTGGACTCCATGATCTTGAAGGTCTCTTCCAACCTGGTGATTCTGTGATCCATCCCAGCCTGACTGGGAATTTTCCTTCAGGGACTACTTCAGGCTTTTAAAATCTGCAGTGGTTCTTGCCAAAATTGCTTTTAGTAAGTGATAATTAGCAGTAGCGGAGTAATTAACTTGGTTTGTTACACGCATTATCAGTCAGCCCCTTGGTAAGTATTTTTCCCTGCATGAGGAATACTGGGCTGACAGGAATTGGTTCCAGAGTGTATCAGCCCCTCTCACCTTGGAGTAAAGGCTGAGGAACTACTAGTGCCTTTAAAAAAAGGTGATCCGAGGTGGTTTCTGTGCTTTATTCTGGAAGTTGTTCCCATCACACACCAAAAGAATCACTGTGGTTGGGAGACGCCTCCCATCCATGGTTTGATGTTGTTGGGCAGACAGAGACCAAGGTTCCTCTCAGAATCAAACCCATCCAGAGACTTCTGTGGTTTTTTAGGGGTTTTTTTCCCTTAGATTTTTTTCCCCTTAGTTTGAAGTGGAACTCAGGGCAGTGATTATGTCCTGAGCTTTGCTCCTCTCATCAGTGTGAGGGGCAGGTTCCAACTTGGCCCCATCAGAACAGGCTCAGGGAGGTGCTGTCACCTCACAGAGGAACAGTTAGCAATAAAAGGTTACTCTAAATATTTCTCTTCAACCCAGCCTGAGAACTGGAACCATCTTGGTTCCAGGTAAACACAGCGTTTGCTTCTCTCACCTCAGTTTATTTAACTAATGGAATTCCATGAGTGGTTCACTCAGTGCCAAGATGCACAAAGTTGTTTTCCCTCAGTCAATGAATAAAACTGATCCTGCTGCTTCTGGAGCCTATGTGCACTGATGAAAAATGATCAGTTCATTGCAGTTAACAATTTCACTATTTATTAAACAAGATCTTAATGAAAATTGATTTTTTTCTCCTCAGGTTGACAGTGCATTTAAAGAGTTGGTATTTGCCTATCGAGACAGCTCTTAAAAACCATGGGGGTTAGGAGTGAAATTGAATTCTGATTTCCAGCTCCAGAAAGCTGGGGGCAAACAGGAGCTGATCTCTGATCTGATTTAAGGTGGGCACAGGGATTTCAGGGAAAGGTGCACCAGGCTGGGCAGACACAGAGAAAATCCCCTGGGGCTTTGGTTCAGCTCTGATGGCCAGGAACAAACATGAGGGGGACTTCAAATCTCCTGGGAGTTTGAGGGAAGGAGCTCTGGGGAGCTCAAACCTTCTCCAGAAGGGCCAGAGCCAAGGTCTCGGTGTGTCCCCAAAGGTCTGAGTGTGTCCCCAGGTGCTCATTGTGTCCCAAGCCAATGTGGTCCCTTCGTTTAGGGAGATTTTTATCCTTTGCCTTTTCTACTCTGGGATTTTTAGAGCTCTTTCTCCATGTGCTCTGTCAAGAGTAAAACCTCCAAAGCACTGAAGGCAGACAAGATTCCAGATAATTTTTTTAAGCTGTTTGATCATTACCAAGGTGGTTTTAATGACTGTAACTGGTTTAAATGACTGTACTTCATCACTTTCTCCAGCACTAGCTCAGAGCAGTGGAGCTGTGGCTCTGCAGTGTTTGGGCTGGTTGGCAGCAGTGATTTTCCCATTTTTCCAGTGGCCAACTCCACCACGGGCAGCGGCTCGCGGCGGGACTCGCTGACGGGCAGCAGTGACCTGTACAAGAGGACCTCGAGCAGCCTGACCCCCATCGGACACAGCTTCTACAACGGCCTGGGCTTCTCCTCCTCCCCCGGCCCCGTGGGCATGCCCCTGCCCAGCCAGGGCCCCGGCCACTCGCAGACTCCTCCTCCTTCCTTGTCCTCACACGGATCCTCCTCCAGCCTCAACCTGGGTAAGAGCCCTGCTCTGATCCCCTCCAGCCTCAGCCTGGGCCCTGGGGACACTGCTGACAGCCATGAACATGAGCCAGCAGTGTGCCCTGGTGGCCAGCAAGGCCAGTGGCTCCTGGCCTGGATCAGGAATGGTGTGGCCAGCAGGAGCAGGGAGGTCATTCTGCCCCTGGACTCAGCACTGGTCAGGGCACACCTCGAGTGCTGTGTCCAGCTCTGTCCCCTCAGTTCAGGATGGACACTGAGTGCTGTGTCCAGTTCTGTCCCCTCAGTTTAGGAAGGACATTGAGACACTTGAGCCCATCCAGAGGAGGCCACGAGGCTGGTGAGGGGCTGGGAACACAAACCCTGTGAGGAACAGCTGAGGGAGCTGGGGGTGTTTATCCTGGAGAAAAGGAGACTCAGGGGTGACCCCATCACTCCACAAGCCCCTGAAAGGTGGCTGTGCTCAGGTGGGGCTGGGCTCTTTCTCCAGCAGCACTGACAGAACGAGAGGACACAGCCTCAGGCTGGGCCAAGGGAAATACAGGTTGGGTATCAGGGAAAAGGATTTTTACAGAAAGGGTGATAAAGTCCTGGAATGGTCTGCCCGGGGAGGAGGTGGAGTCACCATCCCTGGGTGTGTTTAAAGCAGACTGGATGTGGCACTGGGGCCAGGGGTTAGTTGAGGTGTTGGGGCTGGGTTGGACTCGATGACCTTGGAGGTCTCTTCCAACCCAGTGATTCTGTGAATTCTGTGAATCCAGCCTGGGTGAGAGCCCTGCTCTGCTCCCCCTGGAGCTTCCCTGGGGCAGGAGCTGTGTGGGGGTCACACAGTCATTTAGGTGGAAACAATCTTGAATTCAAGTCCAGCCCTCCTGGCGTGTGTGTCCTGCGTGGTTCAGCTGGGAACAGGTTTCCATCTTTCCTCCTCGTTTTCTCAGCTCAAAATTAGGGATAATATTCCCAGGTGTTTATAAAACAGGATTTTCTTGCACAGGTCTTGGTAACAGTGGCAGTGGTTTGTGGAATAAAACAGATAAGGAGGGTTGATCTTCAATTTAAATGGTTTTAAAGGGGATGTTTTAAAATACCCATTAAATTGGGAATAATGAGCTTGGAATACAATTCCTCCTCTTAACCAATATTCCCTGGAGCAGTGCTCAGCTTTGAGCTGGGGATTTGGTGAGTTTACCTTGGAAAATTTCCCATCAGTGTGGCCTTATCGAAAGCAACAGGAGGAATAATTTTGGGAAGATCCATGACTTTGTGCAGCTGAATCTTCTCAAAGAGCTTCTGCCTGGCCTGCAATAAAGTAAATCTTAAGAATAAATAAAGCAAATATTAAATAATAAAGCAGTGCTCATCTGAACCTCCTGAAGTGTTCATTCCCTCATAAACAAACCAAGGAGATTATTTGTTGCACCTGCAGCAGGTAATTTAATATTTCCTCCAAAAATTCACTTGGTTTTGGTCATGTCATGAATCTGCTGGGTTTAACAAAACTTCTGCTTCTCAGGGCAGTTTTCCCCCCTCAGCAGACACTGTATTTATCATGTTTATTCCATGCATGTGTGATAAATCCAGTGCTGCCTCTAGGTTAGCTGGTATAGTCATAAATATGATTTTTGGAGATCAGGTTTAGATTTACCATCTTGCCTTGTTCCGAGCTTTAATAGAACAAGAAGGATTTTAACTTTATTTATGCAGCTGTGGAGGCCTTGGCTGACAGTTAAATGGCCACAATAAATTAGTGCTGAGGAGGAAGCAGATTCCAAACCTGACAGTAGGAAAGAGTTGGTTGCCCCTGCACCAAAAAATAAAAAAAACCTTAAAAATTCTTTGGAATCAACGAATCTTAAGGATGCCTCTGGGTCAGAGGAAGGTGGATCTGTTTGGGAACAAACTCTGCGAAGAAATTGGAATTAGCACCAGAAACGAGTTGTGCTCCAGAGAATCAGTGTGGGGCTTCCCATGTTCCCAAAATATTCCTGTCCTTGTAGCCTTGGCCCCTCTGTGGCTGAGTCCATGCTGGATGATGCTGTCAGTCAGATCTCAATGGGATAACTCTGGTTTGGGGGGATTTGACCTTGAAACCCATGAAAAGTCATTTTATTTTTTAAAGTTGCTCTTTCACCAGTAGTGCAAGGCAGTGGAAGGGGAGATCTGGTTTTCTTTGCTTATAAAATCATTTCTAATGGAGAGGAGAAGCTCCAGGGAGGAGAGCTCCGAGCCCCTGGCAGGGCCTAAAGGGGCTCCAGGAGAGCTGCAGAGGGACTGGGGACAAGGGCTGCAGGGACAGGAGCCAGGGAATGGCTTCCCACTGCCAGAGGGCAGGGCTGGATGGGAGATTGGGAACTGGGAATTGTTCCCTGGCAGGGTGGGCAGGGGCTGGGCTGGAATTGCCAGAGCAGCTGTGGCTGCCCCTGGATCCCTGGCAGTGCCCAAGGCCAGGCTGGACACTGGGACACTGGGAGGTGTCCCTGCCGTGACAGGAATGGGATTTCAGGTCTCTTCCCACCCAAACCCTTCCCTGATTCCATGGCAGCAGACATTTTTCCTTGTACAAAGCTCAAAGCTTTCTCCTTTTCCCCTGAGGAGCGGTTCATGATAAAGGGCACAAGGGCTGCTCCTGAACAATCTGAAAATGAGGGCCCAGGTGGGAACACCCCTGGTGCTGTTTGCACAGAGGGAGATTCCTGGGTTTTGGAGCCATTTCCTGCCCTGGGCTCCTGAGGGGACACAGCCTGAGGGAGTCACTTCCAGCAGCTCTGATTGCAGGGTTCCACAGTGCCATAAGCTGCCTTTCAACCCGAGCTGCAATCAGCAAACCTGTGCTTAGGGCAGGGTGAGCTGTGCCTGTGTCACGTCCGGGCTGGGAGGTAATCACTCCTTGGCTCCTGGGCTGTGCAGTGATCCGCCTCTGCCTCCCTGGGAGCTCTGAGGGCTGAAAAATGAGGGGCATTTATCAGGCTGGGGTTTTGCTGGTGGTGCAAAGTGACCTTGTGAAATGTCTGGGCAGTGCTGAGTGCCTGAAATAACTACACACAGCTCGTGTGGAAAGAGCTCCTGCAGGACAAAGGCTGAGCTAAAAATGTGCTGATACTCCAAGGTGTAAGGGATGAACAGCTGTGCCTGGCTGGGGTGGAGCCAGGCTGTGAGTAAATCCCATCTTTGGGTGCCAAAAGCAGCAGGGGCACTCTGCTCCCCAGGGTTGATCAAAATCAGAGATTTGCAAATTAGCAAATGAATATTTTTTTTAAGTTACAAGATTTTATTTTGCCCAGGTTGTGCTTTATGTAGGGACAGGAGCCAGGGAATGGCTTCCCACTGCCAGAGGGCAGGGCTGGATGGGAGATTGGGAACTGGGAATTGTTCCCTGGGAGTGTCCAAGGCTGGGCTGGAGGGGGCTTGGAGCAGCCTGGGACAGTGGGAGGTGTCCCTGCCGTGGCAGGGGTGGCACTGGGTGGGATTTAAGGTCCTTTCCACCCAAAACCATTCCCTGATTTCTCTGTAGTCCCAAAGCAGGTTTTGTGAGTGTAGCTGCTGTGATCCCAGTGGACTGGGGCTGGACGTGTCTGACTCTGGCTTTCCCAGTTTGGAATGGGGATCAATGGATAAATAATTAATTTTATAATGCTCTTGCAAGAGCTGCCTGGGAAAGCTTCCCCATGCTGTAGCCAGCCTGTCAGTTAAAGGGCAGGATTGGTGTGAGGGAAGGGCTACAGGCATGTGGAAAATCGGGGATTTTTGGGGACAAGTCGCTAACAAGGGAGCTGGACTTACAGGGGACAGGCTGGGCTGTGGCTGTGCAGGGACAGCAGCAGGGGTGGCTGCTCTGCCTGCCCCAGAGCCATCTTCCCAGTTTCCTGTGGTTCAGGTATCCCTCCTGCAGGAGCTCCTGCCTTCCAGAGCACTTCCAGGGCCTTGTGGGCGTCTTGCTTTAAACGAGGTTTGCTTCAGGCAGCGCTTTTTGTGTTTCTTCTCCCTTGGTTTTGTCTTTGCCTCATCCTTCCATTGTCTTTCTTTCCTGTGGAATCAGTTATTCTCCCAGGTTAGAGCCTCTCCCAGCAAGCCCCAGGATGAGTTCCCAGTTCAGAACAGGAGCTGCTCCATTGCTGAGACTGTGGGATGAGTCAGAGCAGCAGAATTGTTTGGGATGGAAAGGATCTTAAATCCCATCTCACCCCATCCATGGCAGGGACACCTCCCAGTGTCCCAGTGTCCAGCCTGGCCTTGGGCACTGCCAGGGATCCAGGGGCAGCCACAGCTGCTCTGGCAATTCCAGCCCAGCCCCTGCCCACCCTGCCAGGGAACAATTCCCAGTTCCCAATCTCCCATCCAGCCCTGCCCTCTGGCAGTGGGAAGCCATTCCCTGGCTCCTGTCCCTGCAGCCCTTGTCCCCAGTCCCTCTGCAGCTCTCCTGGAGCCCCTTTAGGCCCTGCCAGGGGCTCGGAGCTCTCCCTGGAGCTTCTCCTCTCCAGGGGAGCACCCCCAGCTCTCCCAGCCTGGCTCCAGAGGAAGAAGGAGCTGCTTCATTGGAGTTAGTGGTGAAATCCTGGTGAAGTCTGGGATCTGATCAAGTCCTGGCACAGGGGAGCTGGAGCCACCTGAAGATTTCAGGCCTTTGGTGGGGTTCAGAATTGTGATTTCAGAAGCCTGTTCCCCACAGGATCTCTGTGTTCCCAGGAGGATGTTGAGCATCCTGGGGAGATCTGCAGGCAGCATTCCCATCAGGAGAGACAGACCTGGGGGGAAAAGTGGAGTCACTCACCGTGAATCTCCAAGTGATTGGGGTTTTTCAGGGAAGCTCTAACAGGTTTTCTGTACTGATTGTGCTCTAAGAGATAACAGCCTGAGTGCCAGCCTGAGTTCCCATCAGGAGCTATTTTCCACTCCAGTCCTGACTCTTAACTTTGGTCCAGGCATTGAAACAAAAACTGGGATTCTGGGAATTTCAGATGTCTGGGAAGCATCAGTGCCCCATTGCTCAGCTTGTCCCTCCTGGGTTTCCTTCCTCTGTGGCACTCCTGGTCCTTGCAGGAGAGAGGGATATCAGGAATATCACCTGGTGGCCTTTGGGAGTTGTTGCTCTCTGTGGGAGTCAGGGTGCAGGAGGTGGTGATGCTCCATTGCAAAGGCAGCACTGGGAGCTGTCAGCTCTCCTTTTCCTTGGAGAAAAAAGGGAAGAAAAAGGGTTTTCCCTGTCCTTGGGAAAGGAGAGCTCCAGAGAAATTTGCCCATCTCAGAGATGTAGAATCACAAAATATCCTGAGCTGGAAGTGAGCCATGGAGGTGATAATTAATAATTAATTAGGCTGTTACCAGAGACCAAATTCTCATCCAGTTTCCTGCATGGGAGCTTCCTCCAGGTGTCAGTGGCTGTGGAGTGCAGCTCCCTCAGCTCTGTTTTCATGGAGTACTTTAATTCCAGCCCAGCTGCCAGGAGCTGCTTCTCTGCAGCCAGCCCTGCCAAGGTTTCCTTGGAGCTCTCCCCTCCGTGGCACAGATTCCTGCAGCTTCATTTCCCTGGCATTCCCCCCTGCCTCACCTCGGCCCTGCAGGTCGCTGTGTGATCAGGATATTCCCTGGGAGGACTCTGTTCCACCCAGGAAAACCCATGCAGGCTCCTCCTGCACCAGCAGAGGGATCCCGAGCCCTGCAGGAAAGGCAGAAATCAAATCCTCTGCCACGGTGCTGAGCCACCTCCTGCAAAACAGCAGGCAGGGAAACAGCCTTGGGAGGTTTAAGTGTGTCCTGTCAGAGCTCCTCTTTGTGGGATGAAGCATCTCCTGTCCACATATTCCTGGTTTTGGGTAACACAGTGTCCCTGGTGATGCAGGTGCAGATACTTCAGCCACTAGTAGCAGCACAGGGCTTTAAAATCTTTATTGATTTTAATTGATTGGTATTTACCTGTGTTTGATGGTGATTTGTGGTTTTCTGTCCACATGTTTTATATCTTTATATCTATCCTTCACCCCCAGCACACATCTTTTTAACTCAGTCCTTGCCAGGGCAGGAGGAGAAGTGGGAAAAACCTGAGGATTGAGGCAAAGGCAGTGGAAAGAGCAAAAAAGTGAAAATTTGGGAATGTTGGGGTTTCCACTGGTCTGGTTCAGACAGCTTGAACACAGAAGGAGGAACAGAAGTTGTTTCACTCCGTCAGAAAGCCACAGTCACAGATTTGATGTCATTGAGTAGAGTCAGAATCACAGAAGATCCTGATTTAGAAGGGATCATCAGAGTCCTTTGCTGGAGTCTGTAGCTGTTCCCACCTAATCCAGCAGAGCCACAGATGCTGGGACACATCCCCATCTGAATTCCATGGAGGGCAGCTCTCATCAGGAGTCACAAAATGGGATCAGTGGGGTTGGAAAAGCCCTTTGGGGTCATTGAGTCCCATCTGTGACTAATCAACCAGCCCAGAGTGCTGAGTGCCACATCCAGGAATTCCTTGGACACCTCCAGGGATGGAGATTCCAAACCTCCTTGGGCAGTTCCAAGGTCTGAACATGATAAAACAGGATCACCAGGGTTGGAGAAGGCCTCCAAGGTCTTCATGTCCAACCTGTGACCATCCTCCACCAGAGCACTGAGTGCCGCATGTTCATTCCTTGGACATCTCCAGGGATGGGGACTCCAAACCTCTCGGGGCAGTTCCAGTGTCTGAACACTCTTCCAGTGAGGAAATCCTGCCTAGAAATCCCACCTAGAAATTCTTCTTAGAAATCCTGCCTCAAAATCCTGCTCAGCTGAATGTCAGACCTCCCCTCATGATGGAACAGAACTCAGGGATCCAGTGTCACATCCCTGTGTCCCCATAAGGCCCATCCATGCCCTGTTCTCTTTTTCCCGTGAGACCCATCCATGCTCTGTCCTCTTGTCCCATGAGGCACATCCCTGCCTTGTTCCCTTATCCCCATCCATGCCCTGTCCCCTTGCCCTCATCCATGCCTCGTTAGCTATTCCCTTATCCCCATCCATGCCTTGTCCCCATCCCTGCCCTGTTCCCTTACCCCGATCCGTGCCCTGTTCCCATATCCCCATCCATGTCGTGTTTCCTTTTCCCCATCCATGCCTTGCTTCCTTATTCCCATCCGTGCCTTGTTAACTATTCCCTTACCTCCATGCATTCCTTGTTCCCTTATTCCCTTATCCCCATCCATGCCCTCTTCTCTATTCCCTTACCCCCATCCTGCCATGTTCCCGCATCCCTGCCCTGTCCCCTTACCCCATTCTGACGTGTCCCCTTGTCCCCATCCATGCCCTGTCCCTTACCCCATCCGTGCCCTGTCCCTTACCCCATCCATACCCTGTCCCCTTACCCCATCCATGCCCTGTCCCTTACCCCATCCATGCCCTGTCCCTTACCCCATCCATGCCCTGTCCCTTACCCCATCCATACCCTGTCCCCTTACCCCATCCATGCCCTGTCCCCTTACCCCATCCTGGCGTGTCCCCTTGTCCCCATCCATGCCCTGTCCCCTTACCCCATCCTGGCATGTCCTCTTACCCCATCCATGCCCTGTCCCTTGTCCCCATCCTGCCCTGTCCCTTACCCCACCCTGCTGTGTTCCCCCGTCCATGCCCTGTCCCTTGTCCCCATCCATGCCCTGTCCCTTACCCCACCCTGCCCTGTCCCTTACCCCATCCATGCCCTGTCCCCTTACCCCATCCATGCCCTGTCCCTTACCCCATCCATGCCCTGTCCCTTACCCCACCGTGCCCTGTCCCTTGTCCCCATCCATGCCCTGTCCCTTACCCCACCCTGCTGTGTTCCCGTGTCCCAGGGGGGCTGACGAACGGCAGTGGCCGCTACATCTCGGCGGCTCCGGGCGCGGAGGCCAAGTACCGCAGCGCCAGCAGCGCCTCCAGCCTGTTCAGCCCCAGCAGCACGCTGTTCCCGTCGTCCCGCCTGCGCTACGGCATGTCCGACGTCATGCCCTCGGGCCGCAGCCGCCTGCTCGAGGACTTCCGCAACAACCGCTACCCCAACCTGCAGCTGCGCGAGATCGCCGGCCACATCATGGAGTTCTCCCAGGATCAGCACGGCTCCAGGTGCGCCGGGGAGCCTGGCAAGGCTGCTCCCTGAGGGAGCATCAGCCGTGCTTTGTGGTCGGGTTTTGTGGTTGGGTTTTGTGTCACTTCCCAAAGCTGAGGCAGACCAGGGAATAAGCGGGAAAAGCGAAGCCAGTGTCACACTCAGAATCCCCAAGGATTGTCCAGTCCAGTTCCTGGCACTGCCCAGACACCACAACAATGCCTGTGCATGCCTTGTTCCCTTATTCCCATCCCTGCCCTGTTCCCTTATCCCCATCCCTGCCTTCTTTCCTTGTCCCTATCCCTGCCCTGTTCCTTTATCTCCATCCCTGCCCTATTCTCTTATCCCCATCCCTGCCCTGTTCCCTTACCCCCCATCCCTGCCTTGTTCCCTTACCCCATCCCTGCCCTGTCCCCTTGTCCCCACCCCTGCCTTGTTCCCTTATCCCCATCCCTGCCCTGTTCCCTTACCCCCCACCCCTGCCTTGTTCCCTTATCCCCATCCCTGCCCTGTTCCCTTACCCCATCCCTGCCCTGTTCCCTTACCCCATCCCTGCCCTGTTCCATTATCCCCATCCCTGCCCTGTTCCCTTATCCCCATCCCTGCCCTGTTCCCTTACCCCCCATCCCTGCCTTGTTCCCTTACCCCATCCCTGCCCTGTTCCATTATCCCCACCCCTGCCCTGTTCCTTTATCCCCATCCCTGCCCTGTTCCTTTATCCCCATCCCTGCCCTCTCCCCTTGTCCCCATCCCTGCCCTGTCCCCTTATCCCCATCCCTGCCCTGTTCCTTTATCCCCATCCCTGCCCTGTCCCCTTGTCCCTCGGGGCCCATCCGTGCCTCGTGCACCCAGTCCCTGTGCAGGCTCCTGTGTGTGTCTGAGAGCGTTGTCCAAGGTGGAGGACAAGTGCTGGTAGCAGGAATTCCTCCTCAAAAGGAGCTTCCCTGCTTTGTGGTTTGCTCACTCATCCCTCTGGCACAACTTCAGTCATTGTAAAAGCCAGCTGGACAGAAGAGTCACTGTGTTACTCCACTGAGATCTGCTTTGCTTGGAATGAGGATTCCAACATGTGCCCATGGACCTCATGGCAGTGACCACCCTGAGCTTTCAAATGGCTGGATAAAACACCTGTGTTTGCCAGAGCTTTGCAAGTGGTGGATCACTGAAATGTCTTGAATTTGAATATTTAACTTGTAATAGGATGCTCAGGTTAATGAAAGTGCTTCATCTTCACAGCATAATAGGATTTTTCATGGTGGTTCCCGGAACACACGGGTGAGGCTTTGGGAAGGGGTTCAATGAACAGACGTGCCCGTGGCATCACTCCAAGACCTGTTTTTCAGGTTTATTCAGCTGAAACTGGAGCGTGCCACCCCAGCAGAGCGTCAGTTGGTGTTCAACGAGATCCTGCAGGCAGCCTATCAGCTCATGGTGGATGTGTTTGGGAATTACGTCATCCAGAAGTTCTTTGAGGTGAGTCTGCCCTCCCCTGCAGGTCCCCCTGGGGTTCCTGCTGGCCTCAGGTGTTGGATGAGCCTGGGAAACCCTGCCTTGAGGATAAAATCATGGATAGCTGTCAGCACTGCCACCATCTCCTCCCCACAAGCTGTGGGATCTTTCCTGATGAGGTGACTGAGGGGTGGGACTCACATTCATCTGAAAAGTAACACTCTGAGAAGCAAAATGTATCGGGATAAACAGCAAGGTATGCAGAGATGTGAATTTCCCGTGGAAAGTGGAAGTGGGTTGGAGTGAACTGAGCCTTAAGGTCCAGCCCAAACTCTGGCATTCTGTGAGGGACAGATCCAGCAAAACTTGTCCAGGATGCTGAGCTGTGCTCCTGGATTTAGGAATAAGGGAGAAACTTCTGCAGTAACAGCAGCTGCTGGAAGAGTGTTGTGTCCCTCCACCCCTCTCCACACTGGTCTGGTCCTTCCCCAGGGGTTCCTGGTGCTCTGCCCAGAATCAGAGTCACAGAATCTCCTGAGCTGGAAAGGACCCACAAGGATCAAATCCAGCCCCTGGCCCTGCCCAGACATCCCAACAAGCCCACCCTGTGCGTGCCTGAGGTGTTGTCCCAGCGCTGCTGGAGCTCTGGCAGCCCTGGGGCTGTGACCTGCCCAGGGTTGGTGGCCTGGCAGGTGTCACCCTGGTGGCTCCAGCCCCTTTGGGGTGTGCCAGTCAGACACAGAACACGTCTGGGGTTCACCCCTTTCCCATGGGACTGGTCCTTCATCCCTCCCCAGGGTGGGAGGGCAGTGCCAGTGGCCAGGGGAGGCCTTTGTCCTGGCAGTGAGTGTCTGTCCTGTCCCAGTTTGGCAGCCTGGAGCAGAAGCTGGCGCTGGCAGAGCGCATCCGTGGGCACGTGCTGTCGCTGGCCCTGCAGATGTACGGCTGCAGGGTGATCCAGAAGGCCCTGGAGTTCATCCCCCCAGACCAGCAGGTAATTGTAAGTTTCAATTTTAACTTTCTTCTTGATGTTTGACGTTCCTGAGCTGTCCCCTCCTGTCCCTCTTGTGCCTGGTGTTCCCTTGGTTTGGTTCCTGGCATGTTTGTGGTGCTCCTTGTGCGTGAAGAGTCTGTGCCGCCATCCTTGGTTGTCATTGTCACCTCCTTGTTCCCCTGCCCTGGCCATGGGGCTGCTTCTCTGTTAATTCCCTGAAGCAGATCATGTGTGTAGGGAGAACTGAGAATGAGGATGAATTAAAAGAAATTTTTTAATCCCTTGAAGGAAGAGTTTTGCCTTTAATATTCACTAAGTTATTGCTATGTGGGTCAACATCCTGCGCTCCTGCAGGGAGATAGATGAGGAGCAGGATCCTCATTCTGGCTTCGGAGAGATGTGGCTGATAGCCCCACTCAGAGCTCATTAATAAAGCACTTCCTCAAGGGTTTTAGGAACAATGAATTAAGAGGAAAAATACGCTGGGCAGGCTGGCTCCAAAGGGTTGGGAATGGTTGTAACAGGAATCTCAATGTAGGTTAGGAAATTAAAAATGTGAAAAGAGACTTTAGGAGTGGTCCTTCCATTTAGGCTGAGCCTGAGCCAAGTGTGTCAGCAGGGCAGTGCCTGGGCTCCAGCACTGCTGCTCCAAGGATTTACTGTCTGCTCCACATTGGCAATTGGAGTGCTCAGTGCTCCCAAAATTCCTGGGTTTGATTCAGGTGTAAAACTGAACTCACCCAGATCTCGCCAGAGCATTAAAATGTCCCCAAGTGTCATTTCTGTTTGTGAATGAAGCTTTCACCCTGCACGTGGGGTATTATCAGTCATGTCTAAACTTCATTAATTCCTTAATTATCACTTGTGTAAAATCCCAGCAAGTTGTGAGCCCAGAGCTGACCCTGTTTTAGTCAGGTGACCCTGATACCCAAAGTGTTTGTGAACTTTGTGCATTTTAGATTTGCTTCTCTTTGAGGGGAGCAGAGAGGAAAATGGGGGATGCACAGGAAAGCTGTGGCTCAGTTAGGATTTCTGTAATTGGGATTCTTGGAAGAGGGTGCTCATCAAGAATGAGAGCTTCACCTTCCCAGAATCCCAGGATGGTTTGGGTTGGAGTGGAGCTCCAGGCTCTTGTTCCAGGGCCCCTCCCACCAGGCCAGGCTGCTGCGGGGATGTCAGAGCAGGATTTTCCCTGCTGGTTTCTGTCTCCAGCAAAGCCTTGTCCCCTGGCCACTGGAGCCCCCCTCAGTCCTGTGCCGTGGCTGCCCGTGCCAGCTGTGCCTGTGTGAGCCAGGGACACTGGTGGTGCTTTCTGTTTGTGCTCTGTCCTCCCGTAGAACGAGATGGTTCGGGAGCTGGACGGGCACGTGCTCAAGTGCGTCAAGGACCAGAACGGCAACCACGTGGTGCAGAAATGCATCGAGTGTGTGCAGCCCCAGTCCCTGCAGTTCATCATCGACGCCTTCAAGGGACAGGTGAGGCCCTGCCCAGCTCCTGCCCCCTGCCTGGGACAGCCTCAGAGTGCCTGGGGCTTCAGCTCTTGGGAATTCCCGGTTTTAGCAACCATCGCTTGCTAAATGAGAGAGTCCAGAAACTCCTTAATCACATCCCTGTTATCATTTCTGGGCAGATCTGTCAAAGTAAAACCTCCTTGAATGAGTCTGTTCTCCTGGAATATTGAGTATTTTTGAGTGATGAGGGAAAACAAGGCTCTCCCTAATCCATCTTCCCGGTGAAGGTGGTGAGCAGAGTTTTGTGCTGCTGAGGTACCTTAGTCATGTCTAAATTTCATTAATTGCTTAATTAATCACCTCACTAGTGTAAAATCCCAGCAAGTTCTGAGCCTGGAGCTGATCCCCTTTTAGTAACAGGTGACCCTGATACCCAACAAATTCGTGAACTTACTGCATTTTAGATTTGTTTCTCTTCGAGGGGAGCAGAAAGGAAAATGAGGGATGCACAGGAAAACAAAGTTTCATTATGATCCCTGTCTGTGCAGGTGGCTTAGAGGGATGCTGAATGCTGATTCCCAAGGGCCTGAGAGCAGGGAAAAAACAAGAGTTTCATCTAGAAATGGGCAATTGTCCTTGACTCTCTTAAGCTTTTTTCTTTTTATTGGTGTCTTCTCCTGAATTGATGTCCTGGGTATCAGTTGTGTCTGGATTTACTCTGCCTGCCTCAGCTCCCAGTACAAAAGTACTGCTTTTTGAGTGTTCCCAACCTCAATTTAATTGGCTTTGCAGGGACACTTCCAAGTTTTGAGGACTTGCCCCAGGGGCTGTTACAGCAGAAACCAGGAGCTGGGAGTCCTGAGAAAGTGGAAATTGGGTTGGTTGGGTCAAAAGCGGCAGGATTCTGGCTGGAAACTTGACCCTCATTAGAGTATAGGCTGGGATTTTCCACTGGGAGTTTGGGAAGGCAGAAACATCTCTGGGAGCTCAGTGATGGCACTGACATTTCCGTGACCAGTTTTCTCAGCTTTATCTGAGCCTTCACATGGCAGATTAAACTTAGCACCTCCAGATGATTTTTCTGCAGTTAATTGCACTCCAAGCCCAGTTTCCCTGCAGCGTTTACTCACCAGTTATTAAAAATGTGTGACTGTTGATTTAAACTTCAGTGCTTGCGTTTGCTGCTGTTGTTAAATCAAAGCAACCAAACAGGACTTTGTGCTTCAGACAGAAAACGGAGCAGCAATAACAAATTGTGTCATGTTCTTACCCACAGATCTGCTAATCCATTAGAAATGAGAAAGATTCTTTGTTGTCACTTCTCCTAAGCACTGTTAAGGCTTTTAAACAAATCCAAGCAGTTGAGGAAAATCCTTTGCTGGGCATTTTTAACTTTTCTGGCCCATAGCATTTCTTAAATAGCTCAAAATTTGTGCTGGCAAACAATGTGCTGGAATTATTTGGGAAGAATAACCAAGCTTCCAGCAATGCTTGGTTGTTCCAGGGGATTTTTTTATTAATCAAGAGGTTTTACGAATTATTTTTCATGGATGGGGAATCTGAGGCTTCTCCAGGTAGGGATGGGATGTGCTTGGGATCCCAGTGGGTCACAATGGGACACAAAATAAAGATGCCTGACCCCAGTCGGGAGGCAGCAGAAATCAGAAGGTTTATTTACAATTCATTCAGCCCTTTCATAACACGCTGGGCTAAAAGGCACATTATTGGTCCATGGGGCTGACACCTCTGCCATTGGCTCAGGGACACAAATAGCAAACAGCACCTGTTGTCATGGGAAAGGAATATTGTCTACACGAGGTTGTTTTGGGAAAAGGAGAAACCATTGAAAAGTTTCCCTTGGGAAGAGCTCAGCAATCCTCAGGCTCAGAAAATATCAAGCCCACACCAATGGGTGTTCCCAGTTGCAGCTGGTGCTGCCTGGAGCTGGCAGGTTTGTGGGATTCCCTGCAGGAATCCTGGCAGGTTTGTGGCATTCCCAAGGACTAACAGGGTGTTGCTGCCTGTTCTTCCTCGGCAGGTGTTCGCTCTGTCCACGCACCCGTACGGCTGCCGGGTGATCCAGAGGATCCTGGAGCACTGCCTGCCCGAGCAGACCCTGCCCATCCTGGAGGAGCTGCACCAGCACACGGAGCAGCTGGTGCAGGTCAGTGTGGCAGGGCTGCAGCCAGTGTCCCCAGGTCACTGCTGGCTGCTGGGACAGCTCCTGCAGAGCCCGTGTGGGGACGTTCCCACCTGGGAAAGGGATGGCAATGAGCACAGCAGGCAGGTGCCAGGGCTGTTGTCACCTCCCCTTCCAAGGAGGCTCCATGTCCTGGTGCAGGGATGCCAAGAGCTGGTGACTCCAAGGAAAAGGAGGTGCCAAGTCATTGGAATTCTTAAAAAGAGTTGGTTCTATGCTCACTGCCCTCCTGGCTGCCTTCCCTCCTCCCTGCAGTCCTTGGGTTTTACACTGGTTCTGCTCTGGGGGCCTGTGGATAAAGCAGCAAACCCAGTCGTGGTCCAGTCCCCAAATTCCCACTCAGATCCAGAGGCACAGACTGGGGTCAGATCCGAGCTGGTCCCGTTGCCACGTCCTGTGTGCTCAGTGTGGGAGGGGGCACGAGGTTGGCCATGGGCATCAGGCCATGCCTCTGGTAGCCTGAGCTGGAAAATATCCTGTGGTCTGAAAATTCCCAAATTCAGAACAGTGTCCCGTAGCCAGACCCATAATACACCCCTCCAGGACATGGGATTTGGTAGGTTTGAACTGGAGAGAGGGGGGAAGACTGGGAGTAAGCAGAACATGGACATTTCCTGTGCAAGGACATAATTTTAAGCTCAATAAATATTACAATTTCTACAAAAATGCATCATTTTACCACCTGGCACCACCCTAGAATGCACATTTTTACAGAAATAGAAAGTTTGCACAGTAAATACTAGAATTAATCTTTAGTTGAACTTTTAACTCTGAATGCACTTTGGGAATCATTTTGCTGGGAATTCTTCTAGTCCACTTATGCACCTTTAGTGAGGCCCTGCTGCTGTCTCCCACCAGGATCAGTATGGGAATTACGTTATCCAGCATGTCCTGGAGCACGGCCGGCCTGAGGACAAGAGCAAGATCGTAGCAGAAATCAGAGGCAACGTGCTCGTGTTGAGTCAACATAAATTTGCCAGGTAGGAATTCCTTCCTTAAGTTCTCCCTCTGGGAGCATGGACACATGGAAGAGCTGCAGAAGGCTTAGGGGTGGGTGTAAGGGAGGTGAAAATGACTTTTGCTTCCTTAAAAGATGTTATTTGTAATGGTTATTAACTGGGGTGTGTCAGCCAGTGTGTCATGGAGGAGGATGGAGATGTCAAAGTGTAGCTTTGATCCAAGCTCCTGAATTTACCCAGGAATTCTTGTGTGTTTGGGTTTACCTGATTTATTCTCATGGGGTCGAAGTTGTCACTACCCCTTGGATAATAAGAACATTCACTGCCCCGGGATGTTGTGTCCAGCCACAGGGGGTTTGGGAAATCAGTGCAGCAACAAATCCAGCCCACTTTTCCCAGAGGAATTTCCACACATATCATCATTCCCAGCTTTTTGCTGTGTCCCTTTTGAGTCCCACCCAAGGAACCCTCCAAGGGGAGCTGCAGCATTCCCAGATGCTGCAGAGCCACACGTGGGTGAGGCAGAATCCAGGTATTTGTGGATGTCAGGACAAAGCAGTGCCTCCCACGTGTGTGAATCCCTGCTGGATCTGCTTCCAGCCCCTGGAACATGAGGGCTGAGCTCTTTGAAGGCTAAAACTCCCCCTTTTCCTCTGATGAGAATCCTCATGGACATGAGGGAAGTGGAACATAAATGAGAATTAGGAGAGCGTGGTCTTCACGTTGTTATTTCAGTTTCTTCCTCCCTGCTTTGCCTGGCTGATTTTTCCCAAACTTCTTTCAGCTGGAGCATTAATTAGTGGAGGGTCCCCCGAGCTGAGCAAACCCACTGGGTGATGCTGTGAGTCAGGCAGGGCTGTGGGATGGGCCCAGCACAGCTCTCAGTCCCCTTTCATGTACCCTACTTCTGGCTCTCCAGAGAGCTCAGGCTGCTCATTAATATATTCAGGAATTTTGGAAATCCTCTGCTTGGCTGAGATTTTTCATTCCTGAATGAGCATTTCCATGTTGTTCTAACCTTGGATGTCCATTCCCACCGTGTTCCAGTGTGGAAAAAAATCAAAACAACAACTTGGCTTCTCTGGTGTGAGAGTGGACACTGACCTGATCTGTTCCACTTCCCAAATTCCCACTCAGATCCCAAGGCACAAATTGGGGTGAACTATGGGCTGGTCCATATTCCAAATTCCCACTGAGATCCCAAATCCTGATTGACATTGCTGAACTCTGCCCGTACAATTTCCCTGCCCTTGTAGCAGCACATGACATCTTCTTAGGGTTGGATGGAAAGCTCCAAGGAGACATTCCATGCTCAGTTCCCTGCTCCATTCCCAGTTCCCTGCTTCCATTCCCAGTTCCCTGCTTCCATTCCCAGTTCCCTGCTCCCATTCCCAGTTCCCAGCTCCCATTCCCAGTTCCCTGCTCCCATTCCCAGTTCCCTGCTCCCATTCCCAGTTCCCTGCTCCCATGCCCAGTTCCCATTTCCCTGCTCCCATTCCCAGTTCCCATTTCCCTGCTCCCATTCCCAGTTCCCTGCTCCCATGCCCAGTTCCCATTTCCCTGCTCCCATGCCCAGTTCCCATTTCCCTGCTCCCATTCCCAGTTCCCTGCCCCATTCCCAGTTCCCTGCCCCATTCCCAGTTCCCTGCTCCCATTCCCAGTTCCCTGCTCCCATTCCCAGTTCCCTGCTCCCATTCCCAGTTCCCTGCTCCCATTCCCAGTTCCCTGCTCCCATTCCCAGTTCCCTGCTCCCATTCCCAGTTCCCTGCTCCCATTCCCAGTTCCCTGCTCCCATTCCCAGTTTCCTGCTCCCATTCCCAGTTCCCTGCTCCGTTCCCTGGTGATGGCTCCTCCTGCCATTGCAGCAGTGTGGTGAAGTGTGTGATGCACGTGAAGATGCCATCAGTGTATTCAGGAATTTTGGGAATCCTCTGCCTTGGCTGAGAATTTTCATTCCTGAATGAGCATTTCCTCGTTGTTTTAACTTTGAATCTGCATTCCCATCGTGTTCCAGTGTGGAACATTCCACATTTCCAGTGTGGAAAAAACCAAACCAAACAACACAACTCCTTGTCTTCTCTGTTGTGAAGGTGGACCCTGACCTCACAGAGCATCATTGCAGAGCTGCACAAATTGGGGTGAAATAGGAACTGTTCGAGTTCCCAAATTCCCACTCAGATCCTGGGGCACAAACTGGAGTGAAATATGGGCTGCTCCAAACCCCAAATTCCCCCTGGGATCCCAAGTCCTGTGTGACATTGCTGAGCTCTGCCAGCACCTCTCTGTCCTCGATGTCCTGCCCTTGTAGCAGCGTGGCAGGTGTCCTTGGGGCTGGATGGAAAGCTCTGAGGAGACATTCCCTGCCAGTTCCCTGCTCCCATTCCCAGTTCCCTGCTCCCATTCCCAGTTCCCTGCTCCCATTCCCAGTTCCCTGCTCCCATTCCCAGTTCCCTGTTCCCATTCCCAGTTCCCTGCTCCCATTCCCAGTTCCCTGCTCCCATTCCCAGTTCCCTGCTCCCATTCCCAGTTCCGTGCTCCCTTTCCCAGTTCCCTGCTCCCATTCCCAGTTCCCTGCTCCCATTCCCAGCTCCATTCCCAGTTTCCTGCTCTGTTCCCTGTCCCCGTCCCCATTCCCAGTCCCCATTCCCCGTCCCCAGTCCCTGTTCTCTGTCCCCCATTCCCTGTCCCCGATTCCCCCGTCCCCATTCCCCCATCCGCATTCCCCGTCTCCATTCCATGTTCCCAGTCCCCGTCCCCATTCCCAGTCCCCATTCCCCGTTCCCAGTCCCCGTCTCCATTCCCAGTTCCCAGTCCCCGTTCCCAGTCCCCATTCCCATTCCCAGTTCCCATTCCCTGTTCCCTGTCCCCCATTCCTTGTCCCCATTTCCCTGTCCGCATTCCCCATCCCCGTTCCCAGTCCCCATTCCCAGTCCCCGTCCCCATTCCCCGTCCCCAGTCCCTGTTCTCTGTCCCCCATTCCCCGTTCCCAGTCCCCATTCCCAGTCCCCATTCCCAGTTCCCAGTCCCCATTCCCTGTCCCCAATCCCTGTTCCCTGTCCCCCATTCCTTGTCCCCATTCCCCTGTCCGCATTCCCCGTCCCCATTCCCCGTCCCCATTCCCAGTTCCCATTCCCCGTCCCCATTCCCCATTCCTATTCCCCGTCCCCATTCCCAGTTCCCATTCCCCATTCCCAGTTCCCAGTCCCCATCCCCATTCCCCGTCCCCATTCCCCCTCCCCATTCCCAGTCCCCATTCCCCACTCCCGTCCCCGCTGACGGCCGGTGCCGTTGCAGTAACGTGGTGGAGAAGTGTGTGACGCACGCGTCGCGCACGGAGCGCGCCATGCTGATCGACGAGGTGTGCACCATGAACGACGGCCCCCACAGTGCCTTATACACCATGATGAAGGATCAGTACGCCAACTACGTGGTGCAGAAGATGATCGACGTGGCCGAGCCGGCGCAGAGGAAGATTGTCATGCACAAGGTGAGCGGCTGAGGCTGGGCAGGGACAGCGCAGCACTGCGCCGCTGGGCGTGGGGGACGTGGGGCTGGGGTGAGAGTGATGGCAGAGAGGGGCTGGAGCGTTTCAGCACCTGAAAGATGGGAATGACAGAAGGGTTTGGGTGGGAAGGGACCCGAGAACTCATCCTGTTCACCCCAGAGACACCTCCCAGTGTCCCAGTGTCCAGCCTGGCCTTGGGCACTGCCAGGGATCCAGGGGCAGCCACAGCTGCTCTGGCAATTCCAGCCCAGCCCCTGCCCACCCTGCCAGGGAACAATTCCCAGTTCCCAATCTCCCATCCAGCCCTGCCCTCTGGCAGTGGGAAGCCATTCCCTGGCTCCTGTCCCTGCAGCCCTTGTCCCCAGTCCCTCTGCAGCTCTCCTGGAGCCCCTTTAGGCCCTGCCAGGGGCTCGGAGCTCTCCCTGGAGCTTCTCCTCTCCAGGGGAGCACCCCCAGCTCTCCCAGCCTGGCTCCAGAGGGGCTCCAGCCCTGCAGCAGCTCCGGGGGCTCCTCTGGGCTCTCTCCAGCAGCTCCAGGTGCTACCGGTGTTGGGGACCCAGGGAACAATTCCTGCCCAATATCTCATCAGTCTCTGTCCGAGTGAAGCCATTCCCCCTTGTCCTGTCACTCCATTCCCTTGTCACAAATCCCTCTCCAGCTTTCTGGAGAGATGCTGAGCTGCCCCTGGGATTGAGCTGCAGCTGCTGCTGGCAGCACTGCCTGTGTCCCAGTGACCCAGTTCTGCACGGAGCAGGCGCCGCCGTGCTGCCAGCGCTGTGCGGGGCCAGCAGAGCTGGGGACACGGGAGCCCAGGAGGCACCCAGGCCTTGGCCTGTGTCCCTGCAGGCAGTGTCCCTTTGGCAGTGTCCCTCTCTGTCCCCGTGGGCTCTGTCCTCCTGGCTCTGTCCCCATTGCTCAGTCCCTGTGTGCTCTGTCCCCCTGCCTGTGTCCCTCTGAGTTCCTGTGACTCTGACCCTGTGGCACTCATGCTGTGTCCAGCGATGTCCCTGCTGGAGCTGTCCCTCTCTCTGTCCCACTCTGCCTGTGTCCCCGTGCCATGGCTGCCAGCCCTGTCCCTCCGTGTCCCTTCCAAGGCCACTGGCCACGCTGGTGCCACCTCTGAGCCCGCAGCCATTAATCAAATCCTCTGTTTCTCACTTCTAAATGAGTTTTGCTGTGTCACTTCCCAGAATCCCGGGATCATGAGGCTGGAAAAGCCCTCCAAGGCCACCGAGTCCAGCCTGTGCCCTGTCCCCACCTTGTCCCCACCAGAGCCCTGAGTGCCACCCCCAGGAGATCCTTGGACACCTCCAGGGATGGGCACTCCAAACCTCCCTGGGCAGCTCCAGGGCATGAAAAAACTCCACCTGATACCCTGAACTTCCATGCTTTAGCATTGCCCTGCAGTGTTTGAATGCACAACCATCCCAGGAGCTGGTATTTATCCAAAATTAAGACATTTGGAATGAAATCTGCCTTGCTGCCATCCCCAGGGCCCTGTGCCTGCTGCTCCAAGGGCAGGGAGCTCTGGAAACAGGGAATATCTTCATTTTCCTGCCTTTAAAGGTCACATTTGCAGGGCTTTAGAATGGCAGTGGATGGAGAAGAACAGGCTTTAAATGGGGGGTGGGACTGAGGGGATTTTCATTTTCCTCAGTGACATTTTTTGGGGTTACTTGATGAAAAGTCCCAGGTACAGCCAGAGGAATGAAATCCTGACTGACCCAGGCACAGAAGAGCTGAGATTTATTTATTTTGAATAATGTCAGGCATTCAAATGCTAATAAAGCATTTTTATTATTATATTTAAGCATCCTTGACTAAAGCAGACTGATTTTTCTGTAAGAAATGGGAATTTGTGAGGGAGCTGCTTTGACCTCCATGTGCATGGAATCAACACAACTGGAATAATCCTCAGGGATGTTAATTCTTAGGTTTAAGAGCCACTCAGAGTCATTCTTTTAACCCCAAATCTGTTTTAGTCCACAAGAAATGCTAGAGATAATTAAATAAAGGTATCTGGCAAGGGATACACCCAATTTATCTGTGACAGAAGGGCCCTGGATTTGTTAATCCATAACAGGGAGTTGTGTATTAGAAAAAAAACAAACCAAAAACAAAACCAAATTTGTTCCTGACATTTCTTACTTCCTTTTTTTCCCCGTGGAGCAAAGCCTTTGGAATAAAATGCAAATTAGATTATCAGTGGGGCTGTCAAAAATAGCTCAGGGTTGACAGCTAAATGGGCCTGAGTGAATGTGATTTCAGCTGTGATCCCAGGCTGCAGGAAAGCCTGGAAAAATGCAGTCAGGGGCTGCAGGAATGGCTAGGGATGGTGGAAACCAGCACATTGGGATGGGATTTTATTGAAGGTTTTGTTTTAAAATACAAAACTGAAAAGTGATTTTAACAGTTGTGTGGGTAAAGGGAAGAAGTGAAAAGGGTGAAGGTGGACAGGAAGGAAGGGCTGGAATTGGAGCTTCACTGCTCCTTTTGCTGGGCCCTGGAATCATTCCTGCTGGGAATGGGGAGCCAGGCTTGGATTTTCAATTTTGGAATGTGGCTCCTTGGAGTGGAACAGGAATTTGGGGGACTGGAGGCTGAGCTGCTGAGCCAGGAGCAGTTTGGGCTGAGTTCCCTGGTTCTGGTCAGTGGTGGGATGTGGCCACCCTTGGAGCAGGGAATGCTGGACATGCACAGGCTGTTCCCACTTGGAGAGGAGAAAACGGATTCCACAGGATCCTGGAATGCTTTGGGCTGGAGAGCCCTGAAATCCCACCCAGTGCCACCCTGTGCCACGGCAGGGACACTCCCAGTGTCCCAGTGTCCAGCCTGGCCTTGGGCACTGCAGGGATCCAGGGGCAGCCACAGCTGCTCTGGCAATTCCAGCCCAGGGAACCATCTCCCATCCGTCCCCTCCCAGGCCATGGGAATCCGCTGAATTCCCAGCCCCAGTGCCTCCATGTGCAGGATCCTGCTGGGACTGGGGAGCTGCCCTCCATCCCCAGGAGCAGTGTGCTGGAGCCTCGGCCTCAGGGCTCTTGGTTTGCCCCAGGGCCCGGGGCTGGGTGCAGCCACAGCCACCTTCCTGAAGCACAACGTCCCCTGACTTCTCCTGATGTTTCCTGACGTTTCCTGGTGACTTTTCCCAACTTTTCCTAACCGTTTTTCCTGACTTTTCCTGATGACTTTTTCTGAGTTTTCCCGATTTTCCTGATGACTTTTTCTGACTTTTCCCCACTTTTCCTGACCATTTTTTCTGACTTTTCCTGACGACTTTTCCTGATGACTTTTCCTGACCATTGTCCCTGACCACTTTCCCTGACCACTTTCCCTGACTTTTCCTGACCACTTTCCCCACTTTCCCTGACCACTTTTCCTGACCACTTTCCCCACTTTCCCTGACCTTTCCTGACCACTTTTCCCAACTTTCCCTGACCACTTTCCCCACTCTCCCTGACATTCCCTGACCACTCTTCCTGCTTTCCCCGCAGATCCGGCCCCACATCGCCACCCTGCGCAAATACACCTACGGGAAGCACATCCTGGCCAAGCTGGAGAAATACTACATGAAGAACGGGGTGGATTTGGGGCCCATCTGTGGCCCCCCCAACGGCATCATCTGAGCAGGGCTGACCCCAGAGGCACTCCAGGATCCCAGGAATCCAGCCCAGGAATCCAGCCCACGATCCACCCACAACGGTTGTTTTAAAAAAAAAAAAATACAAACAAACAAAACCCACCAAAAAAAAAAACACAAAATACCACAAACAAAGAAAAGCAGAAAAAAAAAACAACAACAAAAAAAAAAGATAAGCCTTTGTAAATTTCTTTAATTTTATTATGCATAACATGTACTAATTATTTTTTTTAATTAACTAATTGCCCTGCTGTTTTACTGGTGTATAGAATTCTTGTACATAGGTCTCAGATGTACATGGAAGGCCACATTTTTGTTCACTGTTGTATCTATATTCCAAATGTGGAGACTTTCAGGGTGGTTGGTTTGAGGACAACAAACAAACAAAACAGGAAAAAAAAAACCAGCCCGTTTTTAATTCATTCATTTTTTTGCAAATACCTTTTCTGGGTTTTTTGGTTTTTAACCTCCTTTTAGCCCAAAAGTCAGCGAGAAGTTGGGATTTTAGTTCAGTGACACCACTGGTGAAGAGAAAAATTCAACTTGTTAAAGTTTGGTTTTAAACAAAGACACCAAAATTCCGTTTTGGGGACTTTTTAATGGCTTTATTTCTGTTTTATTGGTGACTCTGACACGCTGAAGGAGGGAGCTTAGCTGGCGTTTTGAGAAAACACTCAGAGATGATTTTAAAGTGGAGGATTTTTGGGATTTTTTGATGCCCACTCCTCTGTTCACCTGGAGAGACACAATTTGATTATTTAGCATGAGGAAAAACAAACAAAAAAAAATCCAACTCGGCTTTGGTCTTGCTTCTATAAATATATAGTGTATACTTGGTGTAGACTTTACATATATAAAAATTTGTAGTATTTTCTTGTTTTGATGTCTGATCTGTATCTATAATGTACCCTAGTAGTGGAACATACTTCTGACTGTACAATTGTACATTTGTAAACCTCTGTAATGTAAATGTGGAGAAGTTTGAATCGACATAAAACCCGTTTTTTGGTAAGAAAACAGGAAAAAAAAAAGAATTTAGCAAAACCTGTGCATTTCAGTGTATATTCACACCTTTTATGGTCGTAGCATATAGTGTTGTATATTGTAAATTGTAATTTCAACCAGAAGTAAATTTTTTCTTTTGAAGGAAATGTTCTCTTTATACAGCCTAGTTAATGTTTAAAAACAAAAAAGGAAGAAAAATAAACTGCTTGGTTTTATTTGTCACCTAGTTGGACGGTAGAGATCCTTTCTAAATGTTCTACAGACCTGATTCAGTTCCAAATAGTGTTTTTTTGAATCTTACAAAGTAATGTTTTGCTTCTTTTGTGACAGTAAGAAACAAAAAAGTGCAAAAGTACAGCCCCCCCTAGTTTTCCTTACAATCAGAGCCCCTTTTCACCTTGTAAAGTGTGAATCACCTCCCCCCTTTTTTGTACAGAAGATGAACTGTATTTTGCATTTTGTCTACTTGTAAGTGAATGTAACATACTGTCAATTTTCCTCGTTTGAATATAGAATTGTAACACTACACGGTGTACATTTACAGAGCCTTGTGTATATTTCCAATGAACTTTTTTGCAAGCACACTTGTAACCATATGTGTATAATTAACAAACCTGTGTATGCTTCTGCCTGGGCGACTATTTTTTGTAACTCTTGTGTAGATTGTCTCTAAACAACGTGTGATCTTTATTTTGAAAAATACAGAACTTTGGAATCTGGCCCCGGGTTTCATGGAATCATTGGTTGGAGTTTGGAGCTTCAGTCCAGGGCAGGACACAGGGAAGAGTTGGAGCTGTGCTGCTCTTCATGGAATAATTGGAGTTTAAAGCTTCAGTCCAGGGCAGGACACAGGGAAGAGTTGGAGCTGTGCTGCTCTTCATGGAATAATTGGAGTTTAAATTCAGTCCAGGGGCAGGACTCAGGGAACGATTTGGAGCTTTGCTGTTCATGGAATTTTAGTTGGAGTTTGGAGCTTCGCTGTGGGCCCAGGACACAGGAAGAGCTGGAGCTGTGCTTTTCATGGAATAAAGCATGAAATGGGTATGGAAAAATTGAATATGGAATAATTGGAGTTTGGAGCTTCAGTCCAGGGGCAGGGCACAAGGAGGAGCTGGGGCTCTGCTGTTCATGGAATTTTAGTTGGAGTTTGGAGCTTCACTGTGGGCCCAGGACACAGGAAGGGCTGGAGCTGTGCTGCTCTTTATGGAGTAACTGGAGTTTGGAGCTTCAGGCTGGGGGCAGGAGCAGGACACGGAAATGCTGGAGCTGTGCTTTTCATGGAATTTCGGTAGGAGAATGGAGCTTCAGTCCAGGGACAGGACACAGGGAAGGGCTGCAGCTGTACCAGAGGGTTGGGATGGAGAGCAGAGAAAAGGGTAATTTTAATGGCTTTATTTCTGGTTTATTTGTGAGTGACCTGCTGAAGGAAGGAGCTGAGCTGGCGTTTTTTGGCAGGGAGAAAACACCCGGAGATGATTTCAACGTGCAGGAGTGGAGGCCCATCCTGAACACTCCCCGGGGCACAGGGATGGGGGATTCTCCTGAGACCCCACCTGCAGAGCTGCCCCAGCCCTGGAGCTCCAAAATCGAGGATTTGGAGCTTCTGGAGAGAGCCCAGAGGAGCCCCCGGAGCTGCTGCAGGGCTGGAGCCCCTCTGGAGCCAGGCTGGGAGAGCTGGGGGTGCTCCCCTGGAGAGGAGAAGCTCCAGGGAGAGCTCCGAGCCCCTGGCAGGGCCTAAAGGGGCTCCAGAAGAGCTGCAGAGGGACTGGGGACAAGGGCTGCAGGGACAGGAGCCAGGGAATGGCTTCCCACTGCCAGAGGGCAGGGCTGGATGGGAGATTGGGAACTGGGAATTCTTTCCCAGGCGTTTCTCCCCCGTGGGTCCTTTCTGTCCTCCCACCCTCCAGGCTGCCCCGCAGAGCTGATGGTTCCACCCCCACTCATCCCCTGCTGCCCACATGATGTCCTGGTCTCTTTTGTTCCCCCAGTTCCCTATTTAGGGAAGCTCCAGGTCCCCATTTTGTCCCCTGTGTGAACAGAACTCCCAAATCGGCCTCTCCTTCCCACCAGTTCCCCCATTTGTAGCATCTGGGCCCTTCCCCATCCCTTTGCTGCCTTTAAAAGCCCTTTTCCGGAGGGACATTTGGGGAATGCTGATGAATCTGGGGACTTGTGGTGGCAGAGTCACGTGTGGCCAGGAGATGGAGGGGAAGAAAATGCCCATTTTACAGGAAATCCCTTTCCTTTACCACATGGAACGGGTGGCTTTTGAAGCCCAGACTCCTCCCATGCCCCCTTTCCACCCCTAGCAGGGCCAGCACCCCTGGGAGCCCACCCTGGGATTGTCTGGGACCCTGCACTGGGACTGATCTTCTCCCACGCCATTGATATTAAATTCAGCAGGAGATTCGGGGGTGACGCTGTTCTGCCCAGCTTTGAAGCCACTCTGTGCCCCAGCATCGGCACCAGGGCCACGGGCACTCATCCCTGGGGCTTGTAGAGCTCTTTGGGTGTCTTGGAGCTCTTCAGCCCTCATTTATCCGGTGGTGCCCGTGGAGCTCAGCCGGCTGCGGGGTTGGGGACGAACGTGGTGAAAACAGCAGATACAAATCTATTCTTTCACGTTTAATGCAGCACTGAGCGGTCACTTGAGGCTGGAGAGGAAGAGGAGGGTGCCCAGGGGCTGTGCTCGGTCCCCCACATCGCTGCGGCTCCGGCCTCAGCCCCGGGCAGCGTCCCCACGCCGAGGGGCTGGGAATGGGCTCGGTGTCACCGGCCCCTGCCGGGGGACACGGGGACACGGGTGACACGGGGGACACGGGGACACGGGGACACGGCCCGGGGAGGACACGGGGACACGGGGACACGGCCCGGGGAGGACACGGGGACACGGGGACACGGGGACACGGGGACACGGGGACACGGCCCGGGGAGGACACGGGGACACGGGGACACGGCCCGGGGAGGACACGGGGACACGGGGACACGGCCCGGGGAGGACACGGCCGCTCCGAGCTCAGCACGGCGGTGACTGCAGCTGGAGAAGGGGTGAGGAGGGACCTGTCGGCTCAGCCGGGATTCTGTGTGTCACCATTGTCCCATCGCACCGAGGGGACACGAGGGGAGCGGAGCTGCCACCGCGGCCCAGCGAGGACAAGGACAAGGACAAGGACAAGGACAAGGACAAGGACAAGGACAAGGACAAGGACAAGGGCAGCGCCCTCCGGCCGCCCAGCCCCTCCTGTGGGCTCCGACAAACCAGGGCCACCCTCCAGGGCCACCCTGGGGTGCCATCCCTCGGTCCCTGCAGGGGTGGCGGCGGCCACGGCGGGGCGGTGCAGCCCCAGCAACGGGCTGCCACCGGGCCCCTGGGGGAGGTGGGGACAGCATCCGTGTGTGGGGACAACATCCGTGTGTGGGGACAACATCCGTGTGTGGGGACAGCGTCCCTGCCTGGGGACACCCCCGGCACCGAGACCCCTCCCTGGGGACAGCCCGCCCTGGGGATCGCCCTCTGTCCCCGGGACACCCCTGCCCTGTGACACCTCCCGGGCTGGGTGTCCCCGGTGTCCCTGAGACCCCTCGGTGTCCCTGAGACCCCCCGGTGCCCCTGGGAGTCCCCCACCCAGCCCGGGGGCCGCCCCTGTCCCAAAGCCACCTCCTGTCCCCGCTGCTCCGGGGCCGCTCCTCTGTCCTGGGCATCCCCCGTGTCTGGGTCCCTGCCCTGGTGTCCCCGGGTCCCCCTGTTCACCCCCTGCCCCAGGGATGTCCCCAGCCCCGGGGACCCCTCCCCACCTCCCCACGGGTTTTCCGCCCCCTTCCCCACTTCTCACTCCCATAAATGCACTTTAAAAAATTAATTGGGATTCTGCTAATTACAAGACAATTAAAACCGAGTGGAGTCACTCAGGTGGGGTCCCCCAGAGCCCCCACGACATTTCCCACCCCCTCCCGGGTGTTCCCTGAGTCTCCCACGCCAGGGGCAGCGGAGGGTCCTCACTGGGGCATTTGGGGGCATTTGTGGGGATTTGTGGGGAGCTGTTGTGTCCCTGCTCTGCCCCAGGTTCCATTTTTGGCTGAATTTGGCTGATTTCCCCTCCTTTGTCCCAGTGCCCTCCCCGAGCCCCTTCCCGGGCTGTGTTTTGAAAGTAAATAAGGGGCGTTGTGACAATCCCAGGAAAGGAGGAACCCCACGTGTGTGGAAGTGGCTCAGCCCCATCCCACCCCCAGCCATAGCACCCCCAGGGCCCCTCGGGGTGACCAAAGCCCCAAAGCCAGGGCAGAGCCACTCCGGGGACACCTGGCAGGGGTGTGGCGGTCACTGGCACGGCTCTGCCCTCCCATCCCGCCGTGGGAGCGGCTTTTTGAGCGGGGAAACTGAGGCTGGCTCAGCTGTCGGCCCGGGAGTGATTCCCGCAATGCCCGAAGGTTTTCCCCTCCCGCCCGTCCCTGGGCACCCCCCAGGTGTCCCAAACACCACCTGGGGCTCCCCCATGTAATCCTGGGTGCCCTCAGCCCCTCCTGTCTCCCCCTGGATCTCCCCACACATACCCCAGGCCGCCCCCAGTTTGCCCAGTGCCTCCTTTACCCATTCCAGTCCATCCCATCCACCCCTGCCCCGGAGCCCTCCCCAGCTGCCCCAGGTCCCCCCCCGTCTGCCCCAGGTCCCCCTCACGTGTCCCCCATGCACCTCCCCATCTGTCCCAGGCTCTCCCCATTCAACCCACGGCCCCCCAATCTACCCCAGACCCCCCCATACGCCCCCCAATTCTCCCCTCACCAACCCCAGGGTCCCCCAGTCCGCCCCAGACCCCCCCGTAAGACCCCAGGGTCCCCCCCATCCACCCCACGCCACCCCCCATCTATTTCGGGTCCCCCAGTCCGCCCCAGACCCCCCCACATGTCCCCCGTGCTCCTCCCCATCTAGCCCAGGGGCCTCCCAATTTTCCCAGACGCCCCAAATCTGTCCCCCAAGGTCCCCCCCGTCTACCCCAGGCCCCCGAATCTGTCCCACGTCTCCCCCATCTCTCCCAGGTCCTCCCCATCTCTCCAGGTCCTCCCCATCACTCCAGACCCCCCCCTCTCTGTCCCATCTGTCCCCCCCTGTGTCCCCCAAGGTCCCCCCATCTGTCCCAGGTCCCTCCATCTCTCCCCCAGGCTCCCGCCCATCCACCCGGCACCCCCCAATCTCCCCCAGCCCCCCTGTGCTCCCCCCCAGGCTCCTCCCCCGTCCCCCCCGTCCCCTCCTCGTCCCCCCC
Organism: Sylvia borin; assembly: GCA_014839755.1. Lineage (NCBI taxonomy): Eukaryota > Metazoa > Chordata > Aves > Passeriformes > Sylviidae > Sylvia > Sylvia borin. Next base: position 579,984 of record CM025981.1, on the reverse strand, counting down.
CGTGTCCCCGGGCCGTGGCGGTGCGGGGCCGGGGCGGCGGCGGCGCGGGGGGAGCGCGGCGGGGCAGGAGGGAGGCGGCGGCCCCGCACCCAGCGCCCGCACCCACCGCCCGCCTCCCGCGGGCGGCGGCAACAAAGGCCCTTCCCCGCCCCCGCCGCCGCCTCCCGCCGCCTCCCGCCGCCGCCGGCAGCGTCCTTGCGGCAGGAAGATGCCCGGGGAGGTGCCGCCGCCGGCGCCCCGGGGGCTGCGGAGCCTCCCGCTGCTGCTGCTGCTGCTGCTCAGCGCCCGCGCCGCGCTGGTGAGTGCGGGGGCACGGCCCGGGGACACGGCCCGGGGACACGGCCCGGGGACACCGGCCCCGAGAGCGCGGCCAGGGCAGCCATCGGCACCGGGAGGGGGCGGCGGGGACCGGGGCAGGGCGGGCGGCAGCGGGGAGCGGCGGCTCCGGGAGGGGTGAGCGGGGAGCGGGAGCGGGGAGCGGCGGCGGGGAGCGGCAGCGGGGACCGGGAGCGGGGACCGGGAGCGGGGACCGGGAGCGGGGACAGGCGGCGGGCGGCCCCGGCCCCGCGGAGGAGCTGCCGTGGGCAGGGGGGTGGGTCCGGCCCCGGCCCCGAGCGTGGATCGGTACCGCGGGGGTCGGGGCTGTGCGGGGCGGCACCGGCATCGTGCGCCGGGCAGCGGCACCGCTCGGGAGCCGGCCTCGGTACCGTGCGTGGATCGGCAGCCGGCGGGCGGGGGCACCTGCAGCGGGCGGGGGGCGTGGGGCCGGCAGCGGTCCCGGGGGGGAACCGGCACCGTGCGGGCTCTGGCAGCGGCAGCGGGCGGGGGAGCGGCACCCCCGGGACCGGCCCCGGCTGGGCGCTCCGGCACCCGCACCCCGCTCTGGGTCCCCGGCTCCCGCACCCCGCTCTGGGGTCCCCGGCACCCGCACCCCGCTCTGGGTCCCCGGCTCCCCGCGCCAGCCCCTCGGTGCCCGCAGAGTCCCCCCGAGCCCCGCAGGCGCTGTCCCCGGGGCTGTCCCCTCCCCTGCGACCCCCCGGGCGGGGCCGGGCGCGGTGGCGGCCGTGGGGAGGGGGCTGCGGGCAGCCGCCGTTTGAAGGTCGTAGGGAAACACGCCTTAAAAAACCACGCTGAGGGGCGGGGAGGGAGAAACCCCCCTGCTGCTGCTCGGGGGCCGCTGGAACTCGCCCCTCATCCTTCCCCTCTGCCTCCCCCTCCCCTCCTGCATCCCCAGCCCCTGGTGATGGGGCGGGGGGCGGCAGATGCAGCGCCCGCTTTTCCCCTTCCATGCGGCCGGAGGAGAAGGGCTGGGGGTCCTCGTGGCACTTCCAGAACCGCCGCTGCCCCCCGCCGGCCCCGCCCGGGGGAATGTCCGGGGGGTCCTGGGCTCCACGGGAACCTCCCTGCCCCGCCAGCCCCCTGCCCGAGCCGGGCGTTGGAGTTTCGGGAGGTTGCTTTTTGGGGGATGCTCTCCGGGAAGGAGCCAGAGGATGCTTTTCTCTCCCAGCCCGGGAGCAACGGGAGAGGGTGGTGGGGAGGAAGGCTGCTCCTCCTCCTCTCCTGAAGAGGGGAAGAAGCCCCTGGGCCTGGCTGCTGCCTGGAATCCCCCGGAGCTCATCCCTCCTGCCGGGGCCCTGGTTTGGGGTGCCCCAGGCTGGCTCCCCCGTTTCTGCACCAGGGGCGTTTTCCGGCTCTCCCAGCAGCAGCTCTGCCCCTCTGGAGCACAGACACAACTTGGGAGTCTCTGAGAGGATGTGAGGCACTCCTGCCGCTCCTCTGGAGAATCTGCACGGCCCTGGATCCAAGGACACTTTATTCAGCCCAAAATTCCCCGTGCCATGGATCCAGGGAAGCCTCTGCTCGGCCGGGAGCAGCCGCGGTGCTGGGAGGTGACGGTGCCTGTGCCGGTGTCCCCAGCACCCCCGGCAGCTCTCAGGGGTCGGCTCTGGGGGGGCTCAGGAGCTTCTCCCCTTCTCCTTCTGGGGAACTGGGCTTGCTGCTTACTGGAGGAGGTTGGTGCCCCCTGAGGGGTGCAGGCCGGGCAGGGGAGGCGCCGGGGTTGTTCAGCGCCGGGCTGGAGGCGATGGATGTGGGACAATCCCGAGGGCCGGAGGAGCTGCTGCCTCCCCCCCGGTGGGATCGAGGCCTCTCTCCCCTTCTCCCTGAAGCTTTTCAATCCTTCCCTCTCCTTGGACAGACCCAGCTCCTCCCGTGGGTCCCCGTGAGGGAAGCGGCGCCTTGGCACAGCCCCGGCACATCCCTGGCGAGGGATGGGGATGGGTTTGGGGTTCCTGTCCCCCAGTGCCGGGTCCTGGGCTTTGCCAGGGTAAACCTTTCCCTGGAGCAGCACCCGGAGCGTTCCCGGCTGCTCTGAGGAGCCGGACGAGCAACTCCAGCCCCGCTGGCGCCGCGCCCGAGAGCAGCGCCCGTACCAGCCCGGGGCAACGGGACAGGGACGGGGACGGGGACAGGGACAGGGACGGGGATGGGGATGGGGACAGGGATGGGGACAGGGATGAGGACAGGGACGGAGATGGGAACAGGGATGGGGACAAGGATGAGGACAGGGACAGGGACAGGGACAGGGACAGGGACAGGGACGGGGACAGGGATGAAGACAGGGACAGGGACGGAGATGGGAAAAGGGATGGGGACAAGGATGAGGACAGGGCCGGGGCCTTGGTGGCTGTGACATCTCCCGGGACTCGGTGTCCTCCTTTGATCTCCCGCTGGCCGTGACCCCTCCGGGCCGGCCTTTGGGAAGCTGGGATGGATCCCCTGGGGATCGGTCCCTGTAACCCTTTGTGTGCCAGCGTGGGAGGGCCGGGCACAGGGGCTGCTCCTCCTGGCAGGACCCCTCCCCGGCACGGGGCTTTTCCTGCAGTGCCGCGGACACTTTGGGGTTGGCTGTGATTTCCCGAGGCTCACGAACTCATCCCTGCTCCTACCGCATCCCTTTGGAGCTGGATGTGGAGAGGGGACAGGGACACCCAGGCTCGTGCATCGGCCGTTCCTGGGGCAGGGAGGGGTGGCTCAGCGCCCTGCGGGACAGCCGAGATCCCCGGGACAGGCTCCTCTCTGTGCGCTGGGAACGCTGCCCAGCCCGGGCCACACACACAGCCTGGGCAACCGCTGCTTCCTCCTCCTCCTCCTCCTCCTCCTCTGGGCAGGCAGAGCTGGCAGCAGAGTGGCACAGGGGACCGCTGGGGACACCTGGGCAGAGCGGGCAGGACAGGCAGCGCTGCTCACGGTAATTAAAGCTGATGAGCTTTAATCAGGCCGTGAGTCATCCGGGGGGTGGGCACAGGCAGCCCTGAGTGCCACCCCCGGCTCTGGGGTCCCCCAAGGCGGGGGTCAGGTGCTTTGTTGTGGCCCTGGCGGCTGCCGGAGCCCAGCTTGGGGCTCAACTCATCGCCTTAATTACCGACAGCGTTGATTGGCCCTAAACCTTCACAGGTCCCTGGCGGGGCTCCGGGGCCGGGATTCCTGCGCAGGACAGCGGGGGATGCTCTGCCTTTGGCCCTGGATGGTGTTTCCCTGTGGAAAGGCGTCCCCGAGGCCCCTCCAGATCCCCCCTGGCTCAGTCCGGAGGGGAAATGAGGAGAACAAGGATTCCTCCAGGCCCTGCAGAGTTGGGGGTGAAGCACCCCCCGCCCTGCAGGGATCCGGGGGGTTCAGCCTCCGCACAGCTCCCGGTGCCAGCCGGGCTGGGGGTCACAGGTCACCCTCATGGCCCTGATGTTTCCCGATGTTTTCTCGGCAGCTCCCGGTGTCCCGCCTGGCCTCCGTGGGGGAGGCTCTGCCCTGAGCTTGGGGGGTGCTGTGGGGTTTGCTGGGATGAGTTCGGGGGGTGGGTTGGAGCTCTCTGCTGCGAGCCGGGGTCACACGGGGTTCAGCTCCGTCTGTAGGGACAGCCCAGCTCTCCCATCCAGCCGTGCTCAAGCCCAGCTCCTTCCTCTTTCATGGAGAAAATGAGGGAAACAATACATCAATGAATAAAGAAATGGGTCCCCGAGGGGTGCAGGGTCCTCTGGCCACTGTCACCTCGTATCCCCGCCTGTGTGTGGCGTGGCAGCAGTGGCAGGGAAGTCCCCGAGTGTCCCCAAGGCTCCTTTTCCCTCGGGGGACGCGCGGCAGCCCCGGGAGACGGCAGCGGGGGCTGGGGAATGCCGGGGACGTGAGCCGGGTACCAAACCCTGCCGGGCCCTGCGAGGCTTTAACACCGCTCCGGTCCCTCCTGTCCCCGTGTCCCCGACCCTTCTGTCCCTCCTGTCCCCGTCCCTCCTGTCCCCGTGTCCCTGTCCCTTCTGTCCCCGTGTCCCCGTCCCTCCTGTCCCCGTGTCCCTGTCCCTTCTGTCCCTCCTGTCCCCGTCCCTCCTGTCCCCGTGTCCTCGTCCCTGCCGCCCTCCCTGGGGCTCCTGCCCGGCTCCGGGTGAGGTTTAGCCGCTGTTCCGCTCCCGGAGCCTCAGCCCCGGCCCCGGGAGGTGGAGAGCAGGGATCTGGAGGGAGAAATCCCCCTCAGAGGTGATGAGGCCTGTCCTGGCAGCACGGAGGTGCTTCCCTGGATCCTCCAGGATCTCCTTTCCCTCCTCATCCTCATCCTCCAGGGTCTCCCTTCCCTCCTCATCCTCCAGGATCTCCTTTCCCTCCTCATCCTCCAGGATCTCCTTTCCCTCCTCATCCTCATCCTCCAGGATCTCCTTTCCCTCCTCATCCTCCCGGCCCGGCCGAGGCTCCCTTGGCTCGGGAGCTGCTGCTGCAGGATTTCTGCTCCGGAGCAGGGATGTCCCCGAGCCCCCGGCGACAGGAGGGGCCGTGTCACCTCGGTGTCACCTCGGCCCCGGCAGCGGCCGCCAGTCCCTGCCGGGCTCCGGAGCCGCCGCTGGGTGTGGAGGGAGGAGCGGAGCCTTTCCCGTGCTTTGTGCCATTCCCAAATTTTTGCGTTTGCTTTCTGCTATTCCCGGTTTCCCACCTCTCTTTTGTGCCATTCCCAGCTTTTCCCCCTTGCTTTGTGCCATTCCCAGTTTTTCACTGGTGTTTTGTACAATTCCCAGTTTCCCAGCAGTGTTTTATGCCATTCCCAGCTTTCCCCCGTGTTTGTGCCGTTCCCTGTTCGCTCCGTGCCGTGGGGATGGAATATTTGTCTCGGGAAGTGCCATGGGGTGTTTCCCTGGCCCGGCTCCGGAGGAGGAACACGGAGCTTTTGCGGCCACTCCTCCCTCTCTCCACATTAATTAATTTGACATTTAAGCCGAGCTCCTCGTGCAGAAGCTCCCGAGGTTCTCGGTGACCTCCGGAGCAGCTCCAGGGTGGGAGCTGCTGGAATTCCAGCTGGGAGGGAAGGAGGTGGCTGGATCCAGGCAGAGGAGGCTCCTGGGCTGCAGCACCTGCCCCCCAAACTCTGGTTTGGGGCCTTCTGAGCTCAGGACGGAGCGGGATGGACCTGGTGTCCCATAGGATGGACCTGGTGTCCTGTAGGATGGACCTGGTGTCCCCTAGGATGGACCTGGTGTCCCCTAGGATGGACCTGGTGTCCTGCAGGATGGACCTGGTGTCCCCTAGGATGGACCTGGTGTCCTGTAGGATGGACCTGGTGTCCTGCAGGATGGACCTGGTGTCCCATAGGATGGACCTGGTGTCCCGCAGGATGGACCTGGTGTCCCGTAGGATGGACCTGGTGTCCCACAGGATGGACCTGGTGTCCTGCAGGATGGACCTGGTGTCCTGCAGGATGGACCTGGTGTCCTGTAGGATGGACCTGGTGTCCCCTAGGATGGACCTGGTGTCCCGCAGGATGGACCTGGTGTCCTGCAGGATGGACCTGGTGTCCTGTAGGATGGACCTGGTGTCCCCTAGGATGGACCTGGTGTCCTGCAGGATGGACCTGGTGTCCCCTAGGATGGACCTGGTGTCCTGCAGGATGGACCTGGTGTCCTGTAGGATGGACCTGGTGTCCCGCAGGATGGACCTGGTGTCCCGTAGGATGGACCTGGTGTCCTGTAGGATGGACCTGGTGCCCTCTAGGATGGACCTGGTGTCCCATAGGATGGACCTGGTGTCCTGTAGGATGGACCTGGTGTCCCATAGGATGGACCTGGTGTCCTCTAGGATGGACCTGGTGTCCCATAGGATGGACCTGGTGTCCCATAGGATGGACCTGGTGTCCTGTAGGATGGACCTGGTGTCCCGTAGGATGGACCTGGTGTCCCGTAGGATGGACCTGGTGTCCCACAGGATGGACCTGGTGTCCCATAGGATGCTCCTTGTGGCTGTGGGAAGGTGAAAGTGTTTTTAGAGCGGGTCCTTCTAAGGATTTTTGTTAAAATTGACTCCAAACATTGAATTCTGGGCTGGCTGAGCAGCACAGAAGCCAAGTGTGGCTCTGCATGGAGGGGACAGCGCCGATTTGGGGGGACCCAAACCTCCTTTCCCACCTCAACATCCCAGAGCGGGCGATCCCAGCCCTCCCCAGGCAGGATTGGGGTTGGGATTGGGATTGGGGTTGGGATTGGGGCTGGGATTGGGCCGGGCCGTTCCCTCTGCCCTGCCCACGGGGGTGTTTACATCTCTGTGGCCACCACAAAAGCCTCTCCCTCCTTCCCTCGGCACAGTTTGGCCACGGCTCAAACTCTTTCTTTCAAGATAAAAATAACAGCAGCAACCTCAGGGCTGCTGCTCCTGCCCCGGCTGGTGGAGAAACGGGGATTATTTTAGGGAAAAAAGGGGAGAAAACCTCAATGTGGGGGGCCTGGGCACGAATCCCCCTGGCTGCAGCCCCCAAGTGGGACCCGGAGTGGGGAGGAACAGGCTGGAGCCAGGGAAAACCGGGAAAAGCCGGGAGAAGCCTCATCTCCCAGGCAGCACGGAGCACAACTTGTTGGCAAAACAGTTTGTTTGCCAAAAAATGCGGTTTTCTGGAGGAGGAGGAGGGGAATGGAGCCGTTTCAGGAGCTGCTGAGGGAAGGGTTTGGGGGGTTGGGAGGGATGCTCGGGCAGCAAATGTCAAAAATCCAACGCAGGGCTGCGTTTTGGGGCAAGGGAGTGGGAGTTTGGGGCCAAAGCGGGCATTTAAAAGAGAAGAAAACTCTTATTTATTTCTCATTTCTGCAAGTTAAGCTGGAAGGGAACAGAAAATCGCTGTTTGTGTCCCTCCCCGAGCAGTTTGCCCTACAGAGGCAGCAGGTCTGGAGCACACAGGGACCCTTACTTCCCCAAAGCTGATGTTAATCCACCATTCCCAGCTTTTTTAAAGGCAAATTTGGGCTCCTCACAACTTTTCCAGGTGCTGGGAGTGGCCGTTGTGTCCCTGGGGAACTTCTCCATGCATCCAGTGAAAATCAAGCAGAAAAACCTGAGATAATGTAAATTTTCCCTGAATTTTGGAGGGGTTTTGGGGGAATGGCATCATGCAGATTTTCCTTTCCCCTCTCCCTCGGGCTCCAGGGCCAGGGGATGGAGATGTGGGATCAGGGTTTGGAGCTGGGACAGCACCTGGGGGAGCCTGGGCTGCTCCAAAGTCCTGACTCTGTGGAAAATCCCAGAGCTGCCAGGGATTTGGGGTGGAATTGGGGGATTTGGGGTGGAATTGGGGGATTTGGGGGTGAAACTGGGGGATTTGGGGGTGGAATTGGGAGATTTGGAGTGGAATTGGGGTGGAATTGGGGGATTTGGGGCAGCTGGGACGCCCTGGAGGCAGCTCCACGGCGAGGTTCCCTTTTGTGATTCTGGGTGTGATTTTGGGCTTTGGGGTCACCTTCTCCAGAAATAATCCAGGATTTAATAATTCCGATTTCTTGCCCAGCTCTGGCAGCCGGGGCTGTGTGTGTGGGGGCTCTGATGAGCACTAATTAGGCTCTAATTAGCCCCCAGTGGCCGCAGGTCGGTGCCCTCTGTGCCGCCTCTGTCAGAGGATCATTACAAACACCCTGTGGAAACCTGGGGGGTCCCGGCGTTAATTACCCTGGAGTTAATTAGGGACAGTGCTGATGGGGGCCTGGGCATCCATCGGGGCCTCCAGGGCAGGGGACTGGGATGAAATGGGATCCTGGGCAGGGTTCATTGCCCAAGGCCTCTTCATCCCCCCCAGGCTCCTGCAGGATGTGGGAATCTCATCCCACTGGGTTCCAAAACCCCAGATCCGCGGAATTCCTTGGGTTTGTTTTCCCTGGAGCTGGGAGGAGCCATTTCTCCTCGTTTACCAGCAAGGAGCTGGTTTAGGTGGGAGCTGGGATGGCTTCCCCTGGATCCCGGGATCACCCCATGGGCCTGGGACATTTCCTGCAGCTCTGGGGGCTCAGGGCAGGACCCCCTGGATTTTGGGGCTGTTGCCAGTGCTGGAATGGGGATGCCCCAGCTGGTTCTCCCCCTTTACCTTCCTGCCTTTAATTTGGACTAATTAATCCCTGCTCCTCCATCTGGGAGGGCTGGGCCCTCTGCATGGCCAGGACCTGGCAGTGTGTCCCCAAGTGTCCCATAGATGGCCCTAAAGCCACCAGGGGTGGAGGTGGGAAGACGCCGGTGGGATCTGTGGGTGGGATGCCGGGATGGGAGCAGATCCTGGATTTGGAGCATCCTGAATCCCTTCCTTTTCCATGGCAAGAGCTCCTCTACACCCCCCAGGAGGAGGAGGAGGAAGGAGGATCCAGTGAATGTGGCAGGGCTGGGTGGGCAGGGACATCCTCACAGCGACATCCCTGTGTCCGTAGGGACACCAGCCCCAGATCCAGGAGGAAACGGGGATTCCAGGGAAGGCAGCAGGCAGAGGGTGGGTGGGCTGTGGGGAGCAGCAGCTCCAGCCCCTCTCTCCTACCCCCCACAGGAGTTTGGGGCTAAACTGTGCCTTTTGGGCTGCTCAGGGAGCTCCTTCCAGCCCTGGAGCACTTGGGAATTGTGCTGGGAAGGGATCTGGGAATGACATTCCCATGGGCTCTTCTGTGTAGGCTCCGAACAGGGCTTGGTAAAAATCCTTCATTTCTGTGAGGGTTTTGTGACTCTTCATTCCCAAGGAGCTTTTTGGCTGCTGTTCCCATCGGCCTGGAGTGAGGCTGAGGGTCTGGCTGGGATCATCCTAGAGGCAAGAGAGTCCCAGGAACCCAATGAGGGGATTTTCCTGCTGATTTTCCTGCTGATCCAGCTCCGACACTGCTGCTTGTTCTTGCCAGCTCCAGCCAAGGCTGGGTCTGTGATCCTGGTGCCTGAGCCTCTGGATGAAAATATTCCCTGCTGGTGCTGCCAGGGATCCCAGGGCAGGAAGGGGAGTGGGATTGGGATGCAGATCCAGATGTTCCCACACCTGTATCACCCCTGGATCGGGAAGCGGCTGCTGCCCTGGGCCTCCCTGTGCCTCTCCCCGCTCATTCCCGGCCTCCAGGCAGAGTTTTCCCTGGCGGGCTGCGTTAAATCAGGATGTGAGGAGCAGGGATGGGAGAGGAGCTGGGCTGGACACCGAGGACTGGGAAGGAGGGACCATTTCCTCCCTCCTTCTCCACTTTGGATGCTCGAAGGGGTGAATTCCCCATTCCCAGAAAATGCTTTTGGAGCACTGGATGCCTGGATTTCTGTGAGGAGCGGCAGCTGGGCTGTCCCTGAGCTTCTCAGCCTCATCCTCTCTGCTCTGGATTTAAAACCCCAAACCTGCCCCCAGACCCCGGTGTGGGTGGGCTTCCCGCGGGGCCGGGGGTGTCACCCCAAAGCCCATCCCTGCTGCAGGCGGGGCCGGATCCCTGCTCCCTTCAATTCCAGCTGCTCCCAACGTTCCAGCCGGAGTTTGCCTGCAGCTATAAATACCTCGGAGCGCAGCAAAGCCCCCGGAGGGTTTAGGCTCTATATTTAGGTTCCTGCAGCACAAAGCCATATTGCACGGAGGCTGGGCAGTGGGATCTCCTTCTAGGAACTGGGGGGAGGAGAGGACAGGAGCAGAGGGGTGTGATGGAGCTTTTCCATGTGGATCCAGGCCTGGATCCTCCCCCGGCAGCCGCTGTCCCATCCCGGTGCTCCAATCCGGGCCTTTCTTCCCCCAAACCCCGGCAGAAGTTGCTGCCTGAGCGTGGAGGGGAAGAGACATCAAACATTTATAGGCCTTGCGAATGGTTAAGGAAATGTCTGGCTCTGTTAAAATAGCAGCAGCAATTAGAGGAGAGGGAAAAAAAAAGGAAAAAGCCCAAGTCAACATCCCCTGCCGGTGCGTTATCCCAGCGCTGCCCGTCCTCAGCCGGGGTCACGGCTCCGGGGCCCAGCTCGGGGATGGGACCAGCTCTGATCCCCCAAACCGGCGTGAACCCCACCCCCCGGGAGCTCCCCAAACACATCCCAGTCTCAGTTCTGCCCCAAACTGAAAGGGCAGTGAGAAGTTAATTGGGTTCCTTCTTCTTTCGGGGTTTTGCAGCGGGGTCGGCGCTTCCTGCTCGCTCCTAATTAGGGAAACCCCAAATCTGAACCTCCCCGGCGCCTCGGTGGGGTTTGTCCTGTGGGGACTGCTCCTTCCCCTCAGCCAGGGGTGGGAGGTGAAGGAAAACAGCCAAAGCCCGAGGATCAGGGGAATTCTGCTGCTGCTTTGTATGAGCCGGGATGTTCCAGAGGAAAAATCCGCCGTTTCTCCCGCGGGCAGCAGGGCACCAGGGTCACCCTTGCCTGCTCAGGCTTTGCACTTCGCCGCATAAAAATCAGGGCTTTGATGACTTTTCACTGTTTTTTTCTCTTTGGCAAAGGTCAGAACCTGGGTGAGGAGCAGAGCTCTGGAGTGGGGAGGAGATTTGGGATCCAGGGTCAGGCACGGATTGGGGCTCTGCCTGCCCCGGGGGTTTGGGAACCGGGGCTTGTCTGTGAAAAGGAAGAAAGGAAATTCCTGGAGGGGAAATCCAGGGCTGGGAGAAGCAGCAGGAGGATGCTGGGGGTCAGGGCCACAGGGACCTGGGGGAACACATTTTCCTGGTCTTGCTGACCTGTAGGGAAGTGTTTGCCAAGGAGGAGAAGAACTGAGCTGGTGGAATGAAGGGGGACCTGGTTGGGCTTGAAAATGAGGGGTCAGTTGGTGCTTCAGGCTCAGGAATTAACTTTGAGAACAATGCTCCTTCCCGATGGGATCACCCCAGCCATGGAACCCACGGGAAAATCTTCCCATTGGCAAATCAGAATTTGGGATGTTTCCTTCACCCCCTGGGCTGTGAACGCTCCCAGGGTCCCAGTTTTAAGACTTTCCTGCTGGCTCCAGAGCTGGAAGTGCTTTTCTGAGCACAAGGTGGATCCTGCAGCTCTTGGAGAATCTGAGGAGAACCTGGTGTGTGGTGGGGGATGGTCACTGCCGGGACACAATCTTTCCTGCTCCTACAAAGCCTGGAACATCTCCCTGGAGGAATGAGCTGAGCGTGGGGTGAAAAGAGCAGCTTCTCCCGCTGGTGGCTGCCAGGGAATCCCGGTGCCCTGGGCTCACATTCCCTTGGGATGGAGGTCTCCCTGCTCTCTTTCTCCTCCTGCTCTGTGGGGCTGTGGCTGGGAGGAGCTGTGGGGTTTGAGGTGGAGGCTGGAGCCCAGGCCTGGCTGGGGGATGCCATTCCCGTGTGGGAATTCTGGTACCTGGCCCTGTGTGGGGGTACTGGAACCATTCCATGGAAATGCTGGGACCCATTTGCATGGGGGGATCCTGGCAACCACTCCTGTATGGAAATGCTGCTGCCTGGCCCTGTCTGGGATTGTGGGGCCCATTCCCATGGGGGGATCCCGGCACTTATTCCCACACTGGTGCTGGTGCCTGTGTGGGGGCTCTGAGACCCATTCCCATGTGGGGTTATTGGTACCTGTCCCTCTATGGGACTGTGGGACCCATTCCCATGGAAAAATTCTGGCACATACTCCCATGAGGAGACACTGGTGCCCATTCCCATCAGGAGATGCTGGTGCCCATTCCCATCAGGAGATGCTGGTCCCATTCCCAGGCTGGTGCCATTCCCATGGAAGGATCCTGGTCCATCTGACATTCCCACCACAGGGATTCTGGTCTCTGTCCCCCCCAGGGACGCTGCTGTGTTGGGCACTGCCCTGAGCACTCAGCAGAACGGTTTCTCCTCCTCCGTGGCTGGGCAGGACGTTCCCCTGCTCCTTTTGTTCATTCCTGTGGTGTTTCCACCCACCTGGCACCGAACTAAACTGCTCTGGCTGGGAGAAGAGGCCTCAGGTGCAGTGAAAACCCCTCATAATTTATTTGTTCCTCACCCGCTTGCAGGCTGGATCCCAGAGCTGCCAGCGCTGGGTTTGATTTTCCCTCTCCAACAATAAATTTCAATTCCCCAGCGAGACTGGGAGCGTTGAACAGCTCGGGACAAGCGACACCAAACGTGTCAGGAAGGGACATTTCCAGCGGCAGCTCGGGCTGCTGTGGAAAGAGCAGGAGCCTCCTTCCTGCCTGTGTGTTTGCTGAGGGAAACAACAGGTTGGGGAATAAATATTGGCATTTTTTCCCTCGGGGACTCCCCAGCGCCGTCCCCAATGCAGCCCCGCGGGTGGATGCTGCCCGGGAGAGGGAACACGCTCAGCAGCGGTGGATTAGGTTTGAATCTTCTCTTTTTTTTTTTTTTTTTTTTTTTTTTCCCTTAATGGAAAAAGCCGTGTTCACACGGAAACCAATCGGTTTGTGCGGCCCTGAAAGGCACGAGCATCCCAGAGGCGCCAGGGAAAGCTCCTGGCTCTCCGCTCGGCCTTGAAAAAAAGGTTTAGAAAATTAAAAATAAAGCGTGGAGGGGCCGCCCGTGGGGCGCGGGGCTCCTTGTGGAGCAGCCGGAGGGTTCGGGAACGGCAGCGGGAGCCGCGGGGTGGATCCCCGTGTGTGCTCCGAGCCCAGCGCCCCTTCCCGCAGGGGCTGCGGGGTGGGGATGACGGCTCGGGGATGCGGGAATAGCGGGGATGGAGGGGATAGAGAAAATACCGGGAATAGCGGGGATTGAGGGAATAGCAGGAATAACGGGAATCCCGGGAATAGCGGGGATAGAGGGGATACCGGGAATAATGGGGATAGAGGGGTTAGAGAGAATACCGGGGATAGAGGGAAACCCGGGAATAGCGGGGATAGAGGGGAAACAACGGGAATCCCGGGAACAGCGGGGATAGAGGGGATAGAGGGGAAACAACGGGAATCCCGGGAATAGCGGGGATAGAGGGAACACCGGGAATAACGGGGATAGAGGGGATAGAGGGAACAACGGGAATCCCGGGAATAGCGGGATGCACCGCGGTGGCCGGGGGAGGCTCCGGGGCGGCCCCGCGGAGCCGCCGCAGCCGCGGGCGAGCGCAGGGCCCCGCCGGGCCGGAGGAAAGTAGGTCGTGGCTGTGCTGGCTTGGCCGCCCGTCCTACATATGGAAATCGGGGCTATTTCTGGCCGCTGCTGACGGGCTGGGCCCTGTCCCCGCTCCGGGCCTCGGCGGGACCCGCCCCGGCCACGGCCCCGCTCCATCCCCGCAGGTGCTCGTGTGTGATGGTTCCTGCCCCGGAAACCTTCCCCTCCTCTCCCGGGATGGGTGACTCCATCCTGGGGATCCCACTCGGCTTCCCAGTGCTTGGGGGGGGGTTAATTCCCCATGGGAAAACCCTCTAAGCGCTGCGCCTGCAAAGCCCGGGGCTTGTCCCGGCTCAGCCCGTCCCGTGCGGGGGCTGGCTCTCCCCCCAAAGGCTTCCCCCTAAACCCAGCCCTGGATCGCTCCCATCCCCTCCAGGCCGGACTCCAGCTGGAAATCGCGGATTTGGCAGCATCTTAATCCACCCCGCTTTCCATTTCCATGACAACCCCGCGGAAGGTGGGCAGGAACTCCTTCCTGTGGGACACACGGGAGCTGGCGAACAGCGGGTCCTGCTGCTGGGGCAAAAAGCACCTCCCCGGACGGGATAAACCTGATTAAATGCCAGCAGCAGAGGGGAAACGGCTGCTGGGGATTTTCCCCAGTTTTGAGTCCTGCCTGTGAGGAGGAGGAGCCGGTGTTGATCCAAATCTGCCTGGGAGAGTCTGGAATATGTTCCTAATTAATCATTTTTAGGGGTTCATCAGCACCAGAACAGATCCTGGGGGGTGTCCCAGTGACGGGACTGGCACCGTTTTCGGGGCAGACAGGTGAGGGTTGGTTTGGGGGCAGTGACAGCTCTGTCACTTGGACATGGCCTGGACATGTCACCCCCACATTCGCAGGGTTTAATGTGAGCTGGGAAGGGGCTGAGCCTGGAGAAAAGGAGGCTCAGGGGGGACCTGGTGGCTCTGCACAAGTCCCTGACAGGAGGGGACAGCCGGGGGGGTCGGGCTGTGCTCCCAGGGCACAGGGACAGGAGGAGAGGGAACGGCCTCGGGCTGGGCCAGGGGAGGTGAAGTCGCATATCAGGAAAAATTTCCCCGTGGAAAAGTTTGTCAGGCCCTGGCCCAGCTGCCCGGGGCAGTGGTGCAGTCCCCATCCCTGGAAATATTTCAGGAATGTGGCACTTGGGGACAGGAGTGAGCGGTGCCCACCCAGCGCTGGGTTAATGGTTGGACACCACGGGCTGAGGGGGATTTTTCAGCACCAGTGATTCCACGTTGGTGTGTGTCCTGGATGGGTCTGGGTGCTCCATGCACCCCTCAAAATGAGAAAAACCCTTCTCCAGCTTTTCCAGGTGAACTCAGGACTGGGACAATGCCTTTGGGGGAGCTCCAAGGAGGGAGAACCTTATTGGGGGGAGCCAGCGGGGATTTCCGGGCTGGAGCAGTTCGGGAAGGATATTCCCACATGTGGGATTGGTGGGGTGTGCACAAAGCACCCCAAAGCCGGGTAAAGCAGAGGGCACCCCCAGCTCTGGAAAATCCTCCTGAACTGTGCCCTTCCCTTTGCTCCTGCAGTTTGGGGCTGGGGGAGGTTCTGGATCCCACCAAACTGCAGCCCGGGGAGGGGCTGGGGAAACTGAGGCAGCGGCCGGGAGGAAGAGGAGCCGTCAGGGAAGGAAGGATTTGGGGGAAGGGGAACGATTTGTAGGGCTGGAGGATGTTCCCTCAGGGAAATCTGCCCCCGGACCACTCCTCTCCTTGCCCATCCCCTCCCTGGGGGGCTCAGCCTTCCCCTCATCTCCTTAATTACCACAATTAAGCCGATCCCAGCAAATGAAGTGGCGTTTAAGGAGCCGAATAAAACGGGGAATACCCCACGATTGCTGTCTGTGGTCGTTAAGAGGCTCTTTACTCCCGCGGCTGCCTGCGCTGCGGTGTCCCTGGCACGGGGACAGCGGCCTGGCTCTCCACAGCCACCCCCAGCTCCACGGGGATTCCTTCGGGAGCCATCCCGCTTTTCCCCAGCCTCCTCAGGGGGAGGAGCAGTCCCAGAGTGGTGTCCCTGCCATGGCACTGGGGTGTCCCTGCCATGGCACTGGGGTGTCCCTGCCATGGCACTGGGGTGTCCCCGCCATGGCACCGGGGTGTCCCCGCCATGGCACTGGGGTGTCCCCGCCATGGCACTGGGGTGTCCCTGCCATGGCACTGGGGTGTCCCTGCCATGGCACTGGGGTGTCCCCGCCATGGCACTGGGGTGTCCCTGCCATGGCACCGGGGTGTCCCTGCCATGGCACTGGGGTGTCCCTGCCATGGCACTGGGGTGTCCCTGCCATGGCACTGGGGTGTCCCTGCCATGGCACTGGGGTGTCCCCGCCATGGCACTGGGGTGTCCCTGCCATGGCACTGGGGTGTCCCCACCATGGCACTGGGGTGTCCCTGCCATGGCACTGGGGTGTCCCCGCCATGGCACTGGGGTGTCCCTGCCATGGCACTGGGGTGTCCCCGCCATGGCACTGGGGTGTCCCTGCCATGGCACTGGGGTGTCCCCGCGGCGGGCGGTGGCTTTGTGCCTGCGGGAGGAGGTGACACGGCGGTGGCCCCGGAGCAGGGGGATTTCTGCCTCCTGAGTCAGAAAGCAGCAGAGTTTGGGGCTGGCTCCTGTCCCCAGACGCTGTCCCCGTCCCGCCGGGCCTGAGGGGCCGAGGCCGGGCTGTTCCCCGCGGGAAGGCGCCGGGAAAGGCGGCGGCAGCAGCGGGCCCGGGGCTGATGTCGCCGGGCCCGGGGCCTTTTCCAGCTGAAACCTTTCCTTCCACAAACACGAGCTCCTTTTCCTCCGCCCGGCGCACACTGAGCCATTGTCCTGCCCGTGCCGCTGGGAAGCGAGCCGGGAATGTGATCCCGAGACACGGCCCCGATCGCTGTCGCCGCGCCGAGGAGCCGCGCTGGGGCTCCCCTCACAGCCCCAGCCTTTGGGGGAAGGGTTTGCGCTGCCAGAGGCCGACATCTGTGCCATCAAACGGCTGGATTCCTGCTGGAATCTCAGGCCAGGGAGGGCCGGGGCTGCGCCTGGCGGCCTGTGAACACCGGGAATTGCTCTTTTCCTCGCCTCGTCATTGTTCGGCCCCGGGCTCTTATCGCAGCGGGCAGGAGCCCGAGGGCTCGGCCCGGGGAAGGGCTGGGAGCGGCACGAATGACACGTCAGCTCCGAGGGCAAAAATCCCGTGTTTTTGTGGAGCTGTGGAATGATGGAATCGTGGAATGGTTTGGGTGGGAAGGGAGATTTAAACCTCATCCATCCCACCCCAGTGCCACGGCAGGGACACCTCCCAGTGTCCCAGTGTCCAGCCTGGCCTTGGGCACTGCCAGGGATCCAGGGGCAGCCACAGCTGCTCTGGCAATTCCAGCCCAGCCCCTGCCCACCCTGCCAGGGAACAATTCCCAGTTCCCAATCTCCCATCCAGCCCTGCCCTCTGGCAGTGGGAAGCCATTCCCTGGCTCCTGTCCCTGCAGCCCTTGTCCCCAGTCCCTCTGCAGCTCTCCTGGAGCCCCTTTAGGCCCTGCCAGGGGCTCGGAGCTCTCCCTGGAGCTTCTCCTCTCCAGGGGAGCACCCCCAGCTCTCCCAGCCTGGCTCCAGAGGGGCTCCAGCCCTGCAGCAGCTCCGGGGGCTCCTCTGGGCTCTCTCCAGCAGCTCCAGGTCCTTCCCGTGCTGGGAACACACCCCAATGAGCAGGATGTGGCCTGGATTGCTCGGGAAGGGGAGGAGGAGGCTGGAAAGAGTCTCTGGGAGCTCTGGAAACCCAAACTCTGCTCCCAGGGTGCCCATCTGGGTCCTGGTGTGCAGCCCATGGTGCTGGCAGGGATCCCCTGTGCTCCAGGCAGGGATATTTCTGTCCCATCGGGGTCTGGCATTAGGGAGGACCATCCCCCATCCCCTCACCCAGCCCGGGCTCAGCCACCCCTCGTGTGGCTCCTTCTCCTCTTCCCTCTGCTCCCAGCACATCCCAGGACACAAAACCCCTCCAAATCCCCAGCTGGGAGCATCCCCACGGAGCCAGCACAGATGGGGACGTGCCACCCGCCCATCTGCTCCGTGTCCTGTGCTGGCCACACTTTGCCAAATCCTCCTGAGTCACCAGGGCTGGCTTTTTGCATCCATCGCTTTGGGCTCCCTCCTTTCACATCTCCCTCTGCAGTTTTCCATGTTTTTTTTTTTCCCCTCTTTATTAATGGAAACCATCCAGGTGTGTAACACCAGCAGCAGGACACGTCTGTTCTGCACACTCTGGGTGGGGATGAGGAGCTGGGGCACAGACACGGCGTGTCCAGCACAGCAAACTTGGCCTGGACCCACCAGGGAGAGAAACCTGGGATTCGTTAATCCGTGGAGGCAAAGCTCAGGAGAGCCCAAGCCTGGACCAGCCCTTTCCCAGGAGCTCCATCCCCTCCTGGACCAGCCCTTTCCCAGGAGCTCCGTCTCCTCCTGGACCAGCCCTTTCCCAGGAGCTCCATCCATCCCCTCCTGGACCAGCCCTTTCCCAGGAGCTCCACCCCCTCCTGGACCAGCCCTTTCCCAGGAGCTCCGTCTCCTCCTGGACCAGCCCTTTCCCAGGAGCTCCATCTCCTCCTGGACCAGCCCTTTCCCAGGAGCTCCATCTCCTCCTGGACCAGCCCTTTCCCAGGAGCTCCATCCATCCCCTCCTGGACCAGCCCTTTCCCAGGAGCTCCACCCCCTCCTGGACCAGCCCTTTCCCAGGAGCTCCGTCTCCTCCTGGACCAGCCCTTTCCCAGGAGCTCCATCTCCTCCTGGACCAGCCCTTTCCCAGGAGCTCCATCTCCTCTTGGACCAGCCCTTTCCCAGGAGCTCTATCCCCTCCCGGACCAGCCCTTTCCCAGGAGCTCCATCTCCTCTTGGACCAGCCCTTTCCCAGGAGCTCCATCCCCTCCTGGACCAGCCCTTTCCCAGGAGCTCCATCTCCTCCTGGACCAGCCCTTTCCCAGGAGCTCCATCCCCTCCTGGACCAGCCCTTTCCCAGGAGCTCTATCCCCTCCCGGACCAGCCCTTTCCCAGGAGCTCCGTCTCCTCCTGTACCAGCCTTTTTCCAGGAGCTCCATCCCCTCCTGGACCAGCCCTTTCCCAGGAGCTCCATCTCCTCCTGGACCAGCCCTTTCCCAGGAGCTCCGTCTCCTCCATGCCTTGGGGACAGCCTTCAGCCAGGGCTGTTGTGACAGGACAAGGAAAAATGGCTTTAAATTAAAATAAGGGAGATTTAGATGAGATCTAAGAGGAAAAAAATTGCAATTAGGGGAGTGTGACACTGGAACAAGATTCCCAGAGCAGCTGTGGCTGCCCCTGGATCCCTGGCAGTGCCCAAGGCCAGGCTGGACACTGGGGCTGGGGGACAGTGTCCCCTGGGACAGTGGGAGGTGTCCCTGCCATGGCAGGGGGGGGCACTGGAGGGGATTTATGGTCCCCCCAACCCATTCCATGGTTCCATGATCCCAAGGTGCAGGCTGGTGGGATTTAAGCCCAGATCAGACCTTGCAGAGGATTTTCTGCAGCTCCTTCAGGCTGGAGCTGCTCTTCCTGGGATTTTCATGGCCTCGGCTCCTGGGGATGGAGCAGCCTCATGCCCAACCAGCTCTGAAAATGCTGCAGCCCAGCAGGTGCTCCTGTACCTCCTGTGCATCTTTCCTTGCATTTTCTTGTGCCATCCCACAGGGAGGAGGGGATTTAACCCCCGGGAGCATCTCAGCTCTGTCACAGCCCTGCCCCAGGGCCCATCCCCCTCAGAATCTCCAGATTTCTGTCCCCTGCCTTGGAACACTCTTCCCCTGAGGCTTTCCCCCTCCCCAGCTGCCTGCCCGGAGCCTCCGGGCCCCTCCTCGGCCACAGGGTGGGATCAGGATCCCCATCAGGATCCCCATTAGGGTCCCCATTAGGGTCCCCATTAGAGTTCCCATTAGAGTCCCCATTAGAGTTCCCATTAGGGTCCCCAGTAGGGTCCCGGAGCCATCTGACCCTGAGCCCCTGCTCAGCCCCCAGAGCGGATCCTGCAGTGGGAACTAAATCCATGTGGGAATGTCCTGGTGAGGGCTCAGCCCTCGGGGACAATCCCCCTCAGAGCCTCCCCGTGTCCCCAGAGGGACTGGCTTGGGGGACAGCCGCTGTTTTGGGGTCGCTGGGGTGGCAGGGGCGGGTTGCAGCTTCAGGGGCTGAGTTTGGAGCCAGGTGCATCCATGGAAAGAGGGGAAATGTCCCAAGGGCTTCTCCCAGCCGTGTTTTGGGAAGGTTTGGGCCAGCCCCACCTGGCACGGTTGGGATTAAGGTGAGGGACCTCAGCATGGCTCTGGTGGGGAGGGAATTTAGGATTCATCTCATTCCACCCCAGGGACACCTCCCAGTGTCCCAGTGTCCAGCCTGGCCTTGGGCACTGCCAGGGATCCAGGGGCAGCCACAGCTGCTCTGGCAATTCCAGCCCAGCCCCTGCCCACCCTGCCAGGGAACAATTCCCAGTTCCCAATCTCCCACCCAGCCCTGCCCTGGGCAGTGGGAAGCCATTCCATGAGAACGAGGCTCCTGCCCCGGCACTGGGCTGGGATCCCCGGGGGAGTCTCTTGTCTGGACTCCTGTCCCTGGTGCCACTCGGCTCCCGGTGGCTCCGTGTGGCTGCTGTCACCCGTCTGAGCGGTGCCATAATCCCCGGTAATCCCCGGAGCGGCTCCTGCCTCACCTGGGGCCGCTGCTCACGGGAGGGGCAGCGCCGGGACCGCAATCGGCTTAGGGGGATAAAGAGAGGGGACAGGAGGGACAGGGGGACAGAGAGACAGGGACAGGGGACTGGGGGACAGGGGGACTGGGGACAGAGGGATGGGGGACAGAGAGACAGGGGGACAGAGGGAGAGAGGGGCAGGGGGACAGAGCGACAGGAGAGACAGGAGGGACAGAGGGACAGGAGGGACAAGGGGACGGGAGAGATGGAGGGACAGGACAGGAGGGACAGAGGGACAGGAGGGATGGGGGACAGAGGGATGGGGGACAGGAGAGATGGAGGGACAGAGGGACAGGGGCACCGAGGAACAAGAGGCACAGGAGGGACAGGGGACAGAGGGAGTTGCTGGGGGTGGGGAGTTGAGCCATGGGGCACCGGCCATTGGAGGGTTTTCCTGGAGGATTCCCCTGGAGGGTTTCAGGACACAGCCCCATGGGTGTTGTGCGGACAGGGTGGCACCAGCACCACCCCAAGGGCGATGTGTGGGCGCTGGGGCTGTTCGCTGCTCCTGCAGCCGGCTCCTGGCGGGGGTTTGAGGCCGGGGAGAGCAGAACCATCAGCCCTTTTCCAGCATTCCCACCCCGGGACTGGGCTGGGAGCCCAAATCCACATTTTGAGCGCAGCCCAGTGTGTAAAACCCTTTATTTGGGATAATTGTAGGTGAGTGTAGTGGACAAAAAAAGCACTTTATTTTGGGTGGTTTGAGGTGGGTGCAGGATACAGCGTCTCCTCCACCCCAAAAAGGGGCAGCTCCGTGCCCTGGGGGTTGTCCTGGTGTCCCTGTGCCTCCCCCATTTTGGGATTGATGCACCCCCCGAAATCCGGGAATGCCGCGAGTCCCGGAGGCCTGGGCTGGTAAAAATAGGGGATTTATCCTCAGCCACGGGGGTTGTGCATTTTGGGAAGTGGACAGGAGGCCGGATGGAGGCGGGATGAGCACGAGCTCTGGGTGCAATGGGGACGTTTTTGGGGCGCTGATGTTTTCAGGGAAGAGCAGAGGAGATTCCTGGTGAAATTGGTGAAGAGGTGACCCGGCCCCGCCGGGACTGGCTCCGTGACTCAGTTTCCCCCTGGGTGACAAGGAGGTGGCGTCGAGGGTCAGAAATTCCTGGGAAAAGCAGAAATTGCTGTCCCGTTGTTCAGACAGGAGTTGCTCACTCTCTCCCTCCCACCCGCCATGTGCCCATCCCGCGGGGAATTCCAGCATTTCAGCCTCCCCGGCTTTTATTACACCCCAAAATCCACCGGAGGCAGAGCCCCGAGGTTTCCTGTGCCCCTCCCACGGGGGATTTCAGCATTTCAGCCTCTCCTGTTGTATTACACCCTGAAATTCCGTGCAAACGGCGAGGTTTGCTGCGCCTCCCCGCGATCTGCCGGAGCTGGGCCGGGCTATGGTAATCCCTCGGGGCACATCCCTAATCCCGGCCCTGGCCCTGCCTGAACTGGCCCCGGGGGCGCGGCAGGGACCGGACCCGCTGGTGGCGGGCCAGGAGCTGGGCCAGCCCCACTGCCGGGGCCGCAGGTGCCACCAGCAGGAGAGAAATAGCCCGGGGTGTGGGAACCTGGAGCATCCCGGGAGCGGGAGGAAGGGCTGTGTGCGCGGACAGAGCCCGGGGACAGCGGAGCGTCCCGCCGCGGGGACATCCAGGAGCTGCAGGGACAGTCCCGGGGGTGTCCCCAGCAGGGACTGCGACACCTCCAGGTCCCTCTCGGCCTGTCCCAGTCTGTGGTTTCCCCCTGGAATTTGGGGACTGGGGGTTCAGGGGGGGCGGGGCAGTGGGACCACGGTCCCTTCCCCATCCCCAGGGAACAAGGGGCTGCCCAGGGAATGGATGTTTCTAGGACATGCCCGAGGCTGTGGAGCTCCAGGGCGTTGGGACGCTGCCCCCAGGGATGTAGAGGGCGGGATTTGGGATTTGGGATTTGGGATTTGGGATTTGGGATTTGGGATTTGGGATTTGGGATTTGGGATTTGGGATTTGGGATTTGGGTGGGCCCTGTGCAGGGACAGGATGGCACCGGCTCCTCCTTGGGGGTTCCTCCCAGCTCAGGATATTCTGTCATTCCATCGATCCCTGTCTGAGCAGCCCAAAAACATTGCTCAGCACGGATCAGCTTCCCGGGACATCCCACTGTCCCCACGGGCTGGAAAACGGCCAAGGTGACCCAGGACCCAGGGCCCCTTCAGCCAAGGCTGGGCTCTTCCCTGTGCCCACAAACCTCCTCCCACGGATTTCCAGCATCATTCCTGGTGCTCCCCCGATTTGTGGGAATATTTCAGGCCGAACCCCCAGCAGCCCTGCGAACAGCTCAGGGGAAAGAGGCAGATATTTTAACGTAAATTCTCGCTTTTCATTAATTTCCTTTTTCAAACGAAGCAGCAGCTGGGTGAGCTGGGACCTTGCTGCTGCTCTGCTGAGCAGAAATCCGTGCTGCTCCTGCTGCTGCTGCTGGTTTTTCCGTGCAGAATTGTGGCAGCAGGAGGATTTGAGGAGGCTGCCAGGGAGAGGCCAGATCTTTTATTAGAGCAACTGATACGGTTGGGGAAAAAAAGCTCCAAAGCAGATCAGCTTTTGGGCTCACCAGTCCTTATTCAGGTCCTAAATAGAAACAGCTCAGTCAGATCCCCTGGTTTATTTTAATCAATTTTACATCTGAAAACAGAAAAAAAAAAAAAAAAAGGAAAGAAAACCAACTGGTGAGCTGAAAGCTTTTTTTTCTCCCTCCCTTTCTCTGGTGGTTTTTTCTCCTTTTTTTTGGATTTGTTTTCCCGGGAGTCTCGTGTTGGTGCTTGGCAGAGCTGCTGGCTCAGTCACGGCCCCCACACCCCCAGACACCCCAAATTTGGGCTTTTCTCACCCCTCCAGGGGAGGTCGTGTGAGGTGGAGGCCAGGACAGCTGGATCCTCTCCCAGATTATTCCGGGCTCTGGGAAAACACTGCCCAGCTGCTTTTTGGACTCATTTCCCCGCTGGATGTCAGGGATGCTCCCAGTCCCACGTGGGGCTGTCTCTGGGTCGGATCCTGCTCCAGGGCCCTGCGGGGTGCCCAGGCTCGGTTCTGTGGCCTTGAGCCATTCCCAGGATTCACCTTTCCATGGAAAACCTCGGGAAATTGGGAATATTTCCCCTCCTGGAGCCTGGCTCCCCTTGCCAGGGGCACAGCTCTGCCCTGGGCTCTTGGAAATGTGAAATGGGCAGAAATCCTCGTGCTGCCCCATTCCCAGGGGGAAACCCCAGGGATTTGGCTAAGGAATGATGGCAACGTGGTGGGACAAGGCCTTGGATCCCATCCCTGTGTCCAGCCCACCAATCCAGCTCGGGAAGCTGGAGCACAGCAAAGGCTGCCTGTGTTCAGGAGAAAGTGCTGGAATTTGTCACTGCTCGGCCTCAGTCCCCCTCTCCCACAGGAGGAGTTTTATCCCTTCTACAGGAGTTTTATCCAATCCTTTGGGATGAGGGAGATGGAAAGGTCCAAGAATCTCCCTCTGGAGCCCTCAGCTCTGTCCTCCTGCTGCTTCCCTCCACGGACACACAGAATTCCGGGATCATTGGGGTTGGAAGGACCCTAAAGCTCACGCCATTGCCATGGCGGGGACACCTCCAGTGTCCCAGTGTCCCAGTGTCGCAGTGTCCCAGTGTCGCAGTGTCGCAGTGTCGCAGTGTCCCAGTGTCCCAGTGTCCCCGTGTCCACCCTGGGGCACTGCCAGCGCCCTGGGGGCTGCAGCTGCTCTGCAATTCCAGCCCAGCCCGTGCCCTGGCAAAGCCGAGCTCCTGGCGTGCGCAGGGCAGAATTCCAGGAGGAGGGAAGGAGCCGATGGATCCCCGGGATGGATCCCCGGGGCTTTGGGGCTGACCTGGGAGGGGTTTCCCGGCTCTCCTCTCTCCGCCAGGTGTGGGAATGTCACTGTCCCTGTGTGTCCATGGGATTCTCCCCGGGAAGGAGGGGTGGGAGCAGCTCCTTCAGCTGCACTGCCCTGGGAGAGCCTCAGGGAGCGGTTTGTGGGGTATTTTTGGTGTTGGGGTTTTTGTGTGTGTTTTTAGGTTTTTTGTGAAGGTTCAGGGTGGGTTTTTGTGTGTGTGTTTGTGGGGGAGGCTTTTTTTTGGCTTTGTGAAGATTTTTTGTTTGGTTTGTGGTGGTCTTTTTTGGGTCTTCTGGTTTTTTTGGGAATATTCTTGGTGGTTTTATTTTGGTTTTGGTGGTTTTTTTTGGTGGTTTTCGGTGAGGTTTGGGGTTTATTTGTTTATTTTATTAGTTTGGTTGGGTTTTATTTGTTTTTGGTTTGGAATTTTTGTTTCTTTCGTTTGTTTGGGTTCTTTTTGGCTTTAGGCCGGTCGTTTTTCGGTTGGGTTTTATTTATTTTTGGTTTGGGTTTTTTTTGCTGCTTTGCCTGTTTCTTTGCTTTGTTTGTTTGGGTGTTTTGGCTTTTGGCAGGTTGTTTTTTGGTCGGTTGGTGTTTTTTAACCCCCTGGCAGCAGCAGCAGCAGCAGCAGCGAACTCTGAGAGCTCCATAAATATTGGATCAAATCCTTTTGGCACTGCCACCATCCCACACCCCCTGACACCGACAGAGAATTCTTCCCCACCCCTTCCCCATCCCCAAATCCTCCCATTCCCCATCCCGGACCATCACTGGGATTGTTTCTTCCCTCGTTTCTGGCATCGGGAGCCTCCAGCTCGTTTATTTTCCGCGGGAGCCGAGCGCAGGGGTGGGAAATCCGAGCCAGGGCAGGCTCAGGTCAGGGCTCGGAGCTGGTTCCAGACTTTTCCTTCCAGCTGGAAACCTGAGCCCTTTCCAGAGGGAGCCCTCGGGAACGACCCCGGGGCTGCCAGAAATAACACTAGGAATGAGAAAATAAAAATAAAAAGGTGGGAAAATGGGGGGAAAGTGGTGAAAAAGGGGAAGAAATCAGTGGAAAACGGGGAAAAAAAAAGGTGGAAAATGGGGGGGAAATGGTGAAAATGGGCAAATAATGGTGGGAAATGGGAAAAAGTTGTGGGAAAAAGGTAAAAGGTGGTGGAAAGAGGGGAAAAGTGGGGGGAAAGGGAGAAAAAGTGGGGGAAAGCAGGAAAAAATATGGAAAATGGGAAAAAATGGTGGAAAGGATGCAGAAAATGGGGGAAAAGGGGAAAAGAGGGGTGGTAATGGTCAAAATTGGTGGAAAGGTAGGAAAAGGTGGTGGAAAGTTAGGAAAAGGTGGTGGAAAGGAGGCAAAAGTGGTGGGTAAGATACTCCTACTTCCCCTGAATTAAATTTAGGGGAAAAAAAGTGAAAATGATGGGAAATATGGATTAAAATGTGTCTGAGTTTCTTTTTTTAGGGTTTTTTTGGTGGTGGTGATGTTTGGGGTTTTGGTGACTTTTTGGGAGGTCGAGTTTTGAATTTCTGGATTGCTTTTTGCTTATTTAGGTTCGGGGGTCTTTTTGGTGGTTTTCTTTTAGGTTTTTTATGGGGTTTTGTTTGTTTTGTGGGAGGTTTTCTGTTTTGTTTTGATTTTTTTTTGATTTGGGTTTTGGGGCTTTTTTTTTTCTTTTTTTTTGGTTTGGTTTTTTGGGATTTTTTTGAGGGGTTTTTTTGTTTGGGTTTTTGTTTGTTTGGTTTTTTTTTTTGGTTTTGGTTTTGGGGGTTTTTTTGTTGATGTTGTTGTTGTTCCTCCATCCCTGGATTTGTTCCTTGGTTTTGGTTTGCTTTCAAATTTCCTGTTTATTTGCATTTACCCCCCGTTTTTGTGCCGAAGGTGAGGTGAGGCCACAAAAGGAGAGTTGACTCCGTTTCCAGCTGAACAATTCCAGCTCAGGGCAGACAAATCCGGGTTTAGGGCTCTTTGTGCACTGAGCAGAAAGAGGAAATTCCATTTTTTTTCCCCTTAATTTGAGCTCTGAGGGGAATGGGAAACATCGACCAGCTCCTGAGCACCTTTGCAGGGTGCATTTTGCAGCTGGAAAATGCGGATTGAAGGGATTTTGTGCGGCTGGAGCACGGAGGAAGCAGGAATTCCAGGCAGGGAGGGAGCGGGATTGGGTTTCCCCCGCTCTGGCAGAGAACAAGGACAGCACTGTCCGAGCCATCAAACCAGCCCCGAGCTTTCCTTCCCTCTTCCTGCTGCTGCGGCTGGAGAGGAAAAACTGAGCCTGGGGAAAGGGTTTTTCCATGGAGCTCCTGGGTATCGGTGTTTCCTCGGCTGTTGGAGGGAAAAAAACGGGATCCTGTTGGCAAAAAGGGCAGAAAATGGGGAAAAAGTGGTGGAAAATGGGCAAACATTGGTGGAAACGGGCAAAAAAAATAAAGCTTCCCAATGTTTTCCTTCCCCTTTTCCTGCTGCTGGGGTTGGAAGGGAAAGCCAAACCTGGAGAAAGCTCCTGGGTATTGGTGTTTCCTCGGCTGTTGGAGGGAAAATAAACGGGATCCTGTTGGCAAAAATTGTGGGAAGGGGCAAAAAGTGGTGGAAAAGGAGAGGAAAAATGGTGGAAATGGAAAAAAAAAAGAGTTTTCCATTTTTTTCCTTCCCCTTTTCCTGCTGCTGGGGTTGGAAGGAAAAGCCAAACCTGGGGAAAGAGTTTTTCCATGGAGCTCCTGGGTATTGGTGTTTCCTCGGCTGTTGGAGGGAGAAAAAACAGGATCCTGTTGGCAAAAAGTGGTGGAAAAGGAGAGGAAAAATGGTGGAAATGGGCAAAGAAAGTTTTCCAGCTTTTTTCTCCATCATTTTTCCTGCTGCTGGGGTTGGAAGGGAAATCTGAGCCTGGAGAAAGGGATTTTCCATGGAGCTCCTGGGTATCGGTGTTTCCTCGGCTGTTGGAGGGAAAATAAACGGGATCCTGTTGGCAAAAATGTTGGGAAGCGGCAAAAAGTGGTGGAAAAGGAGAGGAAAAATGGCGGAAATGGGAAAAAAAAAGTTTTCCAATGTTTTCCTTCCCCTTTTCCTGCTGCTGGGGTTGGAAGGGAAAGCCAAACCTGGAGAAAGCTCCTGGGTATTGGTGTTTCCTCGGCTGTTGGAGGGAAAAAACGGGATCCTGTTGGCAAAAATTGTGGGAAGGGGCAAAAAGTGGTGGAAAAGGAGAGGAAAAATGGTGGAAATGGGAAAAAAAAAGAGTTTTCCAGTTTTTTCCTTCCCCTTTTTCCTGCTGCTGCGACTGGAGAGGAAAAACTGAGCCTGGGGAAAGGGTTTTTCCATGGAGCTCCTGGGTATCGGTGTTTCCTCGGCTGTTGGAGGGAAAATAAACAGGATCCTGTTGGCAAAAAGGGCAGAAAATGGGGAAAAAGTGGTGGAAAATGGGCAAACATTGGTGGAAACGGGCAAAAAAATAAAGCTTCCCAATGTTTTCCTTCCCCTTTTCCTGCTGCTGGGGTTGGAAGGGAAAGCCAAACCTGGAGAAAGCTCCTGGGTATCGGTGTTTCCTCGGCTGTTGGAGGGAAAATAAACGGGATCCTGTTGGCAAAAATGGTGGGAAGGGGCAAAAAGTGGTGGAAAAGGAGAGGAAAAATGGTGGAAATGGGCAAAGAAAGTTTTCCAGCTTTTTTCTCCATCATTTTTCCTGCTGCTGGGGTTGGAGTGGAAAATCTGAGCCTGGAGAAAGGGTTTTTCCATGGAACTCCTGGATGTTGATGTTTCCTTGGCTGTTAGATGGAAATAAAGGGATCCTTTTGGCAAAAAAAGTGGTGGGAAAGGGGCAAAAAACGGTGGAAAGGAGGCAAAGTGGGTGGAAAGGGGCAAAAAGTGGTAGAGATGGGCAAAAATGATGGAAATGGAGGGAGAAAATGGTGGAAATGGGCAAAAATTATGGAAAAGGGGGCAAAAAGTGGTGGAAAATGAGGGAAGAAATGGCGGAAATGGGAAAAAAAAGTTTTCCAGTGTTTTCCTTCCCCTTTTCCTGCTGCTGGGGTTGGAAGGGAAAGCCAAACCTGGGGAAAGCTCCTGGGTATCGGTGTTTCCTCGGCTGTTGGAGGGGAAAAATGGGATCCTGTTGGCAAAAAAGGGCAGAAAATGTGAAAAAACTGATAGAAAATGGGCAAACATTGGTGGAAATGGAAAAAAAAATACAGCTTCCTAATGTTTTTCTTCCCCTTTTTCCTGCTGCTGGGGTTGGAAGGGAAATCTGAACCTGGGGAAATGATTTTTCCATGGAGCTCCTGGGTCTCGGTGTTTCCTCGGCTGTTGGAGGGAAAAAACGGGATCCTGTTGGCAAAAAAGTGGTGGAAAAGGGGCAAGAATGGTGGAAAGGAGGCCAAAAGGGTGGAAATGGGAAAAAGCAGTGGAAAAGGGGGCAAAAAGTGGTGGAAAATGGGCAAAAAGTGGCGGAAAATGGGCCACAGTGGTGGCGAAGGGGGAGAAAAGCTCCGTCCCGGGGCGAGGCTGGCAGAGGGAAGATTCCCCGTCCCTCGGGAGCCGCTGGCAGCGCCGGGGTGCCCCGGGGTGACCCGCGCCGTGTAATCAGCCCGACCATCTGCCGGGAGATTCGGGTGCTCCCGGGAGCTCCAGCTGTCACCAAAATCCCCCCCGGCCCCCAGCGGGGCTCGTGCCGCCGGATTTGGGGGGCTGGAAGTGCGGGGGTGCACCCCGAGGGGATGGAGAACAACCCTGGGGAGGGTAAAAATGGTCATTTCTCACCTTCCCGGGCAACGGGCTGCGGGGAGAGGGCGTGAAAATGTGCTGAAAATGGGAATAGTTTGTTCAGAGCCCCAGAAAAATCCTCTCAGGGATAATTTTGGGATTAATTAGGAGACAGGAGGCTGCTCCCCAGCCAGTCCTTCCCTACAGTTCCTCCTCCTCAGGTTCCTCTTTATGGGAAAATAAGGGTTTTTTTAATTTTTCTGACTGTGTAAAGCTTCCCATGGAGCTCCTGAGGAGTGGTTGAAAAGCCCTGGAATTTTGATTTTGTTTTGTTTTGTTTTGTTTTGTTTGTTTGTTTCTGGTTTTGAGGCTTTCAGGTGCAAATTTCTGGGGTCTTCTTCCCACTCTGGGAGGGCCGAGAATGAACTTTTTTCCTCCGTCTCTTCGCTGGGAAGAGCCAAGAGGTTCTAGAGCCTGGAATTGAGGGGATAGAAAAATGAAAAATAAACATTAACGGGAGATTTGGGGGGAAAAATTAAAGAAAGGGAGCAGGGGCATATCCAGCCCCTGGGATATCTGGGGGAAAGGGAAAACAGAGAAAGGTGGGCGAGACGTGCGTGTCCCTGTTAAAAAGTGTTCCCAGTAGCCCTGGAATGGGAGAGGAGCCACTCCCTGTTCCCGGATTATTTGCAGCTCTTTTGCAGGTAAACTGAGGCACGCGGTGATTTCTTTCCCCCCCCTTGGGCACATGCGCTCCCGCTGAACTCCGAATTCCAAAACGTTCAATTTAAACCCCGTCAAACCCCGTTTTTCTTGCCCTCATTCCCTCTCCATGGCCTGGGCAGGGGGCGGATTCCCTCGGCGGGGTGGGGTGAGCTCTCCTGGAGGAGCTGGGAGGAAAAGAGCGAATTGGGAACCCCGAAATGCCAATGAGCAGCACCCCGGGGATTGAACGGGCAGCGCCCATCCGTGTGCCAAGAGCTCCGGAAAGGGCAGCAAATAGATGGATACACAACAAAATTCCTGTTTTGGAGCTCGTGGGGAAGCGGAGCCGCGGGGAGCTGAGGGAGCTCTGGAATGAGCCCTGGTGGAAGGTGAGAAAAGCCCGGGACGGTTCTGCATGTTAAGCTGCAATAGGATTATGGAGCAGAGCAAATTAAAACAATTCCTTAATGAGGAGGGGGGGAATTCCAGCTGGGACGGCGGCTGGGAGAGCCGGGAAGGAAGGAAAGGATGGAACAGGGGCAGGAATGGATGGAGCAGGGGCAGGAATGGATGGAGAGGGGCAGGAATGGATGGAGAGGGGCAGGAATGGATGGAGAGGGGCAGGAATGGATGGAGAGGGGCAGGAATGGATGGAGAGGGGCAGGAATGGATGGAGAGGGGCAGGAATGGATGGAGAGGGGCAGGAATGGATGGAGAGGGGCAGGAATGGATGGAGATGGGCAGGAATGGATAGAGCAGGAATGGATGGAACAGGGGCAGGAATGGATGGAACAGGAATGGATGGAGAGGGGCAGGAATGGACGGAGAGGGGCAGGAATGGATGGAGAGGGGCAGGAATGGATGGAGAGGGGCAGGAATGGATGGAGAGGGGCAGGAATGGATGGAGAGGGGCAGGAATGGATGGAGCAGGGGCAGGAATGGATGGAACAGGGGCAGGAATGGATGGAGAGGGGCAGGAATGGATGGAGAGGGGCAGGAATGGATGGAGAGGGGCAGGAATGGATGGAACAGGGACAGCAATGGATGGAGAGGGGCAGGAATGGATGGAGAGGGGCAGGAATGGATGGAGAGGGGCAGGAATGGACGGAGCAGGGGCTGGGAGCCACCAGGAGTGCCCATGGATGCTGGGCTGGGGGCTGTGGGGAGCATGAGGGCAGCGCTGGGTTTTCTGGGATGGATTGTGTCACCATGGCAATGTGTCCCGTTCTCCAGTCTGTGACCATGACTGTGTCATGGCAATGAGCAATCCCACAGGAATTGATAAACCTGGAGCTGGGAATCCTCGGGGTGGGAAAGGACAGGCCTGGCCGGGTAGAGCAGGGACAGGGCTGGGCCCCATCCCAAACTCTGCCCATCCTGATCCAGCTCCAGCTGATTTGCCCCATCCCTGTCTCCACTGGCCCCATGGATTATGGGATGCTCTCAGGAGGAGGAGGGAGCACGCTGGAGGTTTGGGGTGTCCTGGGGAGGCAAAGCAGGGAGCTGGAGGGGGGCAGAGCCGGGGGTGCATGTGCCCCATCCCAAACTCTGTCCACCCTCCCTGAGATCCAGCTGCATTTGCCCCATCCCATCCGTTGCCCCCATGGATTATGGGATGTTCTCAGGAGGAGGGTGCCAGAGATTTGGGGTGTCCTGTCAGGTAGAGCAGGGCCAGAGCCGGGGGTGCAGATGCCCCACCCCAAACTCTGTCCAGCCGGATTTGCCCCATCCCATCCATTGTCCCCATGGATTATGGGATGATCTCCCTATGGAGGACACCACAAATTTGGGGTGTTTGGGCCCCCGGGAGCCAAGGGGGATCTGCAGAGCCCACCTCTGCCTTGGCTGTTCCCCCTTCCAATCTTCAGGCTTTGGGGATCCCCGTGTTCCCTCCCCTCATCCCAGCCAGGCTGCCCCAGACCCTCGGCCCTGGGATGAGGGGACACACCTGGAGGCAAACACGACATCCCAGGGCTGCTCAGGGGGTCTGCCAGCCCAGGCAACCCCAGGAAAACCCCTCAGTTCCTGCTTCCATCCCGGCCAGACTCCCTGGGACTGGTTGTGCCTCCTCGTCCCGTGTTTTGCTGGCATTGGAGGGGGGAATTTTGTTTGTGGGTTCGGGTTTTTTTCTCCTGCCTTTTCCTGGAGGTGAAGGGTGGAGCGTGCTGGAGACGAGGGGTTGGATATGATTTACATTGGGAAATGCCTGATTTTTCCTGCCAGCCACGGCTCTGGGATATTTATTGTAGAGCAGAGTGGGATCTGGCACTGATCCATGGAAGAACTGGGATAAAAAATGACAGCAGAGATGGGCAATCCCAGGGAGGAGGAGGAGGAGATGCAGTTTGAAGAGCTGAGTGTGATCCAGAATACCTGGACCTGGAGTTCTGTTGCATTCCTGGAGGGAGGATGAAACTCGGGAGCATCCATGTCCATTTTTGGGATGTGCCTGGCTCCTCGCATCGGCAGCGGAGAATCCAAACAAATCCTGAATAATTGCAGCTCCTCCATCAATGTTAATGATTATTTTCCCTGCAGAAAATGAGTGGCCAATTAAATCCAAACACTCTGGGCTTTGGGCAGCTCTTAATTGGGGGCTTAATTAATCCGAGGAACAATGACGGGACAAAAACCAAGGGGCTGGTCCTGGATGTGACATGAGCTCATGTCACATCTTGGGACTGGGACCTGGGATGAGCATTCACACCCCTTTTCCAACACCCCACATCCCGAATTCCAGTCCATCCCCCTGGGCTCTGCCTTGGGAATCTCCATCCCGTGGTGGTCTTTTCCCAGGTTCCTGCCCGGAGCAGCTTTCCAGCAGATTTATTTTTTACTCCCGGTGTTGGATCAGGGAGTGGAAATTCAGTGATGTTTTGGAGCAGGAAAAGAGTTGTGGAGTCTTTTAAGCTTCAGCTGGTTTCAGTCCAGCTTTTTGTGTGAGCTCGTATTATTCCAGCTGTTTATAGTATCCCTGAATCACTTGCTGGGATGAGTTATTGAGGTTTTCGGTATAAAACACCAGAAAAGGACTTTCAAGGGGTGATCAAATGAAAATATCCCACGGAAAATATTCAAAGAATCAACATCTCCCCGGTGATATATTCTCGGTGTAGAAGTGTTTTCCTAGAGAAAGAATCTTTCAGCTCCTGACAGATTCCTGCCCCTGGCTGTGTCATTCCAAGCTTTCCAGGGTTCCCAACTCTGCCATTTCCCTGGGAGGAGCAGCCTGGGATGCTGCTGATCCATTGGCTCCACCCTGGCAGGGCCACTCACCTTCCACCTCAGCCTGTCCCAGTGCCCCCGTGGCACCTGGAGCTGCTGGGATGGGCTTTGGGCTTCCCAGAGCTCCTCTGGATTTGGATTTCCTAGAACTTCCTTGGGTTTGGGTTTCCCAGAGTTTCTCTGGGGCTGGAATCCAAACAAGTGCCGTGATTTTGGCTTTTTGGTTTTGCTGTTCATTTCGGAAGCAGGATGGGCAGGAGGAGTGGGATGCAGAGATGAGACCTTGGACACGGCCCCGAGGGATGGGGATTTGGGGGATGGGAAATGGATCTTGTGTGTCACCTGCTCGGCCCTGTCCCGTTCTCCAGGTGTTTTCACCCTGATTCCATCTTCTCTTTCCCCGTGGGGTGTGGACCTGGCTGCTTCCCTGTGTCCCTGCTGATGCTCCCCTTTGCCTGCCTTGGCCCCAAGCCACATCCCAGATATTCCAGAGGCTGCTGGATGCACACAGATATTCCTATCATGGGATAAAATCACCTCCAACCCCAGCAATCCCTTCCAGATCTCCTCATCTCCAACCACTGGTGCTCCCAGGGGCTGTGGGATGAGTGGGCTCCTCAGGATGCCTGACTGGACCCGGACCGGGCTCCTTGGAATTCCGTGTTTTCCTGGGATTCGTCACTCTGGGGTTGCTCGTGGGTGCTGCCAGTGAACCCAGGAAAGGGCTTGGCCACCCGGATTTGTCCCCTCAGCCACAGCTCCCAAACCTGGTCCTCAGGAACCACCATAATCCGGAGCCAGGTCCTGAATTCCCTTCTCCTGAGAGAGAAACTCCCGAGGTTCTGCCCTCAGCCGGGAGGGAACAGCCACGGGCTGGGTGTCCCTGTCCCCTCCCACCCGCAGCAGCTCCCTCGCACTCAGGGCTGCTGGAGCTGCTCCCACCTTCCCCCAAATCCATGGATGGGCGCCTGGAATTCAGTCGGGACTCTCCCCCAGGAGTTGGCGGTGCCTCCTCTGCCCCCGGCCGCACCTCGGTGCCCCGTCCCCGGGAAGGATGGAGTCCTCCCCGCCCGGCTTCGGGCCACCACCCGCGGCTCCGGCGGGATGCGTCGCCATGGAGGAGGCGTTGCCGTGGCGACCGTTGCCGTGGCGATGGCGAGCGGCGCAGCAGCGCCCGAGAGCAACCCGGGGAGGGTCCCCGGCCTCGCCCGGTGCTGCTGGATTGAGTCTCCAGCTCTCCCGAGGCCAAACGCTGGGCACCGAGAGCTTTTACCTCAGCAGCGCCTTTCGGGTTCTGTTTTGGGGCAGATTCAGGGAGGTTTAAAGCCCATGGAGTGAAATGCCCTAAATAATCAAACACCCCGCCTGGGAAAGGAGGGAGGTACAGGGAATTTGGGAAGCTCCACAGCAGGCCGTCCCTGTCCCCCGGGATGTGTTCAGAGGCGAGGAGGGCTCTGTAGGAACATCCTTGTGCCACACAGGGGAAGGTGACAGGAGGGTCCCTTCTGTGCCTCGGTTTCCACATCTTTTAAGCCCCCAAATCCTCCTGCAAAAACCCTTCCATGGGGTGGAAATGCCCTAAATAATGAAACGCCCTGATCCCCGTGCTCGGGGAAGGAGGGATGTGCAGGGGACCGAGGAACATCCAAACCAGGCACTCCCTGTCCTCCAGGACGTGGCCGAGATGCAGAGGGTTCTGCAGGACCCTCTCTGTACCACGAAGGTGACAGGAGGGTCCCCTCTGTGCCCTGCATTCTTTAGGCCCCCAAGTCCCCTGGCGATCTGCTCTTGGGGGGGGCTGAGTGACACCCTGGACCCCAGACTGACATTTTTCACCTGTAAAATGGTGTCACCCGTGCTGGAAAGGGGAGAGAAGAGAGAGGGGGTGACACTGTCCGTGCTGGGTGGGTGACACGGGGGTGACACTGTCCATTCTGGTGACACTATCCATGATGGTGGGTGACACAGTCCGTGCTGGGTGGATAACATGGGGGTGACACTGTCTGCGCTGGTGGGTGACACGAGGGTGTCACTGTCCGTGCTGGGTGGGTGACACTGTCCGTGCTGGTGACACTGTCCATGCTGGATGAGTGACACGGCCGATGGAGAGGGGCCGAGGCCTCCCCGATCCCCCTGTGGGCTCGGCCCAAGGGCTGCCAGCCCTCCCCGGCTGCCGGGGCTCTGGCTGCGGGGTTGGGGTGGGATTTGCGCTGCCGGGCCCCTCGGCTGCCGGGCTGGAGGCACGGGAAGGGGCAGGGGCTGTCCAGGTGGGAATCATCCCCTGCCGATCCTCCTTTTCGGGAGGAAAAGGCTCCTGTGGGATGGGGTGGGGGATGTGTTCCGTATCCCAGCTGGATGTCGTGGCCGTGTCACTGCCGTGATCCCAACCCTTTGTGTCTGCCGCTTGTTTGGGGTCGTTTAAAGCACAATGAGGGAGCTTTCAGTGAAACGTGACTTTCTGGCCCTGCCCCGGAGCCTGCTCTTCATCAGGGCTTGTTTTTATAGCAGCAGAGCTGTGACCTTTGGGGGCCCTGGGGGGTGGGAACGGGGCCCTGGTTCGGGGTCTGGGTGATGCCGGGGCCGGGTCCTGGCCCGGGCTGTCCCCAGTGACGGCTCACGGGACACAGGGCCGTGACAGGAGCAGTTCCCTGGCTGCAGGACAGTCCTGGGCACAGGCAGCACCGCCCTGGGCACACTGAAACCTTCCCACTCCCTATCCAAGAGTGAGGCAGCCCTCCTGCCCAGCCTCATCCCGCGGCTCCAGCAGCCCCGCCCTCATCCCGGGTTTAATTTCCCTAATGAAGCAGCACCGAGCTGGGCAGGGGACCCCTGCCAAGAGCCGTCAGCTGGGCAGCTGGAATTGCAGGGATGGGAGCTGCTGGCCCTTGGCTGGAGCTGCCCAATAAATGGCATCCTGGTGCCACCAGGGCCAGGGTGACAGAGGTGACACGGGGAACAGAGCCAGGACCAGCAGCACGCTGCGATTTCCTCCCTGCCCCGAGGAATTCTCTGCCTGGCTCAGCTTCGGATCGGAAATGGATTGGGTGCTCCAGAGCCCCTGGAATGCCCATGTGAGCCTGTCCCTCATCCCAGCCATGGGAGGAGACTGATCCAGACGGGGACGTGGCTCGTGCCTCAGTCCCAGCCCTCCGCAGCCACGAATCCATGGCCTGGAAAAGCTTTTCCCACTGGAGCAGCAGCCCCATCCCCTCTGCAGTGGGGTGGGTACAGGGGCACTGGGGCTCCGTGGATGGATCCGGCACATCCAAGGGCCCCTCCAGCCCTGGTCTGACCACACGGAGCCTGCTGGGGCAGGGATAAAGTCTGCATGAATTTTCTCTTTTGGGACAAATCCAGGCAGCTGGGCTGCATGGGGGCTGGGATGGATTGGGAATGGGGCTGGGATGGATTGGGAATAGGGCTGGGATGGATTGGGAATGGGGGCTGGGATGGATTGGGAATGGGGGCTGGGATGGATTGGGAATGGGGGCTGGGATGGATTGGGAATGGGGGCTGAGATAGATTGGGAATGGGGGCTGGGATGGATTAGGAATGGGGGCTGGGATGGATTGGGAATGGGGCTGGGATGGATTGGGAATGGGGCTGGGATGGATTGGGAATGGGGGCTGGGATGGATCGGGAGGCAGCCCCAGGTCGGGAGGTGGGAGTGCTGTCCTGAATGATTTATGATTTCCTGGGCTGGCAAACTCTGCCTGCCCTCCCCTCCACCCTGGCCAGGCCAGGGGGAGCAAACCTTTGTTCCTGGAGGGAGCAGTGCCTCATTCCCGGCAGGAGCAGCCCCTCATTGCCAGGGGGAGCAGCCCCTCATTCCCGAGGGGAGCAGCCCCTCATTCCTGGCAGGAGCAGCCCCTCATTCCCGGGGGGAACAGCCCCTATTCCCGGGGGGAGCAGCCCCTCATTCCCGGGGGAGCAGCCCCTATCCCCGGGGGGAGCAGCCCCTATTCCAGGGGGGAGCAGCCCCTATTCCAGGGGGAGCAGCCCCTATTCCAGGGGGAACAGCCCCTCATTCCCGGCGGGAGCAGCCCCTATTCCCGGGGGGAACAGCCCCTATTCCCGGGGGGAACAGCCCCTATTCCCGGGGGGAGCAGCCCTCATTCCCAGGGGGAGCAGCCCCTCATTCCCGGGGGGAACAGCCCCTATTCCCGGGGGGAACAGCCCCTATTCCCGGGGGGAGCAGCCCTCATTCCCAGGGGGAGCAGCCCCTCATTCCCGGGGGGAGCAGCCCCTCATTCCCGGGGGGAACAGCCCCTCATT
Source organism: Sylvia borin (assembly GCA_014839755.1). NCBI lineage: Eukaryota > Metazoa > Chordata > Aves > Passeriformes > Sylviidae > Sylvia > Sylvia borin. The sequence continues at coordinate 543,190 of CM025981.1, read as the reverse complement.
CCCGGGGGGAACAGCCCCTATTCCCGGCGGGAGCAGCCCCTATTCCCGGGGAGGAGGGGCTGTGCACGGCCGGGGGCACACGGAGCATTAACAGTTCAAGCAGCTCTAAGTCCAAATAAACCCCGACTGCTCCCAAGATTTATGGCACGAGCCTGACCTCAAACCCTCGGGGCTGCAGATGGGAGGGGTTCCGTCAGTGCCTCGGGAATGGAGTGATGAGGGGGGGTTCTTCGGGAACAGTCATGTCCCATATACCCCCCTGTGCACCGGGAACACCTGGATTTGTTCCCAGGTCTTTAAGTCTTTGTGGAGCTTGGCTGGGGCTGTGCTGCAGGTGGGGTCCCCCCAGGTCTGGTCCTGCCTCTGGGGTTGTTGTGGGGTTTGTGCTGGTCCTGGCTGGGGACTGTTCAGGTTTAGGGTTCGGTGGATGGATGGAGGGATGGATGGAGGGATGGATGGATGGATGGATGGATGGATGGAGGGATGGATGGGTGTGGGATGGATGGAGGGATGGAGGGATGGATGGGTGGATGGATGTGGGATGGATGGAGGGATGGATGGGTGGATGGATGTGGGATGGATGCATGGATAAACAGATAGGTGGATGCACGGATGCACAGCCGGGTGTTGGACAGATGGGAGCTGCTGTGCCAAGCTGGTGCTTCCGTTCCCATTTCCTGCTCCAAGCCCGGAGCCAGGAGTCTGGAAGGGCCTCATCTTGTTCCAATTTCAGGAGGAACAAAGGGAGCGGGGCCATGTGGCTTCCATCAGGGAGAGGCTTTGCAGGTCACACAGGGAGAATCCCACCCTCGGGAATGGGGATGGGCTGGGGAGCGCCGGGCTCTCCTCATTTCTTGGGGAACCTTGATACTTTTGGTGTAAAAACATCAAAAGGCAAATGAGAGTGATTCCCAATGTTCCCTCCTGCATCCCCTCAATCCTCGGCATTTTCCCCTGCCTTCCCATCACTTTTGGTGACCTGTCTCATATTTTTGGGCTGTGCAATTCCCAAATCCCTGCGGATTCATTCTGCTGGATGACAAATTCCAGTGAGCTGCTGGTGAGCAGGAGTTGGGAATCCAGGATGGTGCATCAGCTGGGGGGCAAAGGCTGAATATTCCCAGAGATCTGGGAAGCACATGGGGCGTCGGAGACCGACAGGATACTTCCAGTGGGAGGATACATCCAGCTGGGAAGAGCTGGAGCCGATCCAGCCAGACACAGCTCAGACACTTAAAAGCTCAACTCCCCCTGCCCTTCACGAGCTGATGGATTCTCTCTCCTGATGGGAGAAGGGATGTGGGGACAAAACGTGAGCCAGGCCCCAAATTTCTCCACCTGACAGTTCAAAACTCCTTCCTGCTCCAAGCTGCAGTGAAAACAAAGAAACCCCGAGCTGGTTTTGGGAGGTAAAATGCTCCGAGAAGCGACGGGGACCCTTCAAGGCCTTGATTTGAAACTGAAGCTCGAACCTGGCTCGTTACATCTTGAAACATCTGATGCGATCCCGCGGATCAAAGCCGCCTTGTTTGCCTTGTAATGAGGTGTCAAAGCATTTCCTTGCAACGCCGACAGGAGACACTTTGATCTGCAAAACAAGATGTTTAAGAGCGCTGCCAGCGAGGGCTCCCCGCGTTTTCGCGGCTCTGGGAAGCAGGGGAATATTTGAAGTCTGGTGTTGTTTCCTCTCGAGGCTTCCCAAGCTGCGGCAGCTGATGAGGTGTTGCTGTCACACCGGAGCCAGGACTCGCAGGGAAATTACCGAGGCTGAACAGCAGCCAGCTGGAGAACCAAATAGACCGTTTTACTTACAGCTTCCAAAAGGAATTGTTAGGTTTTCCCAAGGAAAAAGAAAAGGGGTTTTTGTCCATGGGAAATGTTGGAGTCGATGTGAGCTCCCTCTGAGTTGTTCTGGGGGAAAACGCTGCGATTCTGGGTGGTTCAGCTGGAGGTTGTTTGTGCTGCTGCTGCCTCGGTCTGGCTTTTCCCGTGCCTTGTCCCATGAGGGGTGGCTGGGGTGTCACCAGGGTGGGGCTGGGGTGTCACCAGGGTGGGGCTGGAGCCACTCACGTGTCCCTCTGGTCACAGGCTCAGCGCTGGCGCAATGAGAACTACGAGAGGCCCGTGGACCTGGAGGGCTCTGGGGACGACGATCCCTTTGGAGAAGATGAGCTGGATGACATCTACTCCGGCTCTGGCTCGGGGTGTGAGTACTGGAGGAAGGGTCCCTGGATGGTTGGGGGGTCCCTGGGATTCCTGGGAAGATCCATGGCTGACCGTGGGGTTGAGACATTCCTGGGAAGGTCCATGGCTGACCGTGGGGTTGGGGAATCCTGGGAAGGTCCATGGCTGACTGTGGGGTTGGGACATTCCTGGGAAGGTCCATGGCTGACCGTGGGGTTGGGACATTCCTGGGAAGGTCCATGGCTGACCGTGGGGTTGGGGGGCTCTGGAGAAGGGTCTCTGTGAGGTTAGAGGGCTGGAGAAGGGCTGTGAGGGGGAAAACTGCCCTTTGTCCATCACTGGAGTTCTCCTCTGAGACAAAAGCAATGGGAGCTGTCCCAAAAGTGGGACTCCAGTGCCTCCATGTCCCAGTTCAGCCTCTGGCCCTGCTGGGCAGGACTGGCCCTCCCACAGACCCCAGACAGGGCTTTGGCCACCACGGAAACAGCCCCTGGTGTCTGCCGAGCCTGGAACCATCCCTGCTGTCAGATTTTGGGGGTGATGCCAAGGAAACGCATCAGCAGCGGTTCCACTCTTCCCTCTTGTCCTTCCATTTCAGATTTCGAGCCGGAGCTGGGGCTGGACACGGCCGTGAGCCTGACCACGGACACGCTGGTGACACTGCCCACCACGGCGGCCGTGCTGCCTGTCACCGCCGCCCAGCCTGTGGCTACCCCCCTGGAGCCGTCCCCCACGCCCCAGGACACCACCCCTGGGCAGGCCACCAGCGCCTTCCCCATCCCCAGGACCACAGAAGCACCGGTGGTGCCCAGCTGGAAAGTGACCACCACCACCAGCACCGTGGCCAGTGAGCCCCCAACCACCACGGCCACCACCACCACCACCACCACGGCGGCCACCACGGCCACCATGGCCATCACAGCCACCACGGCCACCATGGCCACCACCACGACCACCACCACGGAGGCCACCACCACCACCACCACCACCGCCACGGCCACGGCCAAGCCCACCACCATCCGGAGGTTCCTGCCCCCCTTGGCCACCAAGGCGGCCACCGCCCGGGCCACCACCCTGGAGACACCCACCACGCCCGTCCCCGAAACCAGCACCCCGACAGAGGTGGCCACGTCACGCCTTGTCCCCACCAGCACGGCCAAGCCCAGGGCCCTGCCAAAGCCCAGCACCTCGAGGACTGCAGGGCTCCCTGAGAAAAGCACGGCCTGGCCGCCCACGGCCACCACGCTGCCGCCCACCGAGGCCCCCCAGGTAGGAGGGGGCCCTGCTCACCTGCATGGGGTCCTGGGTCTGGGGAGGTCCAGCAGGGCCACGGGAGGCCTTTGGTGTCTGTCCACCCTTGGCCACTGCTCTGAGGGAGGTGGAGGCAGGCTGGGCTCTCCCAGCCTGGGACATCTGAGGAGGTGGGAAGGAAAGGGGGAGTTCAGCCCGGGCAGGGCTCAGGCTCCTGGGGCACCCAGCATGTGCCACCACCCTCAGTGCCCCCCGGGGGCATTCTCCAGAGCGGCGTCCCCAGGCAGGAGGGCAGAGCACCACATCCCACAGGGACACAGCCACTTTCCTCGGGGTTCGGTGTCATGTCCCAGCTCCCAGCCCTGCCAGGAGTCCCACACTCCCCTCAGTTACGGCTCGATGGTGCATTTCCAGCCCGTCCGGTGTCCTGAGCAGGAATTTCAGCTCCATCTCGCATTCAGAACCCCTCAGGGGCCCTTTGCAGCCGCTTTGACTGAAAGGTGGAGTGATTTGTCTAAACTACTCCCTCTTTTCCGCCTGCAAATGCGTGCTCAGAGCGCTCGGGGCTCTCGCTGACCTTCAATTAATCCCTGTCACAAACCCGGCTCGTGGAAGCGCTGAGCCGTGCGCTGGCCCCGGGGCAGCGGGACATGGAGAGGGCTCCCACCCCCGCCCCAGACAGCTCCGGGCTCCTCCTGAATCCTGGCTCCTCCTGAATGCTGCTTTGTGGCCGAGGCAGGCAGGAGGGCAGGGATCCCGGGGACCTTTGGCTCGGGATGCTCCAGCTCTGCGGACACGCCGAGAGACAAGGGGAAAAGTCCAGGGGATTTGGTCCCGAGGCAGTGAATGGGTCAGGGATGGGATGGACACGGTGGGATGGATCATATTCCCAGGTAATATTTGCTCTCGAGGCCAGTATCCCTTCCTTGCCAAGGGAGCTGGGCAGGGACAGCAGGGAGCTGGGCTGGGTGACAGCTCCGTGTCCTGGGTGACAGCTCCGTGTCCTGGGTGACAGCTCCGTGTCCTGGTGACAAGGATCCACCCTCCTGCTCCTGCCCTGTGCGGCAGGAAGGGGGGAAAGGAAGAGGGAAGGGACCCCTGGATCCAGTCCTTCCTCTTGCTGTGCTGGTGTGGCATGGATGTGGTGTCACCTCCTGTTAGGAGTGACCTGTGCCCACTGACATCCAACCTGTGCTCTGGAGACAGAGCCCAGCCGAGGGGCTGGAATGGGATAATGGGAGAAATTCTTCTCTGTAAGGGTGCAGTGTCTGGGATGGGATCTCTTTTGGAGGAACTTCAGAGAACAGGCCCCAGGATGGGGACAGGGGATGGCCCAGCTCAGCCACGGTGGCCTCAGCCATTGGGTGACTATCAGTTTATGGGGTTGTGTTGTCACTGGGGTACAACTTCAGTGACACAGGGAAGGGACACCCCAACGTGATCCCCATGTCCCCCACCCTGTCCTCGGTCAGTGATGTCCTCCCTAGGGACACCCTTTGGTCCTTGTCCCCTGCTCCATCTTGACCTTTCCCCCAGATGGAGCCAGGGGAGGTGACAACAGTCCCCGACAGTGAGCTGGAGGTCCCGGCCAGCAGCGGCCCCAGCGGGGACTTTGAGATCCGGGAGGAGGAGGAGACGACTCGTCCCGACCTCCGGAATGAGGTGATGGCTGTGGTGACACCGCCGGCGGGGCCGGGGCCCGGCAGGAACGTGGAGACGGGGCTGATGGACAACACGATAGACTCGGGCAACTCGGCTGCTCAGCTGCCCCAGAAAAACATCCTGGAGAGGAAAGAGGTGTTGATAGGTGAGATACGGGGCCGGGGGTTTGGGGGACAGGGTTTGGGGGCACAGGGAGCTGGGCTGTCCCAGGAGAGGGGACAGTCCTGGGAAGGGCATTGGGATAACCCACACCCACCTCCCAAATTGCTCCGTGGCATGTCCCGGGGTCTCCATGTCTTTGCCAGGAAATCTCTGCACAATTTCCTTTGACCGAGATGGATTTCCAGGGGAAAAATTGGGATTGTAGTGCAAAGATGTGTGGTCACAGCTCAGCACCCAGTGCTGCTCCCAAACCTCCAAAGCCAGGCTGGAATCCCAGATGATCCCCCCCAACTGGGGCAGTGCTGAGCCTGGCATAGCCCATGCCCACTTCCCAAAATTGCTCTGTGGCTCTGCTGGGGGTCCCAAGGGTCTCTGGGCCTTTGCCAGGAATGCTGTGCACAATTTGTTTGTGCTGAGATGGATTTCCAGGGGAAAAAAAAAAGGGATTTTTCCTGGAAAGCCAAAGCTGTTCTCTGGTGACCCGGCCACTGCTGAGAGGCTGCTCCCAAATTTCCAAAGTGCAAAATCAGGAATCCCAAATGATCCCCCCAGACTCTTTGTGCTGGGAGCCAGGCTGGGGCAGGGGGTGGCACTGATGGCCAGGTAAGGGGTGGCACTGACGGCTGTGGATGACACTGATGGCCATGGGTGGCATTGATGGCCATGAATGACACTGATGGCTGGAGGTGACACTGAAGAACATGGGAGTGACCCTGAGGACCAGAGGGGTGACACTGAGGGCCATGGGTGGCATTGATGGCACTTAGGGCCAAGGGTGGCACTTTACAGCTGGGGTGGGGGGTCAGGTCACTGGTGGCTGGGGATGACACGGAGAGGCAGGGGTGGCACTGATGGTCAGGGGGGCGGTACAGACAGGCAGGGGGCTGGCACTGACGGCTGTGGGTGGCACTGACAGGCAGGAGGGTGGCACTGACAGCCGGGGGTGGCACTGACAGCTGTGGGTGGCACTGACAGCCGGGGGTGGCACTGACGGCCGGGGGTGGCACTGATGGCTGTGGGTGGCACTGACAGCCAGGGGTGGCACTGACGGCCGGGGGTGGCACTGACGGCTGTGGGTGGCACTGACAGATCTGGGTGGCACTGATGGCTGTGGGTGGCACTGACGGCCGGGGGTGGCACTGACGGTTGTGGGTGGCACTGACAGCTGTGGGTGGCACTGACGGCCGGCGGTGGCACTGACGGCCGTGTCCCCGGTGCCCTGTTGCAGCGGTGATCGTGGGCGGCGTGGTGGGCGCCCTGTTCGCCGCCTTCCTGGTGATGCTGCTCATCTACCGCATGAAGAAGAAGGACGAGGGCAGCTACACCCTGGAGGAGCCCAAGCAGGCCAACGTCACCTACCAGAAGCCCGACAAGCAGGAGGAGTTCTACGCGTAGACGGAGAGCCCGGAGTGCCTCATGCTTCCTCCCTCCCCGCTCCAAACCCTCCTCCTCCTCTCCTCCATCCAGTCTCTCTCTCGCCCCCCACCCCTCCTCTCTTTTTTTGGGATCGGACTGTGAATTGACGAAGCGGAGCGCGCAGCGGCTGGCGGAGGAAAGGCGTCCTTGGCGCGGGGTGCCCGCAGCAGCGCCGAGGTCACCCCGAGCACCGCCGGCCTTTCTGCTGGCCGCAGGGATGGGGCACGGAGCCCAGGCCGAGGAGCCGTGCCCGGGAGCGCCCTGCAGAGCACGGGACGGGCTGCCCACGGTGCCCGGAGCTCAGCTGGACTTGTCCCACGTCACCACCACAAGCTCTGGGATCCAGACACCTCCTGCCAGCCCTGGGGTGCGGGCGGCCTGCTCTGGATTTATTGCCCTTTTCTTTTTCCACCCGTAAAGGAGGGAGATTTCCTTCCCTCTGTCTCGTCTTCATTGTTTGGTTTTCTTTTGGAATGGGGTTGGTTGCTCCGCAGGAATCCCCTTCTGCTGGAAGAGAGGCCACGACTCTCCAGTGCTCCTGGAACCTCGGGAAAAGCTCAAGGGGATGGAATACCTGGTGCCCTGGGATCCGCTCCTGGAGTGAGGGAAAAAGGAAATAAATACAAACGCTGGGAATGATCCCTTTGGATCAATACTCTGGAGAGCTTTTGGAGCTGCACTGGAGCATCCCAGGCTGCTGCCGTCCAGCCACTCCCTGGACTCTCTTGGATCCACATCTGGCCAAGGAGTTTGGCCAGGAAGGGACTTGGCTTGCGCTGGGTTTTCACTGTGACCACTAAAGCTCGGCTTTGCGGGACATTCCTGAGGGAGGAGCTGGGAATGGAGCAGCTGAATCCTGTCCCCGGCTCTTCCAGGGGATAACAGCTCTGCAAGGCGTGGGATGCAGCCTAAGGAGGGAAATCCCAGCAGGGACCATCCCTGTCCCCTCAGGGTCCAGCAGGGATCCCGCCGGCTCCAGAGGTGAGGAAGAGGAGGCAGAACCACGGCTCCACCACAGGGTTGATTGGATCATTGGAAAGATCCCTAAATCAATGGAAAGACCCAGGATTGATGGTTTTCCCTCGCTGGTGTTTAAATCCCAGCACAACCCACAGGGATCCCCACCCTGGCACCCCCCAGGTGTCCCCAGGGTGCAGATCCGGACCCTCCCGTGCCCTTGGGTAAGGTCGGATTTTCCAGAGCAATCGCTGCACACAGATTACACTGAGATATTTCAGCTGAGATATTTCAATTGGGATATTTCAATTGAGACGTTTCAATTGAGATGTTTCAATTGAGGTGTTTCAATTACGGTGTCTCAATTAAGGTGTTTCAATGAGGTGGCTCTCAGTCAGCTGGAGCTGTTTGTGGAGCTTTGTTGTCACGGTGGTTGTGATCTCGATGGGGTCCCACGGAGACTTCGGATTTGCTCTTGGAGCAATTGAAATGGGAAAATTTGGGGGGAAAGTCATTACACAGAGCCAGGGACACCTTGGCCCCGGAGGGAGTTGGTGGATTTGGGGTTTTATGGCCCTGGTGGGGATTGCAAGACAGGAGATCTTGGTTGTGGATGGGACTCGAGGCCATATGAATATTTTAAATATATAGAAATATATATCTCCACTCCCGTGCACCCACAGTAACACAAGTGTGGAAGGAAATGAAATCCCTGGAATTTCTCAGTGCACTGGGACGCCTGGGTGGGATTTGGGGTTGGGAAGTTGGGAGTTTTGGGCTGCTTTCCCCTGGGATACAACCCAAAGTGACGACCTGCCTTAACTTCAGGATAGGGAACAGAGCCCCGCACATGGATCAGCTCTAAATCCTCATTTTTGAGCTGTCAGCCTCAAAATTCTCGTGGTTTAGGTTCTTGGAGCATCCCTGTTGGATGTTTGGGGTGGTGGTGCTGGGAGTGACCATTCCCATGTCCATCCTGGAGGGAGGATGAGGATGGGAATGAAGGATGAGGATGCCCCAAGGGAGGGAACACACTCAGAAGGAGCCTGGTGCCAACCCAGAGCCACTTTGTGCTGCCCCAGGGGGAGTCTGGGCTCCTGGACTTGATGATGTGGAGGATTTTGGCCTCGTTGGGATCACACAAAGGGGAGTGGCACAAATCAAGGTCACCAAGGTCACCCAAAATCCCCATCTTTTGGGAAAACCTGGATTTAATCTTTGGAGCTGGCTTAAAAAAAAAAACAAAAAAACAAAAAACAAAAAACCCCTACACAACCCTACCAGCTTAATCTTTTTAATGCTGCTTTTCAGAGCTGCCTCCTTAATCTTCTTCATTCCATTTTTCCCCTATTTAATAGTCTGAAGTTCCATAATACAATTTTTTTACTCACTCAAGCTTAACCTCGTCCCTCTCAGCTGGTGTTAGGTTGTAATCCCGGCACTTAAATCCGTCACAGCTTCGGGAGTGAGGAAAGCTGGAGGTGGGAGGGTGAGAGGAGCCTGGGCAGCACTTTTGCAGTAATTAAAATATGAGATAAATACAATAAAAAAAAAAGGTGAAGGCAATTAAAACACAAATCAGAAGTGATCAAATAATTAATTGTTTACCTCCTGCTTCCACGCTTTTGCTCTCCACCATCAGAGGGATGTGAGCTCCAGGAGAAATTTTTGGGTTTGGAGCCGACTTTTCGTGGTGTTAATGATGTCACAGCCTCTTGTGTCCCCTCAGCTCCACGGGGGCTGTGGGAGTTGATGTTCAAAGGGAAAAAAAAAGTCTTGTCCTGGAGGGTGTGATCCTGTGCCTCCCTCCAAGGAGCTGGCATGGAGCTGAACGTGGCAGGATTGTTTGGGAAGCCCATCTCCCCAAACCCCCTGGATGGTGTCATTTCTCCGTGAGCAGAGCCGCGGGGAGGGGAGAAACCCGGGGGCCAGGGCTGGTGCAGGTGGAGGCAGCTCTTGCAGCCACTCCTGCCCCGGGCTCTGCAGGCATTCCTGGCGGGAAGAGGATGGGGCAGAGCTGAGGAAGCTCCTCACAGGAGGAGCCATCCCCCAGCTGCCGATTTGGCTGCCGAGCGGATTTTTGGGAAAATGAACTCGGCGTGAGCAGAAGCGTCTCCAACATCTTCCCAAAGCCGAGCCTGACATTGTCCCCCCTGCCCAAATTCCTGTGCCTCATGGTGACCTCAGCCAGGAACAGCTGGAGCAGTGCCCAGATGTGCTGGTCCTTCCAGCTGTGCTCCCCGAGGGATTTTCCACAGCTTTTCCATTTCCTTTCCACACGTTCCTGCGTGTGTGCGCTGCGCTGGAGCCGCAGGGAGGCTCTTGGCTGCTCCAGCTGGGTGATTTTAGGAGTTTCTGGAAGTGCGGGGTGGTGTGGGCCGCTCTGCCAGCTGTGCCAGCCTTGGGGCTCTCCCTGCTGGAACTGCAGCAGGAGAATGATGGAGAATATCCAGCAGGAGAATGTCCAGGAACTCCTGGGCCACATCCATCAGAATGCGGGAGGAGAGGATCAAAGGGGAGGGCAGAGCAGAGAGCCCAAACCGGGGCTGGAATGGGGACTTTGGGAAGGGCAGGGCATGGGTGGGAAGGGCAGGACAGGGAAGGGGCCCAGCAGCAGCAGGAGCCAGCCCTGGGTGGGTTTTGCAGGGCTGGGAGTTGTCCCTTCGCTCCCAAAATCTCTGATTTCGGACCTTTCCATGACGAGCTGTGCTGGGGGGATCCAGCTGCAGGGCAGGGGGTGGCTGGGGCTGGATCACTGCTGGGATGGGCTGGTTCTCCTCAGACTGCCCCACTCCCTCCCTCATTCCCCTGTCTGGGAGTGCTTTCCCTCATCTCCAGCTCCAGCACTCCGAGCTCTCCCTGCCGTGAATCCCCAGCTCAGAGGAGCAAACCCATCAGCCAAGAACAGGAATGGGCTTTTAAATTCCCTTTTTCCCCCACTGCCACCCTTGTCACGATTTTTTTCTGGGCTCTGAGGTTTTCTGCCAGGCTCTGAAGGAACGCTGAGCTTTCATTCTGGAGAGGTTTGGTGGGAATGAGCTCCCCGGGCCCCCGGGAGCGGGGATGGGGCTGTGGGTGTCTGTGTGTGTATATATGTGTATGTAATTAATGTATATGTAGAGATGTATAGACGGGCACGGGGCCGGGGCGCTCTGCTCCTGAGGAGGAGGAGGGGAAAAGGAGGAGGAAGAAGAGGAAAGGGAGGAGGCTTTGTGCTGGGCTCTGCAGGCCCCTGTCCCAAGGAATGTGGGATTCAGCTTTGGCCCCTGTCCCAAGGGATGTGGGATTCCCTGTCCCAAGGAATGTGGGATTCAGCCTCAACCCCTGTCCCAAAGGATTGAGGATTCACCCCTGGCCCCGCTCCCCAGGGATGCGGGATTCCCTGTCCCAAAGGATGTGGGATTCTCCCTCAGCCCCTGAACCAAGGGATGTGGGATTCAGCCTCGTTCCCTGTCCCGAGGGCTGCAGGGTTCCCACTCACTCCCTGGCCCAAAGGATGTGGGATCCAGCCTCAGCCCTAATCCCATGGGATATGGGATTCCACCTCTCCAATTCCTCCCTGCCCTTCACACCCTCCCGATCCCGATCCCAATCCCAATCCCAATCCCAATCCCAATCCCAGTCCTGGTCTCGGTGGCTTGGGATGAGCCCGGGTGGGGATCAGGAGCCTTTTGCTGCTGCCAGGGCTGGAGCAGAGCCGGGATGGGATCCCGGGATGGACCCTGGGAGCTCTGGAGTGTGCCCAGTCCTGGTGCCGGCAGCTCCTCCAGAGGAGCCTCAGTCTGCAGCCCCCAAACTTTTTATTTCTGTGTTTATGTTTTCCATTATTTTAATTTTTTTGCATTAAGAAAACCGCTGATTTTTTCACACCCCACATTCCAGTGCTTCTCCCAAGACCTCCAGGGCAGCAGGGATTTTTCCTGCAGGAATTGCCCCCGTTGAGGGTCCCCCCTGGCCGAAGTCACCCCAGCCCAGCTGACAATCAAACCAGACTCCCGAAAAACAGGAATCCATTGCAGTTTGATAGAAAATCTTTTTAAAATCTCCCCCTTCTCTCGCACCACCACGTCTCCAGGATAACCCATCACCCACTGCTCCTCCTGTAAATAAACATCAAACCTTCTTGTATAAATTAAAAATAAAATAAATTTTAAAAAAGACAAAAAAAAATCCATTGATAAACATCCCAAAAATAAAATTTAAAAAAAAATCTCCCTTTCCAGAAGATTGAAGTAATTCCAACTTCACTTTTTTTTTTTTGGAGCTGATTTCCAATCCCAAGAGGAGAACAAAACAAAGATCTGGAACAGTGCAAATGTTGGAGCTTTCAATGAATCCGGGAGGGAAAAAAAATGCATGTAAATATTTTTAATAGGAGACATATCTTAAACAGAACTTTTTTTTGTATGTACATAACTCTCCTAGAGTTTAGTACTGAAATGGCTTCATAGTGTCTGTTTTGAAAAGGAAAGGAAAAGAAAATGTTTGTTAATTGTTTTTGTTCTTACTCAATGGCCAAAACTTTAAAAATAATGACAAAAAAAAAAAAAAAAAGGAAAAAAAAGACTCTAAAAATAATCTTTGCCAATGGATCTAGCACTGTAATGGTACTGTCTATTTTTTTTAATTATTTCTGTGCTGTGCCCATTTATAAAATGAGGAAAAGATAAAAAATAAAGTCATTTAAACATTGTCTGCCCAGGGCCTGGCCTGAGTTCTTGGTGCCAACTGCTGTGGGGTCTCTCATGCCCCGGGAGTGGAGGGAGAAGGTTCTGCCTGGCCCTGGGCTCATCAAGGTGTGGTTAATTAATGGTTTCCATGGAAATTGCAGCGATGCTGAGGAGCCTGGACCATCCCAGCACAGCCCTGGACCATCCCAGCACAGAGCTGGGGCTGCTCCCCTGGAGAGGAGAAGCTCCAGGGAGAGCTCCGAGCCCCTGGCAGGGCCTAAAGGGGCTCCAGGAGAGCTGCAGAGGGACTGGGGACAAGGGCTGCAGGGACAGGAGCCAGGGAATGGCTTCCCACTGCCAGAGGGCAGGGCTGGATGGGAGATTGGGAACTGGGAATTGTTCCCTGGCAGGGTGGGCAGGGGCTGGGCTGGAATTGCCAGAGCAGCTGTGGCTGCCCCTGGATCCCTGGCAGTGCCCAAGGCCAGGCTGGACACTGGGACACTGGGAGGTGTCCCTGCCGTGGCACTGGGTGGGATTTAAGCTCCATTCCAACCCAAACCATTCCAGGATTTTGGCTGAGCTGCTGTCACCCCACATCCCCCCAGTGTCCCCAGTGGGCTGGAGCTGCTGTTCCAGCTGTGGGATGGATCCATCCCCTCCCAGAGTGGGAGCAGCCTGGTCCCTCTCTCCCGCTCCTCTCCAAAGGGGTTCCTGGAAATGCCCGTGGTGAGATCCAGCAGAGCTGCTCCTGGCCCTCCCAAGGACATCCGAGGTGTTTTCATCCAGCTCCTGAGGCCAGACCTCCCTGGATCCATCCCTGGAGCAGCAGGCAGGGTTTGGATGTCCCCACAGAGCCCTCAGAGCCATCTCCAGCCACAGGCAAATGCCAAAGCCCAGGAGGCTCCCAGAAATCCTCCCCCAGCCCCAGTGATGTCCTGCTGGCCCGAATTCCAGGGAACTTCCCTCTGTTTGGGCCTGGGGAATGTGTTTTTATGACCCTGCTTCCCTCAGAAACCTCTGCTCCAAGTGCTTCACCCCCTAAGGAATCCAGCAGCTGGATATCCCAGCGCTCAACAGGGACAAATCCCATCCTCCTGGAGCCTCCCTGCACGGCCACAGCACCAGAGCCCCAAATCCCCCCCTTCTCCCCCCATTTCCCGGCGTGGGGCAATTCCCATCAGCCCAGCCCTGCTCCGTGCGGCAGCAGCTCAGCATTCCAGGTGGGAAGGGCTCTAACCCCAGCCTCCAGCCCCAATAATGACCCCACTGTGCCGTGCTCCCGGGTCTGGCAGAGCAGAAATGAGCAACTGCCTGCCCGAGGTGTTGGAATTCGGGCTGAAAGCTGGAAACAGCCTCTGATTATATCCCAATCCCCTTTTTTTATTTATTTTTCCCCTCCAACGGCTCTTACTGGAAATTTCCATTCCCGCAGCACCGTTGCAGACCCCAGGATTTACCAGCACAACCTCAAATGTGGTTTTTATTTGGATTTCTTTTGCACCCTGTGAATCAGCCCCTATAAATCTCTGTGATGTGAGCAAAGCACCCCAAAACCAACACCGGGACTGGGATTTCACCTGGAAAACGAAGGGCCCAAAGGCACTGAGCCTGTGCTGGTTGATTTTAGGGATTTTAGGGAACAGCCACAGCTGAGGGGCCAGGTGACCACCTCGGGGACACAAAGCTGGGAAGGGTCCTCAGGTGCCAGCCCTGAGCTCTGGAGGGTCCTCAGTGGGTCCCAAATCCTCCTGGGGCTTTTGTGGGTACCCCAAACACAGAGGATTTCTCCCACGTGCTGACTGCTGCTCCCGAGGCTCATCCCAGAAAGTGCTGCTCTGCTCCTGGACACAGTGAGTGTCCTCCTGCCTCCCTGGAAAATCCCAGTCCTATTTCAGAATCCTCTGCATTCCTGGACATAAACAACCCCTGCCCATCCTCATTCCCACCTCTTCCCATTTCTCCCACCCTCCCTCCCCGAGGCTCCACAAATCCTCCTCATCCCAGAGTCCTCCACGTGTTTCTTGCCACCGTTTTTAGCTCCTGGCTCCTTTTCCTTGCTTTCCAAGGACAGGAAGCCCTTTAGGACAAAGCAGGCTGAAATCCCAGTGGGAATGGCCGGATACAGCTCCTCGTCCTGCTCCGGAGGCCTGGTGGGAGCGATGGATATCTGGACACAGTGGCCACTCCGAGGATTTTCGGGCCATTGTTCAGGATTGGAGGCAAGGAGCAGAATTCATGCTCCAGGAACTCCAGCATTTCCTGAGCCCCAGTGGTTATTCACAGCAGCTGAGCCAACATTCCCTGTTATTGACCTGCTCCAGGACAATTGGCAGTGGGAATGCACCTTTGGGAATTGTGTCCCTCCTATTCCCACCTATTTCCTGCCCTTTAATTGTTTTTCCCGAGGCTGAATCCATCCCTGTGCCAGGGACAGGACAGCTCACCTCGTGTCCCACATCCCAGAGCACAGAGAATTCCCCAAGGGAATATTTCCCACTATAGAAAGGCTCCGTGTTTATCCAGGTCTGCTGGAGCCTGGACATTTGGTGCCTGGATTTGCATTCCGGGAGGGATTGTGCCTGCTGACGAATCTGTGCTCGATCTAACGAGGAACGAAGCCAATTAAAAATAATGGGGAGCCTGAGCTGCTGCCTGGAACAAAACAATGATAATTACAATTGTAATAAAGACAAAACCCATCCCAGAATTCCCACTTAGATCAAATCCAAACCTTCCGAGCTGATCCTGCCTCCCTCATTTTTGTAACCCTCTCCCATCACTGTGGACTGGCTGGGAATGGGGAATGGGGAATGGGAACAGCTGCTCCTGATAAAGCTCCCGCCCAATTTCCTCCCTGGAAATGAATTCCAGAGGAAAACGTGAGCACTGCTCCCGGCAGGGATGGGGATTCCGGGTGTTGCCGTGGGATTTCTCCCTGGATTTGGCCCACTGAGTCACAGGGAGGCTTTAAACCGAGGGCAGGGCTGGATACTGGGAATGGGAATTGTTCCCTGGCAGGGTGGGCAGGGGCTGGGCTGGAATTGCCAGAGCAGCTGTGGCTGCCCCTGGATCCCTGGCAGTGCCCAAGGCCAGGCTGGACACTGGGACACTGGGAGCACCTGGGACAGTGGGAGGTGTCCCTGGGGGGGGAATGAGTGGAATTTAGGATGCCTCTCAACCCAAAGCATTCCATGATTCTGGGTCCCCTCTGGAGCCAAGCTGGGAGAGCTGGGGGTGCTCCCCTGGAGAGGAGAAGCTCCAGGGAGAGCTCCGAGCCCCTGGCAGGGCCTAAAGGGGCTCCAGGAGAGCTGCAGAGGGACTGGGGACAAGGGCTGCAGGGACAGGAGCCAGGGAATGGCTTCCCACTGCCAGAGGGCAGGGCTGGATGGGAGATTGGGAACTGGGAATTGTTCCCTGGCAGGGTGGGCAGGGGCTGGGCTTTAAGGTCCCTTACAACCCAAACCATCCCAGGATTCTTTGATTCCTCGAACTTTTTTGCAAAGGAGACATCCCCCCCCCCCTTCTCTCACAGCCTGAGGATCTCTCCAGGTCTGATCCAAACTCTCCTGACAGGAGGAGCTGCTGGGTGATCCTGACATCCCACCTCAGAAATCCTCAGCATTCCCTTTAAAGAACTCCCCTGGGGAAGTTTGGAATTGCTTGAGGCAGCTGCCGGACCCCAGGACCAACCCCTGGATCCAGCTGGATCCCGTCCCCTCCCACAACCTTCAAATGGGGCAGGAGCTCGTTCTGGGAATGTGAGATGAGGTGTCCGTGTGGAAGTGTTCTCTCCAGCCGCCAATCCCGGCATTAAACCATCCGTGGGACATTCCTCACTCCGGGCAGGAGGGGTGTGGGGCCCGCAGTGCCGCAGCTTTGCAGCTCAAGGTCGATAAATCGGGGATTTGATCCCTGTGAAACCCTCAGGAGTGGAATCCCCTGGGAATGGGCAGAATCCCCGCCCAGGACAGGGAATTTGAGAGGCAGCAGGAGGAGAAATCAGGATTCCCTCCACTGCCCTGTCTGGAGCATCTGGAGGAATTCCAGAGGGAATCAGCTCGGGTTTGAATGGCTGGACCTGTTTGAAATGTGCTTTTTTTCCCCCGTTTATTCTCTCACCTGTGTCCCTGCAAACATCCCCGGCTCTGCTGGCTATTTTTAGACTCCGGGAATTAACACCTTGATTTGCATTTTCCCTTCGTTTGGCCGCGGCTCAAAGCGATTTCAGGGTAATTGGATAATGACAGGGCGCTCATCAGCCGGGCTGTGACAAATCGCCACACCTGGGTCACAGGAGAGGGACCTGCAGTGGCCCAGGGAGCAGCTGGAAGAGGGGCAGAGAAGGAATTTGGAGCAAAGAGGGAATTTTTTTTGGCAAAAATCCTAAAATCCTGCCGGAAGCGGGAGTTTTTGTGGGGTTTAGACTTTTGGGCTGAGCTGTTACTTTGGGAAACTGAGGCCCAGACAGGGATTTCTCTCCAATCCCCCTAATCCAATATTTTCCCTCCTGGCACGGGCTGAGGATGCAGCTGGGGATGGGAACGATTCCTTCTGCTGCTCCCTGAGCTGGAGCCGGAGATTTCCTCTTGGCAGGGACGGCTCCGAGTGAATTCCCACCCAGGAAGCCCAGGTCTGGTGCCCAGTGGGGCTCAGGGTTCAGGCTCAGTCCACATCACTGTCCCCCAGGGAACTCCCGTGGTTCTGGCCCAGCCCTTGGAATCCAAACCAAGGCAAGAGCAGCCAAAATCTATGAAAAAGCTCGAAAAAACGAGCTGGTTTTCAGGGATTTCTTTCCTGTGTGTCTTGGGATCACAGAATGCCTCAGCTTGGAAAAAAACAGGGAGTCCAAACTTCAACCCAGCACTGCCAGGGCCAGCACTGCCCGTGTCCCCAAGTGCCACCTCCACAGGGCTGTTAAACCCCTCCAGGGATGGGGACTCCACCAGTGCCCTGGGCAGACAGCCCTTTCCATGAGGAATGTTCCCAAAATCCACCCTGAGCCTCCCCTGGCCCAGCCCGAGGCCGTTCCCTCTCCTCCTGTCCCTGTTCCCTGGGGGAAAGGTGAATGTCCCCTCGGAAGTCTTGGAGAACTTCTCCATGGGAGGACCTGGAGGGTGGTTTGGGTTGGGAACACCAAAGCCCTGATCCTGTTTGCTGTGGGAAATGTCCAAGGAGTGTTCCTTGTTCTCCTGCTCTGTCCAAAAGGATTTTGGATCACAACCTTCCCATCTCACCTCTCCTTTCTGCTCTGGAAAAAAATCTTACTCAGATCCTTAAATTCTTCTCCACACTGCTGCCACTTCTCCTTATGGTCATGGAATCAGGGAATGCTTTGGGTTGGAAAGGATCTTAAATCCCACCCAGTGCCACCCCAGTGCCATGGCAGGGACACCTCCCAGTGTCCCAGTGTCCAGCCTGGCCTTGGGCACTGCCAGGGATCCAGGGGCAGCCACAGCTGCTCTGGCAATTCCAGCCCAGCCCCTGCCCACCCTGCCAGGGAACAATTCCCAGTTCCCAATCTCCCATCCAGCCCTGCCCTCTGGCAGTGGGAAGCCATTCCCTGGCTCCTGTCCCTGCAGCCCTTGTCCCCAGTCCCTCTGCAGCTCTCCTGGAGCCCCTTTAGGCCCTGCCAGGGGCTCGGAGCTCTCCCTGGAGCTTCTCCTCTCCAGGTGAAGAGACAGGAGCAACCTGGGAAAGTGGAAGGTCCCTTCCCTTCCCTTCCCTTCCCTTCCCTTCCCTTCCCTTCCCTTCCCTTCCCTTCCCTTCCCTTCCCTTCCCTTCCCCTCCCCTCTGAACATTTTTGGAGCCTCAGTCTGGGTGAGCCAAGCAGGTTCCAACAAACATGACACAAAACAGGCACTTCCACAGAAAAAGAAAAAAGAAATCCCAAACCACAACATCTGGGCCAATTCTGGAAAATAAAAGGAGGCTCTTCCTTGATTTTTTTTTTTTTTAATAAAGTTCCCACCAGCAACAGCAACACAATAAAAAGCTTTTGAGCCTTTTGCAGACACGTGGCTGAGGTTTCCTGCCCTCGGCAGAGGATGCTCAGGGCACTGCTCTGGAATCGGGATCTGTCCCCGTGTTTCCCAAACAGGAGATGCTTGGAAAACAAGAGAGACCAAGTGATCCCTGATTTGTCTCCAAGAGTGACCGGCAGGATGCTCCGCTCTGCTTCCCGGAGCCACAGCAGGGAGGTTCTGGGGATGCCACTGGGATGGCTCCTGGCTCTGCTGGGGGAAACCTGCATTTATCCCACTGGGATGGCAGGGAACACTCTTGGCTGTAGGGGAAAACCCGGATTTATCCCATTGGGATGGCACAAAGCACTCCTGGCTGGGGGTAAATCCCGGGTTTGTCCCCCTGGGATGGCACAAAGCACTCCTGGCTGGGGGTAAATCCCGGGTTTGTCCCCCTGGGATGGCACAGAGCACTCCTGGCTGGGGGTAAATCCTGGGTTTATCCCCCTGGGATGGCAGGGACGGCTCCTGGCTCTGCTGGGGAAAACCTGGATTTATCCTCCAGTACCAAGTGGCTCTGGAACCCTTTGGAATAAGGATGATCAGAGGGAGATGCTTCATCCCAGACATTTGGCTCCTGCCCCACCACATCCCTGCCACCCACGAGGAATTCCTCCCATTCCTGGCCAGGATCCTGGGGAAAACAGCTTTGAACACCAGGCCCCCAAAGTGCCGCTTTTCATGTCAAGCTTTGGAGAGGGATTTGCTTTGGAGCCTGTTCCTGTGATCCCAGAGGAGCCATCTGCCATTCCTCAGTCACTTCCTGCTGCCACACATCTTGGTGGCGGGTGAGCCACATCCCAGGTGGAATTTCCCTTCCCCAAACCCCCGTGTGGGTGTAACTCACGGCAGGGACTCTGCCAGCAGCTCGTGAGGAGATCCAGCCGTGCCTCCTCCTGACTCCTCTGGAAAACAAGGGAGAACTGGGAATCGACCCCCAACCCACCCCCAGCACATTCCTTCTCCATGGGGCCAGCGAGTTCCGTGGTCTGTGGGCGCCACGGAAGGGCTCAGGGCTGCAGCAGGTGCCGAGGGCTCGGCACGGGCTGCCACAGGAGCTCTGGACACCTCCGCAATCGTCCAAGGCCAGCTGGGATAGTGGAGGTGTCCCAACCCTCGGGAATGGGGTGCGATTTCAGGTCCTTCCCAAGCCATTCCATGAGGAGTCCACGCAGGAAGCTTCGGGCACTGGGCAGGGGAGGGTGAGGGGGTCGGGGCTCCGCAGGCTCCCTCTGGAACAACGATGGATCCGGGGAGTGCAGGAAACGGGCTTTTCCCAAGGTTCCGAGGGTTCCGGAGAGGGCTGGGAAAGCGGCAGCAGGGAAATGCCACAGGGCAAAACCTCCGGGGAGGATGGGACACCCCAAACAGCCCGACATTCCCTGAACACCCCGAATTCCCCAATCCCCGACATTCCCACACCCCGACATTCCCACACCCCGACATTCCCAACACCCCGAATTCCCCAATCCCCGACATTCCCTGAACACCCCGACATTCCCTGAATACACCGACATTCCCCAATCCCCGACATTCCCACACCCCGACATTCCCACACCCCAACGTTCCCTGAATACACCGACATTCCCCAGTCCCCGACATTCCCAACACCCCGAATTCCCCAATCCCCGACATTCCCACACCCCGACATTCCCAACACCCCGAATTCCCCAATCCCCGACATTCCCAACACCCCGAATTCCCCAATCCCCGACATTCCCTGAATACACCGACATTCCCCAATCCCCGACATTCCCCAATCCCCGATATTCCCACACCCCGACATTCCCAATCCCCGACATTCCCAATCCCCGACATTCTCCAACACCCCGACATTCCCAACACCCCGAATTCCCCAATCCCCGACATTCCCTGAATACACCGACATTCCCCAATCCCCGACATTCCCCAATCCCCGATATTCCCACACCCCGACATTCCCACACCCCGACATTCCCTGAATACCCCGACGTTCCCCAATCCCCGACATTCCCCAACACCCCGACATTCCCACACCCCGACATTCCCACACCCCGACATTCCCGGCTCTCCCCCACATTCCCCAATCCCCGACATTCCCCAACACCCCAACATTCCCCAATCCCAGACATTCCCCAACACCCCGACATTCCCCAATCCCAGACATTCCCGGCTCTCCCCGACATTCCCCAATCCCCGACATTCCCTGAACACCCCGACATTCCCTGAATACACCGACATTCCACAACACCCCGACATTCCCCAACACCCCGACATTCCCAACACCCCGACATTCCCTGAATACACCGACATTCCCCAACACCCCGACATTCCCAACACCCCGACATTCCCAATCCCCGACATTCCCGGCTCTCCCCGACATTCCCCAACACCCCGACATTCCCAACACCCCGACATTCCCACACCCCGACATTCCCGGCTCTCCCCGACATTCCCACACCCCGACATTCCCGGCTCTCCCCGACATTCCCAGCCCGTGCAATCCGGGAGGCGGCGGCTGCGGGCTGCGCCCCGGGCGTTGGAGGGTTCCCAGAGCTGCTCCTGCACTGATCGGAGCGCCCCGGCCGCGGGCTCCGGGCCCATCCCAGGGATCCCCGGCACCAAGGGAGCTCGGCGGGGCCGGGGAAGCCCCGGGAGGGGCCGCACATGGAACGGGAGTCACGGAGGGCGGCGGTGGCTCCACTGGAAGCCGCAGCGCTGCCGCTGGATGGGCTGGGCTGTTCCCGGGAAGGGGGGCTGGTGTCTTCCCAGGCATTTTGCCTCTCAAGCGCAGCCGGCGCTGTGGTGCCTTTGATGGCCCAGCTGCAGCCCAGCGCTGGGCGGTGCAGACAGAACGGGATCCATCCCAGCGCGGGCAGTGGGATGGTGGCGGGGACAGCACTGCGAGCTCCCATTGCCATTCCTGCATTTCTGCTGCTCTGAAAAGGCGTTTTTCCTCATAGGAAAAGGGAACGAGCTCGGTTGGCCAAATCTCTGCCAGCCAGAGCCCGAGTGATGCCACCTGATGGCTCCAGCAGCTCCAAGGGGATGAAAAGCTCCTGCCAGCCCCATCCCCGCTCCCACCGAGAGCTCCTCGGTCATCCTTCCTCAGGAGAATCCCTGGGATGTGATTCCAGCGGCTCCCGGCCTCAGCTCCCCGAGGGCTCTGCCGGGAATTCGGCTCCTGTAACTGAGAGCAGCGCTTGGCTCGCTGTCACAGCACCCCGGGGTGCTGGGGAACGGGATGCAGCATTCCCGCGGCTGCTGCCTTTGGAACAAATCGGGATTTTAATGCTCAGATGTGGCTCCTGGGTGCCAGAGGCTGATCACAAAGAAATCCATGGAAATGGAGATTTTATGGGGTGGGTGGAGGTGCTGGCCCCTTTGTCACACCCAAACCCGCCTGGTGAAGCCTATTTCCATCAGCTCTCGTTTTTCCAAGAGTTTCCTCCTTGGATGGAGGCATCCTGGGCTGAAGGCTGAGGGAAGAGCTCAGGAAAAGCGGCTCAGCTTTGCTGGGATGAAAATTCCCAGGGGTCAGCCACCCCTGACCCACGGGGGTTCAGTTTGTACAACCAAACCTGGAGGATGCCAGGGCGGGTGGGAATTAATTGGGAGGTCTGGGAGGTGAAACAGCTCCAGGGCTGAGCTGAGGATGCTGAGCTGGGGCTTTGGGATCCCTGGATGTTCCTGCATCGGGAACCTGGTGCTGCTCCGAGCCCAAAAGATGATCCCAGTCACTGATGTGGCTTCTGCATGGGCTGAGCTGGGGTTGCTTTGATGTGAAGTCTGCATTAAATCTGCCCTTCTGTGCCTCTGGTGTCCCACGGTCACGTTGGAGCCAGAGCTGCTGGACCTCTTCTTCAGAGAAGGTGCACAGCTCTTCCAGATGTGGGCTTGGACGCACAGCTGGGTCTGGAGCTGGGATCACTCCTGGCTGCAGCATTCTGGGTGGTTTCATCTCATTCCCAACTGGATCTGTCCCCTCCTCTGCCACGGAGTGTCCCTGTCACCAGCAGGTCACCAGGGAGCCGTGTGCTGAGGCCATCTCTCACTCCAGCCCCATGAAAAGCAGGGAAAAGTCCTCAAAAATGCTTTTCCCCATGGTTCCTGTTCCGCCAGCCTCTGGGAAACACCAAAGCCAACGCCATCAAACAGCATTTAAAGAGTCGTTCAAAAGGGGTTGGTGTGGAACGCCCCAAACCAGCGGGGGTTAAGAGACCCCTCAGCTGCTCTGCTGGGCTGGACAAACAGGGGCAAAGCCAAGATTTTGATTTTCTTCCAGGAGGATCCATCAGAACCCATCCCTCTGCACCATCCATCACCTCGCTGCCCGGCTGGGATGGATCCTTGCTCTCCCACAGCCTGGAGGATCTCACGGATCTTGGGAGGAGGGGAAAACCTTGGAATGTTGGATTGGTGTGGGCTGTGTGTCCCCCACACATCCAGCTGGGGTTTAGAGGGAAGCAGCAGGTTGAAATGCAGGGAATACAGGCAGGGAATACCCACAGGGAATACCCACAGGGAATACACACAGGGAGTAAAACCAGGGAATATCGGCAGGAAATCCCCTGGTGCTGCACAGGCCCAGCCCATTTCCAGCCCTCCCTCATCACTTTTTGCCCATGGTCACCCCCTGACCTTCTGCTGCCTTTGCTTGCAGCCAGTTTCAATTACCCCAGACTTTTTTCTTTCCAGATGCTGATTCCTTAAACTCCTCTCTGAGAAAGCCCTGCTCAATCTGCACATTAAACATCCAGAGACTGGAGCCGGCTCCATGTGGGTCTGGGCAGGCCTGGAACCCAAATCTGCCTCCTGGAACCCAAATCTGCCTCCTGGAACCCAAATCTGCTACCCCAGAACCCAAATCTCCATCCCTAGAACCCAAATCTGCCTCCTCAGAATCCAAACCTCCATCCCTGGAACCCAAGCCTCCCTCTTTGGAACCCAAATCTGACTCCTTGTACCCAAATCTCCCTCCCTGGAACCTAAATCTCCATCCCCAGAACCCAAATGTGCCTCCTCAGAACCCAAACCTCCATCCCTGGAATCCAAACATCCCTTTGGAACCCAAATCTCCCTCCCTGGAACCCAAATCTGTCACCCCAGAACCCAAATCTCCCCAGAACCCAAACCTCCATCCTGGAACCCAAACCTCCCTCTTTGGACCCCAAATCTCCACCCTGGAACCCAAATCTCCCTCTCTGGACCCCAAATCTCCATCCCTGGCACCCAAATCTCCCTCCCCAGGAGCTCCCCCTTCCCTTTCTCCTCCAGCTTAAGGCGATAAAACTTTGGAGACGTAATCTGGGCATTATCTGCCTTTTTGGATAATGTTCAACAGGAATTTCAGCCTCGTCTTTATCTCCAAAATAAAGACAAATTCAGCTGCTTCTCTCCCAGGGGCTGCTGGGATTTGCAGGCAGCAAAGCATTTTTCTTTGTGTTTTTTTCTGCTGGGGCAGATTTTAATTTTTTTTTTTTTTTTGCCCCTAGATTTTTTTATATTTTATTTGTTTCCCACTGCCACAGCTCCTCAGCATTCCTTGGCTTGTGTTACCTCGGGATAGTTTTCCCCTGTGGAAGGATTTATCCATAAAGATGAGTTCAAAGCATTTTTCTCTGTGCTTTTCCTTCTGGTCAGATTTTTTTGTTTGGTTGTTTTTTTGGTTTTTGTGGGGTTTGTTTTGTTTTGTTTTGTTTTTTTGGGGGGGTTTTGTTTGTTTGTTTTGGGTTTTTGTTTTGGTTGGTTTTTGGTTTGGGGATTTGGGGGGGTTTGTTGTTTTGTGGGTTTTTTTTGGGTTGTTGTTGTTGTTGTTGGGGTTTGTTTTGTTTTGGGATTTTTGTTTTGTTTTGTTTTTGTTTCCCACTGCTGCAGCTCCTCAGCTTCCCTCAGCTGTTATAACATTGGGATATTTGTCCCTGTGGCAGAACCTCCTGAATCCAAAGCATTTTCCAGAGGTGGGCCCTGGGAGCTGCTCCTGTTTTCCCTCCAGAGCTCTCCCAGTGGGTGCTGCTGGAAGGAGCAAGGGAAAAAAAATCCTTCTCTCTCAGGAACTCACCCAAATATTCCAAACCTCCTCCTCCCAAACTCCATCTGATGGGATATTCTCCCTCATCCCAACCTTTTTCCCTCCTGCTTTCAGCACCTCAGGAATTCTGTGTCCTCTTTTGGCCAGAACCATCCACAACAACATTAATTTCTCTCTGCTTGGGAAATAAACATATAAAATAAAATAAAATAAAATAAAATAAAATAAAATAAAATAAAATAAAATAAAATAAAATAAAAATGTAGATATTTTACTGTGGGGAAACCTCTTTTTTGAGCCCTGCTGCCAAATCCTTCAGCATCCCCAGAGCCTGGAATAATCTTCCCTGCCTCTCCCAGGACAATTCCTGCTTCCCATAAAACTTCCCTGGAGACACAGGATCTGCCTCTGCCTCCCCTGATTAAATGGGCCAAGGATTTCATTGGACAGCAGATAAAGGATCCTGTCCAAAGGTGACGTTCCCATTGCTGCCCCATCCCTGTCAGGGCCCTCTCGCCGTGTCTGGTGGAAAAATCACCTTTTCCTGAGGAGTGTTTGTCTTTTCCCCTCTCTTTTCCCCATAGTTTTTGATGGGATCTGTCTGGAAAAGGAGGTTATTCCTCTAATTCCAGGATTTAGGAGACAACCTGGGCTGTGTTTCTGTGGGCGTGGACAGGCTGAAATCCCCCCTGGAAAAGTCAAACCCCTCCTTATCCAGGGATGTTGATTCATGGGAATCTCCAGCTTCCCAACACAGCCCTGGGAAGTTGGTTTTGTTTTCCCTTTTCCTGCAGCTCCCTGGGTTTGCCTGGAGAGAGGCTCAGGGGGCTCAGGGGTGTGGGCTTGGCTGTGAACCCCCTGGAGAGGGGAATTCTGCGTTTAGGAACATTTCACAGGAGCAAATGTCCCAAAAAGTGACACCTGGGGCGTTCATCCTACTGGTCTCAAGGAGGATGGAGCTGGCTGAGCTCGTGCTGCTGCATTCCAGGATCCAGGGAAGAGCAGCCATCCCCGTGCCACTGTAGGACATGACATCCAAATATGGCAGAAGGCAAAGAGCACAGAAAAAAGGCTTTATTGTCTAATTTTTACTACCTTTTATAAGGTGTTCCCATACAGACTGACCG
This sequence comes from Sylvia borin, assembly GCA_014839755.1. Lineage (NCBI taxonomy): Eukaryota > Metazoa > Chordata > Aves > Passeriformes > Sylviidae > Sylvia > Sylvia borin. The sequence continues at coordinate 517,731 of CM025981.1, read as the reverse complement.
TGGTTGGGGAATAGGAACGACACCTCTCTGATCCCATGGGTTAAACCAGAGAAACAGCAAAACACCTGGAGAAAGGTTGTTTGGAGAAAGGAGAGTTGTTTGCCAGGATGGTTTTGAGAAGAAACGTTTTAGAGAAATTTTTCCTTGGGAGAAAGTTCACAGCTGCCAGCAGGCTGAAATCTCTCAGATGTATCAGAAATATCAGACTCACAGTCCCTGGGTTGCCAAAGCAGGAATATGGGCTGGGGAGGGATTATTTGGAGTTCCCAATGGAAGTTTGGAGTTCCCAACAAAATGTTCTGACTGCTGGTGGCACCACTGGCTGAACTGTGGGGTCAGGGGCAGGGTCAGGGCGGTGTTTGGCTGTGACCTCTGGAATTTCGGCTGCTCTCCAGGGTCTGCAGGAGAGCATGGAGTGACAGGAGACAGGAATGGATCCAAGCTAAGAGAGAGGAGGTTTAGATGGGATCTTGGGAAGGAATTGTTCCCTGGCAGGGGCTGGGCTGGAATTGCCAGAGCAGCTGTGGCTGCCCCTGGATCCCTGGCAGTGCCCAAGGCCAGGCTGGACACTGGGACACTGGGAGGTGTCCCTGCCATGGCACTGGGGTGGCACTGGGTGGGATTTAAGCCCCTCCCAACCCAAACCATCCCTGATTCCATGACCTGGAACACTCCCATCCCGGGTGGGACAGACCCTGTGCCACCCCAGTGTCCCCAGCTCTGGCACACACCAGGGCCCTGCTCCATGCCAGGGAGTGCTGCTGATCCAGGCAGGAATTCCCATGTGGGAGTGGCTCTGCAGCCCATCCAGGGCCGGGCTCTCCCACAGCTCCCAGTGACATCCCCGGCTCATAAACAGGTCACTGGATCAGGAATTGTGTGGAGCCAGGAGCTCCTTATTCTTGGAAATCATTAAATGCACGTGTTGTACCCACCAGGGTTTATTACATTGAGTCTTGGAATAGTTTGGGTTGGAACAGAGCTTAAATCCCATCCCATTCCCACGGCAGGGACACCTCCCAGTGTCCCAGTGTCCAGCCTGGCCTTGGGCAATGCAGGGATCCAGGGGCAGCCACAGCTGCTCTGGCAATTCCAGCCCAGCCCCTGCCCACCCTGCCAGGGAACAATTCCCAGTTCCCAATCTCCCATCCAGCCCTGCCCTCTGGCAGTGGGAAGCCATTCCCTGGCTCCTGTCCCTGCAGCCCTTGTCCCCAGTCCCTCTGCAGCTCTCCTGGAGCCCCTTTAGGCCCTGCCAGGGGCTCGGAGCTCTCCCTGGAGCTTCTCCTCTCCAGGGGAGCACCCCCAGCTCTCCCAGCCTGGCTCCAGAGGGGCTCCAGCCCTCCCAGGGAAGGATTTCTCCCCAAACAAATTCCCATGTGTGTCTCTACATTTTCCCCACCACTGCTGCTGTAGCAGCCCCTGGGGTTTTTCCCTGTGCTCATCCCTCCCCACACATCCCAGCTCCAGTGCCTGACTCCTGCAGCCCTTTTACAGCCCTTTTATTCCAGTTATTCCCTAGTTCTGCCCAGCACCCTCCAGGCTTTTCTCTCACTGGGATTTCTGGGGAAGTGGGAAGGGAACACGGGAATGTGGCCAGTTCATCCCACACTGAAGCCGTGAGCACTGAAACGGCTGCCCGGGGATTCTCAGCACTGAATTATCCACTCGGGCTCTTGGTGGGAAGGGTTCAGTGAAGGGAAGGTTTCCATGAAGGGAGACTTCCATGAAGGGAAGATTCCTACAAAAGTTGGAAGTGAAGTGAAGATTTCTGTGGAAGGAAGATTTCTGTGTGGAGGGAAGATCCCTGTGAAGGGAAGATTTCCATGGAGGGCAGATTTCCGTGAAGGGAAGATTTCCATGGAGGTCAGATTTCCATGGAGGGAAGGTTTCCATGATGGGATATTTCCATGGAGGTCAGATTCCCATGGAGGGAAGATCCCTGTGAAGGGAAGATTTCCATGAAGCTCTTCCAAGCCAGCCACACACCTGTCCCAAACCTTTTGGCTCTGAGAGCTGGAATTCACCCCCGGAATTCACTGGGCTGGGATTCAGGATTGAGAAGAAGTGGCTGGTGCAGCTCCACAGTGTTCCAGGCGTGAGGAAGATGAGGATGACCTTCCTTCAGAGCAGCCTCCTCCGGCACCAGGAGCTCCCCCCGACCCCTCCTGGACGCAGCCCTGGTGCAGAGGCGGTGGCAGGCCCCATCCAGAGGGAAATCCCGTGGGATGTGTGCTCAGGGAGCGTGAAGGCAGCGCGAGCCGGGCTGTCAGCGGCGGTTTGTCACTGTCCCCGAGCTCAAACACCTCCTGCTGCTTTTCCGTGTCACCTTCGGTGTGAATCCATCCTGGCGGGGTGATTTCCATGGAGAGCACGGCCCTCAGTGTGTCCTGAGGGCTGGCACAGCGTGCACAATCCGGGATTTCACATGTCCCTCGGTGCGAAAGGAATTGTGCTGGAACGACTCCTGGGATAAGCCCCTCCCCTGGCTCACCTGGCTGATCCCTGCCTGCTCTCATCTTTTATTTAGGATGTTGATTTCCTGCTCTATTTTTACCAGAGGACAGCCCCAAACCATCCCTGCGGTTTTCTCTCTGTGGGATTTTCCATTCTCACCTGATATTTCCACAGTTCATCCCCAGGATTTCCTCAGAACAAGGATGAGGAGTTGGATTTTCAGAGTTTTCTCGGACATTTTCTTGGTAACTTTCAAGACATTTACTTTCAATTTTGGGAGCTGCCAAGTCACATCCAGGGAGAGAATGACAAAAAACTCCTCTGACCTCAGAGCCAGCTCAGGGAGGAGATCTGGCTGGGAATGTTATCCCAGAATCAGGGACCTTAAAACTCCTTCCTTCCTTCCTTCCTTCCTTCCTTCCTTCCTTCCTTCCTTCCTTCCTTCCTTCCTTCCTTCCTTCCTTCCTTCCTTCCTTCCTTCCTTCCTTCCTTCCTTCCTTCCTTCCTTCCTTCCTTCCTTCCTTCCTTCCCTCCTTCCCTCCTTCCCTCCTTCCTTCCTTCCTTCCTTCCTTCCTTCCTTCCTTCCTTCCTTCCTTCCTTCCTTCCTTCCTTCCTTCCCTCCTTCCTTCCTTCCTTCCTTTCCTCCCTTTTCCATCCCCATCAGCTTTGGGTTAATCCCGGGAGATTTATGGGAAGAACCGGAGGTTTTCCACTCCCCAACGTTCCCAAATGTCACCCAGCCCAGAATGTGCCAGGAATGGATCCTTTTCCCAGGCAGCTGGGCCAGGGATGGCACAGGATGTTCCCCCGTCATTTGGCACCGGAATTTGAGGGACTGGAGCGTGCGGAGAGGAAAGGAACAGGAAAGGGCATCAGAGATGGATTGATGGGAGGGATAAAAGGAAATCCATGGCCAGGGGCATCTCTTGGGCTCTGGTGCTCAGAGCAGCTCCAGGATTTCCTGGCTCCCATCCTTCCTGCCTGATGCCCTTTGGAGAGGGAAGCACTTTGGGGCCCTCTGGAAAATCCAAACCTGGGAAAATCCATCTGTTTTCTGGAGAAAAGCAGGATCCTGGCTCTTCCCAGCCCCCGCCAGACTGCCTTAATCCACAGGGAAAGCCCCACCTTGGCATTTAGGATCAGCTTTCCAAAGGGGAGCGGGGATGGGTTGGAATTAAAACCTCAGACCCTTCCAACCCCTCAAGGATGGGAATTTTAGGGAATATTTCCACCTGTGGAAGGCTCCAGAGCCGCCGAAACACCCCCAGTTCCTCAGGGGTTGAGAATTCAAGGGAATATTTCCCCCTCTGAACAGCCCTCAGGAGAGGGTCTGGAATATTCCAGCAGGACACGAGCACGGCCTCACCTGCTCCAGGTTTTAGTGGGAAAAACCCTTCTGATCCCTCTGCACATCCCACATCCCTCAGCCCAACCCCTGGAAAAGCCTCTGCGGAGTTTTGGGCAGGGAATGGTTAAAGCTCGGCCTGGAAATCCTCCCAAACTCATCCCAAGATGTTTTTCCCCTTCCCTTCCTCAATCAGGACCCGCCGTAATTGGGCTGAGGGCGGGATTCATTCCCGAGTGTGACCTAAATCCAATCTCGCTCCTCATCAGCCGCCTTTGTTCTTGGGCCGGGTTTAATCACTCGTCTCGCTAATCCGGACTGATTGTGCGCTGCCTTTCACGCACGTCTTCTTCAGAGCAGGCAGAAACCATCCAGGGGAAGTTGTTTCCTTGGTATTTATCTTGTTCTGTGCGCCGGTTCCGCTGCAGGATTCCTGGGTCTCTGGGTTGGTCCAGGTGTTGTCCAACGGGGATCGGGGGTCGCTTTTTATCCCTTTTGATTTCTGGGCGATGTAAACTCCGGCAGGACTGGGCAGGGCTCAGCCCTCCCCTCGGCCCAACAAAGCCCGGTTTATCCCGGCCCCTCTGGCCGATCCCTCTGGATCCTCCCAGGGATTTCTGAGCTGTATTTTGGGATGGAGAAACGCCTCTGGAGGGTTCCAGAGCCACCTCAACCCCCCAGTATTTCACAAGTGTGAATTTAAGGGGATATTTCCACCTCTGACGAATTCCAGAGCCACCTCAACCCTTCGAACACCTCAGGGATGTGAATTTTAGGGAATATTTCCACCTCTCGAGGGTTCCAGAGCCACCTCAACCCTTCAGTACCGGAGGGGTGAGAGTTCAAGGGAATATTTCAGCCTCTGAGGAGCTCCAGAGCCACCTCAGCCCTCAGGGATTTGAGTTTAAGGCAACTTTTCCACCTCTGAAGGGTTCCAGAGCCTCCTCAAACCTCAGGGATGGGAAGTTTAGGGAATAGATCAAACACCTTCATGCAGCTCCTGAGGCCCAAAATTCAGCCCCCAAAATTCAGCTCCAAAACTGCAGATCCCAAAACATAACACTCAAAATTCTGCTCCCCAAAGGCTTCCCAAGGCAGTGGGATCTGTGGATTGGGATAACTGGGGGGTGATGCTGTGGAAAGGCCACCCCTCATGGCCAGAACTTTTCCAGGAATCAGCAGTGATTTTCCCTCTCTGCATCATCCCTCAGCTCTGGAGGTGGGATGAATTCCACGTTTTCTATTGGATTGTTCATTCCTTGCCTCATTTTGTCCGTGGAGCAGCTTTTGTTGGCCCAGAAGGAGCCCCAGGAATGATGGATGGCCCTGCCAGGGAGATGAAACATCCCATTTACTGCGCCCTGACTCCGGAATTCCGACAGCCCGGGCACGGGAGCGGCAATCAAACCATCCTGGAGCAAAGGGAAAACAGGGATTTCCATCCTCAGCTCATTCCTCAGGGAGAAAAGGGCACCGAGGGGAAGGGAAAGGCAAAAACAGCGAGAGGAGGGATGGGCTGGAAAAGGGAGACAGGGGAAATGGTCAGAGGGGGAAGTGGAAAGGAGCCTTTGGGATTTGGAGGGAATGAGCTCGGGGTCAGCTCAGGGCTGGCAGTGCCGGAATTGTGGCCGAGCAGCCGAGGATTGTCCAGCTGGGAGCCTCGGGAGCCACGGCCTGGCCACCCCTGTGCCAAGGGGAGCTCCTGCAGGGCTCCGTGGGGCTGCTGGAGGAGTTACGGCTGCTCCGGGATGGGTGGGAGCTCGGGGGGAGGGGATGGCTGAGGGTGAGGGGGTGGCTCAGGGTCAGTGGGATGGCTCAGGGTCACTGGGATGGCTCAGGGTCAGTGGGATGGCTCAGGGTGAGGGGATGGCTCAGGGTCACTGGGATGGCTCAGGGTCACTGGGATGGCTCAGGGTCAGTGGGATGGCTCAGGGTAAAAGGATGGCAAAGGGTCACTGGGATGGCTCAGGGTCACTGGGATGGCTCAGGGTCAGGGGATGGCTCAGGGTAAAGGGATGGCTCAGGGTCACTGGGATGGCTCAGGGTGAGGGGATGGCTCAGGGTCAGTGGGATGGCTCAGGGTGAGGGGATGGCTCAGGGTCACTGGGATGGCTCAGGGGTCACTGGGATGGCTCAGGGTGAGGGGATGGCTCAGGGTCACAGGGATGGCTCAGGGTCACAGGGATGGCTCAGGGTCACTGGGATGGCTCAGGGTCACTGGGATGGCTCAGGGTCAGTGGGATGGCTCAGGGTGAGGGGATGGCTCAGGGTGAGGGGATGGCTCAGGGTCACTGGGATGGCTCAGGGGTCACTGGGATGGCTCAGGGTGAGGGGATGGCTCAGGGTGAGGGGATGGCTCAGGGTGAGGGGATGGCTCAGGGTCACTGGGATGGCTCAGGGTCACTGGGATGGCTCAGGGTCAGTGGGATGGCTCAGGGTGAGGGGATGGCTCAGGGTGAGGGGATGGCTCAGGGTCAGGGGATGGCTCAGGGTCACTGGGATGGCTCAGGGTCACTGGAATGGCTCAGGGTGAGGGGATGGCTCAGGGTGAGGGGATGGCTCAGGGTCACTGGGATGGCTCAGGGTCACTGGGATGGCTCAGGGTGAGGGGATGGCTCAGGGTGAGGGGATGGCTCGGGGTCACAGGGATGGCTCGGGGTCACTGGGATGGCTCAGGGTGAGGGGATGGCTCAGGGTCAGGGGATGGCTCAGGGTAAAAGGATGGCAAAGGGTCACTGGGATGGCTCATGGTCACTGGGATGGCTCAGGGTCACTGGGATGGCTCAGGGTGAGGGGATGGCCCAGGGTGAGGGGATGGCTCAGGGTCAGTGGGATGGCTCAGGGTCACTGGGATGGCTCAGGGTCACAGGGATGGCTCAGGGTCACTGGGATGGCTCAGGGTCACTGGGATGGCTCAGGGTGAGGGGATGGCTCAGGGTCACTGGGATGGCTCAGGGTGAGGGGATGGCCCAGGGTGAGGGGATGGCTCAGGGTCAGTGGGATGGCTCAGGGTCACTGGGATGGCTCGGGGTCACTGGGATGGCTCAGGGTCATTGGGATGGCTCAGGGTCACTGGGATGGCTCGGGGTCACTGGGATGGCTCAGGGTGATTGGGAATGGTGGCTCTGCCGGGGAAAGCAGAGGTGGGAGAGCCCAGAGCAGTTCTGGGAGGACAGAGCTGGGCTGGGCTGGGCTCCTCCAGGGCCAATCCTGGATGGAAAGCTCAGTCCTGAGGTGAGATGAGAGGCCCCTTCCCTTCCAAAGCTTTCCAGGCCCCGGGGGAGCCTCTGCTCCTCCTCCATCCCTGATTTTGGCTGGCACCAAACCTGCCCAGCTCCAAATCTCTGTGCATTTGGAATGTTCCTCAGTCAGGGCAGCAGAGATCCCGTTCTTCCCCAAACCCCTGTTGTAGGCACAGGGTAAAAAGCTGACCTGTCACTCCTAAGTGCTGCTAACAAGCAATCTGTGAGTTCCCATGTGAAGCTGTTTTGAGAATGAGAAGTTCCTTTAACACAACAATCTATTCTGAGGGTGAAAAATAAGTGCACCTGTAATAACAAGGGATTTGTGCCATGAGAATGAGTAAAGAAAATACACAAACAATCTGAGAACAGAGAGATTTGATAGACAAGTAAAATACCCTTTACTAACCAACAGAATAATTAACAAGAAAGCTGTTAACCAGTTCGAAGTTGCCCTCGAGGTTTGTAAAAACTGTACAAAAGACAGCACAGGGCCATAATAAAGAGTCTTCTGAGCCTTCTGAAGATTCTATCATGTCACTGTGTGTCGTGTCCACTCTAACGATGATACCCTCTGATGGGAATTGGAGGAGCCCAGAAGTGAGATCAGAGCATCATCCCTGTCTGGACACTTAAGCCTGGCCTAAAAGTGAAGCCTGGGGCAGGTTTTAGCCACTTGCAGTAGGACACAGCACTTCAGCCTGTGGAAGGGGCCGTTCCCAGGAATCCAAGCCTTTTATCTTCATCCCTGTGGGTTTTTTGGGATGAAGGGGCCATTCCTCCTGATGTCCCAGCAGGTCCTCAGTGCTCGCTGTTAAAATTCCTTCTTCCCTGCGTGTTTCAGGGTGACAATTTCCAGCACTGACCTGGGACACAGAAAATTCTCTGGCCAGGCCAGTGGCTGATTTTGGGACAAATATTCCTAAAAAAAAAATCGTGCTGGGACTTCCCTGGAAGTGCCTTCACCAGGGACTCCTTCCTGGGACTTTTCCCTTCCTGGGACTTTTCCCTTCCTGGGACTTTTCCCTTCCTGGGACTCCTGTCTGCCATTCCCAAAGGGATGTGGGATTCTGCGTCCCTCTCTGGACCATGGAATGCTTTGGGTGGGAATGGACTTTAAATCCCACCCCAGTGCTATGGCAGGGACACCTCCCAGTGTCCCAGTGTCCAGCCTGGCCTTGGGCACTGCCAGGGATCCAGGGGCAGCCACAGCTGCTCTGGCAATTCCAGCCCAGCCCCTGCCCACCCTCCGGATGTCCTGATCCAGAACCTGCCAGAGCCTGGGAATGCTGAAATCCTTGGAATTTAAAACAATCCTGAAGGGTTGGGGCAGGGGGACAGCTCTGAGCACTGAGTGGGTGACCCAGATCAGTGGCAGCACTTCACAAATTCTGGAATGAGCTCCCACAGCTGCTGGCACAGACTGGGGGCACACCAACCTTTGGGGTTGTCCCTGTGTGTGCTGGGAGTGGCTTTGGTGGCAGTTTGTGGCATTCCCAAGGCTCAGGAATTGTCCCCTGGAAGGATCCGGGATCCCAGGCAGCCACGGCGATGGATCAGCAACAAAAAAGGTCAACTCCAGCCATGAATATTTCAGGCCTGGTGAAAAATTCATCAGGAGCTGGGAATTTTCCAGAGGTGGGATGGGCCAAGAGCCTGCCAGCCTCAGCCGTGTCCCTGTCCCTGCAAGCCCTGTTCCTGTCTCATCCCTGTCCCTGTCCCATCCCTGCCCCTGTCCCTGCCTCTTCCCCATCCCTGTCCCTGTCCCATTTCTGTCCCTGTCCCTCTCCCTGTCCCTGTCTCTGTCCCATCCCTGTCCCATCCCTGCCCTTGTCCCATCCCTGTCCCATTTCTGTCCCTGTCCCTGTCCCTGTCCCTGTCCCATCCCTGTCCCTGTCCCATCCCTGTCCCTGTCCCATCCCTGCCCCATCCCTGTCCCTGTCCCTGCCTCTTCCCCATCCCTGTCCCTGTCCCATTTCTGTCCCTGTCCCTGTCCCATCCCTGTCCCTGCCCCATCCCTGCCCCATTCCTGTCCCTGTCCCTGTCCCATTTCTGTCCCTGTCCCTGTCCCTGTCCCTGTCCCTGTCCCTGTCCCTGTCCCTGTCCCTGTCCCTGTCCCTGTCCCTGTCCCATCCCTGTCGCTGTCCCATCCCCTCACCCCCAGATGTCCCAAAGGCTTTCCTGAGGAATGATCAATATTGGCAATATCAGCTCTTCCCCCAGCCCCTCCTGCCCTCACGGCCCCAGCTCGGCTCCAGGAGCGTTTTGGGGGTGATGTGGGACCCTCTGCCCTCCCCAAACTCCTCCCCTCACAGCCTGCAACGGCAGAGACGTCCCTGAGAAAAGGCTGGAAATGCCTGGGAATGAGAGGTGGCCAGGAGGGCTGGGAAAGTGTGCCAGGAACACCCGAGGGTTGGGAATCCCAACTTCTCCCAGGCTTTAGCCCCGGCTGCCCTGGCTGAGGATCTGTCTCAGAAACCCCAAGTTCAGTTTGGGGCTGCAGTGGAGTCACTTAAATCCAGCTGAGGACACCAGCAGCACCGACCCCTGTGTGCTTGTAGAGAGAATTTTTGGGATATTTCCGTGGAAATGTCACAGGTTTGGCCACCCCAGGCTCCCTGTTTGCTTCCCAGGGGCTCCAGACCCATTTGGAACGTTGGTTTTTCCCATCCCCAGGGTGTTTGGAGAGCGGGATTTTTGGATCTTCCCATGGAGATGTCTCAGGTTTGCCCACCCCGGGCTCCCTGTTTGCTCTCCACGAGCTGCAGCTCAGTTGGGCTGGGTTTGGAATGTTGGGTTTTCCCACCCCCTTGGTGCTCCCAGTGCCCAGCTCAGAGCATCCCGCTCCTCCTGGAGCTGAATCCCTGCAGGATCCCACATTTTGGGGATGTGCAGGGAGCCGCTGCCTCGGGGAGGGAGCAGAGGGATGATGGGGAGCAGATGGGACTGCCTGGAGGACAGGGAAGAACCTGAACCCACTTCCTGCTCATTCTCCTCCTTCCAGGAAAGCTCTGGATCCACCCCGCCAGCTCCGGGTGGGATTTGGGGTCGGCTTCTCCCAGAAAACCAGCGACAGGATAAAAGGAACGGCCTCGGGCTGGGCCAGGGGAGACTCAGGGTGGAATCAGCAGGAATTTCCCCATGGAAAGGGGGCTCAGGGCCTGGCAGTGCCCAGGGAGGTTTGGAGTGCCCATCCCTGGAGGTGCCCCAGGAATTCTGGAGGTGGCACTCAGGGCTCTGGTGGGACCGGGCACTCGATGACCTTGGAAGGCTTTTCCCAGCTCGGCGATCCTGGGAGTCAGATCCAGGCCGGGATGCGGCCGCGGGGCCCGGGCCCGGCTCCCAGGTGAAGAGCTCCACCTGCCGACATCCGCGCCGCCATCCCGGCCCCGGGCCCCGCGCCTCGCCCCGTCTGCCGGCCTCGGGGGGTCTGCGGAGCCCCGCGGCTCCAGGGGAACGAGCCGCTCCGTGCCGGGCACCAGGGCTTCCCCCAGCTCCTGGGAATCGCACACATCCCTTTCCACGCCTGGCTGAGCAGGATGTGGTGGTCCAATACTCGCTGGAGCGTGAACGGTCCATCAGTGATTTTGGGGTTCAAATATCCAACGTTATCCCTCAGCATTTGATGGGAAAACTGTTGAAAACGCCGTAGGAACGTGGGGAGTTTTGACATGAGAAGCCAGCCATGGATTTTTGTCCCAGCGTCAGATGATTGTCCTTTGTCCCCGCGGCAGCGCTGGGCTCCGCTGGAGCGTGCCTTTTCCAGGAGGGAGCTCCGGATCCAGGAATTTCAATATGGATGAGCTGATGGAAAGCAGCCGTGAAAGGAAGAGCGTGGCTGATGAGCAGGGCTGGGAATTTGCTGTTCCTGAATTAATCGCGGCAGGAGAGGAGGCAGAGGCGAGCATTGCCTCCCTCCCGGAGCACTTGGACGGAAAATCCTCCCAGATTCCCTCGGAGGCTCTTCCTCCCCTCCCCTCCCTGCCCCGGCTCCGACTGCGCTGTCCCTGTGTCTGCTTTTCCTCTTCCCAGACATGTTTTGGGATTTGTTTTGCTCTTATTCCATAAACTTTCCCTCTGTATTCCCGCCTGGAGCGCTGAGGTTGTTCCAGCACTCCCCGGATGCTTTGGAAAGCAGCTGGGACACGTTCCGGGACACTCCCGGAGCCTCCTGCCGCCCTGGGGGACACTCCCGGAGCATCCTGCCGCCCTGGGGGACAGCCTGGAGGCCCGGGAGAAGCAGCTCCTCCTCTCCCAGGTCCCCCTGGATGGATGGAGCACATGGAAACCTTCCTGCCCGGCAGCACCCCCGGGCTCCTGGACATGGGCCAGGCTGGAACCAGCTTCCCACGGGTGGGAAATTACCTGGGAAAGGGAGAAGAGAGGGTTGTTCCGGCTGCCACCAGGCACTGGGATGCACTGGGATTCACTGGGATGAACCAGGATGAACCAGGATGCACACAGATGTACTGGGATGCACTGGGATGCACTGGGATGTACTGGGACACACTGGGATGCACTGGGACTTACTGGGATGCATTGGGATGCACTGGGATATAATGGGATGCACTGGGATATACTGGGATGCACTGGGATGCACTGGGATGCACTGGGATGCATTGGGATGCACTGGGATATACTGGGATGCACTGGGATGCACTGGGATGCACTGGGATGTACTGGGATGCACTGGGATGCACTGGGATGCACTGGGATGCACTGGGATGCATTGGGATGCACTGGGATATACTGGGATGCACTGGGATGCACTGGGATGCACTGGGATGCACTGGGATGCATTGGGATGCACTGGGATGCACTGGGATGCACTGGGATGCACTGGGATGCACTGGGATGTACTGGGATGCACTGGGATGCACTGGGATGAATCAGGATGTACTGGAATGTACTGGGATGCACTGGGATGCACTGGGATGGCCGTTCTGCCATTCCTGGAGCTGTGAAAATCGTGGATTCCGAGCCCAGCCTTCCTCCCACCCCAGTCAAACACGTGCAGGAAAACCCCGCTGTTCCCGTTTCAGCTTCAGCACGACCTTTCCCAGCAGGGTTTTTCTCCATTTCATTTTCCAGGAGTTTAAAGGAACGCTCCGAATCCCAAGGAAATCCATTCTGTTTTAATTTGCCTGGTGGGGTTTTTTTCCCTGATTGACCTACATTCAGTTTCCTCGTCACAAATTCAGTTTCCTCGTCACCCCTTGCCCCAGATTTTTATTTTCTTTGCATGGCAAGAAGCCAAAAGTGAGAGGAGAGAAAAAAAGCGGAAGGAAAAAAAAGAATGAGGAGAGATCTTCAAAAGCTCCGTTTGTTGAGTTTCCTGGACAAACGTGATCCAAGCTCTCCTGCTTTTTATTCCCACAGAATCCAGGTGTGCTCTTCCCTGCTGGCTTAACTGCCTCCTCATTGGATCCATCAGGATCGTGGATGGGAGCATGACAGAGGAGATGGGAGATCAGAAATGGCGTAAAAATCCAACTGGAAAATCATGGAATACCCCGAGGTGGGAGGGATCCACAGGGATCATCGATTCCAACTCCTGCCTTGCACAGAACACCCCAAATTTTGGGTCAGCAGAGCCACTGGGATGGCGGATGGGAGGTGGGAAATGGCTTAAAAATCCAACCATCAAATCATGGAATATCCTGAGAGGGAAGGGATCCACAGGGATCATCGAGTCCAACCCCTTCCCTGCACAGAACAGCCCCAAAATATTCCACCATCTGCAAAAACGGAGCCTTAAGGGAAGCCTGAGAATTTTCTGCTGCTGATGGATGTGGGATGCAGCTTGCCCATTGTACATCCTGGAATTAATCCTTCCCTTGGCTCATGGCTTGGTGGAATCCTGCTGGACAGGAGTTGTCATCTCATGGCAAAATTCCCAGTGTTTCTGAGGGATTTGAGGGGAAAGGGATCAAAGAGCCCCGTGAGAACCTCCTCATCCCACACCACAGGGGTTTAATGCTTCCTTCTCCTCTTCCGTGACCCCGAGCTGTGGCTCAGCTGAGCCCAGCTCTGTGCCGTTGTCACCCCCGGGCAGGTCTGGCCTGGGGACGCCGCTGAAATGTGAGGCAGCAAACGGGAGTGTGCTGGGGCAGCTCTGGGGAGCCCAGGGCGGAGCAAATCCTGCTGCAGAGCCAGCATGGATCCAAGGAGAGCCAGGATGGATCCAAGGAGAGCCAGGATGGATCCAAGGAGAGCCAGCATGGATCCAAGGAGAGCCAGGATGGATCCAAGGACAGCCAGGATGGATCCAAGGAGAGCCAGCATGGATCCAAGGAGAGCCAGGATGGATCCAAGGAGAGCCAGGTGAGATCCAAGGAGAGCCAGCATGGATCCAAGGAGATCCAGGATGGATCCAGGGAGAGTCAGCATGGATCCAAGGAGAGCCAGGTGAGATCCAAGGACAGCCAGGTCACACCTGACATGGGGCAGGGTCATCTCTGAGCATCACAGCCCAGACCTGAGACCCCAGTTTGGGCACTGTCCCCATCCAGAGCAGCTCCATTCCCTGGAGGCGATTCCCTCCTCCAGGAGCACCTCAGGCACTGCCTGTGCCCTCTCCCTCCCTCTGTCCCTTGTTTTCTCCTTCCTCCCTTCCACCCTTCTGTTCCTCCCTCCTCTTTCTCCATCCTTCCTCCCCTCGCTCTCTCTCCCAGCCCCCCTGGCTCGGCAGCTCCCTGCAGGCTGGGAATGGTGGAACGGATCCATGGAGAGCCGGGAACGCCCCGGCCCCTCCCGAGCCACCCAAGGGCAGGTGACAATCCGGAGGTGGCGGCAGGGCCGGGCTGTGGCAGCCCTGGGTGGGGTTTTCTGGGAGGATTTTCCCGGAGTAAACGCAGCTCACTCCCGGGAATTCTCCTTTGGCCAGCCCGTGTTTCCATTTCCATCCCTTGACCTTTCAGCTGCTGCTGCGGGCCCCGGGCAGGGCAATTCCCCCTGCAAGGGCCGGGAGGCTGCGCTGGGAGCGCCGAGCTCTTCCCGGGCTCTCCATAAACCCGGGAAAATTGGAAAACGCCTGCCAGGAGCCCTGGGCTGGGGCACATGGCGTTTGGGCTGAATCAACATCTCTGTCTCCGTGGAAAAGGTCACCCCACGCTCAGTAAACATCTGGGGAAGCTCTGCTGAGGCTGGAGATTTGGGGAGGGGCTGCTCTTATTTTAATAATTTTAATTATTAAAAATGGTTTAATTTTTTTTAAAAAAATTAAATATTTTAATAATTTTTAAAATTTTATTTTAAAAATAAATGGATTTTCTGTTTCCCCCCTCGTGATTGCTAGCCAGGAATGACGGGTTGGAGAGGCTGTGGCTGATTCCCTGTGTTCAAGATTCAAAATAATGTGTGCATGTGGCAATTTTTGTGGGATTTTCCAGCCTTAATGACCCCAATTCTTTGTGCCTCAGTTTCCCCATCCGAGGTGAGAGGAGCATCACAAACCCAAGGAGGGTCTGAGACGATCCATGGGGTCACACAGGATCAATGTAAAAGGGAAAAGATCCATTTTTCCGGTGATGGGAATCGCTCTTGGATCATCCCGGATGGGGTTTGGGTGGAGCACCCGGCCGGGTTTGGGCTCTGGAAGCTGCAGGGAAGGGATCGCCTCAGCAGAGAGAGAAGGAAAATATTGGGATTCCCAGGATAAGGCGATGGGAACCCCCAGCTCCTTCCCTGCTGCTTTCCCAGGGCTGTTTGGGACAGATCCCTGCTCTGGGAACGCCCCGGCCCGGGGCTGGGAGGGTCCGAGGGCCGCGGTGTTTGGGCTAAATCCAGGGAATATTTGCCCTCTCCAGCCTCACTCTGCTCTCCCTCGTTCCCAGGCACACCTGGAGCATCCCTGGTGACGCTGGCAGGGAGAAAGGGCAGAGATGAGTTTTCCATCCCTCTCTGGCCAGGGATGGGGAAATGCTTCAAAGGATCCTGCTCCAGCTCCTCTGGAAGGAAACCCCAGCCCCAGCCCCAGCCCTCACCTCAAAATCCTCCTTTCCCTTCCTGCTCTAACTGCTCTGGGAAAATTCTGACTCCCCATTCCCCTTTTAGGCTGCTGGGGTGGCTCAGGGAAAATTCCAAACTCCCAATTGTCCTTTAGGCTGCTGGGATGGCAGCAGGGGCATTCCCGGGGAGAAAACGGGGCAGGAGAATGGACAAAGGACAGATCTTAAATGGTCTGATGGATTCACGATGTGTGTCCAAACTGGAACAAGTTGCAGGGAAAATCCTGGCTGCTGCTCTTCCCTGACTCCCATTTTCTTGCTGTGTCCCACTCAGGAACGGCTGGAGGACACTGGAGGAGGGGAGAGACAGGGCTGGAAACGGAGCAGAGACTGAGCCTCAGAGGGGCTGGGAACTCCAACCTCCAACAAAGGGCCTTTCCTGCTTTTCCTTCTCTCTGCTGGCTCCTTCTCCTGCCCTTTCCACTCACATCCTGGGCCTGTGCCCACAGGGGATGCTTTGGGTTGGGAGAAACCTTAAATCCCATCCCATTCCCATGGCAGGGACACCTCCCACTGTCCCAGGTGCTCCCAGCCCCAGTGTCCAGCCTGGCCTTGGGCACTGCCAGGGACCCAGGGGCAGCCACAGCTGCTCTGGCAATTCCAGCCCAGCCCCTGCCCACCCTGCCAGGGAGAATTTATCCTAAGTATCTTCATCCTGATCCTTACAAGGAGGAATTTATCCCAAATATCTTCATCCTAATTCTCCAACCAGTCAGAGGAGTGAAGCAGGGATGCCCAGAGGAGAGGGGCCGAGGGGATGCCTCAGGCTGGGCCAAGGGAAATACAGGTTGGGTATCAGGGAAAAGGATTTTACAGAAAGGGTGATAAAGTCCTGGAATGGTCTGCCCGGGGAGGAGGTGGAGTCCCCATCCCTGGGTGTGTTTAAAGCAGACTGGATGTGGCACTGGGGCCAGGGGTTAGTTGAGGTGTTGGGGTTGAGTTGGACTCGATGACATTGAAGGTCTCTTCCAACCTGGTGATTCTGTGATTTGGGGCGAGCAGCACAACCCATGTGCCAAAAGCCCCGAACCCGCGCTGAAGGGGCAGCAGGGGCTCAGCCAAGCTGGACCTGGGCACTGCCAGACATCCAGGGGCAGCCACAGCTTCTCTGGGAATTCCATCCAGGGAGGAATTTACCCCAAATACCTTCATCCGAATCCTCACAGTGAGGAATTTATCCCAAACATCTTCATCCTGATCCTCGCAGGGGGGAATTTATCCCGAGCAAACCCGCAATTAGCGCGCGGCAGATCAGCGGAGCCCTTTCTACTTCAGCTCCCATTTCTCCCTTCCCTCTTCCCTCCCCTCCAATTACGGAATTAGAGGCAGAGAAAAGCAGGGGTGGCCCTTGGGCTGATTGCTGCTGGAGGTGCCCGCGAGGGGGAGGGGGGTAATTAATGCTAATTAATGCCTAACAACCTGCCTGGCATTCCCAGCTCGCTTCATCTCCCACGTGGAGCCGGAGCATCGCTCCCCGCATTCCCAAGCCTGGGAAAATTCACCTGTTGGCAACTGGATTTTTTACACGTTTGGAACCACCAGTTTCACCCCAAAATCTGCCGGGAGCCGCAGCGAGGAGCTGCTGGAATTCCAGCTTCTGAAGGGCTCCAGGCTGCCCGAAAACGATGACTCCCAAATATCATCATCCCAATCCTCACGGGGGGGAATTTATCCCCAAATATCATCATCCCAATCCTCACGGGGGGGAATTTATCCCCAGATATCATCATCCCAATCCTCACGGGGGGGAATTTATCCCCAGATATCTTCATCCTCGTTCTGGAACACTCCAGTCCATCCCTGATCTGTCCCCTCTTTGTGTCTCTGCCCTCCTGAGCTCTATCCCTGCCCCTCATCCTTCCCTGCTGCCCATCCAACTCCCTGCCATCGGCTCGAGCTGTCTCCAAGGGGCTGCTCATCCTTTAAATCCTGTTTTTGTGGAGGTTTGGGACCTTCCTGGGATTGTTTGAGCAGCTCCAGTGAGGCAAAGGTCTGGAGAGGAGCAGCAGTGAGAGGTGTGAGGTTGGTGGGGCTGCACTCCTGCCCTTCCCTCTGCCCATCCAACTCCCTGCCATCAGCTCGAGCTGTCTCCAAAGGGATCCTCATCCTTTAAATCCTATTTTTTGGTGGTTTGGGACTTTCCTTTCAGAGCTCCTCTGAATCCCTGAGCGCTGTAAGAGGCTGGGAGTAACAGGCACCAAAATAAAGGAGGAGGAACACCCACAAACAAAATCAAAGGCGCCACGGGGCTCTGCTGGTTTGTTTTGACAGGTCTGGCTGAAGTTTAATTATTTACAGCACTTCAGAGAGCAGCACGAGCCGGGCTGTCACACGTTTGGTGACACTCGTTTTGTGTCATTTGTTTGGTAGCAGTAATGGAGCCTCGGTGGCAGCACCTCAGTGACGCCTCAGAAATCCCACAGAAGGGTAAGGGGGGAGGCTGTGGGGCTGTGAACAGGAACCAGGTGGGATTTAGGGAATTTGCACATCCACGTGGGACTGAAAGCTCAGGGGGAAGAGCTTTTTCTGTGGGTGTGTCCTGGTTTAGGGCAAATTTGGGAGGAAACCCCACATGGAGTCCTCTGGAAAGCAAACCCAAAGGGGCCCTCCCCACAGCTGCTCCGGGAAAGAACCGCCTCAGAAAAAGGTGGGAAAATCTCTTTATTTAACAAAGTGCCCACAAGCATAAAGAATGAATAATACGAAACAATAAAACCTTTTGTTCTGTGTGAGATGGTAAGTTCAGACAGTCCCTGCCCTGGGAAGCTCAGCTGGCCCAGGCTCCCCTCAGCGGGCCCCAGGTGGGAGCTCCTGGTGCTGTCCTGGGTTTGTCACTCCAGAGCAGGTTAACGTGAGCCAATACAACCTTCCGTTGTTCCAAAGGGATTTGGTAAGTTCAGAAGGTCCCTGCCCTGGGTACCTCGGCTCTCCCAGTCTCTGATCAGCCCCTCGGGGCTCCAGGCCCTGGTGGGCCCCAGGTGGGAGCTCCTGGGGCTCCTCTGGGTTTTCAGCCCAGAGAAGGTTTCAACAGTCCCAAAAAAGGGAAAAAAGCCAATCCAGGGAACTTCTCTGCCTCAGGCAGCTAAACTAAAACTGAAGGCACAGGAGATCTGTCCTGCTGTCTGCAGACAGCACAGCCCAGGAGGGGAATGTGGAGGAGTCTGGCAGTATCTGAAACAAATTCCTCTCTGCTCCTTCCCAAAGGGACAGAACTGAACATCCAGCACAAACAGAACAGACAGCTGGGGACAGAGGCACCAAAGAGTCACCCCAGGACAGGGCAGTGCTGGGGCGGGAGGTGGGGATGGACCTCCAAGGAAACCAGGATTCGCTGGGGGTGTTGGGCTGAGCAGCCCTGGGGCTGCTGAGCCTGGCTTTAAAGAGCCCAGCCTCTTTAGGATTTGGGAACGCCCAGCTCTTTCCTTGACCAGCTCCAGCTGGAAACGTGGCTGCCTTGAAGCTGAAATAGTCCATCCCTTGGAGCTGCATTTCCCTGGGGCCCTTGGACACCTCTGCAGCCTTGGTTCAAGAGACATCTTGATATGTAAGAAAATAAATCTTTATATATGGAAATATTTATACAAAGGCTGTTTTTGAGGGTGTTTTGGGAACAGAGTTGGTGAAAACACCTGGAGTTCTCAGTTTGGGCACAGGACATCGCTCCCTGCCGGGCTCAGGTAAAATCCCAGCTCAGCAGCACTGTCCTTGGGTTTGCAGGGGACAGTTGAGGTGTCCTTGCAGGAGCAGCTCTGCCTTCCCCCCGTAAACAAACTGCAATCCTGCCCAAAGGAGAATTCCCACTGCTGCTATTCCCTCAGGAACAAAGGAACCCCTTTCCAGCCTTTCCCAACCCTTGGCTCACACAGGACCGGCCACAGGCAGCCAGGAAAAGCAGGACAGGGGAGTTTGCTCCTGTTTAATGGGGCCTCACTGAGATCTCTGGGATCTTCGAGGGTTTCTCCACTCCAAAAACCACCAGGAGTGCTTCAGGTGACCCTGAGGGGAACTTTGGGTGCCAAGATCCATGGATCCTGCATGGCACGGGATGGGGCAGAGGCCACGCTGAGGAATTTGGGAATCCCAGCTCAGGAAAGACATTCCTAGCCTGGAGGCAGCTTTGGGATGAATAAATCCAGCAGCTCTCCTGCCAGGCTCAGTTCTCTTCCAGCTGCTCATTGATGATGGATTTTAGGGGCTGTTTCCAGCCATCCTCTGGTTCCTGCCCAAAAAACCACACTGTCTTCTTTTTCCTGATGGGAAAGAGGCACAGGCAGGTCCTGGAAGTGTGGGAGGGGGTGGGGGAAAAGGGATGTAGGGAAGGGGATGTGGGAAATGGGATGTGGGGAAGGGAAATGGGATGTGGGGAAGGGGACCTGTGGAATAGGGGGTGGGGCATGGGGAAGGAATGTGAGGAAGGGGATGTGCTCCCGATCTCCAGGAGTGGCCCTGGATGTGCTGCCAGGTTGGTTTTTCCTGCAGCAGGACCCACACGGAGGGACAGCCATGGAAACAATTTGTCCTCCACATTTTCAGCCCAAACTTGTGCTGGGGCACAGCAAAAACCCTTGGTGGTGTTCCAGCCTGGTTCATTCCTCTGAGGTGCAGTGCCTGGTGCCCACAAACCTCCAGTTCTCTGCTCTTGGGGAACATTTCCTGGCAGGACATGGAATTTTCTTCCCTGGGGCTGGAAAAATCCTCTTTGGACAAATCCTCTTGCCCCAGTGAGCTCCAGACTCTCCCCCAGATCTCTTTCCTCAGGGTCACCGATGTCAATGAACCCTTTTATGCTGCTGGGTGGGGAATTTTTGGGGCAGGAGCTTGGCAGAGGAATTCCTGGGCTTTGTTGAAGCTTTAGGAACCTCTGAGCAGCCTGGAGCAGGAGGAGCAGCCAGGGATGGGCGCTGCCAGCTGGGTTTGGGCACCACCACCCAGCCCCCGACCTTCTCCTCTTCCATCCCCTGGGGATAAAACCGGCTGGACACAGAGCTGGGACCTGAGGGAGAACGGGAACCTTGTCAGCTGTGGTGGCTCTGGGGGAGCGGCAGGGCTGGGGCGTTGGGATTTCACCTCCTCTCCTTGTCAATAATTCCTTGTCCTGGGTGGGTTTTGCCCCAGGAGGGGGATGTTGGGACGTTGGCAGGGGACTTTGTGACCCTTTTGTCTGCAAAGTGGGCATTGAAAGGAGCTGGGGCTGGGAGCTGAACAAGGGGCTGTTGTTCCCAGGCCATTCCCAGCACAAGAACAAAGTTCAAACAAACAACAGAAGACTGTTCCTGGTGCTTTTCCGCTGGAACTCCTCAGCCCGGGACGGTGCAGGGCTGGAAATTCCCGAGAATTCCAAACCAACCCCAAAAGGTGCTGGGGAAAACCTCAAGGTCTCAGGCACGGAAATGGTGCTGCTTTAAAACATCTCCCACCTGCTGAGGGTTGGGATTGCAGAGTTGGAGAATCCTGGGATGGTTTGGGTAGGAAGGGACCTTAAAGCTGGAATTCTGCTCCAGCATTCCAGGGGTTCCTGCTCCATCCCAAGGGATCCAATTGGTTCCTGTGCTGTCATCCCAGAGATCTCTCTGGGCTCCTGCTGGGCTCCTGCTGGGCTCCTGCTGGGCTCCTGCTGGGCTCCTGCTCCTTCACCCAAGGGGATCCTGCTGAGTTCCTGGTCCGTCATCCATGGGGATCCTGTTCCATCATTCCAGGCAGTCCTGCTCCCTCCTCCCAAAGGAGTTCCTGCTGAAGTCCTGCTCCACCATCCGGGGTTCCTAAAAAGCTCCTTTTCCCATGTATTTTTTGGAGTTCAGGCACAGAGCGGAATCTCTGCTCCATCCTGCGGGATGGCTCCCAGAAAATCTCATTATCTGTTTTGTTTATTGAATTAAAGGAGGTTGGAATGCTCTCCTGGCCCTCCTGCCATTCCTGCAGGATAATGGGAACACATTTGGAGCAGTTATTTATCTGAGCAGAAAGCCTTAATGTGCTGGGATGCGGCACTCGGAGTCCAGGAGCGTCCTGGCCATTAAGCTGGAACTCAATTAGCCAGGAAAATGGAGCCTAATGAGGATCTGGGGCTGCGGGGAACACTGGGAGAAAATCACCCTCATTCCCAGGATCTCAGGGCTCTGTCCTGCTTTTCCAGGATCGAGGAGGAGCTGTTGTGGTACAGGAAGGGGGATGGTTTGGAACCAAAGGAGGTTTGGTTTGAACTGGGTGCAAGGAGAGATTTTTTATGATATGGGTGTAAAACAGTGGCCCAGGTTCCCGTGGGGAACTTCCCAACATCCCACCCAGCCCTGCCCTCTGGCCCTGGGAGCCATTCCCTGTGTCCTGGCCCTCCGTCCCTGTCCCAGATCCCTCTCCAGCCTTCCTGGAGCCCCTTTAGGTAAAAACCCCAGTCCTGAGCATCAGTGGGGACAGACCCCAGCTCCGCACACATCCTGTCCTGCTGGAGCCATTCCCAAATCCCTCCAGCCCAGGTTTTTCCCTGTTTCTTTCCTGCTTTTCCCTCTCCAGATCCTGCTTAACCCCCTCGGTTCATCCACCTTTTATTTCCCCACCTCTATTTTGACCCTTCTGCAGATCCACGATGCTCCTATGTCCTAATTGTCAAAAATCCCTTCCCAATAAATTCTGTTTGAGCTCCAGTGGAGTCCAGTCCTTGCACCCAATTTGCTGCCTCGTGTCAGAGCTCCTGCAGGGTTCCCTTAAATGTGAAATGGAAAACAACTCAGAAAACAATGACAATTTGTGCCTTTGGAAAGAGCCAAGTTTGGCTTTAGGAGTATTATTCCTGGAGAATAAAGTGGATCCTGGAATGCTTCAGGTGGGAATGGACCCTAAATCCCACCCAGTGCCACCCCAGTGCCATGGCAGGGACACCTCCCAGTGTCCCAGTGTCCAGCCTGGCCTTGGGCACTGCCAGGGATCCAGGGGCAGCCACAGCTGCTCTGGCAATTCCAGCCCAGCCCCTGCCCACCCTGCCAGGGAACAATTCCTCCCCCATCTCTCGTCTAACCCAAACCTCTTCTCCTATCCTTGAATTCCCTTGTACTTGAAATAAATCCAGGAATGGTTTTGGAAGGAGAAAAGTTTGGGTGAGGAGCTCTCAGAGCTCTCCTCCTCCTGTGTCCTTGCCCAGGAGCTGGAGCAGGGATAAAGAGCCTGGAACTGGGGATTGGGATCTCCCTACCCTCCCCCAGCAGTGAAAGGTGTCAGAAAGGGGAATAATTCCAACTTCTCCTGCTGATTTCCACTCGGGATCCATCGTGAACCCTCCCCAGGAGCGCAGGCATGACCTGGTCACCCCCAGGCTTTGGGAATCACGTACCTCTTACTGCTGGATTTAGGAATTGTTTGTGGCAGGATACAAACAATTCCAACCGCTCATCCCACAGCCCTGGCGGAGGGGAGACCCTCCCGGGCCAGCCCTGTCCATGGATCCTCCCTTCCTCCCCCCGCGCTGCCGCTGCTCTGGAGCACTCAGCCCCACGCTGCCATTTCACAAGTCGGGCCCCATCAAAGGTCCCTCCCGAGCCTTTCTGCGGGTGGTGTTCCCTCACCCCTGCCTTTCCTGCCACCACAACTCTTCTTTTCGGGACAATTGCATCCCATCCCCGCCTCCCAGGGAGGGCATCCTTGCCTTTAATCTCCAGGGCATCCCACTGGAAACGTCTCCCCTGCGAGGGGACAAAGAGAACCACTCTGCGAGTTGGCTCAAAGGGCTCTTTGTTCTCGCTCTGGCCGGGGCTGCAGCGCCATTTCCAGCCCACTTCAAGTCTCCCTTTTATTTTTATTTTTTTTTTTCTCCCTTGGAATTCGGTCATTCCAGCCATTCCCAGCTCCTCGCAGGAACTCTTCTGAGCGGGGAAAGTTTTCAAGCTGATTTTCCCCCAGGAGCCCTCCAGTCCCTGGGTACAGCGAGCCCCGGCTTTAACAAGCTTTGTTAACCCCTGGGATTCCCGGGAGAGCCGCAGGACACGGAGTGAGTTCCAGAGGTGTGCCAGGCTCCTGCGAGGGCTCAGTGACCCAGCTTTTGCTGCCCTCTGCTCACTGCCTTCAGCTCAGCGACTGCTGAAGGAGGACGCTGAGGCTGGGATAGAAACCCATCAATAATTTCTGCTCTTTCCTCCTTTTCCTTTGTTTTCCCTGGAATTAGGTCTGGTAACAGGAGGAATTGATTCCTGCTGAGCCCCGGGTATCCTGTTGCACAACATTCCGCTGGATTTACGGTGAATTCTGTGCCAGACCCGTGTGAAATGAGCCGGGAGGTGAGCTGAGCTCTCGGAGAGCCTCCGACGCATCGCTCAGTGCAAACGGCACCTGGAGATTGTGCCAAGGCCTCTCCCAGGCCAAATTATCCAACATTTCCAGCAATGATCTGCAGGAAAATCACTGCTGATAGCATCAGGGCTGGCACAGCAATCAACCACGGGGAGGACGCCGCAGTCAGAGCAACCTGCTGCCCTAAATAATTCAGATTAATTCAAATGAGGTGGAATTGGAATCAAAATAAACTCAAGGTCACTTGTTGAGGAGAAAGCAAATGAGGGCCACGCCTGGGAAACACAACATTATTTGTGGGAGCACAAGAGGGGAGCGAGTCTGGGGTGGGAGAGCTGAGCAGGAGCCCCACGGAAAATGGGGCTGAGGATTAAACATTAAATGGGGAATTATGGGGTGAGGAGCTGGGAACTGACTTTGCCCAAATCAGGGGGTGGCTGGAAGTCCTTGAATTTGGTGCTGAGGTTTTGAAAAGGTGGTTAAACATCCGAGGGGGCAGTGGGAGCCCTTCCAAGGGCTGCCTCCTGTGCGCCCTGGTTTTAGCTCATCCCAGGAAGATCAGGGGATAACCCGATTGTTCCACCTGGAAACCACACCAGGGGAAAATGCCGAGTCTGAGGGGCTCTGTCATGGTGCAGGGACAGGCAGAACACGGCCCTAATGACAGAGCAGCCCTGTGGACATGAGGGAGGCGGCCCCACCCAACTGAGCTGTGACATTCCCTGGCTTTATCCGAGCTTTGATTCAGGAATGATCCAGGGGAAGAGGCAAACCCTGATTTTAACGGGGCCGAAACGGGGCATGGGGATGGAATTAAACAAAACAAAACAAAACAGGAACCTTGTCCCTGTGTCCTGTTGGCTTTGGGTCCTGGCCAGGCCGCTGGACTCGGCTCAGCTCCACGGTCACACCTTGGTGAGCGCAGGGAAATTCGGCTTTAACTGGCTGCTCATGGAATGTTCCTGCTGCTGCCCCTGTTCCACAGCTGCAGACAGGAGGTGGTGGGGATAGGGAGACTCCAGGCTGGTCTGGGATCAGGACTCTGCAAAATTTATCGAATCCTTGGGGTTTCACGATGAAGGGAAATGTGGGATTTGATGGAAAAGGGGCTCTGAGGAAACTTAGGGACTGGGTTTTGCACAGATGTGAGGGTTGTGCTCAGGAATTCCAGGAGAGTCTGTGGGCTGGGGAAGAAACCTGGAATTGGGATTTGGGGATTCAAGCCTGATCTGCACCTCTGGGGTGCCCTGGGAGGGGGTTCCCGGTTCCCATCCCCTGCTCCAGGCTGGGAGCACAGCAGGGCCTGGATTGTGCTGCCCCCACAGTGAAGGAGCCGTGGGCAGGTCCTGGGGAATCCCACCCTGGAAAGGCTCTGCAGCTTTCCTTGGATCTCCACCCTCCCTGCCCCATGGCCACAGCAGCTCCAAATCCCGGCATGTGCCTGGAGCTGGGGTGGGGCTGGGGAAGGCCCTGGGATCAGTCTGGAAGCTGCTCATCCAACAACAGCCTGCAGGAATCCTGGACAACACTGGGAAATCCCGTGTCCTTTCCAGAGGTTCCCAAGGGTGGCAGGGACCCAACTCCTGGGGGTTCCTGGTGGGATTTAGTCCTTGAGCAAATCATGGAAGCAGATAATTTAAGGTTAGAAACCCCTCTAAGAGGTCGTGGATCCAACCACTGCCAAGGCCACCGCTGGATGTCCCCAAGTGCCACCTCCAGGTGGATTTTAAGCCCCTGCAGGGAGAGGACCCACCCTGCTGAGCCCTGGGTTCTCCTCTCCCGCCCCCAGGAGCTCGTTCCTCTCCTTATGGGAGTCAGGGATGAGGGGCTGGGAATGGGAATCCTGCCCAGGGATCACAACCCTTGCCCTGAGGGGGAATTGGGGTGAGGAGCAGGGATGGACAAATGCCACCCGTGGAGGGGTGGGGACTGTCGCTGCTCTGCTGGCTTTGACAAAGCTCAGCTCTGTTACACCCAAACCCTCTCCTGAGCTGCTCCTGGGGTGTGAGCGGCATCAGGAACAGGCAGGACCCCACAGGGAGGGTGTGACACCTGAATCAGAGCAGCTGTGCCCTCCCCAGCCCCAAAACCCCTCCCTGGGCTCAGGCCTGGCCACGGAGCCTCTGCTGCCAGCAGGGATTTGAAATCCAGCCCCAAGCAGGGAAAAAACCTTTCTAAACCTCAGCCCCTGCCCAAAATCCGGGTTCTGGGGCGTGGCTGAGTGCAAACATCAGGGCTGGCCTGGCACAGTCACCCCCAGAGTGCCCCAGGGCCACCCAACACCCCAAAAACCCGCACTGGGAGGCCTGGGTCCAGGAAAGAGCAGTCTCCTGGCAGCTGCTGGGAAAAGAGGAGTGAAGGGAGGGGAAAAATAGAAAAAGTCAAATAAAAATGGCAGAATTGGCACTGGTGGAGGCTGGAATAGCAACACATTCCAGCCTCATCCTTCCTCAGCTCCTGGGAAACGTGGAGGAGACCCAGGGAGAATCCAAACCCCGGTACTCATCGGGAAGGGCTGGGAGTAACAGAAATTGCTCCCAGTTTTCCTGATTTCTGCAGGAATAAACACTTTATTTGGTGTAGGGCAGCCTGACACTCACTGTCCATAAAACTTCCTGGAGAAACTTCACCCTCCTCATCCTTCCAGGACAGAAGGAGCAGAGCCGAGGATCTCCTGCCTCCAGAGAAATCCCTGGGATTTCAGCTGGCACCAGGACTGAGCTGAAATCTTGGCCCGTCTTTGATGTCATTAATTAAAAACCTTTGGAAGCAGACCCAAGATTGGGGTGGGCAGCACTTGGACGTCGTCATCTCCGGAGCTTCCTTTTCCTCAAGGAGCTGGGTTTTAAATGGAATTTTTGGATTTTTAGGGAACTTGGCCAAGGCTGAAAAGCTCCATGTGATCCCTGAGTGAGGGCTGGGAACTGCCTGGAGACCCTGCAGGTGACAGGCGTTTGGGGTCACACAGGAATAGGGGTTTGGGATCAGACACAGAAGGTTTGGAATCACAGGTACAGGGGTTTGGGGTCACACAGGAATAGGGGTTTGGGACCACAGGGGTTTGGGGTCACCCAGGAAGAGGGGTTTGGATCACAGGGGTTTGGGATCACACGCGTACAGGGGTTTGGGATCACAGGGGTTTAGGGTCACACAGGTACAGGGGGTCTGGGATCAGACACAGAAGGTTTGGGATCACTCAGGAATAGGGAGTTGGGATCACACAGGCACAGGGGTTTAGGATCACAGGGGTTCGGGATCACACAGGCACAGGGGTTTAGGATCACAGGGGTTCGGGATCACACAGGCACAGGGGTTTGGGATCACAGGGGCTTGGGATCACACGGGTACAGGGGTTTGGGATCAGAGGGGTTTGGGATCACACGGGTACAGAAGTTTGGGAATCACACAGGCACAGAGGTTTGGGATCACAGGGGTTTGGGATCACCCAGGAATAGGGGTTTGGGATCACACAGGCACAGAGGTTTGGGATCACAGGGGTTTGGGAATCACACAGGCACAGGGGTTTGGGATCAGAGGGGTTTGGGATCACACGGGTACAGAAGTTTGGGAATCACACGGGTACAGAAGTTTGGGAATCACACGGGTACAGAAGTTTGGGAATCACACAGGCACAGAGGTTTGGGATCATACAGGAACAGGGGTTTGGGAATCACACAGGCACAGAGGCTTGGGATCACAGGGGTTTGGGATCACAGGCACAGAGGTTTAGGATCAGGGAGCAGGGAAGGGACCTTTTCCTGGTGGCTGTCCCCAAACTGTCCCTGGCACCGTTCCCTCCCCAGCCCTCCCCTTCTCGGCAGCTGATTATCTTCAGATATGGAAAAATCATGCAAATGAGGCCATAAAGACTGTAATTATGCTGAAGGAATTAGCTGCTCATTAACGTCAACTTCCTGCTCGATTATTCTCGTGACTGTCCCTCCTTTGGTGGCGAGAGGGAAGGACACGTCCCAGTCCCGATATTCCCGGGATTCCCGGAGGTTTCCTGGGGGTTCCCTTCCCCGCAGCCCCCCGGGGACAGGGACACCCTGCGGTCCCTGCGAGGGCCGTGGCGATGTCCCCAGCGGGCAGGACACGTCCGCGAGTGTCAGCCGCAGTGTGTCACGGCAGGGCTGGAACTCGCCTTTCCCCAGCGCAGAGAGGCTGATGGAGGGCTCGGAAATGCTCAGGAGAAGGGGAAATGAAAACCCGCCGAGGTGTCCATGGTCAGAGGAGGGTTGGTGACAGCCGAGCCACTTCACGCTGACAGGAGCTGCTGCCACTCCTCGTGTTGATGCACGGACATGTCCGGAGCGATACCCCAAAGCATTCCTCCCGCTGGCAGCTCCCACCTCCTCCATCCCTTCCCGCTCCCTGGAAAACGCCGGCGTTGAACAATTCAATCCCCCCAGGCACTGACACGGGGCGCGGTGTGCGGGGCCCGGCCGCCCTCGGGGACAGGCATTTGTCACCCTGCTGGGACCGGAGGTTGACATCAGAGCTGCCTGCGCCTCCGGACACGGCAAATGTCACCCAGGGGCGGGTTGGAAAAGTCACGGCTCGTCTGACGCCTCTCAAAGGGACATTTAGGCTGCTCCCCCCGAGGAGCTCCAGGGGAATGGGGGAAGGAGCCGAACCCAGGCTGGAAGGGGGAGCAGCAGAGGGTCGGTGGGTGGCTGTGGGTGGCTGTGGGTGGCTGTGGGTGGCTGCTCCAGCACGTCCCTGTCCCTTGTCCCAGACAGGAGCACGGGGACGTGCGGGCCGGGGCAGAGCAGGACAAACCAACCCTCGGCGTTTGCAGCTCGGCGGGGGCTCGGGGTTATTTCCCCTCCAGGGGTTCCTTCCCTGCACTTGCCACCTCCCCGCAGGAATTCCCGCAGCCAGGAGCTGCAGGAGCAGGAAGGGCTGCCTCCCTTGGTCTGCCTTGACCCTGACTCCTGCTGGCATCCTTCACATCCCCTAAATCCTGCTCTGGAGGAGGTGCCAGAGGACAAATGCCCATTTCCAGCTGTTTTTCCCTGCAGGGATGAGGAGATGCTCCTGGAGAGGGCTGGCAGAGCTGCCCCCGCCTCCTCCTCACCCCGTTTGGATTTCATCTCCATTTTTTTTGGACAGGGAGGACAGCAGAGCCAGAGCCTGGCCAGATCTTTGGAGCTGGGATGTTCGTTTTCCAGAGCCGGCGCTGTTCCCTGCTCCAGGTCAGCGAAACCACAGCAGAGGAGGAAAAAGGAGCATCCTGAGGTGGGAACTGTCACTGCCTTGGGCTTTGGAGCTGCCACTGTCCCACCGCGGCCCTCGGAGCATGAAAAAGCTGCTCTCTGAGCCAAGGATGAGCTGCCAGAGGAATCTGGGAGCTGCGAAAAGGAAAAGAGCCCTGGAAGAACAAATTTCCCCGGAGAAGTGTGGGATTTGCGGAAGGAGAGGTGCAGCGGCAGCTCCTTGTGCTCTGTGATTACCAGCGAGGGAGCTGGTTTCATCCAGGAGAAAAAATATCTTAGGGAATCCAGTGGCCAGAGGCTGGAATTAGCAAAAACTGAGATGTAGGATGCAGATAAGGCTGGAGATAATTAACAGCGTCCCTAATGAGTGAGGCTCAGGCACTGCGGGAGGGCCCAGGCTGGGTGGGGTTCTGCCTCTTGTCCCGGCACAGGGCTGGGCCCCAGCCCCCGGGAGCTGAGCCGGGATCTGCCCCGATGTGGGAAGGCACGGGCAGGTCCTGGCCGGGCTGTTTTCCACCACACACACTCCAGACTCCCGGTTCAGCTTCACAGGAGGAGCCACACGGGCTCAGACCCTTTCAAAGTCAGAGAATCACAGAAGATCCTGAGCTGGGGGGGACCCCCACCGACCATCGAGCCCCCCAAACACCTCCCTGTGCCTCAGAGCATTGTCCCAGCGCTCCTGGAGCTCTGCAGCTGTGACCTGGGGCTGTCCTGATCCCAACAGGTCCCAGTTCCCCCAGGGACAGAGGGGACACCAAAGTGGCAGTGCCCCACCTCTGGACAGAGAGGACACCAAATTGTGAGTGCCCCATCCATGGGAAAGAGAGGACATCAAAGTTGGCAGTGCCCCACCCCAGGAGAGAGGAGACATCAAACTGTGGGTGCCTCAGCCCCAGACAGGGGACATCAAAGCTGGCAGTGCCCCACGCCTGGCACGGGTGGGGTGTCCCTGGCGGTGGTGGCTGTGCCGGGCAGGCTGTGCTGGTGCTGGTGTGTCCCATCCTGGGCTCTGTCCCTCTGCTCCTCTGGTGGTTTCAGTGCCGCTTTGGATGACTTTCCCTCGGCTCCTGCCCCGCAGAGGCGGCAAATCCTCGTGCCCCATTGATTCCATGGCCAGCAGCGGGTCAGGGTTGATTCCGTTCCCAGACCAAGGCTCGGTTTAGGCGTGACTCGGCCCGGGGACACCGCGGGGTGTTCCATTGGCTCTGTGGATGTCTGCCTGGCTGGTTTGATTCCTTAATAAAACCTTCTGGCAGAGCTGCGGCTTCTCGCTGCCTCCCAATTAGGGCCGAGAACGAGCAGTGCTCGACTTCGACACAGAAGTTTATGGAAGCAGCTGAGAGACCAGGGAGACCTCCAAGAACAATGAAGGCAGAGCTGCTGGCTGCTAATGAGGAGAAAACGGGTTATTTTTAGCTCCCGGAGAAGGCGGAAGGTGACAAAAAACCAGCAGAATAACAAAGAAAATCCAGGGCCCAACCCTGGAAGCCAAAAAGCGATGCCAAAAAAAAAAAAAAAAAAAAAAAAAAAAAAAAAAAAAAAAAAAAAAGAGTGAGGTGATTTTCTGCCGGATAATTCCTACAGGGATGGGGAGGAGGGGACCAGGTGTGAGGGTGAGAGTTTTCTTGGATCAGGGAAGATCCCGAAAATCTGCGGAGAGCTGAGGCCCCCTTGGGCTGAAGCAGGAGCAGGGCTGGGGCTGCAGCCAGCAGAGAGCTCAGCTGCTGAGCAGGGAAAGCTCCTCCAGGCCTTGGGAGCAGAATTCCAGCTGCCAATCCCACAATCAAACAAGGGGAGGAATCCCACCGTGGACGAGCTGCTGTGGGAGCAGAGCTGCAGTGCTGGGAGCAAGGACAAACCCCGAGCTCTGCAGGGAAACACAGAGAGAGCTGCGGGATCCCTGTGAGGGCTCCTCAAACCCTCTGACCAGGGAATCTGAGTCCTGTATCCCAGTCCTGTATCCCAGTCCCGTATCCCAGTCCCGTATCCCAGTCCCATATCCCGACCCCATAGCCCAGTCCCATAGCCCAGTCCTGTGTCCCATTCCCTTATCCCATTCCCGTATCCCAGTCCTGTATCCCAGTCCCATATCCCAGTCCCATACCCCAGTCCCGTATCCCAGTCCCATATCCCAGTCCCGTATCCCAGTCCCATATCCCAGTCCTTTATCCCAGTCCCATATCCCGACTCCATATCCCAGTCCCATATCCCAGTCCCGTATCCCAGTCCCGTATCCCGGTCCCGTGTCCCAGTCCCATGTCCCAGTCCCGTGTCCCAGTCCCGTGTCCCAGTCCCGTATCCCATTCCCATATCCCAGTCCCGTATCCCAGTCCCATATCCCAGTCCCGTATCCCAGTCCCGTATCCCAGTCCCATATCCCAGTCCCATATCCCAGTCCCATATCTCAGTCCCGTATCCCAGTCCCGTATCCCAGTCCCATATCCCAGTCCCATATCCCAGTCCCATATCCCAGTCCCATATCTCAGTCCCGTATCCCAGTCCCATATCCCAGTCCCATATCCCAGTCCCATATCCCAGTCCCGTATCCCAGTCCCATATCCCAGTCCCATGTCCCAGTCCCATATCCCAGTCCCGTATCGCCGTCCCGTGTCCCAGTCCCGTATCCCAGTCCTGCAGCCTCTCTGCAGTGGGACAGGGAGGTGACCCAGTGGACACGTGTCACTCGGGATCAGGACTGGTGATCCTGGGATCAGGATTTTGCGCTGTGGGATGAGGATTTTGCAGTGTGGGCTCAGGATTTGGGTTCCTGTGGATCCACCCAAGCAGCTGGAGCTGCTGGAATGCTGATCCGAGCACGCCCCTCTGGAATGCTCTGGGAAGTTCAGCAGCTTCCAGGGATAATATTTGGAGTCCTGCAAGAGGAGTTGGGAGATGCTTTTGTGGGGGACAAACCTCAATATCTCCAACAGCTGAAAAGGCAGGGAACAGGCTCATCCTGTCCCCCTGCAGAGGTGCCACTTGCCCCTCTGTCCCGGGCTCAACAGGGGCTGGAAAACCAGGCTTCCACGAGATATTTGGGATAAATCCCCCACCAAGGGCTGCCTGCCCACCTGGGACTGGGAAATCCCACAGCCCAGGGGTCCTGTCCAGTCCTTTTTCACCTCTGTCCTATTTCCCTGCTGTGGAAATCAGTTTTCTAAGCTCAATGTCCAGTTTTCAAGGACCCAGCTGTGGCTCATGGAATATTTGAGGCTGATCCCAGTGGGAACAGGGCACAGAGATCCCTGCTGGGATGGAGGAGCCCATAAAGATCCATTCTCCTCTTTCCTTTTAATGATGGAGAATTAGGAACTGAAATTCAGCAGCAGCTGTGTCCCTTGGCTTCATCCCCGTGCTCTCGTGGAGAGCAGCGACGATCCCGGGCCTCTTTCCCAAGGACAGCGCTGGAATTTACCAGGACAGGATTTTCTGTCAGCTGAGCTCCTGCTCCTCACATCAAACCCAAGGGATAATTGAGGCAGAGGGATAATTGAGGATAATGAAATTTATCAAGGACTTGGAGATCTTCAGGGGAAACATGGATGGGTTTGACCATGGTGAGATCCCAGTCCAGGTGCCTTTTCCATCCCAGCCATGGTGACATCCCAGCCATGGTGACATCCCAGCCATGGTGACATCCCTGTCCAAGTTCCTTTTCCATCCCATCCCTGGTGGCCTTTTCCATCCCAGCCCTGGTGGTCTCTCCCATCCCTCTAAATACACTAATAGTATCTTATAAATAATACTTACAATAAAAATCGATGAATTTACATTCTGTAATCAATATGCCAGCACCAATCATTTAAGGAATTTGAGATAACACTTTTCTAAACTATTACGTACTCATGACTTTAAAATAAAATGTAGAAAAAACCGTAAAAACGTTGTTAGTTTACAACTAACAACGACTACGATGTCGAATAATTACTGACTCCTCTGAGTTATCGATAGAAGATAAAACAGTAAAGATTGTAACAAATAATAAAACCTTTTGGGAAATCAAGGGTCCAGCGAGTTGTATCTTCTTTTGTTCACAAACAAGCTTTTATCAGTGTTTTGTCCCAGCTGTTTTAGTCAAAGCCATCTTATTGCTAAGAAAAAAACCAATTAAACTTTGTAAATTAGATAAACATGTTTTAACAAAACTTAAAATAACTTAAAGAACACTTGAACTTGGTAGAAATTAATGTTGACAAAAAGCCCCCAAACTTAACAAAATTAACGTAATAGAACACTGCTTTAACAGGATTTCCAATCAATAGAATGTAACTTTACTCATATATAACAATACCAAAGCTTAAGTGAACACTGGTGCCTTTTCCATCCCAACCCTGGTGCCTTTTCCATCTCAGCCATTCCCAAAGTTTATCCTGCAATGTTTTTGTTCAACGCCCAGCACAGAGTGGGGTTGGGGGGAGGTGATCTTTTGGGGTTTAATTGCGCAAATGACCTAAAAACCTTCTGGTTTCCTACTTGAAAATCTCCAAAGCCTCAAATCGGACCCAAGGGAAGAGGGGAAATTCTGTTCTGTCCTGTCCTGTCCTGCTCTGGGTTTGATCTTCACAGCTGCTCCCCCAACCTGGGCTCAGAACCATTTATTGGCACTGGCTGAGTCCCAGATTTTATCTTCCGTTGGGAAATCTGACATTTTAAGCTCCTTTTTCAGCACAAATCCAAACCCAAACAGTCAAGATGTGAAAATTCCCCAGGGAAAAGGAACTTCCTAAAAGTGTTGCTGTGGCAGAGAGGAATTTTTACCTTGTACCTGGCCAGGTCCAGCCTAAAACCTGAAGTGTCAGTCTTAAAAAGAATGGGATTTAGAAAATGTCACAGTGATGTTTAAAAAAATGTATTGGGAGGGGAATAAAAAGGGAAAAGAATATTTTTTCTGCTTTTTTGGGTGAAAATCCCTTTAGATGAGTCTTTTATCTTGGAGATTTCTGGATGATGAATGTCCCCCTCTCTCTGGGGCTCCAGGGTTGGGGTTGCAGGGACACCAAAGGGATAATTCCAAATCCAGCAGAATTTTCCCACATCATGGGGTTATTTCAGGCTGCGTGGCCCAAATTCCCTGGGGTTGGAATCAACACTTCCACCAAATATCACAGCGTAGAAATCACATCCAAAGGCATCCCAGGCCCTTCCCAGGGGAGGGAGAAATTTATTGAGGTCACAGAATCCCTCTCCAAGGAGAATCCAGCCAGAGTTTGGTGCTGGAGGAGCTCCGGATTGGATCAGGAGGAGGCAACACCTCCAGTGCCTCCAGCTTTGTTCGCTCTCTAGAAATGATTTATTTTTAATTAGAGACCCAAGCAGTCCAAGGTTCCATTTGCCATTCCTTCCAACCATCCTCATTCCTCCTTGTCTGGGTTTGAAAACCAGGTGTCTGCCAGGGAAAGCCTTGGAATGGAGAATGGAAACTCCCTCCCTCCAAGTTATTATAATTCTGCAGTTAAGGGGCTCTCAGGCAAGGATATGGGACTAGGAACAACAGTTCTGTACTGGGAATATTAAAAATACAAATGGAGTAGTACAGAAAATCAAAACCAAAACAAATCAAAACTAAAACCAAAAACAACACAAAAACAAAAACAAAACCCAAACCCAAGCAAACAAGAAAGACTCCTGGCCACGCTGCCAGGGTGAGAAGACGCCCTGAGCCCTGTTGGTCAGGCTGTCGCTGTCAGCCCAGTGCAGTCCTCCTGCAGTGCCAGCTGTGCTTCTGCTGGAGCAGAGATGATCCTGGAGAAGGGCCCAGTGGTGCTGAGCTGGGGCCGCTCTCCCTCTGGGAATCCAGTGCCAACAGGCTGTGCTGGCCTTCTGAATGCCAGGGCTGATCCAGGGGGGAATGCTGGGCTCCTCCCCCTGGGTGGAGCCTCTCCCAGTGGGCTGCTGGAATTGTCTGAGCCCTGCAGTGAGCCTGGCTGGCCCATGAACAGCAGATATCCCTGCAGGGAGGATGGGTCCTGGCAGGGATAAAGAGCACGGCCCCAGCTGCTTTCACAGCTGCCCAGGGACAGAAGGCCCCGCCCCCTGCCCCTGGAGTTAAAAAACTCTCTTCAACTCATTTCAGCAGACTGGGAATAGAATACACACTTTTGGTTATATATTCCAACCCAGGACACTCCTTTATTTCATCAGGATCTCCCCATTGGCCTCATTCCCACACAGAGAGGAGGGGGATGATCCAAGGGGGTGATTTAAGGGTTAAGGGAACGGGGTCGGGGTCCTGGCACAGGGCCCTGCTCAGCTGCTGCTGCCCTGGGGACACCGGAGCTGCCGGGAAATGCAAAGCCCAGCTCAGAGAGACTGAGCCAGAGAGACTGAGCCAGCACTTTCTGCAGGTGTCCCCTGTCCCCAGCACAGGGTCTTTGATCCTTTTCTCTGCTGGAAAAAGCAGCTGGGCCCTGTTCCAAAAAATCAGCATTTCCAAAAAAGACGTGTTGGGTGGAAAAGGAGTGACTGGAATAGGCTAGGAGGTGCTGCCCTGTTGCCTCAAGTTTGCCTGTTTTTCACTTTTGCATTTTGTTCTCACACAGCTTCAAGTAAACTATGTATGTTTTTAGAAAATAATCTCATATTTACATTCTTCTCCTTTGGGAGGAGAAAGATGATTGATGGTGATGTTCACCAATGAGGTCAAAGAAGTGGCTACCTGTGTAGCCAATCTTGGCCTGTCTGTAAATTTGTATATATATGGAGTCAGAAAAATAAAGTAGAAGCTTTTCCTTCTTAACCTCCTGCTGGCCTGCCTCGTCCTTTCGTGCTCCTAACAGCAGCCGCATGTGTGACCCTCCGTCACACTGCCCATCCCTCAGGGCACCTGGGCTGGGCTCTGGGCTGGGCTCTGGGCTCTGGGCTCTGGGCTCTGGGCTGGGCTCTGGGCTGGGCTCTGGGCTCTGGGCTCTGGGCTCTGGGCTGGGCTCTGGGCTCTGGGCTCTGGGCTCTGGGCTGGGCTCTGGGCTCTGGGCTGGGCTCTGGGCTGGGCTCTGGGCTCTGGGCTCTGGGCTCTGGGCTCTGGGCTCTGGGCTGGGCTCTGGGCTCTGGGCTCTGGGCTCTGGGCTCTGGGCTCTGGGCTGGGCTCTGGGCTGGGCTCTGGGCTGTGCTCTGGGCTCTGGGCTGGGCTCTGGGCTGGGCTCTGGGCTCTGGGCTCTGGGCTCTGGGCTCTGGGCTCTGGGCTGGGCTCTGGGCTGGGCTCTGGGCTGGGCTCTGGGCTCTGGGCTCTGGGCTCTGGGCTCTGGGCTCTGGGCTGGGCTCTGGGCTCTGGGCTCTGGGCTCTGGGCTCTGGGCTCTGGGCTCTGGCTCTGGGCTCTGGGCTGGACTCTGGGTTCTGGGCTCTGGGCTCTGGGCTCTGGGCTCTGGGCTGAGATTCAGTCCCAGTTCCCAGACTGGGAGATGGCAGAGGAATCCCAAACCTCATCCCTGTGCTCACAGGGAATTTGGGATGGATTTCCAGGCACAGGCGCTCCTGGGAACACAGGAAAGCTCCAGGGAGCATCTTGCCAAATCCTGAACTCTTCCCTGGTTTGTGCCCTTCTCCTCTGGGATGGGATCCCTTTTCTGTTGGGAGGAGGAGGAGAAAGGACCAGAGCATCCTGTCACCCCAGGATCCCTGGGATTGGATCCGAAACCCAGCCCCACCAGCACTGCCACAATGGGATTTCCAACATGGAAACAAAACTTCCCTTTCCAAACCCCAAAAAAGGGATTTGCTGAGCAGCTCAGGACCAACCCCACTCATTTGGGATCTCCAGGCCTGGAATTAGAAATCCGAGTGTGAAAATACCAAATTAAAACCTTTCTATTAGCCCTGTGGGATGGGAGATGCCCAAGGAATATTCCCTGTGGTTCCATCCCTTTCCCAGTGGGTCTGAGCAGCCTCTCCAGGCTGATTTGGGAATCCAGGAGCCACGAAAAGAGTTTTGAGCTGTGCCCAGCTCACCAAGGATTCAAATGGAACCGTGGCGTTTCTAATGGATTTAAGGGGGGGAAAATAACTCCCTTCATGAATAATTTATTTACTCCACAAATTTCTGGAGTGGGAAATGTGCTGTGTGAGCCGGGAAAAGTGCACAGCCAGCACAGGCAGGGGAGAAGTCCCAGATATTCCCTTCATCCCGAGGGTCAGAGACATTCCAGGTGCTGCTGGCCGGGAGGAAATGTCAGCCTGAGCTCAGGAACAGATCCCAGCTCTGCTTCCCAGCCTGGTGCTCCGGGTGCCATCTCAAACAACCCCCGGGAATGCAGAGCCGGGAGCCCTCCTTGCCCTGGGTTGTTTTCACTGTGAGCTGAGCAATCCCTCCGCTGGAGGAGCCCGAGGCCGCAGTTTGGGATCTCAGCTCCTTCCAGGAGGTGGGAAAAGACTCCAGGAGAGGCCTGGGAGGAGTCTCACATAAATCCTGGGAGATGCACATTCCATGGAAAGGGCCAAATCACCTCAGGTACCTCCCCTGGAGGAGCCTGGGGCTGCTCCCTGGGATATCAGAGAGGAAAATGCCCTGGGACAGGTCTGGGAGGAGCCTCAGGTGAGTCCAGGAGGACACAATTCCCTGCCAAGGCAAAAAATCCCCTGGAGCAGCTTCCCTGGAGGAGTCTGGGGTTGATACCTGGGGTAACAAGTGCCTGAATGAGAGAAGAAAAGACTCCAGGAGAGGCCTGGGAGGAGTCCCACATAAATCCTGGGAGATGCACATTCCATGGAAAGAGCAACATCACCTCAGGACCTCCCCTGGAGGAGCCTGGGGCTGCCCCCTGGGACATCAAGCGCCTGAATCAGAGAGGAAAAGGCTCTGGAAGATGCAGGTTCCATGAAAATTGAAAAAACCCACCTGGGACCTTCCCTGGAGGAGCCTGGGGCTGATGCCTGGGGTAACAAGTGCCTGAATCAGAGAGGAAAAGGCTCTGGAAAATTCCTGGGAGGAATCTCAGCTGAATCCAGGGGGACACAATTCCCTGCCAAAGACAAAAAGAATCCCCTGGAGCAGCTTCCCTGGAGGAGGCTGGGGCTGCTTCTCCATGAAGAGTTTGGGATTTATCCACCGTGGGGGTGGATACTCCAGGAATGGGCCCCACAGACACAGAATTCCTGCTGGGAAGGATGGAAGGCTGAGCTCCCCCGGCAGAGGGATATGGAATTGCTGCTCTTCCAGAGGCTCCTGGGTGCATTAATTAATTTTCCCCTCATTCCTTCTTTTCCTGAGGCTGATCTCCATCCTCCCGGGGCTCAGTGACCTCTCCCTGCCCTGGGAGCCCGCGAGCCCCAGGGCAAAGGGAATCCTGAATTTCCCATCACTCCCTAAAATAAATGACACGGAATTAACGTCCCCTAATGAGCCAATTTGTCACTGCTGCCAGGCCTGGCTTTACCGGGGGGGACATAAACCAGCACCAGGAATTCCTACGGCTTTAAACCAGCACCAGGAATTCCTATGGCTTCACTATTCCTTCTTAAAGGATGGATTTTTCCCTGAAGGGATTTACTGGCAGAGCAGGGGGGATGGATCCGAGGAGAAGGATGAACACAAAGGAATGAGCCACTACCCATCAGGAAATTAGGGCTTTTCCTCCATCCAGGAATATCCAGACAGGAATTCTTAGAGCCTTTCACTCAGTACCAGTGGCACAGCCACTGACTGATTGGAAAAACTCCATTTCCAAAGGTTTTTGGGAATGGGAGAGGGAAATATCTGCCAGGAAGGGGCTGTGCAGAGCTGGAGCTGGGTTGAGATTAAATTTCCTCACAGCTGTCGCTGCCAGGCTGGGCTCAGATAGAAAATGTCATTTTTAATGTTAAAAATCCCGGGGAAATGTGGAGTGAGGAAAATTTATATTTAAATATATAAATATATCCATATTTATATATTTAAATTTGGGAAATATACACCTGAATATTAAACTTCTTATTTCCCAACCCTACAGAAGTTTAGATTTAAGGAATTCTAAAAAAAAAAAGTTTCATGCAGGTGTTTTTGTTGTTGTTTTTGTTTTGTTGTTGTTGTTGTTTTTAATAGAACCTTGGAGTTTTCAGCTTCTCTGGAAACCATCACTGAAATCAGGGAGGAAAGTTTTTATTGGAATAAAAAGTGAAGCAACCTGTGTTTTCCAATAGGGAAGGGATCACTTGGAAGTGCAGAGACACCCTGACTCCCAGGAATTCACTCTGATGGCCCCCAGAGGGTTTTCTGCTGGAAAGAGGAGTTAAAACACCAACTCAATGCCGTCACTAATTATTATTACATTATTGCTGTCATTCATCTGTCCCTGGCTTTGCAGGGATATCCATGGGATAGGGAAGAGGGAAGGGAAAATTCCCCCACATCACTGGAGGGTCTGGAAATCCATCCCCACCTTCACAGACCTTTACTCCTGGTTTTACATGGGAAAACCCCAAATCCTGTGGGAGGGCAGAGCCTGACTGAAGGGTTTGCTCCTGATTTTCCAAAGAAATAAAACCCTGTGGAAGGACAGAGCCTTGTTTAAAGGTTGGCTCCCAATTTTCCAAGGCAAAACCCCAAATCCTGTGGAAAGGCAGAGCCTCATTGAAGGATTCCAGGAGGAAAAGCAGCTCAGGCCCCAGAGCCACAGGAACTCGGGAATCTCCTTCCAGAGGCCAGGGATGAGGGAGGCTCCAGATGAACTCCAGGATAACTCTGGAGAAGTCTGGAAAAAGGTCAGAGCACAGTCAGGACTTATCTACTGCAGCAAAGGAACAACTTCTGGCTCCTGTGAGCATCCTCCCATCCCTGCAGCTTTCCCAGGAATCCATCAGAGCCCCCTGTGAGCATCCTCCCATCCCTGCAGCTTCCCTGGGAATCCATCAGAGCCCCCTGTGAGCATCCTCCCATCCCTGCGGCTTCCCTGGGAATCCATCAGAGCCCCCTGTGAGCATCCTCCCATCCCTGTGGCTTTCCTGGGAATCCATCAGAGCCCCCTGTGAGCATCCTCCCATCCCTGTGGCTTTCCTGGGAATCCATCAGAGCCCCCTGTGAGCATCCTCCCATCCCTGTGGCTTCCCTGGGAGCTGAATCCATCGCTGGCCTCGGAAGCCCGCTGTCCTGGGTGACTTTCTGACACTTGTATCCCCAACTGTCTGTCTGGTTGTGCTGGACACTGTGTCCTGTGCCTCTGGCACTGGGTCTGAGAGCAAAGGGGGAAAAAAGAAACATAGGGTTTGTTTGCAGGAACTGCTGTCACTCCTCCACATTCCCCTCCTGGGCTGTGCTGTCTGCAGACAGCAGGACAGATCTCCTGTGCTTTCAGTTTCAGTTTAGCTGGCTGGGGCAGAGAAGTTCCCTGGATTGGCTTTTTTCCCTTTTTTGGGACTGTTTAAACCTTCTCTGGACTGAAAACCCAGAGGAGCCCCAGGAGCTCCCACCTGGGGCCCACCAGGGCCTGGAGCCCCGAGGGGCTGATCAGAGACTGGGAGAGCCGAGGTACCCAGGGCAGGGACCTTCTGAACTTACCAAATCCCTTTGGAACAACGGAAGGTTCTATTGGTTCACGTTAACCTGCTCTGGAGTGACAAACCCAGGACAGCACCAGGAGCTCCCACCTGGGGCCCACTGAGGGGCTGGACCCCCAGAGGGGCTGATCAGAGACTGGGAGAGCTGAGCTACAACCCACAGCAAGGAATTCCTCAATTTCTCTCTTCAGAACGACGAGAGGTTTTGCTGTTTCATATTATTCATTCTTCATGCTTGTGGGCACTTTGTTTATTAAATAACTTTTGTTTATTAAATAGCTTTTTCCACTTTCCTCTGAGGAGATTTTTCCCCAGCTGTGGGGAGGGGCTATTTGGGTTTGCTTCCCAGAGGGCTCCATTTGGAGGTTTCCTCCCAAATTTGCCCTAAACCAGGACAAATGCATTTATTGGTGCCCAATGTGGGGCACGAGAGAGTGGAAAGGACCTGTCCCGATTGCACTGTGGTTGTACTCTGTGTGGGGATAAAGCAGCCAGTGGCCTGTTGCTGCTTGAACTCTGAATGTCTCTTGGGGTGGAGACCTTCCTGTGTTTCTGTCCCCTAGGCTTCTTTGAGGTTTTAATACCTTTCTGGTCCCAAGGTTTGCTCTCTTATCCAGAAATAGCTCCAATAGCTCCCTGAACCAGGACACCAAGGCAGAGAGGGGGAATTGCCCTGCTGAGGGCAGCGGGGAATTCCTGGACAGGAATTCCCAAGGCACTCAGGCGTGGAATGCCGAGGACCCTGTGGCTGCTCCAGGCTCATCCTTGCACAGTTCAGCGGCAAAAGGCCAGGGGTGAAGTTCAAAAGCAAAGAAGGAAAAGGAGATTCCTTCCTAAAAAAGAATTAGGATTTATCAAGATATTTCCCAGCTCCTTGAGGATTTTTTTACAGCAGGAAATTTTCCTTTCCTTGAGGCTCTGCCCAATATTTCAATCTCCAGGGTGTTCAGTTTGTGTCTCCATCCCTCCTTCAACAGAAATGACCCAAACAAGGATAATAAAATAAACCAAGACAAAACTCCAAAAATCCCCCATAAAAAAAAAAAAAAAAAAAAAAAGACCCACTAAATCCCCAAACCAAAAAAAAAAAAAAAAACACAAAAAAACAAAAAAACAAACAAACAAACAAACAAAAAAAACAACAAGAAAAATCCCATTAAAGACAGAAATCCTGCAGTTTTTTACAGCCTTTTTTCTCCCTGCAGGAGACACCGAGGCACAGCCTGTGGAGGGAACAGGGAGCTGATTCCCCTTCCCTGGGCACAGGGAGCAGCGCCATGCCCAAAGTCCTCCCATCATTTCCACCCCATTCCCTGGGCTGCTCCAGGGCAAGGAAACCCAGAAACCCACCCAGAACCTCCTAATTCCAGTCAGGATTTACAGATCCCGAGGGAGAGATGTGCCCCAGAGCCATTAACATTCCAGGGGAGTGAAAACTTCCAGCCTAAATCCGCTGGACTGGGATGTCAGGAGCATTTCCACGGTCCAGAGCAGGAGAGGAGATTTCAGTCCTGAACACAACAACTTCCACGCAGTTTAAACCCAAAAGTATCCTGCTTTTTTCTCTCTCTTTTTTTTCTTTCTTTTCCCTTTTTTCTTTATTTTTGGCCTCTCGCTTTGAAGGAGAAGAAAGGAAGAAGGGAGAACATCGGCGCTGATCCCGTCATCCCAATCCCGGGACAGAATTAGGGTCAGGATCCTTTTAATCATTTCAAAGGGAATATAATCAGTCAATTAATACTCTAGGAGTGAGGAGAGAAATGTCAAGGAGAAGAGAACACATTCCAGAGGCAACATCAGGAATATTGGACCTCCTGCTCTGGGACTTTTAGCAAAGAACAAAGATTTTCCTCATCGGAGTTAATTAATTCCTAATGAGTTCCTGATGGGAGTCGCCAGGTCAGGGCAGGGTTTCCTGGGATTTATCTCTGGGTGAGAGTCATTCCTGCCTTTCTGAGGGGCTCCTCCCAAATCCAGCACCCAACCCAATCCCATCCCACCGCCCTGCTGGGAGAGCCAGCCTGGAAAAACAGGAATGATGCTCTGAGCTGCTCTGGCTACAACACAACCTCATCCCGAGGATGGAATTATGGAGCTGACTGGAAAAGCCCAGGGATCCTTGGGGAACCACCAAAGCCCCTGAACCACCAAATCCTTGGGGAACCACCCAAATCCTTGGATTCCTCCTTGGGGAACCACCCAAATCCTTGGATTCCTCCTTGGGGAACCACCCAAATCCTTGGATTCCTCCTTGGGGAACCACCCAAATCCTTGGATTCCTCCTTCGGGAACCACCCAAATCCTTGGATTCCTCCTTGGGGAACCACCCAAATCCTTGGATTCCTCCTTCGGGAACCACCCAAATCCTTGGATTCCTCCTTGGGGAACCACCCAAATCCTTGGATTCCTCCTTCGGGAACCACCCAAATCCTTGGATTCCTCCATGTCCGTGTTCCAAAGTGCCCTCACACAATTTGTCACCCAAATCCCTGAAGAGCACAGGAACAGCCACCAGCATTCCCAGGGAATGCCCGCGGGATCCATCCATGATATCCCCCTGGAAGGGCCCAGCTGAGGCTTTTTTTGGGGAATAATCGCTGGCGTTTGACAGCCAGCTGAGCTATTAATAAACCC
This sequence comes from Sylvia borin, assembly GCA_014839755.1. Taxonomy (NCBI): domain Eukaryota; kingdom Metazoa; phylum Chordata; class Aves; order Passeriformes; family Sylviidae; genus Sylvia; species Sylvia borin. The sequence goes on along the minus strand of CM025981.1, from coordinate 475,090 downwards.
ATTAGAACGACTCCCGGCTCCTCATTCTCCTTCATCCCATTCCACTGGCTGCTGGGAGCAGCGGAGCCCGGGCCCATCGGGATCGGGGCTGTTTTCCACAGCTGGGAACTGCCTTAGGATCAAAAGGAGGCTGAAAGGGATAAAATCGGGCCAAAAATAGCACAGCTCCCACCTGGGATGAGGCCGTGGGCACCAATCCCAGCACAGCTCCCACCCGGAATTCAGGGAATTGTTACCTGTTCCTAAGCTCTGCCTCCTCTGGATTTACAACCTGCTCTCCAGTACTAAATGTCCCCAGGATTTTGGGATTGTTGGGACTCTGGGAAGAGGGATTTAGTGAAACTATCAGTGCTGAGCATCTCTGGGGGTGTAAGGATGGAATGAAGAGGTGATTTGGGATGGGGACATTATCCAATGCTTTGCCTGGGAATGGGGATGGGTCGGAAAACCGAGGTCTGTCTGGCCCAAGAAGAAATTCCTCCCTGCTCCCCGTCAATCCCAGCTGGGAGCAGGAATCTCCCACTCATCGTGCAGCCTCTGGAAGCCCCACTCAGCTCCTGCCTTTCCTCCAGGAAAATCCTGGGTGAATTTTCCATGTCCTCAGCACATTCCCAGCCCTCCCCTGTGGCTGTGCAGGGCTCAGGGCACTGGGCCAGGCTCAGCAAAGCCTCTCCTCTCCTTAGAAATTCCCACCCTCATTTGTCAAAGGTCTTTCCCCATCCCATCTTCTCCAGGCCGGTTGGGAGGCGGAGAAATTCCCCACAGGAAACCCCAGCACGGAGGGATCCATGCTCTGAGCCCTCATTCCACCAAATTTCCAGGCCTTTCGCACTTTTTGGGAGCCGCCAGCCAGCAAATCCATAAGGAAAATCCCAGTGCCACCAGTGCCCTGGATTTAATGGGATTCAGGATGTGCTGGTGTCCCCAGAGTGACACTTCTCCTGAACCCCACACGTCCCTGAGCACACCCAGTGACCCCACAGCTGCCAGGGGCAGATCTGCAGCCTCACAATTCCAGCTGTTCCATCCTGAAGAACCTCTGGAGTCCTTGGATATGATAAGTTGCAGGCCTGGAGCCAAATCACCCCCCAGGCCACAATTTCTGGGGTTTTTTTAGGGAAACTGCAGTTGAATTATCTCCGCAAATCTCCCCAGGAAACCCAGCTCTGTGCCAGGCTTATCTCAGCCCCTTCACAGCACCTCCCATAATGGGGTTTATTTATGGCCTCCTCGGAAATAAACCACATTTTAAAGCCATTTCCACGAGATCAGCTCCAGCAAACGGATGAATCAGGATAACGCGGCTCCAAACACGGGTCAGATGCGGGGCTCTGGCAGCGCGGAGCCTCTGCAGATGTCCCACCTCCACGGGCAGCACACGGAGCCTCTTCCCAGCGCAGAACAGCTCCTGCGAGCCCGGAGGAGGGGCTGGAATTCCAGCCCTGCCTGCCGGGAATGCTGCTCCCAGCCCAGCACAAATCCCGACATCGCTCTTTATCCCTCGTTATCCGCACCTGCCTCTGCGGAGGTGCCAAACGCTCCCTGAGCCTCTGGAAGCGGCACGAATCCACCCTGTGCCGGCGCCGGGAGCAGGGCAGGGGCTGCTCCTCGTGGAGGGGACGGGCCGGCGGGCAGAGCCTGGCAAAACGGGAATTCCAACATTCCCATTGCACCATTCCCTGCACAGCTGGGGTCACTCCCTGAGCAGCACAGAGGGCAGATGTTCCACTGCGGCCTCTGACACCTCCTCAGCCACTGGGTCCCGGTCCTGATCCCGATCCCAGAGCTCAGGGAGGGCTGTGGACACAAACACCTCCCCAGCCCTTCAATCCCAATCCCAGAGCTCAGGGAGGGCTGTGGACTCCAGCACCTCCCCAGCCCTTCAATCCCAATCCCAGGGCTCAGGGAGGGCTGTGGACTTCAGCATCTCCCCAGCCCTTCAATCCCAATCCCAATCCCAGAGCTCAGGGGGGGCTGTGGACTCTGACACCTCCCCAGCCCTTCATTCCCATTCCCAATCCCGATCCCAGAGCTCAGGAGAGCTGTGGACCCTGATACCTCCCCAGCCCTTCAATCCCAATCCCAGTCCCAGAGCTCAGGGAGCACTGCGGACTCCGACTCCTCCTCAGCCATCCCTGACAGGATCCGTGGTGTCAGCCAGCTGCTCTCCTCACTCCCAAACGGATTTTATTCCTACAAATTGCCTTCCCAGGAGGCTGCCATGAATATGCATTTTCCCTGCTCTCCCTTATTAACTCCAGGATATCTCTATCCACCCCTTCCCAGAGCTGCCTGGACACTTCCCTGATAACCCCACTGCTCGTGTGGGTTCTGTCTGGGCAGGGCAGAGCAGGAGGCAGTGGGAATTCTCATCCTTCTGGACTTCCCCCCGTGCTGGTGGGAAGCTGTTCCCCACAGGCTCATTCCCATGGATGGAGCGGGGACAGTGGGAATGTGCCCATGGATCTTCGATGCCCTCCTGGGGACTGTGGTGTGAAGGGCAGAATTCAGGGGAAACAATAAAAATATTGGATGGCATTAAAGAGACCTAAAAGCCAGTTTGGGATTTGGGGTTTAATCCTGCCTTTGCTGCAGAATTTTTGGGAATGTGGCTGGATCCTGGGATGTCTCTGCTTCCTTCCTCCCATCCCACTGCTGCCTCATGGGAAGGATGGAAGGGCTGTGAGAAGGGTGGAGAGGGACTGGGGACAAGGGCTGCAGGGACAGGAGCCAGGGAATGGCTTCCCACTGCCCAGGGCAGGGCTGGATGGGAGATTGGGAACTGGGAATTGTTCCCTGGCAGGGTGGGCAGGGGCTGGGCTGGAATTGCCAGAGCAGCTGTGGCTGCCCCTGGATCCCTGGCAGTGCCCAAGGCCAGGCTGGACACTGGGACACTGGGAGGTGTCCCTGCCATGACACAGGGGTGGCACTGGGTGAGATTTAAGTTTCCTCCCACCCCAAATCACTCTGGGATTCCATGAAATCACCAATTCCCTCAAAAATCCCTTTCTACCCAGATGAAGCTGCAGCTTTTGCACGGTTTGAGGTTTTGTTATCCCACTTTTCCCTGATGCTGTTCCACATGGGACAAAGGCACCACTCGAGGCTGTTCCTGTGGAGGACCCCATGACCATCCCTGAGCTGCCACCGACCACCATCAAATCCCCCCAATTAACAGCAACAATTTGGGCCCTGCTGAGGACCCCGGGTGTGACAGCGCCGGGACCAGCCCAGCCCCGGGGCTGTGACAGTGACACCAACCCCCAGAGCTGTGACAGTGACACCAACCCCCCAGAGCTGTGACAGTGACACCTTTAAGAGGTGACCAAACCCCTGTGGCAGAGGAGTTCACTCTCAGTGCCGCCTCCAGCAGGAGCAGGAAGGGTTGAATTCATCCTCCTAAAAATGTTCAGATATTTTTGTGACATTGTCCCCCCGTCTCTGTTCTCCTTCTGCTTTCTACCCTTTTTTCCATTCCCCTCCATCTGACTTTCCCCTCTGTTGCCCGGGTCCTGTTCACAGATTTGTGTCTGTTGGGGTTGGAGGTGATGAATAAATCCTGCCGGGATTGATGTTTGGGGTGCCCTCGGCGATTTTATTTAATCCCCATCGCTGGGGCTCTCCCTGGGCTCAGCATTTCCCTGTTGGAATTGTTCAGGTGTCACCCCAGGAGGGCTCAGCAGCCTGAATTCCTCACTCAGGTGGAGTTTTGCATTTATATTTTTATGATGAATTACTTAAAACTCTCAAAGTGATGCCAGTCATGGGCATGGTGGGCACTCCGTGGATTTATGGACGCACAGGAGCTGAATTTCTGACCCGGGACAGGTGAAAACCTTTTGATCCTCAGCCCGGGTAAATTTCTCTGAGGCTCACTGAGATCCCTCCTTGCTCTGGCCGTCCACACCCGGCTGGGGGAAGAACCCTGCGGGACAGCAGCACTGATCCGGCCTGGACCTGCCAGGATTTTCAGGAAAATTTTGCTCCGAAATGATTTTTGCAGTACAATGGTTCCCGCCCTGCGGGAAGGGGCAGCGCTGTGACATTTCCTCCTCCACTCGGGAGGTGAGAGCACAAAGCTCCAGTTTGGGCACAGCTGAATTAAACGCCAATTTTAACAGGTGTTTTTGTGGCTGGGCAAGGCGGAGCTGGCAGAAGATCACTGGAGCTCTGCTCTGCCAGGTGAATCCACAGCAGGGCGCGGTGCTGCTCCACGCTCTCCATCCACTGAATTTTCACCTTTTCAGGATGTGTGGCGCTCCCGGAGCTGAGAGAGCTTTTTTCCCCTGTACAGGAAACCCTGAGCGGCAGCGAGCGCCCCAGGAGCAATTTCCCCTTCCACCGCCTGAATATTTTGAAAGCAGAAAGGCAAAGGAGGTGAATTTAAATGACGGGAAGGAAAATTATCCCCCTCAGTCAGCGCAGGCCCCGCCTGGCTCTGCCTTCCCATCCCTCCTGAGCCGGCTGAACAACAGGTGCCCAATTTGGAAAATTGCAGCAGCCCCAACAAAAATAAATCCAGCAGGGGACGAGCAGAGCTCTGCTGCAATTCCCGAGGCTGCCACGGACAGAGCTGGGGTGGGGGGAGGAGGAAAAATCCATTATCCGTCTCCTTGCATGTATTCCAGAGCCGGGGAAGACCTTGCTTGCAGAGGCAGGGTGAATTTGTCCCTTCGCTCGGAGCGTTATCTGCATGGCTCCGATAATCTCTGCAGATAAACCAACAATTTTCCTCCGGCTGCGGCGTTGTGGTGGCTGAACACCCATTAGAGGTGACAACAATCCTTTCATTTTAACCTCGGGCAGTCGGAGATCGGTGTTCCCGAGGAGGGCTCCAGGGCCAGATAACCTGATGGATATTCAATTATCAGCAAGGAAAGCTGATAGGGAATATTTATTTATCGAGGAGAGATTCTCCATCAAAAGGTGATTTGGGGAAAGGAGGGGGAGTTTTGGCACTGAGAATATCCAGGCCCTCGAGGCAGAAATCGCTTCTTTTTCTCTATTAAAAAAACGACCAGGACAACAGCGAAGCAGGATTGGAAGTTTGGAGCAGCTGGGTTCGAAAATTGCTCGGAACCTTTTGGGGAATCGTTCATTATCTGAGGAGAGGAACATTCAGCTCCAGCTCCAATAGAAATTCAACATCCGATGCGACCCGGGTGTGGTTAGAGCAGGAAAATTCCCGTCCTTGGGGCGGATCCACCTGAGCCCCGGCCACCCCCGGGAAAGGCTGAACCTCTGCACAGGCGCCGATTTCCCCATGAGCTGGAAGAGCATCCTAGAGTCTGGAGAGTCCTTACAGGGAACTTCATTAATGGAACAGCCGGGTAAAAATTGAGGTGGGAAAAAGCTCCAAGGTCACCGAGTCCAAACTGTGCCCCATCCCCGCCTTGTCCCCAGCCCAGAGCCCTGAGTGCCACCTCCAGGAATTCCTGGGACACCTCCAGGGATGGGCACTCCAAACCTCCCTGGGCACTGCCAGGCCCTGAGCCCCCTTTCTATGGGGAAATTCCTGCTGATTCCACCCTGAGCCTCCCCTGGCCCAGCCCGAGGCCGTTCCCTCTCGTCCTGTCCCTGTTCCCTGGGAGCACAGCCCGACCCCCCCGGCTGTCCCCTCCTGTCAGGGACCTGTGCAGAGCCACCAGGTCCCTCCTGAGCCTCCTTTTCTCCAGGCAGGGATGTGCCAGGCCATGAAATCCAAGGAATCGAGAATCCCTGAGCTCTCTGGGATGGATCTTGGGTTCTCCCAGCGCTGTCAGCTCTGCCCCGTGTCCCAGCCTGTCCCACATCCCCGCAGCACCCGCATCCCCCCCCGGGCTCCTGATGCCCCGGTCCCTCTCTCCCGCTGCTCCCTGGGCTCCAAGGAAAGCCCCGGCAGAAGTTTTGGGGTGACATTCCAAGGACTCGCAGTTTCCAGCTGGGATCGCTCCCGCAGGCGCCTCCTTCCCCCTCTGCCGGCGGCGGGGCTGCGGACACCGCCTCAGCCTCCAGGCAGGAATATTCCCCTGGAAAAGGGGGAAAAGAGCGTTTGAGAGCGGACTTTTAGGGTGGGGACCCATTCCAAATAAATCCCGCTGTAGAAATCCCCGGGGAGCAGCTTTAGGGCAAAATCCAAGGAAGAACAACATCAGAGGAAGTGGAAAACCTGGATTTTGCTGGAGTCAGGAGGGATGGGACCCGAGGAATCTCCTCCAGTCACGATCGGTAATTGTGCCGTTAATTACCCATTGATTTAATGAGCTCGTGGTGTCACCACTTGACTCGCACCGATTGTGTCCGTGCCATTCCCGGGATCGGTGACACCAGAGCTGCTCCATGAGGGGATTCGGCCTTGCCAAGGATGGCTCCAGGCTGGAATTCCTCACAACTCCATGCAAACACAGAGCCCTGCAGCATTCCCAAGGCTCATTAGGCCCCTGGACAATGCGGTATTTTTATCCGAGATAATTGGGTAATTATTGCGTGTAATGGAGAGAGCGGACAGTTGGACCCAGGCTGCTTCCATTTGCATTGTGGCAGGGAAAAGGGATATTTCCATGGAGTTTTCCTTTTCCTTTTCCTTTTCCTTTTCCTTTTCCTTTTCCTTTTCCTTTTCCTTTTCCTTTTCCTTTTCCTTTTCCTTTTTTTCTTTTTTCCTTTTTTTCCTTTTCCTTTTTTCCTTTCCCTTTCCCTTTCTTTCCCATTCAAATTCCATTTATTAATTATTGCCCTCTGTCAATTTGGTGCCAAATTAACCTCGAAAACACCAAAATCTCCGCAAAATAAAAGGAGACAAAGAATCGCCTGAATTGTGATTTCATCCCCAGGCTGACACAAACTCTCTCCCCGCACCGGGAATATCGAATCCATCCCCGGCCTTTCCTGGAGCTGGGAGGGATCCTTGGCTTGTTCCCGAGTGTCCCGGGGCGCGGAGGATGCTCAGCCCCAGTTCCCACTCGCAGCCAAACCTCGGGAGCCTCCCGGCTGCTTTCCAGAGCTTGGATCTCCCTCTTGTGGCTGCACCTCGTGGATTCGGGATGAACATTCGGGGCTGGGAACCTCAGAGGTTCCCGGGACAGAGGCGGGAGCTCCCTGGGACCCGGCAGCTGCGTGTGCCCTAATCCATGGAAAAGGGCCTTGACAGTCTTTAAATTCAAATTAATTTCAATCTTAAAATTCATATTTAGATTTTAGATTTTTATTTTTAAAATCTTTAATTTTTAATTATTTTAATTCTTTAATTGTTTGAATTCTTGTTTATTTTCCCTGCTGAAATTCTGCTCGGTTTCTGTCCTGCTGGATCCAGCCCCTGGCACATGGAATATCCAGGGATCCAAACTCGGGCCTTTTCTGCATCACCCCCATTTCCACAGCCATTCCCTGCAGGATAAAAGTCCTTTTGTGATCATCAAAGAGCAGAGCTGGGAGGGAACATTCCCACATTTCACTGAGGAGAAATCCAGGATATTCCCAAGAGAAGGGGAAAAAAGTTGGGGGGCGGGGAAGGCAGTAAATAAACCCAAACAATGGAAAAGTGCTTTGAAATCTGAAGAATTAAAACACAAATCCTGGCCCAGGTTATCCAGAGCAGCTGTGGCTGCCCCTGGATCCCTGGAAATGTCCGAGGCCAGCTTGGAATGGGATCCACAAATCCCCTCCCAGCCCAGCCCACTCTGGGGTCTCTCAGGGATTTCCAGGCCGGGCCCCCGCGGCCCCTCTGGCACTGGTGGGATTCTGCTGCACCCCAGGAACAGCTCCCACCCCACCTCTGATTGCCATCCCACTGAAATTCCCACCTTTCCTTTGCATCCCGAGCAGTTCCCTCAGAGCCGTTCCCAGCCCCGCTTCTCCCATTCCAGTTCTCAGCTGGGAGCAGCTCCCAATGTGCCAGGCACGGGAATTCCTTTATTTGGGAGCGGGGACCTGCCCGGTGCCACCCCCGGCCCTCGGCCGCCCTTCCCTGCTCCGGTGGGAGCCGGGATCGGGATCGGGCCGGGATCGGGATCGGGGATCCCTCAATAAATACCTTTAAGGAGCTCTGGGATGAGCCGGGATGGGGAAGGGCCGGGATGGGGAAGGGCTGAGATGGGGAAAGGGCTGGGATGGGGAAAGGGCCGGGATGGGGAAAGGGCCGGGATGGGGAAGGAGCTGGGATGGGGAAGGGGCCGGGATGGGGAAGGGGCTGGGATGGGGAATAGATCGGGAAGGAAAGGAGCTGGGATGGGGAAGGGGCTGGGATGGGGAAGGGGCCGGGATGGCAGATCCCTTCCCGAAAGCCCTCCCTGCCCTCCGGGATGAGCGGGAGCGTGGCCAGGGTGACACTCGTTGCCATGGCTCTGTCACTGTCACCCCCTCCCCAGTGCCCCTGTGAGGGCGGGGACATCCATGGGTGCTGCAATTCCGGCCCTGGGTGGGATTTGTGGGACCCAGATCAGGAATTCCCATTTCCAGAGGAGTTTTCCCTCCCCCTGCTCTGGGAGCACCAGGGATGGGTTTGGCTCCAGTCAACTCCAGTTCCTTCCAGACACTTCCAGACCGGGAAACTGGGGATAATCTTGGATATTCTTGGCTAAAAACATGGTTTGGTGGATGATGATGGCCCTGCTCAGAGTATCAGAGAATTAGAGAACTGGAGAATTAGAGAATCATGGAATTAGAGAAAAATAAAGTTATAGAATAATGGAATCGTAACATTATAGAATCAGAAATATGGAACCGTAGAATTATAGAATAATAGAATTGTGGAATTCTAGAATTAGAGAATAACGGAATTATAGAAACAGAATTACAGAATCGTGGAATTATAGAATCATAAAATTATAGAATTGGCAAATTACAGAATCACAGAATTACAGAATTCCAAATTATGGAATCACATAATGACAGAATTATAGAATCACAGAATTACAGACTTGATAGAAGACCTAAAATGTCTTTTACTCCATGGACAAACCCCATTAATTTTAAAAACTCCAAATCCAGTAATTTTAGTGCATTACAAGACTAAACAGAACAAGGGATCTCCTTGGCTCCACAGAATATCCTTTTCACTAAGGATAAATCTTTTAATCTCTGTAAAATAATTATGTTAATAATGTCCTTAAAAAGAGTTTGTGGGGTGCTTTTAAGAGGACTAAAGCCTGATCTAAATGAAATGAGCATTTTCCATCCTGCTGCAGGTTATTTAAAAAAAAAAAAGAGAAAAATATTCATCATTTTTAGGTAAATTTTCCTTTTGTCCAAAAATAAACCTGTCTTTCCAAAAATGAACTACTACAGGAGTAGTCTCCTCCTGTCAGGGAGCTGTGCAGAAAAGATCCCCCTTTTCTCCCTCTGAGCCCCTTTCCAGCTCCCTCAGCCCCTCGTGGGGCTCCAGACCCTTCCCCACCCCTGGACTCACTCCAGCCCCTCCAGGTCTGGTCGTGATGGGCCCAAAACTGAGTTTTAGAGCTCAGACTGAGGGAGAGCCCAGAGCAGCCCAAAAGCTGGGACAATCCTGTCTCTGACCAGAATTTAGGAAAAGCCTCACTTGATTCCAGTTCTGTTCAGATCCAGGCAGTGACTGAACCACAAAATCTCAGGAGCCAGAACAGTTCTGGACCAGCAGCAGGAGTTCCATCGTCTCCAGAGGCTCCTGAGAACTCTCCCAGGAAAACAAGGATTCCATGGATTTCCATCTCAGAGCCATCTTGGATTGCTGAGCCCACCCTGGGATTTTTGCCTTGCTTAGGTCAGGATGGAAATTCCAGTTCTCAGCTTGTGAAATCCCGGGAATTCACTGAATCTCAGCCCATTTCCATGACTGGATCTCTCAGAGGCTCCCAGTGCATTTCCCATCCCAGGAAGCAGCAGTGGGATCCATTTTCCTGCTGGCCCTGGATTGGATCAGAGGGATTTGGAGCTGAGGGATCCAGGAGTGCTGGAGTCTCCTTGCAATATCAGTAATGAAACACTTTGGAATCAAGATGGGAATTTGCTCCATGATTTTCCAGCCCACAGCTCTGCTGGAATAAGTTCCTTTCCATCTGGAAAAGCTGGATTTGAAGTTGATTCGCTCCTATCACAGTAATTCCTTCTTTTTTGAGGCTCCTTTGTGTGCCTTCACCGCCCCTGAACTCGGCTGCCTCTGGGATTGTGCTCAGCTCGTCCATCCAAAACAATCTCCAAGTGTCACAAATTCACTCCAAAAGATGAAAGGGTCGGGAAATGTCCAGAGTTCCTGGAAAAAGGCGATTTCTGTGGGACTGCAGCCTCCCCTGGAGCTGCCCTGGGATCCCTCACACTCACGGAGCAGAAGCTCCAGCGGCTTTTGGGGAAACTGGATTAAACTTGGAGCCTAAAGCCTCAGGAATAATCATCCCGTGGGATCCTTCAGGGCACTGCTTCACCTCAGAGGAGCTCGGGTAATTCCCTGGGTGGCAGAAATGGGACCATGGAATGGGAAAGGGCTGATCCACAATTCCCACTGAAAATCCCAAAGGAGGAGTGGTGCCTTTCCTTCTGCATGGCAGGGAGCAGAGCTCTGGATTTGAAGCTGATTTGAAGCTGATTTGAAGCCGATTTGAAGCCGATTTAAAGCTGATTTAAAGCTGATTTGAAATGGATTTTAGGTGGATTTGAAGCTGATTTGAAGTGGCTTTTAAGAGGATTTGAAGCTGATTTGAAGCTGATTTGAAGCTGCATCCCCACCCTACATCCTTCCAGCTATCCCGGACAGGGGTCCAGAGCTGCTTTCGGGAAACCCTCAGAAAGAACCACAGGCTCCAACCATGAATAAATGTGATTTAGGAAGCACTAAGAGCCTTTTGGGAGCAGCGTGAACCATCCAAATCCAATCCAATTAGAACCCAATCTCAATTAAACAGCTCCCGTGGCTCAGGCAGCTCCTCCTGTCTGGCCAGGGGAGGTTCAGCTCATTCGTTGGTAGTGTCAAACCCTAAAGCTGAAGGATTGGGATCAATAGAAATAATAATTATATAATTAGAAATAATAATTATACAATTAATAGAAATAATAATTATATAATTTACAGGAATAATGAGCAGAGCAGCTGGGACTGGAATGGGGTGCAGGGAGGGCTGATCCCTGTGGATTCCAGCTGTGTCCTTGGCACACAGCTCCAAACCCTTTTATCCCAGTATCTTGGTTTGGGAAGGCAGGTGTCTGCCAGGGAAAGCTGGAGCTTCCCTTGGAATGGACAATAGAAACCCCCTCCCTCTGAATCATTGTAATTCTGCAATTAAGGGGCTTTGGGCAAAGATTTGGGAATAGGGAAAACAGTTCTTTACTGGGAATATTAAAAATACAAATGGAGTAGTACAAAAAAGCAAACAAACCAAACTCCTGGCCACGCTGCCAGGGTGAGAAGACGCCCTGAGCCCTGTTGGTCAGGCTGTCGCTGTCAGCCCAGTGCAGTCCTCCTGCAGTGCCAGCTGTGCTTCTGCTGGAGCAGAGATGATCCTGGAGAAGGGCCCAGTGGTGCTGAGCTGGGGCCGCTCTCCCTCTGGGAATCCAGTGCCCACAGGCTGTGCTGGCCTTCTGAATGCCAGGGCTGATCCAGGGGGGAATGCTGGGCTCCTCCCCCTGGGTGGAGCCTCTCCCAGTGGGCTGCTGGAATTGTCTGAGCCCTGCAGTGAGCCTGGCTGGCCCATGAACAGCAGATATCCCTGCAGGGAGGATGGGTCCTGGCAGGGATAAAGAGCACGGCCCCAGCTGCTTTCACAGCTGCCCAGGGACAGAAGGTCCCGCCCCCTGCCCCTGGAGTGATGAGGGACGGGTCATGGAAGAGAAAAACACCTTCTCAGCTGGTTTCAACAGATGGCAAATAGAATACACACGGCTGGTTACATATTGCAACCCAAGAGACTGAGTGTGCTTTAATTAATCCGGTTTAATTAATCAAGGGGCAGGTGAATTTTTGGGTGGCACTGGGAGTGGCACTTCCAGTTTTTGGGTTGGTTTTGTGAACAGAACCAACTCCTCAGCATTCAAACAGCCATTCCCAAAGGAGTTTGACCTCCTGAGGGAAAACCGGGCATGTTTGGGGATTTTCTTGCTGGAGTTCGCTCCAGGAACAGCAAAATGAGGATTGGGATGGATTTGAGTCCCTTGAGAAGCTCATGCTGGTCACTGTGGCTGTGCTGGAGGCCCAGGGACAGGTGGGACAGGGGGCAGGTCCTGCGGGGGCAGCACTGATCTCTTCCACAGAGATCAGGAATTCTCAATTCCTTGGATTTCATGGCCTGGCACATCCCTGCCTGGAGAAAAGGAGGCTCAGGGGGGACCTGGTGGCTCTGCACAACTCCCTGACAGGAGGGGACAGCCGGGGGGGTCGGGCTCTGCTCCCAGGGCACAGGGACAGGAGGAGAGGGAACGGCCTCAGGGGAGGCTCAGGGTGGACAGCAGCAGGAATTTCCCCATGGAAAGGGGGCTCAGGGCTTGGAACTGCCCAGGGAGGTTTGGAGTGCCCATCCCTGGAGGTGTCCCAGGAATTCCTGGAGGTGGCACTCAGGGCTCTGGGCTGGGAACAGAGTGGAATCAGGGACTCAATGAGTCTGGAGCTCTTTTCCAACCTCATTTCTGGGATCCTGAGCACCAGAATCCCACAGGCCTTTCCCAAAGTGGAATTATCCATCCAGTCCAACCCCCACCAGCAGAGGTGTCCCTACCCCAGCCCCTTCTGGCAGGGAACAATTTCTGTCCCCCAAAGCTCCAAACATCTCACACCAACAACAGAAAAGGAGCCCTCAAAGTCCTTAAATCTCATTTCCATTTTAGAACAATTAATGTCACTGATTTGAATAAATGCCTTAATTAGGAATGATCCTTTTTAACATCTGCCTGGGCAAGGCCTGGAGGTTATAGGTTGGGTGAGTGCTGCCCGTTTTTCATCTCCAACCTGTGTTTGGAGGACACTGGGTGAGTTTGTGCCCTCCCTGATTATGCACAGGGCTGCGATTTGCATAGAAAAGTCAAATTTCATTCCTTTTTTTCTTCTTTTCTTTTTTTTAAACATTTCCTGGCAGAATGGAATTCTACAGGCAGCACTGAAGGACTTGGGAAGGAGAGAAAAAGGCCTAAAAATTAGGGTTGGGAGAGGTGGCACTCCCTAGGGCTGCTTCAGCTCCTCGTGGCAGTGCAGAATGAACTCCCTATCACATCGAGAATTTTGGAGGATGTGGGGTTTTTCGGGAATGTTAAGAAGGGATGAAGCCCCAGGAAATGAAGTGGGAATATGCAGTTCCTGCCTTGCTATTGGACAGACTCTGGGCTGAGCCTGCTGCTTGTTGGGACCCTGGAGGCTGAAAATTTCACGTTTTCTGTGTTAAAAGCTGCTGACCCCCAAAGCAAACACCACATTTGACCTGAGGCCATGGAACAGGCTCCCGGAATTGAGTGATGGCACTGGGGGTGTGGAGTTTGAATTGTGTGATCTCACAGGGTGAAAAACTTAGATTTAGGATTTAAGAATATAGTAATGTCTACATGGGGCAAGATGGAGGATTTGGGGCTGTGTCTGGGTCCTTCTTCTTCACCTTCTTCTTCCTTCTTCTTCATGGGTTTGGGTGGTTTTCTGTAATTGGTTGATGGAGTCCACATTGCAGACTTCAAGTAGTTAATGGGTTTAAAATAAAAATAATTTAGGTGGCATTTCATAATTGGATGGATAGTCCTTGAAAAGCCCTGGTAGAGATAGAGAGGGGCTCCGTTTTACCTCATTTCTCTAATTTGCCAGTTAGAGCTCACGGCTCATGAGTCTGTAAATAGATAAGAGTTAATAAACATCCAAGTCCAGACACAAACCCCACGTTTCCCGTGTATTAATCCCAACTTTGGCAAGGAAAAAAGGAATCAAGAACCCTCACAGCAGCTCTGGATCTTGATTCTGGAGCTGAATTTGGATTTGAGGGTTGGCCCTGTGTGGTAACTCAGCCTGAACTCCTTCAGAATCCCATAAAAAAGGTGGGAATGTTCCACCCAGTGCTCCAAAGGTTTATCCCAACCACTTCTCTCCACCTGAGCCATCAGACAGCACAACTGACAGGTAAAAATCCCATTTTTTTCCCCCCCTGTGGAGCCAAGAATGGAGCTGTTCCTACAGGAATGGTTGGGCCGTCCAGAGAAGGAAAACCCCATGGCATGATCAGCCAAATTTTAGGGATTAAATAATTTCATTTGGGCTCAAATTAATCTTAAACAGGTGCAGCTGCTGCTGCCAAGGAGCTGGATAACACAATCCAGCTGGAATTCTGCTCTCCTGTTCACCCAGGACAGGGGGCCACCACCTCAGTCCGTAAATCTTGGGTGCTGGAGGAATCAATCTTGAAAATCTGACCAAAGACTGCCATGAAAAACTCCCTCCTCCTCCCAAAACCCAAAAGTTTTTGCAGCAGAGGAGAAATCAGCTGATTGATGACATCAGTACTTCTGGAATTGGGGCAAAATAAATACAGAGACAACGAGTGAGGGATGAACAATTGGGAATCCTAAAGCAAACAGGAATTAGGAGGGAAATTTATTGGATATTTGGAGCATTTCAGAGCTCTGACAGAGCACCTGTGTCGTTTTATTTCCTTAAAAACAAATATCCAGGGTTTGCTGCACTCCTCAAACACAGCCTGGAGGAATTTCGAGCTCTTAAACTTCATCAACAGAACTCGATCAAGAGCTGGGACTTTTCCATGAGGAAAAACTCGTCCTAAACTTTATTTGGCTCATTCATCCATAAATAAATTTGCTTTGGGAATTTTCCTGCAGATTTAGAAAATGATTCTTTCTCATCTTCTGCCCCCAAAATGATGATTTTTTTTTTTTGTGTCCATAAAGAGTTCCTTGGTCCAGTCAGCAGAGGGAATACTTCCCTCAGCAGAGAGGCCACTGGGATCAGGGCTCATGGAAAAGGCTGGAATTCTCTCTGCTCGGGGAATTTTGGGAGCTTTCCCCGTGGCTCCCTGCACCAGCTGAGCTGGAGACCCCCGGGGCTGGGGCAAGTTCGAAGGTTGAGACATTTCCCAGATTTCCAACTCTAAAACAGACATGGAAATCCTCCGTGGAAATTCCTGCTCCCTCTGGAAGGATGCAGGGCTGGGCTGTGGCCTTCAGGAATCAGACTGAAAGATTGGGGAGATATAATCTAATTTATTGATTTTTGACATAGATTCCTCCAGGATTTTCCAAACTCAGCCCCATTGAATGGACACAAGTTTGAGAGCTCCCAAGGCAGACCAAGGAATGGGGAAGGGAAAAGGGTGGAGTGACATCAGAAATTGCAGATTCTGAGGGTTTTTCAGGGATTGAAGGGTGCCTGGAATAACAGGGAGAGTCCTTGATGCAGCAAAATTTTCCTGCAGAACACACGGACTTCAGAACTGTCATTCCACAGTCACTTTTTATGGAAGGTTCCCAGTTTTTTCCACAAAAGCAAACACACAAAGAACAAATTTGGTGTTTTGATGAAGTTTTCCTTCTTCTGATGAGGTCCTGGCAGCCCAGAGCAGCTGTAGCTGCCCCTGGATCCCTGGAAGTGTCCAAGGCCAGGCTGGAATTCCCTGGGATAGTGGGAGGTGTCCCTGGTGGAACTCAGGGTGGGTTTAAGTCCTTCCAACCCAACGCATTCCAGGGTTCTGGGATCCCAGTGAGGTTGCTCCAGGACAAGTCAGCTTCCCAAAGGGATCCCTCAGGATGCCCAATGTCCCTGCAGAGGAGAACTGTTCTCCTGACATTCCATCCCACATGCTCCAGGCACTGTCCATGCCTTGGGTGCCCTCAGGGTGCTCCAAATAAAATAAATTCTCAAGGAATTAACTTGATTGATCCCTGGTGATTCTGCAGGAAGTTGGGCACTTGTGGGACCACAGGCATTAAATCCTCTTAATCTACAGATAAATCTCATCCAGGTGCCATGGGATAAATGGATCCTCTGTGGAGAGGGACATTTTGTGTCCTCTTCAAAACCTCTGGACCCAGAGGAGTTTTCTTAGTTACTGCTTGTCTTGGGTGACAATGCAAGATGTATTCTATTCCCATCTGAGATCTCCATGTGGGATCCCAAATATCCCCCATGGAAAAGCGGAATGTGCTTTGCCCAGGGGGCAGGGCAAAGCTTGGGCTTCATGAAGGGTTTTGAGCTCCCCTCGGAGCAGAACCAGCTCAGGGTGGGACCTTGGCCCCAGGAGAAGCTCAGCAGACACCTTGGAGTGGCTGGGGAGGAGCAAGGAGCCAATTCCCTTGAGGAAAGGAAAATGAGGGGATTGAACTCTGTCTTTGACCATTCCCTGGAAAAATGAGGGGATTAAATCTGTCTTTGACCTTTCCCCAGATCAGGAACCTTTTCCTGGAAAAACAACAGCATTGAACCCATCTTCAACCTTTCCCTTGACAAACGAGGGGATTAAACCCATCTTTGATCTTTCCCTGAGAAAACGAGGGGACTGAATCCAGACTCAGGTCTGAACCCTGCCTTTGACCTTTCCCGGATCAGGAACATTCCTCAGGGGTTTAATCCAGCCACAAGTCCCTGTGAGGTGACAAATTCCACCCCTTCTTCATCACCCCAGGGCCCGGCAATGCCCCCTGCCCCAAACTGAGGGATTTGGGCTCTCCAGATCCCGGATCCAGCTGGATCCAAACCTCCAGTGTGGGTTCGGGGCTGAACAAGAGGCTCCTTTTCCCTGGATGAGCTTCGCCTTCATTCCCTGGGAGTCATCCAGGATTTGTTTTCCGTGTGGTGGGAAGAGCAGACGTGTCCCATCTCTGTCCACACTTCCCTCCATTCCCAAGGAGGGGCTGGAATGAGAGCCCAGGCTCCAGGAATGAGTGAGACCCAGCCAGAGCTTGTCCTCCTGTAGATTCCCAAAAAAACATCCCAGGGACAGCGTGTCCTCCCGGATCCAGGTATGCCATGTTTACATTTAGTCTGGAATTAATTCAGTCCTGTCTTTCAAATGCAAATATCCAAGGAAGAAATAACCCTAGATTTTTGGGGAATGTGTATAAATAACAGATATAAATATATATATATGGGTTGGTTTTTTTCCTTAAGGAATGGGTTGTGCTGGAGCTAGTGGTGTTTGCAATCCCTCAATCCCACAGCATTCCCAGGTGAACAGGACATGGAAATGCTCCTTTTCCTCATCTTTAATAAATAGAAATAATTAAAAACTGGCACTGGCTGAAGCTTATTCTGCGTTAAAAGTTCTGTTCACTCCTGGTTTGATTTTTCCTGGTGAGCTTCCCAAAAACCAGAAATGCTGAGACAGAAGGATTCAGGAGTCAGCAGAGTGTTGGGAAAACATTCCAAAAATAAGGCAGGACCTGCTAATTAGTGATTTTTGCACCAGGAGCTACGTGCTCTTGGCTGTTCCTATCTGAGCTCACCTGGAATTCTTGGAGGCTCAACAGCATTTCCTCTCCATTGGATGTGATATTCCTTGATAATCACATCGATCCATGGAATTCCTGGAGGCACAACAGCACTTCCTTTCCATGTGATGGGATATTTCACCTCCTGAATCTGCCTAAGGATGTTCATATCCATGGAGAAACCTCTCCTTTGCTCCTGAAGTGGTTTCTCGGTGGATTTCTCATCTGTGAACTTGTCCATCATTCCATAAAAACTCATGGCATGGTGTGGGAGGAGTTTCACATCCTGATCCTATCCCAGGATGTTCATATCTATGGAGAAGAATCTCCTTTGCTCCTGTAAAGTGGATTTATGAGGATTTATGTGGATTTCTGTGGATTTATGTGGATTTCTGTGGATTTCTCAGCCCTGAACTTGTCCATCCTTCCCTACACACTCATGAGAGGAGTTTCGTGTCCCGATTCTGCCTAGGGATGTTCACATCCATGGAGAAACCTCTCCTTTGCTCCTTTCTCCCTTATTTTGATGACTCTGGGTCTCCCTATGGATCAGGCACCAATTGATCAATTCCTGGGCAGTTTTCCCATGTTTTTCCCAACTCCTCCTGAGCAGCAGGATGGATGTCCTTGGTGGGAAGGGGGCTCTGGTGTGGGAACAATGGGATCAAGGCCTCTCCCTGGGCAAAGTCAGATCCTGCTGTGAGGGTTCATCAGAAATTCCCGGAGAATTTGGGCTGGAATTGTCCCTGAGCCATCCCAGAATGCCCAGAGCAGCAGGAACGTGCTCCTGCCCCGCAGGCAGCAGCAGGAGGTGTTAATTCCCTCCTCAAACAGGTTTATTATGGAACAAGATGTTCCAAAGCCCCTTCCAGGCATCCACAGGGACCCACACAAATCCCCCTTTGTGTGTCCCGGAGCTGCTTTTCCAAAATATCCCCCCAGGAGCCCCTATCCCTGGGAATGTGTTCTTGGACTTTCTTTTGCATTTCTAGGACCTTTTCCTGGTGCCACAAATCCCTCTGGGAGCACAGCTGGGATCTGTTGGGATCAGAGGCACCACGGAGGAAAACCCACACTGAGGTTCCATTCATCCCGCTCCAGGGGCCTGGGAATGTGCAGGAGTTTTAGGGAAGGGCTGTTGTTTTCCTTCCAGAGGCTGCTGATAAACACTGGCAGCTCCTTCCCGGGGCTGAGGCAGCAAACAGCTGGCACCTCTGGATGTGGGGCAGGAGAGTTTCAGGATTTGAGGGAAAAGGCCTGGGGGAAAGCTGGGAAAGGGCAGGAATTACATCCCAGACAGGGATGGGACACGAGGAGAAACCACTCGGGGTTGTGGTGGCCAGGAAGGTTTGGCTGGTACAGCCAGAGCACAAATAAATTCCAAATGTTTCTGGGTCAGCCTTTTCCTCCTGTTTGGATCCACGGTGTTGATGGAGGAGTTTTGCTGTGAGAGCAGGAGGAAAAAACAAAACCTAAGCCCTGGGGTGAGTTCAGGACCCTCTGCCTCATCCCCGGCTGTGTTTAACCACAAACAAACTCCTGTAAATCCATTTTCCCCCAGCTCACTCCCACCCTTCGTGTCCCTGCTGCCTTCTGGGAATGTCAGGTGAATTCCCAGCCTGAGGTGCAGAACCAAGAAAAGCTGTGAGAATTCATGGAGAGGCCAAGAACTGATTTCCAGCCCAAACCTCACTGCTCCCACCCCAGCCAAGCTTCTCACCTCACCACTGTGAAAAGCAGAATTTAGGGCTGAAAACACGGGGTTTTGGTGAAATATCTGAGTGGGCTGGAAATGGAACCCTTTGTTGCTCTCTCCAGTGCATTTTCCCCGTGTTTTTCCCAGCTTGGGAGTGCTGCATTCCCATGGGATCCCACAGGGACAAGGGGGTGACAGAGGAAATGAGAGGAAAGCTCCAAAATTCTGCAGAATTCCTGTGCAGGTTGCTCTGAACGTGGCCACAGCCTCTCCCTCCATCCCTGAGACCTCAAATGTAGCTGGTTGGGAACCCAAAAATCCTGTGGCTGCCAGACCTGGATGTGGAACTGATGGTGGGGAGGCGAGAGAGCTGGGAAGGAGCTGGGGAAAGGCGTTTTAAGGTGGTTTTACTTCTCATTATTATTTTCTTAGCAATAAATCCAATTGAAATCCCAAATTCCAGCCTGGTTTCCCCACAATGGTGGGATCTCTCTTGACCCTGATCTCAACCCACACCATTTTGTTCCATTTTCTCTCCCTGCCCAGCTCTGAGAGAGGCTTTGGGGGGTGTTTGGTGTCCCCAGGGTCACCACAGAGGGAAGAACAGGAGCTGCTTTCCCGTGGATTCACTCAATCCTCCAAAAGAGTGGATTTGCTCTGGTTTCATTCCAGAAGAAACACAAACTCCATGGAAATAGGAGGGAAAGTCGTTGATACTCCAGGCTTTTCTTTCCCAGAACAATTCCATATCTCCAGTGCTCCCCTGCAGCTGTGGGGGATAACAGAGGGACCTGCTCCGAGGTGACAACATTGGATTTTCCAGTGAAGAAATTAAAGGCTGGAACTCCTTTTTGGAATAGAAAGAAACAACTTGAACTCTCTCCAAAAATAAATTAGCTTTAAAAAAAAATAAAAAAATTGGGAAATAAATAGAGCCCAATTGCCCAAGGAAAGGAAAATGAAATCAGATTTGTTTCCACTCCGGGGTTCTGGTTGCAGGGAGAATTCTTAAAAGGAAAACCCCAAATAAATCCATAAAGAATGATTTAACCACTCCAAATCCTTGATTTTTTTGTGGATTTTGGTTGTTTCCCTTTCCTCCCCCAGCAGAAAATTAAAGCAGATGATATTTTGTTATGAAGGGAATTTTTGAGGTTCTAAAAGGCCAAACTCAGCTTCATTAGAGGTGCAATTAATTACAATTAATTACACCTGCAGAGAATGGATTCACCTGTCCTCGTTAGCCCTTAACAGATCCTGCAGGGAAGCCTGGCAGTCACCTCTGCTCTGGGGAAAGGCACAAACGTTGGGAATATTTCCCAGAGGGACAGAGCTCCCTCTTTCCCAGGGATGGGGCTGTAGCTCGGATCTCAGTGGAAAAAGATCCAATTTATTTAAAACCTCAAACTTCCTAATTTTCTTCAGTCACTTCCACCTCGATCTTGCCTTTTTATCAGTGCTGTGTTTAACTGCAGCCCCAGAGAGGACCCGAGGCACCATGAAAGGCTTTAGGGAGAAATCCTAAACAGGAGAAATCCTAAATGGGAGACACCCTAAATGGGATTTCCTACCCTGGGAGCATTGACTCCAGTGTGTTCCACACCAGGGGATATTTGGGATCCCTTTTTCCCAATAAAACGTCGCCTTTTCTCCTCTGCCCACCTCCTCTTGTTGAGTAGCCTGGAAAAGCTCCGGGGTTTGTGACAGCCAGGCTGGGAACGGGATCTGTGCCTTGGGAATGTGCAGAGCTGGGATCTCAGCATCAGGAACTTTCCCTTTGTGGGCACCTCCTTGTGTGGAGAGCTGGGCAAGGGAGGGGCTGTGATCCAGGTTCCTGTGGATCACAGGAGGTTATTTTTTGGGAAGAAGGGTGGGGAACTCTGTCATGTTTATGTCCTTGACTGGAGGAATGGGACTGAGGAAAATCCCAAAATCTGAGCATGTGGTTCCGTTCCGGAGTGTCAGAACTGCTGTAGGGAACACAGGCCAGTGAAACTCCAGAGCCACAGGAAAATTATGGGATCTGCTGGAATAAAAGCCAGGAAGAATGAGCAGGCAGGACATGAGGTCAGAACCTGCTGTGTCCCAGGGCACAGGAATGTTCTGGGAGAGGAAAATCTTGGATAAGTCCTGTTCCAGGCTGCTCTGGTGGCTCTGTGGCCTTGTCTTGGGTGCACAGCTCCAAGTACCCTCCCAAATCCCCTTTTGTCTCCTCCAAATCCCCCAGTTTGCATCTTGCTCCCCACCTGGGCACTCTTGCATCCCATGGATGTGCTCGGAGCCCTCATTCCCTGCTCCACATCCCATTGGGATCACCTTGACCTGGGCAGGAACACCAGAACCACCCCTCAGAAATCCCAGACTTGTCCCAAATTGCTGCCTCCATCCCAGCCTCACTCCTGGGGTGGCTCCCAAGGACACTCCCTGCTAAAACCAGGAATTATCTCCTCTCTGCACGCTCTCCATTCCCTGGCTCCTCCAATTCCACATTAATTCCTTCCATTACTCCACAGTGTTCATTGAGGCAAACGCAAAACTCTGATTTTCATTCCGGAGGTGCCGTTCAGGAATTTTAACTCTGGAGAGGTCAATCTCAATCTCCCCCGGTTAATGCCGATGGCGCTGCAGCTTTGTTTGGGAAAGGCTTCATCCAAACAACCCCAGTCTAAAAGCACCTTTCACCCTGGGATTTAGGGGATTTGGGGAGGTGAGGATGGCACCAGGTCAGGCTCTGCTCTGTGTTTTCCAGAGCAGAATCCAGGCCACTTCCAAGGCTCCAGATTTTGGGAGTGAGGAGCCAGAGGAGGACTGAGCAGCTCCAGCTGTGCCAGACATGCCTCATGCTCATTCCCAGTTAAACCAGCGCATGGGGAAGGGGGGAAAGGTGGGATACATGATTCCCATGTCTGGGGTTGGAAGAGAGATGTTTGTGTTCCTAATCCTGGATTTGATGGAGCACCAACAAAAGAACTGGGAGGACAAAAATGGAATATAAACAGAATCTGGCTCCTCAAGAGCAGATTTTGGATAAATTGGAGCCCTGAATTATGGCTGTGACAGCAACAGGGCCCATCTGGGAGCAGCAAAGACAGGACAGCTCCTGCTGCCCTTCCAGGACCTACTGTTTGTTGAGAATGTGGTGGTGATTGGGAATTTCAGACCAAGGCTTTTCCAAGAATTCCTGTAATGTGGATTTGTGATCCTCCCTTGAAGGTGTCGGTGGGGTTTCCCAGGAGGGGCCTCTGAGGTTTTCCAAACCAGGAACCAGGAGTGTCTTCTTTGGGGTTTTGGCACTATCCAGGAGTTTCATTTTGGGCCTTTCCAGGCGTCTCCTCTTTGGGGTTTGGAGGTCTCCAGGAGTCTTGTCATTGGAATTTTGGAGCTTTCCAGGTGTGTGGGGATTTGGAGAGCAGCTGCTCCATGGGTGGCCCGGGAGTGAGGAGAGGTCAGCTCAGGGATTCCCGAGATTCCCATCCCGACTCTTTGGCTTGGCAGGGGTGGAGCTCTCCCAGCAGAGGCTCCTCTGATGGCAAATCAGGAATTCCTCCAGGGAAAGCCACCAAACCCTCCCTGCTGCAGCTGTGGAGCCGCTGCTGAGTCAGGTTGGGAAAATTTGGCTCCATGATCCCAAAATCTGGCTGCAATCCCAGGGAGAGCACAGAGTCCTCTCCCTGCTGTGTCCATAATTCCTGCAGTCGTTCCCTTGTGGGGACAGGGTTTTCCCTGAGCAGAAATTCCCTGTGCCCAGGGGATGGATGGATTTGTGTCCAGGGACGGCACCACCAGAGCCAGCAGAGAACTTCTCCTGCAGCCTCAGATCTCCAAGGTTCATCCCTGAAGACAAGAAAACCCAGGAATCCTGAGGCACTATCCCAAAAAAGAGGCAGCTGGACACAGAGACGGCACAGGAATCATTTAGGGCGTTTCTGGGGTTTTTTATCTAAGAGATCAAACCATTGGGTGAAAAAATAATCCCATTTATTCTCATTTTATTACAGCTGATTTAGAGGAACGTAACTTTTCCCCACAAAAACTTCATTCCAGCATTTAAAAATGAAGTTTGCCAAACTTCTCTTTCAGCACATCCATCAGGGAAGGGAGCAGCCCTGGAGGCTGGGTTGGGGTGCCAGGGTTGGTTGAACCCAGACCCCTCCTCGGGTTCAAAAGGCACCAGAAAAGGAGGAATTGCCAGAATTAAAATCTTCTGACACTCCTGGGCTGAGTTTCAACCTCTAAAGAGAAAACCTGGAAACCCAAGTAGGATTTTGGCCAGGCACCGGCATCAGAGGACACTCCCAGCTCCTCCAGAGCTGCTCCCAAACCTGTGGAACATTGAAAATCCATGGGAACAGCCAATGGGGATGTAAAGAAAGGATATTTTTATTCAGAAAAACTTCCCATCAGCCCCATCTCTAGGCCCTCCCAACTGTATCCACAGAAAACAGATGAAGTCATCAGCGAATTCCATGGAATCTCTGCTCCTTTCTCCTGCCGGGTTTATAAAAAGCTCCGCTCAGATCGTTTTTCTTGGAGTGCAGAAAGGAGAGGAAGCGGCAGCTCCGTGTTTTGTTCTGGTTCAGGCTGTGTTGCTGCAGAAGAATGGGTCAGTAATTGCCAAATGTTTCCAGCTATTTTTCCTCCTTTTCCTCCGCTGGAATATTAAAAAAGGTCCAATCAACTCCACAGTCCCACGACTGCGTCGGGAAGTTCTCACAGAAATTCCTTTCAATCGTTTTGAAGAACTTTTGATCACGGTTTTAAAATTGTTGTTATAAATTCCACTCCTGGGGGTGAAATTGCCTCTGATCATGGAGGGGCTTCACCCAAGGCCCATTTCAGTGAAACTCCCCGTGCTCATTGAGGTTTTAAAGCCAAGGTCCATTTTAATAAGGAATTGTTTAAATCTGAGGTAGACCATGTCTAAGCTATCTCCACTCTGCCTGACTCCAGCTGCAATTTATCTGGACAAGCCCCATCCCAAAATTCACCATTAAATGAGATTTTGTTCCGTATTCAGGTTTCTGCTTTAGGTTAAAGCACTAAAATGACTCAAATAAAGGTACTCACATGAGGGCTGAGTGCTCCAGTCCCACAGAATCCTTGATTTTGCTGGGAAAACTACTGGAGTAAAGTTTCTCCATAAATTATGCCCCAAATTGAGTTTTGCAGGCAGCAAAGCACCCTCAGAAATGAGAGCCAGGGTGGCCTCGGGGCAGTGAAGGTGTCCCTGCCACGGCAGGGGTGGCACTGGGAGGTCCCTTCCCACATCCCCCATTCCCTGATTCCACAAGGGACGTGGAACCTGCCCCAGGTGCATTCCAGCCGTTCCACTGAAGGCCCTGCAGGACTTTGGGGTGTGGATGTTTGGGGTGAAGGATGAGGAGAACAGAGGAGAGCTCTTTGTGCAAACCCCAGAGGTGTAAACACTTCATTCGAAAGCAAACCCAAGTCCCATCCCAGGACCTCATTAACCCAGAGGAAGCAGGAATTGGAATCTCAGCTCCTTCACGAGGGGCTGCAGGATAAATTCCATTTGTTTCTACCCATGATGAAATTAATTTCTGGCCAGGAAATCAACTTAAGGACTCTTCCCCTGCTCCAATCCCTGCAAGGCCTCTGCAGCTCACTCCAGTAATCATTGATTGGGTTCTTGAGAGATGTAGAAAAGCTCTGGCTAATTACAGCTGGGAATGATTGAAGTGTGGGGCCTTGGGCAGTGCTGAAATTTGGAATTAAAAAGGAAAGAAAACCAACCTGAAAGGATTCAAAACTGTGGTGTACCGAAAAACCAGGCTGTCAAAATCTGGTCAAGTGAAACATTTTGATTTGATTGCTGCAGGGTTTTTTTCCCATATATAACTCGGAGACATATTCTGAGGTCAAATGTTTTCTCAACCTGAGGAGGTGAAATGTTTCATTTGGAAAATGGCAAAACAAAATGTTCCCGTTCTTGTATTTGTGGGTGGAGGATTTTTCTTTTTAAAAACTCTGCCAAGCTTTAATGCTTTTGTGGAGAGCTCCAGCTTCTCCTCAGCTCAGTTTTGGGCTTCAAATATTTTGGTTTAGACTTCAACATTTTGTGTGGTCTGTGGTAAAGGTGAGGCACCTGCACAGGACCCCTGTCGCCGATAATTGTGGGAATATTTGGAGAACATGGATTGTTCTCATCCTTGCACAGAAGATGGGCTTTGTGTGATCTGTACACACAAACACAGAGATGAAACAGGAATTTGGGATCAGTGGTACTGGGGATAATCACAAGAATCTGCAGCCCTATAATGTCCATGTTTCCTTGCAGGAGAGGGTGAAAATGCTGGGAAGGTTTCTCCCAGCCAGCTTTAGAGGGTTGGGATCAGTTGGAATCAACTGGGATCAGCAGGGGTATGGGGACATCCAGAGCCGCTCTGTGCTGAGGTGGGGACAGCAGTGCCACACTCAGGGACATTCCCTGGCCAAGACACAGCCCAGGGTGACTCCGAGGTGCCACTGCCCCACCCTGACCTGCCCAGAGGGAGAAGGGAGCAGGGATGGGGCTGTGCTGAGGAAATCCCCCAAACGTGGGATTTACAGTGGAGGGCAGCCATGGGGAGCACCCTGCAGGACGGGGGTGAGCAGGAGCTGGAGCCCTGCAGGGACAGAGCGGCTCTCCAGCCCTGGAGAAATAATTCCACATGGGGATCTCTGAGGGGAAAAAAAAAAAAAAAAAAAAGGTGTTTGTTCTGCAAAGTGCACAGCAGCCACCAGCTGGTTCCTTTCCCCATTTCCCAGGAGAAAACAGCACGGATCAGATGGCAAAGTCTCCTCCTTCCCCTGTGGAATTTTACTGAGCTGCTCATGTTCAGCACAGCAAAAGTTCCCTTTCCACTCAGGACAGGCGGGATTTGTGATCCATTTTCCCTTTTCCCCACAACTCCTCCACCACCACGACAGCTCCAGGAGCTCCTCACGTTTCTGAGATCGGCTTAAAGCTCTGGGTGCCTGAAGAGGCTTCACTCTGCTGCCCAAAAATCCCTGTTCTCCTTCATTTCCTGGCTACTGCTGCTGGCCATGGCTGGTTTGATGTAGAAACATCTCAGGAGCTTCTCTCCCTGCTGTGGATCCGTTTGGGAATGGGAGCAGGAGCAGTCTCCCTCCCACAGGCCCCAGGAACGTGGAACTAGCGGAGAGGTCACCGAGTTACCCACACGGGGTGTCCTGCCGAGCTCTGTGCAGAGCTCTCCCCTCTCTTGGTGTCTCCGAATAAATCTTGTGGGGGCAGCAGCCGTGTGTCCTCTCCAGCTCAGTGCCCCAGGGGTTTCTTGTTCTCCCTTTCCAGAGCAAGGCAGGGATGGAAAGGTGAGACTGGGGGGTAATGCAGATGTGACAGGGAGCGGGGGCAGGCTGGGGACAGAGCTGGGCTGGGAAGCTCAGGAAGGGATGAACTCTTGGTGATTAAATCCCAGAAATATCCTGTTTTCCCGCAGTGGGAAGGGCTGGTGGAGGAAATGTGCTGAGGTTTGCGGCGGGCAGGGCCCAGCCCTGGGCTCCTCTGCCCTCAGCTGAGCTGAGTTTGGCTCTGGATGTGAACTGCCCTTGTGGAGTTTTGTCCCCTGGCCTGCCCTGATCCCTGCCCTGGAACAGGACCAGCACTCCCCGGCATTCCCAGTCCGCTGGATGCTCCAGGGCCGAGCTGGTGCTGCAGGAGCCTGGAGCTGTGCTCCAGCAGCATTTTGGGGGGTTGTGGCTGCATGTGGGACCATCCCCCGTGTCCCAGCCCCATCCCAGGCACAGCCTCCCAACCTGGGGGCTCTCAGGGGTTGTGGGACACACTCAAAGCCCCAAATCCTCCCCATTTTGGGGTGATCTGCTCGTGGTTTCAGGGTCATTGCAAAAGTGAGTTAGTTATGAGCCAGTGCTGCTCCAGGCTCCTCACCCCAGCTCCTCTGTGCAGGAATCATCCCAAGTATCTCAGACTGGACAGTCAGAGAACAAATCAGCTCCGGGGGAAGGAGCAGCACTCTGGAACAACCTGGGAGAGTGCAATGTGTCCCTGTCCATGGCAGGGGATGGAATGGGATGAGCTTTCCAATCCCTCCCCAACCCTTCCATGATGCTGTGAAGTCTCCTGATGGGAAGCTGAACCCAGCATTTAATTTTATAAGGCTTTGTCGAGGTGGGAGGGATCTCCCCACGAATCCCCCATTAATAACAATTAACCAGCAGCAGTGGTTTATTGATTTCTCCTCGCTGGGCGAATATTGCAGGGAAACTGCTGCCTCCCTTCAAACCAAAGCATCGTCCTGTCCTCGCAGAGCTGTGTGAGGAAAAGCTAAAGCAGCAGCTCCCTCCATCCAGCTGAATGAAAACAATGGACTTTTTACCTCTGTGAGCACTTAAATATCCTCCAGGTTATTATTTTTTATCTCTGAGTGAGGCAGGAGCCGTGCAAGGTAATGGATGAAATCCTGGAAGGTGGATCCACGGGGAGGCTGCGTGGACATCAAGCATAGCAAAGCTGCCATAAAATATAATGAAGGAATAAAGCAGGGAAG
This sequence comes from Sylvia borin, assembly GCA_014839755.1. Taxonomy (NCBI): domain Eukaryota; kingdom Metazoa; phylum Chordata; class Aves; order Passeriformes; family Sylviidae; genus Sylvia; species Sylvia borin. Next base: position 447,520 of record CM025981.1, on the reverse strand, counting down.
AGGGCAGCCATAAATCCTAAAGCAGGGCCCAGCATGAGGAGAACAAGAATAATAAATGGCCAAACACACATCAGCACAGACATAAAGCATAAGGAGCTGCTGGCTGCAAGTCACATTAATGGAGAGGTTCTGTTGTCACTCCAAATAAGCAAAATGATAATTTTATCTTTGGAGCCCTCAGAGCTGTTGGGGTTTCTTACTCAGAAATGAATGATTTCTGACACCTGCAAACCCTTCTGTTGAACGCCAGGAGCAGCTCTCAGCCCTCCCAGGCTGAGGACATTTGGTGTGGGGCTCAGGGGGGTGGACACAGCAGGACAGGCTGGGGACACACAGGGCAGGGACAGGACAGCAACTCCTGCTCCTGGGGGGGAAAAACTGGGAATGTTGGAAAATCCAGACCACCCACAGCCCCCTCCCCATGGGAACCACTCGGGTTTAACAAGGCCAAGTCTGGTGCTGCCCCTGAGGTGGAGAAACTCCTGGGATGGATCCAGGCTGGGGAGGAGAGATGGAGCAGCCCTGGGAGAAGGATTTGGGGGTGGTAGAGAGTGAAACTGGACATGACCCAGCCCAGAACCCTCCAGCCCTGGGCTGATCCCAGTGGGCAGCAGGAAAAGGGGGATTGTGCCTCTGTGCCCCTCTCAGGTGAGACCCCACCTGCAGAGCTGCCCCAGCCCTGGAACATCCAAAATCAAGGACCTGGAGCTGCTGGAGAGAGCCCAGAGGAGCCCCCGGAGCTGCTCCAGGGCTGGAGCCCCTCTGGAGCCAGGCTGGGAGAGCTGGGGGTGCTCCCCTGGAGAGGAGAAGCTCCAGGGAGAGCTCCGAGCCCCTGGCAGGGCCTAAAGGGGCTCCAGGAGAGCTGCAGAGGGACTGGGGACAAGGGCTGCAGGGACAGGAGCCAGGGAATGGCTTCCCACTGCCAGAGGGCAGGGCTGGATGGGAGATTGGGAACTGGGAATTGTTCCCTGGCAGGGTGGGCAGGGGCTGGGCTGGAATTGCCAGAGCAGCTGTGGCTGCCCCTGGATCCCTGGCAGTGCCCAAGGCCAGGCTGGACACTGGGACACTGGGAGGTGTCCCTGCCGTGGGATGAGCTTTAAGGCCCCTTCCCACCCAAACCATTCCATGATCCTATGAAAATAATTCTGTGATTTCTGGAGAGAGCCCCACCTGCCCCCTGTCCCCCCAACTCTTCCAGCTGGGATCTGGCAGCTCCTGTGATTCCACGACTCCACAGCTCCTCACCTCCCATCCCTTTATCGATGCTTTTTTACCAAACTCCCTGTGCAAACCAATTTGGGGTTTTTAAAAATCCGTTTCATTTAATTAGGGCATTCCAGTAGCAGAGGGCATTCCAGTAGCGGGAGCCATTCCTCAGCCACTCACCCAGACTCTCCCTTTTCCCTGGCAGCTGCCTGAGCCTGCCTGGTTTGCAGCAGGAGTTTGTGGTGGCAGCCCCAGTGCCAAGCTCAGGCAGGGATTTATTGCACCACTGGCAATTAATGCAATATTTCCCTCATTAGGGCTCTCACCTTGTTTGGCTTCTCGTGCAGGGTAAATCCACTGAGCAAAACCTTGGGAGAAGCTAATTAAGACAGAGGAAACATTTCCCAGGACTGAGCAGGACTGGGGCTGGCAGGGACAGGAGGTTTGTGCAGGAGCTGAGCCCAGCTGGGCTCTGGGATAAACTCGGGAATTTCCTTGTGCTCTGGGTGCCCACCCGGGAAGGCAGCACAGAGCCAGAGCTGTGTCCTAACCTCCTGTCCCTTCCACAGAGCAATGAATGTCCCAAACCAAGTCTGAGAGGAAAGGGAAGAAAGGGTTAGGCAGGGAAATTTCCCAACTCCCTCCCAAATCCCCAAATTTCCCCCTAACCCCCCCAAAAAAAAATTGCCCAATCCCCCTAAATTCTCCACCAACCCCAGCCGAATCCCCTCTAAATTTCTCAAATCTCCCCTACACCACCAATCCCTCCCATATTCCCCCAAACCCCCTAAAATCCCCTCTAAACCTCCCCATGCCCCCCAAGTCCCCACAAATCCCTCCCAATTTTCCCCAATCCTCCCCAAGCCTCCTAAACCCTTTCAAGCCCTCCCAAATGTTCACAAATTTTCCCAAACTTCCACAAACGCTCCCCAGCCCCCCTCAAATCCCCCTGAGCCCCCCAGTCCTCCCCAAACCTCCCCCAAATTCCAAGGATTTTATATTTCCTTAATTTCTTTTGGCATAGATTTTTTTTTTGTATTTTTATCTTTAGATAATGTAACAAATACATTTATCCAAATGCATTGTTATATAGTCCCACAGTGACGTCATGATGATTAAGTTTCAGCTTTCCTGTTTTCCAGATTCTGTACTGCACTGGTACATAACTCTGAACTTCATTCACCGTGTTAGCCAGGTCTCCTCACAGCTCAGTCAGACAAAACAATCCTCTTCCAGCCCCAGGACACCATTCCAGCTCCAGGCCCAAAAAGTGCAAACAGCAGTGAATTGAGGAGAGCAAACTGGGAGAATGGGACTGCATAACCTGGAGGTGTAATTGGACAATTGACCCCAACATGGAAATGGACCAAAACTTTTATATAGAAGTGTGAAAACTCATGACCCGTTGTCCACCTTGGGTCCACCTTGGGTCCATCTTGGGTGTGGCCTTGGCCAGGCTCCTGTACTGCCCAAGGTGTGTCCTTTGGATATCGACGATTGATAGAGAGATGAGAAGACTGATTTGCTGATCAGAATTCATCTTCACTGTGATTTCCAAATGCTTTTACGCTATCCTAGGAAGGCTAGTGGTTGGAATTCTGGAAACTGGGATTTGGGGATGTTAGTATATAGTAATGCTTATGAGTTAAAATGGAGGATTTGGGACGTTGCCTGAGTCCTTCTTCCTCCTTCTTCTCCATGGGTTTGGGTGGTTTTCTGTAACTGGGTGAGAAAGGTCTGAATTGGAGGCCTTGGGTGGTCATTATTGGGTCAGAAATATAAATGATATAAGTGTCACCACATTATTGGGAGATTATCACTTAAAAAAACCTTGGAAAGAGCTCGAGGTGCTCCATTTTACCTCATTTCTCTGACTTGCTGGTCAGAGCTCATGGCTCGTGAGTCTGTAAATAGATAAGAAATAATAAACATCCAAGCCCAAACTCAAAACCTACAAACGCTGTGTATTATTCATCCTGACCTTGGCAAGGAAGAAAAAGAAGCCAGAACCGTCACAGCTAGTTACTTTTTTACTACAATGATTGGGTTAAACATCACACAGACAAACTTATACATTTTACAACATCTCTTCCTTGCAGAAGTTTGATTCAATGTTCTTTTCCTGTCCCAAGTCTTGATCCCATCTTCTTGTAATCTTCAAAGCTGTTTGTTCTTGCCAAGGCACCTTGGTTATCAAAAACCGGCTGTGCTAATTAAATCCACATCCCATGTCCACACATCTTGGGTGTAACCTCGGCTGGGCTCTCACAGTGTGTCCTTTGAAGGCCTTTGAATAAATCCCTACTTTATTCCTTTAACTGTGTCTAGCCTCTGCTCCAGGCAGCCTCCCAGGGCACCAGTATCCCCAGTGCTCTGTTCTGTTTATGCCACTGTCTTGTTTGGGAAGGCAGGTGTCTGCCAGGGAAAGCTGGAGCTTCCCTTGGAATGGACAATGGAAACCCCTTCCCTCTGAATTATTACAAATCTGCAATTAAGGGGCCTTTAAGGCAAAGATATGGGAATAAGAATAACAGTTCTGTACTGGGAATATTAAAAATACAAATGAAGTAGTACAAAAAAACCAAGCAAACGAACAAAACTCCTGGCCACGCTGCCAGGGTGAGAAGACGCCCTGAGCCCTGTTGGTCAGGCTGTCGCTGTCAGCCCAGTGCAGTCCTCCTGCAGTGCCAGCTGTGCTTCTGCTGGAGCAGAGATGATCCTGGAGAAGGGCCCAGTGGTGCTGAGCTGGGGCCGCTCTCCCTCTGGGAATCCAGTGCCAACAGGCTGTGCTGGCCTTCTGAATGCCAGGGCTGATCCAGGGGGGAATGCTGGGCTCCTCCCCCTGGGTGGAGCCTCTCCCAGTGGGCTGCTGGAATTGTCTGAGCCCTGCAGTGAGCCTGGCTGGCCCATGAACAGCAGATATCCCTGCAGGGAGGATGGGTCCTGGCAGGGATAAAGAGCACGGCCCCAGCTGCTTTCACAGCTGCCCAGGGACAGAACACACCCGGGTTCAGCAGATGATGACAGAACACACACCCTGGTTCCCTCCTGCACTGCAGCCCAAGACAGCTGGATGTGAAGTTGTGCACTGTTAAGGCTGGTTCCCAGAGGAGAGGGGGCAGGAGCAGCTGCAGAAACCGCGCCTGCTCCCCGCACTCCTCACGGACAGCGGCACAGAGCTCGCCTTCGCTTTCCGAGAGTTTTGGCTTTGTCAGCTGAGGCCACAAGGGTTTTGGAACTGTTCAGTTATCGCTCACTCTGGGAACCCCAGGACTGGTCCAGGGGTCCCAAAGCTGCGGCTGCGACACCGGATCCAAGCCTGGGGAGACTGAGAGAACGCCGAGGATACTCCACGAAAATGAGTTTCCCTCTCTCTCTCTCTCCATCTCTCGTTCTCTCCCCGGTTCACAAAAGGACTTCCTGAATTTGCTTTCTGAATTTGCCATCTCTTCAGAACAATGAGAGGTCCCATCGTTTAATATTATTAATTCTTTTCATGTTTTGTGAGTATTCTGCTTAATAAATAAACAGTTTTCTCCACTTTTCTCAAAGGAGATTCATGTCTTCCGAACCAGTTAGGGGAGGGGCAGCTTGAATTTACTTTATAAAGAAAACCACTTCAAAAGTTTCCTCCCAAATTTGCTCTGAACCAAGACATATATTTATATTTATTTATGTTAATTTATATTTATTTTATTTATTTATATTTATTTTATTTGGCATGTCTATATTTATATTTAGATAACATTATATCATATGTATTATATTATTATTATTATTATTATTTCTATTTTATTTGGCATATTTATTTATTTGGGAAAAGATATAATACATATAATTATATTTATTTTTAACCTTATTTATTTTATTTTTATTTATTATTGGCATGTTTATATTTATTTGCCATATTGGATTTATTCCCAGGGGCTGCCCCACCCTCCAGCCCAGCTTTTCTTGAGGAGCAGCTCACACAGGGCTGGGAACTTGTCCCTGCTCTGGGGACAAGGGACAGGGACTGGTCCCAGCCTCTCCTGGTCCTCTCCTGGTGGGAGATGCTCTGATGACCTCTTCAAGGAGAAATTCCAGCTGGAATTGCTGCCAGAAAGGAGTCACAGACAAAGCACCACCAAACACCTAAAATCCATGTCCAGCATTGCAAGAAGAGCCAAGGCTGTGTCCCTGTGAGCAGAGTGACCTCCCAACACTTGGAGTCCCCAAAGGGGACACTGCGGTGGCACTGCCAGCCCCTCAGTGACCCCCAGGGCTCCAGCACTGCCCCAGGCCCAGCCTGGGGCACGTTTTGTGTTTGTTTTTCCACGCCCAGAGCTCAGTTTGGGGCTGGAATGCTCAGGCACACAAGGAGAGCTCTGTGTGCCTCTCAGGGGACGAGGGGCAGAGCAGAGGGAAGGAGCATTTGCCACGCACAGACAGCGTCAGATCATAAACCAGCTTTTCAGATCTGCAGGAAATTCTTCATCCTCCTGCACCTCCTTCCATAGACTGGCTTGGAGGGGAGGCAGCCCCTAAAGAAAACACATTTTATGTGGGGAAGGCAAAGCCAAGCCCGTGTTTGCATCTGGTTTGTAATGGAAAGATGCTCAAAACTATCTATATTTAAAAATAAACCTGATTTTTAACCCTATTTCTCAGGGGTGGATGCAGCTCCAGGGGTGCTGGTGGATGTGGTGCCCTCAGTCCCCACATGCAGCTTTGTGCTTTCCCTGCTGGTGAAGAGATTTCACTTTCCTGCTCTACCAAGGATCCGCCAGGGAATATTTGCAGCTGGATTGTATTTACAAAGCATCCAGGTGGAATTTCTGCATTTGATTCCGTAAAAACAATCAAGAAACCCCTCTGCTGAAGCACTGCGGGGACGCTGTGCTGGGAGCACTCCCAGAGACATCAAACAGCAAATTCAGGGAGCGTTTTTGGGATGTGACACCCAAAGAGCTCATTTGAGTGTTTGTCCAATTCTCATTTTATTTACCTGCATTTCCCTCCTGGAGAAGTGTCCCCTGCTGGGACACATCAAACCTTGGTCAGAAAGCCCAAAACTCGTAACAATCCACTCCACAGGGGTCTTAGAATGGAATTTCTGCCCTGTGGGGTGGTGGAAGAGGAAAAGAGAATTAAAAATGGAGTTTTAAATGATGGTAAAAAATCTCAGTCAAAGAGCACACTTGGCTGAGTTCAGGCAGGGGGACAGCCCGATGTCCTGCACGGTGCCAAAGCCACCAGGCTCAGCTCCTGCTGGCTTCCTCTCCAGGAGATGAGGACACAAATCACATCCCCAGGAGATGGGGCCGGAGCTGCTGATCCCTCAGCCAACACTGATGCCTTAGGATTTTAGCTTTTATATTCTTCATCTATTCTGCAATTCTTTGCTGTGTAACCCACACACACACACAGTGTGAGCTGCTGCTTCCCCATTTTGGGCAGACACAACAATTCCTCTCCAGGTCTGGGGATCAAGGACTCCTCACTGCCTCAGGCCCTAAAACAAAAGTGACTTGGGGGGAGCAAACTTGGGGTAAATGACTTCATTACCTGAAGCTGGAATTGGAAGATTAACCCCCAATATGCAAATGAACCAAACTTATAAAAGTGTGAAATTTTTGGTGGTCCAGTTTTGGGTGCAGCCCCGGGGGGGCTTTGTCTGCCCAAAATGTACCTGAAGGCCCTTCAATAAATACAACTGCTTTTTTATCCCCTTAATTCTGTCTGGCCTCTGTGTTTAGGTGGTCCCAACAAGGCACCAACACCCTCTGCCATCCTCCCCCCGCCAGAGCCCAGGGCTGCTGCAGCAGCAGCTCCCAGGAGCACTTCCAGGGGACGGTGCCTTTGCAGGCAGGGAACGCCAGATCCAAAGGGAGGAACTTGGATGCTTCGCTGCAAAATCAGCAGGGTGAGTTCGAGGTGAAATTCCTGGCCCCTGCTTTTGTTCCCGAGGATATTTGTAGGACAAAGCCACGTCCTCTCCTGATCCTCCTTCCCCGACACTCCGTGCTGGGCACCTGAGCAGCGTTGGGGCTCTGATTTCCCAGCTGGCTGTTTTCTAAAAGCCCCCCAGTTTTGCTTTCTTAGTGATTGAGAAACCCAAAGGCCTCATGTGACTTTGTAGATGACTTCACACATTCAGAGAGCAGGAAGGAAGCCGAGCTGCTCTCGCTTCGCTTTCCGTGGGGCGGCTGCAAATTCGACCTCATTAACTCCGGAGTGCTCAGAGGGACCCGAAAATGACCCCCCAAACCCACCCTGAGCCCCCCAAATGCTGCTGCTTCAACATCAAGACAGCGACTGTGGCCCTGGGGGTCTTCCACATGGTGAGTCCTGGGCCTGGAAGGGGGACAGGGACAGGGGGACAGGAAGACAGAGGTGGAAGCTCTCCAGGAGGCGCATTGTTGTTGTTCACGGGGTTCCCTGACACTGGAATGTTCTCTGTTCCCAAGAGGAAAACCCAATGAGTTAAGAGAGATGAACAAAAGGTGGCGGGGGACAGGGAGAAGTGGAATTTTCTGTACTGGGAGGGGTTTTGAACAATTTTTACCCTGGCTCTGCCAATGGGAGCTCAGAGAAATTTGCTCAGCTTCCTGTTTTCCTGCTCAGTGCAGGAGCTCCTGCCCGACTGTATCCCAAACGTGCAGGGTGGGAATGGGCAGCACTGGCAGTGGGGATGTGGGAATGGGGCACTGGAGGGATTTGGGAGCTGGATGAGCAGAGCATGATGGGCAGAGCTGCCTCCTCTGTGTCTCTTTTGGTTTCCATTGGGATCACGGCTGTGTAAAGCTCCCAGGCAGCCAGAGAAGCTGTTCAGGTCAGGGATGGCAGAGCAGGAGGGCCTGGAGGCCTCTCTCCCACGCTCCAGGCAGCACTGAGGAGCTTTAGGTGCATTCAGCCATCCTGAGGATGTGGTTTCTTGCATGGCTGGGTTATTAAAATAACCCCTGTGCTGTGCTGGGTGTGCACAGTCAGGGTTTGGGAGCCCTTGGGGTGATAACGGGGCTCTCACAGGTTCCTTGGACAGCAGAGGGGGAGTTGGGGACCTGCAGCCTGCAGAAATCCCGTGGGAATGGCAGCTGTGGCATGGGAAGAACATTCCATGGTTCCACCACAGCTCTGGGTGTGCACAGTCAGGGTTTGGTGCCCTTGGGGTCATAATGGGGCTCTGACACGTTAGTTGGACAGGAGAGGGGCACTGGGGAGAGCTGCAGCCTGCAGAAATCCCATGGGAATGGCAGCTGTGGCACGGGAAGGACATTCCAAGGTCCCTTCTCTTCCCAGGAGCAGCAGGGGCTGTACCATCCCTTTTGCCCTTGGCAAACAGAGTAATTTTGGACAGGTCTTGCCATCCTTCTTTAAGAGATACCACACAACACCAACCATTTCCCCTTCCTCTTCTCCCCCTTCCCGATGGTGCAGCTGCAGCTGGGCAGGGGGAGGGACAGTGAAAAGGGGATTTATACCTTGGCTGATTGGCTCCATCAGTGCTGGGGGCTTGGATCAGGATAAATTCCTGCTGCAGGTGCCAGGGATGAATCCCAGCCATGCTGGGTGAGAGCAGTGCCATCAAAGAGCTCTCAGGCTCTGTGGCAATGCCTTCTCCTCCCATAAATCAGCTCTGCCTCGCTGCTGATGTCCAGAGACAGCTGGAATAAATCCTGGGCATTGTGGAGCAGATGGGGAAGGAGGGGAATGAGGAGAGGACGGGGCTGTGATCAGCAAAGCTCCACTGGGTGCGGGTATGTGACCTGCAGGTGACCTTCAAAGACACCATTGGGGACTTTGTGCTGCTCATCAGCTCCTCCAGCCATGAACAGGCCTCGAGGTGTTCGACAGAGATCCAGGATCAGGGCTGGAAACTTGCTCCTGTGCAGGCACAGAATCCCTTTCCTGCTGGTCCTTGACTGGAGCCAGAGAAGCCTTGGGAAGAGTGTCTGCACCTTGTCTGGCCTCAGCTGCACTCCAGCTCCTCTCTTTGGCAGCTCTGTAACGCAGAGAGCAGAAATTCTCCTCTGGAACCCTCCCAGCTCCTGTCCTCACCTCTGGACACGACTCAGGTGAGCCCAGAGTGGGATTCACGGAGCTCTCACCAGGCTGGGGCTGACCCAGGCTCCCACAGAGCCTGAGCTGCTTCTCTTGAAGCAGCACAGCCAAGGAGGCGGCAGGAGAAGATGAAACGTTGGGAAAGGAAACCAAACAAGAGCTCAAAGGGCTCCTCACTTCACCCTCAGCTGCCACAAGAGCCACTTGGAAATTCAAGAGACAGAAGGTGAAGCTGTGACAGGGCAGTGTTTTTGTGTAGAGCTCTTTGTGCTGAGTGTCCCCTGCTCGTGTCAGAGCCCCAGCACCCAGAGCACCCTGTCCCTGTCCCTGTCCCTGTCCCCTGCTCCCCACGCCCTCAGGCTCCCCCTGCAGAAACCCCTTGTGCAGCAGAAGAGGAGCAGCCTCACATCAGGGTGACGTGCACGGAGATAAATCACCCGGAGATCAGTCAAGCTGCAAATATTTCAGAAAGAAAAAGGCACAGCATGACCTCCAAGAGCAGTTTAACCTCTGTGCAGCTGCAGCAGGATTATCCCCAGGGAACTGGGGCTCTGTGTGCCACATTCTGCATCCAGGACACCCCAATTTATCTCTCTCCATTTAATGACTGGATTTATCTCAGTCCTACATTATTTCAGCATATCATGGAATCGCAGAATGTCCTGAGCTGGAAGGGACCCACCAGGATCATTCAGTCCAGCTCCTGCCCAGACCCCACCAACCCCAGCCTGTCATCCCTGGTGTCCAAAGGCTCCTGGAGCTCTGGCAGCCTCGGGGCCGTGCCCATTCCCTGGGGAGCCTGGGCAGTGCCCAGCACCTCTGGGGGAAGAACCTTTCCCTGCTCTGCAGCCTGAGCCTGCCCTGGCCCAGCTCCAGCCATTCATTTCCTGGGGATTCAAATTACTTTCACCAAGAAATGTGAAGCTCCTTTTAATGGCCTGCTCCAAAAGCTCCAGCTGTAGGAGATAAGGGAAGAAGGGCTGGAGAGGGGCTGGAAATTGAGTACCTGGAAGTGAAATCCTCTGTTTTAAACCTGCCTTTCTCCTGCTGTGGCATTGCAAAGGGAAAGGGAACCGGGTATTTTTGTGTCTGAAATGAGAAGTTTTTGGTTCTGCTGGAGCTGAGGGGTGGTTCTGCAGTGGGAGCAGCTGACCAAGGAGTGCAGGGCAGGCACCACATCCATCCTTCCTCTGCTTTCTTCCCCCTCTGCAAAAGGCCCCTCTGCAGAGGGCTCATGCCCTTGGATGTGCGTTCCCTGCAGGAACAAGGAAGGTTCCCCATTCCAGCGTGCCAAAGCAGCTGCTGGAGGGGTGTCCCGGTGCTGGGCTGGCTCTCCATGCCGAGGGAAAGGCCTGCAGCTCTCTGCCTGCTCACAGCTCAGTGCTTCTTTCTTTCTACACAAAACGGAAAATTTTAAACCATCTTTTGCCTTAAAAGTCTCTTGAACCTCTCAGGCAGGGCTGAGGTTTCCTGCCATGTTCTTATCTTGTGTGACTGCTCTTGGTCTCGGTTGTGTGGCTCATTTCCACACCAGCAACGAAACCAGGGCCTTGTTTTTCTCTGACACACACCAGAGAGGGTTCCTCTGATGCTGACCTTCATCCTCTGGATCTGCTGAGTGGGATGGGGGAATTTGGGGTTTGCTGTCCTGCTCTCACCCACTCCTCTTTCAGAAAAAAACTGATATTTAGGGCCCAGCTCATCCATTTTGCTCAGGCCTCCTTTTAAGTGAAACCTGAAAAAGCAATTTCTGCCCGTATTTCCCATGCTGGCAATTGAGGGGTTGGACCAAGAGCAGAAGTAGAGGAAGCAAAACCTGTTTGGGAGCTTGAACACGAAGCCTCTCAGCCACCTTGCAGTCCGGTGTGATCTCCATGTGTCTTCATTAAGAAATCCCTCCCCTCTCAAGGGGCACCAGCAGCTGTAAAGACACTTCAGATCAATGCAATTTCATCCTTGACAGGGTTCAGAGCTGCCCTGGGAGCTGAAATGCTGTTCCATTAAGCTGAAGTCGTGTTAACTTTGTCGTGTCCTCGTGTAATGAGATCTGGATATTCCTCCCTTCCCTGCCAGCTCACGAGCAAATTGCAAAGTTCATTTATTTTGTCAAAAAAAGGGAAGACAGCAGAGTGACTCTTGAACAAGCTGGTGTCAGGCAGGCCCAGGGAAAACCTGACACATCCTTCCTTCTCATTCAGACGCCGGACAGAATCTGAAATTGGGAGGGCCAGGGGCTGGCAGTGCCCTGTGCAGCCCAGCGTGCCCCGGTGGGTGCTCGCCCTGGAGTGCCACAGCTCTTCTGGAAGCTCAGAAAGCTGATGAATTTGGTCTCAGATTACAGAAAGCTGATGACTTTGGTCTCAGGTTATTTCTAGGTCTCCTGCAGCCGACACAGAGGCAGAGGCTGTGCTCAGCTCCCGTCCCCTCCCAGCCTCGCCTCTCCCTCTCCGGCCAAGGCAGAGCCTTTCCTCCCACAGCTCCTGTGCAGGGCAGCTCAGCGCCCGGGCTGGGCCTCCTAAACCCTGACTGGATCCCTCTGAACACACAGAACCGTTCTGAACACACACAGCCCGGGCACAGCTGGCTCTGTGCAGTCCCATGGTCACACCTGGGCACAGCTGGCTCTGTGTTGTCCAGCCCCATGGTCACACCTGGGCACAGCTGGCTCTGTGCAGTCCCATGGTCACACCTGGGCACAGCTGGCTCTGTGCAGTGCAGTCCCATGGTCACACCTGGGCACAGCTGGCTCTGTGCAGTGCAGTCCCATGGTCACACCTGGGCACAGCTGGCTCTGTGCAGTGCAGTCCCATGGTCACACCCGGGCACAGCTGGCTCTGTGCAGTGCAGTCCCATGGTCACACCTGGGCACAGCTGGCTCTGTGCAGTCCAGTCCCATGTGCACACACGGGCAGCCGCAGGGACCCCGGGGTCACTGGTGTCACCCCGTGCCCCAGCAGGGCCAGCCCAGAGCTCAGTGCACAGGGTTGTGTCCGTGTGGCTCTGGAATGGCCCAGGGAGGAGAGTCCAGCCCCTCTCTGGGCTCTGGGGCCATCGCTGGGCCTGGAGCAGAGCCTGGGGCTGCTCTGGCCTCCCTGCACACAGGGACAGATGTGGGGACACACAGGGACAGACAGGGACAGACAAGGACACTCAAGGACACTAAGGGACGCTCACAGGGATGAACAGAGCAGCTGTGGCTGCCCCTGGATCCCTGGCAGTGCCCAAGGCCAGGCTGGACACTGGGGCTGGGAGCACCTGGGACACTGGGAGGTGTCCCTGCCATGGCACTGGGGTGGATGGGATGAGCTTTCCAATGCCTTCCAACCCATGGGCAAATCCCTTCCAAATGTGGGCAATGATTTCCATGTTTCCCATGGAACACCATTCCCAAATGTCCCTGTGGGTGGGTTGGAGGCTGCTCTGCTCAGCTCAGCCCCCAGTGCTGGGTGGGAACACTTCCTGCAGAGCTCTCCCAGGATGGCAACAGGGAATAACTCAGCAAGTTCCATCCTTTCTGATTCCCTGAGTCCATGGAACTCTCCTAAGCTGGGCTCAGACATGGAATTTTCACTGCACATCACCCCTGGGGGAGTGCAGAAGTTCGGGGCCAGGACTGAGCCCACAGCTCTGGACCTCCCTCCATCTCCCAGCTCCTTAAACTCAGGACAGGATGAACTCTGGAGGCTGGGGTTTGAGGTCCTGGTGGAAAACTTGGGGAAAATCATTATGGTTCAATGTGAAAAAAGAAGATATGGAGGTTTTCCTCAAATAATAAAAGAAGGAAGGTGATGGTTTTGCCAGTGGAGTGGCACAGCTACACTTACAGGGGGATCTTTAATCTTTTTTGTGTTTCTTTTTACACTTTGGAATATTGGTATTGCATTTTCCCCAACTCTGGAGCAAAAGACAATTTCAAAACATAAAACCAAGATAAAAACCAGTGAAACAAACCTCACTGCTTCTGTCATTTCTCCATCCTCTTTCTACTGGCAGTTAAACCCAAAGTATTAATAAACTGAGAACTGTTGTCTCAGAATTCCCTGGGATTAAAACCCTTTGTGTTTGGCTCATTTGGAGACTCATCCATCCCGTGTTCCCTGGACATAAATTCACTGCTGGGAATTCAGCCCAAGGCCCATGAATTGTGTTTTTGGCTTTCTTCTCCAGGTCATGAGTGTCCTGCTCCTGATCGAGTATTCCCTGGAGGTGGCCAACGGGAAGGGCTTCTGCAAGGACCTGGGCAAGGATTACTACAGAATTGGTGAGTCCTGGGAATGCAGCTGTGGGGCAGGGAGGGATCCCTCAGTCCTGCATTGCTCCCTCTGCCTTTTCCACCAAAGAATTTGGAATTCTGGGTCAAAAGCTCAGGGAGGGATTTAGGCTGGGTTTGGGTTTGCTTTAGGCTGTGTTGATGATCAATGTGGAGCCCACGGAAGTTTTTATTTCAGAAGATCAATCCAAACTCTGCAGCACCTGCGGAGTCCTTCAGCTCCCTCTGGAATCTCCTGTGGATTCCTCTGGCAATCCTGGATTCCCTTCCCTTTGCCCCAGCTGTGGATCATTCCAGCCTGATCACACACACTCCTGACTTTCTCCACAATCTGGGCATTGCCAGGGAAACACTGAAGTGTCCGAGAACTCCTCAATGGACAGAGGGGACAAATCCCACCCCACACTGATCCCACGGATGTGTGGGCTGTGGGACACTGCCACCAACACCCCTCCATGCCATGGAGCCATTCCCATGGATCTCCTGCCTCTCAGCTGGACAGACCCTCTCCCCCCCTTCCTCCTCCTGGAACCCCCATTCCCAGATTTTCCCAGCCTCTGGCATATTTTTCCAGAACATTGGTGGCTGGAAGAGGCAGCCAGGCTGTCCCATAGCTCACAATTCCTGAAGAATTGAATTCCTCCAGAAGGATCCAGCTCAGATCCTTGCAAAGATCTGGAGCAGTCTCTTGAGGTGCCATCTAAAAAAAAAAAAAAAAAAACAACTTCCCAGCCCCCAAAACATTGCCCAACCAGGATGTTGTGTGGGAGGTGTTTAGAAACAAGTGCAAGGGGAGAGTTTCTGTGCTTGAGTCATTTTCCGTGTAAAACCACAAGCAGAGATAACCCTGGGAGCAAAAGCGGGAACCCATCCCCCCTCCCTGCCCCGTCCCTGCCCACAGAGAGAAAAACACGACCCCTGGCAGCCAGGAATTGCTGTTCCCTGCTTTTCCAGAGAGGCTGTTCCTGGGCTCCTACGTGGAGGAGAAGGAGGCTGGGTATGGATTCCTGCACATTCCAAACTCTCCTGCCCCAAGGATAGGAGACAGAAAGAGGGAAAAGCACCAAACCAGGAACAGGCACTGCCTGGTCAAGTTATAAAAGCTGGCTTCACATTTTTCCAAGGAAAAACCACTGGGATCCCCCAGGACTGTTTGACATCAGCACTGAAAGGTTTGGTTCATCTGACAGAATCAGGGAATGTCTGGATTAGAAGGGACTTTAATCACCCAGTTCCAAGGGGAAGGGCATCAGCAGTGAGCAAAAAATGGGAATTTGGGTGAGTCCTGATGATAGGAACTCGAGCAAGGGGCAGTGCAATGGTTCCCATGGAGCAATATTCCCAAATATTCCTGTGGGGGTGTTGGAGGCTGCTCTGCTCAGCTCAGCCCCCAGTGCAGGGTGCAAACCCTCTCCTCCAGAGTATTCCCAGGAAATTACCCAGCAGGGAATAACCCAGCAGGGAATAATTCTGCAGGCTCCAGAGCCAGGCCTGAGATCAGCACATCCATCCATCCATCCATCCATCCATCCATCCATCCATCCATCCCTCCATCCATCCATCCCTCCATCCATCCATCCATCCATCCATCCATCCCTCCATCCATCCATCCGTCCCTCCATCCATCCATCCCTCCATCCTTCCATCCATCCCTCCATCCATCCATCCATCCCTCCCTCCATCCATCCATCCATCCATCCATCCATCCCTCCCTCCCTCCATCCATCCATCCATCCCTCCATCCATCCATCCATCCATCCATCCATCCATCCATCCCTCCATCTATCCATCCATCCATCCCTCCATCCCTCCATCCATCCCTCCATCCATCCCTCCCTCCATCCATCCATCCATCCATCCATCCCTCCATCCCTCCATCCATCCATCCATCCATCCATCCATCCATCCATCCATCCCTCCATCCCTCCATCCATCCATCCATCCCTCCCTCCATCCATCCATCCATCCCTCCATCCATCCATCCCTCCATCCATCCCTCCATCCATCCCTCCATCCATCCCTCCATCCATCCATCCATCCATCCCTCCATCCATCCATCCATTCATTCATCCATCCATCCATCCATCCATCCATCCATCCCTCCATCCATCCATCCATCCATCCATCCATCCATCCCTCCATCCCTCCATCCATCCATCCATCCCTCCCTCCATCCATCCATCCATCCCTCCATCCATCCATCCCTCCATCCATCCCTCCATCCATCCATCCCTCCCTCCATCCATCCATCCATCCATCCATCCCTCCATCCATCCATCCATTCATTCATCCATCCATCCCTCCATCCCTCCATCCATCCCTCCATCCCTCCATCCCTCCATCCCTCCATCCCTCCATCCATCCCTCCATCCATCCATCCATCCATCCATCCATCCATTCATTCATCCATCCATCCCTCCATCCCTCCATCCCTCCATCCATCCCTCCCTGTAAAATGTGTTCCAAATTTCAGTTTTTGATGGGAATTGAAGAACTTGATGCAAGTGTGACCTCAAGGGTTTCCTTCCTCTTTCAGTGTCTGGTTGTTTTGCTGTTTTGTGGCGCAGGGTTGGGTTGGGTTTTTCTTTTGTCGTTGTTGCTTTTTTGTCTTGGGTTTTTGTTGTTGTTGTTGTTTTCTGTTGTTTTTATTTTTGTTTTTGTTTGTTGTTTTTGGGATTTTTGTTTGTTTGGGGTTTTTGTTTGTTTGGATTGTTTGGTTTTGTTTCTTGGTTTTTTTTTTTTTGTTTGCTCGTTTGAGTTTTTGTTTGTTTGGGGGGTTGTTTGTTTTTTAGGGGTTTTTAGCTTTTTGTTTGTGGATTTTTATTTGGCTTTTTGCTTGTTTGGGGATTTTTGTTTTGTTTGTCTGGAGGGATTGTGGGGGTTTTGGGGTTGTGTTTTTTAGGGTTGTTGTCATTGCACCAACCCATCCCTGCTGACAGAAGGGACAATGACTCTCTTTCCTGGGAGCAAACAGGAGGCAGCCAGCTCGTGGGAAGTTGTTTTCCCTTGGTTTTCCTTTTCTTTCCATCCCTTTGTGTTTGTGGGGGTTTTGTTTCTTTGTTGTTTTGTTTGAGGGGTTTTGATCCAGGTTCTGCTTGGAAAATCCATCTGGGCAATTAGCTGGCAATGGCCTCTTCCCAATTAATTAGGGATCCTGCCAGAGAGCTGGAGCAGGACCCATGGAGAGAGAGGCAGGAAAACATGGCTGTGCTGGACCCCAGAAAATCCCGGGATAAGGAGAGAAATCCTCTCTGGGCAAACTCCTGAGCACTGGTGCTGGGCAAAATTCAGAGGCTTTGGGAGTTTGGGGTTTAATGCGATGGGGATTGGCTCCTTTAGGGAAAAGGCTTTGGGAGTTTGGGGTTTAATGGGCTTGGGATTGGCTCCTTTAGGGAAAAGGCTTTGGGAGTTTGGGGTTTAATGGGATTGGGATTGGCCCTTTTAGGGAAAAGGCTTTGGGAGCCTGGTTTTTAATGGGATTGGGATTGGCTCCTTCAGGGCTGGTCCCACAAAGGCTGAGTCTGGCTCCTTTGTTAAACTCTGTTTTGGGTTCGGCTGTTCCCTGTTAATCTTTGGCTCTGTGCACCACGTCCCTGCCTCGGTTCTACTCCCCTGCTCCTCAAAGGTGGGGTTGTTGTCCATCCAGCCTTGGGACTGTGGCTTCCCCACAGCGCTGGGAGCAGAGGGAGAGCAGCAGCGGCTGCCTTTGGAGGGAGCTGCCCTCGTGTTCCTGATTTTCTCCCAGAGGCAAAGGCCTTTCCCCCTCTCCCTCCCTGCTCTCCCTCAGGGTTTGCTGAGTTTTGGGGTTTTCTCTTCATTGTTTATGGAGATTTCTCCCTCCTCTGGGTCTCGATTCCCACGACCTGGGGAGGAGCAGCTCCTGCGCCGGGGCTGTAACAGGTTATGAGGAAAAACTCTCCTTGCTTCGCGCCATCACAGCCCTCCTGGGGCAGGGCAGGTGGGTAATTTGGACCATTCTCTGTGTCCCACCCCTCCAGATGGCTCCATTCCCCCTCGGGATCAGCTTTTTTGGCTTCCTGGGGGGTTGCAGCCTCCCCAGAGGGTTTTTCCCCCAAGCCTGAGGAAGGAAGAGGCTCCTCGTGCTGTGGGGAGGAAATGCTGGGCAGAGCTGCTTTCCACGCTGAAGGTTTCCCATCATCTGCAAACTCATTTCTGGAGGAGATTTAAAGAGAAGACAGCAGGGGAATTGAAATCCCTTTTGTAGCAATTGAAAGGAATTAAAGTGCATTTAAATGAACTCTGTCAGCAGAGGGAGGATGGGAGGGGTGGCACTGCTGCTGCCACCTGCCCAGATGCGGCTCAGGAAGGTCTTCAACAGACCTGGGGTTGTTCCAGAGCTTCTCAGTGACATTTTTAGTCCTTTCTTGAGCTGGGGGGAGATTTATGTCCCTTTGCCCTGGAGGAAACCTTCACATTTCCCCCTAAACACATCAAATGTCCAAATTCTGATAAAGCTGTGACAGTTATCAGTGTTGGGGTCACTGCCTGAAAAACAGGGACAGCTTTCTCTGCCTTGGCTTCTTAGGGAATGATTTTATCCTCTCGGCAGCAACAACAAAAAGAAATTGAATTCAGAAATATTCACTGGAATAAAGAATATCCACTTCTAGAAAGGGAATAAAGGATGATTTGGGGTCTGCCCAAGCACTGAAATCTTCCCTCACCAAAGGGGGACCAAAGCTCTGGGTGAACACTCAGAGCTGGAGGAGATGCAGATGAATTTTCATGGGGGAAAAAGGGTGACATGGAGCAGCAAAGGATTTCAGAGCAGCTGGAATGTGACAGGGATTCTACAGGCACAGTTCCCCGAGTTCTTTATGAAAACAGTGGGAGGGTGATGGATAAAACAGAGTTAGGCACTGGATTTGTTCATGTTTGTGTGGAGTATCCTCAGCTGGAAGGGACCCTCAAGGATCATCAGCTCTGTACACCTATGGGAAGGAGCAGCTGCTTTAAAATAAAAAAGACAGAAAAATCAAAAGTTTGGCTCTTTTCTCGCAGAATTGAACCTTTTCTTAAAGCATTTAGGAACTAAAGAACCCAAACTGGCCAGTGCTGTTTTAAACTCGGGAAACAGAAGGAAAGGAGTTGGAGGAGGCCCTGGGAAAGGTTGTGCAGAGGCAGGTTAAAAAAAAGGCAGCAGAGTTTTGCCTCTGGAGAGGTGAATCAGCAGCAAGGCAGGCTGTGATTCCAGCAGGGAAAATTGCTGCCAGGCAGAGGTTGAGCAGGAATTCCTGGATATAAAACATCACCCCCTGCACCCAAAGCAGCTGCCAAAATCACCTAAACCCCCTCACACTGTATTTTTGAGGTGTCCCTTCATCCCACAGCTGCAGAGCTGGGGGGAGAGATCACCCCCTGACCTTTCCTGGCCTTGCCAGTGGTGGTGAGGGGGTGTTAAAATTTTAATTAAGAAATTTATTTTAATTTATTTTTTAATTAAAATCGTTCCTGAGAGATTCTGAAGATCCTTCAGCATTTCACTGCTGGTTCCTTTATCTGCCTTTCAGTCTCTAGATAATTTCCAGCTCATAGCTATAAGCCAAAAGCCCTCTGGGTTTTTTTAATGCCTCATTTTGTAGCCTTAGGGACATTTAACATTTCAGGCCTTGGTTCCCTCACAACCTGCATGGCCTGGTGGATACAGGGACTTCAAAGAGAGATGGAAAATGGGTGTAGAAAGGGAAAATAGGGTTAATTCCAGCTGCAGGGCATTAATTCCTCCACAGACACAATTCTTTGTGCCAAGTTGAACTCTCCCTTAGGGTTTGGTGGAGTTGGGACATCTTGTGGTGATTCCTCTCATCATTTTTATCCTTTTCAGCTGATGTGACCACCAGTTTCCTGCTGATCCTCATGCTGTTTATCATCAGCTTCCACCTCTTGCTTGGGGTGCTCAAGGTACGTTCCCCAGGAATGACATTCAGGGTTTGGATGGTGCCCACTGGAATGATGGTCAATAAAAGCAGGAAAACCTGCCAGAATCACACAAGGGAAAAAAGGCACATAAAAATCGCAGAATCAGAAAACCACACAGGGGAAAAAAAAAGAGATTAAAAAATCCCAGAATCATACAGAAAAAGGGTAAATAAAAATCCCAGAATCCCAAAATCAACAAGCAAAAAGGCAAATAAAAATGTCTCCTGGTTCCAGAGGGGGAGAGGGACCAGTTTGAAGCTTCAGGTTCTTATGAAAAGCTTCAAACACCCAGATTTACCAAATCTGGGCAACATTTCCACCTGGGCTATGTTTGGTGTTGAGTGAAGGAGATTTTATGATTTTAAAGGTTTTCTTGTCTCATTTGCCTGCTCTGTTGCAAGTCAGGTCCCGTGAGAGAACTGTCACTGCCCTCTTGTACTGGAGACTCATTTCCCAGCTCAGGAGGAGGAATGACCAGGCCTTGGGGTGGAAACCTCAGGAATCTGATGGTGGCAGAGGTTTAAGTATTAAATACCACCCAAATAACCCAGTTCTCCCTCTGTAGAGGTGAATTTTAGGGACAGCTAATGATGACAGCTCTGATGGGAAGTGCCAATGTCACAGAGTGAGAACTCAGGAATTTTCCAAAGGGGTGAAAAAATGAGCACTGATGCCCTGTTTTCCCTGGATCAGCTGTCACTGAAATCAGAAATCCCAGGGGAGTGTTAATCCTTGAGGTACGAGCTAAGCCCTTCCAGGTGGAAATAACCAGCACTGCTTTTCCTCCTCAGAAGAGGGAGCGGCTCCTGATCCCCTTCCTGGCCCTGCAAATCATCGATTTCCTCCTCAGCCTCCTGACCATGTTCAGCTCCTACATCCAGGTGCCAGTGATCATCTCGGTGTCCTCGCTGGGCCACACGGTGGGTGACAGCTGTGACAGCTCCTGCTCTGGGGCAGGACACCTCCCGCCTTCTCGGGATGGAGCATCCCACCTTGGGGTGCTTCACAATGGAGTCATTTAGGTTGGAATGAAGGATCTTGGTCCCGGGCAGTGCTTTGTCATGGAATCCTCTAGGCTGAAAACACCTTTAGGGTCCTGGGAGGTTGGAATAAAGGATGGTTACCCTGGGCTGTGGCTCCACATGGAATCATTTAGGTCAGAATGAAGGATCATTACCTGAGGCTGGGGTTTGTCATGGAATCCTTTAGTTTGGAATAAAGGATCATTATCTTGGGCTGCAATTCTGCATGGAATCCTTTAGGATGGAAAAGACCTTTGGGATCCTGGAAGGCTGGAATGAAGGATCATTACCTGGGGCTGTGGTTCTTCATGGAATCATTTAGGGTGGAAAAGACCTTTAGGATCCTGGAAGCTTGGACTAAAGGATCATTACCTGGGGCTGGGGTTTGTCATGGAATCCTTTAGGATAGAAAAGACTTTTATGATCCTGAATCCAGATATGAGGTGGTTTCTCCAGGCTGGAGATAGGATGCAATCCTTGGAGGCTGAAGGAAACCAGTGGCAGCTGGGATATTTATTTTCTCCTGTCTTGGAGTGCTGATTCCCTCCTGGCTTTGAGGGAGGTGCTCTGGAGGGGTTTGCTGGAGATGAGCTGGGATTGTCACTGCTCCAGCCAGAGGCGTCTGTGGAGCTCAGATGGAGCCCCACAAGTGGTTTGCTCTTTGGGCCAGCAGAAGGGAAGGTTTGGGTTGGATTTAAGGGAATTTAGTGGCTTAGACTCGGGGTGAACCAACCCCAGGCTCTGTGTGAAGTGTGAATGATCTGCAGAAGTGACCCAATGCTGTGACTGTAACCCAATTCCTGTCCCCCTCAGCAGGGCCACTCCAAGATTCCCCTGCTGGCGCTGCAGCTGCTGGATTTCTGCCTGAGCATCCTCACCCTGTGCAGCTCCTACATGGAGGTGCCCACCTACCTCAGCCTCAAGCCTGTGGACAGCGGGGTAGGTCTGGACCCAGCTCTGCTCATTTTCTACACTGGGAACTCCTGTAAATTCCCATTCCATGGCTGTGCAGCTTCTCTGAGCCCTCTGGAACATCCAGAACTGCTCAGGTTGACAACAAAGAGGGTTTTCCTTGTTCTCCCCAGCGCTGTTCCTGACTGACAGCTCCCGTGTTCCTCACAAATACACCTGGTTTCTCCCTGTAGGAATCTGATGGATGCAAATTGCAGAGGAAAGTGATTCAGGTGAAGCTGCCTGCATGGAAAATGCCTCAAATCCTTAAATTTCATCTTTATTAAACAGTCGTGTTTAATAAATCCCACCCCAGTGTTGTTATGAATAGATGGAATCATCACATTGCTGAGCAATGGATGGGGACACTGATTTAAGGCCCTGGGATCACGGTCCCAAGTTTCTGCCTCCAGAGAAAGAGCAGGAAAATCCCAGGCTGGTGGCAAGAGTGGAAATTAAAAATTTAAAAGTTCTCATTTAAACAGGGCTTTGCCCAAGGAGTGGAAACAGCAGGAGGAAAACAATTTCCCTGTGATCCTGCTGCCAGTGGAAATCCTCTGTTTGTTGTTCTGCCTGAACCTTGACCCCTCCCGTGGCTGCCCCTGGCTCAGAGAACGAATGTCTGGGGCTGAGACCTTCTCCTTTTCCCCCAGGGCTCCCTGCCAGCCATGGAGAAGCTGCCAGCAGAGGAATATGCCAAAGTGATGATCACCTTCACCGTTGCCTTCGTGGCTGTGCTGTTCCTCAAGGTAAGAGGCTCTGGACTGAGGCTCCCCCAGGAAAATTCAGCTTTAATTCTCTCCCAGTTTGGCCTTGTTGGGCTCTCCTCGGGCACAGTGGGAGCTGTGCTTCCATCTGGTTTATCCAGATCCCTGCCTTTCCTCTTCTGTGTGAGTCACAAAGCAAAACCCCTCTCATGTCCCCAAATCATCACTGCCCATTCCTCTCCAGAAGGAGAAAAAGGTTGAAAACAAACACAGCAAAGTCCTCTGCTGCAATGTGCCCAAATAAATGAGATTATTGAGATTATATGAGATTATTTATCCAAATATCTCCTTTTACACTTCTGTGTGAGTTACAAAGATAAACCCCTCTTATGTCACCAAATCATCACTGCCCATTCCTCTCTAGAAGGAGAGAAAGGTTGCAAACAAACCCAAATAAACGAGATTATTGAGCAGCAGGTGAGATCTTTCATTCAGTGAGTGGCTGTGCCCACTCTGATGGGAGCAGGGGTTCTCCACCCTGATACTGCCACCAGGAGCTAAACCCTGCTGGTGCCTCAAGAAGCTCCACTGGAGAGGGGGTTTTATTCTTTTATTGCCTCAGTGGCTCAGAGAACTGATTTTTCACCTTCAGCCTCACGGAGAAAACCAGATTCTTCCAGGTACTTGGGCAGCAAGTGCTGCTTGTGAGATGGAAACCATTTTATATTCTGAGCCTTCCAGGTGGGCCAGATAAGCCAGTGAGGAGTGGAGAGTTTTGTGTGGATGCACTTCAGGCATGGCTTTAAAATCTTTTAATATGTACATGGAATGTGCAGCAGGAGCAGAGATAACCCTGAGCCCCAGCCGGCAGGAATCTCCCTGACCTGGCAAATGGATTAATTGGAATTTTCCACAGCTTTACCCACAAAACGCAGGATTTGCAATGGGTTTTTGTGCTGGGGTTGTAACAGGAGGGATGGAGTGGGATAATAAAAGTCCCAGGACTCCCCAAAATGCCATCAGGACTCCCATCCTTTAATCCCAGGGCAAATCCCTTTCCTCTTCCACGGGTAAAATCCCACGGAATTCTCTCCCTGCAGCCTCCCAGCTCAGGGCAGTGTGGGGCTGGGTCTGCACTTCCTGTGTTCAAAATTCCATTCAAGAAACATTCCAAGGGCAGTGTGGGGCTGGGTCTTTGTTGTCTCTAGGGCCCTGACAGGGTCAGTTGCTCCAAATTCCTTGGAAAAAGTATTCCCAGGGCAGGGTGATGCTGCCATGGCACCTGTAATTCCCCGTGCTGGTCTCTGCATCATGAGAGATCCTAAATCCACAGAGATCCTAAACCTTTCGTTTCTTCTCATCCCTGAACACCTTCCACTGTCCCAGGGTGCTCCAGCCTGGCCTTGGACACTTCCAGGGATGGGAGGTGGGCAAATATTCCAATAATCTTTGTCTCACTTTGGAATCATAAAGTCCTCCAGCACCACAGGGATAAGAAAGCAGAAATTAAGGGGAATAAAATATCCCTTGTGATTCTGATTTATTTCAAAACCAAAACTGGGGAGTGCATTCCTTGTTGTATGATTTTAATTTATTGCAAAATCAAAACTGGGGAATGCAGTCCTTTTCTGTGTTATTTCAAAACCAAAATCAGGGAGTGCATTCCTTTGCTGTGTGGTTTTTATTTATGTTTTCGGTTTACTGGGTTTATTTCATGGATGAGTGGAGGTTTTTACCCAGTTTCTATGACAGCTCCAGGTTTGCTCTCTGGATGAAGAGGCTTTGGAAGCAGGAAGGGTTTTGCAATATTCCCAAAAGATGCTCAAAGTTTGGATTCACCTCCGATCTCTGGAATGCTGGGATTGATTTTTACAGCTCAGATGTTTCGTCCCTTTTTCCCTCTTTGTCTTGGCCTGGTGTCAACACAAACAGCCCTCATTGTCCTGGGAGTGCTCAGCTGCACAGCCCAGGTTTGGGATCTGTGGCTCCCTGTGTTCCCTGAAAATCCCAGTGTGTTCCCGAGCCCATTCCCAGGCCAACACAAACACCAGGCACACGACTCTGCCGTGCTGCTCTGAGCAGGAAAATATTGATTTACCAGGGCCAGTGCCACAGACCCCGCTTATTTCCCTGGGCCACAACCCCTCAATCAACCCTTTTTCCTCAGAAAAGCTCCGTTCATTGCACGGAGGAGTCCATGGGGTGCCAGGAGGTCCTGTCAGGGAGGTGCCAAAATGGGATTTTGCTGAATGAAGGGATTTTGGGGGCAGTCCTTGGATCGCTGTGGTGCCTTTCCTGAGGCATCCAGACTTTGTAACCTGCTCTGAAAAATGAGATCAGAGCCACGATTTCCTTCCCTACCTCGGGATATTGTCATCTCAGAGGGGTCCAGTGTTGTGTGTCATGGATTTTATGTTTAATCACTTTATCTTTACTGGATTTCCAGTCCCATCTCAGTGTTTTGAATTCAAGGAATCCGGACTTTACAACCTGCTCTGAAAAATGACATCAAGGCCACCATTTCCTTTCCTACCTCGGGATATTCTGATCTCAGAGGTCCCAATGTTGTGTTTTAATGGATTTTATGTTGAATCATTTTATATTTCCTGGATTATTGATCCCAGTCCCATCCCAGCATTGCTCTGAATTCATGGAATCCAGACTTTATAACCTGTAATAATACAAAGAACACCTGTAGAAATAACAAAAATTACCTCAAAACCACCATTTCCTTTCCTACTCAGGATATTGTGCTCCAAGAGCTCTCAGTGTTGTGTTTATTGGGGTTTATGTTTAATCACTTTATATTTGCTGGATTATTGATCCCAGTCCTGTTCTGAATCCATGGAACCATCACATTCCTAGGGAAGGATGGAGACCTGGATTTAAGGCCCTGGGATCACAGTCCCAAACTTCTCCCTCCAGAGAAAAGAGCAGGAAAATCCCAAGCTGGTGGCAGGAATGGAAATGCCAAGGAAAATTGCTCTTTTCCTTCCCTTTCCCCTCTTTTCCAGGCCTACATGTTCAAGTGTGTCCTGAGTTGCTTTAAGTACATCAAAGCCAGCAGGAGGGAGGAGGTGAAAGTGGAGCCACACGTAGTGGAAAAGGTGAGGAAAAGTGAATTTACTTCTGAAAGTGGATGCAAAACAGTGGAAAAGGTGAGGAAAAATGAATTTATTCCTGGAAGTGGAGCCACAAGAAGTGGAAAAGAGGCATAAAAGTGAATTTACTCCTGAAAATGGACTCAGAAGCAGTTGGAAAGGTGAGGAAAAGTGAATTTATTCTGTCGTCAGGAATCCTGTAGACTGGTGATCCTTATCTCTGCCTTTTTGGGATCTGAGAGAATTTCCAACTCTTCAAATTCCCAGCAGCAAGTGCTAATAGTCAGTTTTTAATTACAAAATATCCATTTAATTTTACCTCTGCATAAAATATTTCAAGTCAATGTGCAAGGAAATTGAAACCCAAGCATGATAGATAAATGGGAATGAATTCCATGTGATCCCTGATCCAGGAATTTGGGGTTAATTCCAGCTGGACTTTGGCTTCCATAGCTAAGAGTGTTTAAAATCAGCTTTTTCTTCACCTTTCTGTCTCAGAGTTCTGGAATTTCAGTGTTGGGAGGATGGATGAGCCGGAAAGAGAGGGATAGAAAATGCTGAGGGATGGAATGCTGAGGATAGGGAATGCTGAGGGATGGGGAATGGTGAGGATAGGGAATGCTGAGGATAGGGAATGCTGAGGATAGGGAATGCTGAGGATAGGGAATGCTGAGGATAGGGAATGGTGAGGGATGGGGAATGCTGAGGGGATGGGGAATGCTGAGGGATGGGGAATGCTGAGGATAGGGAATGCTGAGGATAGGGAATGCTGAGGATGGGGAATGGTGAGGGATGGGGAATGCTGAGGGCTGGGGAATGGTGAGGATAGGGAATGCTGAGGATAGGGAATGCTGAGGGATGGGGAATGCTGAGGGATGGAATGCTGAGGATAGGGAATGCTGAGGATAGGGAATGGTGAGGGATGGGGAATGCTGAGGATAGGGAATGCTGAGGATAGGGAATGCTGAGGATGGGGAATGGTGAGGGATGGGGAATGCTGAGGGCTGGGGAATGGTGAGGATAGGGAATGCTGAGGGATGGAATGCTGAGGGATGGGGAATGCTGAGGGATGGAATGCTGAGGGATGGGGAATGCTGAGGGATGGGGAATGCTGAGGATGGGGAATGCTGAGGGGATGGAATGCTGAGGATAGGGAATGCTGAGGATAGGGAATGCTGAGGGATGGGGAATGCTGAGGGATAGGGAATGCTGAGGATAGGGAATGCTGAGGGATGGGGAATGCTGAGGGGATGGAATGCTGAGGATGGGGAATGCTGAGGGGATGGAATGCTGAGGGGATGGGGAATGCTGAGGATGAGGAATGCTGAGGGATGGGGAATGCTGAGGGATGGGGAATGCTGAGGGATGGGGAATGCTGAGGATAGGGAATGCTGAGGATGGGGAATGCTGAGGGGATGGGGAATGCTGAGGGGATGAAATGCTGAGGGATGGGGAATGCTGAGGGGATGGAATGCTGAGGATATGAAGGCTTTTATCTTGGCACCTCTGCTGAGCCCTGCCTTGCCAGTAGTGGTGCCCCAGCTGTGCTCCTCTGCAAAATTCCTCAGCTTTCCTTGGGAATGGGCTGGGATTTGGCCCATTTGGGATCCCTGGGCCATTTCTCGTCCCGGGAACGGCGGTGGCCCTGGCACAGGGCGGATCCAAGCCCTGCTGCCCCAGCTGTGCTGGATTCCTGCCCTGGGTGCCCAGACCCCACAGGGGTCAGGGTCCCTGCTCCGGGGTGGGCAGCGGAGCCCTCCAGGATGGAATCCCCGCCATCCCATAACCTCTGCTCCCTTCCAGGCCGCGCTGCCGTCCTATGAGGAAGCTCTGGAATTGCCTTCCAAGGACTGTCCCCCTCCCTACGGGACGGTGTGAGCGCAGCCCGGGGCTCTCTCCGGGGCAGTCCCAGCTTCTCCCAGCCACAGCCTGCCGGGGAACTGCTCTGGAAGCTCCGTTCCCGACGCTGGCCCTGGCTGCAGCCCCGCACTCTGGGATTTGGCTGCTGTGGGTGCAGGGCTGGCCTGGGCCCGCTGCGGGGACACCTTTAGCGCGTGGGATTGAGGGATGAACAGGGAAGGAATTTTCTCTGGGATAACCCAGCCCTGCAGCTCCACCAGCCAGAATTCCTACAGAAAAGGGATCGGCCAAATACTGCGGCTCTCACTCTGTCTGCTTGTGATGATTGACAGCGACCCAGAATATCCAGCCTTGCTCTGCCATTTCATACCTGAGCGGGTGCGTTTTCTGTGCTTTTATGTGACTTGGAAGATGAGTTTCAATTAAAATAAAAATGTTAATGTCTTCCAAACTGTGAGTCTGATTTCTGAGGGTGTCTGATTGCTGAGTGAAGGAAGAAATAATTTGATTTCTGAAACATTAGCAAGCAAAAAATGGTGCTTTGACCTTGGCCTGATCTTTTCTCATGTTTGTGCTGCTTGCAAAGGAAAAGCTGATATTTCTATTTCAATTTCCTCTCAAAATCTGCCTCTCTGCCTTATCAGCAGTGATAAGGATCTGTGGCCTGCTCACCAGTGACTGCACAGCTCAGGCCCTGCAGATGTCACTGATGGCACTGCTGATGTCCCTGGAATTCCACACCTGCTCCCCTTTCGGGATCATTTCCTGCTCTTTTCAAACATCACAGTGTGAAAAAAGTGGGGTTTTCTCAGTCTTAAATAAAGTCTCCATTCCAGCCTCATCCAGAGCTTGGATCACAGCCCGGGGGGCTGCTCTGCTCTGAGCCAGCCTCAATGGAATATTTAACAGCAAACTTCAATGGAATATTTGCAGAGGATGAATAAGAAATGTGGTGCTGTCCCTGCTCTTTTCACTGGATGTGCATTTCTGTAATGGAGATGAAGAGGATGATGTTGGTGGTATATTTTCCTGATGATTTTCCCATCAAGGGGGGATAACTCCGTTTTTCTGTGTTCCATCTCCTTGTTCTGGGCACTAGGATGCTCCACAGCAGACCTGGAGTCTGGAAGGGTGCCCCAAATGACATCTCAGTGGCTCCAGTGCTTCTAAAAATGCTCAGAAATCACCCCCAAAAGCACAAACCACTCCAAGTCCTCCAAGCAGAAAATCAATTTTCTGCACCCATGTCTGCTAATTGTTTAACTGTAAGCAGAGAGCAACTTGAAATTCAACCAGGAAACTTTGCAAAAAAGCCCAGATTATTGCAGCAAGGCCCAGCCCAGTCTCCTGCTTTGTTCTGTGGAGAGATTAAAAACGATCTTTGAATTGTTAATGGAATTGGTTACAGAACATTCCACACATCTCTTGGTCACAGCCACAGGAGCTGGCTGCTGGAGCTCTGCTCCTTTCTCACCTGGGCTGCCCCAAGCCAGGCCTGGAGGAGGCACTGGGACGGGCTGCCAGGGTGGAGATTCCCTTTGGGAAAGCACATCCTGCCCTAAAAGTTCTTTATCAGCCTGTGACGGTGTGGGAAGGCTCTGGGGCATCCAACCAGGCTCCTCCACCAAAACCCCATTAACCAGGGCTGCCCAAACGTGAAATGCTGGCAATCCTCTCGTTTCCAAACCAGAGCAGGGCTCCTCAATGTGACCCCACTCAATCCTGTTAAAACCCCTCCTCCACCTCTTTCAGTGGTTCAGATTCTCCCCCTAATTAAATTCCCGTTAATAATGGGGAAGGCTGCTGGCTGTTGAGTGGCTGCAGCAGGGTAAATCAGTCCCTGGGCCTCTGGCTTTAATTGACTTTGCTAATAGAGCTGCAGTAGCTAAAATATGGTCAGGACGTGTCTGCAGACACGGGCTTGGTTTAACGAGGGTTCACACCTGGTCTAACTGAGCCAGGCTCTAACCAGGCCAGCCCATCTCCTGCCTGGGGCAGGGCTTTCTCTCCAGGCTCAGCATTCCAGCATCCCAGCTCCCTGTGAGAGCCTCCAAACCCCAAAGCTGATAAAATGTATGGATTTATTGTGAGTTCCCAGCCAGGCCAGGGCTGAGCTCGAGACAGGACGTGGGTTTGGGTTTCTGAAATGCCACAGGGCTCGGCCAACACAAACAGCCCAGCCCAGCCCAGGCTGCTCACGGGCCCACCATGGCCCCACCAGGGCCAGGCTGGAGACTCAGAAAAGTCTTTCAAACGCCCCTTATTCTGGTTTGGCCTCTCCAAACTGATTCATTGCTGTCTCCCCACAGCTCACGCAAGGATCTCAGCGCTGCTCCATGCTCGATTTTGGGCAGTGCAGGGGAGAAATGAGCAGCAGTTCTCTGGTGGAGTGAGAAGGTTGAGCTGAGGACCTCAGCACTGGCAGCACAGATAAGTGAGAGGGTCTTGACTGAAACAACATCTCCTGGAGTTTGAGATGTTCCAGGCATGACCATTAAATTCCCTGCCTGCCTGTGGCTTTTTCCATCCAGCAAAAGCTCCAGTGGAAAACGGGATTTTGTGGCACATTTCTGCCAGTGGAAGCATTTTACAGTGATTTTGGATGGGCCTGGAGCAACCTGGGATAGTGGAAGGTGACCCTACCCATGGCAGGAGGCAGCGCTGGATGGGCTTTAAGGTCTCTCCAGTCTAAACCATCCCAGGATTCTGGGATCCCCTGATTCCTGGGGCTTTTGTGTGCCTTGCCTTGATCTGTCAGGTGTTTGGGGTCATTCACCATGGAGACAAGGAGCTGCCCACACAGTGAGCACATTTACAACTGGTAAATCTTATCGTGCTGTTCTTTCATAGAATCATCAAATCGTGGCATATCCTCAGCTGGAAGGATCCACAGGGATCATGGATCCACAGGGATCATGGATCCACCCCTGTCCCTGCCCAGACCCCCCACCAATCCCAGCCTGTCACCCCTGGTGTCCAAAGGCTCCTGGAGCTCTGGCAGCCTCGGGGCCGTGCCCATTCCCTGGGGAGCCTGGGCAGTGCCCAGCACCTCTGGGGGAAGAACCTTTCCCTGCTCTGCAGCCTGAGCCTGCCCTGGCCCAGCTCCAGCCGTGCCCTGGCTGCTGTCCCTGTCCCAGAGCAGGGGTTGGAGCTGCAGATCCCTGAGCTCTGCCCTCAGGGTGCTCTCCTCCAGCTGGACACACCAGGAGCCCTCAGCTGCTTGATCTTGTTGATGGCCTCAGTGGGAATCTGGCGCCGTCCATCCTGCCACTTTACTCCTAGGAACTGGGTCTCTTGGGCAGGTCCCTTGACTTTGCTCTTCTTGATGGCAAAGCCGGCTTCCAGGAGAATCTGAATGATCTTCTTTCCTTTCTCAAACACTTCAGCTGCAGTCTTCCCCCACACAATGATGTCATCGATGTACTGTAGATGTTCTGGAGCCTCACCCTTCTCCAGTGCAGCCTGGATCAGTCCATGGCAGATGGTGAGGCTGTGCTTCCACCCCGGGGCAGTCGGCTCCAGACACTCTTCCCCATCTCTTCTTGGTTGCTCTCTAACACCTTTAGACCTTTTTTCTATTGCGACACCCAAAACTACACCAAGTTCTCCAGCCATCCCAGCCATTTCTAGCACAGAAACAACCTCAGGCACTCCTGGGCCAGGCCAGAACTGGGGAATTGTACAGGTGGAGAAATCCAGGCACGCCTGGAGGAGCAGAGCCTTGCAGGTGGTCAGCAGAAGCAGGAGCTGTGCCCAGGAGGCAGCTCAGTCCCAGGGGAAGGTACGGGCAGGGGAAAAAACAAAAAGTGATCCCTGTGAAATAAGTGTGACCCATAAAACACACAAACAAGGCCCAGCCATAAACAGCATTTGCTATTTCCAGCAGCAAACCCCAGGGATATTTGCCAGCTCTTTGCAGCTGGAAGGATAAACAGAAATTCCTTTGATCCTGACTCAGTGCAGGGGTTATTTTCAAAGCCACTCCTGCCTCCCAAGCCTTTCCTTTGCATCATTTGCTGGATGCTTTGCTCTGTCCCCACTGCTGTAATTCCACTTTTCCAGGGTGGGAAATGGGCATGCAGGAGGTTGGGAGGGATCCTTCCATCCCTCAAACCAAAATAGAAACATTATGGGGGTAAAACACAAGAATTGGAGCTTTTGTCATCATTTCTCTGCAGGGTGAGAAGTGGAACTAGGAATCCAGCTTGGAACACTCACCTGGAACATCAAAGGAAGCCAGAAATAGGCAGAAATTACGGAGCATTTTGTAAAACCTTGGAGCTTTCTGGAGGCTGGAGGGCAGCAGAGCTGTGTTTACTACAACTCCGGGGTTTGTTTAGAATGAAATAAAAACCAACAGCAAACAACTGAGAGTTTGGCTGCTGCTCCTTTCCCAGCCTTTTCATTCTGCCTCATCTGTGGGACTCAGGCACCCTCCAGATCCCTCTGGAGAAGAATTTCTGGCCCAGGGCTACCAAAAAAAAAAAAGAAAAATCCAGTATTTAACTCAGAATTTTTAAGGTTGGAAAAAACCTTTAAGATCCTCATGTCCAACCATGGTCACCACTAAACCACATCCCAAAGTGCCCAATCCAGACACCTTTTGAGCAATGGCAGGGGTTTGACTCCACCACTGCCCCGGGCAGCCGGTGCCAATTCCTGACCACCCTTTCCATGATCAAATTTTTCTTAATATCCATTCAAATCCTCTCCTGGCCCAACCTGAGGCGATTTCCTTATCCTGCCTTCTGCTGGAGCTCCACTGGAAGTCTGGGAACATCTTGAGATCCCTAATTTCCCTTTTTCCCCCAGAAAACTTTCCCATTTTTCTGGGTCATTTCCATGGCAGTGACTCAGGGATTGCTGCTGCATTTTTGAATTTAACACTTGGGCTCACTGCAGGGTAAAATTTATAGCGAGATATTAAACACAATCAGGGGGTGTTTATTGGAAATATGGAAATGCAAAGCTAAAATGCAGTTTTGAACTAAAACTGCAGCAGAATGAATGGCATGAGTGCAATCCCACCTCTAAACAACAACTGCCAGTCCCATGGGAAATCCAATGTTGTTTTTCCTGGCTTTTCCCAGCTGATCAGCATTCCTGGGAAGGGCTGTGATGGAAAATCTGCACTTACATTGTTTATTCCATCAGAGTTATTTGTGTGATGACAAATTAGGAGTTTCCACCTCTCCCAGATTTAATTTTGCATTAATGTTTTCATTTTTAGTGCTGACTTGGTTTGGGAAGGCAGGTGTCTGCCACGGAAAGCTGGACCCTCCCTTGAAGATGTAAAACCCCTCCCTCCAAATTATTATAATTCTGCAATTAAGGGGCTTTCGGGCAAAGATATGGGAATAGGAATAACAGTTCTTTACTGGGAATATTAAAATAAAAACTCAGTAGCACAAAAAAAAAACCCTGCCAGGGTGAGAAGACGCCCTGAGCCCTGTTGGTCAGGCTGTCGCTGTCAGCCCAGTGCAGTCCTCCTGCAGTGCCAGCTGTGCTTCTGCTGGAGCAGAGATGATCCTGGAGAAGGGCCCAGTGGTGCTGAGCTGGGGCCGCTCTCCCTCTGGGAATCCAGTGCCAACAGGCTGTGCTGGCCTTCTGAATGCCAGGGCTGATCCAGGGGGGAATGCTGGGCTCCTCCCCCTGGGTGGAGCCTCTCCCAGTGGGCTGCTGGAATTGTCTGAGCCCTGCAGTGAGCCTGGCTGGCCCATGAACAGCAGATATCCCTGCAGGGAGGATGGGTCCTGGCAGGGATAAAGAGCACGGCCCCAGCTGCTTTCACAGCTGCCCAGTAAGAGAGGATATCCACCCTGACCCCAGAGTTATGAGGGATTGGTCCTGGAAGGGATAAAGAACACTGCTCCACCTGTTTTTTACAGATGGTGATAGAATACACACTGCTGGTTACATCTTGCACTGCAGACTAAGAACAAGTACTTTCAGGATTTATCCTTAACCTGGGCTTTGCTTTCCCTGCCCCACGACTGGCAGATTTGGCACTCAAAGGTGGAGGCATCCAGCAGAGTGCGATTCTGTCATGGGGAACTGGCAAACCAGGGATGTGCAAACCAGGAAATTTGTCTGGAAAACAACAGAGGATCCAAAGAAGAACAAGAACACAGAGGAAGCCATGAGGAATTTGGGGAATCTTGCAGAACTTTGAAAGTGAAGAAAAACCAAAACTCTCTCCTGCCTGTGTGCAGATGGTGATTCCCAGTTGTCCATGTTGGTGAGGACAAACTGCAGCTCCCGAGCTCACGTTGGAGTCTTGGAATCACAGAATTCCTCAGGCTGGAAAGGACCTCTGGGATCACCAAGTCCTTCTGTCACGCAGCACTACTGACCATGTCCCCACCTCCACAACCTCTTAGGACATTCCAGAGATGGGGACTCCACCACTTCCTTGATTCCACCTGAGCCAATGCTTCACAACCCTTTCCCTGAGAAAATGTTCCCAAATATCCAATCTGAGCCTCCCCTGGCCCAGCCTCAGGCCGTTCCCTCTCCTCCTGTCCCTGTTCCCTGGGAGCACAGCCCGACCCCCCCGGCTGTCCCCTCCTGTCAAGGACTTGTGCAGAGCCACCAGGTCCCCCCTGAGCCTCCTTTTCTCCAGGCTCAGCCCCTTCCCAGCTCCCTCAGCCTCTCCTGGGGCCCCGGACCCTTCCCAGCTCCTTTCCCTGCCCTGGACACACTCCAGCTCCTCAGTGTCTTTCTTTTCCATAACTGCCCCCAAAATTCAAGGTGTGACCTCACCAATGCCCAGCATGGGAGACGCTGAACCTTTTGCCTTCAGCAGGAGCAAGGTGGGACCAAAATCTTCTGGTTCTCCATCAGTGGAAAGTGCGGATTTGGTGTTTTAAAGCAGCATTTTTGGAGTCAGGATCCATGGATTTGAGGGTGTTGGAAGAGAGGCAAAGCCTCCCTGTGCCAGGACACGTGAAGGCCACAACAGCAGCAGGGCCACGCTGGGGCCAGCACGGGCCATTCATGGTTCATGTGTTTACCTTGCAGGCAGGCTGGGGAAGAGCTCGAAATGCATATTTTCCTCCTGAAATATTGACTCCAGTGTTCTCCTTCTCGGGGGCCTGGGGAGAAATGATGTTTCATATTTTAAAAATAAACACTGCTTTTCCAGAGGCATCAATGCAGCCCCAGAGCTCCCAGCACACCTTTGCCTCTCGCCCTCTTTTCAAGGCTTTAATGCTGCTTGTGTGCCACAAGCTCTGCTGGTGAAAATATCCACCTGAAATGTATTTATCTTTGCTAATTAACAGCAGAATGACACAGAGCAACTTTATATTTTCCCCGCAAGAACAGCCATAGAGGCTTCATTTATGGAGAGCTCTGAATGATCCCCATTCACAGAGAGCAAAGTGCTGTCTGCACCAAGAGATCCTTGTGTGCAGCGCAGCAAAACAGGAGCAACCCCCGCCCAGATGTGTCCAGGGCAAAATCTCCCAGATTTCAGGCTTTTATTTCACTCTGGGCCATGATGGTCAGAAATGGACGGGGGCAGTTTTGTGTATTTGGGGAGCAAACTCTGTGTGTGTGAACACGGCAGGTGATTGATGTGCTTGCACTGCCCTAAATCCATGATTTTATAAATATATCCATGAAAGCATCCACAGAGGAAGGGAAGGGGGTGGAAAGGACCTTCAATCCCACCCAGTGCCACCCCTGCCCTGGCAGGGACACCTCCCACTGTCCCAGGTGCTCCCAGTGTCCCGATGTCCAGCCTGGCCTTGGGCACTGCCAGGGATCCAGGGGCAGCCACAGCTGCTCTGGCAATTCCAGCCCAGCCCCTGCCCACCTCACAAGGAAGAATTCATCACAACATCCCATCTAATCTTACTCTTTTTCAATTTTAAGCCATTCCCTGGGTCCTGTCCCTCCATCCCTTGTCCAAAGTCTTTCTCCATCTCTTCTGCAGCTCCTTCAGGTACTGGAAGGTCTCAGTAAGGTCACCTCCAACCTTCTCCTCTCCAGGCTGAACAATCCCAGTCCTGCCACCCTTTTTTCATGCCAGAGCTGCTCCATCCCTCACCTATAGCATTTCCTCCTCCCGACTGAAAATCCCCAGAGCTGTCAGCTCCAGAGCTGGCTGCAAGCCTGGGATTGGTGCTGTGGGAAGACAGTGGGACAAATCCATATACTGATTTTACATGAGAAAATCGCCAGATTTTGATATTATAATTAACATTTTTAATGTTAAAGAGTTAAGAGGAGCTTAGGAGCTCCAGTGAGGACAGGTCCTTTTTTCCCCCTCATCAAAGAGCCTTTCTCCCCAGGAGCTCCCAGGCTGCTGAAGAGCTTTTGGAGGAAAGAAGGCTCTGGATAAGGGAAGAGAAAGTGGGCTTTGAGTTAAAGGCACTTTGCATGGCCCTGCACTCACACAATGCAGATTAAATGGATGAGGGATCCAAGGATGTGCTGCTGGAGAAGGTGAGCAAAACCCAATCCATGCGAGGAGAAGGGCTTTAATCAAGTGACAGCAGTGTAAAACAGTCGTCAAAAAACCAGAAAAAGATGCACTGGCTTTGTGACAAAGCCATCATTAAATCTCTCTTTCCCCGCTACCAAATCTCCCTGCTGCTCCTCCACAAAGGAAACATCGGATTTCGCCTCATTTGCAGCACCCTCAGCCCTGGTGGCTGATGGAGATTGTTGAGTTTTCTGACAGGAGCTGCATCTCCCTCGTGTGTACGGAGCTGAACGGTGCGCTGCCACCTCCATCAAACCCCGCAGCCCTCTGTCTGTCCGTCTGTCTGTCTGTCCGTCCGTCTGTCTGTCTGTTCGTGCGTCTGTCCTTCTATCTGTCCGTCTGTCTGTCCGTCTGTCCGTCTGTCTGTCCGTCTGTCTGTCTGTCTGTCCGTCTGTCTGTCTGTCCGTCCGTCTGTCCGTCTGTCTGTCTGTCTGTCCGTCCCCAGCCCCTCCTGATTATCCGCTTTCGGTTCCGCCGCCCTCCCATCCGCGCTCTGCTCACAGGGGCTCAGCCACACAGAGGAGCGCCTGTTCCCTGCCGGAAAATTCTTCTGCATCCCGGGTTTTCACCCGTGCTCCCAAACCCTGCTCTGCCTGTGCCTCTCCTCCGCTGCCGGAAAGCCCTGAGCCCGCAGGATGCTGTCCTGTCCCCGGCACAGGGGGACACAGAGGTGACCCGTGTGTGGCAGTGTCCCCTCCCCGGCCCAGGGGACACAGAGGTGACCCGTGTGTCCCTGTGTCCCCTCCCCGGCACAGAGGTGACCCGTGTGTGGCAGTGTCCCCTCCCCGGCACAGGGGACACAGAGGTGACCCGTGTGTCCCTATGTACTCTCTCCGGCACAGGGGACACAGAGGTGACCCGTGTGTGGCAGTGTCCCCTCCCCGGCACAGGGGGACACAGAGGTGACCCGTGTGTCCCTATGTACTCTCTCCGGCACAGGGGACACAGAGGTGACCCGTGTGTGGCAGTGTCCCCTCCCCGGCCCAGGGGGCACAGAGGTGACCCGTGTGTGGCAGTGTCCCCTCCCCGGCCCAGGGGGCACAGAGGTGACCCGTGTGTCCCTGTGTCCCCTCCCCGGCACAGGGGGGCACAGAGGTGACCCGTGTGTGGCAGTGTCCCCTCCCCGGCACAGAGGTGACCGTGTGTGGCAGTGTCCCCTCCCCGGCCCAGGGGGCACAGATGTGACCCGTGTGGCAGTGTCCCCTCCCGGGCACCGCCAGCCCCCAGCCCCCAGCCCCACAGCCGCAGGCCGGGCCGCTCCCGGCGGTGCCAGTTCCACCCCACACTCGGCGCTTTCCCCGCCCCGGGGCCCGTCAGACCCGGCAGCAATGGGGCCATTGTGGGGCCGGGCAGCGCTGGCCATCGCCCCCTCCCCACCCTGCACACCATCTCCTGTGCTCCTTCTGCCTGCCCCTCGCTGCCCCCCCGGCCCCGCCGTGTCAGGGGCTGGCTCGGAGCCTCGGCACAAGGGCAGGTTAATACTCGCGGCCAGCGCTCTGGCCCGCAGTCCAGCGCGGCTCCGGCCCCGGCACAGCCATGGCCAGGCTCTGCGGTGCCCTGCTGCTCTCGCTGCTGCTGCTCCTGCACAGCCGGGCCGCCGGCGGGGCCCGTCCGCAGCCCCGCGGTGAGTGGGGACGGGGGGCTGGCGGGGCTGGGCTGCCCCTGGGCCTCCGGCCGGCGCCGGCCACGGGCAAGGAGGAGGGAATGGCCGGCAAGAGGCGGGGAAGTGAAGGAGCCGTGCCCAGTGTGTCCCCTGTGCCCAGTGTGGCCCGGGACCCGGGCTGCGTGGCTCCTGTGGGGACAGCACAGCCCGTGGGGCTGGAGGAGGCCCAGGCGGGACAAGGGCTCTGCTCCCCTCCTCTCTGCGGCCACACAGGGGCTGCCCTGGCTGGGAGCTGGGCAGGAATCGGCCGGGCGCCCCTGGGTCACCTCCCGAGCAGGAGCTCTGGGTCGGGTTGCTGGGAATGGGACTTTCCTTGGGCTTTCTTCGTCTGTTCCTGGGCAAAATCCTGCTCTGTTTGGCTGCCCGGGTGGGGAGTAGGGCAGCCAGGAGCAGGTGAGCTGCCTGCTCTGCAGCTTGTGCGGGCTCTGAACCCCAGCCTGGAATGAGTGCCAGCAAGGGCTGGGCACCCGGGGAAAGGATGGACAGCCGGGGAAAGGATGGACAGCCGGGGAAAGGATGGACACCCGGGGAAAGGGTGGACACCCGGGGAAAGGATGGACAGCTGGGGAAAGGATGGACACCCGGGGAAAGGATGGACACCCAGGGAAGGGATGGACAGCCAGGGAAGGGATGGACACCCAGGGCAGGGAGAGTCTGGTCCTCAGGAGCATCTCTGCTCTTCCCCAGGCTCCAGATTTCTCTGGAGAAATCACTGCAGCAGTCGGCTCAAGGCCAAACTTCTGGGAATTAAAAATGTTTGGATGGTTTGGTGGTGATGCCTCACACAGTCTGAGCTGTACAATGTGACAGTGACTGCAGAGGTACCTGGGGCTGAGGAAGGGGGGATTTCAGATAAACTGGCCCCTTTCTCCTCAGGAATTTGGGAAAGGAGGGGTCTCTTTGCTGTGCAAAGTTGGGAAATGAATCAGAGCAGTGACTGAGCTCAGCCCTGCTGTGAGCAGTCACCACTCTAAAATAAACTCCTTTTAGTTACTGCGCTGTTTTCCTGGTGTTTTTATGGGTATGGCAAAGATGCCCTAAGAGGGATTTTCTGCTAAATCAGGGCATTAATTCCTCTATTCCTGATTAATTCCTAGTGTGGGTATTTGTAAATATAGAGGAAGATTTTATTTCTGGTTTAATTCCAGTTTTAACTAAACTATGCTGAGTTAAAATGTCAAGCAGAGCAAGTGACTGTCATCTCCTG
This sequence comes from Sylvia borin, assembly GCA_014839755.1. Classification (NCBI taxonomy): domain Eukaryota; kingdom Metazoa; phylum Chordata; class Aves; order Passeriformes; family Sylviidae; genus Sylvia; species Sylvia borin. Next base: position 409,059 of record CM025981.1, on the reverse strand, counting down.
GAGAGAGCAGGGCCTGTCCTGCAGATCCTGACTGTGGCTGAGATCCCAAAAATCTCCCACTTTATATCCTTTCTTTACTCTTCCCTTCTCTGAAATGAACTCCACTCTCATAAAAAGAGGTTAAAATGTTCTTTAGGGCCAAATCACAGAGCAGAAATAAATAAAATAGATAGACTTCAAAATTTCTATTGGCTCCAGCTGTTCTTAGGGAAATAAAATAACTTTTCCTGGTTGGTTTGTCACTAAATCCAGGGATGATTCATCAGCACAAAGGGGGATTTGTGTTTTATTTCTGGAGGAATTAATTGCAAGGCTTTGAGCCTTTCCCTGGACCATCATTTCTCACCTGTAAACTGGGCACAAGCAACCCCTGGAAAAGGGATTTCCAGTGCTGCAGATAGATCTCTCAGGGAGTTTTCCTTCCTCTGCAATGAATTATGTGGGGAAAATGAAATTCATCCATATGGGAAAAGGTTAGATTGTATTTCAGTGGGAATTAGAACTCCTGACAAAGTGGCCACTGCCTGTTTTGCTCCCACCTTCCCAGACCTTTCTGCAGCAGTCTCAGCCTCGATGTCTCTCAGGAAACAAACCTGATTATTTCTTTTACGGATCCATCGCAGGGTATTTATTTTTATCTGCTTCAAAGACTGAAAGCCCCATTAGATCTCACACTGAGGACCAGCTGTAATATTTATGTCATCATTTGCAGCAGATTTGTTGGCCCAAAAGCTCCCATTTAAAAATCTGTCCACAGAAATCTCCTTTATGACAGGAACTCCCTGGGCCCTGCAGAAATCAAATATTAACAGAGCACTTGGTGCCTGACAGAGACAGGCTAAATGAGAGGAAAAAAATAAAAAGAACGGGATGCCATAGATCTGCTGGGGGAAATGGGGATATTCATTTAGGAAATCATAAAAACACCCAGGCCTTTTTTTATGTCTTGCCACAGCTAAAAATGAAGATGGAAAATGGAGTGAAAGTGAGAAATTTAAATAATAATAATAATAATAACAACAATCATTCAGTTTGTTGCATTGCTGATGCTTCCTTTTTATAGCCTCTCCTTTTCACTGTGGGTATTCATGGGGCTGTAGAGATTAATTATAGATTATTAATTATCAATTACGGGTTCCAGATTTCTCTGTTGCTTCCCCCCCCCAGACATGAAGCAGCTCTGTGCTGTTACTGGGGTTTATTATTGGTGCCATCACTGGGGAACAGGGGTCTGGCTCCTGCTGTGCTGGGGGTCTAACCTGGGAGTGTTCTTCCCAATCCCAGCGGATTGCTGAGTGTCCTGCCTGGGTCTGGTCCCATTCCCATTAACTGAGATCTGTGGGGGTTGGTTATCCAGGTCTGAGGTGCAGTAATCCCTTTCCAGCCTCCTTTGGATGCAGAAATGCAGCTCAGGTTTCAGTCCACGGCTTTATCCCTCCTCCCCTTCCTTCTTCTCTCCCTCCTTCCCTCAATGCTGCCATTCCACAACCCCTCCCTCCCTCCCTCCCTCCCTCCCTTCCTTCCTTCCTTCCTTCCTTCCTCAGCCTTATCCCTCCCTCTCTCCTTGCTGTCATTCCACACATTTACCCCTTCCTCCTTCTCTCTGTGCTGCCATAGAGGGATGAGGTTTCCTGCAGCCCTCAAAGACAGCCCAGGGTGACAAGAGACACCCTGCTCATCACAAGTCCGTGTCACCCCCTGGTAACTCTGCTTCCCCACAGGTGCTTCCCTAGAAAAGCACAAAGAACATTTCAAATATTCAGTTAAAGCTGTGAAACAGAGAAAGGACTGAAAGCTGCAGCTCAGTGTTGCTTTACCAGTGCCATTCTCTCCTTCCCGGGACACTTTTCCCTTCTTTCCCTTTGATTTCCTTGTTGGAACTCTGGACACTGAGAATTTTAGACTTTCTGTGCTGACAGGCACTGACCCCCAAGAAACACTGCACTGACCTGAGGCCTTGGAAAAGGCTTCCAAAATTGGATTATAGCACTGGCATTGTGGGTGTGGAGTTTGAATAGAAATGTGGGATATCACAGGGTGGTTTAACATTCTAGAATACAGTAATATATATATAAAGCAAGATGGAGGCTTTAGGGCAGAGGCTGAGTCCTTCTTTTTTCACCTTCTTTTCAAAGGGTTTGGGTGGTGTTTTGTAATTGGGTAAAAAAATCCGCACTGCAGGCCATGGGTGGTTGGTTATTGGGTTAAAAGTAAAAGTAATTTAGGTGTAATTTCTTAATTGGACAGTTTGTCCTTAAAAGAACTGGTAGAGAGATGGAGACAGAGCCATTTTCTACTTTGTTAGCTAGAACTCACAGCTTGTGAGACTGTACTCATGAGTTCAGTCCTCACACGGGGCACCATTTGACACTGAGATTCTGGTGTGTTTTCATTGAAGACTAAAAGCTGGTTAATTGTAAAAGAAGTCTTTTATTTCATCGTTACATTACTCCTATGAGGGTAAAGTTACTAGGGTCTGTAGCAGTACACAGAAGCTTTTAACGTGAAGTCTCCACGTTCTAAGCAAAAGCAGCAGCAGCAGCAGAGGCTTTGGTGGTCTGTGTGCCATGACCCTCTTATTAGTAGCAGTCTATGCAGTAGTAACAACAGTGGTATTGGTGTTCTTGTGAGTCTTCTGTGTGTGTGTTCCTAAAGTAGTGCATTTTATTCTATTTCTGGCTAATTACATATATACACGAATTTTCTACATCTTTGCTGGACTAGTCTTAAGATTGATGTGCGAAGGCAACGCAAATTCTTACACAAATTCTACATATATAGCTTCATCTGTTCTATCTCAGAATTTCTAGCAAGAAACTTTATTTTTATTATGACTAGAATTTCACTAACTTTGCAAAAGGCAGTATCACTGAACTATAAACTAGGTACTAGGTCTCTTTCTTACTCACTAACACTAAACACTAAGTTTTGATTTCAAAGGCACTTAAAAATCCTCTATTTAAAACTAAACTTGAATTTCTACTTTATGTGCAGGGGGGAAATGGGCCACTGAATAACAGAACCAATGTGATTCCAACAGAAGCCATTTATTGTTGACTTTACTTGTCAGATATAGATTCTGGGTCTGCTGTCCACATGGGCACACATCTCTGGGTTGGCCAAGCTGCTTCTTCCTGAGGAAGGCACATGTCCTTCAGGACATCCGATTGGTCAATGTCCATCCTCACCTTGTGCTTTCCCTATCCAAGGTTTACATTTTTTGCAAACAGTTTCTCAAGCTCTCTTCCTATTTTTGATCCCGTTGTTTTCTCAGTGACCTTGACGAATCCCTGAGAGCTCTAACAACAAAACTGCAGGTGGTTTGATAACATTACTCACAACCAGTTGGGCTGGTGCATCACAATGGCCTGTTATACGGATACATTGCTACATTTATGTCTGTCTGGATTTATGTATTTTAGATTTTCTGAAAGTTCTAATTCCGTTCTCACGTCTCTGGGCACTCCTGGGCCTGTGTGGATTTGGCCCAGGGAGGGATTCATACTCCCACACTGTACTATAGATAAGAATTAATAAACATTTGAGTCAGAATATGAAACAACGTCTCTCGAGCATTTAGTCTCGACTCTAACAAACATAATAGAAGATGAATTTTAACATAACCATTTAATAGTGCCCCGTGTGAGGATGGAACTCATGACCTTCAGGTTTCCCCTCTGTCCCTGCCGTCCCCAGGCACCCTGTGCAGGACCAAGCCCACGGACCTGGTGTTCATCATCGACAGCTCTCGCAGCGTGCGGCCGCACGAGTTCGAGAAGATCAAGGTGTTCGTGTCGCGGGTGATCGAGGCGCTGGACGTGGGCCCCAACGCCACCCGCGTGGGCGTCATCAACTACGCCAGCGCCGTGCGCAGCGAGCTGTCCCTGCAGGGCCCGCAGAGCAAGGCGGCCCTGCTGCAGGCCGTGCGCAGGATCCAGCCCCTCTCCACCGGCACCATGACCGGCCTGGCCATCCAGTTCGCCGTCAGCCGCGCCTTCAGCGCCGCCGAGGGCGGCAGGGACGGCGCGCCCAACTTCAAAAAGGTAAGGTGTAGGAATAGGGTAAAACGCTGGCCTGTTGTTCCTCCCAACAAGCAATCTGTGTGTTCCCATGTGGCGCTGTTTTACACCACAACGACACAGACTCCGAGATTCAGAAGGCTGAAATGACCCCTTTATTTTTGGGATGTGTCTCCCTTTTATACTATTTCACACAGACCAATTGGATTGGTGACACAAAGACAAACCTCTTCACTCCCATTGGTCAGAGCAGAGGGACATCGAGGAGAAATCCCTCCCAGGGAAAGGAATGAATAACAAAGTTACAGTTACAAAAACATTTCTTCTGTTTACAGAAAATTCCTTGGGAAAAGAATTTCAGAAAACCAAAACACCTCAGGCATGGAACCAGGGCTACAGTAAGGTGTAGGAACAGGGTAAAAAGCTGACCTGTCCCTCCTAAGTGCTGCTAACAAGCAATCTGTGTGTTCCCATGTGAAGCTGTTTTGAGAATGAGAAGTTCCTTTAACACAACAATCTATTCTGAGGGTGAAAAATAAGTGCACCTGTAATAACAAGGGATTTGTGCCATGAGAATGAGTAAAGAAAATACACAAACAATCCGAGAACAGACAGATTTGATGGACAAGTAAAATACCCTTTACTAACCAATAGAATAATTAACAAGAAAGCCATTAACTAATTCGAAGTTGCCCTTGAGGTTTGTAAAAACTGTACAAAAGACAGCACAGGGCCATAATAAAGAGCCTTCTGAGCCTTCTGAAGATTTTACCGTGTCACTGTGTGTCGTGTCCACCCTATCGACGACAGTATGGAGACAAGGAAAGGGTCTGGTTCCTCCTGCTCCTTGCTTGGGACTCATCGTGGAGTGGTTGGGAAAAGCAGAAAGATGATTTCCTCTGGGCTTTGATCATGTGTGGACACACGGGGTTTGATTGTCACAGGTGGAAAACCTCTGGGACGTGCAAGGTGGAGGTTTGAAAACCTCCAGGAAGTTCATACCTCTCGATTCTTCTTGGAAACCTCTGAGAGGTTCAAACCTCCAAATTCTTGGAAACCTCTGGGAGGTGCAAACCTCTCAATTCTTGAAGACTTCAGGGAGATTCAAACATCTCAGCTCTTCTTGGAAACATCTGGGAGGTTCAAACCTTTCAATTCTTCTTGGAAACATCTGGGAGGTTCAAACCTTTCAATTCTTCTTGAAAACCGCTGACAGGTTGAAACCCCTCAATCCATGAGGACTTCTGGGAATTTTGAACCTCTCAATTCTTCCTTAAAACCTCTGGGAGGTTCAAACCCCTCAATTCTTGGGAACCTCTGGGGGGTTCCAACCTCTCAACTCTTTTCAGAAACCTCTGGGACGTTCAAATATCTCAATTCTTGGAAACCTCCAAGAGGTTCAAACCTCTCAATTCTTCTTGAAAACTTCTGGGAACTTCAAATCTCTCAGTTCTTGAAAATCTCTGGGAGGTTCAAACCTCTCAATTCTTCTTGAAAAAGAAGCCCATCTTTGGGATTTAGTGAAAGAAGACACAAAACTCACTCTGACATATTCAGTCTTAGTCTCAGTTTTTGTTCTGAATATAGTCTGACAATTACACTCAGCATTGGCCACTCCTGTAGACTGGAGAGACATTTCCACTGAGCTGTCCATGAAAACGCCGGATCCTCATCTCCAGAATCTCTTCCACACCATTCAGTGTCCCCTCTCCTCGTGCACTCTTTTCCTGCTGCCAGACAGCTCCTCCAAGCCTTGGTGTTCCCTGTCACCTCTGCTTGTGTGGAACAAACTATCCTGGATTTCCAGTGTCTCCCTGAAACCTCCTTTCCTGCACAGCTGGAAAAGCTGAGACCAGTGGGCTTTGGAATGATTTATCCAAGGCATTAAAAAAGGTGGGGGCAGGGGGAAGGGAAATCACTCCGTGCTTTTCCCTCCCCCCTTCCACTCCAGAGCTGATCCAAGAGGCAGAATCACAGGAAGGGTTGTGAGGGGGTCTCTGGAGCTCACCCTGTGCTCAGGTGGGGCTGCCCAGGACCGTGTCGGGTGACTTTCCAATGTCTCCAAGGTGCAAAACTCCACAACCCTTTGTATTTTTGGTTCCCTGGTTATTCTTTCTCTCTTTTCCTCTGCCTTGAAGTCGTCAGCTTTTCCCTTCTGCTGAGGGTGACCCCATCCCCTGCCTGGGAGGAGGAACAGGTCACGCCGGGATTTAGGGAGGTGAAGCTTCCAGAAACACTGGAGGAAGGACACGGTCCTTGCTCCTTCCCACAGCAGAAATCCAACAAATCCTCACACAAATCTGGTTGTCAACATCCCAAAACATCACACGGTGCTTTGCTCCTGCTTTGTGCAGCAAATGTCAACCGAAGCCAGGAAAAAGCACAATTTGTTTCCGCAGGAGCTCCGAGAAAAACCTGCTCCCACCTTCCTCAAAACCCGCGGGGAGCCCAATTACTTCCACCTTATTTTTCAGGGAAGAACAGAACAACAAATAAATTGGCAAATTGCTGAGCAAATCCTGGGCTTTATGCAGCTTCCTGCCCAATTCTCTGCTGGAACATCACATTCCCAGGGCATAATGAGCCATCGCTCCCTCATTAGCTGTGGGATTGCGGGAAATGCCAGCCCGGGGCTTGGGAATACCTGGGAATGACAAGGAAAACCCAGGAATGCTCAGGTGTCTGAGCTAACCAGGAATAAATTGTGTCAGGACACGTGGGATTGCTGTCTGACAGAAGGACGAGAGATCCAGAATGTCAGGAATTCACAGGGAAGGCTGCTGGTTAAAATATACACGAGGTTTGACCTTGAAAAGCAAAATTTCTGAATTTTCCCAGTGCAAAACTGAGGGTGAGGACAAAATTCAGCTGTTGGAGGCAACAGAAGCTTCAGCTTTTCATAATTCCCCTCACAAGGCTGAGCAGTGCCAGCCCCTCCAGGATTCAGAAGCTGCTCCTTCCCTCCAAGCCTTTCCCAAACCAGGCACACACCAGGACTCAGCTTTTTCAATGACAGGGAATTACAGAGGTCCTCAGACTGCAAATAATTTGGAGGTAGGTTTGAAAATGGACATTTTTTCACATTGACTCAAGCTGGATGCAGGGAAAATATCTGTGGTGGGAATCCTAGGGAAAAAAAAAACAGGATTTCCTGATGATTGGGCTAACCAAATGTGATATTGAGTATTTTTTACACTCCTTCTGTCAGGCTGTCACAGAAAGGTCCCCTGGCTTCCTCTCACTGTTATATTAATTTCCCCATGGGCTCTCTGGTTAATTCCCAATCCTGACTCTGTATCCAGGAGTTTTGTCCTCTCCAACAGCAGGACAGAAAGCAACATGAATTTTGAGTCCTTTATGGCCGATTTCCTCACAGAGGCATTGTGAGGAACTTTCCCACCACATCCAGGTGTGGTCACTGCAGCTCCACCCCGTCTGAGGCTTAACTGGGCTCGGGCTTAGCTGAAGATGGAGTGGAGCTGATAAAACCTGGAGAATTTCTTGATTTAGAAAGAGAATTGCAGGAGGACACATGGCTGCTGACAGGACCTGCTGGCTGGGTTTGGTCCTGATTTGATAATGCCTCTGATCCCTGATTTGGTAACACCTCTGATCTCTGGTTTGATAACTCCTCCGTTCCTGATTTGATAAATCCTCTGTTCCTGATTTGATAACAGCCCTCATTCCCTGATTTGATAATGCTTATGTTCCCTGATTTAATAACTCCTCTGTTCCCTGATTTGATAACAGCCCTCATTCTCTGATTTGATAACTGCTCAGATCCCTGATTTGATAATTGCTCAGATCCCTGATTTGATAACTCCTTTGATTCCTGATTTGATAACAGCCCTCATTCCCTAATTTGATAACTGCTCAGATCCCTGATTTGATAACTCCTTTGACTCCTGATTTGATAACTCCTCTGTTCCTGATTTGATAACTCCCCTGATCCCTGATTTGATAACAGCCCTCATTTCCTGATTTGATAACTGCTCAGATCCCTGATTTGATACCTCCTCTGATCCCTGATTTGATAACAGCCCTCATTCCCTGATTTGATAACTGCTCAGATCCCTGATTTGATACCTCCTCTGATCCCTGATTTGATAACAGCCCTCATTCCCTGATTTGATAACTGCTCAGATCCCTGATTTGATACCTCCTCTGATCCCTGATTTGATAACAGCCCTCATTCCCTAATTTGATAACTGCTCAGATCCCTGATTTGATAACTCCTTTGACTCCTGATTTGATAACTCCTCTGTTCCTGATTTGATAACTCCCCATATCTGATAACTGTTCAGATCCCTGATTTGATACCTCCTCTGTTCCCCGATGTGATAACTCCTGGTTCCCTGCCGGCCGGGGTTGGGGGCTCCTGGCAGCCCCGGGCAGCTGCGGGTGGATCAGCCCGGCTGCCGCGGACGCTGAGCCGAGGGCTCTCTCTCCTGGCAAAAGGCTCCACTGCACGGACGGACCCGCTCCCACCGCAGCAAAACCCCTTTGGCACATCCCCCCACACCGCACACCCACACCTGCCACAGGTGATGCTTTGCCTTGTTTTTGCCACGCTAGAAGAGAAAGGCTTGCATTTGTTTATTTTTCCCCCCTTGGAGGCACCAGCTGCGGAATTGTGATGCTCCTGGGAATTTTTAGTTGTGCAGCCCTTAGGAAGTGCAGATAAACAGATTAAATTAGATTGTAAAGCCCTTCATTTTTCCTGTTTCTCCCGTTTTTTACAGAGGGGAAGCTCTTTCCCCATTCTGCATTCCAGTCCAAGCTGTTCCTTTGGGGTCGGCAGTGGTGTCACAATAAATCAGTTGTAAGGGAGAGTGGAGGGGCAGAAGAACTGGCAAAGAGCAAGAATTCAGGTCTTGTGACAAAGTCTCTTTCAGAAGAAGAATAAGGAGGAAAAGGGACAAACCAGAAGCAGGACTCTGGGAAGCTTTTAACTGGTTCAGGGCTCCATTTAATCCCAGCTCAAATCCAGTTCCCGCTTAAACCAGCTGCTACTTTAATGCTGAGGTTATCAGGGGTGGGGTTTAATCCCTGCTGTTTATTTTGGAACAGAGAATCACAAATCCCAGCAGGCCCTGACACACAGTGTGACCTCGGGCCCCTTCCCCTCTCTCCCCACGGAGCTGGTTTCAGTTCCATCCTTCAGCTCCTCCACCTATAAACAGGATGAAGCCTTCATCTCACCTTTCCACGACATTTCCTGAGATGCTGTGAAGTCCCACACTCAGCTGGCCTTGTCCTGAGTGTCCATGAAGATCTTTGGTTTGGCTTGAGCTCGAGTTTGGCTACAGAACCCAAAAATTCTAATTTAGTTTCCTTAGAGGGGCATGCACCAGTTGTCCCTTGGTGAAACCATCAGTCCCTGGCAGTTGTCTTTGGTGAAACCATCAGTCCCTGGCAGTTGTCCCTTGGTGAAATCATCAGTCCCTGGCAGTTGTCCTTGGTAAAACCATTCAACCCTTGACAATTTAATTTTTCCAGCTTGGAAAGAAACAAATTCCACCTAAAAAACCCCATGGTTTGTGTGATCTCCAAAGAATGGGAAGAGCTGGCGGGATTCCCTTTTCCCTTCATTTTAGGAATGCAAACCCTTCCCTCCTAGCCCAGCCTGATCCACAACCATTATGGGAATGTGGATGAGGACAGCAATGCCCACCTGGCCGTCCCTCCCCTGCAGGTGGCCATCGTGGTGACCGACGGCCGGCCCCAGGACGGGGTGCAGGACGTGTCAGCACGGGCCAGGGCCGCGGGCATCGAGATCTTCGCCATCGGCGTGGGCAGGGTGGACATGGGCACGCTGAGGCAGATGGCCAGCGAGCCCCTGGATGAGCACGTGGACTACGTGGAGAGCTACAGCGTCATCGAGAAGCTGACCCACAAGTTCCAGGAGGCTTTCTGTGGTGAGCCCTGGCGGGACTGCCAGCCAGGAGGGAACTGGGAATGGTTTGGGTGGGAAGGACCTTAAAGCTTTGCAGAGAATCCTGGAATGGTTTGGGAAGGAAGGGATTGGAAAGCTCATCCCATGACCCTGAGATTAGTTCAGTTGGTTGCAGCATGGTGCTGTATCTCTAATGTGAGTTCAATCCCTGTATGGGTCATTTAAGAGACGAACTCAATGATCCTTGTGGGTCCCTTCCAGCTAAGAATATTCTGTGCATCCGTGCCACGGCAGGGACACCTCCCAGTGTGCCAGTGTCCAGCCTGGCCTTGGGCACTGCCAGGGATCCAGGGGCAGCCACAGCTGCTCTGGCAATTCCAGCCCAGCCCCTGCCCACCCTGCCAGGGAACAATTCCCAGTTCCCAATCTCCCATCCAGCCCTGCCCTCTGGCAGTGGGAAGCCATTCCCTGGCTAATGTCCCTCCAAACCCTTTTCCAAAATTCCCCTCCAGCCTTTCCCATGGAAGCTGTACCTGTGACCACTCTTCATCCCTCTGCTTTCCTGCTCCAAGCCCTGCAGGATCAGAACCCTGTGGGACAGGGCCTCTTTGAAGTGGCTTTTCCAGAACTGCAGGGTTTTGTTTAGAGGATTTCAGGTTTTGGTTAAAGAAATCTCCAGATTTCACCAGCACTGGAGTGTTTGTAAACACGATCCACACGCTTGTGGAGGTGCTGGAAAACAACCTGGGAAAGAGGATTTTAGCACAGCTGAAATTCTGCCCCTTTTGGGGGAGTTGAGAGAATTTGTTTTGTATTTCCCCCTTCCAGCATTGCCTCCTGAATTCCCACCTCAACTGGGACAGTACCAGCACCTGTCAGGGCTGAGCTGCCTTTGCCTGATGTTGCTTTTGGGGTTAGAAGCCCCATGGGGCAGGAATCTCTCCTGGCTGGAGCAGGATCTAATTCCTGTCTGCACAGCACATCAAAGGAGCCCGAGCATCCCACAAACAGCATCTATCTTGGTTGGGGAAGACAGGTATCTGTCAGGGAAAGCTGGAGTGTCCTTTGGAATGGAGAATGTAAACCACTCCTCCTCTTTCCAATTATAAATTTGCAATTAGAGACTTTCAGGCAAAGATTTGGGAACAGGGATAAGAGTTCTTTACTAGGAATATTAAGAATACAAATGTAGTAGTAAAAAAAAAAAAAACCAAAAAAACACCAAAAAACCAAAAACAAACAAACAAGCAAACAAGAAATCCTAGAAAACCCTGAGTTTCTAGAGTCAGAAATACAACCTGATGCCCTGTTGGTCAGGGTGTTGGAAGGTGTTCAGAGTCAGCCCTCCTGCAGTGACAGACGTGGTCCTGTTGGAGTAGAGTTGGTCCTGTAGAAAAAGGGTGCAGTGGTGCTGAGATGGGCCCTGTCTGCCTCCGGGAATCCAGTGGGAACACTGGATATCTGCTGTTCCTGACTCTCAGTTTTGATCTGGATAGGAACTTTGTCTCCCACCACTGGGTGGAACATCTGCCAATGGGATGATGAAATGTGTCATGTCATTGGTGAGCCTTAGTGGCCCATTAACAGAAGATATCCCCCGGAGGGAGGAGGGGTGGTGGAAGAGATAAGGAACAATGCCCCACCCGGTCTTAAAACCTCCTGGAGTTACAAGAGATAAAAACATCTCCGCAACTGCTTTCAACAGATGAAATAGAATACTTTTTTTTTTTTTTGTTACATAGCGCAAGACAGCATTCTACAAATGCGGCTTTTACACCATCCCACAAACAGCATCCCACAAACACCACCCTACAAACAGCATCCTACAAACACCATCCTACAAACACCACCCTACAAACAGCATCCTACAAACACCATCCTACAAACACCACCCTACAAACAGCATCCTACAAAAACCCCATCCTACAAACACGATCCTACAAACACCATCCCACAAACACCAACCCTACAAACAGCATCCTAAAAAAACACCATTCCACAAACACCATCCTACAAAAACACCATTCCACAAACACCATCCTACAAATGCAGCTTTGCTCCTACAGGAGCTGCTGAAGACTTGGGAATGTTTATTGCTTCCAAATGTGCCCCAAGGCACCAAGAATGGGCCATAAACTCCCATTTTCTGTAAGCAAGGGAGGCCCAGGGGCTTCTCCCTGTCATTCCCTGGAAGCAAAAACGTGTGGCAACACTTCCTGAGAGGTGTGATCACCTGGAATTCCAAACACACACGGCTGGGCCTGGACAACTTCCAGATTCTGACAGGTGTAAAATCTCCTGGTTCAGCTTCCCGGCTGAAAGTGATGAAGGGGAGCAGCTTTTTGTCATGGAAAATTGGCTCCTCTGTGGAAAGGAGGGTAATTTTGGATACAGAGTGAGGCCTGGATTATCCTCAGGTGATAACACAGAGTGAATCAGGTATTATCAGGTGTCACTGCAGCAGGAGCTCACAGAAGAGGGGAACAAACACTTCCGGCAAAAGGAAGGAGAGTGACAGAATTTGAGGAGGTGGAATCCAGGCCGTGAATCCTCGTGGGAGTTTGTGTTGGCTGCCCTGGGATCAGGAGGCAGCAGCAGTGCAGAGGCCCCACCATGGGATTTGACGTTGTGGGGAAAACTCCTTCCTGAGCCTCCCTTGGAAGATGGCAAAGCTCTTCCCTTGGAAAAGCCCTGGGAAATGAGGGAAGTGCTCAGGATTATTGCAGGAGCAGAGGACAGCCCTGGGGGAATGTCCAAGTCCCTGTTATGGTGTCCTGCACATGCAGCTGCCCCAAACCACCCCAGAGATATACCCAACCCCCCCGCTCAGGCACAGCACAGGATTTGTGGGACTGAGAGCAGGGAAGAGTGTCCAAGTGCACAGCAAACTCCTGGGGAAACAGGAAATCCTTGATGCTCCAGCCAGGGTGAGATTAACCACAGAACTGAGCTGCAGGCAGCTCCAGGGGCAGTAAAATTCCCAATGAGCTGGCCTGGAACAATCTACCAGCGCTGGCACAGCCACGGGAAGTGGAAAGGCCAAAAAACATGTACAAAATATGGGTAGAGCAGAACACAAATGGCTCAAAATCAGAAACCTTAGCTCTGAAATACTCTGCTCCACCTCCCACCAGTTCGATCAAGCCCAGTGCCTGGATTTCTGAACCCTTTTCCCGTATTTGTAACTGAACTTGCCTTCCCAGCCCTGTTTGCTCTGGAGTTTGTTTGCCATCCTCGCTGCCATGGCTGCCACTCAGCTGCTGTTTGCTCAGCATCCCAGGAGCCACAGCCAGCACAGGACAGGCAGCAGGAATGTTTGGAGAGCGCAGATCTGAGAGCTGCAGGTGCAGGGAGAGCTCTGAGGTGAAATCCAAGTGTGCTCACACATGGATCTCATCCATGAAGGGCAGCTGAGCTCCCTGCCCAGAATTGTACTGCAGAGCTGGAACAACTGGGTACTGGCCAGCCCAGGGGGCAGCTGGGACCCAGACCTCACCCAGGAGCTTTGCAGAGGGAAGTGTGCTGCCATTTGCCCCACACCCAGCCGGGTTTGCCCTCAGGATGGGGAGGATTTCCAGTCCTGGCTCTGCCTTGGAGCAGGGAGCCTTGCAAGGGAACTTCTTCCTTGTCTTGTGCCTCAGCCACTGTCCAGGACCACTGAGCTGTGTCCCAGTGCCAAGCAGATTTAAGTGTGGGGGCAGTGCAGTGCTGGGTGTGGGGGCCTCGGGCTGAGCCCTGCTCACAGCCACCCTCCTGTCCCCGCAGTGGTGTCGGACCTGTGCGCCACGGGAGACCACGACTGCGAGCAGGTGTGTGTCAGCACCCCGGGGACCTACAGGTGTGCCTGCAGGGACGGCTTCAGCCTCAACAGTGACGGCAGGACCTGCACCGGTACGTCAGGGGTCACATGGGGACGGTGGGGACAGCACCAAGGTGTTCTGTGCAGAGATGGCAGAACGGGAACCCTGCTCTCACCAGCCAGAATCGCTCTCAAAACATCGCTGTGATCTCTTGTTGGGTTTTCTTCCATTACCTGTCAAGTTTTCGGGGTGGCTTCATTGAAGACTATGGCGATGGGTAGGTGTAAAAGTAAAGTCCTTTATTGCCTGGCTAGATCAGCCTTATGAAGGCAGAGTTGTTACAGTCTGAGCCAGTGTGCAGAAAGCCTCTATCATAAAGTCTCCAAGTCCCAAGCAGAAGCAGCAGCCGCAGCGGCAGTGACAGAACCCACAGTCTGTGTCCCATGAGTGTCTCAGCAGCAGCAACAGCAGCTATGTTTTTCATGAACCTCTGTGTGTTCATTCTCAAAGTAGTGCATTTTTATTCTATTTTGGGCCAATCAGGTTAAACCATGAATTTTCTACATCCTTGCTGGACCTATCTAAGCTAAGATTGATGTGTGAAGGCAAATACAAATTCTTACACAAATTCTACAAATTTAATTCTGTCTGTTCCATCTAGGAATGTTTAGCAGGGTTACACTGTTTTCATTATGTCTAGAGTTTATCTGTCTTTGCAAAAAGCAAAACTACTGGGGTTTAAGCTACGTTTTAGGTCCTTTTCTTGCTAGCTACTTCATTGTCTATTTAAAACTAAGCTTGCATTTCTACCTCATGTCTGTGTGGATTTATGTATCTTAGTTTCTCTGAAGGTTCTAATTCAATCCTCACATTTCTGGGCACTCCTGGGCCTGTGTGGATTTGGCCCAGGGGAATGCATACTCCAACAATTGACTTCATTTCCTCAGCAATAAATGGCATTAGGGTTCTATTCTCCTACATCATTTATTGAGGTCTTTGCTGCTGTTTCCTTCTGCCCTCTCCTCGTGTTTTCCCTCAGCTTGCAATGGTGGCTTTGGGTCTGCTCTGGATCTCGTGTTCCTCATCGACGGCTCCAAGAGTGTGAGGCCTGAGAACTTCGAGCTGGTGAAGAAATTCATCAACCAAATCGTGGATTCTCTGGAGGTGTCGGACAAACAGGCCCAGGTGGGGCTGGTGCAGTACTCCAGCTCTGTCCGGCAGGAGTTCCCCCTGGGGCAGTTCAAGAGCAAGAAGGACATCAAAGCAGCAGTGAAGAAAATGTCCTACATGGAGAAGGGGACCATGACAGGCCAGGCGCTGAAGTACCTCGTGGACAGCTCCTTCTCCATCATCAACGGAGCCCGGCCCGGGGTCCCCAAGGTGGGCATTGTCTTCACGGATGGGCGCTCACAGGATTACATCTCAGATGCTGCCAAGAAAGCCAAGGACTCAGGTAGGGCTCCTGAATTCCCAGGGGCTTCTTTCTCCCGTGGCCCAGGCAGGACTTTTTCCCTGGACATGTCCCTTAGGGTACAAACAGGTTATACAGAGTCAGCTGGGGAGATATTCCCTGGCTATCCTTGCCCACAGAGAGCTTGGAGCACCTCAGTCTGGGCGCAGGTGAACCTTGGTTTGCCAAGAGCTGGTTTTAGTTCCCCTCTGTGCTTTTGGAGGAGTTTCTGCAGGGCAGGGCAGAGTTTCACGGCCCTGCAATGGGATGGACAGGATGGAGTTCCACCCCCAGGAATGGACAAGGTGGAATTCCACCTCCTGGAATGGGATGGACGTGGTGGAGTTTCATGCCCTTGGAACGGGATGGACAGGATGGGGTTTTACCCTCTCGAATGGGATGGACAGGGTGAAATTCCAGCCTCTTGGAATGGGATGGACAGTGTGGGGTTTCATGCCCTTGGAATGGGATGGAGAGGGTGGAGTTTTACCCTCTGGAATGGGAACCCAGGTCTAATTGCTCCACACAACTGTGGAAAGAAGCTGCAGGGGGAATTCAGAATTAAGAGCTTCCAGCACCTTTAGGGTTGGACAGGGCTTGGAGCAACCTGGGATGGTTGGAGATGGTGGAACAAGAGGAGCTTCAAGGTCCCTCCTAACCCAGGCCAGTGTGGGATTTGTCTGGAGTTGGTGAGGACACCCAGCCCAGCTCCAGAGGCACACGGGGGCAAAGACAACGAATCCCAGGAGTTGTAGGGCCGAGCGTGGTTTGGCTGCATCAGCCTCAAGGCCTGGAAAAGGCAAAGGAAAAGCAATGAGACAACAGACAAAGCACAGACACGGACTAAGGAGGAACCCCAGGCACATTAATAAGAGACTTTCCTCAGCTGCTGTTGTAGGAAAAGCGCTGAGTGGCCACACACAGATAGATTCTGTGTCTGAGCCCCATGAAATATTAATGCTGCCCTTTGCTGACCCGCTGAGCGTGTTCCCAGTCTCTGACACCCCTGTGTTAAATGGATCCAGCCCCCGGGAATTCAGTCAGGAATTGCTGAAGCCTTCCCTTCCTTTTAACTTCACTCTCCACCACTAGATGGGACTCGGGGCCAGCACATAACCAGAGAGGTCAGGGAGCTCGTGAAAAACCAATGTTTACAAAGCACTCTGACATCTTACAGGGCTGCTCAGCTCTTATAAAACAAAAGGTTCCTATAAAGTGTATTTATAGAATTTATTCCTCCCTGGTGATAAAACTTGGTGCCTTGTCTCTCCCTCCTCTTTTGTCCCTGCAAGGAAATCTCTTATCTCTCTCTAAGTTATTGCTGTGGGATAAACAAGTGCTGAAAATGAGACTGCAAAATTGTTCAGTGAGCTGAGCCTTGGAAAAAACAACAATATTGGACACACCCAGAGAAAGGCAAAAGGGGGAGCAGAGAAACATTCCCAGTGCCTGGGCACTGACAAGGGGAGACAAGTATTTCAAAAGGGCTTAATTGATATCACTCAAAACGGGAAAATTGCATTTCAGTTCAATAGAAACAGGTTTGATGCAGATCAGTCTCTTGGCAGAGCAGGACATTCCCTGGACAAGTCCTTATCTCCCAGTGAGGGCTGCAATTTTAGACAGACTCAAGTCAGTTCTGCTGACCCCAGGTCTCCACTGCAGGGGGACTTTGCCACTCAGGGCTCGTTAACAGGCGTTGATTAACAGTGGCTGAGCCTATTTTGGAAACTCCCACTGTTTCCTTTTGCTACATTATCACTTCCATGTCAGTGGGATGGTGTTACCATCACCTGTCCTTTCTTACATCTCCAAAATCTTGTTCTTGTTGTTATCGGCTGGGAAATTCTAGTTAAGCCCTATCTGCAAAAGTATTTTGGCCCCTGTTTCCCCTGGCTGAAAGGAGTGTCTCCAAAACCTTCTTGTGGCCTCAGTGCCCATGGTCTGGTAAATTTTAATAAAACCTCTGCCTGTAAAATGATTTTGGCCCTGTTTGGCCTGGCTGAGAGGAGTCTGGAAGGGGTAATTCTCAGCTGGGATCTGGAGCTGTGTGTGCTCTGGGGCCCAGGGGCTGGATGGGGATGTCCAGGCTGGATGGGGATGTCCAGGCTGGATGGGGATGTCCAGGCTGGCAGGGTGGCACCGTGGCAGCTCCGTGGGGCTGACAGGGCCCCGTTCCCGGCAGGGTTTCGGATGTTTGCCGTGGGAGTCGGCAACGCCGTGGAGGATGAGCTGAGGGAGATCGCCTCAGAGCCAGTGGCTGAGCATTATTTCTACACTGCCGACTTCAGGACCATCAGCAAGATCGGGAAGAAGCTGCAGATGAAGATCTGTGTCGGTGAGAGGGGACTGGGGATGGAGGGCTCGGTCACATTGTTTAAAGGCTGGAGAAGAGGGGTAAAAACAGCCTTGGAGAAGCTGCAGATGGAGATCTGTGTTGGTGAGAGGGGATTTGGGTTCAGTCACAGCATTAAAAGGCTGGAGAAGAGGGGTAAAAATGGCCTTGGAGAAGCTGCAGATGAAGATTTGTGTTGGTGAGAGGGGACTGGAGATGGAGGGTTCGGTCACCCTTGTTTAATGGTTCAGTCACATTGTTTAAAGGCTGGAGAAGAGGGGTAAAAACAGCCTTGGAGAATCTGCAGGTGGAGATCTGTGTTGGTGAGAGGGGATTTGGGTTCAGTCACAGCATTTGAAGGCTGGAGAAGAGGGGTAAAAACAGCCTTGGAGAAGCTGCAGATGGAGATCTGTGTTGGTGAGAGGGGACTGGGGATGGAGGAGTTCAGTCACAGCATTTCAAAGATGGAGTAGAAGGGTGAAAACGCCCCTGAAGAAGCTGCAGATCTTCAGATTTGGTTGGTGAGAGGGGATTGGGATGGAGGGGCTTTGTCCCAGTGTTTGAAGGCTGGAGTGGAGGGATGAAAATGCCCTTTTAGATGGATGTTATAAAAATCTCCCTGTTCCCAGTGTGTGGAGCTGGCAGAACACACAGGAGGATCAGGAGACATCAGGATTTTGGGTGGTTGCCTGAAGCAAAGCCACCCTGACACCTCAGGCTCTGTCCCCCTCTCCCAAATCCCCTTCTCCTTCCTTCTTCCTCCACCTTTCTGCCCTTCTTCTTCTTCAGAAATGATGATTTTGTCTCCAGGTTCCTAAAGACAGGATTTCCTTTCCTCCTGGAGAAGCTGGAGAAGGATAATCCCTGTGTCTACAGAGCCAAGATTGCAAGGCAGAGACCCTTTGCCAAATCTCCTTAAAATATTAGGATCAATCCAAGAACAAGAGGATGAGATCTATATGAAACGCCCAACAAATTGTACTTAAAAATCATTCAAATACATTTAGGCTTCAGCCTTCCAAAAGAAAAAAAAAAAAAAAAAAAGTAAATTTCAGAAAAACAATTTGTTTGTAAAATATCAATTTAGGTAAATATGCTCACATTTGAGTATTGAAAATAAAAGGAAGGCAAGGAGATATTTGCATTTCTTTCATTCCCAGTGCCAGTCTGTATTTCTCAGCAGCTGCCTGGATATCTTCTGTTCATCTCCAGATTTAGGTAACTCCTGGCTGTTTTAAACCCATTGTGTTTTGGTGCCAGTGATTCCTTTCCTTTCAAAATTCTCTTTTTTATTTACTCCTTCTTTGCTCAGCTCAGAGTGGCCTTGTAACCCCTCCCTCTCTTTCCCAGTCATCTTTTTCCCCCTGTTCTGGTCTAAGTTAATTTTCCTTGAAGAGCAGATGTAAATTAGTGACATAAATTAGCCAACTGATTAACGCTCATGGTTCCACCCCCTCAAGGACTGGAGTTACTGAAGCAAAGCTCAAACCAGCCTTGATGGCAGCAGCGCCTCCAATTCTTCTTGGATGTTGTTGGCAAGACAGAGGTTGGTTTTATTTGGTCAAGCTCCACTTTTAGGGCAAACTTGAAGCATCAGGAGCAGAGCTCAGTGGGTTTCCAGGGAGCTGGAAGCCCAGGAAAGACTTCTCATGGCTGAAATAACAAAAAATGTTACATTCTCTGTTCATCTGTGGTTAAAGCCAGAAGAGACGAATCAGATAATTAGAAACAATTATATTTTTTTTCTTCCCATTTCTGATGTAGAAAATAAGGATTGTTCTGTTTCACTGGGCTCAGAGATTTTGATTAAATCAATTTTTTTGTGCCACTCATCCTCTTGCTGTTGTGACCCACAGAGGAAGATCCGTGTGAGTGCAAATCCATCGTGAAATTCCAGACCAAAGTAGAAGAGCTCATCAATTCCTTGCAGCAGAAACATATCCTTTGGAGGTTTGGGCAGGATTGGGTGGGCTGGGATTTCCAGAGGAGCATTTTCCATGGGTCTGCTCCTGGGGGAAGGGGTTCAGGAAGGTGGGAATGGGGCACTGGGGGGTCGGATGTGACACTCAGAGCTCTGTGCTGCTGATAAGGTGGGGCTTGGTCAGAAGCTGGACTTGGTGACCCTGGAGGGCTTTTCCAAGTTCTGGGATTTTGGGACTGTGGGGGAGATGGGGCTGCAGGTCCTGAGGCAGCTGCAATGGGAGGCAGGGGATTCCTGCAGAGCAAACATCCAACAGTGCCCCAATTCCTTCCTGGCCTGCAGGGACAGAGGGTCCTGCCTCAGAACAGCTCAGAGCACGGGCTGTGGGTAATCCAGATGGACACATCCACCCTTCCCAAAACACAGTGCTGGGAGATGAATCCTGGTGGAGCTGCTCCCTGGGAGCATCTCCAACCCTTCAGAACCCACAGGAGGGACAGAGTTCTGCCAAACTGGGCCTTCCATAAAGTGGCAGGAAAAGAAAAAACACACTAAAAACTTGTGAGTAGGATTAAAACTTCTCCTGAGAAAAGGAACTCATGGAGCCTCAGGGTGGCTCACAAGGGCAGGGGAGATTTCTCACCTCTGAGGATCAGGAGAGCATCTAATTTTAAAAGCAGCATTCTGATTTCTTCCCACATTTCGGGGCCCTGCTGTGCCCTCGCACAGTTCTGTTCCTCCTCCGGAGCCGAGCTGAGCGAAATCCGTGACCTGTGTGGGGCAGAGGTGACAGCAAGTCACAGCTCTCACCCAGTGGGTGGCCTCTGCCAGGCACACCACGAACAGGAATTAGTGAAAAGAGCAGAAAATTGCTCTGGAACTCCAGGGAAAGCGAGTTTCTGCTCGAGTTTCTGCTCTGCTCCTCTCCTCAGGGTCAGGAGCTGTGTCACCCCTCCGACACTCCCCAGTCCTTCTCCCGGGTTTCCTCCTCCTCTCGGAGTGGCTGTGGGAGGATGTGTGAGCACAGGCAGCTCCTTCCCCGGTGAAATCCATCAGCCTCAGCAGCTCTGGGAATGCCAGAGGGGATGGGACAGATTCCGTCTGCTCCTGCTCCCACCCTTACCTGTGCTGCCAGCCTGGCATCATGGAGTTATGGGCTGGTTTGGGTGGCAGGGGCCTTAAAATTCATCCAGTGCCACCCCAGTGCCACGGCAGGGACACCTCCCAGTGTCCCAGTGTCCAGCCTGGCCTTGGGCACTGCCAGGGATCCAGGGGCAGCCACAGCTGCTCTGGCAATTCCAGCCCAGCCCCTGCCCACCCTGCCAGGGAACAATTCCTTCCCAATAGCTCATCTAAATCTCTCCTCTTTTAGTTAAAACCTTGGCCCGTCACTCTGTGCCCACATAAAAAGTCTCTCTCCCAACATTCCCTGTCATTTTTCCTCCTTAACTGCTCCTCACTGGAAGCTGTGGCCAAAAGGATCGAAGCCCTGGAGAACAAGATCGTCTAAAATCCCACGCCAGCAGTTTTTTACCTCCTTCCCAAAATAACAGAACCAGAACTGCTCCACTTTTCAGGGAGAGCAGCTCAGCCCCAGGGCTCTGGGCAGCTTGTATTAAGGTCTAGGCTACGTGCATTTGTTTAAAAGGAAGAATTATTACAGTAGAGCAGACTTTGTATAAAGGGCAGAGCACGGCGTGTGACTGAGAGTTAGACCAGGCTCGAGTTTGTTGCATCCTATAGAGTGCATATATTAAAAAAAAACAAACAAAAACAAAAAAACAAAAAACCAAAAAAACAAAAAAAACAAAAAAAACAAAAAAAACCCAAACAAAAACAAAAACAAAACCAACCAAAAAACCCAAACCTGGAAAGATTTTTTTTTTTTAATTTAAAGCTTAATATATATACAATGTGTTAATGGGTACTTGATGATGAGTTCTGTGAATCCTCTGCTGCAGCTTTTGTTTCTATGCATGAGATAATTTAATTTAAAAGTCGGAGTGACTTCGAATCACCCTCAGCTGCTGGATGTAAAGGCCAAAGCTGAGCTCCTGGTGGTTGTCAGTGATGAGGTGAGGTTTGGTCCTGATGCTGAGCCTCTGCAGGCAGGCTGGGCCGGGCTGCTCCCACCTGGGCTCATCCCAGACCGTGGAACAATAATGGGAAAAGCTTTCCCAGCAGGGGATGGTCCCAGTGTCCCAGTGCCCTGGGCTGAGCCTGCTCTAGGGGACATGCAGGGGACCCTCTGTGGCCCTGAGTGCCACCAGCCAGGAGATGTCCCCTGCTCTGTGACCCTGACAAGGTTCAGGACCCTCTGTGGCCCTGAGTGCCACCAGCCGGGAGATGTCCCCTGCTCTGGTGACCCTGACAAGGTTCAGGACACTCTGTGGCCCTGAGTGCCACCAGCCAGGAGATGTCCCCTGCTCTGTGACCCTGACAAGGTTCAGGACACTCTGTGGCCCTGAGTGCCACCAGCCGGGAGATGTCCCCTGCTCTGTGACCCTGACAGGGTTCAGGACACTCTGTGGCTCTGTCCCCAGCCAGATGTGCCCAGCTGTGTCCCCACAGCCTCAGCTGGAGCTCCAGTCCATCCCCCTCTCCCCCTGGGAATGCTGCTGGAGCTGCCTGGAAGCAGAGCCGTGATCCCTGTGCCCTCCCTGGCTCACCCCACACCTCGGGGCTCCTCCCAGGCTCAGCACAGAGCTCTGAGACTCTCCTGCTCCTGGATTCCCTGGGAATGAGGGCTGGGAGCACCTCAGGCTGCCTGTCCCTGCAGCTGTACCTGCCCACGGATCCCCACAGCTCCGCCAGGTGCCTTGGGGAGCTTTAGGGGCTTTATGGGGCTGTTTATGGGGTTTTATTTTTTGTATCAAAATATTTATACTTGAGACTACACGAGAAAACCTTTTCGGGGCACGTTGGCCTGTTCAGAAGTGTCACCAGAGCAGATGTGTTTTGGTTTTGGGGGAATATTAAAAGTTTGCTGGAAATTTGGGAAGCCTGTGTCGTCCTTTGTGTGAGCGCTGGGGAGGTTGCCTGACAACACCACGTCTCCAAAGGCTCGTTAGCGGGGAGGAAATCATCCATTGTCACATCCTCTCACCTCTGTGAAAGAGAAGAAATGAGTCCAGAGAGAAAGCCAGACTCTGCTCTCCAAACAGAGCTTATTTTACAATAAAAGTTATTTCTTTCAGCCCTGGAGACGCAGGGATGAGTCAAGCACTGAGTCAAGGACTGCAGGCAGCTCTTGGTGGCCAAACCTCACCCTCTCAGCAAATCCTGAATTTGCCAGATCCAGGGGAACCCCTCCAGCCCCTGAATCTCATCTTGAGACGAGTTCTTCTCTGTTTTTACACATAAATTGTGGATGTTTCATATTTGTGTCTCGACAGGAGCAGATCCTGTTACAGTCATTTGTGGGATTATTCCAAGTGCACCTTTGAGAGCCCCTGAGCCACTTCCCTTTATAAATTAGGACAAATTCAGGTGTGCAGGAACCTCCCAAACCCCCCTCCCAGAGGAGCAGGTCACCCCTGCTGCCACCCAGGGAATTCTTTTCCTCATGTGGAATCACTTTTCATCTTAAATATATTTCAAACGGGAGCAGAAAAACCCTTGCAGGAGAATGGAAATTGTTTCTGTATGTTCTGATTCTCAGAGTTTTTCTTATCCTTCACTCTGTCTTTCTCCTCTTCCATTTTCCCCTCTCTTCAATCAGCTGATCAGAATTCATCTCCATCTGATGAGGTTAATCATTGATTCATTTTATTTCCAGCTATAATCCCTTTGCCCATCATGGAGATGAGCTCCTGTGGGTAATTTCCTTATGTGCTTATTTATTTATTTATTCTTCAAACACCCTAAAAAAGTAAAAATTTAATGGCCTCAGGATCTGGAAGATGGATTTGATTTTAATTCCTGCCGTGGCACCAAGGAAATGCCCACATTGGAATGTTTCACTGTTGCCATCCTGCAGCTGAAGCCATTTCCCTGATTTTTCAGGAAATTGAAGAAATTCCTCGCTGGACCTTTGCCTCCACCACTCAGCTCACTTTGAACCCAACAACTTCCATAAAACTCATTTTTCGAGGCAAGAAACCAATTCCCAGCCCTTTCTGGGGAGGCTGAGCCAGGCAGGGCCGTTCCTGGCAGCAGGAATTCCTGTTCAGTTCTTGGGATGGGAAGGGCTGATCCTGAGCAATGCCCCTTCAAGGCACCTCCAGGCAGGACCTGGGGGGTTGGATCCTTCCTAAATCCCGGAGTTCCATGTTTCAGGAGTGCAGACACAGCAGCTCTTCCCTGTGGTTTTTGGGGGAGAGAAGACCATTATATCCATGTTTTGATCACGCTTTTCCCCGAGTGTCTCTGCCCGTCTGGCCCCTCCATCGATCAAGGGGCATTCTCCAGATTTCTCTGGTTACCACTCATTAAAACACCAATTCCAGCTAAACTCTGGATCACCCCTGACCCAGGAAAATCCCCCTCAAGGAGCCCAACCTCAGACTGGGCCGTAAATAACAAACCCAAAAGGAACTTTTTCCTCCCAGTGCTCCAGGGCCAAGATCCAGTGTCAGGCCCAGAATTGTTTCTGTGAAGAATATTCGGGGCTGTGGTGCAGATAAAGCAGAATTAAGCTAATTAACAATCCCTCTTCCTCCCTTCTCCCTTTCCCTTAAAACAACAAAAGCCAGCCCCGAAGTCAATTAGTTCTGCCGTTCTAATTAGGCTTCATTAATGGATCGCCCAGGGGCAGCGGGATGGGACCCGGCAGAGGACAATCCCTGCCCGGCTTATCTGGGAAACAAAGGAACAACCAGACACGACCCTGGTGTCCCCAGTCCCGCAGGGATGGCCTGGGAGAGCTCTGGATGCTGAGGGTGAAATGATCCCACTGCACACAGGAAACTCCTTTCCTTTCCTTTCCTTTCCTTTCCTTTCCTTTCCTTTCCTTCCTTTCCTTTCCTTTCCTTTCCTTTCCTTTCCTTTCCTTTCCTTTCCTTTCCTTTCCTTTCCTTTCCTTTCCTTTCCTTTCCTTTCCTTTCCTTTCCTTTCCTTTCCTTCCCTTCCCTTCCCTTCCCTTCCCTTCCCTTCCCTTCCCTTCCCTTCCCTTCCCTTCCCTTCCCTTCCCTTCCCTTCCCTTCCCTTCCCTTCCCTTCCCTTCCCTTCCCTTCCCTTCCCTTCCCTTCCCTTCCCTTCCCTTCCCTTCCCCTCCCCTCCCCTCCCCTCTCCTTTCCCTGCCTCATCCTTAAAGCAGATTTTCCAGAGATGTCCTGATGCCACATTCCCCGACATATTCCACACTGATTCAGATGGAGTTGGAAGCAAACTGATTTCCTTGGGGATGTCCCTGCTCACTGACCAGTTGATCTTTAAAGGCCCTTTCCAACCCAAACCATTCCATAATTTTATGACCTTACCCCCACTCCTTCTTTCCACTTTTCCACCATGTCTCAAGTGCCTTTAGATTTCCTGGCAAAATTAGTTATAAAATACTGTCCCCAAAATCCCAATCTTTATAAAATATTGTCCCCAAAATCCCAAGTATCTTTAGATCTCCTGGCAAAACAATTTATAAAACATTGTCCCACCAAAAGTCCCAAGTTCCTTTAGGTGTCCAGGTAAAATAATTTATAAATTACTGCCCTTTGGCCATGGAAAAACCTCCTTGGCTACTTTTCCCTTGCCTCCCGCTGGTGCTGCAGCCATGGGAAGTCTGAAGCTCCCCAAGGCAGAGGGAAGCTCTTTTCCCTCTGGGGAAGCAATTTCCTCCTGCAGGGCACTAATATCATAACACAGGGCCATGAGTAATCAAATTAAATGTGCTTTCAATTAAAGCCAGGGCTGGGAGCTCGCTGACATCTTTCAGCAGCGATTTGTACCACTCCCGCCCTCTAATTGCTGCTAATGAACGGGTGGGGAGCACACCAGGCATTGTTGTGGTTTTTCTCCAGGCGCTGGAATCAGGTTGGGATCCCAATAAATGGGATTTCTCTGCCCTCAGAGGTTCCTGGGGGTGGATCAGGTTGGTTTCCCCCTTTCCTGGCTGGAGGAAGTGAATCCCAAGAATTCAGAGCATTGGGAAGTGCTGGCAGCATCCAGATTTTTCTCGAGGCCCTGGAATCTGTCTGGGGCTGGAGGAATCTCCTGGTCTTTGGGAGCAGCAAAGTTCCTCTCCTCCCTCCTCAGAGGTAATTCAGTGAAGAGGCAGCTGAAGGCGCTGCTGAATTTATGTTGTGCAAATTGTTATTTCTCACTTCAGCTTGGGGAGAGGCTTCACCAGGGAGGAGAACACTCCCCCCGTAATTCCTGCAGTGAGGAACTTCCCGAGGATCAGAGCTCTGGCCATAAACTGGAAGTGGCTCCATATTGCAAGCAGTCACTGGGATTTATTTATGTTTTAATCACGCTCGGGGCAGGAGCAGTTCTGGGGGTTTGCAGTGGTCATGATGTTTGGCTGTTCCCACCATTCTGAACGTGGATCAGGCTGGGATCCCAAGAAATGGGAGCGGTTCCCTGCCCTCAGGGGTTTTGGGGGGATCAGGTTGGTTTCCCCCTATCCTGGCTGGAGGAAGTGAATCCCAAGAATTCAGAGCGCTGGGAAGTGCTGGGAGCATCCTCAAAAGGAAGGAGGAATTCCAGGAGGAAGGAATTCTGGCCCTGGAGACCAAGGGCTGTCCTGAGGCAGGCGGTGACAGGGGATTTTCCACCTTGGTAACTCCCACAGCCCTGAGTTCCCTCATCCCCTCTGGCTCTCCATCTGGGCTGCAGGGACCTGCCCATGACCCAACAGCAGCTCCTGGCACGGCCTGTGGTGGCAGGGATGTCCCTGGGGACACTGCAGGGATGTCCCTGGGGACACAGCGGGGATGTCCCTGAGGTCACTGCAGGATGTCCCTGGGGTGACAGCTGGGATCTCTCTAAGGTCACTGCAGGGATGTCCCTGGGGTCACTGCAGGATGTCCTTGGGGACACAGCAGGGATGTCCTTGGGGTCACTACAGGATGTCCCCTGGGGTCACTGCAGGGATGTCCCTGGAGTCACTGCAGGGATGTCCCTGGGGACACAGCAGGATGTCCCTGGGGTCACTGCAGGGATTCCCCGGGGTCACTGCAGGATGTCCCTGGGGTCACTGCAGGGATGTCCCTGGGGTCACTGCAGGATGTCCCTGGGGTCACTGCAGGATGTCCCTGGGGTCACTGCAGAGATGTCCCCTGGGGTCACTGCAGGATGTCCCTGGGGTCACAGCAGGATGTCCCTGGGGTCACTGCAGGATGTCTCTGGGGTCACTGCAGGATGTCCCTGGGGTCACAGCAGGATGTCCCCTGGGGTCACTGCAGGGATGTCCCTGGGGACCCAGCAGGGATGTCCCTGGGTCACAGCAGGATGTCCCTGGGGACACAGCAGGATGTCCCTGGGGTCACTGCAGGATGTCCTTGGGGTCACTGCAGGATGTCCCTGGGGACACAGCAGGATGTCTCTGGGGTCACTGC
The DNA here is from genome assembly GCA_014839755.1 of Sylvia borin. Lineage (NCBI taxonomy): Eukaryota > Metazoa > Chordata > Aves > Passeriformes > Sylviidae > Sylvia > Sylvia borin. The sequence goes on along the minus strand of CM025981.1, from coordinate 382,145 downwards.
AGGGATGTCCCTGGGTCACAGCAGGATGTCCCTGGGGACACAGCAGGATGTCTCTGGGGTCACTGCAGGGATGTCACCCTGCACAAGCCCCCTGGTGTGACCTTCTCCTGATGAAGCAGTTCCCCCCCTGGGGAGAGGGAAAAGCAGGATAAGAGCTGTTCCTGCCTTCCAGGGAAGAGCCCCAGCCCCTGCCAGTGTCAGGGCTGGAAACTGGGAACTCCACATTCCTCACGAACTGGGAACAGGGAATTTGGCAGGGCTCAGGTGACACAGGGAGCTCTGGGGAATCCTAGTGCTTCCACCTGGATCCTGGGCCAGGGCTCCCTGGAATCTCAGGGATTCTGTTGTTGGACCTTCCAGAACAGCAGAAAATGAAAAATCCGCAGGGGAAATCACTCCCTGCCCTTCCCTGCACCTCCAGTGCCATCACCTGGATTTGGGATTTTATCACTGTGCCCATAAATTAGCCACTGTCTCAGCAGCTAATTGGAAAAAAGTTAATTACTGATAGCAAGGTCTGCTTTGGGAAATAAAGGATTAATTTCAAACCTGTGTGGGGGAGATCTTGATAGCAGCAGGTGGAAGAGAAAAAATTAAACTGGATGTAAATTGGGGCAGGGAGATAAAATGGTAAACGTGGAAGTGGTTTTGGAGCTGAAGTGCAGCCTTTAGGGCAGAACTGGAAAATCCCAAGCCCCACAGAGCCTGGGAATGAGGGAGTGAAGCAAGAGCTCCTGGAGGACAGGAACATGGTTTGTCGTGGCTCCAGGTGGGCACTGGGGCTAGGAGGGCAGCTCTGGTCCCACCTCTCACTCTGTGGGATCACGTGGGGCACGTTTATTTTACCAAACCCTCCAGTCTGTCCATACCCCAGCCTACTCTGGAAAGATCCAAAAACTTATTTCCTATTAGGGATAAGAATTTTTTTACCCTGGCACATTTTGCCCTGTTTCTCTGGGCCCTGGCACAGGTGCCCTGAGCAGCTGTGGCTGCCCCTGGATCCCTGGCAGTGCCCAAGGCCAGGCTGGACACTGGGGCTGGGAGCACTGGGACACTGGGAGGTGTCCCTGCCATGGCTGGGGTGGCACTGGGTGGGATTTAAGGTCCCTTCCCACCCAAACCATGCTGGAATAACAGCAGGTGCCCAGAGCACAGGGAGCTGGGGCTGGGACAGGGACAGGGACAGATCTGGAGGGAAAAGCTCCAGGCCTGGCTCTTCTGCTTTGGAGCAGCAATAAATGAAACAAAAGCTGTGCTTGTCCTCCGCAGGCGAGTCTGTGTGAGCAGAGGACATTTGGGACAGCAGGGATGGGGGGACGCCACAGCAGCAGCTGGACAGTCAGAGCTGCCCACAGGACACCTGGCTCCAGGTGACACCTGGCTCCAGGTGACACCCGGCTGCAGGTGACACCTGGCTCCAGATGATACCCAGCTGCAGGTGACACCTGGCTGCAGGTGACACTCAGCTGCAGGTGACAGCTCCAGGTGACACCCGGCCCCAGGTGACACCCGGCCCCAGGTGACACCCGACTGCAGGTGACACCTGTCTGCAGGTGACGCCACAGCCCGGGCCGGGCACAGAATGACAATCAGCCCTGCGGAGGGACACGGGGGCCGGAGCCAGGGTGACTCTGCCCGTGGGGTTGGGATTTACCCGGAGGTGAGCAGACTGGGAGCTGCAGGAGTTGAACTGGGAGCACTGGGACCCTTCGGTGTGGTCAGTGGGGGCTCAACGCCACCGGCCGCGGGCACAGGGGTGTCCCCTGTCCCTGTGACTCCCCCTGGGCACCGGAGGAGCCCAAGGCCGTGCCAGGCTTATCCCTGTCCCCATCACATCCCGCCGGATGGAGCCTGGCGGGGATCCCGTGGGGGTGACACAGCTTTGGGGTGCCCTGGCCCGAGACCCCGAGACCAAACCCCTTTGGGGACACGGCCCGAGGGATGCCCTGGCGTGAAGCGGAGCGGGAACAGCGGTGCCGGAATTCCAGAGCTGGAATGCAGGAGGCCAGAGCGGCTGGGATCCAGGCTCCCCATCCCCGGGACACTCTGCACTTGTCGCCGCGGTCACTAGATGTCCCCACGCGAATACAAATGACGGCTGGTGCCCTCCCAAGCCAGCCCCTTGCCAGCGGCGGTGATGAAGGGCAGCAGCGCTCCCGCTCGTCCCCGGCCCCGCAGCGCCCAGCCCGGGGCTCTTCAGCCCCTGCACGGAACAGGGGGACGGGGAAAGAGCCAACGGGCTCCGGGCCAGCGGCACCTGAGGCTGCTGGAATCGCTGCCCGGATCCCGGCCGCTGCTCCCTGCTCATCCTGCCGGGCACCTCGGGCTCCTTCCCGGGGCTGCCATCGCATCCCTGCCCCTGGAGCTGGGAAATGCAGCTGCTTCCTCCCCGAAATGGGCCGAAACGGGCTGGGATGGAACAGGAACACTGGGAAATGGAACAGGAACACTGGGCATTGGAATGGGCACATTGGGGATTGGAATGGGCACATTGGGGATTGGAATGGGAACATGGGAACACTGGGCATTGGAGTGGGAGCACTGGGCATTGGAATGGGCACATTGGGGATTGGAATGGGAACATGGGAACACTGGGGATTGGAATGGGAGCACTGGGCATTGGAATGGGCACATTGGGGATTGGAATGGGAGCACTGGAATGGGAGCACTGAGCATTGGAATGGGAGCACTGGAATGGGAGCACTGGAATGGGAGCACTGAGCATTGGAATGGGAGCACTGGGCATTGGAATGGGAGCACTGGGCATTGGAGTGGGAGCACCGGAATGGGAGGTGTGCAGTCCCCGTGCCGGGAGGTGTTTCAGGAAGCCTGGATGCAGCACACGGTGCCGTGGGCAAGTGACAAGTGTCGGGTCTCAGGAGGGACTCGGTGATCCCAAAGATCTTTTCCAGCCCAGTGGATTCCAGGATCCTGTGGTAAGCACGGCTCCCCCGGCCCTGCCCGTGCATTCGTTCACCCCGAGGTGATGAGGGCAGGGCAGGCAGCTCCGCCTGCGGGGAAGGAAGGGTGGCCTGAAGGGATGTGAGTTCCCTGGGGTTCGGGGACTGCCCTGCGGCAGGGAACGAGGATGGGCGGAGGGAGAGGCTGGGAGGGAGGGAGAGGGACCGAACTGCATGAACTGAGCACAGGTGAGCGCTGCAGGTGACAATTCCAGGGCTCAGTTTTGGCCGGATGGAGATTTCCACTGCTTAGGGGTCCAGCAGTGGGATATTAATTAAATCCCAGCTCATTAAAGCTGCTTTATTTCCTTGAGGAGAGGACAGTGGAGACTGTGACTGGAGCTGATCAATCCTCAGGCTTTGCCCTCCCCATGTCTCTGCTGAGGCTGCTGCTCTCGTTTCTCGGGGCTGGGAGCTCCGTTTTCCTGGGAAACAGGCTCATGTTTAGGGGCAGAGGACGATCCCACGAGAGGTGCCCCTCCTGCTCCTGCCTTCCTTGGGGCTGCTGCTCTTTAGGGTTGCTGATCCTCAGGCTCAGGGTTTATTCCTTCTCCAGTGCCTGATTTTGTCACACCAGCCCTCGATGTCCCCAGGGTACATTTTGCTTCTTCCCCCCTCCAAAGAGAGCTCACGGAAGTGCTTGGGCTGTGTGACAAAGCTGATCCCAAAAAACGTCAGGGCACTGCACATCGTTCCTTCCCCACATCAGGGGGAAATGGCCCAGAGCCATGAGAGGGGAAAACAGTAAAAATCCAAGCTGCTGTAACAGCGGCCCGTTGTTTGCTGCAATGGTTCTGGTAACACCCAGACCCTTCTGATCCGCCCAGAAATCCCAGACACGGACCCGGAGGTGCCAGGGAGAGCTCGAGGGGTGCCAGGGAGAGCTCGAGCTCAGCGTTTCTGTCTCAGGGGAGAATCGGGAAGTGGGATTGGTTCTGCAGGCTCAGAGGAACGGACTGAAAAATGCGTTTGGAGAGCGAGAACGGCCCAGCCATGCTGCGGGTGGGCTCATCTGGGATTCCAGGCAGGCTGGGCAGGATTTCACTTGCCAATCAACATCTGATTTATTTCCTGGGAACACGAGATCTTCATTCCGTGGCCGCCTCTGCTCCAGCATCTCTGGGGATTGCAAAATGAAGCTGCGTGGCTTTTCTTTTTTTTTTTTTTTTTTTTTTTTTTTTTTTTTTTTTTTTTTTTTTTTTTTTTACCCCAGAGCAGCAGGAGAAAGGAGAAGGAGGGAAGCATGGATCCAAGGAGACCTCCTGGGAAAAATGGGCTGAGAGCAGAATCAGCTCTGGGTCACCCCTGTGCCTGCTCAAACACTGCGATTACCGGGGTGAGGCTGGAGCCCAACTCCAGCTCAGATCCCAGGGATCATCTGCTTGATCCTGGCTGGAAATCTCCACCCAGGAGGAGGACAAAGGCTGGGAAAGCCAATCCACTTTTCCTGCCTTCCCTGCCCTGCCCACACCGAGGTGTTTCACCCTGGCGGCCGCGGGGCAAGGAGCAGTGACCCGGGGCTCCTGCAGGGAACTGCTCTCACCAGGAAAATGCCTTGGGAAGGGCTGGAGCCATGGAGCCGGAGCCTGGGGGCTGTTTGAAGCCCAGCCTCTGCCCAGCAAGGAGCGTGGTATCCAAGGAAACACCATATCCAGGGGACTGTGCTGTCCAAGGGATGGTGGCACCCAGGGGAACACAATATCCAAAGAAATGTGATGTCCAAGGGATGGTGGCACCCCAAGGATGCCCCCATCCAGCCCCTGGAGCTGGAATAACCATGTGTCTTCACTCCAGGACCACTTGGAGATCTTCATGGAGCATCCCAAGGCCTTCCTGGATCCTTGGGGCTCCCAAAAGTCGGAGCCAATCCTGGTGTGCTGCAAGCACAAGGGCGGGACAAGGGGAATGGGCTCACGTTGTGCCTGGGGAGGTTCAGGCTGGACATCGGCAGGAATTTCCTCATGGAAGGAGGAGTTAATGACAGGAAGGGGCTGCCCAGGGCAGGGCTGGAGTCACATGCCTGGAAGTCCCCAAAAAATGAGTGGATGTGGCACTTGGAGATTCAGTTCAGTGGGATTCAGTCAAAGTTTGGCTCGGATGCTCTTGGAGGTCTTTTCCAACCATCACCGCTCTCCAATTCCATGATTTCCCCAACAGTCTGGGCATCCAGAGGCTCAGGATTATTTCAGGGAAGAACAAACCAAACCATTTCTAACAGAAACAATTGTTTGAGGTCTGCTCTTTTTGTTTTATTTTGGTTTTGTGTTTTTTTAAAGCTTCTCCACAAGTCCCATGGTAGGAGAGAGCATTCAGATCCTCATTTTCATTCTGCTCAAGACAGAAACCTTTTCCTGCAGTTGTTCCATCAAAAAAGAATCGGATTTTTTTTTTCCCCCACTCACCCTCCCTGAATCAAATAAAGAAAAAAGGTCATTTAAATGAAAGCCGGTGCTCAGAAGGTTTAATACATTAAATTAGATGCAGGGAAATAAAACCACTCTGGAGCTGTTTCCTCAATGAAGGATTTGGATAAAAGAGCTCCCTATTAAAAATGTTTAGCCACTGTTTTGCTCTGAAAATATTTGAACTCCAGTACAAAAGAGACAAAAAAAAAAAAAAAAAATAAAACACTTTCCAGAAAGAACCATCAGAGAATAACTGAGAATTCAAATTAATGTAGCATGTTTTGGTTGGGATTTGGGGACTGGAAAAATGTTGTTTGGGAAAAAGAAGCTGGGTGTGCAGACAATGGGGAAGAAGGGCACAGACAGACATTTAAAAAACGCTTTTTGCTTCAAACAAAACATCAAAATGCACAGGAAACAACCAACCAGCACCATTCAAGATGTTGGAAGAGCCAAGGGATTTCCTTGTGTTTGGTTTTTCAAAGCTTCCTGTTCCTCGCCCTTAAAAAAGGTGCTGTAGGTTAACAAACTATTCCTCTCACCTGGAACTCTCTCAGCCAGAGGTTTTCCTGCCTCGTTTCCTTGGGAAGCTCTGGGGTGGCTCTGGGGCTCTGCCATCCACAGCTCCTCCAGACCCTCCTACAAAGATCAGAACCAGGAATGGGAAACCAGGAATGGGAATTTCTACTCAGTTAAGGTCTCTGTGGCAGGACCTGGGAAGGGCTGATTTGCTTCTGTTCTCCTCATTCCCTCCATCTCCATTCTCTCCCCTCATTCCATGGCTGTCCTCCACATCCAGCACTGTTCTGGTGCAGCTCCAGGCAGCTCCATCCCCACTGCCACCAGCTCTGCCTCCAACCCTGCCCCGCTGCAGCCCCCAAAATGTTGGAGATGCCACCCCACAGCACCATCCCTTCCATGGGATCACAGAATCCCAGGATTACTGAAGTTGGAAAAGCCCTCTCAGCTCACTGAGCCCCAGCTGTGCCCCACCCCCACCTTGTCCCCAGCCCAGAGCCCTGAGTGCCACCTCCAGGAATTCCTGGGACACCTCCAGGGATGGGCACTCCAAACCTCCCTGGGCACTGCCAGGCCCTGAGCCCCCTTTCCATGGGGAAATTCCTGCTGATTCCACCCTGAGCCTCCCCTGGCCCAGCCCGAGGCCGTTCCCTCTCCTCCTGTCCCTGTTCCCTGGAGCACAGCCCGACCCCCCCGGCTGTCCCCTCCTGTCAGGGACTTGTGCAGAGCCACCAGGTCCCCCCTGAGCCTCCTTTTCTCCAGGATAAATGAGGATTGGAGGATGTTTCCTTTTAGCCAGGCCTTGGCAGGAGCAGCCCGGGGAGGTTTGGGGACAAGATGGGCATCGGCCACAGCTGGGACTCGATGATCCCAGAGGTTTTTTCCAACCTCAGCAATCCTGGGATTCTCAAGGCTGCTGTCACCTTGGGGGAGCAATGACAACCAACTCACGGGAAGTTCTGAAGGAAAAAAATGCTCCATCCTTCTACTGGGAGAGCGAAATCCAGCCCAGACCCATCCCAGCTCCAACCCCAGCTCCATCTGAGCTCCAGGAGCTGCCTGGCAAAGCTTCAGTGGAACCGGTGTGACCCAGAATTCTCATTCATCCTCCCGGCGCGGAGCCGGTCCCACCCAGAGCGGCTGCTTTCCCTTTCTTCCCTTTCACGCCTTTGTTTCAGCCTTCTGGGAAGAAACCCAAGATGAAATCTCAGCCCCTTTTGAGCGCGGGGCAGGAGGGAAGGAGCCTCAATGAGGATCGCGAGTGCTGATGAGGAGGAAGCACATCTGCAGAGGATACTTCCAATGGAGCATTGTCTGCGGGGTGTCGCCGGCCCATTTCCTCCCATCGGAATTCTGCTGCTGGAAGCACTCCCGGGGAGCGGCCCCGCTCCACATCTGCAGCAGCCCCCGAGCTGCGAGCTCTCAATCCTGCCTTTCAAACGCCGGGGATGAGGGAGGAGAGCGGGGGAGGCAAAATCGCAGCTTTTATTGATGAAATTCCCCCTCCCTTCCGCAGCCAGCGCCATCCTTCACCCCGGAGAGGCCGGGACGCGCCGGGCACCGCTCCCCTCGCTCCGGAATCTGCTGGAGGAGCCGCCCCAGGGCTCAGGGGCTGAATTTGGCAATGCCAGGGCTCTGGCAGCTCCGGGAGAGCCCCAGGGATCAGGGGCTGAATTTGGCAATGCCAGGGCTCTGGCAGCTCCTGGAGAGCCCCGGGGATCAGGGGCTGAATGTGGCAATGCCAGGGCTCTGGCAGCTCCGGGAGAGCCCCAGGGATCAGGGGCTGAATTTGGCAATGCCAGGGCTCTGGCAGCTCCTGGAGAGCCCCGGGGATCAGGGGCTGCATGTGGCAATGCCAGGGCTCTGGCAGCTCCTGGAGAGCCCCAGGGATCAGGGGCTGAATTTGGCAATGCCAGGGCTCTGGCAGCTCCTGGAGCCCTGTGGCCGGCTGCCCGCAGGGATGATCCATCCCCCGTCCCAGAGGGTTCCTGCGGAGCTGCCGCGGTGTCCGGGCAGGGCGAGGGAAGAGCAGCGCTGAGCTGTGCGAGCTCAGGATCCCGGAGCCGTCTCCACCAGAGCGGAGCTGCCCGAGGGCACCGCGCAGCCCCGGGCACAGCAGCCTGGAAAAGAGCGAGCTGTCAGGGACAACAAGGGAAGAGCAAATCAGCCAGGCAGGGGCAAGGTCAGCAATCAAAGATCTCCTGATGCTCCTGGCAGCGCTGGGGAAGCAGCTGCAGCCCGCTGCCAGGGCATGGATAAAGCGGGGATGTCTGCAGGAGTCACAGCAGCGAGGCTGCTCTCGGGGCTGCCATCAGCCGTTCCCAGCAATGCAGAGCACCACGAGCTCCTCGTGCCGTGTAGCTGGGACCAGCAAGGACCAGTCCCAAAGGTCCTTGTCACAGCCAAGGGTGGCAGCAGGGCAGGAGGTGACCGGGCTGCTTTGGCATCACCCAAAACCCTCAGCACCCGGGTGGAGCTGAGTGATGCAGGGGATCCCTGAGCCTGCACTGTGCTGGCTCCCCAGTGACCCTGGAGGTGACACTGGGGACAGTGTCCCCTGCCACCCCTCAGTGACGCCAGGCCTGAGCTCATTCCACAGGTGTGACAACTGCTCAGCACCACTGCTGCTCGCTCCCAAGCTGCCAGTCCTCATCATTCTCACCCTTTTTTATTTTTCCCCTCTTTTTTCCCTTTCGTTTTGAGATTCCTTTGCCAAGCCAGTGGGCTCAGCTGCACAGCAGCAGCTTCTCCCTGGCAGGCAAGGGAGGAAATTTCTCCCCTCAGAAAGGAGGCAGCAGGGAGATGATCCAGGGATCAGGGTGGGAATTTCTCCAGTGCAGGGAGTAGCAGAGCAGACACCAAGATCACCCAGGATCCAGGGAGGGGACAAAGAGCAGGAGTTCAGGTGCTGCTGCTCCTCGGAGGGTGGAGAGCCCCAGACCTGCACCAGGGACCACTCAAATCATTCGGAGGAGCTGATTCTGAAGGGTAAGAAGGAAACAGGGTCAGGAAAAAAGGGGTTGAGCACTTGTACAGGTAAAAACCTGCAGTGCAAAGGGCCAGACTCACCCTAAACCCTCAGAGGGCTCCGTGGCACAGGATTCCCTCCAGCGAGGAGGGAAGTGTTCCCATTCCATCCTGCGAGGAGTCCTCAGACTGAGGCACCACATCCACTCTGTTATTGAGGACAGAGCCATTTGCAGCTGCACTCGAGGGTAAAAGGACCTGTGGAGCTCTCTGGTGCCAGCCAGGACCTGCGATTTCCAGCAGCAGCAGCACGAGTGATGAACCAGCAGCCCCGGGGGGATAAAACCCAGCACATCCCCTGGATAAAAGTGCCCCCGTGTCAGGGATAATGCAGCAAAGCTTTTAATCAATCCCATTAGGGAGAAGTGGAATCAAACCTGCCCCTCTGCCAGGCTGCCTCAGAGCAGCTCGTTCCTCCCAGCAGCTTCTGCAGGTGCAGAGATTGCCCTGTGCTGAGGTGAGATTGAATTGAGCCAAAACAAACCCGAGGATGTTCCAGGCATTAAAGTTCCTCGGGAAGGTCGGTGGTTATGTGGTACAAGTATCTCCTTTTCAATCTCCCCTCGAGTTTCAATTTAGAGGAAGATGGAGTGCTCTGATTGCTGCCTTCGGAGGGAAGCGGAACAAATGAGGCCGGGCGGGAGGGTTTGGATCGGCTGGAGCAGCTCCTGGGGCTGTGGCAGGGTTGGAGCTGGGATCTGCAGGCTCGAAGCTCATTCCTGCCTGGCGAGAGCTGGAAGAAAACACAAAAACAAAGAGATTTTGCTGCACTTGGGTCCTTGATGGAGCATCTACCGCTGCTCCTCTGGGGCCGGGGGAAGGCCGGGGGAAGGAGAGCGGGGAGAGGGAAAGGTGCAGCCTGCAGGTGAGGCCTGAGAGGCTTCAAACTCTTGCGTGAGGTGGTGTTAAAAATGCCCCAGACTGAGCCCTGTGAGGAGCTGCTGCGACAGGGATGTGGCAGGGAATGACCCTGGTGTGACACACTCCAGGGAGCCCCTGGAGGCCCCGGCAGAGGCTGGGATTGTCCTGGAGGAGTCTGGGGACACGGAGTGCAGGTGAGACGGAGCCACTGCAGGGCAACCCGGAGCCGTGGTCTGAGAATTCCGTGGGGACGAGGTCAGCCTGGAGAGGGAAGAGCTCCTGTCGGAACAGTTGTGTCACTGAGGGGAACATGGGCACGGGGAGCTCAGAGCTGCGGGCAGAAATGGGGTGAGCGGCTGGAGCAGTGCAGGGAGAAGCCGGGGCCGTTCCCGCTGTGGGTGTAGAAGTCCCGATTCACGCTGGGATGACTCACACTCCCTCCTTCTCCTCCTGTGGAAACCGTGACGCTCAGGCAGACGGAGCCGCGTCCCTGCTCCCACTCCCGGCACGTTTTCCAGAAGCAGCGCTCTGGAATATCGCAGGGCAGGGATGGATGGACATCAGCCCAGACATCCTCGGGGCGGGGGGAAGCCACTGCTCTCTGTCCGTGAGAAAAGGGCGAATTCCCTTCACAGAGCACAATGGAGGGAGCCACTGGCGCACCGCGGCTGCCGGATTCCAGTCACGGGATCCTCAGCGCTGGGAAAGAGCCCTCCCGGGGATGGGGACTGCAGCACTGCCCTGGGCAGCCCCTGCCAAGGCTTAACTCACCTTTCAGTGAAGGAATTTCTTCTAAAACCCAACCTGAGCCTCCCCTGGAGCAGACTGAGGACATCTCCTGTCCTCCTGTCCCTGTGCCCTGGGAGCACAGCCCCTCTGGCTGTCCCCTCCTGTCAGGGACTTGTGCACAGCCACCAGGTCCCCCCTGAGCCTCCTTTTCTCCAGGCTGAGCCCCTTCCCAGCTCCCTCAGCCTCTCCTGGGGCTCCAGACCCTTCCCCAGCTCCCTCCGCCGAATTTGCGGCTCTTTGTCACTGATTCCTCCCCCAAAATCAGCATCACACCGCTGCATCCCCGGCGGTCCCTCACCCCCTCCGCCGCCCCAGAAGCCACAGATCCCTCTGGGAACCCTGAACAGCCTCTAATCCCCCAAATACTGAAACCCCAGCCCCCCTCTTTGCCCCTTTTAGGGACGGTTCACCACCACATGAGGCGTTTCTTTCCTCGGTGGCTCTCGGCTTCCCCCGCGATCCCTTTGCTCTCTGGTGTCCCATTTTCCAGCCTGTTCGCAGACTGCAGCGCGGTGTCCCGTCTGGGCTGGGCTGACCACCTCTGGGAGCGGGGCAGCCTGGAGGGCTCCTTTGTCTGCCGCTCATTTTACATTTCAGTGCCGGCTCAGGGTGTAAAACAGCACCAGCGCTCCTTTATCTTTATTCACCGGCCTCCTGAACTCAGCTTGGCTGGTCCCAACGGCCTTTGTCCTTTTTTGCTTTTTTTTTCTTTCTTTCTTTCTTTCTATTTTTTTTCCTCCTCCATTTTGCCCTTTATTTTTAAAATTTATATTCAGTAAAATTGAACATTATTTTTTTTTAACCTAATACTCGTGCTTTGATAATAACAACAGGTTAACTAAGATCAATTATTTTAGTAACTTTTCACAGAGCCAAGCCCCGATTTCCGAGTGGATTCCGGCTCCTCGGGCCACCCACGGCTGGGTTCAGGCGGGAGTGGGAAAGCTTTGCCCTCTCTCCATCAGGACGGGAAGGAATTGCAAATTTGGGATGGAAATAGTCGAGACTGAAAGCGGACACAGACAATTCTCCTCACCCCACTGGTCCTTGGAGAGAACCAGGCCGTGAATCAGATAAAACTGCCTTTAGTCGTGTTGGGGGCTAATACTGGGAGTGAGGGGAACACGGCCCTCCCCTGCCTCCTGCTCTGCCCATCATTTATCCCCAGGCAATTAACTGCTGCAGCATTAATAGTCTAGCCCGTTATCCATGCCTCTTCCCAGACAGAATTCCCAAATTTCTGCTCTCTCAGTGGGAAAAAATCAACCCCATAAAACAAATAACTCACTAGTGAGCCAGCCAAACGCCCCTCCCCACCACCCAAAACGGGAAACAAAGACCCCAAAGCTGAAATATTCACTGAGTTTCCGCAGGGATGGATGCCCTCCCTGCCCTGCCACGGGCTCGGCTCATGGCTGGGTAAGTTTGCTCTAAAAACTGGAAAATCCGTGTAAACCAAGTGCAAGTGCCACTGTTTCCCAAGGCTTTCTCTGTGCTGACCCAGCAGGAGGAAATTCTGGGCTGTCCCTGCCCTGTGTGTGTCACCCACAGCCTCAATGTCCCCAGAGCTGTCCCTGCCCTGTGTGTGTCACCCACAGCCTCAGTGTCCCTGTCCCAGAGTGGCTCACTCATGGCCACAGTCCCCAGGGCTGTGTGTGTCACCCACAGCCAGTCCCCAGGGCTGTCCCCAGGGCTGTCCCTGCCCTGTGTGTGTCACCCACTGCCAGTCCCCAGGGCTGTCCCCAGAGCTGTCCCTGTCCCAGTGTGTGTCACCTACAGCCACAATGTCCCCAGGGCTGTCCCCAGAGCTGTCCCTGCCCTGTGTGTGTCACCCACAGCCAGTCCCCAGGGCTGTCCCTGCCCTGTGTGTGTCACCCACAGCCAGTCCCCAGGGCTGTCCCCAGAGCTGTCCCTGCCCTGTGTGTGTCACCCACAGCCAGTCCCCAGGGCTGTCCCTGCCCTGTGTGTGTCACCCACAGCCAGTCCCCAGGGCTGTCCCCAGAGCTGTCCCTGCCCTGTGTGTGTCACCCACAGCCGGTCCCCAGAGCTGTCCCTGCCCTGTGTCCCCCCCTGTCCCCAGCCCTGCCCGACCCTGTGCTCACCCTGACCCAGAGCGGTGGTTCTGCCCGAGCCCCCAAATCCCAGCCCAAGGTTTCCCATTCCCGGTGGGATCCTGGGAGGGAACCAGGGCCACTGCCACCCTCCCGCTGTCACCTCAGCGCGGTGACAATCGGCTGATTTCATTTAGCTCCTCATTACGCGCCTGATTGAAGCCTGTCACTGATGACGTTTCCCTTAATTAAGACAAGATGATGCGAGCGGGATGTGGAGCGGGAGGCTCCGCATCCCTCCAGCGCTGGGGGAGCTGGCAGGACCCTGCCCTGTCCCCTCTGTCCCCTCTGTCCCCTCTGTCCCCTCTGCCCCCTCTGATTCCGACTTTGCAGAGCCTTAATTAAGAGCGGTGTCCAGGACTCATCTGCCGAGGCTCCTTTAGTTAATTAGCACGGCCTGGAGCAGTAAACCCGCAGTTGGGGTGTGCCATCTCCCCACTCCTCCCCGCTGCCCGGGCGGTAACGGGGCATGGGGCAGCCCCGGCGGGTCCAGCTGAACGGGAGCCGAATTTGGGGCTTCTGCAGCCCTTCTGCCTGGGTGCCCCCGGTGTCTGGATGAGGGAGATTCCAGGGACCTGGAGTGGTTGGGATGGCAGTGGACATGTGCTGGGCACAGAGACAGGGAAAACCCATTCCAGAGGGACCCCAAGAGCCCAGAGCAGCAGGAGAAAAGAGGAAATGCAGTCAGCCAGAGAGATGGAATTGTGGGGGCTGAAATCTGGGATCTCTGCACTTTCATTTCCAGGGGACAGCAAAGACCCCCACTGGGAATCAGGGCACGACATTTGGGTCTTCCAGCAGGGGGTTGAGACAGAAACAGGGAATTATGTTTGGGAAATGCTCTCAGGGACAGGGTGGGATTTTGGGGTGCCTGTGCAGCACCAGGGGCTGGATTCCATGATCCCTGTGGGTCCAGCTGGGGATATTCTGATATTCTGGGATACTCCACCCCACTGTGCAGGGCCAGGAGTTGGATTCCATAATTCCTGCGGGTCCCTTTCCATCTCAGGATATTCTGTGATTCTGTGATCTCTGCCTCACTGTGCAGGGCCGGGAGTCGGACTGGATGATCCCTGTGGTTTCCTTTCCAGCCTGGAATATTCTGATGTTCTGTGACCTCTACCCCAGTGTGCAGGGCCAGGAGCTGGATTCCATGATCCCTGTGGGTCCCTTCCAGCCTGGAACTTTCTGCTGTCCCGTGATCTGTGCCCCACTGGAGATGGCCTCTGTGTCCTGCCCTGTCTGGATTCCCAGGATGTCCCCAGGCCACCCCTCCAGACTCCTTTGCTGGCAGCTCCAGCCCATCCCAGGGCTGCCATTCCCAGGCACTGCCTGCGGCTGGGAATGATGGAGGGTGGCAATTCCCGAGTTCTCCAGAGGAACAGCAAACCCTGATATGATATCTGAGCACAGAGCCACCAAACCCCTATTAAGAGGCTCCTCTTCATTATTCCTTTGATTTGCATGCTGCTGTCTGAACGAGCTTAAATGTGATTATTCCTCAGTGCTGCTTCGCCTGTGTTAGAGGGAGCCAATGCCACAGGGCCTTGTTCAAAAACCGCCTGGATAAATATTGTTAAAAATAAATGCATAACATTAATTCTCCATCGTTCATGTCGCTGTTTATTTAATGCTCTAAAAAGCTAATTACCACTAATTTTATTCTACATCTTCTTCAGGTCTCCCAGTCTCGGCGCTGGAAGATAAAAGAATTAATTGTTAATTAGCATCCCTTTCTGGGAGAACACTTTTTTCTTTATCAAAGATTACAAGAGGAGGGAGAGAGGGAGGGAGGAGGGAAGGAATGAAACTCTCAATATTTCTGCCAGCCACGGTGCCAAAATGGGATTTTTTTTTTTCTTAAACAGCAACACCGAGCTCTTATCTGGCCCTGGGGAGGAGAGGGACGAGCTCTGGGGTGTGAAGGCAATAAAATCATCCCTGTCAGGAAGATTTCTGCTGGCTCTGGGTGTCTGAACACGCTGTACTCGCCGGTGTCTGCAGCCAGGGCATGTTCCTGGAATCTGAGACAGCCAGGGGCAAAAAAATGAGTCAGAGCAGGCTCAAGCTGCAGAGCAGGGAAAGGTTCTTCCCCCAGAGGTGCTGGGCACTGCCCAGGCTCCCCAGGGAATGGGCACGGCCCCGAGGCTGCCAGAGCTCCAGGAGCCTTTGGACACCAGGGGTGACAGGCTGGGGTTGGTGGCAGGGACAGGGGCTGGAATCCAGGATCCCTGTGGGTCCTTCCAGCTCAGGACATTCCAGGATTCTACAAGGGACAATGCTGAGCTGGGTTTAACCCCAACAGAAATTTCATTGCTCTCGTTCCGAAGTTTTCAGCCACTCCTTGGCAAGAATCCCCCATTCCCTTCCCATTCCCTTCCCCTGGAGCCTCCTCCCTTGGGTGTCATGGTGGGAACGCTCCGCTCGCTGCAGCCTCACTGGCGTTGGGATGTTTCTAGAGAAGCTTTCCTCTCCAGATAATTGGAAATGTTGGCAAACTTTTAATTTGTAACAATGAAGTGAAAACTCCGCCGCCTCCGTATTTACATAAATTAGGGAGACTTTGCACACAAACGTTTCCTAGAAGAGAAGACAAAAAGGAAACAATTTCAGGATGAGTTTCCTGCTCAGAATATTCATGAAGTGAGGCATAAAAATATGGAGAGTGACTGGAGAGTGCTGTCGAAACAAAGAATTAGGGACAGAGGGGTGGGGAGGGTTCATAAACATGTCCTGGGTAAGGCTGGGAGAGCTGGGGGTGCTCCCCTGGAGAGGAGAAGCTCCAGGGAGAGCTCCGAGCCCCTGGCAGGGCCTAAAGGGGCTCCAGGAGAGCTGCAGAGGGACTGGGGACAAGGGCTGCAGGGACAGGAGCCAGGGAATGGCTTCCCACTGCCAGAGGGCAGGGCTGGATGGGAGATTGGGAACTGGGAATTGTTCCCTGGCAGGGTGGGCAGGGGCTGGGCTGGAATTGCCAGAGCAGCTGTGGCTGCCCCTGGATCCCTGGCAGTGCCCAAGGCCAGGCTGGACACTGGGGCACTGGGAGGTGTCCCTGCCGTGGAACTGGATTAGTTTAAATTCCCTTCCCACCCCAACCATTCCAGGATTGTTGCCCTTCCCACTCCTTTGAGGTGTGCTCTGTCTGCCCGGGGTTTGTCCCAGCAGCAGGGGACAGTCCCTGCCCTGTGTCCCTGACCCTGCTCAGCCCCAGGAAGGGCCCAGGGCTGGAGGAGCCGGTGGATTTGGGGCTGGAAAATGGGAATTTATTCTGCAGCAGGAACTGGTGGGTTCTTCTGCTCCTCAGAAAGATGGTAGAGCCTGAAATATTCAGTGCTCAAGGCTTGTCCTGGCTCCATCTGCTCATATTCACGACCTCCAATGTGCTCCCAGTGAATATTTAAATCTCTCCCAGTTACATCTCAACATTTTGGGCTATTTTTTATGGTACCTGATGGCAGAGCCCAGCCAGGGGCAGTGATTCAGCTGCTGGCAGAGCTCACACCCAGCACTCTCCAGCCTCATCCCATGAATCTCCCATTAACCTGAATAATTCCATTAATTCAATATTTATCTCTGCTGCTGTTAATGGAGTGTTTGATTTAACAGTACATGAATATTGCATCCAGCAGACGGCATGGAAAGAGAAGAAGAAAAAAAAAAGGTGAAATTTGAATTTAAACCCAGAACAGGGTAATTTCCAATCTAACACACTTGCAAAATTGTTAAACACAGATCGTGCCAGGCCTCCCCCCACTATGGGGCTGACATTTCAATCCAGATGGAGCAGGTTGGGATTCCTTCAGAGGGGCACAGCCCACCAGGGATGCTGGAACTCCAGACGTTCACATCTGCTCCATATTTCCTGGGATTTGCTGCAGCTACACACACACACACAAAAAAAAAAAAAAAAAAAAATCAAATCTGAGGGGAAAAAAAAAAAATCTGTCTTAGAGGAGCAAGAAGAGCCTGAGTCAGTGTGGAGGCTTTGTCACCTGGCAGCCGTGGAGTCACGATGTCTTGGTTTAGGAAGACAGGTGTCTGCCAGGGAAAGCTGGACCTTCCCTTGGAATGGACAATGGAAACCCCCTCCCTCTGAATTAACAGAGTCTTGCAACTAAAGAGCTTTCAGGCAAAGATTTGGGAATAGGAATAACAGTTCTGTACTGGGAATATTAAAAATACAAATGGAGTAAAGCAAACAAACAAAACT
This sequence comes from Sylvia borin, assembly GCA_014839755.1. Taxonomy (NCBI): domain Eukaryota; kingdom Metazoa; phylum Chordata; class Aves; order Passeriformes; family Sylviidae; genus Sylvia; species Sylvia borin. The sequence continues at coordinate 365,266 of CM025981.1, read as the reverse complement.
CCTGGCCACGCTGCCAGGGTGAGAAGACGCCCTGAGCCCTGTTGGTCAGGCTGTCGCTGTCAGCCCAGTGCAGTCCTCCTGCAGTGCCAGCTGTGCTTCTGCTGGAGCAGAGATGATCCTGGAGAAGGGCCCAGTGGTGCTGAGCTGGGGCCGCTCTCCCTCTGGGAATCCAGTGCCAACAGGCTGTGCTGGCCTTCTGAATGCCAGGGCTGATCCAGGGGGGAATGCTGGGCTCCTCCCCCTGGGTGGAGCCTCTCCCAGTGGGCTGCTGGAATTGTCTGAGCCCTGCAGTGAGCCTGGCTGGCCCATGAACAGCAGATATCCCTGCAGGGAGGATGGCTCCTGGCAGGGATAAAGAGCACGGCCCCAGCTGCTTTCACAGCTGCCCAGGGACAGATCACACAGGTTGTATTCTGACTGGCAGAGTTTCCAGAATTTTTTTGTTTGCTTGGCTTTTTTTGTACTACTCCATTTGTATTTTTAATATTCCCAGTAAAGAATTGTTATTCCTATTCCCAAATCTTTCCCTGAAAGCCCCTTAATTGCAGAATTATAATAACTTGGAGGGAAGGAGTTTCCATTGTCCATTCCAAGGGAAGCTCCAACTTTCCCTGGCAGACACCTGTCCTCCCAAACCAAGAAAGGGATGGTTGTCTTGCAGAATGTCCAGAGGTGGAGGTGTTTCCAGGTGAACATTCCCAGCTGCAGGAAGCACCTCTGAGGGAAGGTCTGATTCCCTGGAGCTAAAGGGAATCCTGCCGCAGCTCTCCTTGAGGCCATTTCCCTCTCTGTTCTCCTGTTTTGCTGTTCTCACTTCCTAGAAAATCACTAAAGAGCCAAAATTCGGGGGTTTTAGGAGATTTGTTGTTGGATGGGCACTCAGCCCTCAGTGAGAGGTGATTCCACACAATATTCCCATGGAAAACAATTCCTGTCTCTTGTTCTCATCCTCACAAGAAACCCCTGAAAGGAATTAATGGTTAAATTTTTCCTTGAGGTGGAGGGAGCCAGGCAGAACCTGGGAGTCTCCCTGGAGGTGCAATGAGTGCCAACCTCACTTGGGAAAAGTGACAATAATTGAAGTTTTGGCTCTTTAGTCAGTCCTGAGGAATCCTCCTCTCACCCAAAGCACCCCCAAAACTCCAGGTTTGAGAACTCCAGGTTTGAGAATTCCAGGTTTGAGAATTCCGGGTTTGGTGCTCCCCTCCCAGGCTGATAAAAGCATCAAGAACCAGCTGTGAGATCACAGAGCACTCTGGGTTTAAACTGAGAGGAATCAGTTCAGGTTTGAGGTTTCTGTGCCCCTTTGAACCTTTAGAAAAGTTAAATTTAGGTCACTATCAAAGCAAAGCCTCCTTGCGGCACACCAAGGCCAAGGGCTCAATTTGCCACGGTAGAAAGGGACTTTTCACATTTTTATGTGTTATTGTCTCTCTTTGCCTCTTCCTCTCCTTTCTGCTCGGAACCCTTTGTCAGAAGTGCCTCAGACCCATAAATAGTTCTTTATAACCTGGCCAGGAACAGAAAGGGCAGAGCTGCTCCTCATCCCCCATCTGCCCCCGTTCAGGGAAGGGTTTGGAGCCACACGGAATTCTGAGCCTTGACACAGCAGCAGGATGGACACAGGGCGGCTCAGGGGGGGATTTTCCTCCCACTTTCCCCCTCTCGGCTGTTTGAGCTCCTGACACGGTGAAAGGCGGTGACTGAAGCCTGGCAGATGATTCCTCCTGCCTGTTTATATCAGCGGCTTCAGGAGAGCCGCCAGAGCTGATCCCACCCCTCCCTGCAGTGAGGGATGCTCCAGAGCATCGCCCCTTTCCCGCGAATTCATCTCCACATGCCCCTGGCTGTAATTAGCACCGTAATTAGCACAGTCCTGGCTGGCCCTGCTCTCCACGGCTCATTTTTCATCCCTCTGACGATTCCCTGGCTGCTGGCAGGGGCTGTTTTCCACCTCATCGAGTGACAGGAGCTGCTTGTCAGCACCACAAATGTTTTACAGGGAAAAGGAGCCCCCAGGTGAGCCGGGAACAAGGCAAGGGAAGCACAGTCTGGGTGGGATAATTGTGCACACCCCCGTGGATGTGGCCCCACAGGGGCTGGGGGGGAAAAATGATAAATCCACTGTCAGGGCCAGGGATTGGCAACATCCCTCTCCTTCAAACAGCACCATCCCAGAATTGTTATTTCTGCAGCAAAATCAGCACCTGAGTTTCCCAGGGGCTCAGTGGGATGTGAGGGCTGTTCCACAGGGACAAAGCCTCCACAGGGCAAATCCTGTGTGCAGCTCCAGCAGGACCGAGGGTCCCGGAATAACCACTGGAATAAGTGACCTGATGGGATATTCCTCATTCCTGACAAATGTACAGCTGAACAACAAGTGCTCGTGCAGGGAATGTTTCCAGTTCTCTTGTCCAGGGGTTTTATTGGCTCATCCCTGGCTGGTGATGGACAAACCTTTGGGACACGGCCTGAGGTTGTTCCTCTGGGTGTCCCCTCAGCCTCACAGCACACTGCCCTTGTCTCCATCACCATTCCCATCAGGAAATTGGCTCCCAGGGCAGGAACCCTCCCAAGGCTTTGCTAAATGCTGCCCAGGCACTGATGCTGCAATGACGGAGCTGTGAGGACGGAAAATGTTCCCACACTGGGAACTCCGTGCCGAGCATCACGGGGAAAACGTGGAAACAGCATTTCCCTGCCCCTTGAATCACACCCAAATTCCCCCTCCCTGCCCTCCAACAGAGCTCCCAATGCAGAGACAGTTTGGGTTTCCCCTGCCCTGATTCCCATGTGCACATTTAGCAGGTCCAAGCCCTGAGCTGGCAATTAACGCATGTCTAATTAGCTGGAGAGACACTGGGAGGGTGATCAGCACCTTGCCCTGTCCCTCTCCTTCCTTGGGTGAGCAGTGACCTTGTAAAACCACACAAACAAACAGGAGCGGGGAAAATGAAGGAGAAACAGTTTCAGGTCCTCATAAAATCCTTTTTTTTTCGTGGTTGAGATCAGAATGAGCCCAGCTCAGCTGGGCTCTGGGTCAGCAGCAGCATCCAGGGAAGATCACAGCTCTGTCCTCTCTGCTGTGGGAAAATTGACAAAATCTCCCCTTACTCAGGTGTTCCTTCAGTTTTGGGGAGAGATGGAGGGAATCACAACGAGCCCCTGCCCGCATTCCCCCTCCCAGCCCCCACCAGGACCCAGCTCCCTGCAAACTGTGGAGATTTGGTGATTTAACACCAAGGTCGAGCTGCCCTTTGCTCCTCCTCGCCCACAGCCCATTCCCTGTGTCCAGAGCCTGGAACAGCACCGGGAAGATATCAAAAGATGTTAAAGCTATGAAAACAAGGCTCTGGCAGACTGTCACCTTCACCAAGTGGGAAAGCAAAGAAATATTTTAATATCAGATTTTCCTGCTAGCTGAGAACTTGTCTGAACCCAGCAGGCTGGTTTAGTGCTTGGTTTTATTTCTCCACTCCTGTTTGAAATGTTACAGGTTTGGAATTGGAGGCAGCTTTGGGGAATTGATAGTTGGGAGGTCCTGGAAGGGGGGGACTGTGCATGTGCCAGCCAAGGAAACCCTTTATTGTCCCAGCACAGGGACAATAAACACAGCCATAAGTGCCAATAACACCAAAACGCTCCATTTTTCCTGGAGATGGATCCCAGGGAAGGACTCGGTGAGGATGGGGGTGATTGGTCCCTCCTGGATATTCCATGCAATTGTACAAACACATCAGGAGTTGCACTCTGTTCCAGGGAGAGATAAATAAATAAATGCACTTTGATAGGCTCTGTTTTGTCCACGGTAAATGCAGACTGGGAGAGAAAATCTATGGCTCTTCCTTTTATTGCTGTCATTCCCAATAGCTGGGAGATGGGAATGGGGAAATATATCCAGGGAGTGATGGGCTCTGCTCTGTCAGAGGTTTCAGAGGTAAATAAACAAGTTTTATTGGCTGCTCTTACATCTCGATGTAGCATTTAATGGATATATTAAACACTGATCCAGCTGCCAGATATACCAAGGAAATATTGTGCACATCCCAGCTCAGCCTCGCAGTGTCACAGCAAATCTGGATTTTCCTAATGGGAACAAGGTTTGCTCCCATAAAGCACTCTGAGCTTTCGGAGCTGATTTCCTGCCAGTCATTCCTCCCCCCGTCACGCCAAGGTTCTGCAATTCCACCCAAACGACCTTCATTCCCTCCTGGCTGCGGGAAAGGGGTTGGGATGGAGATTTGGGGTGGGGAAAGCCTTGGATGAATCAGTCCCAATGAATGGCCCACGGGAGCTCCTCAGGCAAAGGGGATGCAGGACCTGCACCAAAACCGAGATTTAAGCAACTAAAGCAGAGCCCCGTGGATGCAGAGCTGATGCCTGAACACAGAAATAAAAAAGAAACAGGATTAAAGAGAGGCAGAGTCACCTCACCCCTGCGATAGCCAGGCCTGAATGGGAAGAGCCAGGGGTGGTTAATCTTGTCAGGAGCTGAGGGCCAGCCCCAGGGACCCGGCACCTGGGGCATTGCTCCCATTTATGTCCTCCAGAGAGAACAGCTCGGCGAGCTGGCCGTGGGTTCGGAATAAACGCTTTCAAAAGAAGAATAAATCTCATCTATTCTTTATTCTTCTCCTCAGGCGGCATCAGGGGCAGCTGCCCTGTGCGGGAGGTTTCAGGTCGTGAGCCCCGAGTGCTCCGGGTTTGTTCCCTGTGCCCAAATCAGCCCCAGGGACTGGAGCCAGGCCCCGTGTGACCTCTGGGGCTCAGCTGGTGCTGGGCTCCTCTCCTGCCCACCGAGCTCCAGGGAATGCTGCTGCCTCCTCTCCTGCCCACCCAGCTCCAGGGAATGCTGCTGCCTCCTCTGTTCACCCAGATCCAGGGAATGCTGCTGCCTCCTCTGCTGCCCACCCAGCTCCAGGGAATGCTGCTGCCTCCTCTGTTCACCCAGATCCAGGGAATGCTGCTGCCTCCTCTGCTGCCCACCCAGCTCCAGGGAATGCTGCTGCCTCCTCTGTTCACCCAGATCCAGGGAATGCTGCTGCCTCCTCTGCTGCCCACCCAGCCCCAGGGAATGCTGCTGCCTCCTCTCCTGCCCACCCAGCTCCAGGGAATGCTGCTGCCTCCTCTGTTCACCCAGATCCAGGGAATGCTGCTGCCTCCTCTCCTGCCCACTCAGCTCCAGGGAATGCTGCTGCTGGATCAGGAACAGCCACCGGCCCCGAGCACCTCCTGCTCCAGGGGCTCCATGGAAACCATCCTGGGGTGCCTGGTCCAGCATCTTGAGGCTTCTCTGCTGGGGGGTCATCAGCTGATCACGCTCATTAACAGTGTTAATTGAGTGTAAGCCCCAACCGCCCAACCCCCAGTCAATCCACACTCTGCTCCATCACAGAGCTGCTCTGAGAGCTGCCTCAGGCTGGGAAACCCCTGGAAGGAGCCTGGGAAGGGCAGTGCTGAGGCTGCTCAAAGGTGCTGCTTCTTCAGCTCCTGCCGGGCTCAGCACGGGAAGGGCAGAGTCAGACCATCCCCAGGTGATCCAGGGTGGACTTTGCCAAACCTGAGCACAAGAAATTCAGTCCCAGACCATCCCCGGGTGATGCAGGCTGGACTTTTCCTGTCATGCCCAGCCTCTCACAGACTCTTCAGTGATTTCGAAAAAGATTTTGGTTGCTTCATCATGAAGATTCTTTTTTTCTGCTGAATTGTTGAGACATTTTAACATCTCCAAGTCTCTGGTCATCCATGGTGGAAGGGAAAACAACTTCTCCAAGGTGCTCAGCCCTCCATGGGCAGCCCAGCATGAGCTGGAGATACTTTTCCCAAACCCAGGGCTCAAGAGGCCTCCACAGGCTCAGGATAAAACACAGACAGGGCTCAGCAGGTGCCTGTGCTCCCTGAAAGTGCCTGGAGTGCAGGGAAAACATCACAATTTTTAGGGGTTTCCCTACACAGCCACAGAACTGACTTAAAAATACCCATCCTAAGGCCCAAATGTTTTCTGTGCCTTCCTGGGAATCCTGAGGAGGAATGGCCCATCCTGGCTCAAGTTCTGCTGCAGCTGAGCAGCCCCTGGTGTCTTTTCCCTGCTGTCTTCTTCCTCATGGAACCAGTGCCTGGAATTTCCATGGAGCTCTGAGGTGGATGGACCAGGTCTCTGATGGAAATGCAGATCAAGGCAGGTGCACCCTGAGAGTCTCTGGTTTACTCTGGGAGGAATTCCCTGATGAGAAATTTTCCTAAGAAAAGCCTCTGTGAGAATTCCACATTCCTGGGAACACACCCACACAGGAAAACTTTGGGCAAGAGGGAGAGAGGCAAAGCCCAGCGAAGGCAGAGGATGAAAAATGCATCAGACATTGAGGAGAGATGAACAGACGAGAGAAACAAAATAAAAACAAGGAGCAAAGGGAGGATCTGAAGAAAATTCTTTCTGATACAGCTCTCGGTAATAAATAAAATATGTTCTACCACAATATGCTCCAGCAACTGGCTCTGGGCTGTTCCTTCTGTCTCATACAAAGTTCCCACTGCTGATTAAATTCATCAGAGCCAGGCCTCTGCTGCCTCGAGCTGCTTGCTCTCCTCAAACTCTCGCTCCAGAACTGCTGTGGGGATTTCATTTGGAGCTGTTCCTCGGCTGGGTTTATCAGGGTTTCAGAGCACATCTGATCACCATGCTAATGAAACGCTGTCCTCACGCACACCGCGCTCCGCTCGCAGCCACGAGTTGTTTGCTCCCCCAGAAATACTCTAGGAGAGAAGGTTTCCTGGGTGAGATAAGGAATAAGTGTTCCCAGTCCCAAAGGCAGCAGATGTTTCCATCAGTGTCGGGTGGCTGAGTTTCCCTGATCAGTCCCTTCCAGAGGGCAGAAACCCCCGGGGGAAGATCCCTGCAGGAGAACTCGGGTGTGGCTCACTCAGCTTGGAGCAGCAGAACAGTGAATTCTTGGGCTCAGGGGGTTCATTCCTGCATTTCCTTCGGCAGCAGGGCTGGGGCAGGAGAACTCCTGAGGGAGCTGGGAAAAGGGCTCAGCCTGGAGAAAGGGAGGCTCAGGTTGGAATTGGGGAAAAGTCCTTCCCTGAAAGGTTGATCAGGCCCTGGCACAGCTGCCCAGGGCAGGGGGGGAGTCCCCATCCCTGGCACGTGGGGACGTGGTCAGAGGTGGCCCTGGCAGTGCTGGGGATGGTGGCACTCGCTGATCTGAGGGCTTTTCCAACCTGAGTGACTCTGGGATTTAACTGACAGGACAGCAGCTGATCCTTTTCTTTTCCTGATGGCCCCAGAGCCCACCTGGGCCCTGGAATGACCCCTGGGATCAGTCTGATCCCAGCACAGTGTCCTGGAATGACCCCTGGGATCAGTCTGATCCCAGCACAGTGTCCTGGAATGACCCCTGGGATCAGTCTGATCCCAGCACAGTGTCCTGGAATGACCCCTGGGATCAGTCTGATCCCAGCACAGTGTCCAGGGCTCTGGGATCAATCCCCAGTTGGATCCCAGCTCGGTGGGTGTCCAGCTGTCACCAGTGGCCAGTCTCAGCAGGGCACAGGAGCAGCTCAGGCTCTGCTGTGCCCGGGCAGCCCTGGCTGGGCTCTCTCTGCTCCAGACATCCCTGTGGATGTCGGGTTAAGGCTCTGAGTGGCAGGAGCTGCAGGGGAATGGTGGCAGGGCTCGGGAGTGGGAAGGGCCTGGGGACACCAGCGCAGGGCTCGGTGACATTTGGCTCCAGCTGTGCCCAGGGCAGTGGCACAGCTGTGCCAGGGCAGGGACAGCTGCCAGGACAGCTGCAGAAAACACCCTGAGAGTGACCTGACATCAGATGAAGGCAGAGCTCTGCATAAAACCAGGCTGGGTTTTCCACAGGGGGAAGAACCCTCACGAGGAGGCTGAGTCAGGCCCAGGAATGAGTCACAGGCAGGGAATAAAGATGATTTAAATTCTCAGGGACTCCTGGCACCATTAGATCGGAGCTGCAAGGCCCAGATCTGGTTTGAGCTGCCTGATTTTTGAGCTGCCTGATTTTTGGTGTTTCTTGACCTTCAGATTGGCGTGGCCAGAAGGAAATTCCAGGTGCAGAGGTGTGGGAACGGAGGGAAGCAAACCCTGGGTCTGTCACCCTTTGCCAGCCAGGATCCTGAACCTCTGTTTTTAATTCTTTATTGAATCTCTATTTGTAATTCTCTACTGAATCTCACTATTTTGATAAGAATTGCATTTTCATGCAGAGCAGCCATTTTCCTGAACCACCTTTAGTCCTGAAAAAAACCCCAAACAAACCAAAACACTTTTCTTTCACTGCTCCAAACATTTTTTTTTTCTTTTTTAGTAGAAAATCTGCTTTGAAACAGTACAATCCATTTCACCCCTCTGATAAACCCAAACCTTTCTGCCCCAAATTCTGTTTGCAGTTTTCAGCAGTGGCTGAAGGCACAAATAGAGAAATTCAGCTAACCAAGAAAATCCACCTGGGGATCATCTCACCTGTGGGCTCAGGTTCTGTCTCTCAGGTAAATTGGGATTTAATTTTCCTCTCACGTGCAGAGACGGTTCCAGTGGAGATAGTGGAGGAGTTCTGATGTAAAAAATTATGTCAGACTTGCAGAATCAGGTCTTTTCTTGTTGCATCCAATAAAATCAGGTCTCTTCTTGTTAAAAAATCCTCCAGACTGGGGGTTTTTGCAATATTCAAACACTTCTCCTCCTCCAGATCATTGAAATCACCCAGCCCCTGGTGAACAAAGAGCTCAACCAAGACCTCCAAAGATCAAAAGCAGGAGGGAAAGAATAATCCAAAGTAATTTCATCCTCAGAAAACATACATGAGGAACCGAGATGGAGAAAACTCCAAGTTCTCCTGATGCAGACCCCGTGGGGAAGCTGGGATTTGGGGGCTCCAAACCTCCCCTGGCAGGTGTGGGGGGCTCAGGGCAGAGCCAGGCTTTGCTCCAGGTCACCTCCTGGGTGATTGTTTAATGCAGGACCATCTCAGAGAACTCCATCTCCCTGCACACTCTCCTTGCACTCACATATTTTTGCTGCTCCCCTGAATTTCCTTCTCATTTGCAGCTGAAAGCAGGAATTGGTTTGGTGCTCCCATGGAACTCCTTGAATTCCCACCCAAATTATCCCAGAGCTGGGCTGCTGACACAGAGGGGCTCTGCTGGCTGTGATTCCACCCTCTGGAATATCGTTTACATTCCACTGAGTTCAGGGATAAAGCTCTGCCAGCTGGAGGGCTGAGGTCAGCCCACAACATTCCCAGGTGGCTTCCCAAAGAGTTGCCATGTTTGGAAGCCACTCCCATTTGGACATCTTCATTTTCCTAGTGAAATAAAACAATTTTTACTTTTTTCTTCTTTTTTTTTAAAGTAGGTGTTTTGTTGTTTCGAATTTTTTTCCCCCAAATGATCGAGAGTTGCCCCAAGTGCAGCAGCAGCTGCTGTGGGATCCTGGGGCTGGTTTTGTTATTCCATTCGTGGTCATGCCTCGAAAAGCCAAGGGAAAGCAGATGGGCAAGAAAGAGCAGCTCAGTGAGGCAGGAAAAGTTGGATCTGGTGGTCAAAGCCCAGGTTCTGTTCTCTGGGCAAGGTGGGAGAATATTCCACCCAAAAAACAGTGTGTCCCACCCCACAGCAGTGTATTCAACCAAAATCAGTGTATCCCACCCAAATCCAGTGTATCCCACCCAAAACCAGTGTATCCCACCCAAATCCAGTGTATCCCACCCAAATCCAATGTGTTCCACCCAAATTCAGTCTGTCCTACCCAAATCCAGTGTATCCCACCCAAATCCAGTGTATCCCACCCAAAATCCAGTGTGTTCCACCCAAATCCAGTCTGTCCTACCCAAATCCAGTGTGTCCCACCCGAAATCCAGTGTGTTCCACCCAAATCCAGTCTGTCCTACCCAAATCCAGTCTGTCCTACCCAAATCCAGTGTATCCCACCCAAATCCAGTCTGTCCTACCCAAATCCAGTCTGTCCTAACCAAATCCAGTGTGTCCCACCCGAAATCCAGTGTTGGTACCCTCCTTGTGCAGGTCTCAGGGAACATTTTTTTCTTTCTGAGCCAGGAAATTCTGGAATGTTCATTGGGCACAACAGCTTTTCCCAGCAGGTGTTAAATTCCCCCCAGGGCTGTGGGACTGGGGAGGGAAAACGGTGCTGGCATTGCCAGGAGCTGCTGTGTCACCGGCTCAGAGGAGACAGAGCCCCTAAAAGCTAAGCTCAAACTTCCAAATGGAGCCGAGGTTCCACCTGGAAGGGATTTCCAGTATTCCAAAGGAGTTCCTGCCTGGGCAGCCCCTCCTTCCCCAGCCTACAGCAACCCTACACTGAGGATTTTTGGTGTGAACGTGTCAGAGTGAAATTTTTCTGCCCAAGGGCTCTTGTGCCGAATTCAAGACAATTTAGAGCCTGGGACATGTTCCCTGGTCAAATCTCTGGTGATTTTAATGGGTTGGTGTCACCCTAAGTTTTCTTGCCGTGTGAGTGTTTGTAATTTGGTGGTGGAGATTCTCATGCAGCTTCATGTAAATATTTAGAATTATCTACTCTCTTTAAATATTTGTCTTGTGATTGATGGTGATGTTCACCTACGAGGCTGAAGAGGTGGCAACCTCTGTAGCCAATCTTTGCCTTTTGATAAAGTGTATAGATATGGAATCAGAGAAATTAAAAGAGAGCTTTCCTGCTTGACCTCCTGCTGCCTGCCTCATCTTTCGTGTGTCTGAAACAGCGACAGGTTGGCATCTCACAAATCATGGAATCATGGAATGGTTTGGGTTGGGAGGGACCCCAAAGCCCCTCCAGTGCCCTGGCAGGGACACCTCCCAGTGTCCCAATGTCCAGCCTGGCCTTGGGCACTGCCAGGGATCCAGGGGCAGCCACAGCTGCTCTGGCAATTCCAGCCCAGCCTCTGCCCACCCTCTGAGGCAGGAATTCCTTCTTGTCCTTGGACCAGCAAAATCCCTGAACTGCCAAGTTCATGCTTGACATGAACTGCTCTGGCTTCCTTCACCACTGTCCCTGCTAATTCAAGTCCCAGAATTTTTCCAAGATTATTTCAGCTCCATCTTCTTTTTCTGTCCAGGGAACTTGAAACTTCTTCATTCAGCTCTGGCTGAGATATTGATAAATGTTTGGATTCATTTCCTATTTCAGCTGGGCATATTTTTACTTTTTTTTTCAGTTAATTGCATGGCAACTTAATTTATCCTTTGTCAATTTGTTTTTCCTCAATAAATGATCTGCCAACAATACATTGGTTTTAATTAGCCTGCAGCAAGTGTCTCCATGACTGTAAATCAACTGCTTGTTTGAGCCATGAATTGAAAAAGAGATATCATTGGAATTCATATTGTGCTTTCCTAGGGGTTTTTTGGGTTTCTTTATTCTGAAGGGATTATGACAAAACTGTGTTTGCATCCAGGAACTGACAGCACACTCAGATAATCAGCAAGAAAGAAAAATGTATAAAATATTTAAGTAGTTCTTTGGGTTTGGGGGGTGTTTTTGGTAGATGAAAAGTGTCAGGCACATAAAGCAAAAAGAGAACTATGAAAATTCATTTCTTGATAATGTGAAAAAAAAACCCCCACAGTCCACAAACTGTCTTGACCCCTTCTCTTATTCTTTTATATATATAACTTAAATTAATTAATGTTTTGTTGATTGTTTTTACATTTCAAACAGCCCTTCTGGATACATTCGCACGAGGAGGTGCAGACACCCAAAGCCCTCCTATGAAGAGCATGCAGCTGTGGCGGTCGGTGCCTGGCAGTATCCTCCCACCCTGCCATGGGCAGCCCTGCCAGCGGTGACACGGAGGCACAGCTCAGGGTGGGGACACACCTCGCTGCTCCCACGGATCCTGCATCCTGCACAAATGTGATCATGGCGAGAGAGAAGAGAGGACTCTGCTGAGGGGTCTGCCACAGAAGTTTGTTGGAGCTCTGCAAGGAGCGACCTCAACCCCAGGGAGTGTCCCTCAGCAGAGCACAGACCGCCCTGTGACAACAGGTTTTACTGGGGGGAGGAGTAGAGGGAAGGGTCAGGGAGTGGTTCTGGGGAGGAGGGACTTCCCAAGGGACCAACCCTCGGAGGGAAGGAGGGAACTGCCTGGAACCTGGCCAATCACACGATGCCCTCCCTGGAACTTTCCAGACCAGGGGAGAGGCCTCAATATGACTGACGGGTCCTAGGGGTAGGGAAACCAAAGACTGACAAATAATAGTAATGAGGGGTGAACCATATAGGGATAAACTCAGGGGGTACATAGGACAAACCGTTTATAAATACATAAATAAAGGAAAACTGAAAAACACACCACTATATTCAGCCCAGTGGAAAACAAGGAAATACTCAGGAATTAAGGATTGAGGGATGGGCATCACATACTCACCATCCCAGACTGTTTTCAACCTAAACCTGTACCTCTCTCCTCGGATTTTGCTCCAAGGCTTTATTGCCCCTGTGGACGTGATGATATTCCCTCCAATTTCCTCATTATGGCAAATTCTTGGCCCCTCTCAAACCTTGGTTTAGCAAAACTCCATCCCCTCCATCTCTTGTGCTTTGCTTTAATTCAGGTTGCAGGCGCTTCAGATCCTGCACAAGATTTCTGCAGGGTCCTTCTGTTTGATCTCTGCAGGGTCTTTGAGTAATTAACACCCCGTTGTTAATTACAGCAAGTTCATCAGGCTTGAGATGTCACCTCCCACAAACCCCTTGCTGACCGCTTCCCTCTGAGCTCTTTGGCCCATCTTGGTTTGGGAAGGCAGGTGTCTACCAGGGAAAACTGGGACTTCCCTTGGAATGGAGAATGGAAACTCCCTCCCACTGAATTATTACAATTCTGCAATTATGGGAATAGGAATAAGAGTTCTTGAATTGGAATATTAAAAATACAAATGGAGTAGCACAGAAAACCAAGCAAAAAACAAAAAACAAAAAACAAACAAAAAAAAAAAAATAAAAACACAAACACAACAACAACAATAAAAAAAAAAAAAAAAAAACGAACAAAAAAACAAACAAAAAAAATAAAAAAACCAAACAAACCAAACCAAACCAAACCAAAAAAACAAACAAACAAACAAAAAAACCTCCTGGCCACGCTGCCAGGGTGAGAAGACGCCCTGAGCCCTGTTGGTCAGGCTGTCGCTGTCAGCCCAGTGCAGTCCTCCTGCAGTGCCAGCTGTGCTTCTGCTGGAGCAGAGATGATCCTGGAGAAGGGCCCAGTGGTGCTGAGCTGGGGCCGCTCTCCCTCTGGGAATCCAGTGCCAACAGGCTGTGCTGGCCTTCTGAATGCCAGGGCTGATCCAGGGGGGAATGCTGGGCTCCTCCCCCTGGGTGGAGCCTCTCCCAGTGGGCTGCTGGAATTGTCTGAGCCCTGCAGTGAGCCTGGCTGGCCCATGAACAGCAGATATCCCTGCAGGGAGGATGGGTCCTGGCAGGGATAAAGAGCACGGCCCCAGCTGCTTTCACAGCTGCCCAGGGACAGAAGGTCCCGGCCTCTGTCCCTGGAGGGATGAGGGACGGGTCATGGAAGAGAAAAACACCTTCTCAGCTGGTTTCAACAGATGGCAAATAGAATACACATGGCTGGTTACATATTGCAACCCAAGACAGGCCTCTGGTGCATTTTCCCTCACAATTCCCTCAGAGCATCCATGGCCCGGCTGGGATCAGAAACCAGACTGACGCATTAACAGGGGTCAGAGTGTTATGAGCCCCTCGCAGGTGTGTCACCTCTGGGATTGGTCTGCAGCCCTGGTACAATCTTCCACGAGGCCGGTGTGTAATGAGCCCCATGGAGACGTATCAAGTCCTGAGGGTTGGCCTACAACCTCCAAGAGCGGCTTAATAATATTTGCACAACAGTTCATCAGGAGTGTTTTGAAAATCAGAAGATTTTAATAAATGGGAAAATAACAAACAGTCCAGAAACAGAACAAAAGCTGGGCACAGTGGAGAAACCTCCAGCACTGGCTAAGACACCCCCAAAAGCCCCAAGCACCTCTGTGCTCTTTCTTAAGTATACAGTGATCAAGGAGGGATAATTTGGCTTGCTGCCCAACAGAAACAGATACAGGTTTTGAGAAACATTTCCAAAGCCCAGCCAGTGCCCTGTGCTGGCACTGGGCCAACCACAGTGAGAGAAACACAGAAAGTTCTGGTGCTTTTCCATAAAAGTTAGGGATAAAACTGGAACCCTCTCTCCTTATCTGGAAACGTCCGCCCAGGTGTGGGAAATGTGCTGCAGCACAGCCCCAGAAAACGCTTAAAAACATTAATGACATGGCATCAGAGGAGGTGTCTGAAAAGCAAAAATGTTTTAATTAAGATAAAAACAACAAACCACACAGAACCAAAGAGAGAAGCCGTGCTAGCTGCAAGGAGGAGCTTTGCACCTGCTCCAACACCCCAAAAACGCACCTGAGATCTCTGTGCACTCTCTTGATATAGAACGACTGAGGAGGGATTCCTGGCATCCTGCCCAATAGAAATAGTAACAGGCTTTGAGGTACAGCTTCAAGGATCCCACAGGTGTCTCTGCCGTGGCACACGGCCAAATAAGGTATCCAAGCCTCTGGTTTTTTCTTGTAAGTGAAGCAAAGAGTGAAACCCAAATCCTTCTGTTGGAACCCTGGACTTTCTATGCTGACCCCCAAGCAAACACTGCACTGACCTGAGGCCATGGAAAAGGCTTCCAAAACTGGATTATAGCACTGGGATTGTGGCTGTGGAGTTTGAATAGAAGTGTGTGATATCACAGGGTGGAAAACTCAGATTTAAGGTTTTAGAATATAGTAATGTATGTATAAAGCAAGATGGAGGATTTAGGGCAGAGGCTGAGTCCTTCTTTTTCACCTTCTCCTTTATGGGTCTGAGTGGTATCTTTTAACTGGATAGAAAAGTCCACATTGCAGACCACAGGTGGTTGGTTATTGGGTTAAAAGTAAAAATAATTTAGGTGTCATTTCTTAATTGGACAGTTTATCCTTAAAAGGCCTTGTAGAGAGATTCAGCTCCATTTTTACTTTGTTAGCTAGAAGTGCTGTAGAACTCACAGCTTGTGAGACTGTAACATAGATAAGAATTAATAAACATCTGAGTCCGAAGATGAAACACCGTCTGGCACATTTAATCCTGACTCTGGTAAAAAGAAGATAAAATGCAACACCTTCCCTAAAATGGAACCCCCTGCTGCTGTGGGGGTGCAAACTCCACCACACGAGGTGCATCTCTACACCAGAGCTCTACAGAGAACCCTCGTCTTCAACAATGAGCAGAAAATGTTTTCATCTCGATGTTCTGGAGGGGGAGCACTCCAGAAGCAGTGTCCTCATGAGGACAGCTCTGCTGGGACAGCTTTGGGAGGCTCTGGGCACAGTGGTCATTTTCTTCATCATCCTCATTATTGTCAGCCTGGTGTCACCTGCTCCACCTGCAGTGTCCTTGGCAGATGGGGTATTTAGGGGAGGCTTTGCTCAATGGGTTTTCCTAAGGAAATCCATAGGAATTGTGGGGTTGGGATCACCCCTCTTGCTCTCCCAGGCTGCAGCAGCTCTTTGTCACCCTTTGTCACCCTTTGTCACCCTCTGCTTTCTGCAGTGTCACCGTGGCTGTTGCAGAACGGGATCTGCTGTGGTCACCCATGGTTCAATTTGGGATTTGCTGTCACTGACTGGACAGAGGTTCCTTGTCCCAAAGGGCAGCAGGATCAGGGCCTGGGAAGCAAGGGGTGAAAAATAGGAGAAGAAACAATTAAAATGTCGCTCCTTGGAGAAAAGCTGAACAAGTTCATTGGGGAAGTTTCAGAATTGCTCTTTGCCATTTCTGTGTCATTTCTGTGTCATTCATTCCTCTAACCCCTTTCAGGGCTGCCCAGGACTGGCCCAAAGAGGCAACAGGAGATGGAGAAGAGCAGGAATGTTTTTATGGAATAAACTGGATTTTCCCTGTCAGCCTCTCCCAGCGCTCTGAGGAGACTCACAGGAATCAGTGGATGCTGGTGGTGTCACCAGTGACAAACTCAGCCAGGTCTTTGGGATTTTGGGAAGATGTTTCTTCAAGGAAATAGTGTTTCCATTAATTCCTTGAAGAATTAAAGGCAAGAGCAACTCAAGGTAAGCAAGGGAATACAGAAGACGTTTCCCCTTTCAGTCCAAGGTGAGGGGTAGTTTGGAAATTGCTCTCCTTTCTTCTGCAAGTACAATTTTTAAAAAGAACTAAATTGGATTAAAGTTTAATTTTAAGAATGTCCTCTGTTTTCAAATTCTTGATTGAATTACCCTTTAAAAATTAAATTGTAATCCTTTAGGAGTTATTGATTCCAAAGGAGGGAAATGCCAATAGGACCATTCTGGCCTGAAACACTGCCCATCAAATTGACATAATGCTTTCAATTTCCCTAAATAACTCCTCGGAGCTGACTGATTCCCGAGGCTTCCCGAGCACCCAGCGGCCACTCGGCCAGGGACAAGGATGTGCGGGGCCTCATCCTCACATGACAGGATGCACAGGGACACAGGCACAGGACAATTCCTGGACACCCCTGGCTATGGAAATAACCTCACAGTAGTGCAGAAATGTTTATTTACGGCACTGCACCGAGCCTTGGGGTCATCACCGGCTCAGGAATCCTTTGGGATGCTCTCTGGGCGTGGAACATCCTTTACTCAGTGTTTCCTGCGGCTGCAGAGGGCACAGGAATGGGGAAGTGGCTCGGAGCAGCCCTGGAGCTGTGGACATCGCTCAGCCCAAGCTGCCCCACACCACCGAGGAGCTGCCGGCCTTCCTTGGCTTCCTTCCCTTCCACGGAGCGCCCACGCCTGGGATCTGCTGCCTCACAATCAGCCTCCACACACCCCTCTGCCCGTCCCCCTGCTTAAATTACACCTCCAGCAGCACTGAAGGCAGCACAAAAGAAAAAAAAATAAACCTTCCATTATGTTTTGAGAGAAGTCTTGGCTGGGTTTTTTGAGTTAAAACAGCACCACGACAAAAAAGCCGGAGTGAATAGAGCTCCAAGATATAAACACGGGCTGGATAATTCCCATTCCCCCCGGGAACAAAAGGTTGCAGCTCCTGAATAGAGGCACTGTTGAGAAAGCACTTGAAAAGGGGGATGAATCAATTAATGCCTTTGATAGTTTGAATGTCCCACTATCTAAAAAACAAGCACGGCTTTAATGGGGAGATAATTCAGTTTACTGAATCCAATTACACGTAATTGGCTTTTTCCCTTTCTTCTCCCCCTTTTTTAATTGCTGCTGGAACCAGGGCTCTGCTGCACTGCTGGCTCTGTCAGACGTGGCTGTTCTTCGTGCTGCCAGGGCCCAGAGGCTCCTGTCACCTTCCAGGGGCCCAGAGGGTCCTGTCACCCTCCGGGGGCCCAGAGGGTCCTGTCACCCTCCGGGGGCTCAGAGGGTCCTGTCACCCTCCAGGGGCCCAGAGGGTTCTGTCACCCTCCGAGGGACCAGAGGGTCCTGTCACCTTCCAGGGGACCAGAGGGTCCTGTCACCCTCCGGGGGACCAGAGGGTCCTGTCACCCTCCGAGGGATCAGAGGCTCCTGTCACCCTCCGGGGACCCAGAGGGTCCTGTCACCCTCCGGGGGCCCAGAGGGTCCTGTCACCTTCCAGGGGACCAGAAGGTCCTGTCACCTTCCAGAAGCCCAGAGGGTCCTGTCACCTTCCAGGGGACCAGAAGTTCCTGTCACCCTCCGAGGGCAGCCCCAGCCCGGCCAGCCACAAGCACCACCGCGGCGGCTCTATAGCCCTGGAGAAAAAAAGCCTTCATGAAACCCAGCCAAAAAGCACTCCGCAGAGCTCCCGAGAGGCAAAATCTCAGTTACACGTTTTGTTTTACCTCTGGGTGAAAACCTGTGTGCTCTGCTGGGGCTGTGGGACACGGCCCCGAACCAGCCCAGCGAGGGATGAGCTGGGCCACACCAAGCCGCTGGACTAGGGGATTTACTAGCTCAGGGGGACGATTTTGGTGACATTTCCATGCCTGCCCAGGACGTCTCCACAGCAGGGTTGTGTCTTCCTTCCCCAGGATTCCAAATCCAGAACTCCCACTCGGCCTGAGGCAACAGCAGCACCGGGACAGCTCCGGTTTGGGAGCGCTTTGGCAATGTTCTCTGGCTGCTGCTGGCTGGCATTAGGAGCGCGAGGGTATTCCAGCTTTTCCCGCAGAATTTAGCAAATATTTTGGCATTTCTGGGTGCCTCGAAGCTCCATGTTCACATCAAAAACCAGCAGGGAAGGAATGTGTGTCCCTGCGAACTGGAGGACACTGGTGCCTCCTGGCCATGGAGAGCTGCTGCTCCTCCAGAATCATTTCCAAAATTCGCTGCTGCCTCTTTTATTCCAAACCAGCCTTGCAGAACTTGTGGGTTGGGTATTTGTTTGTGTTTGGGGTTTCTGGTGTGGTGTGGTTTTTTGTTTTTCTTTTTCCTAATTGAAACAAGGAAGAAACACACAAACCCATTTTCTCAGTTAGAGGACCGCGCTGATGAAGAACAACTGATCCTTGTCCCCGCCGGCTGTGGAGCTCTCCCCTCCTCGCTCCGGGAACCCCCGGGAGAGGGGACTGCCGAATGGGACAGGGGATGGGAGCGAGGGGAGACTCCGGGAGAGAGGGACGGGAATGAGGGGAGACTCCGGGAGGGAGGGATGGGAATGAGGGGAGACTCCGGGAGGGATGGGAACGAGGGGAGACTCCGGGAAGGATGGGAACGAGGGGAGACTCCGGGAGGGAGGGATGGGAATGAGGGGAGACTCCGGGAGGGATGGGAATGGGGGGATGCTCCAGGAGAGAGGGATGAGAATGAGGGGAGACTCCGGGAGGGATGGGAACGAGGGGAGACTCCGGGAGAGAGGGACGGGAATGAGGGGAGACTCCGGGAGGGAGGGATGGGAATGAGAGGAGGCCCCGGGAGAGAGGGATGGGAATGAGGGGAGACTCCGGGAGGGAGGGATGGGAACGAGGGGAGGCCCCGGGAGAGAGGGATGGGAATGAGGGGATGCTCCAGGAGAGAGGGATGAGAATGAGGGGAGACTCCGGGAGAGAGGGATGGGAATGAGGGGAGACTCCGGGAGGGAGGGATGGGAACGAGGGGAGGCCCCGGGAGAGAGGGATGGGAATGAGGGGAGGCCCCGGGACGGAGGGATGGCGCTGTCACAGCCTGGCAGTGACATGGCCACACGGGCAGGGGATGGAGGTGCGGAGGGGTTGGGAGACCTCCAGGGAAGGGAGAGGCTCCGGGTGCTGCTCCCCATCCCATCATCGCAGCGCCCAGGTCATCACTGAATCCTGAATTTATTCCCAGATAAAGCCAGCCCTGGCCCAGGGAAGCGCAGGCTGGAGGCTGGGGCAGGTGCTGCGCTGCAAATTAAGCTAATTAACCCCCTTCCCTGGGCTCTTTTCTGCTTTTCTCCTCCTTGTCCTGCACGTTCCCAGCGCTGTCACCCCGGGCGCGCTGCCACTCCGAGTCTGCAGCGGGAAATCTGATGTAATTAGCCACTAATGGAGTTCAGGAATTTCGCCCAGGAGCTGGTGCATCCCTGCAGTCAATCTGTGCTCGGCTGAACGGACTCGGAGCCTCAATTCCTGGCAATCCGAGCTCCAGGGATGTGAGGGGTGGGAATGACAGCTATGGGCAGCAGACAGTGCTCCAAGCCCACCAGGACAGCCCCGTCCTTGGCCTCCTCCCCCTTCCTGTGGGATGCAGAAGGAAAGGGAGAAGGGGCTGCCCTTCCCTAATCCCTGATCCCTGTGGATTATCAGAGTGCTCGGCCCCCTGCCCCGGGGCAGGACCTGCCCTGCAGGGAGCTGGGGCTGCGGGGTCGGGGTGAGTCCCCTGCAGCTTCCAGGGACATTTCTCCGTGTGGGAAAGGAGGATCACCCCTGGCAGGGCCAGGACAAGACAATTCCCAGAGGGACTCCAGACAGACGAGGGAGTGCCTCTGCCTGGAACCAGCTCCTCATGCTCTGGGAATTCTCACTCTGACAGGGCTCGGCTGGCACTGTCTGGGCACAATTGACACCTTCTGGGGAGCCTGGGGTGACCCAGATCTGCCCAGAGATGTGACACAGCCCTGCCCAGCCTGAGACACCGAGATCTCCTGGCTCACGGTGATTCCTGAAGGCACTGAACCCTCTGGGAGCCGTAGGAACGCTCCCAGGGCTGGATCCTTGGCAGGAGCAGAGCCCTGGTCCTGTCCCATCTTTAGCCAGGTATCCATGCCATCACCTGGGGTTTTACCCCACTGAGTTTCCCCGTGTTTCTCAGGAGGCCTTGCCAGGATCCTTGGAGAGCACAGCAGGTGGATGATGCCTCTTCCCCCCAAGCCTCATCTCTGACCTGGGGCTGCAGCTCCCCTCACAGAGTCACTGAGATTATCCTGAGGACTTTCCAGATCTCTGCCCTGGTCTTTATTCCATTGCCATTCAGCCTGGAGAACTCCTGATTTTTCTCCAACGTGTTCCTTCCTCTCCAGTTTTCCTTCCAGCCATGCTCCTCACAGGTGCCTTCCACACAGGAATATCCTTTTTACGATCCCACTGTCCTCTGCACCCTCCAGGTGGGGATTATTCAGTCCCAGGGTGTAAATGCAGAGGAAATCTGGCACAAGGCAGCTTTGATCCTGGCTGGCTCTTCATGAACTGCTGTGTAATGTCAATTCCAATCCTGGTATAGCACAGGGGATGGAAATGTGGCTGAATACTGAACCCACAGTCTGGACGTGGCTGTGCAGCAGCTCCTGGGGACAGCCCAGCGCTGCCCTGAGCCCGTGTGCTCCGAGATGCTCCGGAGTCAGGGCAGCTGAACATCCCTGTGCTGGTGCAGGAGCCCCCAGGGCTGGGAGCAGCTCCAGCAGCAGCAGCAGGGCTCCACCAGCCATCACTCATCCCAAATATTCCTCCTGCATCCCCAGCATCCATCCCGCAGTCTGGCACTCGCTGCCAGGGAGATGAATCACCATCAGTCACCTCAGCCGAGGGAGAACAATTAAAGGAGACTGAAATGGGCAGCATTTTAATTTATTGGCTTTTCACTTGTGCCTGGCAGCTTCCCTGAGGAGGATGGAGAGGACTGGGAGCTCTGCAGAGCCCCGGGTGGCAGCAGAGCCCTGAGTGGTGACACAGCCCTGGGGGACAGCAGAGGCCTGGGTGGTGACAATGCCCTGGGGGGGGTGACACAGCCCTGGGTGGTGGCAGCAGGGCTCCGCAGCTCCCGGGGCATGGCAGCCCCTGGAGATTGGTGGTTCCAGAGGGTTCCAGGAGGGTTTGGCTGTGGGAGCTCTGACTGCTCAGATCCTGCACTGCTTCCTCCTCTCCTTCTGCTCCTGGGACACTGGTGTCACCTCAGGCTGGGCACACAGGTTCATTTGGGGTCCCTGGTGTCAATCCAGCTCACTGGGGGGTTTACCCTGGGCAAGACATTTGAGCTCAGCCCTGAGTCATCTCTGTGGGCAGAGGGACCGTGGGCACTGCCACGTCATGGCTGAAGTCAAAGGTGACCTCCAGCAAAGGGCAGACGGAGCCTTTCTTCCCACTCCTTGTGTCAGCAAGAACTCCCACCGGGAATGTGAAAATCCTCAGGACTGTGACTCTCCCTCTGTTTCTGTGCCTGTTCCAAACCCTCGCAGTGCCTGGCACCTGCCCAGCTGCCTTGGGCGTTTTGGGCCTGAGAACCCTCCAAACCAATCTGTTCTCCCGGGAGAGCCCAGCCTCGTGTGCCAGGAGCTGATCCAAGTGCTGAACTAAGCCTTGGGTGCCCTCAGAGCTTTGGCTGCAGCGTTTGTGGAGCTTAAGCTCCCTTTATTCAGGGTCTGGAGAGTCCTGTGATCCTCAGAGCCCCTGTAATGAACTGGGATCAGTCACAATGGGAAATCTGGGATAAAGCAGCCGGGGCTGTTGTCTTGAGTTGCAATGCAGCATAAGTAACCAGCCGTGTGTATTCTATTTGCCATCTGTTGAAACCAACTGGGGAAGTGTTTTTCTCTTCCATGACCCGTCCCTCATCCCTCCAGGGGCAGGGGGCGGGGCCTTCTGTCCCTGGGCAGCTGTGAAAGCAGCTGGGGCCGTGCTCTTTATCCCTGCCAGGACCCATCCTCCCTGCAGGGATATCTGCTGTTCATGGGCCAGCCAGGCTCACTGCAGGGCTCAGACAATTCCAGCAGCCCACTGGGAGAGGCTCCACCCAGGGGGAGGAGCCCAGCATTCCCCCCTGGATCAGCCCTGGCATTCAGAAGGCCAGCACAGCCTGTTGGCACTGGATTCCCAGAGGGAGAGCGGCCCCAGCTCAGCACCACTGGGCCCTTCTCCAGGATCATCTCTGCTCCAGCAGAAGCACAGCTGGCACTGCAGGAGGACTGCACTGGGCTGACAGCGACAGCCTGACCAACAGGGCTCAGGGCGTCTTCTCACCCTGGCAGCGTGGCCAGGAGTTTTTTTCTTTGCTTGGGTTTGCTCGTTGTTTTTTGTTGGGGTGGGGGTTTTTTACTACTGTATTTGTATTTTTAATATTCCTAGTAAAGAACTGTTGTTCCTATTCCCATATCTTTGCCTTAAAGGCCCTTAATTGCAGAATTACGATAATTCAGAGGGAGGGGGTTTCCATTCTGCATTCCAAGGGAAGCTCCAGCTTTCCCTGGCAGACACCTGCCTTCCCAAACCAGGACAGCTGTGAATTAAACCCAGATTAGGGTTAAAGATCCTCCAATGCCAATCAGTAAATTCAAAAAATTCAGGTATCTAAAACCAGAATGAGTTGACCTGAGTTCCCACCTGCACTAGGCTCTGGGAAAGAGCCACACCAGCACCTTGTGGGTGTGAGGAAAGAAAAATCCAGAGGTTTCCATCAGCTCTGGCCAGAGGCATTTGGAGCTTTCTGCTGCTTTTCTGTGTTTTAGTAGAGAATCCTCTGGGTTTCTGTGGGACGTTAAACCCCCGTGGAGCTGGAGGGTGAAGGGGTGTTAGCAATCAGCTCTGGGAGAAGTTTGGCTGCTGGAAAAGCTGGAGTGGAGAGGAATTATTAATCGAAATTCCCAGTTAATGCACAGCTGCCAATAATGGCTGCATAATGGAGAAAACCCATTTAATTTTTAATGATCCCCTTCCAAACAAATGCAGGGTTAAATGTGTCACCTGCAGCAGGCAAAGGGGGGTGATGGAGGGGTTCATTTTGGGAACAGTCACAGGGGCCCTGGGAGGTCTCTGCACGGAGCTGTTCCATGGATTTAACCAGGACTCTGCTCCTTGGGAAGGAAATCCCATGGACTTTTGGTGAATCCTGGCAGGGATTTCCATCTCCAAAGCAAAACGTCTCCAGCCAGGTAGCACCTCCTGGCCACAGGGAATAACCATGGTAAGGACTGTGATGTCATGATGATGATTCTCCCACTTGGAATAATGATTATAATGATTATGATTCCATGATAATGATTTTCTTACATGTAATAATCATTATAAGGACTATGACATCATGATAATGATTATGATGTCAATTTAACGATTCCTCCACATGGAATAATCATGATAAGGATTGTGATATCATGATAATGATTGCGACACAGTGATAATGATTCCCCCCACAGAATGATCATATAGTAATTATGACATCATGATAACTATTCCCTCACATGGAATAATCATGAGAATGAATCGTCATAAGAATGATTACGGAATCATGGCAATGATTATGATAATAATAACAATTATGACATCCTGATAATGATTGTGACACCATGATGACGATTATGACATCATGGCAATGATTCCTCCATATGGAATAATCATGATTATGATATCATTATAATAAGTACGACATCATGATACCGATTATGATGGTATTATGATAATGATTCCCCCCGTGGAACAACCTTGATAATGATTGTGACATCAAGGTAATGATGATGAGATCACGACAATGATTATGACACCATGAGAATGATTCACCGCCCTGGAATGATGGTGATCATGACCAGCGCTGTGGGAAACAATTCTGCTTTTCTGGTGGTTCAGCCCAGAACCGATCCTGCCAAATCTGGGCTTCCTGACAGTGGGGAGCCCGTGGGAGCTGGGTCAGGCTGTGCCTCCCTGGCACTGTGGAGGGGGCACACGAGGATCCTGCTCTGACTCACAGGGAGCTGGCAGGGTTTGGAGCTCGGGTGGGTGTGAGGGAGGGTTTATGGCTCTGAAAAGTCACCTTCTCTCAACACTTGTCCCAAACGTGTCCCCACACTTCCTATTTTTAGAGCCCTGCTCTCCAGTGATTTTGCCCAGGGACAGCCTTGTGGGGATTCAATTAAACTCCAGAATAAAATAAACACTCTCCCCCAGCCAGGGCTGGAATGCTAAGCAGAGCCATTATTTGAAGAAAACAGGGCTGTGAGTTTGGTGTCCTTTATTTTCATCAGCCAGGGTCAGAGACAGTGAAGACAGGAAACACCCTTCATTAACTCAGCCCATCCACTCCCAAAGCCTTTCCCCTGCTGCTCTGAGTGATCCAAACACATCCAGGGCACATTTCCTTTGGAAGCAATTCCACATTCTGGGGACTGAAATCGCTGAAGTGCTCCTTTTCTTTTGGGGGGTGATAAACTGGCTGTGTCTGTCTGGGCAAAGCAGTGACACCCAGAGCTGCCTGCAGTGCCAGGGCTCTCTGCAGTTAGTTTGAACAAGCTCATGTCTTCCTTTATTCCTTAATTAAAAACTTGATCAGGGCAGCCTGACCCATGGCCAAATCCCTCAGGTGTTTCTATCCAGATTTGGGGGTTTTCCCTGGAAAAGGGACATGGTAATCCCAGGATGTATGGAGCTGGGTGAGCTCTGGCAGTGCAGTTCCAGAAGTGGAGGAATCCCAAAATTCCCATCCCACCCCCGAGATTCTCTGGAGCATCAAATAAGGCTGGGAAAGGAGAATTCCCCTGAGGTTTTTGACCTCAGGATGTGGTGCAGAGCAGCCACAGCTTGTGTGAGGCCTCTTAGCAAACTCCTGTCTGGAATCGTGCTCTGCTGCCAGCCTGGATGGTCCCGCCTCTCCCAAGGTTGGGTTTGGAGCTGGGCAGTGGCTGCTGGCACAGGGCAGAGTTTTAGTCCAGCCTAAGGCAGATTTCAGCATGGAGGAGGCGCAGGATGGGCTCTGGGAGAGGCCAGCTCCATCGGGGATGGCTTTGGGACTGAGCTCAGGAGTGGAGGGAGCAGTGAAGGGAGGGAAGGGCAGCGAGGGCCGAGGGCAGGAGCAGAGCTCTGCAGAGAGGTGCTGAGCTGGAGACAGGACAATGGGAGGAGAAAGGGAAGGGATGGCAGTGGGAACACCCCACAGGTGGCTGCAGGAAAGGGAATGTGCCTCCTGCACCTCCACTCCGGGCAGGAAATCCCAGGCAAAGCCTGCAGCAAGGAAAATCCAAGTGAAACCATCAAATTCCTGTGGAAGAGGTGCTAAAAGGGCCGGGCAAGGAGCAGCGGTGAGGGAGGAATGGACCCTGCGGGGCTCCGGCGGCTCGGGGCCGGGAGGATCCCGCGGTGGCTCCGTCCCGATTTTCCCTGCAGGGAAAAGCCCCAGGCACAGCTGGCTGCCCACTGCCCGCACCGTGCCCCTGTGTCTGCACTCGGGGCTCTCGGCAAAGCAGCGATCTGTCACTGCAGATGTCCCTGGCAGCTGTTCCCGGGAGCCTCGGCCCCGCTAATTAATGCTGATTATAACAGCGCAACTCTCTTAGGGCAGATTTTCCAGGAGCCGATTCCCCCCGTGCGGCCACGGGACAGCCTCAGCAGCTCCCTTTGCTTGGGATGCTGCTTTTTATTTCTCTCTCTCCATCTAAAAGGAGCTGAAATCCAAACAGCCAGGATTTTTAAATCCAACTTTGCTTCTGCCGCCGCTACACAAAACCCCGGGAGCATTCATTCCTTGCTCCAGATGATCCTAATCCCTTTCTCCTCGCTGCTGAGGGAAAAGCAGCTTAGGAAGGTTTGCAGTTGGAGGGGAAGAGTCAGGGTTTGAAGGAGGTGTCCCCAAAATGCCATGAGACCTGTGGAATTCGCTCTCTCCTCGGGTAGAGGAATCTGTCCTCTTTATCATCACGGTGTTCAATAAAAATCAGGAGCTTCCAGCAGGAATCTCAGGGAAAGATGCACTGGAGGGATTTCTGGAGCCAGTCTGTCCTAACACGACTTTGAGCCTGGATTGTCTGATAAACTGTTATTTCAGAGCCTCACAAAATCACAGAATCCCAGTTTGGGCTGGGGCTTTAGAACTCCTCCAGTCCCAACCTTGCCATGGGAACAAGGGACACCTTCCCCAGAGCCTCAGCAGTGCCAGGAGCTTGTCCATTCCGTTCTGGGTCTCAGGCACTGAACTCCAGCTTAATTTGGGATCTGGGCCCACGTCGGTTGTGGCTGTGGAGAAAATCCAAAGAGGGAGAACAGATAAATGGAATATTCAGGAATTGTGCCTAAGGACCAGTCCTGAAGCTGATCTGAGCATGGGATGTGGGGTTTAATTTCCTGCCTGTGCTCTCCTCACCCACAGGGGCTGGGCTGGGGGAGTTTGAACCCCACAGGGGCAGGGCTGGGGGGGTTTGAACCCTACAGGGGCAGACCTGGGGGGTTTTGAACCCCACAGGGGCAGACCTGGGGGATTTCACATCCCCTGGTGCCAGTTGAGGTCTCCACTCCCTGTGGGAAGGCGCAGATCAGGTCCAGTTCTGCTAGAAGTGACCCAAGCTCAGCCCAGCCCCAAATCCCTGCCCTGCCTTGCCCTGTGTCCCTCCAAGAGACACAAGGAGCTTTTCCTCCTGGCATAAACACAGAAATAAAGCCAAGCTAAGCTCCATCTTCCAGTTAAACGCTGTCATTCCCACCCAGTGTCTGATGGATGAG
The DNA here is from genome assembly GCA_014839755.1 of Sylvia borin. Taxonomy (NCBI): domain Eukaryota; kingdom Metazoa; phylum Chordata; class Aves; order Passeriformes; family Sylviidae; genus Sylvia; species Sylvia borin. Next base: position 338,363 of record CM025981.1, on the reverse strand, counting down.
AATGGTGTGACCACAACATGAATACTTCTCTGGGGCCTCTGGCCAGGGCTCTCCTCGGATGCTTTTGCAGCTCCAACCTGATTAAAACTGAAATTTTATTGCACTTCTCTGAAGAGACCCCACCCATGGAACAGCAACTGCAAGGGGGTGCTGCCAACTATGAGGCAGAAATACCGACAGCTCCAGCCACAAATGTTTTATTCTGATTTTATTTTTTCACAGGACAAACTTATAAATTAGAAAGATGTGTCTCAAGAAGAGCCTGGCCAAAAAATAAAAACAATAAAGTAAAAAGCAAGTACTGGATGAAGGAGTTGCAGAGCTAGACTATGAAAGTGCCAGAGTGTGGGGAAGCTTTTTAAAAATCAATAAGAAATGTCACTGGCAAGGAGCGTGGGATCCAGTGCCAGGGTGGGCAGGGCAGGAGGGGCTGCGAGAGGATTGCAGGGGCTTAGCAGGGATGGGGACGGGCAGGAATCACACCTGGCTGGGGACGCTGCTCTTTGTGTCCTACTGCTGCTCAGGCTGAGCCTCAGCTCCCTCCCTCCCAGGCTCTGGCATTCCCTCAGCAATCCAATCCATGGCATTCCAGTGGGATCTGGCTGCCTGGCTGTAGATTCTTTTGTAAAAAAACCCCAAACTGCCTAAAATCCTGCAGTGCACAATGCACAAGCAGCACTCTGCATGCCCCAGAAGGGGAAGGAGAGAAGAGCTCACTGACTTGAACTCCTTAAAACCATTTGTCTTTCAAATTAATTGGTATTAATTCATCAGTAGCATTCAATAACCCTCCAAAAAAGAAGTTAAAGAGCAGCTGGCGGGACAGAAGGATGAGATTGTGCAGGATGGAGGCAGGAATGGTGTGGCCAGCAGGAGCAGGGAGGTCATTCTCCTCCTGGACTCAGCACTGGTCAGGGCACACCTCGAGTGCTGTGTCCAGCTCTGTCCCCTCAGTTCAGGATGGACATTGAGTGCTGTGTCCAGCTCTGTCCCCTCAGTTTAGGAAGGACATTGAGACCCTTGAGCACATCCAGAGGAGGCCACGAGGCTGGTGAGGGGCTGGGAACACAAACCCTGTGAGGAACAGCTGAGGGAGCTGGGGGTGTTTATCCTGGAGAAAAGGAGACTCAGGGGTGACCCCATCACTCCACAAGCCCCTGAAAGGTGGCTGTGCTCAGCTGGGGCTGGGCTCTTTCTCCAGCAGCACTGACAGAACGAGAGGACACAGCCTCAGGCTGGGCCAAGGGAAATACAGGTTGGGTATCAGGGAAAAGGATTTTTACAGAAAGGGTGATAAAGTGCTGGAATGGTCTGCCCGGGGAGGAGGTGGAGTCCCCATCCCTGGGTGTGTTTAAAGCAGACTGGATGTGGCACTGGGGCCAGGGGTTAGGTGAGGTGTTGGGGTTGGGTTGGACTCGATGACCTTGGAGGTCTCTTCCAACCCAGTGATTTGTGATTCTGTGATTCTGTGAAAGCACCATAGGAGTGGGAAGCAAAGGGGAAGAAGAGGAGGGAAATTTAAAAACAGGTGGGAAATGATTTCAGTAAATGTTGTCTGGGACCTGCAGTGCTCCTGGGTGGGTTTATTCCTGTGTTTACAGACAAACTGGACAATCCCTGGGTTCTGGACGGGCCAGTGGGGCCGGGCAGGTGCAGTGGAGGGGCTGAAGTGTCCCAGCTGTGACACCTGGGGGGGCCCAGCCCTGACAGGATCCTCCTCTCCTCCCCAAACTCTGTTTTTCTCCCTAATTAGGCTCGGGAGCCCTCCTGCAGAGGGAAGAGCTGCCTGCTCAGGCTGGATGAAGGAGTTCTCTGTATTCCCAGAGCTGGGATGGGACTCTCGATGAGCTCTTGGGGCTTCGTGTTCTTTGCCAAGAAGGCCCCAGGATGTTCAAGAGAGGCTTTGGTTGATTTTCTCACCCGTGGCAAAAGAGTTAAATATCTAATGAGGTGATTTAAATAGCTCAGATTTTCAGGAGTTTGGAATTTCCATCTGGGCCGAGATTTAAGTGAAACTTCAGCAGTGCTGGGAAGTGTTTGGGTAATTTTTTTTTCCCCTTGTCATTTCTCCTCTTTAAGCAGCTCTGTTCTCTCATCAAACCAGGCTCAGGAATGTCAATAAGGAACCATTTCCCCTTGGGATTTCTGCCCCATTTTTACAGACCCGCAAAGTCTCCCTGGGTTGATTAAGCAGCCAAACATTGGTTTGCATCATTACAGACCTGGGGAGACTCAGCAAATGCACAAAGCTGCATTTTCCCGTTTGCCATAATTATCTGTTCCTTTAGAACATTCAGGTCTCTCTTCTTCAACAGACATTTTTATTTACAAAACAGATGGAAATAGAACTCACACAAATAAATGCCCAGAATATCCTGAACTCCATGTGCTGAAAATAATATAAGAAAACAGAAGAAACCCTGAAATTATAAGAAAAGCCTTTGAAAATTTAAGGAAAAAAACCCACAAAACTTGAACAAGAAGCAGCCAGGGCAATTTATTTCCATGTCAAATTTTATGGAAAATTGGAATTATTCTCCGAAAGTCCAAGCAGTGTCTTTGCCTTCACAAATTCAACATTTCCTTGGTAAGCAAGGAACTCCCAGATACCTCTGCCTGTGTTTTTAAAGGACACCATCCTCATTTTCCATGGGAGCAGCAGAAGGATTTGCTGAGGATGGGGCTGGAACCACTGTCCCCATTGGAACGAGGGCCTGTGCTTGGTTTGTGTTGTGAAAATGTCCTGGAAATGCTCTGGAGGGAAATCCTGGCTCCTGGAAATCTGTGGGAGATTGGCATTTCCTCCAGCAATTCCCCACAGGAAATGTCCTGATTTTAGGAATAGGGAAGGAAGAGTCATCCCTTAAAATCTGCACTTCGAGGTGTTGAGAGCTCAGGCCAGGAACTGGAGGGGATTTTGATGCTCTTTGTTGCCTTGCTACGGGCATCTCACAGAGTTTTGGCTGCAGGGAATAAGAACCCCCCCGGGGCCCGGGGAGCACGGAGCTCTCCAGCAGCTCTCTGTCCTTCCCACCACCACCTCGTTCCTTGGGCTGCCCTCCCCGTGCTCCATAATTTGGGCTCTTTTTGCTGGGGTTTGATTGATGAGGAGCTGCAGAAGGAGGAACAGCGTGGCTTGGCTTGGACAGCACCCTCAGGCACGGGGTGGGGTTGTTGGGGTGTCTGGGCAGGGCCAGGGGTTGGATTCCTGATCCTCCCCTCCCACTCAGGACCTTCAGGAGTCTGGGATTCTCAGGTATGAACAGCCACTTGTCAGTGGTGGGCTCAGTGACGTTTTCCTGTCCTTTTCTGCATTCCCTCAAATGCTGCTTTCCCTCCAAAGGTGGGTTCCCAGCAGCTCTGACATTGAATCAGAAACCAGCACTTGTCCCGGGGAGAAAGAGCCCGGGTTCTTCATCTGGGGACACATTTTGATTAAAAGCCCAGCACATGTTCTCACTGCTTTGCCTCCCCTTGTTCTCGTGGCCGTGCAGCCCATTTGCAATTAAATTGAGTCTCGTTACCCTCCAAAGTGAGAGAAGCTGCTCTGAAAATTATGAGTAGGAGTCTCTCTACCTTTTGACAAATTATTTTCTAATGAAAAACATCTGCTCAGGCTACGAAGGTTCACCCATCTTTATTTCTGCCTGATGCAAATGGGTTTTGTTTCACAAATTGCAAAGCAGAGCTTTGGTCCTGCCGCCAAAAGGGACAAGCAGGGATTGATAAAATGCAGCAAAGCTCGGAGTGCAATATCATCCCCCCTTTAATTATCCTGCTTCCTAACAGGTGTAAGGAGCGCAGCACCTGATGGCTGCTGATGATCCAGATGGCCTGGAATTGTCTCTCCATATGCTGCAGGACGGGACACACAGTGAGGTTCAGCTTAACTCTGTGTGGGCTGGAAGAACAGAGCCATGGTTTGTTCAGGAAGTTTGGAAAACGAGATAAAAATCCAAAGAGACGCCCAGGGGTGTTTGGGTAACAGGGAGATGTGGAAACTCAGGGAGATTATGGAGAATCATGGAATTATCTGAGCCAGGAAAGAGCTCCAGGATCATCGAGTCCAAGCTGTGACTGATCCAGCCCAGAGCCCTGAGTGCCACCTCCAGGAGTTCCTTGGACACCTCCAGGGATGGGCACTCCAAACCTCCCTGGGCACTTCCAAGGCCTGAGCCCCCTTTCCATGGGGAAATTCCTGCTGCTGTCCACCCTGAGCCTCCCCTGCCTCAGCTTGAGACTGTTTCCCCTTGTCCTGGCCCTGTTCCCTGGGATCCATTCCCCTCTTCAGCCCAAATCCTGGGAAAAGAGGAATGTGCTCCTGCACAGGGATCTGCCCAGCCTGGCCAGTGTGACACCCCCTCCCCAGAGCTGGGTTTGCTCCTGGCAGAGCTGTGACATGCCCAAGCCCAAATCCCAAAGGCAGCTCCAAGCCCAAATCCAGATCAGTGTGGAGCAGTTTGGTGGTTCCCATTGATTCCCTGGAATGCTGGCTCCATATTCTCCCCTCTCTGAGGACAACTGGGATTTCTGCTAACGGACTCCTGATTGGCACTAAGGGCACCAACCCTGTGCACAACATTTTGGGGCTTTTGCAGCTGCAAGAGCTTTGAAGGCACCTCCTCTGATCTCTGGCTGGGGCTGTAATCAGGCTGCCAGGACATGCAGGAATGTTTCTGCAGTTCCACTTTTTCCCTTTGAAGGAATCCCAGCTGGAGCCAGGCTGGCAGGAATGTCTTATCCTTAGAGAAGGGTTGATCTGGAAGTCCTGAGGATTCCTGGAGCAGGGAGGTGGCACTGCTGTCCCCGTGCTGGGAGGGGGGACTGCAGCAGAGGGGCTGTGCTGGAGCTCAGCACTAAAACTCCCCAGGGCAGGAGCAAGAATTTGGTGTTCTGGAACCGTGCAGGGACACCAGGATCTGCCCAACGTCACCCAGGGAGCTCCAGGCAGGAATCAGGAGCTCTTTGGACGACGGCTGCAGCTCTTCATGTGTGACAGGTTTTCTCCCTGTGCTGCCTAGAGGACAAGAAACGTTTTCCTTTATGAAAAAGGAACAGAGATGCCTCAGTAAGTGTTGGAGTTTGGGCAAACGGGTTTGCAGTCTGTGCTGGGAGGGCAGGAACTGTTCCTTTGGATCAGCAGCAGCAGCTGGCTGTGGGAAATCTGGGGGAAGTTCTCCTCTGAGGGGGTTTTGTGCTGCTGCTGTTTGACCCCAGGCCTGGCACAGATCAGCTGCTCAGGAAGGATTCCTGGTGCATTCCAAGGAGGGTTTCCTCTCTTTCCTATGAGTTGGGGGAATTTCTGGGTTGAGAAGGGAAATGAACTCCTTCCCTTCACACCCACCTGTGCTGGGGCTGCTCTGGGCTCAGGGCTGTGCCAGTGCCTGGACAGAGCAAACGCTGCCTCTGCAGCCCTGGGAACAACACGGGGCCCATGGATGTGCCAAGGGAAAATGTCAGCCTTGTTTATGCATTCCTGCCCTTCCTCTGCAGCCAGGAGATCCTTGGGAGCAGCCAGGAGCACGAATTCCACCCTCACGGCCAATTCCTGCCCTGCTGGAAGCAGTGCCTGGCAGCAGGGCACGAAGGGCAGCCTTGGCGTGGAGCATCCCCAGAGCTGGAGCAGGGAATGATTCCAGGGAAGCTGCAGATGGAGCAGGAAAACTCACTCTGCAAAGAGCCCCAGACCAATGCCACATCCATGGCCTTCCACAGGTACCATCCAAGCAGGGGAAAGGCAGCCAGGCCTCCCTGCCCTCCTGCACGGCCCACCGGAGTCTGAGCAGCCCCTGACCCGGGATATGAAGGGATTTCATCTTAATTCAGGGCAGCGATGATGTGAGGCTGAGCTGGAGTGGAATTTTTAGCTCCCTGTTCCTGTGATTGCCAGGGACTGGATCAGAAGGTCCCTTCTGGTTATTTTTGTTGAAGGATGGGGGTAATTCACCTCGGGAAAAGGACCCTGCACACATTCTCATTTCACACCTGCCAGAGAGCCAGGCCAAGATGAACAACTCCCACCAGCGCTAACAGAGTCACCACGAGGTGAGAAAGCTTTGGCTCTGTCTCCTGAGCAGTTGATGATTCTGTTAGAGGACAAATGTCTCTCCACCCTTTAATACAAAGGATTATGGATTTAAAGCCTCCCCTTGGCTCCAGGGACCACAGGCAGAGCTCTGGATCTCGGGAGCTGGGAAAGAGTAAATTCCACATCTGGGTTTGCATCCCCGGCAGTGCTGGGCTGATCCCCTGGCCCTTGGTGGTGCTCAGCCCTGCTGAGCTCCCAGAGCCCCAGGGATTTATTCCTGGGGGGATCTGGCCCCTCTCTGCAGCCTGGATGGAGTTACCAGCCCCTTGTTGCCACAGGAAAACTCTCCCTGGATCCTGGAGGGGCCTCCACCACCAGGGCAGGAGAATTCCCAGATGTGGCACCCTGGTGATAACCCCCCATGATTTAAAGCCATGGGAAAGAAGGAAATGAGGAAAAGGAGTGGTGTTGCTGTAGATATAAAACATTTTAAAAGGAAATTAAAGATATTTGAGAATTGTGGTTCTCACAAGCAGAAAATGGGAGAGCAAATGCCACATTTCCCAGAGCATTTTGGGCACTGAATTCCCAGCCCAGGCCTGGCACTGGGCTCCTGTGTGGGGCAGGGAGGTCAGAAGATGAGTGGTGAAGGAATCATCCCCTAAAGCTCCTCTGCCAGGTCCAGCATTCCAGGAGCTGGGAGAGCTCTGCAGCAAGACAAGCCTCCGGCAGGAGCTGCCCCTGGATTTTGGAAGGAATGTTTCTGTGGCCTTGTCCTGCCGGGGAGATGAGGGTTGGGAGATGCTTTTGCATCTCTTCACTTGCCAGAGGATGACAGAATCCCCGGGATCAGGAATGTCTGCAGCCTTGGGGTGGCAGCAGTCAGCTTTGCCTGCACTCCTGGGAAACTGCTCCTGCCAGGATTGCTCTGGAATTCCAGCCTGGAGAGGCACGGAGTGCCCCAACACCGAGCTGCAGTGACACCAAACCGCAAATCCCGAGGGAAATGGAATTCCAAGGACTCGGAGCAGGCAGGGATGCTGAGGGAGGGAGAGCAGGCAGAGCATAACCCAGACAAGGGCAGGGGGGAGTGGAGCTGAGCAGGGGTGAGGAGGCAGCTGGAGCTCGAGAAAAACCTCAGCCATACTCGTGGATAATTCAGGTGGAGCTCCTCTCCTCTCCTCTCCTCTCCTCTCCTCTCCTCTCCTCTCCTCTCCTCTCCTCTCCTCTCCTCTCCTCTCCTCTCCTCTCCTCTCCTCTCCTCTCCTCTCCTCTCCTCTCCTCTCCTCTCCTCTCCTCTCCTCTCCTCTCCTCTCCTCTCCTCTCCTCTCCTCTCCTCTCCTCTCCTCTCCTCTCCTCTCCTCTCCTCTCCTCTCCTCTCCTCTCCTCTCCTCTCCTCTCCTCTCCTCTCCTCTCCTCTCCTCTCTCTCCTCTCCTCTCCTCTCCTCTCCTCTCCATTCCAGCTCTGCCTGAACACGAATTATGGAGGCACTAAGTGCTGGCAGGGAGAGGGGCTGGGCTGGGCAGAGCCCTCATCTGCAGCAGACACTGGGATATGAACACATTCCTCCCCAGGACACTGGGATATAAAAACATTTCAAGGTGAATTTTCCCCCTTCCATGCGGTGTTCCCAGAAAGGACAGGCTGAGCATTCAGAATGAGAATTATTGTGAGTAATGACATTATTCCCGTGGAGGGAAGATCTGCTGAGCAAATGCCTGGAGCTGCTGGTGGAGTCTGGGAGGGACAGAGCAGAGCCTGTCCCTTCCCCTGTCCCCAGAGGGTCACAGGGCATGGCCAGACTGAGGCTGTCTCCTTCACCTCTTGGGTAACTGGGAATTGCTGGGGCTGGGAGTGGAAAACTCAGAGAATCGTGGAATATCCTGAGCTGGAAGGGATCCACGAGGGTCACTGAGCCCAACTCGTGGCTTTGCACAGCCCCTGGAATTCCATTTACAATCCAGCACAGATTTAGTGCTCAGTGCCTCAGAGCATTGTCCAGACTCCCTGACCCAGGAGATGGGGCTGGAGACAGCAGGAAAATCCTGGATATCATCATCACACGTGGTGGGAACTGTCTGCTCCTGGCAAGGGGCATCCCAAACTCCCGTCCCTGGCAGGGAGCTCAGAGGCCCATGGGATTTGGTCTCACTCTGTCCAGACAAACAGGAATCCACCCTGGCCTGAAAGGGCACGAGGAATGGGCTCTGTGGGAATAAACCTCCCCCTGGGTCCTCCTGTCTCCCATCTCAGTTCCACCTGGGATCAGATCCCAGCCCTTCACCAGCAGCTCAGCAGCCACAGAGGAATTCTGGGCCAAACCTGCCCAGTTTTACCTCTCTAACACTAAAACAGCTTCTGCTGGCACTCCAAGTACAACTCCAACTCACATTTTGGGGTTATTAAACAGCACTTTTCAACCTCTGCACTCAGAGCAGTCCTGCAGCCTCTCCCAGCCCCTGGCTTTTCCTGCTGTACTGACACCACCAGCACTCACAGATTATTTATCCTGCCTTTGCTTTTCCATTTAACATCTCACCAAGTCCATTACCCGCAGTGCCACTTCCAATTGGCATTGGAATGGAAGGTGAAATCCAGACCTTGTAAGGGAGAGGTGATTTTGTTCCTCTTCAGATGGTTCTGCCTCCCACACGGTGTCACTTTGGCTAATCCATTTATACAACCTGACAAAAATCTGCCCATTTTTCATGAGCGGCCTCTCTGTGAGTGTCACACTGAATTTGCTCAGTGGAACAGGGAGGATCAACACGAGAAGTGCAGAGCAAAGAGCTGGGGCTCGGTGGGGAACCAGCCTCAGATCATGTTTGCTTTCCTGCTCTCCCGCTCCTAAAAGGAGCCTTTTTCCCCCGTTATTTGTGGGTTTGTTGTTCTGTTTGTACTGTCCTTAAACCCCCCCAGACTGGAACCCCCCATACCTCACCTTGGACCTCCTGTCCCTCGTGTGTCCCCAGCATGTGAAATTTCAGTGACACCTTTGCTGCCACATTAAACAATAAATTGAAAAGGATTAACTCTTCTGGCTGCACTTTTCCACCTCAGCTTGCCTTGGCCTGCAGTGGGGAAAAGCTCCACAAGTCTCAAAAGAGCAGAGAAAATCAGGAATCCTAAACTGGGGAGTCCTCACGGGGGCTGGTGGCCAACTGAGCATTCCCCGACCCTCCACAGTCCTGCAATCCCAACCTGGAGATCTCATCAAGGGCAAGGATTGGGTGCAAACATTCCCTTTTTGGGGAAAAGAGGCACAGGGAGGGGTTGGATCCATGATGGGAGCTGGTTTTAGGGTGTTTTGACGACCATCCCACTACAGCTGGAGGAGTTTCCCTGCTCTTGCCTTCCCCCAGAAGCCTGGGATTATTTATTGTGATACATAATTACATGGGGTGATACTGTAGCCAGCAGTTAATTAATGCTAATTGGATGTAAATTAATTAAGAGCACAGTTTGTCAAATTCGGTTTGCTCTTCCCCCCACTCCACCCAACCCTGAAGCAAAATCAGAGGAACTGGCTCCAGTCCAGGCTGGGGTGACAGTGACACCCAAACCAGGGGACAGTGGGGCTTTTGGGGGGACCTTCATCTCTTTTTGTTCTTAAAAAGTTCTGGAGTTGAGGAGACATGAGGATTCCTCCTTGGGAGAAAATACCTGGTCATGGGAAATGATGCAGAGAGCTGAATTCTGTGAGCAGAGATAGAATTGAGACGGGAGGAGGTGAAACAATCACCTTTCATCTCTAATCACCACACAAACCCCGCTCCCTGCAGAGGAGCTGAGGCTGACAGGAGACAGAGGGACACTGTCAGCTTTGATCCTGCCATGGATCACCCTGGAATCAGAGAATTAGAGCAAAGCTCATTTGTGTCCCTGTTCCCATGAAGTTGGGCTCAGTGACAGTGACACGGCCGGACGTGGTTCTCACGGAACAGGAATAAACGACCCAACCACCCCGAGGGGCTTTAGCAAGGTGGCTTTGGCCTCTTTTCCCACAAAATCAGCGACAGGACAAGGGGAAACGGCCTCAAGCTGGGCCAGGGGAGGGTCAGATTGGGCATCAGGAGGAATTTCTGCATGGATCTTTTTATTTGTGGATTTTAGTGCTTTGTACTCACCTTCCAAAAGTGAGTGTGCCCTGTCTTAGGGCAGGGTGTGCTCCTGCCAGCCTTGGCAGGCCAGTTTGTCCAGTTTGCCCATCCCTGGCCAGGCTGGATGGGGCTTGGACAACCCTGGGCCAGTGGAAGGTGTCCCTGCCATGGCAGGGGTGGGATGGATGAGCTTTAAGCTCCCTCCACCCAAACCAGAGTGGGATTTAATACTCTTTTTCAGGCTGGTGTGCCCCAAATTCAATCAAATCCCAGCTCTTCATCTCTGGAAATTATTAATTACATGAAGATCCAGACAGTTCCTCCTGTAACAGCCACAGGGCAAAGCCCAGTGATGGAGAAGGAGTGGTTGGAAGGGGTAAAAGTGGGTCAGAAAGCACCAGGAGTGCTAGAAGGAGCTGCCAGTTTGGGAGGCAAATCCAGGTGGGATCATTCAGCTCTGGAACCCCTGTGCTGTGTCCCCGGGAGCCTGGCTGTGCTCACACATTAAGTTTTGGAAGCAAAGCTCCCAGGCGGGAAAGGGGAAATGCATCAGCACCACTCTGCTCAGGGAGCTGGATGGGTCCTTGCTCAGGATTCCTGGGCATCAGCAGCTGCCTGGGGCCGCATCCCTGGGCTCCTGGAACCTCTCACAAAGGGCACATTTCCTGAGCCACTCGGTCTGAAACAGGCTGGACATGCCTTCAGACACAGCACAGGATTCTGTGAAATAATTTGACATCATTAGATGCCAAAGGACCTTTAATAATCCAGTCTTCAAGCGAACACTTGCACTGATTGCAGCCCCAGCATAAATCTGACCTTTTCTTACTCTTCATCCTCAAATCCTCCACAGAGGCTGCTCCTGCAGTGCTTAGGAGGTGTCTGTTCCTATTTAATCTGTCTCCCAGACAAAAGCTTTTCAAAAGAAATTTTCCATGTTAATTGCGAGATGTTAAAACACTAAAACAAGAAAAAAAAAAAAATCCTACTCGAGATGTAGATTTTCCAGTCAAGCCTGAAAATCAGCTGCACTTGTGTGCATTTCCAAAAGGCAGCTCTGCAGTGCCAATCATCCAAAGCGAGAGGGGGGAAGATGTCAGCAAAATTCCCTGGATGCACAGAGCTGGTGAATGGATTCATGGGCAGCCTGCTGTAATGGCAACTTTGCTGGGGCTATCAAAACTCTTTAGACATCAAGCTAAAAAATGACAAAGCAGCTGAAAATAATGATTTGTGCTGTGAACCAGAGGCTGGTGGAGACCTCTGCACCAGGAGAAGGATGTGAGCCTGTAAAGAGATGTAGTTAACCCCAGATTCCTGTCAGACAGGTGCAGCTACAGGGGAGCCACAAATCACCGTGCAGGAAAATTGATTGTAGGCCTGGAATGATGTAAATCTTCCTCATTTAAATCTGCATTGGAAGCACTGGAGCTGAGGACACTTAGAAGAGGAGCAAAGCTGCCAAGTGGAGCTGAAACAACAGCAAATGGCCCAACTCAGGTAGGAGCTGTCAGGTGGAGACAGCCCCAGCCAGGAGCGTCCTGGCACATCCCAGCTGGACTCTGCAGGAGCCTGGACGTGCTGGGAATGGGGGGAAGCTGCAGGCTCTGGAGCCCTGGGCAGTGAGGGTTTGTTTGTGCTGGGAGCAGCAGCAATTCCTGCAGAAATCATGGATGTGCACAGGACACGGGGCTGGGCCTCCAGTCCTTCACTCGTGGTGGGCACAGGATCTCCTGGGCTGGGTTTGCTCTGCGGTAGCCAAGATCTTTTCTGTCCTCTGAGAACTGCCCTCACTCTGCCTCGGCTGAGGTTTTTAGGTGTTCAGACCTGGGGGTTTTCCCTTTCCCAGTGACCCAGGATTGACTCCCCAGCTGTGGCAAAACCTCATGGAAATGATCTGAAACACACGGGGCTGCTCTCACTGGGAATTTTGTCAAAATCCTGCAGCTCAAATAAACCTGCACCTGAAATTTCTAAATAGAAAAAGACAGGGGAAGAATCCCAGTGGAAGTTTCTGGGACTTCTACTCCAGTTCCACTCTACAAACAGTTAGTAAAGGGTGCTCTGGGACAGCACAAAAAACCTGTGCTGGGTCACCTCTCACATCCCTCTCCCTGTGTCCCTCTGTGTCCCCTGGGGGTGCTGGGACAGCCCAGCCTGGATCCCCCCAGCAGCTCTCAGGCTCTCAGGAGTGGTTCATGAACTCAGCAAAACCAGCATTTTCAGCTGTCAGTTTGGGCCTACTGGCTGTAAATACAGGCCCAGCCTTGCAGAGAGGAGATCTAAGCTTTGATAAGCTCTGATCTGCTTCAGAGGGGAGCAGCAGAGAGGTTAAAGTGAAAAACCTGATAAGAAGAGAAAAATGGTCCTGAGTTTTAAATCACTAAAGAGATTTTTAAGAGCAGGGAGAAAGGAGAGTGAGAAATAAACCACTGGTATTAAGGACACGTTGTTCAATAAGTTCCTCAGCCCTTTGGGGTGACAGAATTTGGAAAGGCCTGAGGATCTCACATCTAATGCTGTCTCCAAGCAGACCTGGAGCATCCTGTTAGGATGGGTTATCAGTGACATGACATGGAGACAAGGATCACAACAACTGCACAACTTCCCATAATAAATACTCATTCTTTCCCTGGGCCACTCCAGCCATGTCCTGGCAGCTCCACGTGTGCGCCCAGCTGCTCTCAGGGGCAGCTGGGAACTCAGGGATCCCCTCGTTTGTACCCCAAATGATTCATGTCTGGACCTGCAGCTGGGGCACGGCAGGAGAAGGTGACCAGGCTGAGTTCAGGTGTCACTGTCAGTGCCCTCAGCTCCCGCGACAGAAGGTGACAGCTCTGTGTGACACAGAGCAGCTTCCAGGATTTCTGGGAGGAAAGGTAGGAAAAATCAGGTCAGAATAATCAACAGAATAGGTACAGGAGGAATTAAACACATGTGAGTGGGAATATGAACAGGGAATTGCTTTGAGTGACAAAATCCCCCTTTTCTTTTGGCAGTGCAGTGGTGGGACAAGCTGCTCCTCGGATGCCTCCCCCCACTCTACTGGGCCTGTAGAGCCCATCAGAACCATCAGAACCATCAGAACCATCAGAACCCATCAGACCCCATCAGACCCCATCAGACCCCATCAGACCCCATCAGACCCCATCAGACCCCATCAGAACCATCAGAACCATCAGAACCCATCAGACCCCATCAGAACCATCAGAACCATCAGAACCCATCAGACCCCATCAGAACCCATCAGAACCCATCAGACCCCATCAGAACCACCAGAACCATCAGAACCCATCAGAACCATCAGAACCATCAGAACCCATCAGAACCATCAGAACCATCAGACCCCATCAGACCCCATCAGACCCCATCAGAACCATCAGAACCATCAGAACCCATCAGAACCATCAGAACCATCAGACCCCATCAGACCCCATCAGAACCCATCAGAACCATCAGAACCCATCAGAACCATCAGAACCATCAGAACCATCAGAACCCATCAGACCCCAGCAGAACCATCAGAACCCATCAGAACCATCAGAACCCATCAGACCCCATCAGAACCATCAGAACCCATCAGAACCATTAGACCCCATCAGACCCCATCAGAACCATCAGAACCCATCAGAACCATTAGACCCCATCAGACTCCATCAGAACCATCAGAACCCATCAGAACCATCAGAACCCATCAGACCCCATCAGAACCATCAGGACCCATCAGAACCATCAGAACCATCAGAACCCATCAGAACCATCAGAACCATCAGAACCCATCAGACCCCATCAGACCCCATCAGAACCCATCAGAACCATCAGAACCCATCAGAACCAGCAGAACCATCAGAACCCAGCAGAACCATCAGAACCATCAGAACCCATCAGAACCATCAGAACCATCAGAACCATCAGACCCCATCAGAACCATCAGAACCCATCAGAACCATCAGAACCATCAGAACCCATCAGACCCCAGCAGAACCATCAGAACCATCAGAACCATCAGAACCATCAGAACCCATCAGAACCATCAGAACCATCAGAACCCATCAGACCCCATCAGACCCCATCAGAACCCATCAGAACCATCAGAACCATCAGAACCAGCAGAACCATCAGAACCCAGCAGAACCATCAGAACCATCAGAACCCATCAGAACCATCAGAACCCATCAGAACCATCAGAACCATCAGAATCCATCAGAACCCATCAGAACCTATCAGACTCCATCAGAACCATCAGACCCCATCAGAACCATCAGAACCATCAGAACCATCAGACCCCATCAGACCCCATCAGAACCATCAGACCCCATCAGAACCATCAGAACCCATCAGACCCCATCAGAACCAGCAGACCCCATCAGAACCATCAGAACCAGCCGAACCAGCAGAACCAGCAGACCCCATCAGAACCATCAGAACCAGCCGAACCAGCAGAACCAGCAGACCCCAGCAGCCCCGAGGGGAGGACACCACACACCCGGGGATTCACAGGCAGGGACCGGGGACAAAGGGGATGTCTCTGAGCAGCACAGGGCAGGGGTGAGGTGGCACAAAGGGCCAAAGCAGGGTGACACCAGGTCCCAGCCCACCCTAGAGAAGGTTTTGTGCCCTCAGGCTGCAGTCTTGGTGTCACTGATGAGATCTTTGCCAGGAGCCTCGGGTTTTACGCTCCCTGACCTCAGTCACTCTCCTCATTCCCACCCTGGTGACTCAGAGCAGCCAAGTGGCCGAGCTGATGAAAAATAACAAACAGCAAACACCTCTGGGCAGATTTGTTTTCTCTTTTGGTGTCAGATCGGTCCTTTGACCGTCAAGGCACCACTCAGAGCTGCCAGCCCCTGATGAAATCAGCCGGTGCCCGTGGTCCCCAGGAAAGGACATCTCTGCCCGAGCTGGAGCGGACCCTGGCAGCGCCCTGGGCTCCCAGCAGCAGCTCCACAGCGGCAGCATTAATGTGACCGCTGGGTCTGTCCCCACCCAGGGCGCTGCCCAGGCTCCAGTAAATCACTGCAGGTTCTGCCTGTCACATTCTGTGCTCGCTGACAGAATCAGGAGGAACAAACTGGGCTGAGCACGGCTCCCTGTGCCAGCCAGTGGCACTTGGTGACAGAGGGACACGGGACTGGAGTGGCTTTGAGAGGGGACAAATTGCCTATTCCTGGAATTCAATAACTCCAATTCCTTCGTGCCACGGAAAGGCTCATTACAGAGGCAGTGTCACTCTGGAATCACCTCCTGGATCACCCAAGCTTTGGCTGATTGATATTTGATTTGCTCAGCGCTGATCAGCACTGGAACAGTAATGAAATTGCTTTCATTTGCACCAGGAGGGGCTCGGGGTGTGAATTGTGCCGTGGCTCCAAGGAAGCTTTTTTTCATTCTTCCCAGTAATTATGCCCAGGAGGGTGAAAAGCATTTGAATTGCATCAGACATGTGCCATTGCACATGACAATTCCTATTTTACACAGCAGCTCCCGACCCCTACAGGAAAGTAATGCTCAGTCTGTTTGTTTAGGTAGGGCAGATAACTGAAAGATCCTAAAGGGAGTGAAATATGGAGTTCGGGAGTGAAATGTGAAGAGAAAAGAGCCAGGATCTTCCTTCCCCCTTCAGGATCTGGAGAGTTTCAGATTCAAATCTAGACCTGGGAAATTTGGTGTGACCCTCCGTGTCCAGGAGGTGACAGGGACACTGCCTCCAGCTCCAGGCACATCTGGGAGCAGTTCCCAGCCTCTCAGAGGAGCGATCTCTGCAATGAAGGATTTGCTGCTGGCTCAGGGAGCTCTGTGGCTGCTCACATATCCCAAGGGGGTTCCTTCATGAGCCTTTGCTGTGGGATTGCTCTGTGCAGTGGTGCCTTGTCGTGGTGCCCTGACCGGCCAGGAGTGAGGAATTCCTGGTGCTTTCCCCACATTTATCCTGCTGTTTGGGCTGCACTGCTGGGAGCAAGGAGCTCCTGCAGGAATTTGGGGGTGCAAGAACATTCCTGTTTGTGAGGGCCAACTCCCTTTGAGGACTGACCTGGCTGTGGGGTGACTTCAGCCTGTCCTGACACTCAGAACAGCACATTTGGAGCCCTGGGTGTTTCCAGCCTGTCTTGACAGCCAGAAAAGCACATTTTTATCTTGATCCCGGCTATGGGATGTTTTCAGCCCATCTTACGGTCATAACAGCACATTTGGAGCTCTATCCTGGCTAGGGGGTGGTGTCAGCCTGTCCTGACACTCAGAGCAGCACATTTGGAGCCCTGGCCTGACTGTGGGGTGACTTCAGACTGTCCTGACACTCAGAACAGCACATTTGGAGCCCAGGCTGTCTCCAGCCTGTCCTGACAGCCAGAGCAGCACATTCTCATCCCTGTCCTGACCATGGGATGTTTTCAGGCCATCCTGACAGTCAGCGCCGCCCCTTTGGAGCTTTGTCCTGGCCATGGGATGTTTTCAGCCTCTCCTGACAGCCAGAAAAGCACATTTTGATCCCAATTCTGACTGTGGGGTTTCCATCCTGCCCTGACAGTCAGAACAGCACATTTTGATCTCTGTCCTGGCTGTGGGATGTTTGCAGCCTGTCCCAACAGTCTGACATCCCCTTTGGAGCCTTTGGAAGAGCTCTGTGGTCCTGTTCTCCCTCTGGGAGGAAGATAAATAGAAAATGACCGTAAGCAGTCGCTGAGAGAAGGCCCATTTGTGCCAAAATGAGCTCCCAGGGTGCCTTTGGCTGGCTCTGTCCCCATGGCCGGGATCTGTCCCCTCTCTGCCCCCAGCACAGCCGCTCCAGCCACATTCCCAGGGCACAAACAGCCCCACAAAACCAGGAGCTGCTCGGGTCAGGCGCTTTTAATGGGGCTCCTTTAGGGCTTTAGTCTGTCCAATTCTGATTTTTACCCTTGTCCCGCAGGAGAGCAGAGGAATAACCCTCAGGCTGATAAATCATTCCCTTCCCTGCTCCTGACATTGTGTGCTTCCACCTCCTTTTCTGGGATGACTCTGAAAGTTCTGGGGTTGCGTGTGCTCTGTGTCAGAGGAGAAGAAAGTGTTTTATCATTAGTGAGGTTGATTCCATGCAATTAGAGGGGGAACAACCATTGTGTCAGGACAAATGTCATAATTCCCATTGCCTGATCCGTGCCCCATCAGGAATCAGATCTTTTCCTCCCACAAATCTCCTGTCTTATAGAAATATAAAAGCCATGAAAACCATCAAAAGCAGATTGGCAAAGTTCACTGAATTTTCCCCTATTTCATAATCAAAAGTAATTGGAAATGCTACAGAGACTGTTAAAGTTAAATTTCCACAGTGCTGAAGTGCACATCAAAGAGTAGATGCTCAACAGAGTGTCAAAAACGGTGAAATTACCCCGTAAATCACTGCTGATATTCACATTTTTGAGAAGGTGCTGTGGGGAGGAGGAGGGCGGATGTGGAATGTGACTAAGGGAGGGAACTTTAATGATATTTGTGATGGCACTCGGGGACAAAGCTGAGACCTGAGCGTGACCTAAACCAGGGGAAAAATAAACAAGAAGCTGTGAAAATGACTGGGGCCGTGAACTTTTGGGGCACAGGATGTGCTTTTATTATGGAATCAGACATGAGACCATTTTCAGAAGCTCCAAAACGTGTAAAGTTGGGTTTTAACACTCCTAAAGCTGTAGAATAATCACAGTGATGGAATGAACACGACTGGAAAAGTCACGTCCCTCAAAAGTCACCACTCCCTGCCCCAATTCCAACAAGTGGTGGAACAAATTCCTGGCTCCCGGAAAACAGAGTCATCCAAAGCATCCTCACTTTGCAGTCAGGAGGAGCCAGAGCCAAGGGTTCCTCTTCCACGGAGAGCTGCAAACCAAAAAAGCAGAGTGGGATTTGTTCAGACCCTTCTAAAATAGGGATTCAACCCAAATTGTGATGTTTTGGAGCGTTAAATGAATATATAAAAGGCCTTCAAAGCGGTAATAAACTCATCTGCCTCCTCAGTGTCACCTGGGTGGTCACCTGCCACAGTAAATCCTTGGGAATTCTCATCTCCTGCAACAGAAACAAGGCCAGAGATGTTTGGTTCAGAGCGGGACATGAAAGAAACACAATTTAAAAGGCACCTCCAGGAGGGTGTCAGGGCCATGCAGAGCTTTAGGGAGGGCTAGGTTTAGAAGCAGGGAAGCAATGAGGACAAAAGCCTTTTCCTTCTAAGCAGAGCTTGCAAAAATGTTTCTTTTTAATCTCTTTTTTCCTCTCCTGTGGGCAGATAAAATGCTGGAAGCGGGGAATGAAGACACTCTGTTGAAATCCAGCTGATATAAACCCAAATGCTGATGTCCAGCATTCCCCGCCCCTTATAATTCCTGGTTTATAAACACAAATATTGCAGTTCAGCCTTGGTTTGGCATGGGAAGAGGTTCTCTGTCGTGCCTGATTCACTGTCCCAGAAATTCCAGTGCCAGAAGGGGCTGGAGCAATCAGACTGGGGATTGAACTTGAGCTCTGATCCCAGGTCCCAGCAGATGGATGACAGTATCTGCAGGAGATGGGGGAGAATAAAGCAAATTGATAAAATAAAGATCAGATGTAGTCACCAAGCTTCTTCAAGTGAAGGTTGACATCTGCCAGCCAGGGCTGCCTGAGGGATCCCAGCAGGGCTGGGAATGTGAGGGAGAGGATAAAAGCCAGTGCTGGAGGGCACCAGCTAAATCCTCACAGTTTGCCAAAGGAAGGAAGGGAAATTCAAACTCATCCCGTTCCCCCTGCCATGGGCACGGACACCTCTCACTATCCAGGGTGTTCCAGCCTGGCCTTGGGCACTTCCAGGGATGCAGGGGCAGCTCAGGGCTCCCTCCCAGCCCATCAGCTCTGCTTTTCCCTCTCCTGTAAAACCCAGAGGACACAAATCAGTCTCCTGCACCACTTCTCTTCTGTTAGGCAGGGGAGCCTCCTTTCCTGCATTTTGGATCCCACAACCATGGAGCAGTGTCTGAGGGCTGGAGCTGCTCCCTTGGAGTGGAGTGGGAATGGGGAGCTGGGAGTTAATTAGTGACCCCCGCACTGACTGACTCTCCTGGTCTCCATGGCTCTGGCTCCTGCCCAGCTGAGATCTCAGCCACAGAATGCAGCTGGAGCTGCTGGAATTTGGGAATTCCTGCTGGCCCAGCATCTCTTCGTTTAAAGAAAAGAGAAAAGGGACAAGAAAATAGGGAAGAAAACCTTGTAAGCCTAAGGAACACAATGCAGAGAACACGGGGATGGATAACTGGAACTGGGCAGGAAGTAGGGGTCTGGTTTCCCAAGGCTCTGCTGAAGGTTTCCCACATGTCCGTGGGTTTTTGGGGAGACAGGATTCCTCACTGTGTCTTTAGGAGCTGTGGGTTTGTATCCTGTCCCAAACCTCATTCAGAGTGCCCCTCAGTGCCACCAGGCTGGCACAGCTGCTCCCGGAGCCGTTTCCTTTGGGATCTCAGGCATTTCTAAACGAGGAATGACCCAAACGCTGCAGCTTGGTGACACGCTGGCCTGGCCAATGGTACCGTGTGCTGTCTGAGGGGTCACTGGGCTCCCTCGGTACCTCATCGGGGGTGTGAGTGGGGACAGCAGGCCCTGCTCAGCCTCTCCATCCTGCTGGGATCGGGAATTCCTGCAAGGCTTTAATTTGGGAATGTCCCAGCGCGGCCCCAGCTGCCACAGGCCAGCTGTACCGTAATTAACCCCTTGTGACAGCCTGATGAGTGACATGATAATGGCAGGGAGGGGACATCACCTTGCCACCACTGACTTTGACTGGGCTGTCCCTTAATTGTCACCATTATCGGGAAATCGACCCCTTCCCAGCTCCCTCTGCTCCCTGCCAAGGACAGGATCGGGTTGTGTCACCTGTCGCTGCCTTGCCTGATGTGACAGGTGGCAGAGGTGCCACCGTCCCTGCCCTCAGCCAGCTCCCAGCACTGCAGGATTTTACAAATTGTGTTTAGCTTTTAATGATTTGCTGGAACATGCTTGATTAAAAACCTGCCAGAATTCCAAACCTAATGAACCTTAAACTTTTACATTAGATCCATTAATTATCCCGGTCCCAGTGGCACACACGGGGATGTTTCCCTGCTGTATTCGTATGAAAATGAAGAGTTTCTGCAAGAATTACATTAAAAAATAGACAAATAACAAGACTCCATTGCTAAAACTGTTGTGCCTCTGAATTAAGTTACTGTCTTTTGTTTTTTCCCTTTAATTAATCATTCCCAAGGCATTGCTGGAAGGCCGGGGGGAGGTGGGGAGCAGCAGTGGTAACTGATGGCTTTGTCACTGGTGTCACCGTGCCAGTGACAAACGGGAGGGGAGGGATGGGGGCACCAATTCGCTGTCATTCACATTACAGGGGGCTGCTCTGGGATGATTGAGGGTTTTCTGATTTACAGGGAAACACTGGTCAGTGTTTACAGACCCCACAATGCGTCCAAAGGATCCTGGATGTTGCCAGGGAATCAGGGAGTCCTGGGTTCGAAGGGACCCCAAAGCCCACCCAGTCCAGGGACACCTTCCATTATCCCAGTGCTCCAAGCCCTCTTCAGCCTGGCCCTGGACACTTGGACATGGACAGAAAAGCCCTTTTCTGCTGTCTGGAGATCTCATTCAGAGAATCACAGACTCTTCCAGGCTCAAGAAGACCTCTCAGGTCACCTGTAGGGTCAGTGACACCCTTAGCTCTGAGCCAGCTCCCCTCACTCACCTGTGCCTGACAGTGATGGGGCGAGTTCGGAATCCATTACAGGTTCAGTACTCCCCATTCCATGGGAAATGGATTGCACATTCCCCTGCAGCCAAGCAGGAGACTGTTAATTAGCTAATTATTGCCCAGCATACGTTCTAGAGGCTGGCTTGGTGTCCTGAACTCTCACTTCATATTCCAGGCATTTCCACATGGGAATTCAGTGGGATAACAGGGCACGCACTAATCCAGAGCTCTCCCTTTCATCCTGGCTGAAGAGACAGCAGACTGCCAGGATGATCTCCTGAAGGGAGGGGCTGGGGCCTCTCCCTGTGCTCTCCCATCTCCCTCAGCCCTCCCAACCCCTTTTCTCCTCCAGCTTTGCTCCTGGTGAGTGTGGAACGGGATCTGTGGCAGCTTTTCTGTCTGGGGCCGCACATTCTCTGTGGAGCAGATCACAGCAGCTCATTTTGCCTCTTCCCTTCTCTTCTCCAAGGCCTCATTCCTCACAAATGGTGAATTCCTCCTCCTCTGGGATGAGCCTGTGCTTCTCCCAGTCTGGGCTGAGTTGGTGGGGAATCATGAACCAGGCAGGGACAGGAGCCAGGGAATGGCTTCCCACTGCCCAGGGCAGGGCTGGATGGGAGATCGGGAACTGGGAATTGTTCCCTGGCAGGGTGGGCAGGGGCTGGGCTGGAATTGCCAGAGCAGCTGTGGCTGCCCCTGGATCCCTGGCAGTGCCCAAGGCCAGGCTGGACACTGGGACACTGGGAGGTGTCCCTGCCATGGCAGTTTAGCTTCCCTCTGAGTTTCAGCTTTCCTGTTTTCCAGATTCTGTACTGCACTGGTACATAACTCTGAACTTCATAAAGTGTTAGCAAGGTCTCCTCACAGTTCAGTCAGACAAAACAATCCTTTTCCAGCCCAGTGCAAACAACAGTGAATTGAGGAGAGCAAACTGGCATGGGACTGCATAACCTGAAGCTGTAATTGGACAATTAACCCAAATATGTAATTGGACCAAAACCTATAAAAAGTGTGAAAACTTGTGACTGTGGTGTGTCTTGGGTGTAGCCTCAGCCAGGCTCTTGTACTGCCCAAGGTGTGTCCTCTGAAGGACTTTCAATAAGTCTCCAGTTTATTCCTTTAACACTGCCAAGCCTCTGTTCTAGGCAAAGGCATCAGCAGCGATGGGATGGGATGGGATGGGATGGGATGGGATGGGATGGGATGGGATGGGATGGGATGGGATGGGATGGGATGGGATGGGATGGGATTTAATGTCCCTTCCAACCCTGAGGGAAAGTTCAGCCTGGAAGTTTCAGCTGGAAGTGTCAGAGATTTCCATTTTTCCAAACTGGCCCAGCCCAGATGCACCAAAGCCCATGAAATCCCAGCAATGCTGTTGAGTTTCTGTGTGAAATATTTGCTGTTCTCTCATCCCTACTCCAGGGTGCTGGAGATGAGGAATCGGTGATCAGGCTCTGATTTAGGATTCAGTGATCAGGCTCTGATTTAGGATTTGGTGATCAGGCTGTGATTTAAGGATTTAGGGATCAGGTTGGGATTCTCTGGCCCAGGTACTGTAAATATTCCTCCATTGCCATGGTTAAGCCCAGCCTGGGCTGTTTCTGCACCCAGAGTGATTTATTCATAAGATAAAGACATAATTTTTGATTCCTTTGTTTAAAAATATTTCCATGTTGCTGTCAGAACCCAGAAGGATGGAGGCTGTGATTTATCACTCACAACTCCTCAAACCAAGGAGAAGTTTGTTAAAACGATTCAGCAAATGAACGCACACTCTTCTCATTCCTTCTCCAAACAGAGTTGGAGCAGAAGCACAGAATGAACTCAGTGAGCCTGAAAGCACTAAAAAAGGTGGGGAAAGGGAGAGATGGGGAAAAAAATGAAACTGGGGGAAAACAGCAAACATCAGTTCTAGAGAGGGATGGACCCAGCTGGAAGGGGAATTTCTATCCCAGGTTTCTGTAACAGCCAACATTTGTTGAAACAGGGAGGGGACGTGTCCCTGTCACCAGCCTGAAGAAGCATCCTTTGTTTCCAGCAGGACACTGGGAAAGGGGGGAGAATCCATCTCCTCTCCCCACCTTCAAACCCACCCCTAGCAGAGGCCGGGAGATGGGAGCAAACCCAAACCACTTCTTGATGGTGCCAAAAAGTTTTGGTGCCTTCTAATATTCATCCTTGTGTGAAAGGATTGTCCTGTTACCGCTCCCCGTGTTTGAATGGGGGATTCCAACCAGGAATGATGATCCAGAGCTTCACCAGCAGGAAAATGGAAAATGTCACTTCCACCAACTCCTGCCCAAAGCTCCCCAGTAGTGATTTCCTGCAGAAACGCATTTTTCTCCAATTCCTGATCACCCCTGCCAGCAAAATGAGTTCTGTGGTTCTATCACAGTCCCTCGAAGCCCTCTGTCAAATTAAAATTTATTTTCCCCATCTGCAGACAGATCTCTTACTCTGATGGCAAAATTCATTTGATATGATCCCTGAAGCTTTTCTCCTGGAAAATCGGCGTGTAAAAATACGAAAGCCACTTTGCAGAGAAATGTAATTTTGCCCTCTCTCCACCCTCCCTGCTATTGTTAAAGATTTGATTTTTTTAACATAAAAAGAGCAAGAACGTTTAGTCATAATAACAACGATTTTGCTCCTCAGAACAATTTTATGGGGAAAAAAAAGGCAGGGAAAATTACAAAGCTTCCTTTTATAGTCCATGTTTGGGGCAAAAGGGTTAAAGAAGAAGAAAATATCTGTCAAATAACAGCACTAATGACAGCATCAGTGAGGATGGAGTACAAAATGTGCACATGGCACAGAATTCCAGGCTGGATGGGGCTGGAAATCACCTGGTCCCAGCCCATCCCTCCCTGCAGCACAAGGGCTCTGAGGTATCTCCACTCCTTCTCCAAGCAGTCTCTTACAAGGCCCTGCTACACCCAGAACAAAGGGCTTTTCCCTCATTTTCAGCTGGAACATCCCATGTTCGAGTCTGTGCCCCTCGTGCTGTCGCTGGGCACCACTGAAGGGATTTGAGCCCATCTCCGATGCCACTCTCAGGTGTCTCCTCTCAAGGGGAGCAGCCCCAGCTCCCTCAGCCTTTTCTCAGCAGAGAAGCTCCTCCAGCATCTCCCCAGCCACATAAAAGATGCATAAAACACACAGAAAATTATCTGACATGGACAGAAAGGAAAGATAAGAAAGAAATACCAAATTGTTGCATGAAGAAAATGACGCTCCAGCCCCAAAAAATGCCCTAAATCGCCTGTAAGATTAATGCACAAAATATTCTTTATTTGACAGGAGAAGTGCTTAGAAAGAGAAGAAAGAGGAAATTGATGCCAGGGCAAAATGACCTCTTTTTTTCCCACTATTCACAGGTGCAGTGAGGGGCCTCCCACAGAGTCCTGCCCTGTTCCAGGCTGGCTGATGGATGTCCCAGGAAATAACATTCCAAATAATCCCTCTGAAATCCCATAGAGTCAGGGGAGCCCTTCATGTGCTGGATAAATGGAGGAAAGGTGCTGTGTTGGGAGGTCTCTCAGGAAAGGCTTTGGGGAAGTTTGGGATGTGCTGGGAGTGTTTCACCCTCTCCATTTCCCTTTTATTCCAGGTGCTTTTCTGTTTGTGAAGTGCCACTTTGCGGGACAATTTCAATAAGGAAAGTCTTCTGCTTGGTGGAAAATTATCAGTGATATTAATGAATGAAATTAATGATGTTAATTGATGACTGGTAAAGATCCAGGGTGCAGCAAACATCTTGGCTTTGGTCTGACCTGTGTTCAGTTTGGGAGAAAAAAACCAAAGATCAGGATCTTTTGTGAGCCACAGGTACGAACAGAGGCTTTGGGTTTGTGTCTGTGATCAGCTGGGGCTGGAAGGAAAAAGAAGTTTTTCAGGGAAATTGAGCTGTGGGTGGAATTGCAAGACAAGGATGGAAGCTCAAGAACATTTTCTGTCCTGCTACAACTTTCACATCCCTCAAATCCCACCTGGGAATGTTGGGTGTCTGATGCCCTCACACCTCTCGTGGTAAGGAGAGGATCCTGCTTGCTGCAAGCCCAGCACTTGGGCAAAGTGGGAGGGGAAAGCTCAACCAAAGGGATTTGAAAATGGAAAGTGGTCTTCAGGAGAGCTGATGTGGGGAAAAAATCGATTAGATATTTCTGTTATCACGAATGGATGATTGAGAACCCCAGGATGCCAGAGTGGTTTGGGTTGGGAGGGACCTTAAGGCTCATCCCTGCCAAGGGCAGGGACACCTCCCACTGTCCGAAGCTGCTCCAGCCTGGCCTTGGGCACTGCCAGGGATCCCACTGATCTGGGAATTCCAGCCCAGCCCCTGCCCACCCTGCCAGGGAACAATTCCCAGTTCCCAATCTCCCATCCAGCCCTGCCCTCTGGCAGTGGGAAGCCATTCCCTGGCTCCTGTCCCTCCAGGCCCTTTTCCAAAGTCTTTTTCCATCTTCCCTGTGGTCCATCAGGCACTGGGAGGCTGCAGTGGGGTCACCCCAGAGCTTTCTCTGCTCCAGGCTGAATTCCCTTTTCCTGGGCCAGCCGTGTCTGTGGGACTGTTTGACACCCCTGCACCAACACTGCCTTCACTGTTTCTCCTTTCCCTCTCTGCCCCTCACCGTCACCTGCCTCGACTGTGCAGAGCCACCCCAGCACATCCCTGCAGCTCCTCTCGACCTCTGCCAGAGCTGGGGAAGGAGGGAGGGGTGTCCCAGAGGACACAGAAATCCCTCAGCTGAAGGGCTGCTCTGCCTTTGAAAGGGGTTGGGTTTTCCTCTTCATTTTTCCCTAGTGGCCTGTCCCCATCCTGACTGTCACAGGTGCCACTGGGCTGCAGCCCTGCCAGCCCAGCAGAAGGATTCATCCTGCTGGGGATAAATCAGGATTTATCCCCAGTGTTTAATGCTTTTGTTCCGCTCCACAGCACACGCTGTTCATAAGCCATGTAAATCCAGAGAGCCGGGATTTGGAGCGACTTAAAATTAAAGAAAGAGCTTGTCAGTTTAAACAATTTTTTTCTCCCTTTTCTCCCTTCATCCCATTCTGTGCAGCAATAATGAGAGTGACAGCAGAAAGGGGCTGGCTGGCTGAGGGTGCCTGTCCCAAGCAGCAGCACCATTCCCAGCTGATCCTTCAGGCACTGCAAAAACGCTCTCAGCACTGACAGTGACTGCAGCAAAGAGCCCAAAGCCCAAAACACTGTGGCAAGTTTTCTTTTTCTGGCACCAAATTTACCTTTTGTCTTTTTACTCCTCATTGGGAAGCAGCTGTGGGGCCAGGATTGAGGTTTTGGGTGGGATCCCAAGCCTGACGGCTGTCCCCTCCTGTCAGGGACTTGTGCAGAGCCACCAGGTCCCCCCTGAGCCTCCTCTTCTCCAGGCTCAGCCCCTTTCCAGCTCCCTCAGCATCTCCTGGGGCTCCAGACCCTTCCCAGCTCTGTTCCCTGCCCTGGACACGCTCCAGCCCCTCAGTGTCCTTTATTTGAGGGGCCCAGAACTGCCCCAGGAGCTGCCACAGCAGTGGGGTGTCCTTGGAGAGACACCCAGATCCAGCCTATGAAAGAACTGGACTCTCTCCATGGCCCTGAAGGGCCCAAAAATGCTCCATTTGCTGGGGAGGGGTGAATCCCTGCTCCCTGTGAGGCTGTGGGACCTGGAGGCTGCAGACAGACACACAGACATACACACCACACACAGACACACAGACACACACACAGACACACACACAGAGACATACAGAGACACACAGACACACACACACACACACACACAGAGACACACAGAGACACACAGAGACAGACACACACACACATAGACACACACAGACACACACAGACAGACACACACACAGACACACACAGACACACACACAGACACACAGACACACAGACACACACACACACACAGACACACATACACAGAGACACACAGAGACACACAGAGACACAGACACACACACACAGACACACAGAGACACACACAGACACAGACACACACAGAGACACACACACACAGACACACACAGAGACACACACACACAGACACACACACACACACAGACACACACACAGACACACACACACACACACACAGACACACACACACACACAGACACACACACACACAGACACACACACACACAGACACACAGACACACACACACACACACACACACACACAGACACACACACACAGACACACACACACAGACACACACACACACACAGCAGATTCGGCTGTGCCTGGAGCCTGGTCCTCGCCCTTCTCCAGCTCCTCATGTCCCACCCCTGCTGAGCTGCTCCCACCCAGAGCTAGCTCCCAGCTTCCCAGCCTTGGTGGGAATCAGGGACCTCTGGGAGCAGCTGCTGAGCTGGGCTGGGCTCTGGGGACATCCCTGAACCCTGTGTCACCAGGGGCTGGGCTCTGGGGACATCTCCCTGTCACCACAACACCCCTGGCCAGGAGCAGTGACTCCTGAATTTGGGACCTGGAAGCTTCATGGGCTGTTCCCAGGCCTGTACCCAGGAGCTGACTCCACCAAACACCCCCAAAAACGTGGGATCGGGTTGAGCTCTGGGCCCTCCTGCAGGGATGATGTTGGCAGGGGCTGATACAACAACCAAACACTAAAACCTCCAATTTCTTTGTGCCCTTAGAGGAATTTTTTCCCAGCCCTGCATCTTCTGCCACCAAACCCGGCTGTTCCTCTACCCAGTCCCTGCATTATGTGGCAATTACTCCCTCTGTGTTTCTCCTCCCTTCCTCTATAATCTCATTTTAATGTGCATGTCACAGTTTTAATAAACCCGAGTTCAAAGGATGAGCAATTATACAAATCTTTCATTTCACACATGAAAAGCGTGGTTTTAAAGTTGTCAGCACAAAAAAAAAAAATAGAGGCATTTCTTTGATTCCCTTCTCACTGCAATTACTTCATGTCTGCTGTGGGTTTCAGCTGGTGTAAATCCTCCGACTGCCTTTGATTCCAGGGTCTTACCCCACTGGAATTGTTGGCTCCAAGGTGGATTAGTGCAACATTCCAGATAAGAAATGAGGTTGGAGTTTATCCGCAGCCCAAATGGAAACAGCGATGTTTGGTGCCCTGCTTGGGCTCACTCCCGGGGGATTTTTATCCTCTCTGAGCATTTTGTTTACACTTCATAAAAAATAATTTCCTGCTGAGCTGTGGAGAAGAAATCATCTCCCAGAAGATTAAAAAGGTGAGGTATCCAATTCCCATGATTTCTGTGACTGTTCCCAAACTTGTAAAAGGGGGAAAAAATACTCTTAATTCCAAAGGATGAGGGAGGGATTGGGCATTTGGCTGCATGTTGGGTGCCTCTGAAAAGCTCCAGGGAGATCCCTTTCATCTTGGAATACCAGGATTGGTGGGATGCTGCAGGTTCACAGATGAGCTCATTCCTGGCTCCCACACTTTTCCAGGGTGAGCCATGGCCACAAATCAGGATGTGCCACCTCCAGAGCTGCTTCTAAGAGTTCATCAGTTCTGGACAGGGGCTTCCTGATGCTCTGGGGATGAGGAATCCTGGATTTCAGAGCAGAAGGTTTGCCTCAGCACATCCCTGGGGCAGGAAACTCTTCTTTGAGCAGTAGGTTGGGTAGACCCATCCTCGGTGGGATTTTCCCCATTCCTTCAATCCATGTGCATTAAAGGCAGATGGAAAAACTGGAGTGGAAACTTTCATTCCTGGTGGCTCCAACCTGCAGGAGCTTCCTTCACTTTTTCTGGAGCAGAATGAAGTGACACGCTAGGGGAACAAAATCGTGGCAGTGCTAAAGAATTCACTGAAAAATGCCTGGAATTGATAAATGGAAAACTTTCCACAGCCCCCATCCTTGGAGCTGGCTCAGAGCTGGCATTTGCAGAGCTCTGTGCACTGCTCTGGTGAGAGGTGATGCTGGGAGTGCAAAGCCTCACACATTTCTCGTTATCCAGAGTCCCCTGGGGGCGAAACCCAGCATGCAGCCCCTGCTCAGAGGCAGCTCTGTGACACCCCCACCCCTGGCTGGGCAGAACATCCACGGGAATGCAGAGCCAGCTCCTCAGAGGCCGCGATATTTTTAATTACAGCAGGTTTTCAGGCAGAGAATTTCACTCGATGTGATGATGGCTGCTCTTAGTGGGCTTTATTGTAGCTGGGAGAAGTGACTGGAACAAAACTTCAGTGCTGAAACCTGTGGGAGAGCAGGTGGGGAGGAGTGATTGGGACTGGGCACCACAATGAAAGTATTTGATGTAATCCTCAGTTAAAAAGTAAATTGCCTGAATGGCTACACTCCCATTAGCCCTCTATGTAAGTAATAATGTTCCTCCCCTCCTTTTTAAAGTAAAGGATGCTCCTATAAAGGCATAATTTTCATAAAAACATTCCAGGGAAAAAGAAAAGAAAACCCCAAAATACCCTGCAGAACCTTCTGCGCTCACCAAAGAAATAATATTTTAAATTATACAAATGATTAGGACCTAATTCAGCATTAAGGAAAATTACAGCACAATGCAGAAAATTGGAGATGCTGGCGTTGATCTGGAATTATGAAAAATAAGCATGAGCTGCCTGGAGTTCAGCGCTTTTCATTCTCATGCTACTCTGTTTCTCTCCTATTTTTCTTCCCACTTTGTCCTTGTTTAGTGTGGACAGCTTCAGTCTGGAGGGAAAGTTCTCACCCAGAAGTTTGTCCTAAAATAGCTGTCCATGAACAGAAACAGCCAGAAAACCATCCCAGTGTGTGAGGGGCTGCTCCAGCCTCTCCGTGAGTGACGGATGCTTGGACAGAACCAGGAGCTGCTCCAAGCTCCCAGCCTTGGCCATGGGCTGCTTGTACCCCCTGGTTCATCCAGGGATCAGCCAAGGAAATGCAGGGATGGAAGGGAACAGCCTCAAGGTGCTCCAGGGGTGGTTCAGATGAGAAATGAGGGAATGTTTCCTCACAGAATGGCTGGAAATCACTGGGACAGACAGTGCAGGGAGCTGGTGGAGCTCCATCCCGGGGAGTGCCCAAACAGTGCGGGACTGGCACTGGGGTCAGTGGTGACCAAGGTGGGGTTGGGTGGGTGCTTCTACTTGGGGACTTTGAACGATTCCACGATTCCATGGATCTCGCTGCCTCTCCAAGAGGAGGGTTTGGTCTCTCCTTGGAGCTGTCAGGCGGGGTGCAGGTTTAATTCCCTGTGCAGTCCCTGCAAACCCAGCAGGACAGAACGAGAGGAGACAACCTTGGCAGTGACCACGGGGCTCCTGGAGCTGCCGCCCCAGGCGAGGCACCCACTGCTGCCTGAGCTGGCCCCACAGGCACTGATATCCCTCTGTGTGGCCCCACGGAAATCTCCCGAACTGCTCCTGCAGTGCTGTGGCCGGGCTGTGTCCAGCCTGGGCCGGGCCCTGCTCGGGGCTGTGGGCACTGTCGGGGGCTGTGGGCACTGTCCAGGGCTGTGTCCATCCCGGGGGCTGTGGGCACTGTCCGGAGCTGTGGGCACTGTCTGCAGCTGTGGGCACTGTCGGGGGCTGTGGGCACTGTCCGGGGCTGTGTCCATCCCGAGGGCTGTGGGCACTGTCCGGGGCTGTGGGCACTGTCCGGGGCTGTGTCCATCCCGGGGCTGTGTCCATCCCGGGGGCTGTGGGCACTGTCCGGGGCTGTGGGCACTGTCCGGAGCTGTGTCCATCCCGGGGGCTGTGGGCACTGTCCGGAGCTGTGGGCACTGTCTGGAGCTGTGGGCACTGTCCAGGGCTGTGGGCACTGTCCGGAGCTGTGGGCACTGTCCGGAGCTGTGTCCATCCCGGGGGCTGTGGGCACTGTCCGGGGCTGTGGGCACTCTCCGAAGCTGTGGGCACTGTCCGGAGCTGTGGGCACTGTCCGGGGCTGTGGGCACTGTCGGGGGCTGTGGGCACTGTCCGGGGCTGTGGGCACTGTCGGGGGCTGTGGGCACTGTCCGGGGCTGTGGGCACTGTCCGGAGCTGTGTCCATCCCGGGGGCTGTGGGCACTGTCCGGAGCTGTGTCCATCCCGGGGGCTGTGGGCACTGTCCGGGGCTGTGTCCATCCCGGGGTCTGTGGGCACTGTCCGGGGCTGTGGGCAC
Source organism: Sylvia borin (assembly GCA_014839755.1). NCBI lineage: Eukaryota > Metazoa > Chordata > Aves > Passeriformes > Sylviidae > Sylvia > Sylvia borin. The sequence goes on along the minus strand of CM025981.1, from coordinate 307,396 downwards.
TGTCCGGGGCTGTGTCCATCCCGGGGGCTGTGGGCACTGTCCGGGGCTGTGTCCATCCCGGGAGCTGTGGGCACTGTCCGGAGCTGTGGGCACTGTCCGGAGCTGTGGGCACTGTCCGGGGCTGTGGGCACTGTCCGGAGCTGTGGGCTCTGTCCGGAGCTGTGGGCACTGTCCAGGCTTTTGGGCACTGCCCGGGGCTCTCCTCACCCAGCGCGGCACCGCACGGACAGCGGGCTCACGGCCGCCGGCCCGGCTGAGGGAACAAAAGGCCCGGGGAGGAGCTGCGGGTGTGGGCGGCCCCGGGACCCAGCGCAGACAGGCCCTGATTCCCCTCCGCAGCTGAAGGACAATGGATTTCAGTCCCTAACAATGGATTTCAGTCCCTAAATGTCCCCTCCCTAACTCCTGCGTTTACCGGTGGCTGTGCTAACACAGATACAGCGCCTTTGAGCTGTGCTGACCGGGGATGACTCTTCAATCAATAGCCGGTGGCAGTTTTATTGTGCCAGCCTCAGCCGCGATCTGTCCATTGTGCTCACGCCGCTCGGCACTCAAATGAATGCAAGAATTTATATGTGCATCTTCCAAGTGCTGCTCCCTTTAATCACGGCAGATAAAGGAATTCCTGCCCGCGCAGAGTGGGAGTGTCAGCTGGTTAATGAGCAGGTACTTAGCAGATGCGAGCTGCAAAAATCCTTCATTTCAATGGCTGCAGTTGGACAAAAGGAGCTGTGGGCCAGCAAGAAAGAAAGGCTGCCAAAGGAAAGAGAAAATATCCTCCGCTGGGTGCACTCCGGCAGGATGAGAGTGATTTGCAGAGTCTGTAATGCAACTGTGCGATATTTTATGGGTTTCTTCTGCCTTTATTGCCTCGTGGGGTTCGAGACAGCATCAGCTGCTGCAGAGATCGTGGTGCTGAGCTCCTGCTCAGTGAGAACCACCAAAGGTGGTTTTGGGGTCACAGCGGGTGTGGAGGCATCGACTCTGGCCTAGAGCTCAGCGCATCCGTGTGGGAAATGTCTTCTAGCTCTGACAGTGGGGAATGTCCTTAATGGAGAGTTCCTTCCTTCCTTCCTTCCTTCCTTCCTTCCTTCCTTCCTTCCTTCCTTCCTTCCTTCCTTCCTTCCTTCCTTCCTTCCTTCCTTCCTTCCTTCCTTCCTTCCTTCCTTCCTTCCTTCCTTCCTTCCTTCCTTCCTTCCTTCCTCCCTCTCTCCCTCCCTCTCTCCCCAGCCAACCCTCTGGTGAAGAGCAGTTATGCTTTTGCTGGTTTTCCATATTCACTTTTCCCTAAACCCAGGAGAAAAGCAGTTTGAAAGGCTGTTTATGAAATGTGAGCAGTGTCAGGAGGAACATCCAAACTCAGGTCCTCTTTCAAAGGATTGAAATTGAATTTGCAACAGAACCAAGGTGTTGAAATGTTCTGAGGATCTCTGTCCTCCTCTGGAAGAAATGAAGAAAGCTCAGGTGTAGCAAAAGCTGTTGTTCCCTCAAGCACAGCTCTCAGAGACATCCAGATGCCTCAGCACATTCAGCACAGAGCCACAGCTACAAACAGTTTATGAAATACCTGAGAAGAAAATGTGTCTGAGCGATGTGAGAGCACAATGTAAACAGTCATTAGGATATATTCACCATTGTGCTGCCTGATCTCCAGATGAGCTGCTTCAGGAACACTGAGCCTGTCATCTCCTAGGAAATCAAAGCTCGTTGCCATCCCAGGAGCCACAAGAGCAGCTCAATCAAGAACATCTCCTGACAAAAAGGGCTCCTCATCCCACACCAAGGAATTCAGCTCTACAGAGCTCCAGGACAACCAAACCCCCACAGCAGTGTGAGCTCAGTTTGACAGGTGATAATTAACTGCTGATAATATAATTACAGTTTTGAGGCAAAATTGAGTTTCATTAAAAACTATTCAGCATTTACATGGCGTGAGACAGCCTCCTCCAAGCAGGAATGTTCAGAGTTAAGTCACTGTTGGCATGTTTACCTTGTGCTGAACATGGATCCTGTGGGGGAAATCCAAGGGTCCCATCTTCCTGTGGAGCTGGAGATGTTTTGTCACCTCCCAGGGCTTTGGATGTGAGGGATGCAGTGGCCCAGGCAGTGCTCCTGGGAGGGAATTGCTGTGTCAGCCCCACCAGCCTTCAGGAAATGCAAATTGAAGGAATTAAGACAAGTCTCTGGAAGAGGACAGCGGAGAGGACTGGCTCTTTCCATGACCATGGATATCGCAGGGTGGATCAGGATGTAATAATCTGGGCCTGTTCCAGAGGATTGAACTTGGTGTAGGGGAGCCCAATTAAAGGGGATCAACTCCTGTGGGTCTGGGGCACATCTTAGCACAGTTACCATTGGATGTTCCAGATTCCAGAGAGGAAAACGGGCACCTCAGAGACCCCTCTGACCCCTCCTGTGACTGCTCCCTGTCCTTTAATGCTGCAGTTCCTCGTGGGCTGGAGCCCTTCTCTGCTCCTGCCTCAACGTGGGGAGCACCCAGTGTGGAGCTGTCCCCAGCCCCTTTCTGCCCCTGTTCCTGCTGACCACAGCTGTCCTTGGCATTGGGGAGTCCCAGCCTGGTTTTGGGAAGGAGCAGAACAAAATCACAGCTTCTGGTGCTGCTCATTGCAAAAGAGAAAGTCAAATGACCCAGATCGAGGAGTGAGGCTGTGGCCAAGACCTGAGAAGAATCAGACTCATTAACTTGCAGATTTCCCCACCTTCTGGGTTTCCAAATATGCAAGTGTTCTATAGTAAATTATGCTTCTCAAAGGTTAATTTTTAATAAGGCAGTAAATGTATTTAAACAATGATTATTAAAAAAAAAAAAAAAAAAAAAAAAAAGTGTGAAGTTTACAATGTAAGAGGTAATTATCTTCTCCAGAACAGTTCTAACAATGCAGTTCGCTCTTGTCTGCAGTGATCCTTTGGTATTTGTTTAACCTGCAGTAAGATTCTTATTAAACCCAGCTGAAATGGGTGTAATTCGAGGCATCACAGCACATTTCAAGGAAAACAGCTCTGGCTGAATGGAGCTCCTTTCCCTGCCAGTTACAGCTGTCTTTTATGTCACAATGACTTGTCCCCGAGCTCTTGAGCTCTACCAGAGGCAGCTGCAGAGCAGTGCCCAGGTTTGGCACCTAAAGCTCAGTCCCAAACCATCGAAATGCCCACTGTCTGTCCAAGTCCCCTGTTCTCTGCACGGGGATTTTCTCCAGCAGGGCAGGAGCTGCTCCCCTGCTGCAGCTGGACCTGGAAGAGTGGAAATAGCCCGATGCAGGGAGTGATCACCAATCCCTCCATTCAGAGACATCCCAGGGGTGCAGCGCTGCTGCAGCAGAGTGAGGCACAAGCAAAGCCCTTCTCAGCACCCACTGAACCAGAGGCTGCTGGTGGGAGGGGGTGAATTTTCCCTGTCCCACTTGTGTGTCCTGAGGTGACCCCACCAAAAGCTGCCAGTTGAGACCTGGCAGCTCAAACTCAGCTGGTGCTGCTGTCTCAGCCTGGAGTCTCTACGAGGGTTTTTTCCCCACAGTAGCGTCTCTTTCATGGATGATTGGTAATAGAAGTTTCATTATGAGATCACAAAACACTGGGGGATATGTTAATGTGCTTCAGCGTGTAATCCAGAATAATATCATTGCAAGGAATTGCATTTTGTCTGCAACTGAGGCAGCAAATAGGAGCTGCTTCTGCTTCTTTTCCAGCATTAATATCCATTGCTGAATTAATGCTTTCCTTCCCACAATCCCGGGTAAAATTGCCCAAATGTGCATTGTGCTGATTTATACAGGTACAGGCCCATTTGCTATAAACAACGAGCACAGGGAGGGGTTTTGATCTTTCAGATGGATATTTTGAAGCATTGGGGTTGCTGTAAGAATCTCAGCTCTGAGCTCCCTCTCATTTGTGGAGATCACAGAGGGCTTGTAACTCCCCCCGGGATGTTTCACCTGCTTTTCTCTGGGGGAACAAACCTTTGGGGCTGAGCAGGGCCACAGCAGGGCCCCTTCTGACCTCACCAGGGGCAGCTTTGGGTGAGCAAAGTCCTGTACCAGGAGCTTGAGCCAGGGTCACACGAGGACATGGGCTCTCCTCCTGTGGTAAACTGGAGATGTGCCCTCCTCCTGTGGCCTGATCTGTGATAAATTTCAGAAATGCCCCCAGTCCTGTGGCTGTTGTGGTACCAAAGCCCCTGTTGGGCTCCGAGCAGCAGCTCCACTGCCATCGATTGGTGCAGCTCTGTCAGACAGAGCTTTGCTCCATAAAAAACACTGGGATTCTCAGCTGGAAAGCATCCAAGAAAGACTAAAAGGTTTCTCAAACATATTTTATTATTTTTTGGTAGCAGAATTTCCACTCCTCCTCCCTAAAGTGCTATATATCTCCTTTATGCAAATCCCATCAATCCACCAACTGTCCAACCCAACATTCAGGGAGTCCTGTATTGATCCATCCCTGATCTGTGACAGTTCCAGCCATATTTCAGGTGGTCAGGGAAGACTTTATCCTGTCCTTGCTCTGAAAAAGCAGAAGCACGTTTTGAATTTCCCGTATTCTGTGGACAAACCAGCTGGAATTGTGAGCCCCAGATGCTCACTTGACAGATGGACTCCTGGCCGTGCTGCAGTGTTTGAAATGGTTCCAAACCCACCAGATTGAATCCTGGTGGCCAACAGGTTCCCAGGAGGGACCAAAAGATGTGGAAGTTGATGTTTAAGGGTTGCTGAGCAGAAAGAAACCTTGAGAAATCTAATTAGCAACAGGCATGTAATGGAGAGAGAGGTCTCAGGGAGCTGCTTTGCTCACAGCTGCACACTGAGGTGGAAAATAACTTGGATTCAGGTAGGTTAGGTAAAAGGTGAGTGCCAGGGGCCAAGCCCATACAGGGGGGTTCTGATATTTCATTGTATTTTAGAAGGAAGACTGGAATCTGTAAATCTGGGAAGAGGGAAGGGAGGTCAAGCCAGAGCCTTCCTGGAATGACCCCAGGTGAACACAAGGTTGGTGAACTCTGATCTCCTGACATGAGGGGAAGAGTTTGAAAACATGAGAAAACACAAGAAGTTTCTCCTGTAGCTGTTTCGTACCTGCTGAGATAGTAGCAAATCTTCCCCAAGTGCTTTTTTCTCCTTTCATTTCCTACCTCTCACATAAAAGTCTCCTGTAGGCAGCACATCCCACATGGTTCACCCTCGGATTCTCTGGTACCTCCACAGCTCCAGTTCTAAATCACAGAATCCCAGGATGGCTTGGGCTGGAAGGAACCTTAAATCCCACCCAGTGCCACCCCAGTGCCATGGCAGGGACACCTCCCAGTGTCCCAGTGTCCAGCCTGGCCTTGGGCACTGCCAGGGATCCAGGGGCAGCCACAGCTGCTCTGGCAATCCCAGCCCAGCCCCTGCCCACCCTGCCAGGGAACAATTCCCAGTTCCCAATCTCCCATCCAGCCCTGCCCTCTGGCAGTGGGAAGCCATTCCCTGGCTCCTGTCCCTGCAGCCCTTGTCCCCAGTCCCTCTGCAGCTCTCCTGGAGCCTCCTCAGGCCCTGGGAGGCCACACTGAGGTCACCCCAAAGCTTCTCTTCTCCTGGCTGAACAATCTCAGCTCTCCCAGCCTTTCCTCCGAGGATGTCGGCAGACAAGCTGAGGGCACCTCTGTGCACAGGACATTTCTCTTGCTGCAGGTGTTTCAGTGTCAGTTGGGGTTCAGATGAGTCCTGCAGTGGGGGGACTCTGCCCTGTAACCCCTCAGGGTGACCATTCCCATAGGATGGAGGAATCTTTTCCTCAGGAAGGAGAGAAAGACAGCATTTTTCCATGGCAGATTAACCTCAATGATTTTTGAGTTTGGCAAATTATCTGAGAGTCGATTTAGGACAAGGAGCTTGTGTGTCTCTATCATATCCCTGTGTTAATTTTGATGATGTTCCCCTGTGGGAATCTTTGGATGTCCAGTGCAGACTCAAGCAGCCTCACTGTGCTTGTTTCTCTCCACATAACCTGACATTTTAAGGCAAGATGATTTACACACTGAGCAGGGCAATGAACTGGAAACAGAGAAAAACAGCACTGCGAGATCTCCTAAGGGACAGTTTGGCTGCACCTTCGCTCCCCTCCTCAGTACCAGCCACAAAAATCCTCAGTCTGAGGCCAGACCTCTGAGATGCCATCCAAGTTTTGGTCCCTTTTTAACAGTTCTTGTCTGGACTCCTGCAAAATTCAGGATTTCCTAAAAGACCCAGGAAATGTCCTGGTGGGGCAGTTCAGCCCATGAGCTTTATCCACGTTTGTTTCTCTGCTCCCTGTTTATCCATTAAAGGAAAAGGAAAACCCTTCCAGGCTGAGGAGTTAATGTTGTTTGGGCAATGACATCACAGAAAACAGAATCGTGGAATCCTGGAATGGGCCAGGCTGGAAGGGACCAGACAGGGTCACTGATCCCTCCTCCCTGCTCCAGCAGGGCCATCCTGGAGCACAGGACTGGGCCAGTGGGTCTGGAATACCTGTGGTGCATCTGGCCACGGAGTAGCCCTGTGATTGGAAGGAATTCAGGGGTCTATGCCTGTACAGTGGGAATATCCCAATCCCTTCACTTAGGGGAGGGCGGGGAAAAATCTTTCTGTTGTCGGGAAGGACTTGCTTCATTCAGTATATCCTGGGATCCCTCTGGCTCCCGAGAAACCTTGTCCTGCTGCTGGCTGTACTCGGGTCAGACATTTCCTGAGGTTGGGAGAGAAGCATTAGTGGAGCAGATAGCCCCGACAGGAACAAGGGAGATGTGCAGGCAAGGAGAATGTGCTTTATTCCCCTCAATCCTGTCAGAAATGATTGCCTTTACTGGGATCAATCCAAGCATCCCTCACAACCTGCACAGAGGACTTTGGTAGATTTATTTTCTTAGCCTGCTTGTTCAAGCCTGTTATTAATCCCCTCATCAGCTCAGCTCACTGGAAGAAAACAGAGCTTCTTAAAGAGTTCTTACTGCAAATAAATGCCTCATTAAGTTAAACACATTAACCTGAAAACAGTATTTATGTCAAACAGACTAATGAATGCCATTCTGGGGAACACTCTTGGAGCCTGCCCCAGCTGAAGCTGGGCTCCTCAGAAACACCCACACCCCCAAAAGTTCACCCACAGGGAGAGGGAGGTGAGGAGGGGAGAGCAGGACCTTAAGTGATGCCTCTGCATTGTTAATTCCCATGGTGAAGGAGATTTAGGGACACGGGAGCTTCCCCCCAAACCCTGAGAGCTGTACAAATCTACCCAGTCCCTCTTGGGTAGTAGGAGAGAATAATTTTTTGATTTGTAACGGGAGTTTCATTAATTTTGCCCCTCCTCAAGCATCAAGCACTCATTACAAAGCATCTTTCTCAGTGTTTGGTTTAAGTGCTCACAATGGGATTAAATCTGTTCCAGACCACCCTGAGCAACCTGGGACAGTGGAAGGCCTCCCTGCTCAGGAACTGGATGGGTTTTACAGCCCCTTCAAACCCAAACCCTTCCGGGATTCATGAAACACCCAGTGAAGGGACTGGGAACTCCCTGAAAATGCCTCAGACTTCCCAGTTTAAAAGATCTTACTGGGGACCAGCTTTTCCTTGCCCTGCACAGTTGGAGCCACCTCTCCTGACACAGATTTACTCCCTCATGTGGGAAGAGCTGGACTCCTCACACAGAGCCAGGAGCGTTTGTAAGAGTTCAGGGAATGAGGACAAATCATCTGGTGTGTCCCAGAGGTCAGGGACAGCTCCCATGTCCTGCATGACCTGCAGGGTGTCCTCGGGAAGCAGTCTGAGGGCAGGGAGACGAGCTGGGATACAATCCCAGGTTGGGCAGGGCACACTGTGAGTGCCTCCTGTGGAGCTGCCATCCCACATTAACATTCCAGGCCACAGCTCTTCCCTCCCTCACATCGAGCGCTGCTCTGAACCCAACATCATTTGAATGCAGCTCAGAAAACCTCCTGTAATTCACCCAAATCGAGAGAGAAGTAGCCAGGAGGGCCTGAAGAGAACGGCAGCAGCAGTCTCATACTAACGAGAGATTGTCCTTAGAGGTGTTTAATTGAAGCCTTCTACAACACAGGCTCAAAACTTGGTGCAGGAACAGCTGCACGCTGGAAAAACACAAAGCTGGGGCTTGGTAAAAGGATGTGGAGCATTTAAACTGTGAGGTGTGGATGTCAATGTTGGCTTCCCTTGGTGCCAGGGCGAGTGGGTGACCCCATCAGTGAACACTGAAGTGCTTCTGACATGCCAGAACAAGGTCTCCACAAATGGACAGCCACGGGCCCTCTGTGCAGCCTCTGCACGGCTCAGCCCCTGCTGTTCCTCCCAGGGAAGAGCCATTGACCCGCTCTGCTCTCCCAGAAACACCAACAGACAGAGCCACACGGCTGAAGGAGCTGGGAGACCTGGCTGGCACTCCAGGACACTCTGGGTAATCAGCTGGTGGCGGTGCCACACATGCCAGGTGTCACAGGGCCACCCTCCCGTCCCCTCACTGAGCAGGGAAAGCTGGCCCCAAGGCAAGGACAAACTGCTGCTGCTTCTGCCACATGGCTCCTGAGCAGTGTGCCAGGACCACGCCTGGCTGGTCCCACCGGGATTTTCCCTCTGCACCGTCCCTGCAGGGCTGGGAGCAGGCACTGGGGCTTGGGCTCTGGGGACAGTGGCCATGGAAACACTTTGCCAGCCACGTTGCCAAATCTGAGCTTTATTTCTTAGCTAAGCCCACCCAGGGCCCCAGATGTACCCAGGGAGGTGCCACTCTCTGTGCCCATCATCACCCCGAGGGGCCCAGGCCGTGCTCTGGCCTTGACTGGAAATGCTGGGGAGTTAAACTGGCTCCAAAGCTGTGCCTGTATCAAACTGTGCCTGGGAAAGGGCCCGATGTGATCATTAACTGGTCCAGGCGCCAGCCCTGCGCTGGGGTCTCATCTCCCAGTGCAGACTGAGGGGCCCAGACCCACACCTGGCACCTCTGGCTGCTGCTCAGGTGCCACCTGATGCCGGCACTTCCCTCCTCCTTCCCAGGGACCCAGGGAAGAACCCGGCTCTGCTCTTTTGGCAGCTCCCACGGGACATTCACAGAGTGACAGGAGCATTTTCGGCCCCAGTGCCGGGTGACAACATTTGTTCCACCCCACCTGAGGCACCTCCCCTGCCCCAAGGCCCAGGGCACCAATCCAGCAGCCAAAATCCTGGGAGAAGGGAAGTGCAGGGGATTTCTGGGCTGTCTCTCCTGCACTGTTTCCTTGGTTTCAAAGCAGCATTGCCTGAGCAGCAGAGAGGACTGAGGGACCCAGAGGAGCTTTCTGAAGGGGCAGAACATGACTTTAGTACACACTGACCTCTCCAAGTCGTCATGGGTGGGCAAAGTACTGCTTTCCTCCCAGCACGGTTTAATTTGCCCCTCGCTCTCCCTGTGATCAGCCACTCAGCCCTTGCTAATATATCTCATTTCCACAGGGTCTAGGTGGTGTTTAAAAAAAAAAAAAAAAAAAAGAGAGAGAGAAAAAAATTGATCCTTGCATGCAAAATATCCTTCTGAGCAAAGAAATAACTATCTGTAAGGCCTAACTGAATTATCCCCTTATCAATGGTAGGAAATAATCCACTTCAAACATGAAGTACAAGTGGAATGAAAAGCCTTTGCAAGTGGCAGGGGAAGAAGAACACAGTGTGAGTCTCAAATAGCCCTGCTTTTCCCATATGGAGAAATAAATTTTTCTTGGAATCATTTCCTCTTTCAATGCATAATGAAGTTTCTCAATTGCTCACCCTTCCACCCCCCTTCTAATACAATAAAAGGGAAATAATCCCTCTATTTGCAAAAGTCCTGAGAAGAGAGTTCAGGCTGCCTGGAACTCAGCAGGGGCACCTTCTACAGATGTTGATGAGATTTCTCAGTTGTTTTGTGGGACAAGGGTTGTATTTGCCAATTTGTGCTTCAGGGTTTAATTAATTCTCATTATTTGGGCTCTCTGGCACAGCCACACAGATCCCCTCAGCCAAGATATCCTCAAAATCCTGCCTTTCTCCATGGCTTTGCTTCTCCTTGTGAGCAGAAGAAGCCTGGAGGAAGGAGGAGGTTTATAAATAAAAGCCACAGTCCACATGGATTCCCTTCTGGGAAGGTTAATTCAGGGTTCTGGTTAAAGACTCTCAGTTCTGTCTCTTCCTGTCTCTCTCTCCTGCTAAAGACAATCCTTTATCCTTTGTAATGGAGCTGTTGAATCCCGTCAGGTCGGATCATCGGCTCCTGAGAGCAAACAGGGAGTGAGAGTTTGGCCAGAGAAGGACGCAGAGCTGGCGAAGCCCAGCCAGGGCAGGGCTGCAAAGCCCTTCTCCAAAAAAAGGGCTGAATCCCAGCCCCAGCCCAGCACCCTTGTGCTCCCACAGGGGCTTGCCTGCACATCCTGCCTTTCCTGGCAGGTTTAATTTGATTTTTATTCTCATTATCCAGAGGAGAACTGCAGAGGTGAAAGGTTTCACTGTCTCCATGCTGAGTTTTCCAAAAGCCCAAACCAGGAATTAGCCAGCTTTGGCTCTCCAGGAGGAAACCCAGAGGGCAGGGAGCAGTGAGCCCATCCCAGCACCGCTGGGGACAGGCTGGAGATCTTGAATTAACGACGGCCCGCAGTGTTTATTATGCTTAAAACAAACAAACTAAATTCCCAGATAAATGAAGCTAATTAAACATGCTGCTATAAAAATTAAAGCTTTCCTTGTTTGTTTGGGGATTTTTTTGGTGACTCATGGGTTTTTTTGCAGCTTTGTTTTTGTTTTGCCTGTTGTTGTTGTTTTCCAGTGCTGCAGCAAATGTGAGAATGGATTTGCCAACAAACTGCAGGGCTGGCCTGGCTTTTGGTCCCATGTGGAGCAAATGTTGTCACTGGGCTTTAAAAGGTTCCAGAAGAGTCACAAAATCATGGAATGGTTTGGGTGGGAAGGGACCCTAAATCCCACGCAGTGCCACCCTGTGCCATGGCAGGGACACCTCCCAGTGTCCCAGTGTCCAGCCTGGCCTTGGGCACTGCCAGGGATCCAGGGGCAGCCACAGCTGCTCTGGCAATTCCAGCCCAGCCCCTGCCCACCCTGCCAGGGAACAATTCCCAGTTCCCAGTCTCCCATCCAGCCCTGTGGAAGAATGAAGCCAATTCCCATCCTGTAAATGACAAGGGGTTTGTCATCACTTGGGGTTTGTGGCTTTTCTCCCCCCATGAGCTGACAGAACCTCTTTGGGTGTTTGTTCCACTCTGCCCCCTCCTGTGCCAGCCTGTGCCTCAGAACTGAGGAGCAGAGATGGGACCAGGCAGAGCCAGGGAAGCTCTGAGGCAGCTTTAATGGACTGGAAAATTCCAGTGCTCCCAGATGGCACCACAAGCCAGTGGTTGATGGAATTCTAACCACTGCAACTGGAACGTAAGCGACAGACTCCCGGATTCACCACACGGAATGTGAATGTATCACACGTTCGGGATTCCACAAGTGTAATTTGCACAAGATTGATTCCCAACAGCTTTATTGCTGGAATAAGAAAGTGGTGTTCTAATGACCCGGGATTGCTGGTGAAGCCTCTCCAGACAGGAGCCTTTGGATTCACTCCCACGGGGAGCAGCCGGGCACATTCCCCGTGTGTGAATATCTGTGCTCCAAGGAAAAGCCCCGGGACGGGGGGATGCCACCGGGGCTGCTGGGCAAGGAAATCGCACACTGGGGAAATCAGAAGAAATCCCCCAGACCCGAGGAGCGGCTGCCTTGTCTGTGCTCACACGCACAGTAAATAAACAGGGAGCGCAGGGGATTCAGGGAGCTGTGAACCATTATCCGGGCTGTGATTAACAGCACTGCTGACAGACGCCTCGGGGCAGCAGCGAAACGTGGCCAAGGGCGCTCAGCACTTCAGCACTTGGACATATCCAGGCCATTCCAAACAATCTCTTTTGGCACAGCTGCTGCAGATGGTCCCGACAAGAAGGAATTTGTCTGGCAGACTTGAGGAGTGCTTTTTGTTTGTTCTCTCTCAATTTTGTGATGCACGACCTTGGGTTAGTCCTCGGGGTGGGAGCGCAGCTCGGAACTGGGCAGGAAGATGTTTACCAGCACTTACGGACTCCTCAAGATCTGTCACCACGATATTGTTAATGAATGTCACTGCGAGAACTGCAGCGCAGTGCCCATGTCTGGTTTGTCGCAGTTGTGCCTGGAGAGCCTGGAGCTGACAGGGAATGAGACCCTCGAGATGCTGAGGCTGACTCAGAGCTCTTTGCACCAGGATCTCTTTGTAATTTGGCTCATGCCTGACAGCAGAACTGAAATCCCCAAACAGTCACCAGCCAATGCAGCCATTCTGGGAGAGGAGACTGAAACTCCAAAATAGCCACAATCCAATCCAGCCATGCTGGGAGAGGAGACTGAAACTCCCAAACAGTCACCAGCCAATCCAGCCATGCTGGGAGAGGAGACTGAAACTCCAACACGGCCACAATCCAATCCAGCCATGCTGGGAGAGGAGACTGAAACTCCCAAACAGCCACAATCCAATCCAGCCATGCTGGGAGAGGAGACTGAAATTCCCAAACAGCCACAATCCAATCCAGCCATGCTGGGAGAGGAGACTGAAACTCCCAAACAGCCACAATCCAATCCAGCCATGCTGGGAGAGGAGACTGAAACTCCAAAATAGCCACAATCCAATCCAGCCATGCTGGGAGAGGAGACTGAAACTCCAAAATGGCCACAATCCAATCCAGCCATGCTGGGAGAGGAGACTGAAATTCCCAAACAGCCACAATCCAATCCAGCCATGCTGGGAGAGGAGACTGAAACTCCAAAATAGCCACAATCCAATCCAGCCACGCTGGGAGAGGAGACTGAAATTCCCAAACAGCCACAATCCACCCCAGACTCTGGGGGCAGAGATCAAGCCCAGCACGGTTTCTCATGGCTGGTGGGCTCCCCACAGCCAGGCCTGGCTGCTGCTGCTTTGGGGCTCTGGTGCAGCCCTGCAGCAGTGGAAGGGTTGGTGCCCACGGAGTTCCTGGGATTTCTCAGCTCTCCAGGGGGTTACAGCTCCCACCCTTCTGCTCAGGTGGTGGAAAGGAGCAGCACAGGCCCCTCCTGTGCCCCTTGTCCCTCCTGCCACGGGGTACCAGCCCAGCACACCACCCCTGACCCTGCAGGTGCCACAGGGAGAGCCCTGCCCTGAGTGCTGGGGAGGGGACAGGGCAGGGACACGTCCGAGGCTGGCAGAGCATCCATCAACACCCTCGGCTGCTTCTGGAATGAATCCACTCTCCCGTCCTGAAGTGTGTGATGAGAACTCACCAGAATGGAGATGGGATTCTCAGGTCTGGAGCAGAGTCCATGTTTTAATTAACAGTGCAGGAGAGGGAAGGAGGGGAGTGAAAGTCCCTCCCCAGACAGGCAGAGGAGCTTTGCTTTCCCATTTCATTCTTGTTCTCATTTCCTGCAGCCAGCACAGAGCAGCTCCATCTCATTTGCAGTTTTCAGCCCACAGGGCTGGGAAGAGCTGAGAATGACATCAGAAAGTGCAATTCTGTGGCAAAAGCTGGAATATTTCTCATTGCTGGTGTCAGCCATGGCCATTCCAGCCAGAGCTGGAATTGGTTGCTCAGCCCTGGGATCCGTGGAGTGCTCCAGAGATCCTGGAAGGAAACTGTGCTTGGATTCATCCCGAACTGCAAACCACAGGGACCAGGCTGGTTCTTCTCAGGGGTTCCAAGGGCTGGGACAGAAGCAGGCATTGCAAATTGCATTTGTGGGGAGTAGTAGAGGTGTGACACCAGGAACTGCCCAAATCCATCCCGGAGTCAGGGAAACACTGGAGAAAAAGGCAGTTTTGGAGGAGGGAGAGAGAGAGGCAGAGGGGAACTGGTGGGGCTGTGGTGCTCCCTGCTCACCTCCACCAGGGACACGTGGGGTCAGGGTGCTGTTACCCCAGGATTTCCCTTTTCCCTGCTGCAGCCTCCCCACTGCAGGGTGGATTTTTGCCCCGAAATACTCAGTTTCCCACTTCTGTTCTGCAGCAGGAATTTGTGCCCCCCTGATCTCCACACCAATGCTCTACTTGGAGCTCCATTGCGGATTTCTCCCTCATTCCCATCTCCCTGTCCACTGTAGTGATAAATAAATCTGGGAAATTCCAAGATTCGTTTTAAACTCCATTTGCTGACTCCAGCATTACTCACAAGTTGTTTTTCTTTTTGGTTTTTTTTTTTTTTGGGTTTTTTTTTTTGTTTTTTTGTTTTTTTGGTTTTTTTTTGTTTTTGTTTTTTTCTGTTGTAGTTATTTCAAGTGGGTGTTTTTTTGTTTTTGTGTGGTTTTTTTTTTTTTTTTTTTTTTTCCCAAGAGAGTGACAGCAAATAATTGAACAAATAGTTCTGAGCTTTTCCTATTTGGCATCTTTTAAAATGAGGGCGTTTTTTCACTTCTTTCAAAGTGTCTGTGAACATTTTCATTGATAATTGTATCAAGACACTGAAATAATCGCTGAAGATTTTACATTTAATGAAAATTTAGTTATAAGTAAACGGAAAATGTCAATAGGATACTGTATAATAACTCAAAGAAAAAAAAATAAAAAAGCCTCACAAGATATTTAACAGCCATAAAAAAAATCCATATTTTCCTCATATTTTTGGGAAAAGAGCCACTACTTGTTTAAAAAAAAATCAATAAGCATAACTACTCCTTCAGCCTCTGATTATCTCATTTTGCAGCCATTTTTGCCAGGGCAGAGCTGCAAAGAGTCTTCAGTTAATCAGGAAAAAATCCCAAAGGCTTTGAAAAGCTGCAGGGTTAACTGAGGTCACTGGAATTCCAGACAGAGCCATCCCTCATCAGGTGCTTCCCAGGGGGGCGAGGGAGGAGCTGAAGCCAAGCAGCTCCTCCTGGGTGGAAGGAAATTCCATCCCCTTGCTCCCAGCTCCCAAAGGGCTGGGAAAAGCTGCAAATTCATTCCCAAAGGGTTTTTTTTTCCCACCACCTGTGCTATCAATTTTGCACCTCCCTATGAAGTACATTTTTTTCTCCAGCAGCATCTTCAGGGATGAAATCTCTCCCCCTGGGCTTCTCATTCCCTCTGCTGCTCCCACGCCAGGCTCTGGGAGGAATCAGCTCCACTTTAGGCTGGTCCTGGGGACTCCATTCAGGTTCCTAAAAATGGAGGAGTTTGTCCAAAGTGACAATTCCAGCAAATTCTGGAGCTGTGGCTCCCAGAGTCCTTGGGTCTCTCCCAGGACCTGCCAGGTCCTGCAGTGTCCAGGACTGAATCCTGAACTTATGGAAGTGAATCATTCCAGTTTCCTCCATTCCTTGTTGCTTCTCCAAGCAGGAATCACTTGGGAATTGGAGCACGTTCGCCCTTCAAGCAGCCTCTCTCAGTGATCTTTTAGACTCAAACCAACCTTTTTGGATGCCCACCTGAGGAATATCCTCCTGGATAAACGTGGAGCATTTCCCTCTGGAGGAATTCAGAAGAACCCAAGGGGACACAGAGGTTCTGAGGCACCCTCTGGAGGCACAGCCCGTGTTCCCAGCCCATCCCAGGTGCCAGACAGGAGGAATTACTGCTCCAAATGCATGAAAGATTTTGTGTTCCAAGCTGGGAGCCACTGGTGGCAGTGATTGAAATTCCTGTCACTGTCTGAGGGGAGGGAGCAGTCCCAGCCACATGATCATCCATATGCCCAGCTAAATCCACTCCAAATTGATTAAGTTCCGCTGAAGGAGACCTGGAAATCAATCTGTTCAGGCTTGCTTGGAGAGAAACGACAGCCTGGAGGTGACACGAGTCTGTTTTCATCGCTGGCCCTCGTGGGAGCTCACGTTGCACCTCCCATGCCTTCCCCCAGGTGATTCTGCTGGCAGAGATAATCAGCTGCCTTTGGAATCAGTGCAGAATACTTTGTAGCAATCTCGTGCCTTTCTGGGGCATTTCAGGCAATTTGGGCTTTCCAGCCAAAACCAAGCAAAAAAGAAGCGTTTTTTAGGAACAGAACAAATGTTTCTGGTGTGTGAATGATTCCCAGAGAGGGGCTGGAGTCTCCTGCCCGGGGTCTTCCAGAGCCACATGGACACAATCCAGTGCTCTGAGCTCTGGGATGGCCCTGCTGGGACAGGGAGTGGCACCAGTGACCCTCTGTGGTCCTTCCAGCCTGACCCATTCCATGAATTTACCATCTCATATCCCAGGATTCCCGTTCAGCACTCCCATTAACGCCCCTGGAGGGGCTGGGAGTCACCGAGGTGTGTCCAACTGTCCCGGTGACATTTCCCACCCGTGTTTGCTGCTGCTCACAGCAGCCTGGGAGGTGCTGGAGCCGTGTCCTCCGTCTGTTTTCCGCCTGTTTTGACTTCATTTGTTGAATTATCCAGTAATTCATTACAACTAAATTTCATTGGGCTTTTGGCCAAGGTTTCTCATCAAAAATGACATGAAGACAAATATTGTCGTTATTTGCCCAGCTGTGCAGCTCCATTGATATTCCCTGCAGGGCCGAGCCTGTTATCAGAGCTGAGTAACACTGATAATAAACCCATATCTCTCCCCTGCAGAGCATCCAGTGTCAACACAGGCACCTGAGCAGTGCCCAAACCTCGGGGCGGATTTAATCCTCCTCCACACTCACTTTGTTCACATGGACTCACTCTATAATCTTCCAATTGAACATTTTTGCAGCCAAACCCAGGCAGTTTTTTACAGCAGAACGTTCCACATGAGCGTGCTGGATTTTGTGTATTCGTATTTCAGGCAGGGAAAAGAAATACCCAGGCTGCTTCAATAATACATCAGGATCCTGTTCCCACATTGCCAAAACAGAACATTTGTGTTTGTATTCCGAGTGACTTTTTGTTTAAAGTATCTTTGTTTCCCGACATAAATATTCCTTAAAAAACATGCAACTGGCGTAGAACATTTCTCTTTCATCAAATGAAATATCTTTATTATCCCCAAATGCCTGTTTACTAACACTCTCAGCACTGGCATTTGTGGCCTTCCTTCTGCACTGCTGAGGAGCAGCAGACACAAACTCGCTAATGGAATCGGCGAGTGCTGCCCGTCCTCCCAGCCCTGGGAAGGAACAAACACGAGCTGAGTGTGAACACAACAACTGGATGTTTTTATCCCCCTGCTGCAGGAGGAACACGGTGGGGGTGTTGCCTCACAACAAACTGGTGCTCCAGGAGCAGGGGAGGGGTTGGAACACCCAGCACAGGATGTTTAGAAACCACCCTGAGTGCTCTGCCCTGGCAGGTGGGAAAGGCACAGGACACATCCTTTGCTCTCCCCGTACCGTGAGACTACGAGAGCATCTCTGCTATAATTCACCCCTCTGATTTACAGCTCTGCTCCCTCTCAGCCCTGGCAGGCAGAAATGAGCTGTAAATCACTTAAATCCAAGGATTTCCCTCTCCCAGCCCGAGACAGGGATGGCTGTTGTGTCCTCTCTCAGGTAACTCTCATCTCCCTGTGGATGCCTCTTCAGGTAGGGGATTTTAAAAGCTCCATGAGATAATGGGATATTTTAATAGGTATAACACTCTCAAAACCATCAGTTGCATTCCAAACTTTAATGGATCTGCCCCTCAAGCCCCTCCCCACACACCCACCTCCCTAAATTTGTGGGAATTGAAGGATAAAACATCCCAGCCCCTTATGAGCAAAGCTGCCTTCACTGGCTCTGATTCAAACAGCCCCCAAGTTTAGACCGAGATTAAATATTTTGTGTGTGTTTTAACGGGGAAAGATTAATTGAGCTTTTTTACAGGTTTAATGCCTCAGCCTCCATTTGCATTTTAAGAGGCGTGATCTCATCCTGCCGCAGAATCCCGCGCTCCGTGTTTACCGCCCGGAATTGATCCCAGCTTTGATAGGTTATAATTAAAGCAGGCACATCAAGGATTTAATAGGGCTTCTTATTGTGAAGAAGGATTAAAGGGGTGGTAGAATTCACACTTAAATTTAATGGCTTTGATTAAACAAGGGCACAGAGGGATCCGTTGGTTCCGGCTCCTGTTGTGACCTTGGGAAAGTCACCTGGGCCCAGAGCTGGGTCTCTGTAAGCTCAAGCTCTGCTCTGAGCATGTTCTACAGAGCTGGGCTTTGCTCCTTTGCACCTGGGTCAGTTCTCCTCATAAAAGTTGCAAATCCCTTCCAACTGCAGAACAGAGACCTGGCTTTTGGGATCAGTTGGGATTTCTTGGAGTTTTCCCTGCTCAAGTGCTAAGTACATGGGACAGCACAAGAGGAAACAGCCTCAGGTTGTGCCAAGGGAAGCTCAGGTTGGATATCAGGAAAATTTCTTCATGCAAAGTGTTGTCCAGCCCTGGTGCAGCTGTCCAGGACAGTGGTGGAGTCCTCATGCTTGAAGGGATTTAAAAACCTGTGGGTGTGGCACTTGGGGACATGGTCAGAGGTGGCCTTGGCAGTGCTGGGTTAAGGGTAGGACTTGATGATCTCAGAGGCCTTTTCCAACCTGAACAATTCCATGAAACATCATCTAATTGATCAGCAGTGACAGAGAAGAGCTCAGTCTTGTGTTGAATGTGCAACTTTCCATTAAAATGGGGAAAATGTCAGTTTTTTTCCTTTAAAAGTTACTTCTGTGAATGATGAACCATGGACTATTTCCTTGTTCAGTAATTTCTGGTACTTTTTGCAGGATTCTTCCAGAACTGGTGGCAAATCTTCAGCTCTGATGTGACACTTGCACCACAAAGGGGAAAATCCAGCCCAGAATTGACGAAATGTTTGAGAGCAGCTCAGCAAAAAGCAGCAAAATCTTTCAGCTCAAAATGTGTCAATCTGTTCCCTTCACTTCAAAAATGTCTTGTGGAAACTTCTGAAGCCTCAGTTCGGTAACAAACATTCCCTTCCCACCCCAGTTTCAATGAAAATAAAGGCTTGAACCACAGGGATTTGCCACAGAGGAGGAATCCCAATTTTTGCTCAGCTTTATCCAGATGGCTTCTGCTTTGTACCCAGAGAACCTGAATTGAAACAAGAGAGGGTTGACTTGGGAACAGCAACTCCACGGGGTGAACAGCAAAAGCTCTTCTATTCCCTGTTATCCCTCTTTTCCTTTCTTGCCCCTCTTTTTCAAATCATGAGGCCTTTGACAGGACTGTGTGGTGAGAAGCCATGGATTGGTTTTCCGTGCATTGATTTTTAAGGCAAAATGAAAATCCAGCCTGGAAGGAACATGGATCAAAGAGCTTTTCCCAAAACAAACTCTGGGTCACTGCTCGTTTGGGCTGGGGAAAATCGGGAATCATGCCTTGAAATCCACTGGTAGGAGTCAGAGCTGTCTCCTGGGAAGGTCTCAGCTGATTCCTGCCAGGATAAGAGCTGGAATCAGGAGCTCAGGGCAGAGATAAATGAAATGGACTTTGGCTGCCTCTTGTCACAGGCTGCCAAACACGGGCAATTCCCTGAAAAAGGGAAATCTTTCCTGAGGGGAGAACTCATGATCACCTCATGGAAAACACGGATTTCCTGAACTATTCCCAGCTCTGTCAGTCCAGGGAATCAGGACAACTCCTGGGAGAGGTTCAGCACTGCTGAGTTTCATCAGCTGAGCCTGTCCTGCTCTGACAGCCCCTTCCCTGGCAGAGCCGTGGGCTGGTGACCACCTGCCTCTGTCTGCCATGAATTATTCACTTGCAGTAAGGGGGGATGAAAATTTAATGAGGAATTGTTGGAGAATGCTGGAATGCAAAGAAATGGCATGGAAGGGCTGAGATTCAGGGATGCAGCACAAGCCCTCATCTGCAATCAGGCTTGTTAAACAGGATCATTTGACCAAAAACATGCATTTATAGAACAAATCATTTGGTCTCTACCTGTGAAAAAAAGCAGTTGTTTGAGGACTTGAAGATTTGAGGCCTGTGAGATTTGAGGCCTATAAAATTTCCCCACATTTGGTTCTCCAACCTGAGCTATTTGTCCATCATCACAACCTCTCAAACGGCCAAAGAGTTTATACATTTTTTGTAAAAAATGCACCATCATCACACGCATTAAAAGCAGAATGCTAAGCATGGTCATTAATTAACTTATTAATTTATGATGCAATTAATTTTTAAAATATATCTGCCCACTTGTACCACTGCTGCATGTAAATGTCACTTCTGCACTACTTAACTTCAATTTTTTACCCAATCTACCTGCAGCTTTGATTCAAAAGCTCAGAATTACTTGGGGACGAAGAATTCTCTGGGAATGGCGAAGGAAGGAATTAATTTCACCTGCCTACATGAGCCTGTGGATGCACAGAGGGGGCAAGAAACCTCTGCCCTGTCACACCCACACTGTTCTGCACTGGAGTTCGCCAGTAAAAACCATCCCATAGGAGCAAAAAGGGCTGAAAGGGATGTGGAGCTGGGAAAAACACCCAGAATCAGGTGATTTGGGGCTGATATTTTTTGCTCTTCGAGTGTCTGATCTCTCCTCACACTGCCATCTGTACAAAGCACACGTTGTACATATGGGATTTTTATTCACACTGTCAGGGGGAGCTGGATTACTTCCAGTGATTTCAGCTCCTTCCCTTCAATATCCAGGGAAGAAAATGTCTTTCTGCAGAACGTTCTTGTTGAAGCATCAAAACAATGTTCACTTCCCATTTTTTTTGTGCATTTCTATTGCACAACCATTGCTTTTCATCTCCCTCCTGTTTCCTGTGGCTTCTGCCTGAGTTTGCACGGTTCCCCCCTGTGCTGGAAGCGCTGCTGTCCACAGAGGTGGGCAAGGCCAGCTGCAGCAGCCTGGGGTGGAGCTGAGGCCAGGGGAGGTGCTGGCAGCAAGGCTGAGCCCGGCCGTGCCGGGGGTGGCCTGGGCACACTTTGTCACCCACTTTGCTCAGGGTCACAGAATGTCCCGGGGACTCTGGGTGTGGAAATAACCAGACCATGTGTTTCAGAAGGAGCCAGGAATGCATCCATTGGGAAGTGCTCCAATGCTGACCACACTCCAGGCTTAAAATATTCCAGCCCGGGGCTGATCCCACCTGGGCAGCAGGAAAGGGATTGGGCTCTGCCCCTGTGCTCAGGTGAGACCCCACCTGCAGAGCTGCCCCAGCCCTGGGCTCAGCACAGGGAGGAGGTTGATCTGCTGGAGCCAGGCCAGAGGAGGCTCCAGGATGATCCAAGGGATGGAGCAGCTCTAGGGAGGAAAGGCTGGGAGAGCTGGGGTTGTTCAGCCTGGAGAAGGAGAAGGCCCCAGGGTGACCTGCTTGCCTCTTCTAGGACCTGAAGGAGCTGGACGAAAGATGGAGAGAGACTCTTTCCAAGGGCTGCAGGGACAGGAGCCAGGGAATGGCTTCCCACTGCCAGAGGGCAGGGCTGGATGGGAGATTGGGCACTGGGAATTGTTCCCTGGCAGGGTGGGCAGGGGCTGGGCTGGAATTGCCAGAGCAGCTGTGGCTGCCCCTGGATCCCTGGCGGTGCCCAAGGCCAGGCTGGACATTGGGACACTGGGAGGTGTCCCTGCCATGGCACTGGGGTGGCACTGGGTGGGATTTATGGTCCTTTCCAACCCAAACCACTCTGGGATTCTGTGATTTTAAAGTGGAGCTCTGGAGATACCAGGGGATCCAGGGGTGGGAGGAGGTGTTTGTCCACAAGAACTTCCCAGCCTTGGAAATGAGAACAGAGATGGGAGGGGATCCTTTGGGACACCTCGGAGACAAGGCCAGCAGCAGGATCCCCTGAGAGCCTCTGCCATCCCTGGGCTCACATCCCTGTGCCCTGCTGGCAGCCCAGGCCACTCCTCCCACCCACCGGTGCCACAGAGGAGCAGCAATCCTGCCAAAACCTAAATAGAGGCATTTCTGGGAAACTGGAGGGGAAAACAATGCCCCAGACAGTGTTTGTGGAGTCCATAAATCCACGTGCTGATAAATTACCGTGGAAAGTGCCTCGCACAGACACAGAATCCTGATCCACAGGGGCAGCTGATGATAATGACTGCACAGGTTGCTGCTACCAGAGCACAACCAGTCTATTTTTCTCTTTTATGACTCTCCATTCTCAGGAATGCATCCATCAGGAAAAGAACTCCTCTTTAATGCCGATTTCCTTTGGTGGGCAGCCAAGTGGCAGTGCCACGTTGGCTGTGCCTGTGGCTCAGGAGCTGAGCTCCAGATTAACAGCGGCTTTGCTGCTCTGTCCCCTCCTCTGCACCGAGCTCTGGACAAGCTGCCACTCATTCATTCCTTCATTCATTCCCTTTTGGTGCTCACGGGGTGATAAATCCCCTCCTGCTGCCTCCTATCCCAGGAATTAGCAGAGAAACTTCCTGCTCCTCGTCTGTGCTTCTCTCAGAGATCGTTTGAGGTGATTAAACGGGAGCTGAGCAGTTGCTTCTGATCATTCAGACCTTCTGCCCCTGCTCCGTGTGATTTTTCCAACCATATCCATGGGGATTAGGAGGAATGTTGGTATCACTGCTGCTTCACTGCTGGTTTGCTCCATTAACAGCTCTCATCTTGGACTGGTCTGCATGAAAAGCTCCCTGGCTCGGGTGAAATGCTGTTTAAATCTCTGGACAGTTGTTCAGCAGCAGGGTACGATGTCCAAAAGCACAGAGATAAGAGCCCTGGTGGGCTGTTCCTCAGCCTGCTGTGCCAGTGCTGTGTTTTGGATGGATTTTGGATGCTGATTCATCACCCCCACAGCAGGGACCAGCAGGGCCACTCTGTCTGAAGCCCAACTTGAGCAGCAGTGTGACAGAAACACCTCCAGCCCAGTGGTGTCCCCAGCCACAAGGGGCAGGAGATGTAAGGATGAAGTTTGGAATGAATTCTGGATGCATTCAGAGGCTGGAGGGGCAGCTCCAGCTCCTGAACGCATTCAAAACTCATCCCAAAATTTGCTTTAACAAATCATAGAATCCCAGGATGGTTTGGGTTGGAGGGGACTTTAAAGCCATCCAGTGCCACCCCTGCCCTGGCAGGGACACCTCCCAGTGTCCCAGGCTGCTCCAGCCCCAGTGTCCAGCCTGGCCTTGGGCACTGCCAGGGATCCAGGGGCAGCCACAGCTGCTCTGGGCAGAGTTCCAGCCCCTCCCCAACCTCACAGTAAATTATGAGTTTACTTTTCCTTTATTGGATTTTTTCCGTGGCATTTCATATTTTTCTTTTTCGCCTTCTGCTCTCTGGTCACCTGTATAATTTTTTTTGCTGCTCTGGGAGGGCTGTGAGAAGCTGATGCTTTGCAGAGGAAAGCTGTGACTTCCCTGGACACAGAGAGATGAGGAGCGGGGAATGATGATATGGATCATTATCAGGAGGCTTGCAAGAGAATAACGGGAGCTGGCAGTGGTGGATTGGAGAAGATGTTTACAAGATAAATAACAGCAACCATTTCATTGGAGCCACTGAGTTAGAAATAAGAACAGGGATATTTTTCCAGCCAGGAGATGACACATTTTATGCTAGCTCCCAGTTTCACATGGCACAGCACTGGGGTGAGCCTCTCTCTGCCTTCTCGAGCAAAGTGGTTTGGTTTTATTTTATTTGATTTCCAAGACAAGAGGAACACTGGGATGAGCTCCTGCTCCAGCTGCTGACCCTCAGCTGAGGGACACAAACCAGGCTCAGCCCGTGGAGCTCCAGGTCCTGCCCAGACTTGGACAACAAACAGAACTCTCTGCTCACAGCTCAGGTGTGTCCTGGATCTGTGCTCCAGCTGATGTTTTATTAAATCCCAGCTGCAGGACAAAGTGAAATCCCAGCCTGGCTGAGGCAGAGCTGAATTCTCTTTTCACAAAGGTCAGAACCTCAGGCTATTTTTTTGTTATCCTTGTTGTTGCTGCTTCTCAAATCTCTGAAGCCAAAGCCAGTGACCCGTCATCCTCCTTGTACAAATTCCCCTCTCTGCTGCTCGGTGCTTGCACAGGACTGAGCCCTCCAGGCCTCCCAGTTTCTGAATCATCCTTGTTTTGCCTGCAACCTTCTCCTCCTCCCAAAACATCTCTGTGGGATCAGCAGAGAAGTTAAAGATTGTGGAAATGTAGGAACGAGTGGTTTATCCCTCTGCTGTGGGGTTTATCCACTGCTGCTGCAGCCTGTCCTGGATGAGCAATGCTTAAAAATGCAGTTTTAACATAGCTTTAAATGTGTTTTATGTTGGACTGAACCTACTTTATGTGGCATTTTCTGGCTGTGGTTCCTCAGCCATTGGATTTGGGATTGCTCAGTTCTGTCCCATTCTCTGCCTCAGCTCCTTTTCGTTAATTCCACCTCCACAGGGTTAAAGAATGTGGGAACTTGGACAAGAAAGGAGGAAAAATTCTAAAAAATTCAAACTAAAATCCTGACTGATAATCAGGGGATCCTGGGATGGTTTGGGCTGGAAGGGACCTTAAATCCCATCCAGTGCCACCCCCTGCCATGGCAGGGACACCTCCCAGTGTCCCAGGTGCTCCCAGCCCCAATGTCCAGCCTGGCCTTGGGCACTGCCAGGGATCCAGGGGCAGCCACAGCTGCTCTGGGAACTTCATTCCGTGGCCTCACCACCCTCACAGAGAAAAAGCCTAACTTTGTTTAGTGTGTTTATTTATTTCTGATTTATTATGAGGAAAGATCTTATAAAAGGCAAAGCAAATCCAGCACGTTCATCTTAGAAAAGAGAGCTGCCAACGAGCAGTGCAGTTACTGGCTGGAAATGGGTTAAAACTCCTCAAGTTGCAGCTCTCCCTCCCAGCTGGGGGCTGGCCCATCTCCCTTAGGAGCTGGGTGGGAATTATTTGCCTGGTTGGAGACAGCCCTGGTGCAACTCCAGCAGCTGTGAAGCAGGACATGAACAAGGTGTCAGTAACAGCTCCTTTGGCTGGAAAATTCCTGAGGTAGAACAGAGCTGAGAGACTCTGAGGCAGCTCCATGCAAAGCAGGATCAGGTTATTCTGCTGAAAAAACGGAGCAGGAACCCAGGGGATGAGCCAAGGGGGAAATTCCTCGGAGGGGTCTGCACAGCTGAAGCTTTAGCTGCAATAAAAATAAATGAATATTCTCCCCATGGCTCAGAGCCTTGTGAGCCGAGCCTGGAACATCGCAGAGGCTCCCCTTGGGATGGCCCCTCTGGAAAGGGGAGTGACCCAGAATCCCAGAATTATCAGGGTTGGAATGGACCTTTGGGATCATCAGGTCCAACCTGTGACCCAACACCCCCCTGTCATCAGCCCACGGCACAGAGTGCCACACCCAGGCCTGCCTGAAACACCTGCAGGGCTGAGGACTCCAAACCTGCCAATGCCCAGACACCCTTTCTGGGAAGAAATTCCCAGTCTCCAGCCTAATCCCCCCTGCTGCAGCTCCTTACAGCCCCGTGTCCTGAGCCCGGCTCCTGAATTAATCCAGGCCCTTTTGCAGCTCCCATTTCATTCTGGGCGGGGTGGTTGGTGTTTGCAGCCCCTGGTGATGTTGTGAGCACTGCAGGGGACTTGTTCTGCTCTGCCCCTTCAGCGGTGGGGAAACAACACTGGGCCTGCCTCAGCAGCTCTGCTGTTTATGGAGATGGGAGAGACTGGAATGTGAAGCCAGAGGCAAATCTCTCTTTCCAACAGCCACCCAGATGTGTCCCCACAGTCCCATCACTGGAACTTATCAGTCCCATGAGCCACAGCTGCTGTCAGTGAACACGGACCAGAGAATCCCAGACTGCACTGAGTGGGAAGGGACCTTAAATCCCATCCCATTCCACCCCTGCCATGGCAGGGACACCTCCCACTGTCCCAGGCTGCTCCAAGCCCTGTCCAGCCTGGCCTCTGACACTGCCAGGGATCCAGGGGGAGCCACAACTTCTGTGTGCCAGGGCCTCCCCACCCTCCCAGAGAACATTTCCTCCCCAAAATCCCATCTAACCCTGCCCTGACCCTTCAGCTTAGCTGCACCCATTTCAGTTCCTGGAGAGCAGCACTGGCGTTTCACAGACATGGATTTGTTCCTTGGAAGGAAGGAAATAGAAGGAAAGGGAGGAGAATGTCTGGAAAGTGTTTCAGGGGAAATAGGAACACACAGGAAAAGGAAGGACCAAAATTGTGTCTTTCTTCCTGCACCTTCCCCCATGTTTTTTTCCACATCTTTTCCTATTTCTCCTTTAACATTTTAATTAAAAGCATCATCATAATAATAACAAACTGGATGATGAGTGTGTTTGTGGCTGACTTGAAACAACTCCATCCCCAGCTGATAAATTCCAGCGTTGAACACTCCAGCTCTGCCTTTTAGGATTTATTTTGTCTATGATGCGGTTATTGCAGCCCATAAACAAGAAGCATCCTCAAGTTCCCATTATAATAAAACTGTTACAATGCACTGCTTTTTATGTAGGAATTAGGGAATGTGTTTTTGCATGACTGGAAATTTATATATTTAGTTCATAGATTTATATGGAGATTTTTCACAGGAGTTTTTAAGTGCAAAACTGCTGTGCTTGTGGTTTGTGAGCACAGAGCCTGTGCTGGGGGTCTGTGCTGGGCAGGGAAATGAAAAATCTGCTCGAGCCACCGGGGTGCTTCAGAACCCTTGGGGGAGAGATAATTAGAGAGGAAATTATTGTTTTCTGAATAAACAGGGATTTCTTCCATCCAAAATTCCTTCCTTCCACTGAATAAGACTGGAGAGAAAGCAGATGTCCTGTTAGTGACAGAGTTTGGACACTAGGATATGGTGAATGTATTCCCACTTGCAGAGCTGCACCAGCCCTAGAAATTTCAACACCAGCAGGATCTGAAGCTGCTGGAGAGAGTCAGAGGAGCCCCAGAGATGCTCCAGCCCCTCTGGAGCCAGGCTGGGAGGGCTGGGGGTGCTCCCCTGGAGAGGAGAAGCTCCAGGGAGAGCTCCGAGCCCCTGGCAGGGCCTAAAGGGGCTCCAGGAGAGCTGCAGAGGGACTGGGGACAAGGGCTGCAGGGACAGGAGCCAGGGAATGGCTTCCCACTGCCAGAGGGCAGGGCTGGATGGGAGATTGGGAACTGGGAATTGTTCCCTGGCAGGGTGGGCAGGGGCTGGGCTGGAATTGCCAGAGCAGCTGTGGCTGCCCCTGGATCCCTGGCAGTGCCCAAGGCCAGGCTGGACACTGGGACACTGGGAGGTGTCCCTGCCATGGCACTGGGGTGGCATTGGATGGGATTTAAGGTTCCTTTCAATCCAGACCATCCCAGGATTCCCTGTTTCCCTGCAGGAGCTGGCAGCATCCAGGACCCTTCAGGGATACCATCAGCCAGGATCCCTTCCAGCCCCTCTTTCCCCACTCTGTGCGTGTCCAGGATGTCCCATCCCAGGGGCAGAATCCAGAATTCCCTCAATTTTCTGCACACCATTAATGATTTCCCACCTCTGGTTTGTTGTGGTCTCTCTGCAGGGCCTCCCTGCCCGCGAAGGACCCAACAGCTCCCAGATTTGTGAACTTGCTCAGCGTCCTCTCAGTCCCATGTCCAGCTTATTTATGGTATGTTGAGGAGCACAGGCCAAGGGTGCAGCAGTCCCGTGGGACCCCACGAGTGACCAGTGCCAACCTGATGTCACCCCAATGTCCCTCACACATGGTCAGGACACTCACATGACCACAGGAATCCCTGGAGCATCAGGGATTCCTCTGCCATCCACCAGCAGAGCCATGGAATACCTCAGGCTCGGCAGGTTCCTGCACCATGTTGTAATAACTTAGCTGAGACTCCATTATCTTTAGGCAGAAAAAGCCAATTCTTTATTATCACAATTCATTTTATACAGGTTTTACAGACCTCGTGTGCAACTTTAATTGGTTAATGGCTTTCTTGCCAATTACTCTATTGGTTAGTAAAAGGTATTCTACTTGTCTATCAAATCTCTCTCTTCTTGGATTGTTTACATATTTTCTTTACTGATTCTCATGGAACAAAATCCCTTTTTATTGCAGGTACATTTGGTTTTGACCCGGGAACAGGTTTTTGTGCTAACGAGTTTTCATAACAAGATTGTTTTCACATGGGAACCTGCAAATTACTTAGAAGAAGTGGCAGGCAAACTTTGACAATTTAGCAGTGCAGGGCTGATGCTACGAGACCTTTCTTTTATAATTCTTTTACCTGTCACGACAGCACCAGCAATTCCTGTGCAGGGAAGGGCTCCAGAGGGGGGGAAATCTCAGGAACAAACTCAGGAGAGCTGTGATCCAGGGGGAGGTTTGGGATGGGAGTCCAGACGTGGTTCCTGTCAGCTCTGCAAGTTCAGCACTTTGTGTGAGGGTTCTGTGCTTCACTTCCTCATGCACAGATTTGGGGTCAGTGCTGTTCTGAAAGCAAGCAGCAAAAGCCATGGGGAAATTCAGGGCTCGGGGGAAATATTCCAGTCAATACTTCAAACCCAAGTGCCAATTTTCATTTAGCTGAGATTTAAAATGTCAATGTGCATTTTTCTGCGGTCCCTAAAACAAGAGGGAAAGTAACCTGAGCAGAAACTTCCTCAGAGTTAATTTGCTGTCATTTTCCTGAGCCATGTAATTTGATTTTTAAAAATGAGATTTAGTTAGAAAGATGGAAGAGAGAATTTAAGAAATAATTTTGAAATGGAAACAGTAATTTCATCCCCAATTTCCAAATTTTCCTGAAAATGGAAGTCTTGGCTCTGGCATTATCTGGGGAAGGACTGAAACCTTTGATTAGAAATGACATCTTCCCATAACAGCAGAGTTCAAAAATGCATTATTTCAGTGAAACCCCAGCATTCCATGGGAGCTTTTGCTGTTTGGGATGCCGGGAGCGTTGTCCCATTCCATGGAGCTCCTGGCTGTCCTGGAGAAGCTGGACTGAGAATAAAACAGACAAGGAATAACATCCCCCATGCCCTGACCCCCGTGGGCAGCAGGAAAGGGATGGGAGCTCTGCCCCTGTGCTCAGGTGAGACTCCACCTGCAGAGCTGCCCCAGCCCTGAGAATTTCAATGTCAAGAGCACCTGGAGCTGCGGAAGAGAGTCCAGAGGAGGCTCCAGGATGATCAGAGGGATGGAGCAGCTCTGCTGGGAGGAAAGGCTGGGAGAGCTGGGGTTGTTCAGCCTGGAAAACAGACGAGGGTGACTCAACCAGGCATTTCAGGACCCGAACGAGCTGACAGGGAAGATAGAGAGAGACAATTTACAAAGGATGAAGCAACAGGAAGCAGGGAATGGCTTCCCACTGCCAGAGGGCAGGGCTGGATGGGAGATTGGGAACTGGGAATTGTTCCCTGGCAGGGTGGGCAGGGGCTGGGCTGGAATTGCCAGAGCAGCTGTGGCTGCCCCTGGATCCCCCGCAGTGCCCAAGGCCAGGCTGGACACTGGGACACTGGGAGGTGTCCCTGCCATGGCTGGGGTGGCACTGGGTGGGACTTTTCCAGTCCAAACCATTCTGGAGTTCTGTGTTGCCACCAGGACACTCCACACTCGTTTTGTCTCAGAAAACCAGTCCAGTCTGGATGATCTGACATCCATCAGTGGGATGGACTCCATGCCCACTTCTGATACTGCCACTGGGGGATTTCTATGGAAATGAACTCTTTCTGCTCACATTTGTTACATTCTCCAAGAAGTCTGTGAGCAGCTCTTGACAAGCTCTGGGTCTGTGAAGATGAACTGGCAGGAGCTGAGAGAGCAGAAGGTTGTGGTGCCCTTCAGAGGGCCCAGAACAGGCTGGGAATGGCCACGGAGGCACCTCCTGGAGCCCAGGGAAGGGAAATCCGGCTGTTCCCGATCCCTGTGCTTGCCCAGGAGAACACACAGGAGAGGTGGGATGAGGGGCAGGCAGGGCCCAGGAGAACAAAGCAGGATTTGGGGTGTCCCGTGCCAGGAGCCAAAGGCTGCCCAGCCCCGGCGGTGGAAGGGCCGGGAGCTGCAGATGAATCACGGCAGGGTAACATTGCCACAAATCAGCGGCGCTGGGCTCTCAGCGCTGAGGGCATGATGGAAAGCTCCAAACTGATTTATCCCCCGCTGATCCATCTCCCCAGCCCATAAATCCCTGAGCCATCCACCAGGACCCCATGTTTCCCTGCTCACAGTCAGCCAGGCTGCTCAGGGCCCATCCAGCACTGGGAGCAGGCAGGGAATGAGCCGAGTTCTGGAGCAGCAGCCTCCTCCTCCTCCTCCCCACCACAGCTGGAGCTCTTTTCCCCACCAGGTTTGGTGCAGGGATGGAGCCAGGAACAGCAGAAGCCCAGCTCCAGGCAGTGGAAAGATCCAGTATTTATTGTTCTGGTTTTATAGGAGGGAAGGAACAGCTCTGGGAAGCGCCCGAGCTGCAGGGATGTGCAGGAAGGGTTATCCAGGAACACAGGGATTGTCACATTCCCTTCTTGCCGTGTTCCCATCAGCTGATGAGTTCCCTGCTCCTGCCCTGCCCAGAGCACAGCTCCATCTGCCCAGATATATAGAATACATCCCTCTGAGGGGGGCTCCTCTGCGCTAAGGATGGATTTATTTTTAGGTGTGCAAACGTGAACTCACCACCACCAAAACTTTGTGAAGCCAGAGGGGAGGAATCAGCTCCCTCAGCAGGAGCTGTTGCCATTCCAGCCAGGCTCAACTGAGGCAGAATCTCCTCCTTTGGAAGGGGCCACTTGACTGATGGACAAGGTGGGATTGGTCAAAGCTTGGACTTGATGATCCTGGAGGTCTTTTCTACCTGAAAATGTTCTGTGGTTCCAGAGGAGTCTCTGACAGATGGAGCTGCACATCCCTGTTCAGCACCTAAAATAAGAGATTAATTCTGTTTATTTTCTGAGCGCTTTGTTGGACTTTAATGTTCTACCAGTGCTTGTCAGGGAGAATGAAAACTCTCCTAAGGAGCTCTGCACTTGCTCAAGGCGCAGAGGAACCAATCCCTGGCCTTGAAGGCAGCACTGGAAGGAGCTCCCAGCTGCCTCCTTTGGTTTCCCAATTAATAAAGGGTAAAGGACACTTAGAGAGATGCTGTGTGCCTTGGCTTAGTCCTTGGGAACCAGATATTCCTCATGTTTTAGTGGATTCATATACCCAGGTCTTCCAGCAGCGACTCTCCCAGAAGAAAATCCAACTGTTGCTGCACAGACTCTGGAATTTTCCAAGGGATGTGAAATGGTTTTGCCTTCAACAAACCCATCAATCACCATGGGTACAGCAGAGGGTGGGGTGATCCTTGTCAACTCTCATTAATTTGAAAATTAAAAATGAAGCTTTGAAAACATTAGGCGAAATATGAATCAAATAATCATTTGAAAATGTGCAGCACAATAAATCCAAAGTGTTTGTCTGACTGAGGGGATTTGGGCAGTTTGAGTGATTAGCTGCAAATTTGTAGATCATAAAAATCATGAACAACTGCAGAAACAAGCAGTGAGCTTAATCGATGTGTCTGAGAGGGCAGTGACAGGGACAAAGGCTCCAGTGGGTTTATTTGGGGTCTCCCAGGCACACAGGACATGCAGGAGCACATCCTGGGATTTGCCTGGGCATTCCTTGCTCTGTGTTCTGCCTCTCTCAACCAGACTGGCTGGCTGGGACAACCCCAAACCCCCAGGATCTGTGCTGTGCCCCAGACAGTGCTGGGGCTGGCAGGTGCTCTGCAGGCAGGAGGGGTCACAGGGCCTGGAGCAGCAAGAGTGGCTCAGGTTTGTGTTTGTGTCACCTCAGTGCCATGGCAGGGACACCTCCCAGTGTCCCAGTGTCCAGCCTGGCCTTGGGCACTGCCAGGGCTCCAGGGGCAGCCACAGCTGCTCTGGCAATTCCAGCCCAGCCCCTGCCCACCCTGCCAGGGAACAATTCCCAGTTCCCAATCTCCCATCCAGCCCTGCCCTCTGGCAGTGGGAAGCCATTCCCTAGCTCCTGTCCCTGCAGCCCTTGTCCCCAGTCCCTCTGCAGCTCTCCTGGAGCCCCTTTAGGCCCTGCCAGGGGCTCGGAGCTCTCCCTGGAGCTTCTCCTCTCCAGGGGAGCACCCCCAGCTCTCCCAGCCTGGCTCCAGAGAGGTCATGTCCAGTCTCAGCACTGAGGTGACCCCAATACCAGCTGTGCTGAGCTCAGTGGTTCTCCCACCCTATGTGGCACAGCTTTAAGGCACCCCTGAAGCTTTAGCAAAGCTCCACCACAACCCTGGCAGGGAAATTTGTGCTGGGGGAATCCTCTCCTGCCATTCCCCTCTCCCTGCAATCACTCGTTGACTTTATCAGGTCACGGGGGAGCAGCAGAGGCTGCGATGGCAGCTGGACACGTTGATGGCAGTGTCCACATGGGTCTCCTCCCTTTATTAACTCCCAGATAATCTCTGCCTCTGCCCTGCCCACACAGGTATTAATATTCCACGTGGAAGGGAAATGGGCAGATAAGCTTTCAAAGCCACTCTCCATCATTTACAATCAGTCCTGGCTCACTGGTGAGGTTCCGGACGATTGGAAACTGGCCAATGTGACAGCCATTGACAAAAAGGGTGGGAAGGAGGACCCTGGTAATTACAGACCAGTCAGTCTGACCTCAGTACCTGGCAAGATAATGGAACAGTTTATCCTGAGTGTCATCACGCAGCACCTACAGCAGGGCCAGGGTCTCAGGCCCAGCCAGCACGGGTTTAGGAGACGTGGGTCATGTTTGACCTATCTAATCTCCCTTTATGACCAGGTGACCCGCCTGGTGGATGCAGGAAGGGCTGTGGATGTTGTCTGTTTGGACTTCAGCAAGGCCTTTGACAGTGTCTCCCAGAGCACACTCCTGGATAAGCTGGCAGCCCAGGGCTTGGACAGGAGCTCTCTGTGCTGGGTTGAGAACTGGCTGCATGGCCGGGCCCAGAGAGTGGTGGGGAACGGTGCTGCATCCAGCTGGGGACAGTCACCAGTGGTGTTCCTCAGGGGTCTGTGCTGGGGCCAGCTCTGTTCAGTATTTCTATTGATAACATTGATGAGGGTATAGAGTCTTTCATTAGTAAATTTGTGGATGACACTAAGCTGGGAGCGTGTGTCGATCTGTTGGAAGATAGGATGGATCTGCAGAGAGATCTGGAAGGGTTGGATGGATGGGCAGAGTCTAACACAAAGTTTATTAAGTCCAAGTGTTGAGTCCTGCACTTTGGCCACAAAAACCCCCTGCAGTGTTACAGGCTGGGGACGGTGTGGCTGGACAGTGCCCAGGAGGAAAGGGACCTGGGGACACTGGTGAAAGCAGCTGGACATGAGGCAGCAGTGTGCCCAGGTGGCCAAGAGGGCCAATGGCACCTGGCCTGGGTCAGGAATGGTGTGGCCAGCAGGAGCACAGAGATCATTCCTCCCCTGGACTCAGCACTGCTCAGGCCACACCTCGAGTGCTGTGTCCAGTTGTGGGTGTCTTAGTTTAGGAAGGACGTTGAGACACTTGAGCACATCCAGAGGAGGCAACAAAGCTGGTGAGGGACTTGGAAAACAAGCCATATAAGGAACAGCTGAGGGAGCTGGGGTTGTTTAGCCTGGAACAAAAGAGACTCAGAGGTCACCTCATCACCTCCACAAGCCCCTGAAAGGTGGCTGTGCTCAGGTGGGGCTGGGCTCTTTCTCCAGCAGCACTGACAGAACGAGAGGACACAGCCTCAGGCTGGGCCAAGGGAAATACAGGTTGGGTATCAGGGAAAAGGATTTTACAGAAAGGGTGATAAAGTGCTGGAATGGTCTGCCCGGGGAGGAGGTGGAGTCCCCATCCC
Organism: Sylvia borin; assembly: GCA_014839755.1. NCBI lineage: Eukaryota > Metazoa > Chordata > Aves > Passeriformes > Sylviidae > Sylvia > Sylvia borin. Next base: position 273,718 of record CM025981.1, on the reverse strand, counting down.
TGGGTGTGTTTAAAGCAGACTGGATGTGGCACTGGGGCCAGGGGTTAGTTGAGGTGGTAGGGCTGGGTTGGACTCGATGATCTTGGAGGTCTTTTCCAACCTCCACCTTCTGTGATTCTGTGAAATCAATGGAGCAGAGGTCTATGTGCTGTTGGTGGCAGCAGGAGGATTCTCCTGCCTGGTGACTCCTGCTGGGACAGACGGGCTCCTTGTGCTGCTGGGGGAGGCCTGGCACAGGATGGAGATCTTTACTGGGAGGAACTGGGACAGATTTCATGAGGGCAGCGGTTTCAGGGGAGGCACCCAGGGGAGAGAGGCGGGTGTGCAGCAGCTCCTCGATGCTGGCCCAGGCTGGGGCAGGGCTGGGGACACTCAGGGGTTCTGTGGCAGTGCCCCGGGTCCCTGGGAATTGTGACGGTGGCAATGGCAGGAGCTGATCAAATCCAGCTGAGTTCTCACTCCTCTGTCCTGGTGAGGGAGTGAATTCCCAGTCAGGCCATCCCAGCTCCACAGTGAAATCCACTGATCACACTCTCTGCTGGTGGAGCCAGGCTGCCGTGATCCATGGGTGCCCAGGTGGGTTTGGGGCCATGGGTGACCTGGGCTGGCCTTGCTGTAATGAACACAGCACCTGCTGCCCCCAGAACCTCCAGAGCTGTACAAAGCACAAGGGACTCCTGTAAAAACACCCTTTTCTCTCCTCCTGTCAGTGTGAATTTTCCAACATCAGGGCACACCAACCTTTAACACCTCCTGCACCTCCAGCAGCCCCACCTGTGTTAGTTATTTCCTTTATTATTCACTAAGAAAATTCCATCTGAATCATGCCTGGATTCCAAGCAGCTCTGCCTCCTTGCAGAGACCAAAGCAGCCTCTCCCATCCTGGGTCTGAATTCTGAGGTGAGGTTTTGCTGGGCGTTTATAAAGATTTGTTTTTCTTCACTGGGGTCTGAGCATTAAAGGCAGGATTCAATGGGATTGAACCAAATCCACCTGCTCACATTAGTGCCTTCAAAGCTGCTTTGTTTTCTGTTTGCCTGCTGAAATCAATGACCCTTCCCAGCTGAAACTGTGCAGGACACACTTACCAGGGAAGTCCTTCTGTTTTAGAGGAACAAACTGCACAAAGGGAGCTGCAGGAGGCTGTGCTGGCATTGGGCTCTGGCTGCTCCCACCTGCTGGGGAGACAAAAATTCTCTAGTCAGAAGCAAACCACATTAAATTTGAGAAATACAGTTAAAAGTGGAGCCCCCACCTCATCCCCCGCCCAAATTCTCGGCTCAGGCCCTGGCAGGGACCTGCAGGCTGCTGTGAAAAACTGCAGAACACTGAGCATTTATTGACCAAACCCAAGCCCAGGTCCAAGAATACTAGGTTTTATTGATTTGTTTGCTTGTAGCCGGTGCTTCCCCCTGAAAGCTGCAGCATGGCCATGATTTGTTTTCATCTCCAACTTTTATATCTCTATTGATTTAGGACAGGCAGGAACAAAAAGGAGAATTGAAGTTGGGCCTTCAGATCCGTCCTTTCTTGTGATTGCCAAGAGCTTGAGAGCTCTGAGAGAGAAGTATAAATTTATAAGCGCAGTTCTCAGGGTATTGTTGCTAATGCACAGTGCAAAATACTCCCAAGCAATTCATTAAAGATGCTTTTTGTATCCCCAGGAAAGGACACAGCCCATCCCTGTGCCAGCCAGACGTGGGTAAAGTCACCTTATCCATGAGCAGATCTGGAGAGCAGCACAGGCCTCCCAAATGTGCTTCTTTAAGGCCCTCAGTTCTTCAGGAATTGTGTGGCCAAAACTCCAGAAAAATATGGAGGTTTAATATATATATACACACACAAAACTCTTATTATCAGATTCCAGTCAAAGTCCTGGGGCTCCTGTAAGGCAGTTTATTTATTCAGATCAGTGAGCACAAGCCAATGTATTGATCCAGTATAGAAAATGTTATTATTTGCTGGAAGAATTCTGCTATGGATGGCTGGGAAAAGAAATTGTGTCAAGGGTAAGGATGGATTAAAGCATCAGGTGGGAAACTGCCCTTGGTGGAGCTCTCCAGGTTCTTTCCAGAGGAAAGAAATGAACCCTGACTTTGTTCCACAGCGGTTTCAAATTCTCTTTTATTTCTGCTGAAGAACAAACCCAGGATATTTTCTTGATATACATTTTTTTTTTCCATCTCTCTCTTTCCAGCACTTTCTCCCTCCCCAGCTGCAGAAAACCCCCCATCCTCACGCCCAGTGTGATTCCCTAGGAGAAGATGGCTGCAGCAGCTTTTGGTGACAGGACACTGAGCAGAAACATTCTGGCCATCAGGGATCCCATTGGAAAGTCCAAATGCTGCCCACAGCCTCAGGGAAATCCAGTGGAGGAATTCTGCCAGCTGGTAAACCAGGGAGTGAAACTCTCCATTTGGAATTCTGTTTCCCAAGGACTGAGTACTGAACTAAAGCTGAGAAAAGAACTGTCCTCTCCTGTCAGGGAGTTGTGCAGAGACACAGGGTCCCCCCTGAGCCTCCTTTTCTCCCTCTGAGCCCCCTTTCGGCTCCCTCAGCCTCTCCTGGGGCTCCAGAACCTTTCCAGCTCTGTTCCCTGCCCTGGGAAGGTGCCTCAGGTTGGGGCTGAGCAAACCCCAGAAGGTTAAATCCTGAATTTCCTGCCTGAGGGAGAGGGACACGCAGCTCCTGCTCCACCTGGTAAGACTGTGGTGCCCAAACCCCACGGGCAGCCTGGAAAACCTCATCCCACCGATTCCCTCAGCTTTGCAAATGGGAATGTCTGCTCTGATTCCCGGGGCTGGCACAGGAGGGGGAAGGTCTGGGGGCAGTGACTGCCAGGGACCCTCTGAGCTCTGCTCCTTCCCAAATCCCAAACAGCCTCCTGCCACATCCCAAAATCTGTGCCAACAACCTCCTGCCACATTCCAACAGCTGGGAGAGGCCCCACTCCATGGTTTCCCTGCCCTTCCAGCTCTGCTCCTTCCCCTGAGAGCCAGCAACATTCCCAGAGTTCTGAAAAAGGGGAATATTGGGGAATATTGGCATTTTTCAGCACAAGCTCCCAGCTGGATCCCTGTTGCCAAAGGCCAGGACGTGACACGTTCCAAGGTGCTCTGCTGGAAGGGCTCCTTGGAGCACAGAGCTGCCTCTTTATCCTGGGCAGCAGGTGCACAAACCTCCGTCCAAAAACTATTTGTACGGAATTGGCATCACCTGCAGAGGCAGAGCCATCGTTTCAGGGTGGGAACAAAGGAAATGGGAATATTCCCCCCTGCCCAGGCCAAGCAAATGGCCACTTTTATAACCCCTCTCTGCTAATCCACCACGTCCAGCCCAGTAATCAGTGCAGACTCTGTTTTTCATCGTGGTGCTCGATGCAGAAAAAAAGAATAAAAATGAAGTGAGACAGTATTATATTTCAATTAAAATGCCATGAAATTTTTGGCTGTGCTTTTTAATGTGATAATGTTAATTAAACCAAGCTCTCGTGTTCTAAAGTCTTATAAAATGTCTTGGAAACGAATAAAAAATAATACTAGGAATAAAATTGGGCTATTTATCTACCCTGAGATTAAAGGGCTTCTTGTTTCCTTTGTGAATTTAGATTTCCAGAATTAAATGAGTGTGAAGTAATGATATTTTTCAGTAGAATCATTATCATTTTTATTGCAGTGGAATGTGTGCAGCATTTCACTGTTATTGTACTTAACTCACCTAATTGGGCCTTTCCTCTCCCTCAGCCATGGGCTATGCTCACATGGGGATCAGGCCCCAAAATCCAGCTTTTCCCACCAAATTCTTGCCAATCCCATTTTTCTGGAAGCTCTTCTCTCCTGGGGGGCTGCAGGCAGTCGGTGCAGAGCTGGTTTTGCTTAAATATCCCTCAGAATAGCCCAAAAATGCTTTTTAACCTCTCCACAGGGCCTGGTTTTGTAGTACAGCCATACTGATGAAGTATAATACATAAAGATATACACAAAACACAGTTTATTATATAAATATGTAAGAAGTGGACCACAAGCAGAGTCCTCAGCACGGCCAGGCCCAGGCGTGGAGCAGAAATGGGGATACTGGGGACAGATCTGTCAGCGTCCTTTGGATGAGGTAATGACTGCTTGGAATTGCACTGGGAGAAGTGAACAGGGAATATTGAGGGGCTGCTGTGACCTCTCTGCCTGCACAAAACCAAAAACCTGCTGCTGAAATTACCCTGGCAGGGCAGAGCAGCTCCAGGGCTGGGCTGGGATGCTGTGGAAAAGGCTTGGGAAGAGGGCAGAGCTCCTGATGCACATCCCAGAGTGCTGCTGGATCCAGCCCTGAGCCCTGGCCCTGCCCAGCTTGGCTCTGGCACTGTGGGCACATCCCGGGCACATTCTGTGTGTGCCCTGCCCAGGGTTTGCAGAGGAGGCAGCTCCTGGTGCGGGCACCGCTGGGGCACCAAAACAAACACATTTCCAGGCATTTAATCCACATTTGGAGGCCCCTTCCCCACATTTGTGAGGAGAGCAGAGAATTCCTCCAGGGCAGCGCTGTCCCAGGTGAAGGGGACACTCAGCAGGAATCTTACCCTGGAATGAACTGGGTTGGGAAAGCCCCCTGAGACTGAGCCCAACCATTTCTAGCACTGCCAAGGCCACCACTGACAGTGTCCCCAAGTGCCACTTCCACGGGTTTTTAAATCCCTGGAGAAATGGTGACTCCACCACTTCCCTGGGCAGCTGTGCCAGGCCTGGACAACCTTTTCTGTGGAGAAATTTTCCCAATATCCAGCCTACACTTCCCCTGGCCCAGCCTGAGGCCGTTCCTCTCCTCCTGGCCCTGGGAGTAGAGCCCCACCTTCACCTCACCATATCTCCTGTCAGGGCGTTGTGGAGAGCCAGAAGATCCCCCCTTATGATATCAATCTGATTTCTCACCCCACATTAATGCATGCCCAGATTATGGGAGTTAAAGGCCAGGAGCAAGAAAGGAACCCTGTGTATTGGATTGTCCTGGCTATTGTTTGGGGACTTCGGGAACAAACAGAAGTGAAAATGATCCCATCATTCTCACCAAGAGGTAGAATGGGACTTTTCCTGCAGAATTCCACTTTTCCAGAAGCATCAGAAATTCAGAGTGATCATAGAAATACAATACAGAAAAATACAGACATAGAAAAACACAGAAATAAATATGTCCGTGTCCTGCTGAGATGTTTCTTTGCCACAATCCAGGATGTGTTTGGAGCAGCTGCTGTGCATCTCCACACCTTGAAATCACTTTGTGGCAGAATTTGAAGTTTGATATCCAGGATTTGATATCCATTTGTGTCTCTATTACCCTGAGTCAATGCCATCATTTATATTTTCCTCCCTTCTAAGCAATCTGCTTTGATTTTGTCAGTCATTGACCTTTGAAGATTTATCCAATCAAATTTGTTATGCTGGAGTGACAGCTGAGCTGGGTACAGAGCTCCTCTGGATCTATCTGCTGGCTCCTCTCTCTGAGCTGGCGCAGAGAAATCCCAGGTCCCAGTGCAGAGAGGGGCAATAAAGCTGGGCAATCACCCTGCGGACTGCAGAGGAGGTCTCTGCTGATGGCATAGATTTGTCAGCCTGACATTCTTTATTGCTCTTCAAAGCCCAGCCTCTAACGGGGACTTTGGGACCAGAGACTGATGACAAGGCAGGGACGGGTCAGGAGTTCTCTGTCCTCACGGCTGTGCTGTGGTTTTTCCTTCCACTCCACGCTCTGAGCAGAGGAAATTAAACTGAGGAGATTTATATCAGAAAGGAGATGCAGCTTGGGCTTCTTTGGGCCTTTTCTCCTGACAAACACACTCCCCCACTCCTGACTCTCCCTCCAACTTCCTAAATTGCTCTGGAAGATGAAATATTCAGTCAGAGGGGTGGGGACTGGCCCAGACTGGATGATTTCAGGATCTCACTCTTTAATTGCCTTGGCAAGGGGCACGTGGGGAGCTTTAGTGACAGAGGCACCGAACCAGAACAGATTTTCCTGTAATTCCCAGATTTTAAAGCGGTTTTGCAATTCATGAAGCTGCTGCTGTACATCAAATGGAGTTTATAAGATTTTTCCCCTCTCTAAGTGCCAAAGGCTCCTGAAGCTGAGCAAGCACAGAGCAGGGGAGGCCTGGGCTTGGGTCCCAGTGGCCCTGCTGTGAACCAGGAGTGACAGCAGTGAGGCCAGGGTGGGGTTAAGGTTGGTGACAGTGGCACTGGGGTGAAGCCCCCATCTGCAGGTGTCCTGAGTGGCAGCTGGGACAGACACGGGGTGGGCTGGGCACAAATTCCACCTTAAAAGTGCTTTGTGTGTTCCCCATACCCTGGAGAGCACCTCCAGCAGGGCAGGAACTCCTTCCTGGGGCTCCCATCCTGCCTCCCCAGAGACCACGGAATCACAGGGGTTGGGTTCATGGAATCTCAGTGGTTGGGTTCATGGAATCACAGTGGTTTAGTTTATGGAATCACAATGGTTGGGTTCATGGAATCTCAGGGGTTGGGTTCATGGAATGTCAGTGGTTTGGTTTATGGAATCACAATGGTTGGGTTCATGGAATCACAGTGGTTGGGTTCATGGAATGTCAGTGGCTGGGTTGATGGAATCACAGGGGTTGGGTTTATGGAATCACAATGGTTGGGTTTATGGAATCACAGTGGTTGAGTTGGAAAGGATTTGAAAGATCATTTCATTCCACACCTTCCACTGTCCCAGGGTATTCCAGCCTGGCCTTGGAGACTTCCAGGGCTCCAGAGGCAGCCACAGCTGCTCTGGGAACCTGTGCCAGGGCCTCCTCACCCTCCCAGGGAAGGATTTCCCCCAATATCTGCTGCAGGAATCTTCCCCTCAGTGAACCCAGAGCCTGGCACGAACCCTGTGCTCACTTTCACACTCCAAGCACAACCAGCACTTTTGGGAGCTTCATTCCCAGTGTTTCCTGTGATGAGTCTGAGCACCCAGCAGTGAATAACTAAAGCCTGATACCCACTTTTAATCACACCAAATCAATGCTCCATAAGGAGGAGGTTTAAAACTCTTTTTTAATGCACCGCTGCCTACACAGGAAAGACTCATTAGCACCCAAACCATCAATAGAGCCTGAACTCCAGAGTAACTCCTGGATGGGATCAATGATGCCCATGAAGCACGGGAGGGATGCAACAGTGAGAGAGAGGGGGAAGGGGTTAAACAAAACAAACCCTTTTGGAAATGTTTTGTGTTCCAAGACCCGGGCAGCCTCCCTGAGTGTGTTGGGCTGTAATTTCGGAGGGGCTGTCGGGGTTCTCGGCTGAGCTGTTGCTCCAGAGCCACAAGAGGACAATGGAGAATGGAGCCACATGCCCGGGCGGTGAGGGGAGCAGGAGGTGCCTCGGGGCTGTGCCCTGGCAGCGCCCAAAAAATGCCACCCTGCAGAGGAGGAGGCGCAGTGTGGCGGCCTGCGGTGCTCGGTTTGCAGCTGGCTGGGCTCCATGAGGCTTTATTCCAAACACAACATCTGTGTGCCAAGGAGCTCCCCGAACCCCGCTGAGCCCCGGTGGCTCGGCGCCTTCTCCGAGAGGTGCGGCTGACAATATCGATCTCCTGCCTAAGTGTCCTAATGAAACACAAATCTGCTGTCATTGGCGGGGCCACCTGTCACCAGGAGACGTGAGAAATGCTACAAGCAGAACAATAACTGTAATTCAATTGGCGAACCCAGCCCCTCTCAAAGCGCGGGGCCTAGCTTGTGGCCTCTGGGGCCGACGGTGTTTTCTGTGTTAAACCTCATCAAAGGGCAATAAAGAAATCAGTCAACGGAGTATTAAAGGCATTTCCAGTTATGGGCAAGGTACTCGTTGCACCAGACGTCTCCAGAGCCGTCTCAGTGTCCGGGGTGTCCTGTTGTCCCACAGAAAGGGAAAAGTGCTGGAGATGGAGCAGGGCATGGTGACACTGGGTTAATGGACAGGTCACTCTGCCAGCGCTCCCCGGGCCTCTGGTGATGCACAACTCCCTTACTTGGGAGTTTTCAGGGAAATTAATCCAAATTAACTTCTCCAGTGGATGGTTAAACCGTATTAGCAGCTCATTCCCAGCGAAAATGGGCTTGATTCAATTGAGTTCAGTTTAACTCCGGTTCATCAGAGCACTGCAGGATTTGCTGCTGTGCCTGGGGCACGGCTCAGACACGGAGCCTGCAGGGCTGGGCTGATGGGGGCTGGACAGAGCAGGGCTGGGGCAGGGAAGGGACACCAAAATGCTCCAGAGATGGCTCCCAGCCCCATTTTTCAGTTGTTTCTGTCTGAGTTGCAGCTCTCTGGGCACAGCTGCGTCTAGGCTGTGCTGCTCCCTGCTCAGCCAGCATGGGACATGTCCTCATGCATCTCCTGGTGCTCTCCCAGAGCAGCTGGGGCTGTCCCTGGATCCCTGGCAGTGTCCCAGGCCAGGTTGGATGGGGCTTGGAGCAGCCTGGGATAGTGGAACGAAAGCAGCCATGGCAGAGGTGGAATGAAATTATTTCCATGGCTCCTCATGCCTCGGTGCTTCTGTGCCTCATAATCCTTCTTTTCTGCTCCTCCACCACAGACCTGGGAGGGCCAGACCCATTTCAGCATGGCTGGAATGGCTGCTGGGGCTGCCCTTGGTGACCCCCAGTTCATCTCCAGGAAACAGGAACGGGAGAATCTCTCCAAAGAAAGGGACCTGTGTCCCCAGAGCTGAGCACACAGGGGCTGGGACTGAGTCCCCAGGGAGGGAGCAGCCTGGCCATGGGCACACCAGGAGGAGCAGTGGGCACTGCCAGGAATTATCCTCTGGTTTGTGCCTGGGTTTATTTTCTGTAAAAAAAGATAAAACCACCATGTTTGTTCAGAGGAGCCAAAGGAGAGCTCAGATCTCCACAGGGCTGATAAACACAACTCAGAGCAGAAGAAAAGGGGAGAACCAGACTGACTGTACCCCAGCCTCAAAGCCAACCCTGCTGCAGCCACAGGCTGCTTCTCCTCCCTGCTCCATTGTTCTATCCCTTCCCAATCCCATATCTGGCCTTTCCAGCGCTGCCACTGGGGCCACAAACCCCTCTGGAAGCACCCTGGGAATGTGGGGCTGTGTGCTCTGCTGGGCTGGCTGAGATAATGGATGTCCAAATTGTATTTTTGGAAGCTTTTCCTGAAGTGTTTATCTGGCAGGCCCAGGCTGTGGGATCGATGTGCTGCCGGGAGCTTGCTCGTTTTCCATCTCAGCTTTTCTCCAGGAGAGGCTGGGCTGGAGCTTGGCTGGTGACAGGCTCTGATGAGCCAGGTTCTGTTCTCTTTGACAGCCCTCCAGAACATCCTGTGTCGCTTTTATGGGGATCAAAGCTTGGACTCCCTCATAAAACCAGGATATTTTCCTATTAATCGAGGGTGTCTCTCATCCAGCTGATGATCCCTATTAATGACCCCACACCTGGTACCATTCCAGGCTGTCCTTTTGGAAGGAACCAATTAGTGAAGATGGATTTGATTAATCTTCCTCTGGCAGAGGGGAATCAGAGCATTGGGTTCTCCTGGGCTGGGCTGCTCTGGGTCATGTGGGACTGATGGGGCTCCAGCCTAGAAGGAGATCACTGGGAGTTCCTCCCCAGCCTGGGGTATTGCCAGAGCAGGTGTGGAAAGAGATGGAGAAAAGTGGAGAAAAATAACTGAGAGACTCCAGTCTGCCAGCCCTGGAGGAGAGGGAGAGGGAGAGGGAGAGGGAGAGGGAGAGGGAGAGGGAGAGGGAGAGGGAGAGGGAGAGGGAGAGGGAGAGGGAGAGATTCCTGGTGAGAGGCTCAGCCTGATGTCCCTACAACTCCTGGATGGAGCACCTGGAGCCCTGGGACATCCCCACAGGGGAGAGAGGGAGCTGGGCTGCGCTGGGAAGGAGATGTTGGGAGGGAGGAGGGCTCTCCCTGCAGGACAAGGGGCTGTAGTGGTGCCACGCTGGGCCCACAGGGCACGTCTGCCTGAGCCCAGACGCTTTTCCCTGGCATCTTCACCACTGGAATAACTGCCCTCTCCATGGCATTCCATTCATAGAATAACTGCCCTCTCCATGGCATTCCATCCATGGAATAACTGCCCTCTCCATGGCATTCCATCCATGGAATAACTGCCCTTTCCCTGGTATTCCATCCATAGAATAACTGCTCTTTCCCTGGTATTCCATCCATAGAATAACTGCCCTCTCCCTGGCAGGTCCTTGCCTCTGGGGCAGGACATCCCAGCCCAGCCCCAGTGCTCAGCCTCTCTCCAGAGGCTCCAGCAGAGGTTCAGCTGCACCATGGCTGGAAATTCCATTTAATTCCTGCATTGTTTGTCAATATTTTCCTGTCTGGTATTAAATGAACATAATTAGTGCAGCTTACAGATGAGGGAAGCTCTTTAATGCAGCTGCTGTCCCAGTATTTCCCCCTGAGTTTCCAAAGCTGTAATTCCCTTCTCTCCTGCCATCGGTAATAATCCCTTGAAAGCTCGGAAGTGGAATGCACTGCCTGCCTTTGCAATTGTTTTTCTTTATTATGTTGCTCAAACAAAGAGTAAAACATGCACTTGAAGGCTCTGTGACTTTTATTTTAGATTAAGGGGAATAAACAAAGAACTAACAAATCTTAAACACTCTGGGAGAGGAAGCATCTGATCAGTACCTGAGCCAAAAGCTCCTACAGCAGCAGCTCGTGTTGCCTTGACACCCACCCAAAAATGGAACCTCTGGAGGTGACTGTGCTCCTCCTGAATATTCAGAGCCTGCTGAGAACCCAACGGGGCTCCTTTGCTGTGAGTCCCTCTCTGTGTCCCCCCTCAGGACTGGGGCTGGATTCCACATCTCCAGATGTGTCCCAGGCAAGGAGGGGGTGTTCTGGGAGCCACAGCAAGGCCCTGCTGGGAGGGCACCTCAGGACACCCTGAGCACACTTGGCTGTTTGCACAGCCCTTGGCTGACCCCTGGGTGTCCTGGGCTGCTACCTGTGGTCGGAGGTTGGAGAAACAGATTCAGCACTGGAGTCACTGCTGAGCGTGAGACAAACAGCAAAGGTTCATTAGGGCCTCCCCCTTTTACAGGGGGTTCAAAATCCCCAGGCTCAGACAACTGCTTGGTTGGGTGATGCATTTTATGGGGGGCCAGAATGTCACGAGCCTCCCGCAGGTGCATCACCTCTGAGGGCTGCCCACAATCTCACAGGGAGACGGCATGATTGGAGGTGTTTGGAAAAGCAAAAGGTTTTAATTAAGATGAAAATAACAAACCATACAAAACAAAAGAGTAATAAGCCAGGTTTAGGGAGGTTCCTTACACCTGCCCCAGGAGTCTCTCTGCTCTCCTCTAAGTGTGTAACGATCCAGGAGGGGGTTTTGGCATGCTGCCCAATAGAAATAGCTACAGGTCTTGGAGAACAGCTCAAGGATCCAACAGGTGCCTTCGTCCTGGAACCTGGCCAGTGATGGTGAGAAGAGCATCGAAGATTCTGGTTCTTTGCCTTGTAAGATCAGGGATGTAACTCAAACCCTTTCCCAGTACGGGAACACCTGCTAAGGTGGGGGTGTGTCACTCCAGTTGGGGTCCCAGCAGCACCAGCTCTGGCCAGTGATGTGTCAGCACTCAGGGCTCAGTGGGGATGGCTGGGGTCTCTTCAAATCCATCCTATCCCTGCTTGCCCAGGGACTTGTTCTAGAACAAACCAGGCTTAGCTGAGCTGGATTTTCTGGCCAGATTTATGTGTCCAGCTGAGCTGTGACACTGGATCCACTGGAGTCTATAAAATCTCCAGGAAAATGAGAGTTGCTTTAGAGGAGCTGATGCTTGGGGTGTTTTTGGAATCCAGGAATTGTCTGCTGGATCTGCTGGAGCATGGCAGGAGCAGGAACAGCGTGGGGGCTGCCCTGGGGAGGGTGTGCTCTCCCTGGCAGCCCCAGGGGCAGCCCGAGCTCACGGGCAGGCTCTGGAGCACCCCAGGGAGCCCCTGATGCCGAGTTTATCAAAGCTGCCAAGACTCGCTATCAGAGGCGCTGGTTCCTGATGGACTGATGTCCTTGTCAGCTGTGCTGGGTTACCAACGCCGACACAGGAGCCGAGTTTGTGAGTCTGAGGTGTCAGAGAACCATCAGATGTTACCACGTCTGACTCCGTCTCCTGACAGCTTACCCTGAAATCCCCCCAAACATTCCAAAGCTCAAATTTCTGCTGCTTGGGGTGTTTTTACACAATGTTATCTCCATTATTCTGCTGCTAACAAGCTGTGGCCTCACTTTCTGGGGGGCAGAAGCAGGGACAGGCTCCCTCCCTTGCCCAAAACCTTTTTGTTCCCCTCTGATTCCCTCCATCTCTTTCCATAAACTCTAAGCCCATGATTGACAGCCCAATTTAAACGTAATGTTTAATATCGCAATCAGGAGTGATATTTTGTGTTTGCTTTTTGAAGTGAGGAGAAAGGGTGGCAGCATTTGCCTCTTTGCAATCATTTCACCCTCAAAAGGGAACACATGCAGCAAAGTGAAATTTTGCTGGCAAAGAAGAAAAAGAAAAGGAGAGAGGGGATAAAAAAGAGCCGAGATTAACATCCTTTAAAATGTTCCTGTTTACTCCTATCGTCTCAGAGCTAATTTTAAATAGGATAAAATGATCCTTTAATCCCCTTTATCTTCTTAAGAGCTGCTGTAAAAGATCTACTTGACATTTGAGAAATGGGAAAAAAAATAGGAGGTCTCAGAAATGGTGGATGGGAGAGATTTGAGTTGAAGAAAATGGGAAGATTTGGCTCCTCAGCTGGGCAGAAATTCCTGTGGGCTCTGCTGGGGGATCCCACCGGGCGGGAGCACATCCTTAGAGCTGCCTGGTTTGTCAGGACAGGCCCAGGACAGGAGGTGGATCCTGAGGTCTCCTTGGAAATCCACCTGACAGCAGGAGGGGAGGCTGGGAGATGTTTTCCACCCTCAGGTTGGCACTAAAGCCTCCCCCTGTTCTCGCTGCTGTTCTGCCTTTGAGGATCTGGCGTCTCTCGCTGGCTCGTTAGTGGCGGCTTCGTTTGCACAACATCTGCTTAGCCCTGGATAAATACTCCCGGCAGCTCCTGAACGGCCTCCTCGCCACCTCCAGCCTGGACAGAGCCATGGATCAGCAATTAATTGTGGGAGCTGCAGCTCAGAGCTGAGCAACATCTGCTCTTGACACTTCACCCCTCGAGGAGGAGCCTCTCCCTCCTTGTCCCCCCTTTTCCAGTGAGGAATGACAGTGACACCCCCAGAGGGCTCCCAGGGATGGACTGTCCCCCTGTGTCCCCATTTTCCAGGGAGGAGTGACAGTGACACCCCCAGAGGGCTCCCAGGGATGGACTGTCCCCCTGTGTCCCCATTTTCCAGGGAGGAGTGACAGTGACACCCCCAGAGGCTTCCCAGGGATGGACTGTCCCCGTGTGTCCCCATTTTCCAGGGTGGAGTGACAGTGACACCCCCAGAGGGCTCCCAGGGATGGACTGTCCCCGTGTGTCCCCATTTTCCAGTGAGGAATGACAGTGACACCCCCAGAGGGCTCTCAGGATGGACTGTCCCCCTCAGCCCTGCTGGGAGCAAAGCCTGGAGTGATGGACTGGGGCTCCATGGGCTCAAAATTCCCAGCAGGATGAGAGCAGCGCTGGAGTTATTCCATGGAAAATGGGCTGTACCTGGATGTGACACAAGGAGAACACATCACTCAGAATTCCTGCCATAAACCTGGAAAACCAAGCTCATCCTTGTCTGATAACACAGAAACAGGACTCAGAATGATTAAAAACTGGCAGAAGACCTGGAACCCAATGGTTTGACTCCAAAGCTGCACTTCCAGCCCTTTAGCTATGGTCACAATTCCCAATCAGTGGATTGGGAATTCCAAAGGGAGCTGTTTGGATGCCCGGATGAAAAAAAAAGAGAGAAAAGAGAGAAGGGAAAAGAGGGGAGGGGAAAAGAGGGGAGGGAAGGGAAGGGGAAGGGGAAGGGGAAGGGGAAGGGGAAGGGGAAGGGGAAGGGGAGATTAAGAACAAGGGAGAAAAAACCAGCAGAACCTATACCCAAACAGTTTTGAGGATAACAAGGTGTTACCCAAATAAAATCGGATTTTTTCATGTTAAATTCAGTGTCACAGAGATTCTCTCTGGCTCCTTCTCCTAAAAACACTGCTGAAGCTTTCTCTATAGAGAAACTCTCTGAAGCAGCACTGCTCAATCCCTGCTGCTCCTCTAACAGAAGTAATTAAGGGTTGATGGAAGCAGAGGCAAAGTGGGGCTTCAACCCTAAAGCAAAGCAGCAAATGCTCCTCACAATCATCCAGGAACAGCCTAATGGTGAAATGTGATTTTCTGCAGCTAATGATGGGAAATTGCCATGGGAATACAAGAAGGCAGCGGGAACTGGGAAACTGAAGCACACATTCAGGTGGATTCAGCATTTCAGGATTCCATCACGAGTGGCTTGGGCATTTATTTGAATCCCCCTTGGAAGGAACAGAATTGTTTCAGCTGCATGGCTGGAGGGGAGGAGCAATGCTCCAGAGCAATGCTAAACACCTCCAGAGTGTCCCAAACAGCTCCAGGGTGTCCCAAACACCTCCAGGGTATCTCTAAATACCTCCAAAGTGTCCCTAAACCCCAGAGTGTCCTCAAACACCTCTGGGGTGTCCCTAAATACACCCAGGGTGTCCCAAACATCTCCAGGGTGTCCCTAAATACCCTCAGGGTGTCCCTAAATACCCCCAGGATGTCCCCAAACACCTCTAAAGTGTCCCTAAACCCCTGTGTCCCCAAACACGTCCAGAGTGTCCCCTACACCTCCAGGGTGTCCCCAGCACCTCCAGAGTGTCCTTAAACACCACCTGAGTGTCCCCAAACTCCTCCCAGGTGTCCGCAGACACGCCCAGGCCACTCAGGCTCTGAGTGAAAAGCATGGGGCAGAGCTGCCCTGTGGGGTCACAGAGGGGTCGCAGAGGTGCCACCTCCCAGCCATGGCCTTGCCGTGAGTGCTGCCACCCCTACCCAGCCCTGCCTCCCTCCCTGGCCCCTTCCCATGCCCCTTCCCGGGGAAGCTGTTGCCATGGGGATGGATACAGCTTTAGGACATCCACATTATCCCTGCCCTGGGATCAGCCCGGGGCTGGGGCGGCAGCAGGCACAGGGCTCAGGAGCTGCTGCTGGGCTGGGATTGTCACCTCCTGCCACCCCAAGGGCCCGGCTGTCACCTCCAGGGAGGGAAATGCAAACCCCACTGGGATGTGCTGATGGCAAATGGGAGAAAAGCTTTGATCTGAGACACGTTTTCTCCCGGGAGAGTCTCAGGAGTCTCACAAAGCCTCAGTTTGCACTCAGGGCTGGTTTGTTCTGGCACTCACACACAGAGATTTTATTTTTGCAGGAGCTCTCTTACCATTTGCATCCTGGCTGAAAAATAACAATTGCAATCAGGATAAAAACATCTTGATTCCATTTTGCAGGGGGAAAATAGAAAGTGGAGAGTCCTTTTCAAACCCAGTCTTTGCCTGTGGCTGCTGCCCCTACCCAGTACTGGAGTGATGGAATGAGGTGACTCCAGTGGCTTTCCCAGCTTTTCTGCTCCAGAGTGAGGCATTTCCTTCCTCACTGGGCATCAGGAGATGGCAGGGGCGGGATGGGAGGAGTCTGAGGTCCCTTCCAACCCAAACCACTCCTGGATTCCACATTCTCTGTGTCCAGAGCAGCTGCTGAACTGCTGCTTCCCCACAGAAGGACGAGAAGCGCCTCTGCTGGGTAAATGTGGAATTCTTCATTAGGAAATCGCACCTGGATTGCAGGGATGGCCCATCCATGCAGGTGCTCTCTTTGCTCCAGCCCTTATTCCTTCAAACACCTTCAAAGTTTGGGTCTTACTAAACTCTCCCCCCCAGTGACTCCAGTATTTCCAGTCAGTCCCAGTTGCTGTGGATATTTGGGAATCCCCAGTGATCACCCAAGTTTGTTTCAACCAAACCCTGATTGTAAAAACAGCCCCACAATTCCTGCTCTTTCCCCACACAGCCCCAGAGATAAAACTGCTTTTTTTCCAGCCAGAGGTAGATTTTTTTCTGTCTGGCTTTTTTTTTTTTTTTTTTTTTTTTTTTTTTTTTTTTTTTTTTTTTTTTTTTTTTTTTTTCCTGGGGAACCTTGAGTGCAACCCTCAAAAAAATCCCCCATCTGCTCCTCTTCATCCATGTCCCACAAAACAGTTCAGTTCCTGAGGCTTTAGCGTGGCAAGGACATCTCTAAACCCAGCCCTGGCAGCTGGAATTTCACAGCCCCAAACTGGGGGTTTGAGGGACATTTGGGGAAGTTTTTACTCTTGTTAATGGCTGATATCTCAGTTATTTTATTCAATAGAATAAAAACTCAAAAAGTTTCTTTTCAAGGACTGAAAACGCCACTTTTGTAGATTCTGGGTGAGCTTTTCAAGTGCAGCGGTTTTGAACTCCGCACAGCTGGGAAACAAAAGGAAGGAAATCCCCCTCGGCCATCTCCTGTAATCTGAGGCAAAACAGGCAAAGAAAGGAAGAGCCAAATATAATCACCCCTGTGGGGTGGGGAGAATTACTCTGCTCTTAATGATTTATTTGACTGGAACACCTTCTGCAGGTGAAGAATTTTCTCCTCTCGTGGCAGTAGACTGACCCAGACGGGTTTAAATCCTTGCAGGAGTTTGCTGCTCCGTCCAAGTCCTGTTTGTGCAGAGTTTGGTGTCAGTGCTGTGCAATCTGGGTTTTGTTCAACTCTGACCTTAAATTTTTGAACTACTGAGAGTTTTCCACAGGTCGCCTCTGGAAGAAAACCTGGAGTCCTGAAAGCTGATACAAAACCTCTGCAGATTCAACCGTCGGGAATTAATAATGTCACCCTCCTCACACCTTCTTAATTCTCATTTTCCTCCAAAAATCTTCATTAATATACAAAAAGGTGGATCCCTGCTGATGATGTTTGCATGGGAGATGTTTGAGGGCAGTAAGTGAAGCAGGATCAGGAAATTTCATTCCCAGTCTCTAAGAACAAAAAGATGACCCTGGCAGGGCCAGGCCAGGGGAAGTTCAGGCTGGATTTCAGGAACAATTTCTTGCCTGGAAGGGTAGTCAGGCATTGCTGAAGGCAGTGGGGGAGGCCTGATGCCTTAAGTTGGAGCTTTGCTGTATTTCAGGTTCTGTGGTGCCCAGGGGGGCAGCTCTGAGCTCACAGTCAGTGTCACTCAGCTCTGCACACAGCAGGGACACAAAACAAATCCTTCTCCTGCTGCACACCAAGGACAACTTTCAGCCCCAAAGCACAAACAAGGGTGGGCTGGAGGGAGGGACAAGAAGGATGGGACCTCACAGCCTGGAGCTGGAATTGGACAATTAAACTCCAATATACAAATGTACCAAAAGTTATAAAAGTGTAAAACTTCATGACTGATCAGCCATTTTGTGTCCATTTTGTGACCATTTTGGATCCACCTTTAGTGCAGCCCTGGTCAGGCCCTGTCCTCCCCAAGGTGGATCCTGGAGGCCTTTCAGTAAATTCCTGCTTTATTCTCCAGCTCTGTCCAGTCTCTGTTTCAGGTCAGCCTTCCCAAGGCATCAGTCCCCGTCCCTGAAGGGCTCAAAGGATGTGTCCTTGGGGCCATGGATCAGTGGTGACCATGGTGGAGGAGGATCTTGGAGACCTTGTCCAAGCCAAACAATTCTGTTGCTCTCAGGGAACACTCTCAGCTGAAGGACCAGCCAGGGGTGGTACAGACACCCCATGGATGAGCACTTATTCCTGCAAGATACTCCAGCTCCACATTAGGGCTAGGGTTAGCGAGACAGGGCTAGGGTTAGGGGGTTAGGGTTAAGGTTTGGGCTAGGGTTAGAGGGTTAGGGTTAGGGTTAGGGTTAGGGTTAGGGTTAGGGTTAGGGTTAGGGTTAAGGGTTAGGGTTAGGATTAGGGTTAGAGTTAGAGTTAGAGTTAGGATTAGGGTACGGTTTAAGTTTAGGTTTAGGGTTAGGGTAAGGTTTAAGGGTTAGGGCTTGGGTTAGGGTTAGGTTAGGTTTAGGGTTGGGTTAGGATTAGTTTCCGGGTACTCTCTGGGCTGGGAGGTGAGGTCAGATGTGAGGTTTGGAGTTTCACACCTCCTGCTGGTGCAGGAATGGCTCATAATTCCTGATCTCCTGCTCCCATTCATCCTTGCACACATTCCCTGCTCACTTTCCCTGCTCACACTCCCTGCTCCATGCACACATTCTCTGCACATGTTCCTTGATCTTTTCCCACATTCTCTGTTCCCTGCTCACATTCCCTTTTCCCTGCTCATATTCTGTGCACACATTCCCTGCACACATTCCCAATCCCTGCACTCATTCCCAATCCCTGCACACATTCCCAGTCCCTGTACACATTTCCTGTTCCCTGCACACGTTTCCTGCACACGTTCCCTGCTCACATTCCCTGTACACGTTCCCTGCACACGTGGGACTCCTCACAGATGAGCAGATTTAGCTCAGTTTTCCCTGGGAATTCCCCCAAATTGCTTTAACTGATGCCTTGCTCCTCAAGCCGGGCAGCGCTGTGGGAAGTGGGGCTGGGAGAGAGGAGCAGGATGAAGAGGATGAAGGGGATGAAGAGGATGAAGAAGATGAAAGGGATGAAGAGGATGAAGAAGATGAAGGGGATGAAGGGGATGCAGCAGCTTCTCCATCTCCTCCCACTGCTCCATCCCAAGCCCTCTCCAAGCTGCTCCCAACTGTGGGGGTTGATTTTGGCCCTGCAATCACTCAGGGTGGGGCCTTCCCACGCGATTCTGCCATTCAGCTTCTAAGGGTCTTCTGGACTGTTCCTCAGTTATTCAGGAGACAGGGTTCTTCCATCAGAAACACCCCGGTGACTCTGAGAAGGGAGGGGCATCCCAGGGAAGTGCTCCTGGAGTGTGGGAAAAGAGCAAAGTTCTGGCTTTTCCTTTATCCCAACTTTCCTGATAAGGAGAAAGGGACTGGCACTTTTGGGTCTCAGCCCATGGGAGGAGGAGCAGCCAGAGAAGGATCTCCCCCAGCTGCGCCACATGGATCTGGCTGGCCATGGAAACCCGGGATTGTGCAGGGTGTTCCCAAGGGCTCTGACAGACTGGCTGAGAGGGACACAAGGAGTGGGGAGAATGTGGAAATGGAGGGAAATTTAAACCATTGGAGGTTTGTAGATGATAATAAATCTGCAGGATCATCACCCAGGCAGGGGCACAGAGGGATGAGGAACATTTTAGGCAAAGCAGTTCCCTGGTGTGTGACTGTTGGCATAGGATGCAAAAAAGCAAGATAGGAAAGAGGGGAAAAAACACGGATACAGCAAAATACGGGAAATTGTATTGCAGATAAAAGATCGTGGAGATATAGAATGGGTTGGGTTGGAAAGACCTTAAATCCCCATCCAGTGCCACCCCAGCCATGGCAGGGACACCTCCCAGTGTCCCAGTGTCCAGCCTGGCCTTGGGCACTGCCAGGGATCCAGGGGCAGCCACAGCTGCTCTGGCAATTCCAGCCCAGCCCCTGCCCACCCTGCCAGGGAACAATTCCCAGTTCCCAATCTCCCATCCAGCCCTGCCCTCTGGCAGTGGGAAGCCATTCCCTGGCTCCTGTCCCTGCAGCCCTTGTCCCCAGTCCCTCTGCAGCTCTCCTGGAGCCCCTTTAGGCCCTGGCAATAGGGAGAAGGAATGGCATTACAGTGTGGGAATGATGGAGCTTTGCACAGCTGGTGGAGCACTGGGAGAAAGTGCCTTTTTTGGGAAGAGGATCTGGGATCCCATGGATTGTCCAGCCTTTTGTCCCTGGCAGTGCCCTGGAGGGACCAGAATGAACAGAGGGGTCCAGTGAGGGACTCTCCCTGTGGGATGTGCAGGAATTTTCCCCCACACATTGCTGATTCCATTCCAGGGACACAACCTCAGGGTCATTCCCCACATCAGGGAGATTCCCTGTGCTTCCAGCCCCTGGGGAAGTGCAGGAAAGAGCCACAGGAATCATGGAAAGGGACCTTGAACATCTCCTCATTCCAATCTCCAAACAGCTCCAAGTCACTAGGGACACCTAAAAACTGCAGATTAATCCAACTCAGTACCTCCAGCCAAGGGATTTGGAATGCCAGGAAAACAAAGGAATGTTCCTCCACTGCAGGGAAATGCCAGAGTTCCAACACACCAACATTTGGGGAAGAAAAAATATTTTATCACAGGAGTTAGAAAATGCAAATAAGTGTCTGGAGGGTGCTTTTGGAGAGCATTGAAGCAGGCTGAGGACTCACTTCTCCGTTTTAAATCTCCTGTGCTTCCAAGCTCCATCTTTCACTGCCTTTCAAAACTGGGTCTTTTATTAACGAGAGTTAAATTACATAACACTGAAAAAAGAATTTAAAATAATTACTTCCTAACCCCGTTTGCGAAGCCCTGAAGCACGAGGCTTTATTACCCTTATCTTAACTTTCTTAACTACTAATGTTTGAGCAGTTAGGAAATTATCCTTTCCTGTCAGAAATTCCAGCTGCAGTTATTTTTGCCACACTTTTATTAGCCCGCCGTATATTGATAATAATCGCAGCATATTGAGGTGTTTCAGCAGGAGACATTAAGGCCAATCAAGTGAATAATTCAACATTTTCGGAATTGTCTGAACACAAATTTACACAATAGCCTGTGACAAAGGAATCTTCGGGGGACGATCAAATAAATAACAGTCATTTTTCAAGAAGGCTGCAACACTTTCAAATGAATAATCCCGGCCTCTTTTTTAATGCTGTGCCGTTATTATTCACGGATGGTGGCATTGGAGAGCTCTGGAGCTGAGCTCTGCAAAGTTCTCTGTGCTGCTTTGGGGAGAGGCAGCTCCTGCCAGCACAGATCCCAGACTCCTTCAGCCCTGCACCGGGCTTTTCCCATTTATTGGGAAAAAAATGTAGAATTATGGATTGGTTTGGGTTGGAAGGACCTTAAATCCCATCCAGTGCCACCCCAGCCATGGCAGGGACACCTCCCACTGTCCCAGGTGCTCCCAGCCCCAATGTCCAGCCTGGCCTTGGGCACTGCCAGTGACCCAGGGGCAGCTGACATCGTTTTACACTACAACAACACAGACTCTGAGTTTCAGAAGGCTGAAAATGACTTTTTTATTTTTGGGATGTGTTTCTTTTTTTATACTATTTTATGCAGACCAATTTGATTGGTGAAACAAAGACAAATTCTTTCAATCACATTGGTCAGACCAGAGGGACATCAAGAAGAAGTCCCTCTTAGGAAAAGGAATGAAAACATAGGTACAGTTTACAAAAACATGTCTCTTTTTACAAAAAATTCTCTAAAAAAAAATCTTAAAAAACCAAAACATCTCAAACACAAAACCAAAGTTACAGGCAGCCACAGCTGCTCTGGGAATTCCAGCCCAGCCCCTCACAGGGATGAATTCCTTCCACATTTCTCTCCCTGAACTTCCCTCTTTTAGTTTGATGCCATTACTCCTTGTTCTATCCCCACAGTTCTTGATGAATGTTATAAATATGTTCTACATAACACCATATATTGGTGGGGGTTTATGGTCTGACTACAAAACCCATATAGGAACAATATGTCCTTATGCACATCCCACATTTTGTAACCCTGGGATTTTACACATTCCCTGGAAAGCCTTTCCATCCTGTCCTTTTTTCCTACAGTATTTTGTAAAAGATGAGAAGCGCACACAAAGCTCCAGCTTAGCTGGGACGGTGAATTTTGAGGAGAAGATTTTGTCTCAGTTTAAGCCTGGATTTTCCAGACAGTGCTTTTGGAGCAGCCTGGATTTGGGGGCTTTCAGCTGCATCTCAGCAGCTCTTCCTGAGGAGGCCCGCAGCTGAATTATCTCCGTGCAACAGCAAAAACTGCTCAAGGATAAAAACAATTTCTGAGCTCTTATCATAGGAAGCTTCAGAGCTGAAACCTCTCCTTTACCAGTCAGGATTCACCTGCCCAGCCCCCTGTGCTCTCTGATAAGGCAGAGACTCCTCAGAGCACCAGGATGGGCCTTTCCCATGGGGATTTGGAGCATCCCCAGCCCAGACCTTCAGCTGCCAGGGCTGGGGTGGGCTCAGCATTCCTCCGGCTGCTTTTCCTTAAAAGCATTTTGGGAGGAGTTGGTAATCCAAGTGTGTGGAGCACTGATTTCTCCATACGTCCTCTTTTTGCAAATAAAACCACTTTCCCCCCTCCCTACTTTCTGAAAAAGAATGCTTTAAAATCTGCTGGAAACACCCTAGGATACAGGTGGGATGTCTGAGTGAGACCAGAGGCACAGACAGGGGAGGGGAAGTGCCAAAAATCAGGGACAGGAAAGTCTGGGGCTGCAGAGCCTCGTGTGCTCCCCATCAGAACTGGGAGTTACAGCCCTGCCTCTCCCCAGAGCTCCCACCCCAAATCCAGGGGCTGAGGCTGGGAAGGACCTGAACAATGGCTCCTCTCCCACTGCCGTGCACTTCTCCACACTGCTGATTTATTCCTTCAAAACTGAGCTCCCATTTGCTGGGATTATTTTTCATCATCACTCTGCCGGAGTTGGGGCAGTAAAGCAGCACTGGCACCATCCATCTTTCCCAGGGCTGTCCCTGCTCCTCCCCTGCCTCATTTTTCAGCAGACACTGGATGTCACCAGGCTTTGGGTTTGGGAGCTGTTCCCTGGCTCCCTGTGCCCCTGTTCCTTCAGCTGCTCTCTCCGTGGTGATAAAAACCCATTACCCTGCATGAACAATGCCCTGGTTATTTACTGCTCTCTCCTAAAGGATGTTCTGGGATCTGGCTGCCCCTCATCCCTCACTCTGAGCACCTGGGATGGGACTTCCTGCCTTTTGTCCCCAAGCCAGACTCCAGCGTCTGAAATGATGGGAAAAGCACAGGGGACAGGAATGGGGGTGCCTGAGGGGGGGCAGCCAGAGCTGCGAGAAGCAGATTGGTGTTAATTGTTTTATCAAGTAATGAGAGTGAGGGGAAGCATCTGGGGCTGCTGCACTGGGCACGGTGGGAACTGGGGGCAGAAATGCTCCCATTTCTGGAGCTCTGGCCTTGAAATGAGATAGTAAATAAAGGACTTAATTTGCATTTAAAGCCAGCAAAATCCCACAGCTTCTGAGCCAGAGGGGAAAGCCAAAGGCACCAAAAACCCAACCCTTCCTCTGGATAAATCCCAGGGCTCCTTGTTGCCCCACAAGGCACCAGAAACAGGGGATTATTCCAGCAGTTGAATCTGCAGGTGATTCCAAGTCAGCCTTTGGAATCGTGGAGCCCCTTAGCTTCATGGAGCTGCAAGAGGGAATCCTGTGGATTTAACAAAAACTCGTTTTGTGTTGGGAAAGAACTCGAGTCAGCACAGCTTGGAGAGGTGGAGACAGTAATGGAATCCTGGAATGGTTTGGGATGGAAGGGACATTAAAGCTCATCCAGTCCCACCCCAGGGACATCTCCCACTGTCCCAGTGCTCCAGTCCCAGTGTCCAGCCTGGCCTTGGGCACTGCCAGGGATCCAGGGGCAGCCACAGCTGCTCTGGCAATTCCAGCCAGCCCCTGCCCACCCTGCCAGGGAACAATTCCCAGTTCCCAATCTCCCATCCAGCCCTGCTCTCCTTGTTTTAGGGGCCTCTTCCTGCAGACAGTTTGAGGGAGGTGAGCCCTGCTCCTCTGGAGTGCCTGGGAATCCTCCTGGATCGGTGTGCTAAGACAAGGGAAGATCCCAGCAGAGGGAGGGGGGATGCTGCACAGCATAAGGGCAAGAGAAGCAGAGCGGGATGATTTTCTGGCGATGCTGAATTAATCAAATCAATAGTAAAGCACTTAATACCTAAAGTGGTTGGAGTGTTGATTATAAAAGGCTGTGTAAACATAATGTAGAAATTCCCAGTAATTGGCAGCTCGTTGGGGGAAAATGGATCTGCTGTCTGTGGATAGAGTGCCTGTGTGTGCATAATCATAATTTATCTCTTTACAGAGTGCTCAGGTATTAATCAACTGTAACAATAATGCTCTGAGTCAGTGCTGAGTGCAGCTCCAAGCCCCACCTGCCTGGATGGAGGCAAACCCGCCTGAGAAGCTGGCAGAGGGCTGGTCTGGCATTGAGTACAAGCTGGGCTTTGTAAGACTCAGAATCAGCCCCAAACTCTGTCAAATCTGCACATTTTGTGCTTCTCACCAGACCGTGGTGACATCAGGGTGTCTGCGAGCTGGTGGGACTGGAGGGAGCTGGAGCTGAACAAGGCTGGGGAAGGCAGTGCAGGAAAATCCTCCATGCCTGAGGGCTGGCAGAGCTGGGCGCTTTGGGATTTGAGCCTGTGTGATCCCGAGCCCTCCTGCTGCCTGCTTCCAACCTGATCCTGACATATTCCATGTTGCAGGACATGAATACCACAGAGAATGTCTGGCAGTGCACAGCCAGGCTGAATTAGAGCCATCAATTATTTATTTGTGCTTGGGTTAAACCCAGTGGTGTTGACACCAGGATCACATCCTGCTGAGGGGAGCTGGATCCTGCTGGGGACAGGGAAAACTTGGAGCTTCCTCCCCTCTCTCTCCTGCTCTCAGCCCCTCTCAGCTCACCAGAAGAGTGTTTAAGCCAAGGCTTTAAGTTTAGCCATTAATTTCAAAAGGTATTTTTAAAGATATGAGTGGAAGCTAAACAGCCCTTTATGTCGAATGGCTTTGAGAGAGCTTGGAAGTCTCCTTGATCCCTGGGATTTAACCAAGTGCTGGAAGTTTAAACTCACGCCAGAACTCTGCTTCCATTTCACTCCTTATCTTGGCAGAACCGGTTTTTAACACCACCTCACCAGCTGAGCCAGGTTTCCATGTAGCTCCTCATTCCAACAAAACTGGTTTTTAACATCATTTCACCAGCTGAGGCTTCCAGATCCTCCCCCAGCCCCGAGGGAGTCCCAGTGCTCAGAACCTGGACACCTGACCAGGCCAATGCCACTCCAGCTTTTTGTATTCCCCTCCTTTGGCTGTCTGAAAGGTGTTTGGGTGTTTAAAACGTTTATTAAGAGGGTATTAAAGCAGGGAGATGGAATGTTTTAGCAGCAGACTCGGTGTTCTGTCTGCTGGCTGATAAATCACTGCCCTTATCAACCCCTCCTGCACGGCCGTGGACTTGGCAGGGATCAGCAGGAGATGAAAGCCCTTTATTACCCTCATCCCCAGCCTCCTGCACACTCACACTCAAGGACAATTCCCCACACCTTATCGGGATGGAGACAGCATTGATTTAGCTTACATTAACCTTTCAGGACCTATCAGATTACGCTGGATACATTTCACTTGATAAGAATTGAGCAGGAGTTCAGTCCCCGCCGCTCCCCCGAGCCCTGCGGTGTGAATTAATCACCATCAGGGAGCTGCCTCCCAGCTTTGGGTGGCAAAGTGGTTTTAATCACAATTTTAGTTCTAAAATTACTGACCCATCTGCCCAGCCACCTCACTCATTCTAAATCAGTTGTCCCCAGGAACATTTAACTTTCCAAAACTAACCAAAAGTCTTTGTGCTCTGCTGTTTCAGGGCTGACTCCTGAGGACATCACTCCCAGCCCATCTTGATCATAATGTCCTGGACCACCTCAGGCTATTTTGTGCCTCACCTGGCTGTCATTTCAGCCAGATTAATGTTTGGCTTTGTTTGGCGCACGGGAAGAACTTTGTGAGGTGAAGTTTCATAGCTAATTTCTTCACATAAAACCTGCTCTGGGTGTGATGGGCAAGGAGAGCCTGCAGGACCTTAAACTCTCTGGTCTTGTGTAGGACAAAGGAGCTCAAACAGGAGCTCTGCACCTTCCCAGCAGTGCTGAGATCACTCCCAGGCTCGGTGTGTGGCAGTGACAGAGTCTGTGCATGTATGTCACACACAGGGGGCACAAATGAGCAACAAATGGCCCCAGAACTGCAGCAAAATCCTGAATCCTCCAGGCAGGAGGGTGCTGCCCTGGCCTGGCCAGGAGAATGGTTGGGTTCAGCCCTAAATCAGGCTCCTGTCCAGCCTGAGATCCTCCTGAAGCCTGCCGGATGGCTCTGGGTGACCCCAGCCGGGCTCTGTGCCCCAGTCTCAGCAGGTAAAGGTGGAATTGTAAGGTAAGGGGTCATTATCCTGATGAGGTGACAGAGCCCTGGCACAGAGCTGCCCTTTAGGCCCGGAACTTGTTGAAGCACGGCAGGCTTTGGTTCTCTCCTTGACTTAATCAGCGCTGTCAGGAGATATTCAAACACACGGAGATGGTCAAACCCTGGGGAGTGACCTCGTGTGCCACCGAGTGCCAGGTGCAGGACACAGTTTCTGGGGACAGCTGCCATCCCCTGGCAGTGCCAGCGCTGTCCCTGCCCCTGCCCTGGGAGCTCATCCCTCCTGCCACGCCAGCCCTCACCCAGCTCTGCCCTTGGCAGCCCTTGGCAGTGATGGATGCCTGCTCTGCTCCTTCCCTGCGTTAGCGAGGCCGTAAATGGAGAGAAAACAGAGGAGGCAGCCCCATAAAAACACCCAAACAGCAGCAGATCAGGGGACAGAGCCATCCGTCACCAGCTGCAAGTGGCATTAAAGCCCAGCAGCGTTTGTTCTCCTGGAGATGGGAACAGCAGCAGTAAATGGCACTGAACTAATCTGGGCTCCAGGTAAAATATTTACAGTGATGGTAGAAAATAAAAACAATGGGAGTGGGCAGAGAGGGCAAAGGGACACCAACGTGCCTGGAAAACGAGATAAGTTGTTTTTTCCTCAAATAATCTCGATAACTTTGATAGGCATTTCCTTTTAGTGTAATTTGCTGTAATTCCAAAGGGTCCTGGGGCAGGAGAGGAAGCAGGAAATCAATCCCTGCTGATGGATAACACATGGGACACCTGGGATGGTGGGAAGTGAGACAGCTGACACCTTCCCAGGGATCAAGAAGCTTCTCCTCCTCAGGATTTCAGTGCCTTGTCCATGATAAGCATCAGGAATGGTCCTGGATGTGGAGCTGGGACCTGGAGGATGGAGCAGTTTCTCAATTTAGGGAAGTTCTGCAATCCCAGCTGGGAATTTTGCACTGTCATGGGACCACTCAGGTGTTCAGCTTAGGCTGATGGAGACAACTGCAGAAAATAACTCATAAAATAGATAATAACTAATTAAAATTAACTAATTACTAATAAAAAGAGCTAGTAACTAAAAAATAAACTAACAACTAAAACTTAATACCTAATAAAAATAAAATAGCTAATAACTGCTAAAATAACTGCAGGAAATAACTTATCAAAGTGCTGGAACTGGTTCAGGAGGGCCATTTCAGGCTGCTGGGAACAGACTCTGCTGTGTAATACAGAAATTAGGAATTGTTCTGAAGCCCCTGACAGCCCAGCCTGTCCCAGACCTTTTTACAGCTACCCTGATTGCTGAGACTCAACAATTCCCCTCCCCAGCCCGGCCCTCCTGCCTCAGAGACTCCGTGCAAGGGCAAACCCAAACCTTTGGATCTAAAATTTCAATAAAGAGGAGAGCAACAGGAACGTTCTAATCCTTGACTGCTGGATTTATGAACTTGGCCGTGTTAACCTTTTGTTTTATTGCCTTTATGGCCGTCCTATAAAACACAGCCAGAGTCAAACACCTGAGCTGTGCTGCCTGGGAGGCGTGGGCTCCTGAGGATGGAACCTTCATCCCTCTGACACAGGGCCCAGGGGACATGGGGCTGAGGACAGAGGTGTCTGTGCTCAGTCATGCCCAGAGCCACTATCGATGGTGACAAAGTGATGGGACTCACACTTGCTGCTTCTGATGGTCCCTGAGGGCTCTGCAGGGTTGGGTTTGTGCTCTGTGGACCCTACACACAGCATTTCATGTGGTTTTAGTGTCTATAATGTGCTGTAAGGGTCTACAGGCTGTGAAGGGCAACTCATGGGGGAAAGGAGGGGAGAGGATTTATAAATCCAGCACTGGGGGTGTAGCTGTTCCTCACAAGCCGAGGAGAGGCAGAGGGGAAAATGAGTGTACGTGTGTGATCTGTGGTGGGGTTTGGGCTGGGGGCTCTCTGACAGGCCTGGGGAGCTCTGGGGATCCCGTGAGCTGCACAAACGGCGAAATGCAGGTTCTGGAGCTGCTCGCCCTGCCCGAGCCGAGCTCTGCTTCCAGGTGTGTGCCCTGTTCACAGCCAGGCCCAGGACAGGGCCAGGGCTGCTCCTGCTCCTGCAGGCTCATCTTCCTCGGCAAAGTCTCCTGCAACTGCTGGGCCCAAAGCGGCAACGCCTCGGCCCGGGACAGCCCACACCGCTCCGCTCCCGGACAGCCCACACCGCTCTGCTCCCGGCCGGGACAGCCCACACCGCCCTGCTCCCGGACAGCCCACACCGCTCCGCTCCCGGACAGCCCACACCGCTCCGCTGCACACCGCTCTGCTCCCGGCCCGGGACAGCCCACACCGCTCCGCTCCCGGACAGAACAGCCCACACCGCTCCGCTCCCGGACAGCCCACACCGCTCCGCTCCCGGACAGCCCACACCGCTCTGCTCCCGGCCCGGGACAGCCCACACCGCTCTGCTCCCGGCCGGGACAGCCCACACCGCTCTGCTGCCGGCCCGGCCAGGACAGCCCACACCGCCCTGCTCCCGGCCAGGACAGCCCACACCGCTCCGCTCCCGGACAGCCCACACCGCTCTGCTCCCGGCCCGGAGAGGACAGCCCACACCGCTCCGCTCCCGGCCCCGCCGGCTGGGCTGTGTCCTCCCCGATCCGGGAGGAGGCCAGGGCCTGTGGGAGCCCGGGGAAGCCGCGGCTTTGTCCCCATCCCCACGGGCAGGCAGCAATTGCCAGGGGACACCTGAATTAGATCGATTCGGTCCTCCCGAGGGGAAAAGTGCGGGTTTGTCTGAGCTGAAAGAGAATTCTGTCCCCACTGAGAGGAAAAGTGGGAGTTTGTCTGAGTTAAAGGGCTGAGAGGGCTCTTTAATGGGGCCTTTAATTCTCGCCCAGCCAGAGATGCCCCGGGTTTGTGCCCGGGTTTGTCCTCGGGTTTGTCCCGGGCTTGCTCCCGGGTTTGTCCCGGGCTTGCTCCCGGGTTTGTCTCCTGGTTTGTGCCCGGGTTTGTCCTCGGGTTTGTCCCGGGCTTGCTCCCGGGTTTGTCTCCTGGTTTGTCCTCGGGTTTGTCCCCGGGTTTGTCCCGGGCTTGTCCTCGGGTTTGTCCCCGGGTTTGTCCCCGGATTTGTCTCCTGGTTTGTCCTCGGGTTTGTCCCCGGGTTTGTCCCGGGCTTGTTCCCGGGTTTATCTCCTGGTTTGTCCCCAGGTTTGTGCCCGGGTTCCCAGGAGCTGCGGGCTCCCGTTCAGCCGCAGCAGCTGCGCGATCCCGGCAGCAAGAAGGGCCCGGGGCGGGTTCCCCTCCGGGCAGTGAGGAGCCCACCCGAAGGATCGCACCCGAAGGAGCCCACCCGAAGGAGCTCACCCGAAGGAGCCCACCCGAAGGAGCTCACCCGAAGGAGCCGTGCCCTTGCCGGTGTCTCCGCAGCGGGACGGGCTCCAGGCACAGCCCCGTGTCTGGCACCGTCCGCCGGCACCTCGGCGCTGAGGTGGCACAAGCAGAAAAACTATAAAATGCTGGCAGATGAGCTCAATTTGTGAGTGCTTTGCCATGTCGCTGCTGCTGTTTTACACTGATGAGCTCGTTATGGAAAATGAGCTGTCGCCTCCCCGTCATCGCGGCGAAGGGAAGCAGCAAACAGTGCCGGGGTTTATTTCTCCTGACAGCTCTGGGACACGGAGGGGAACTCGGAGGAGATGAACTTGCATGGAAATGAGGAGGAATGGGGTGCGGGTTATCTGCCAGTTTGGGAGAGGATCCCACAGCATGCAGTGACAGAGAACATCCACGGCCTCAGCAGAGCTCCTGGAATCGTCCTGGAATCCTGGAGCATTTACCCAGAGCTGGAACAGCTGCCAGAGCATCTCCCGTGCAAGCACCTGGCTGCTGGGAGGAAACAGAGCAGCACCAAGTGCTGGGGAATCCTGCTGGGATCCCTAAAACCTGGGGCTGAGCCCCTTGGGAACCATGTCACTTTGCCAGAGCCACTGCTGGCAAAGGGAAAAGAAACATTCCATGGATATTAATGGATAGTTTAGCTCTGGTTTCTGTGGGGAGAACTGGATGATGGATGGACCGGCTGGGGACATCATTGTTCAGCTTTTAACTACCACAGAGAGCTGATAATGCTCAGGGTGAGCTTTCAGGGCAGAAACATTCACAGAGAGAAGCTCTGGATGAGCTTTTATCCAGGGAGAGAAGTGCTGCTGTCAGGGGTTGGAGAGGGACTGGTTTACTCCGTGCCCTGCTGCTGGAATTGCAGGAGAAGGTGCTGAAGACTGGAAAGGTAAAAGGAGTTCCTGCAGCAACTGTGGTGCCACCCAGCCCTCTGGTTTTAAACAGGTGGAAAGAGCAAAATTCGGTATCATGACCTGCTGCAAACCCAAGGAGCTTTGGAATAAGGCGAAAAGGGGGTTTATTCAAACAACAAAATTCCAATTCCCTCAAGCTTTCATGGGAATTTCAGTGCACGAGGTCCTTCCCTCAGGGGCAGGGCACAGGGGGTGTAACCAGGGGTGATTTGATGTCCTTGGGACCAAAATGTTTCTGAAGGAAAGGCTTTGCTGGATCCTGCCAGGTCAGCAGGGACCTGCTGGCCTTGTTCTGCTCCCTCCCTCTGCCATGAGGGACCCTGGGGACTCTGCACATCCCAAGGAATTCTGCATGACCCAGTCCCCTCTGAGGAGTGTCTGCAAGACTGAACTCAGGTGTGAGGAGTTGCCTCACACCTCAGTTCCTCAACTGACTTTCCCCCGGAGTCTTTGAGGGCAGTTTTCCTTTTCTGTGGTAGGACCCTCCACACACTGAGCCATTTCTGCCCACCAGCACTCCCCAGCTCCAGGTGCTGCTCCCTTTGTCTCCTCCCTGAAGGCTCCAGCAGCTCCCAAGCCAGGCCTGGCTGCCCGAGTTCCCATCACAGCAGTGCTGGAGTCAGGAATGGGGCTCTGGAGTCCATTCATCTCCCCCTGCTCTGTCCTGGCCATCAATATCTGTCTCTGCATGGGCAGAGCTCAGCCCTGGTTGCTGTTTGGTGCTGCACAAAACCAGTTGTGCATCCATCACCCACTAATGAGGGTCCTGCGCCAGCTCCAGCAGCTTCTCCCAGTGTTCCTGGTGGCATCAGGGCTGGAGCAGCCCCAGGCTCCCCTGGACTGGGCCCCTGTTCTTGTTGCTTCTTTTAATTTGGCTTTTTTTTACCTGTGGAAATCAACAATCAGGAAGGGAGGGTTTTAAAGGCTGCAGAGCCCTTCCTTTTAACCAATTATGAAGTGATTAATATCACCTCTTGACAATTTCAGGGAAGGCAGGAGTGACTCCTGCTTCTCTGCCAGTCTGCCCTTGCCTTTCCCACACTATTTTCATGCAGTGTTTGCTGTTGGTGTCAATCCTCCCAGGATTACAGACAAAGACTGCTCCCAGTTATTTAAAACCTGCTATAAAAAGCTCTTGCATGGATCCTGAAGACTCCTAGGCCTGGCCTTGCACTCCAGAGGATCAATAAAGCCAAGCCAAGGGGCTGAAGTCACTCCTGAGGGTGTCAGAGCACCCTGAAAAGCAAAAGGCCACCCTTGCCCAGCTGCAGTTGGACAAGCAAGTCCTCAATGCAGTGGCAGGGTTTTGTAGAGAAATAAAAATAGCTGGGAAGGAAGAGGAGGAAGCTGCCGGCCCCAAGCAGCTTCCTGAGCATTTCCAGCTCAATGGGGTTTGATTGCTCCACACCTGCCCGCTCCTCCGAGGCTGAGGCAGGAAAAATAATCTCCCCTGATATGCAAATCCAGCAAATCTCAACGCAGCCGAGGAGAGCGAGAAATAAATCTGCAAATCCGAGCCACCAACTTCAAACCGTTCCTGGAGAGAGATTGGACTGATTTCCCCCTTTTCCCTGGCTCAGCAGTGAGGGAATGAAGAATTCTCTTTCCTTTTACACCATCTTGGAAAATGTATGAGCGACTTCTGTGCTGTTGTGGAGTAATCAGGGGATTCCCAACAAACCTCCTCAAGTTCCAACCCCAAATGTTTTGGGATGAGTGCTCCCTCACAAGGCTGCCCCACTTCCACCAGGAAAGCTCCCCAGATCCAGAGTTCCAGGAACAGCTCCTGCAGGACCAAAGAGTTCCCTCAGGTTGGGTTCAAATCCCACAAACCTGGGCTGTTCTGCTATGAGTGCCACTCCTCAGCCCCCATTATTTAAAGGGTTTCATTTTTATGGATAAGTAGAATAAAACATTGGGAAGGGAGAAACTTCACAGGAAGGTTGGAAAGCAAGGACTGTGTCACAAAAATGTGGCTCCAGTTCCTGAAGGGAATCTGCTCTGGTTTGTGTCCCCTCCTTAAGGAAAAGCTCCTGCCTGTGGGGGAATCAGGAATGCTGGGGTGGGGAGAGATGGGCCGGGACAACGAGTTGGGTTTGGAATTGTTTCTGCTCAACCTGGCACCTGGGAGAGGTCAGAAAACTGATCTGTGACTCAGTGGGAGGCTGTTCCTGTGTTTGTGGTGCTGCAGATTCGTTTCTGTCTGCTAAAGAGGCGCTTTGTCACTGAGATCAGGAGGGGTTGTTAACAGAAATGTTATCCATTTCCGTGGATAAACCTGTGGAGTTCTGGCCAGCCAGAGTCCTTCCAGGAGCAGGGTCACAGTCCCATCCCATCGGATGAGGATTTCACAGTCTGGGCACAACCCACAGCCCCAAACCCCCTCCTGCAGCCTCTCCCCATGGAGGGATCTTTTGGAGTGCCAGAACTTCCCACAAGATAAAAGAAACATCCCTGATTTAAGATCCCTCTCCAAAATCCAGTTTCTTTTCAGCATTTTTTATGTGTGCAGCATTTCACCAGTTCTCCAGCAGCAGCCAAAGGCAATTATGATTAATTAACCCCATGAAATATTCTGTGTTTTTAGAAAAAAGCTGTGGCATCGTCACTTACCTGAGATCCAAGTGCTGCCTGCGAGTGCACTGCTGACAGTAGGGATATTTTATATTCCTTATTTCAATATAACTGACTGCTGGATATATTCATTTCCATTAACAAATGTTGGAATTATGTATTTAGGGAACACTCCATGTTCTCCATCCACACTGTGATTCTGGAGGATGGAGTCATAAAAATGGAAAGATTTTTGCTTTTTTCACCTTCAAAGTAGGAGCACCTTGAAGATTCTTAGAACTATTTTGGGTTGGGAGACCCATTTTTCTGATCAGCAATAAGTGCACCTGACTCTGCTGAAAGCAGTGGTCCTTAACAGAGAGGCAGGAGGGTTTGTGTTCATTAACCAGACTTCAAACCCTCGTCTCTCTGGCAGATAAATGATGTGGATATTTTTAATCCACTGCCTTGACTTAGCATTTTCTCCTTTCTCAGCCTCTCCAAAAGATAACATCCAGATGAGCAGCTGATAATTAGCCCCAAGGGACCACATGTACAATTTGATTTCAAAGGGGGACTTTCATGTTAGATATTGATTAAAAACAAAATAAAAGTGGGCCTTTTCATCAAAAAGCAGTCTCAGAGTGCTCTGTGTGCCAGGAGCTTCCCTTCCCCAGCCCTGCCCACGTGGGGCCACCTGGCAAACAGAAAAACCTCAGGTTTATTTATTAAAACTCATTTATTGTCTCCAGACAGGCTCAGCAACAGAATTGATTTGTTTGAAGGCCAGGCCTGGGTGTGATAATCAAACTGGGCCTGCTCCCAGGCTGGTGCTCTCTGTGATGAAAAACCAAAGATTCCCAAATTATGGAGATCAAAGGAGCGGCAGTGGGGAGCAGGAGGTGCAGGGAGCTGATGGAAGTGAGGAGGTGAAGGTGCACCAAGGCAGAGCCAGCAGGGACAGAGCAACTCCTGGAACCCGGGGTGATCATCTCAGGGCGGTTAATTAATCATCTCAGGGGTATTAATTGATCTGGATGATGCAGGGGTGGGGGAAAGCTCAAACCACCCCCCTCCTCCCCCGAGGATTAACTCCGGGTTTATTGCCTCTGGTATTCAGAGTTAATTACACTGGCACCTCAATGGATGTGTTTTAAATCTCAATTAATGTCCTGTACAATCAATTCATAGTTAATTAATCCAAGGGGCTGGTTCAGTGGGAAGAGAACTCCCTGTGCACAAAGTGCTCCTAGTCCTGCCTCGGCTGCAGGAAATCCCTGACTCTGCCAGGACTCAAGCCCCAGCTTTGGGGTTTGCCATCTCTGGGGTGTGCCAGCTTTGGGGTTTCCCATCTCTGGAGTTTGCCAGCTTTAGGGTTTCCCATCTCTGGGGTTTGCCAGCTTTAGGGTTTCCCATCTCTGGGGTTTGCGAGCTTTGGGGTTTGCCATCTCTGGGGGGTGCCATCTCTGGGGTTTTCCATCTCTGGGGTTTCCCATCTCTGGGGTTTGCCAGCTTTGGGGTTTGCCAGCTTTGGGGTTTGCCAGCTTTGGGATTTGCCATCTCTGGGGTTTGCCAGCTTTGGGGTTTCCCATCTCTGGGGATGCCATTGCTGGGGTTTCTCATCTCTGGGGTTTGCCAGCTTTGGGATTTGCCATCTCTGGGGTTTGCCAGCTTTGGGGTTTGCCAGCTTCTCTGGTTATTTTGGGGGGTTCAGGAGACCAGGAACCAGAACTGAGCTGAACTGCAGGGTCAGACATTGCCAGGAGCTTTGCCTCCCTCTGCTTGAAATATTTGAGGTGAAAAAGCAGGAAGGAGCCCAAACCCAAAGAAAGCTGTTTTCAAAAGCAAGGGGACAGCAGTGAAATTTCAGACATTTATTATAATTATTAAATTCAGTATTTCACTCTAATTAAATTCCATATTTAATTCCAATCAGGAACAGCATTGCCTGGCTAAGCAGGGAGTGAGTTGTTCTCTCTCTCAGCCAGATTTAGGATTTTTGGGTTGGATTTTTATGTTGAAATCCTTGGGGTTTGGAATTAGACCTACTTTTTCCTGGATTTTTTAATCCTCTTCCTGGGAGTGTTAAGCCAGACTGGTGCTGGAGCAGCCTGGGCTCTGCCTGGGTGCTCTTGTCTCTCTTTCAGGAAGATGAAAAGAGAAAACTCTCCTGGAATCATTTCCCTGAAGGAGCTGAAGCTTCCAGACCGCAGCCAGGGAGCCCTGCCCACATGGAGCTGGAGGGAAGAAAAACATCCAATTCTATGGAATTTGGGGACCCAAGCTCTCCTCACCTGATGGGACCCCCAGCAGAACCCCAAAAGGCTTTGAAAGAATCCAGAATTCACCCATCAAGGATTCCTTCTTCCCCCTGGAGCACAGAAAAGGAAATTTTATCAGGCGCCATCGTTGTGGGAGGGAAATTAAAGATTGAGTCAAAGAGACAATGACTGAAGAATTAATTCTTTTCTGTCCTGTGAATTCAGAGCAAAACCTGACAGTTTTATGTTCCTTCAAGGGAAGCCTCTTAAATAAAAGCAAGAGCAGGGAGGGCAAAGAGGGGAAGGAAGAGGGGGAGAAGGGAAAAGGGAAAACTGCTCGGAGCTATAACACAACCACAGGCAAGAACTCTTCATTAGCAGCTTCGTTTTCAGTCAGGTGCATTTAAGGAGTTTTGCCACCCTCCTAAAAGTTCATTTTCTCCTTGTGCAGCACTTTCTTAGTGCATAAATCTTTCATATTCTCATTTGCACTGGCCCCACATGGCTGCAGCTGCCTCTTGGGCTGAGCAGAGTTGAAGTTGTCTCCCTCAGACACCTCTTGTTCTGCAAGGAAAGAAGTTTCCAGCAAATCCATCATGAAATCTTTTCCAATTGGTGCCCTGAATGGGGGTGGTGTTGTTTTTTTAACACAGAGAATTTGTTTTCCACTCTGAGGAAAGCATCTGGAGCTTTCATTTTGAACCAGGAGTTTCAGGATCCAATTGAGGAGCTGCTGTCACTGGGAGCTGAATCAAGGCACTGGCACTGCTGCAAAGCAATAACTTTCTACCCAATCCAGTGAAAAATGTGATTTTTCTCTGTTAAAAAAGAAATAAAACCAGATTTTCTCTGAAAAGAGATTTTATTTTCAGTTAAAAAACCCAAAAAACAACAATCTTGAGTGACTTTGCGATCTTATCCTAAATGATAAAACTTTAAAGATTCAGGTGAATTTTTTTTTTTTTTTTTTTTTTTTTTACTAAAAAATTAATTGTTCGAGGGCAGGGCTTGGGGCAGACTGGGACAGTGGAATTTCATGCCCATGGGATTTAAGGCCCCTTCCAACCCAACCCATTCCATGATTCCCTCATCACCCACAGGGCTGTGGCACCCAGGGATGGGGCTGGAGTGCTCAGATCCCTCCTGGACAGAGGGAAAAGGAGCCTGTGGATCTCTGATCCCTGCCCCTGGCACATCCAGAGGGAGGAGATGGGGTTTAGCACCATTCCAACCCTTTGGCTCCATCTCCCTCTCTGCTCTCCTGCTCCTTCTCCTCCATCGATGGATTTTTGCATCACCTCTTTGTGAAAGTTTTCTTGACACTCCACTGAATGCTGAATGAAAGAGAAAACAAAACACGTTTTCTTCCATTTTGTTGAAGGTAAAGGCAAAAAACCCAAAAAGCAATTAAAATGGCCCACGAGCTTTGAGAGATGAACACAGCCCAGGTCAATAACTGAGAGAGCTTGCAGAGACCACAGCTGGCAAGTGCTGCTTGGCCTGATTATTTTATATTTTTCAAACTCTTTGTTATGTTGTAAAGCTCCAGAGTGCCTGGGACTGCAGAATTCCTGATCCTTGTGCATTCCTGCTCCTTGTGCTCCAGCCTGACAAATCTGGGAGGCACAGTGGGAGCCCCAGTGGCTGCTGGTAAAATCCTGCTCTCACCAACAGCTCGGGGGCTTTAACAATTTCCTCCACAGCAGTTCCTGCCTTTCTTCTCCTGCTGCTCCTGAAACTGCCTCAGACCCAGAGAGGATGGAAAACCCACTGGGAATGGGCCCTGGAATGGGCTGAGCTGCTGCATCCGGGACGAAAGAGGAGATTTTGTGGCAGTTTTTATGATTTGAGGGACAACATCACAGCTCTGGGTTTGTCCTCTGTGTGGGAGGATCCTGGCAGGGAGATGCAAACAGCCCAGACTGGGACACTGGGAGGTGGGAAAGCCTTGGGATGAATCCAGCAGCCCTGGGAAGGAGCACACTGGGACCTGCCCTGAGCCCGAGGGAACTGAGCCTCCATTCCAGAGTGAAATGGGAGTGAAACGCTTGGGTTTCATTTCTCTCCCCGTCTCTTTGCTCCTGGTATTCATTCAGGTTGAATATCAGGGAAAAATTCTTCATGGAAGGAGCTGTCCAGCCTTGGAAAAGGCTTCCCAGGGCAGTGGTGGAGTCCTCATCCCTGGAAATGTTCCAAAACTGAGTGGATGTGGCACTCCAGGGCTTGGTTTGGTACAGAACATGGTGCTTGTGCTGGTTCATGGCTCACCTTGGGGATCTTAAAGGTCTTTTCCAACCCGAACCATCCTGTGGCTGGAATGTTTCCAGGAACTCCCCTGGGAACCCCTGTTGGAAGCCTGAGCAGAGAGCTCTGGGTGCTGCAGTTTCTCCAGCTCCTGCAATTCCCTCTCTTGCGGCATCAGCCCCTTCCCCAGGTGGGTTTTAGCCCCGATTTTCATCCCAGCACGGCCGTTTTCTGGGGCTGGTTTCTTTTTCTCCAGCTTTTCCCCTTCCCCTGCTCTGCCGTGCTCCAAAGGAAGGTGGGAGGGATGAGCCTGAGCCGCCCTGAAGGACGGTGATGGGCAGATGGCACAAACACAAAGGAGACAAAAGCCTCCCCGTCAGCTGCTGGAAGCTCCTCGGGAGATAAAAACATCTTGGAGAGAGCGGAATGAAAAAAATTAAACCAAGGCTCTGCTCCCTGCGGGCTCCAAACGCCTGGATCCAGCCCGGGAGAGCACGGGCAGAATGTCACAGGGAGCTGCCGCTAATTTATGCAGATTCCTCCTCAATGAGGCTGATGGGAGTGCGGCCAGCCGAGAGGTGGCTTTGGGAAGAGAATATTCTCTCCTTTCCAAGGCTTTTCCAGGGCTTTCAGCAGGCTGGGAATAGCCTTGGAATGCTGCATTGGAAGGTTTGGAGATGCTCTGGTCACACCAAGGGCCCGAAGCTCCATCACCCTCTCACCCCCTTCAGGCCACATTCCCTGCCTCAGCTTTACTTCCTCACGTAGGATAAAATTTTCCAAAGAATTTTCCCTTAATATCTGGTCTAAACTTCCACAGAAATAAGAATTTACAAAGTGAACCAGTTAAAATTATGTTTGAAACCCAAATGGATCCCGAAAGGTTCATTTCAGTGCAAACTTGAATATTCTGTTTAGATTTCAGCCCTTTTTGGGAATGTTTGAGGTGTTGTCTGGTCTGGTTTCAAAGACAGCTTTTCTTCTGAGGGCGTGGGAGCAGCACATTTAAACTGAGCAGAAATCCAGCTGCTACCAGAGGTTTTCCTGCCTGGATTCTTCCTGATACTTGATCCATAATGTGAATACTCAGGATTCCTCTGAACCTCCAGCAACAGTCTGTGTCACAGAAATCATTTACCTGGCTCTGCTCCTATTTAACTCCCTTTAAATGAGGCAGATTTCCCTATGTTTGCATTCTCCAGCACTTCCCAGAGAGAGAGACCATGAGAAATGTTGATGTGTGGATGTTTCCACTCCAATTCCTACCCTGCAGACCTGAAAGCATTCCCTGAAATCCTCTCTTCATGGAAGACCAATTTTGGCACAGATTTCACAGAAAACCTCCAATTCATCCACACAATCCATAATATTGGACCTAATTCTGCTGTTTGCTGGAATGCCTGGAAAATGAAGGCAGAAATAGCTGCAGGAGTTTCAGAGTGGTTTAAGAGCCTGACAGGAGTGAGTTTTTAATCTGATTGAGTGATTAATGAGGTGTCACGTCCAGCCTGGGCAGCTGTGGCCATTGCCAGCCTGGCCATGGCTGCTGGACTCTAATCTACACAAAGGAAACTTTAATACCTGATTTTAGGGCTGGTTTTAGGGTTTTACATCTCACCCCCAGTCCTGTGCTCCTTGGACAGGTTTTACTACAGGTAAAGAGCTGCCCAGCTAAAACCTTCCAGGATTCGTTTTTTTTATTTATGAAATTCATAAGCAAACCAAGATCCAGGGAGTGGGTGATGCTGTGCAAACCATAGAGGCCCCAATTCCTACAACAAAGAGGAACACAGGGAGGAAAATAAGTCTTGCAAGAGGTTCCCATAGAATCAAGGAAAAGTTCTTCCCCCAGAGGTGCTGGGCACTGCCCAGGCTCCCCAGGGAATGGGCACGGCCCCGAGGCTGCCAGAGCTCCAGGAGCCTTTGGACACCAGGGATGACAGGCTGGGATTGGTGGGGTCTGGGCAGGGACAGGGGCTGGACTGGACAATCCCTGTTGGTCCCCTCCAAACCTGGATATTCTGATTCTGTGATGGAACCACAGAATGGTTGGGTTGGGACATTAAGGATCTCCCTCTCCCAGCAGGAGACTCAGCCTTGCCCCTTGTTCCACTGCCCTGGGCCCAGGACCGTGCCTGGTGCTCAGCCAAGACAAACCTGCAAGCAGGAGGTTTCCAGATCCATTATCCAACCTGCAGAAAATTCCTTGGTGTGATCTGAGCTGGATCCCTCAGCCAGAACTCCCCTGACTGTTCCTTGGTGAGAAGGAACTCACCTGCTCCTTGTGCAGGGCAAATCCAGCCCTGGAGTTTTGCCAGCAGCTGAACCTCTGCAGGAGACCCGAGGCTGCTCAGCACCCGCCAACTGCTCCCACTTATCACCTGCAAACCCCACTGCTGGGCTGACCACCAGCTCTGCTGGACTGACCACAAAACCCTGCTGGACTGACCACAAACCCTGCTGGACTGACCACCAACACTGCTGGACTGACCACCAACCCTGCTGGACTGACCACCAGCTCTGCTGGACTGACCACAAAACCCTGCTGGACTGACCACCAACCCTGCTGGACTGACCACCAGCTCTGCTGGACTGACCACCAACCCTGCTGGACTGACCACCAGCTCTGCTGGACTGACCACAAACCCTGCTGGACTGACCACTAACCCTGCTGGACTGACCACCAACACTGCTGGACTGACCACCAACCCTGCTGGACTGACCACAAAACCCACTGGACTGAACACAAACCCTGCTGGTTCCTCTTTCCCAGTGCCCAGAGCTGCTCCATCTCCTGCTGCCTTCCCAAACCAACCCTTCTTGCTTCCAGCTGAATCCTTTCCAAACCAGCTCAGCCTCTGGAAAAACCCGGAGTGATTCCAGCTGCAGTGGGGTGGGAGCGATTCCCTGTCTCCCGTTTGGAATGCAGAGGAGCTGCTGCTGCTGGGAACAAACAGATACTCCATCTGAAGAAGTTACCAAGTGCTTCTGCCTTTAATTCCTGACCATGTTTATGTAAAATTAATTGCATCACATGTTCTGTGTATCTTTTAATTGCAAAACCAATTAACTTTAAAATGTTCTGCTTTGTAGTTCTCCTAATGGATGGCATCATTTTAGCTGGCTTTACAAAATCCGTCTTTTGTTGGGACTGGGCAGGGAGCCATCCTCAGTTATCCCTGCTAGTCAGTTCCCTTCAGCTGAGCCAGCTCCAAGCAGTCGATGCACTGAAGTTGCTTCACAGGCATCAGATTTTGAGAAAATCATCTGTAAAGGGACTTCACAGCCTTCCAGGGAAATGCTGGATCCCTCAGGAGGAGCATGGCTGAGGTGCTGGAAAGGATGAACCCAGTGGGAATGTCCATCCCTGCAGCTGGGATTGATGGCTGGGATGTCCAGAGCAGCCTCCAGCTTGATGGGCCAGGGCAGGCTCAGGCTGCAGAGCAGGGAAAGGTTCTTCCCCCAGAGGTGCTGGGCACTGCCCAGGCTCCCCAGGGAATGGGCACGGCCCCGAGGCTGCCAGAGCTCCAGGAGCCTTTGGACACCAGGGGTGACAGGCTGGGGTTGGTGGGGGGTCTGGGCAGGGACAGGATTGGATCAATGATCCTTTATCTCTCCCAGCTCAGAACATTCCCTGATTCCAGGATTCTGAGAAAGGCAGCAGCACGGGTGGTACCTGCAGTGGGAGAGACCTCAGAGGGCAGGACTCGCTCCCCCGGGACGCCTGGAGCAGCTGACCCTGCTGGGGAGCCCGTTCCTCCCTGGCAAACCTGGATCCTTCCTCACCTCTGGCAGCCCCAGAGCTCCAGGGGCTGTGGCACAAGAGGGAGGAAGGGTCAGCATTGCTCCTCCTGCTGCCTTCCTACCGTTACAATTCACGATGGCTCGTGTAATGACACCTACAACTCCGATTTCTTCAGAGGGCTTATAGCAAAGTTTACTGAAAGACAGATTCTTTTTATACAGTGTTTGGGTACAATGGATAGGGTTGGTCCTTTAGGGCACCACCTTTTTGTAAGTCTCTCTACCAGTAAACAAGCTGGAAAAACAGCAGGTGTCAGGAGGAGGAGATCTACAAGGTCGCTTTGGGTTCCTCCTCCTGATTTCCCAGGCCAGACTGAGAGAGTTCTGTCCTTGGCTTTCCCACAGGCTTCAAGGCACTGCCTGGAGCCTGAGAATCCGTGTTCTGACCGCTGTCAGTTCCCACACCTTCTCTCACATCCCGTTGTCCAAGGCACTGTCTGGGCCTTCCCAAGGACACTTCTGCCCATCTGGATGGTGGGAAACGAAGGGCAGAGCGCTGCAGGCACTGCCTGCCGAATTCCAGGCTGGAAGGCCAAGAGACCCCACAGCAGAGCTGTGCTCAGGGGGGATCTGGCTGGCAGAGAAAACAGAGCAGGGAAAGGACTTGGAAAAAGTCTCAGGATGGACCTTTGGACATCTCCCATCACACCCTGACAGCTCCCAGGATCTGGGTGGATTTAATTTTTATATGGAAAAAATCAATAATCAGCCTATAACTGAAGGTTTTCCTTTAAAAAACAACTCTGAAACATTTTTGCAACAGAGCTGATTATTTTTGTGGTGATTTGAGGATTTTCACGGTTTCCTGCTGTCATACACATCAGGGGTTGACTTTTGTGTTTGTAATTAAGATCAGCAATAGAAAAACAGAGCTGTGCAGCTTGGCATAGCTCAGGAAATGTGTCACTGCTGAAGAAATTGATTTTGTTTCCTGAGTTTCTGTCCCCTTGCCAAAGTTTTGGGTTATTTTGGCATTTGAGGCAGTGTGTTAATTGGGGGAAATCTAGCACATTTAATAATTTAATAAATAATTTCCTTAAATTATTTATTTAAGGAAAAGAAAGGAAATAAGATGCACATAGGATCTCTCCCTCTTCCTTCTCCTCTGTTCTAGGGGCTGTAGGAACCAGGCAGTCTCTGAGCGCCTTGTCCCCTGACAGCCTTGGGGACAGTGACCTACAGACCCAGAACCATCACAGAACCTCCTTTGCTTAGGAAACCAAGGGGAAAACCCCAGGAACTCAAATGCAGCGAGATCAGACCCCTCTGCTCTCACCCGGAGCGTTGTTATCCCTCTTTCCTGACACAGGAATCACTGGGGTCCTTTTAAATCCTGCAGGATCAAACTCCCTCAGGACTCCTGGAAAAGCCCTTCCATCCAGCTCAGAGCTGTCACTCCCAAAGCTGCAGGTGCAGCCAGGGCCATCCCTTGGGGTGCCCATGGCAAACACCCCATTCCTGCCCTGAGGAGCTTGGCTGGACCCCAGAGTGCCCCTGGGCTCCCCAGCCCTGGCAGAGGGAGGCCAAGCTGTCCCTTCCCATCCCAAGCTGTCCCTGCCGAGCTGGAGCAGCCCCGGGGCTCCCTCGGGTGCTGCAGACCCCAGTGCAGGCACAGATGGTGGCCTTGGGTCGCCCTCCCACTGTCCCCATCCCTGGCTGTGGCTGATGAACTGGAAATGTTCCGCCCCTGGCTCTCCCCAGGGACAGCTCTGGAAAATGTCCATGGAAAACTCTGGGAATGCTTCTCCCCTCTAAGGAATGGGAGGCAGGGATGCGATCCTCAAGGGACTGTTGCAGGGGTCTCAGTGGAGCTCCTGGGATGTCTGTCCCCAGCACAGAGATCTGTCCCCAAGACCCGTGGCTGTGGGGGCCGCTGCCCCTGGAATTTGCCAGGGCAGGAACCCCAGGGAGGGGCTGATTCCCTGTCCCCCACAGTGTGCTGGGAGTGCCACGAGGAGCAGCAGCTCCCCTGTTTGTCCCCAGCGTGTCCCTTTACTCACCCCCAGTGTCTGCACCCCTTCCTGCCGCCCTTTAATCTGTTCTGCCCACACATTTAAAGCAAGTGATGTTGCCATGGCTCTGAGAGGTCAGTGACCCCCTGCCCTGGCCTGGGGGCTGGACACTCCCAGGGCCATGGTCCCCTCATGTCCCTCCACAGCCCCCACAAGGACCCTTCTCCCTTATTTTATCTTCCGTTCTCTCCTTGGTATGAATCGATTCCAGGAGAATGTTTGTGTTCAGCTCCATTCCTGTCTCCCCCCCAGAAGATTCCTCAGCCTCAGCTGGGCAGTTTATTTTGCTTTTAATAATTAAGTATTATTGTAATGTGGTGTGAGCCCTTTTAATCCGTGCCCAGCTGCTGAGCTGGAGTGAAGTTTTCCATGGATCACCTGGCAGTGAGGGCTGGGCCACGGGCCATTAATCTGGAATTATTCATTCCAATCTGGAAGGAATAATTCGACATTAAAGCACAAGATGAACCCCCGCAGCCACTTGTTCCACCTTCCTTTATGGGAGTCCTCCACCCTCCCACCCCAAATTTTCTCCTCACAGAGCAGGTGATGAGTACATCAGTCAAAAATGTCAGGGGCTACTTGTCCTGAAGCCTCTTGCAGGACCTGCTGGGATAACGGGCTGGGAAAGGCAGGAGGCAGTGGCTGGGAGCCAACCCTGCCGTTTATTGCAACAAAAACAAATGGGAAAGGATGGACAAAACCGGGCAGAAATTGTCAGTTTGGCTCTGTGGGATCCCCAGGCAGTGAATGGACTTGGCTCACAAAATCTGCTTCCTGCAGCTCCCCGGGATCCTGGCCTTGGCTCCATCTGTTACCCGGAGGTTTGTCCCGAGGATCCTGCAGGTGGAATCTGCAAGGTTTAAATAAAGGGATAGTGGGGATTCTGCCCCGTTCAGCTGCAGAACTGCC
Source organism: Sylvia borin (assembly GCA_014839755.1). Classification (NCBI taxonomy): domain Eukaryota; kingdom Metazoa; phylum Chordata; class Aves; order Passeriformes; family Sylviidae; genus Sylvia; species Sylvia borin. The sequence goes on along the minus strand of CM025981.1, from coordinate 229,558 downwards.
CAGCTCTGAGCTCAGCAGCACCTGGAGCTGCTGGAGAGTCCAGAGGAGCCCCCGGAGCCCCTCTGGAGCCAGGCTGGGAGAGCTGGGGCTGCTCCCCTGGACAGGAGAAGCTCCAGGCAGAGCTCCGAGCCCCTGGCAGGGCCTAAAGGGGCTCCAAGGAAGTTTTAGCAGGGTCTGTTGCAAAGGGTTAAAGGGTGATGTGTTTAAACTAAAAGAAGAGTGAAAATAAGAGGTTTTTTTACACTGAAAATGGCGAGATCCAGCACCCCAGTGGAAAGAGGAATTCTCAATCCTCGCCTCCTTTAGGGGACGAGGAATAGGCGGGGAGGGACCCCCAGAGGAGCAGGCGAATGAGATAAGAGATGCACAATGGACTTGTTAGAGGAGTTTATGGCTGTGACGAGCCTGACAAAACCTGAGGCCTCCTGGTGTTTTACTCCATCCCGCCTCGTGAAATTAACAGCCGGGAAATGTAAAACTCATAAAAGGCTGTTTGTGCTCCCTGGGTGCAGAGCCAGGCTCTGGCATCCCTTATCAGCCGCAGTCAGACCTTGCAGGGAGATGGATAAAAGGCCTGGGAAACTTTATGACCGATATTGACACAAAAGGAGCATTCTGAAACCTTCAACCCCAAGCAGTGACCGCGGGCTGCTGGAAACTGAGCCACGGCCAGGACAAAGCTCCATCAGTCCCTGCCCTGCTCCCAGCATTGTCCCCAGCAGGGATGGGGACAGGGGGACACCAGGAGAGTCTCTGCTTCCACCCCTGTGGGGGCTGTGCTGAGGTAGGGCAGGGTCGGGTGGGATTGGGGATCAATCCTTCCCTGGCAGGGTGGGCAGGGGCTGGGCTGGATGGGAGATGGGGAACTGGGAATTGTTCCCTGGCAGGGTGGGCAGGGGCTGGGCTGGAATTGCCAGAGCAGCTGTGGCTGCCCCTGGATCCCTGGCAGTGCCCAAGGCCAGGCTGGACACTGGGACACTGGGAGGTGTCCCTGCCATGGCACTGGGGCGGGATGGGATGAGTTTTCAAATCCCTCCCAACACAAATTATTCCATGATTCTCTGATTCCAAGACATGACCAACATGAAAATCTTTCCTTCTCTGGGGGGAAAACTTGACATCCATCAATTTCATCACAAATATATTTATTAATTTCTCTCTCCTCTTCTTGTATCTTTACTTATTTTAAAAATCAAATATTCATGGATCTGATGAAGGTTTCTTTAAACTGCTTTGGTGAGTGCAAAGTTTGAGCTGCAACCAGGAACCCCCATGTTATTTGTAACCCTGTCAGCAGGAGCTGCTCAGATTTGTCTCTGCTGGGTTGAGCTGAGAGCCCGAAGACAACTTGGTTTAATTTGTCAAGGCATTTTTAAGAGAATGCAGGAAAAAAACCACCCCAGCAGCCTTCCAGAGTCTCTTTATTTGAAATTCAATAATGTCAGCAGCCAGCCAACCTTGCTTTATAAGTTCAAGATAGAAGTGCTAAGTGGAGAATTACTTTGAATATTTTAAGTACAGCTGACCAGCTGCTTATTTAGATATATATATAAATATATCACTGACAGCGTTTTATCACTCCAGCAATATGAGGCTGTTTTAAAGAAAAAGTTTCATTTTCTGGTGCTCACTGTGAGGGTTTCCTGAGCCCCTAGAACAGAACAGAGCAGAAATTTTAGTCACAAGCAGCTAAAATTCATGAGCCAGGCCTTGCTGAAAAAATTAAGATGAGGCTAAAAATCAGGGAACACAAACAAATATTTGCATTTCTTCTTTTTTGTCTGGATGCTTCCAAGTCAGCCTTCCAGTTTCTTTTCAAAAAGATCCAGAAAACTGACTGGGGTTTATTTATTCCTTTGTGAAAACAGAAGCTTTCAGAGCATGTGGCTCCCAGAAATGGAAAATCAATTCCCACCATTGGCCATGGTCACACGGTGGGAGACGTCAGAGTCTGATGGTGCAGCTCCCTAAAATGAGAAGATTTTCACACTTCCTACCTCAGTAACCGAGCTCTTTCCCAAGGTACAACAGCTCCATAAAAAAACAGTGTCAGAGTTTGTGCTGTCCCAGAGGAGCAAAATCACCTCCCAGGCCGGAGCTTTCCTGTGCCACAGCCAGCAGGGTTTGGGAGAGCAGAAAGGGGCTGGTGCAGAGATGGGATGGGATGGGATGGGATGGGATGGGATGGGATGGGATGGGATGGGATGGGATGGGATGGGATGGGATGGGATGGGATGGGATGGGATGGGATGGGGTGGGATGGGATGGGATGGGGTGGGATGGGATGGGATGGGATGGGATGGGATGGGATGGGATGGGATGGGATGGGATGGGAGCCGTGTCCCACCTGCTCCAAAAAGGGAAAATGTCACAGCCCTGCTTGAAGGCAGGAGGCCCTGGCTGGTGCAGCAGGGCTGGGGAGGACACCGGAGTGTCCCGGGAGGTGACACTGGATGACACTGGATTATCTGGGGGGTCAGTGATGAGGAGGTTTGGCTGCTTGTGGCCACCAGGGACTCCAAGGAACTGCTCAGGAATGGCTCCACAAGTCCAGAGCAGTGCTAGGGGCTGTGTCCAGCTCACAGGAAGGACATGGAGGGGCTGGAGTGTGTCAGAGAAGGGTCTGGAGCCCCAGGAGAGGCTGAGGGAAAGAGGCTCAGCCTGGAGAAAAGGGGGATCAGGGGGGACCTTGTGGCTCTGCACAACTCCCTCACTCTCCTCCATTCCCAGGGCAGGGGGAGGAATGAGGTGAGGTTTCCAATCCCTTCCAAACCTTTCCATGAGCCCACAACTCTGTGACATCACCTGCATGGGTTGGTGGGGCACTAGTGATGGTGAGGGACAGCTCTGGGTGTCCAGCCCTGAGGGACAGCTCGGAGGGACAGCTCTGGGTGTCCAGCCCTGAGGGACAGCTCGGAGGGACAGCTCTGGGTGTCCAGCCCTGAGGGACAGCTCTGAGGGACAGCTCGGAGGGACAGCTCTGGGTGTCCAGCCCTGAGGGACAGCTCTGAGGGACAGCTCTGGGTGTCCAGCTCTGGGTGTCCAGCTCTGAGGGACAGCTCTGGGTGTCCAGCCCTGAGGGACAGCTCTGAGGGACAGCTCTGGGTGTCCAGCTCTGGGTGTCCAGCCCTGAGGGACAGCATGGAGCCCCCGGCTGGGGCTGTAAAAGCAGAACAACCAGGGTGAGGAGGAGGAGAGGGGCAAGGAAGCCACTCAGGGATGGTCCTGTTTTGTACCCAGCTCTGGGCAGTTTGGTTCTGATAGAGAAGAGCTGGGTGATGTGACCCAGACTGCCCAGGACAGGGCACATCTTTATCCTGTGCTTCAGGAATTCAGAGTTCAAATGACTCAATTAACAAAGCCTGCACGACAGAAGGAAGTTTTCCTTCCCACAGAAGAGGCCACCTGACATGAGCTGAGCTTCAGGGGACCGTTTGCTGTTCTACTTCTGCTGAATGTGAGATCCCTGTCCAGGTAATTCGGGGTTTCTGGAGGGTGCAGCCCCAGGGACACAATGGCAGTGAATGGTTTATTCATTGCAGGCTCTGTGTAATTCCATACCCAGGTTGCAGCCGCTCTGGAATGCATTAAAGCTCTTCCCAGCACACGGAGAGCTCCTGGCTCACTGATACCCCAATTTCCTGGCTTGGTGACACCCAGGGCTGTGTGCGCAGCTGATTCCAGGGTAACGAATCCCAGGGGATTCAGGTGTAACTTTGGCAACTGAAGCAGGGAAGACTTCCTGGGGAATTCATTCTTTGCAGAAGAAAAGGATCAACATCAAATCCAGGAAGCTCAGGCTTGGTAAACACGAGGGTGGAAACCATGATAGGTCCAAAATAAAGAATTTAAATATGACAAAACTTCTGGGTCTTGTGATGGGACTGGGAATGGCTGGAGCTGTGTCAGGACCTGGAGGGACAGGAGCCAGGGAATGGCTTCCCACTGCCCAGGGCAGGGCTGGATGGGAGATTGGGAACTGGGAATTGTTCCCTGGCAGGGTGGGCAGGGGCTGGGCTGGAATTGCCAGAGCAGCTGTGGCTGCCCCTGGATCCCTGGCAGTGCCCAAGGCCAGGCTGGACACTGGGAGCAGCTGGGACACTGGGAGGTGTCCCTGCCAGGGCACAGGTGGCACTGGGTGGGATTTAAGGGCCTTCCAAGCCAAACCATTCCAGGATTCCCTGTGGTGTCCAAGGGCTGTGTTGGAGCTCCTGACACATGGTGGGAGTTACTCCAGGAGGTTTGGAATGAGAAGGAAGCTGGGTCCATGTGCTGACAGGAAAGCTGTGCCTTAAAGCTGCTCCAGAGCCCTTTGGTGTCCAGTTCCCTCCTGCTGAGCTCCAGGCTCCAGCAGGGATCAAGCAGCCACAGTCGGAGGGATTGTGGCTCTGTCTTTGCCACAGCTCCAGTAAATCCCACCGGGAACTCTCAGATCCTTTACCCCTCTCGCCAGTCAGGACTGTAGAATTCCTGAGGGGCCTTGATATTATCATGGAGTTCCCAGCATCCTCAATGGGGCAGGAGCCAGGGGGAAAATCCCACTGTGGGATGAATGAAAAGGGCCTGGATGGGATGGGGAAGTAAAAACCTGAGCTGCTGTCCTGTGTGAGAGCCCTGGAGCAGCTTCCCACATGCTGAGATTCCCAGGGATTAGCTGTGGGGTTAGCCCAGCAGAGCAGCCTGCAGAGCACAGGGACTGCCACAGAGCCATCCTCAGACTCTGGATGGAACCAGGAGATTTGTCCTGAAATGGAATTTTCCTCCCCATTTGGTACCCACGGCTCCCTTTAATGAAGAAGAGTCAATTAAAACCACCCAGAGCCGTGGAGAGGTCAGTTCCTTCCACACTGCTCTGCTCTGGCTGGATCCAGGAGCCTCTTCCCAGAGAAGCCTCTGGCTCCAGGGATCTGTTTAACTTCCAGCCATGCAGGAATGGAGGGTGGGATGTGCTCAAGCTTCCATGCTCTGCTGTCAGTGATTCCAGAACTCTTACGGGCCCAAATGGCCAGGGATGGCAGCAGGATTTCACCAGCACTGCCAGGCCCAGCTGTACTCCTGGGGACACCCCAGGTAACTCAGGATATTCAGGGAACCTGTGTTTATGCACTCCCTGCAACTGCTGTGCACAGCAGCTCCAGCAAAAATCCCCTCCTGCCGCTCCTGTTAGCATAGAGACGTCTGAGAAGTGACCCTCGGGTGTCCCTGTCCCTTTGCACCCTTGGGTGTCCCTGTCCCAGGCCACCATTCCCACCGGGACCAGCTGCTCTGTCCCTGTTCCCTGCCCTCTCCCCTCCGGCTCCACACGGGGCAAACAGAGATGTGACCCCTCTCGAGCAGCCCTCGAGAGCAGAGAAGGTGCTCACTCACCTCCCGCTGAAAATCACCATCTTCATCCTCATCATCATTTTCATCGTCATCGATAAATGACAGGTCCCTGACCTGCAGCCTCCTGCTCTCCCCAGGAACTTTGGGCAGACTCCAAACATCTCCACAGCCCCTCCACAGCCACCCTTGGCACCAGCACCCACTTCCAGGACTAAGTGACCATGTCCTTTCAGGAACACCCGTGGGCTCCAGGCCCTCCAAGGAGGGCTCAGTTCCCTGGGGACCCATCTGCCCTCCCAGGAATGCAGCGGCAGCTCCCCAGGTGAATCCCTGGAGGCTCCGTGGAAATTCAGACTCCTCTGACCCCCTGGGCTCCTCAGGAACATGGGGCACCCAAAGAATGGGGTTTGTGGCCACAGCAGAGCATTCCCATGGCCAAAAGCCACCCAGGGACTGGGTACAGCAAACGTGACACAGGTTCAGGCTCTGGCTCAGCCCCTGCAGCCTTGGCCACCTCTCTGTAACCCCATGTCCTTCTGTGGGAACAGGGAGGAAAATAAAGCAGAACAAATCCCGAGGAGTCCCTGTGCCTGACAGCAGCAACTGCACAAACCCAGGGCCCACCTCGAGGGGGGAAGCTGCTTTCGGGAATAAAAGCTCCAAGGGAAGTCGTGTTCCCTATAAATGTGCCCATTATCCTCAACAGATAGTTCAAAGACAGGACTTGTGCCCTTTCCCCCCACTCTGTTTTCAGAGCTTTTACACATCATTTTACTTAATAAAAAACTCTCCCACCTTGCTTTTACTGTTTAACACCTCAAATTTCTGCTTTGTTTTCCAGCTGATGCATTACTACCAAAATTTTCCTCTTTATCTCAGCCTGGAGCCTATTTGCAGCACAGAACAAAACTTTCACCCTCAGAGAGAGCAGCAAGTGAAAGGCAGAGAGGGCAGAAATAACCTTTCCAAATGACCAAATGCAACAGAGGCATCCAATTTGCTTGCCTTGCAAGTTGAAAATCCGGGGGGTTCAAAGTCCTTCTGTGCTGCAGAATGGGGGAAATTAGGCTTGACCTTCAGCTTTTCAATTCAGGAGGGGATTTGGGAGCCTCAAGCAGGTTCTGTCTTGCTGTGACACATCACAAATGGACTCTTAAGTGTCCCAAACACCAATTTCCCCTTGGCCCTAGCCTGAAAAGACAAATGCTTCAAATTGCAGCACGTTAAGGAGCTGGAATCTATATTTTGCTTCCTTCTAAAAGCAAAGGTCAGAATGTACAAAGTGGAGTTTTTTTGAGAAATACAAACTCTGTCACTGGCTCCTGCAAAACTCCAGCTGCGAGGGTGTCCCTCTGCAGGGACTGGGAGTCCTTAAATCCAGAAGAACCTCAGGATTTTCTCTTGAAGTGCTCGACAAATGCTCTGAAAAAGGATTCAGGGGGCTGAATTTGGTGTGGATTTTGTTTTGTGGATCCAGCACCTTCTATGTCTCAAATCCTTCCTGTTTAGGTCTGAAAGGGCTCCCACTGCAGGCAGGTGGTGGTGAGGAGACTGCAGCTCAGGGAATCAGGCAGGAATTGTCCTCAGGAGGCACCTCCAGCATGGGAGGTTGGAACCCAGCCTGGCAGGACTTAGGCTCAGAGCAAAGCACTTTCCCCGATTGTTGGGGAAAATCAGATTATTGTTGTGGTTGTTATTACTAATTATTATTATTATTATTCAGCCTGGAGAAGAGAAGCTTTAGGGTCACTTCACTGCAGCCTTCCAACCCCTGAAGCAACTGCAAGAAAGGTGGAGAAGAACTTTTTACAAGGGCCTGGAGGGGCAGAACCAGGGGGAATGGTCTCACACGGAAAAGGAGGAGGTTTAGCTGGGATATGGGGAATTCTTGGTGGGGAGGCCCCGGCAGAGGTTGCCCAGAGAAGCTCTGAGGGGTCCTGAGTGACTTCCCAAGATGAAGAGATTGATGACCACAGAACACCCAGATGGAGTCATTTAAATCCCAAATTCCAAGCTCCAAGGAAAAAGCCCTCCCAGCTCACTTGGCACCAACTTTTAAAACAAGTGTTTTATGATGATGGTGATCATCAGCACCTGCCCTCCACTGAAATCATCCTTTCCCCCCTCACTGATGAGACCTTCCCTGCTTAATAAATCATCACATGTAAAAAAAGTCACAAAAATGGCAGAGGGAAAAAGCAGCTCAGTAAAAACTGAATATTTTCTTTCCAATCATGCAGCCTTGGGACATCTTCCATAATTCCTCTCCATTTACATTTTAACTACCTCGAGGATAACTTTCTATCATCTCCTTGAATTTTTGAGCTTTTAACCCTCTGATGGTACCTAGTGATGGTTGAAGGGCTTTAAGGTTTTTTTTAAGGGGCACAGCTCTGCCTCCACTCCTAAAAGCTCCAGCACTGCAGTTTAACCACTCTGATGAAACATTTTGGCTGTGGCTCTGCTAAGTGGTAAAAAATCCACTCTGAACTGCTCACAAGACATCTTTAAACACCTCCAGCCTCCTGCCCCCACTTCCCTTTAAGCTTTCTCCACTTCCAAAAGGAACCTCACATTAACAGCACTCCCCTAATGGATTTTTTGGCTGTTTCATGGCTCTAAAGCTCTAAATTTGAGTACATTTGGTCTCCAGCTGAGAGTCTGCCTCAGAGTTGCCTCTGGAGCTGGGTGCTGTGCACACCTCGCAGCCAGCTCTTTGTCCCTGCTGGGTTTCCTGCTGGCTGCTCCAAGGATTGTCAGTCCTGGTGCCCAAACACATCCAAACAAACCCTCATGGCATTTCCTCGGCCTGTGTCATCCCTGAGAGCAATTCCAGGGTCAAAGCTTGGCGAAACCACAATCCCAAACTCGTTCCCTCTGCCAGGCCTTTCCCAGCTCCTCCCTTCAGGGGAATTTTCTGGTTTTACATCAAGTGTCATCTTTGGACTGGTACTTCCCACTTATTTCCCTTGCTGTGCTACTGTAGAAGCAACAGCCAGGGATAAAACCCCAATTCCCTGTCTCCCTGCTCCTCATCTCCCTCGGAAATTCGTGTTCCTGAGCCACAGCAGGCCCAGGACACGGCTCCTGGAGCAGGAGGAGATGTTTGGTAACACCCCTACAACCCTTTGCTTACATCTCCCTCCTTGTTTTCCTGATCTAATTAGTGGTGCAGAGAATTAAACCTCAGCCTTCAAGGCCAGGAGCTCCCCAGGAGAGCAATCCTGCTCTAATACTGTTTAAATATGAAACAGCTCCTGTCCCGGCTGGAGCTGGAGAGGCAGAATCCACAGAAACTGTAATTACTGGGGGAGATTAACAGTTGCAAATTATTGTCAGGGAGTGCAGAGCTGCTATAGGAGATCCTTGGGGCGCAGAGAGAACAACTCCATGGTGGAAGAGGAGAAGTTGGTTCTGGGAAATACTGTTGAACAGATTTGCCAGCACAGCTGTGCCCCAAGGGTGACAAAAGAGACAACACTCAGCAGGGGAGTCCCAGGTTATCCCTGCTGCATCCCTCAGGAAGGGCTGAGGGGATCCCAAATGGATCCAGCTCCACGAACTGCCTGGGTATGGATCACACAGCGAACACCTCCACTGGAGATCCCAAACAGATCCCATCCCAAACCCTGCCAGGTGTGCCCTGCCTGGTGCAGGGGAGTGTCACACAACCTCTGGTGGCACTCCACAGGCCTGGCTTTGTGTCCATTTTGAATTGGCTCCCTCTAAACCGCATTTGAGGGCTCCCAGTTCAGTGCCAGGAGCAGCTCCTGCTGTGCAGCAGCTCCAGAGCACCCCTGGCTCTGCCTGGACCTCCCTCACTCCTCCTTTTCCCAGCTGAATCCACACCCAGATGGCTCTTGTAGGATTAAACCACTGCAGGTCACAATCACCCCTCTTGTCCTTCCCTTCCTGAACTAAAATTCCTTTTCCCCCTTCAGGGGAAGTGCACTGGTGTGAGCAAACCTCAGATTGCCCAGCACCATGAGGGCGAGTTGTGTTTGAGTATTCATTTCCTACTGTCCAGCATTCCATAACCATCAACTTCCCCTGGACACAAGAAATTCTCCTTCACCTCAGACAGTTTAGGATTCAGGTTTCAGACATAAAAGCGAGCAACAACCACACAATCCAACACCAGTAATCCAAAACCCAGAAAACAAAGCTCATGACCATATTAAGGATTCTGAATTCCTCGTTCTCAACTTTACCTGGGAGTCAGGGCTACCCAGTCGCTTTATGGACATAATCCAGACAGGTTGGGAGCTGCTGGATTCCACAAATCCCAGTCTCCAGGGGAACTGCCTGTTCCTTATGATTTTCCCTCCTTCATGCCAGCAATATGGAGCCACCTGGGTGAGCATTAAACCAACAAACAATCCCACAAAGCATCCACAGACCCCCAGGAAAACTGCTGGCTGCTATATTCCCAGATTTCCCCCTGCAAATTGCAGCTAATCCTTGCAGATTTATTTATATTACAGCCTCCTGAGGCTGAGGGTTGCTTACAGGGAGTATTTACAGACCAGCACAGCACATTCCCCTCTTGGGGACTGGGAAAAAAGCAAAGGAAAATCCCCAGCAAAGACTAGGGCACGGACAGGATTTATGGCAGGGATCTGGATGGGATCCATTGCCCTGAAAATGCTGTGGATTTGGTCACATTCAAAAACACATAAAAATTAAAATTAAAAATAAAAATAACAGCTTTGGATGTGTTTTCATAGCTCTGGTCAGAAGGGATTCAGTGGAGCTGGGGAAGAATCCATTATATCCCACTCTCCTGCCTGGGAGCAGGCACAATCCCCCTGATTCCAGAGGATTTGCATCCTTTAGGTGACTCAGGCAGCAAATGCAATTTAATGCAGACAAGTGTAAAACGCTGAGTCCAGAGGGACAAAGAAGGGAGCGAGTGCAGCTGAACAGGAGCAGGATGGAGCTGGGGCATGAGGAGGGTGGAGAGGATGATGATGAGGGTGATGATGGCCTGGAGGGGATTTATGGATCTGTGAGGAAAAATCCTGCAGTCATGGACACCCTAATTATCAGCACAGAGCAGGAACTGTTATTGCAGCTCTCCTCCAAAAAAAGGGGAGTGTGATACAGGATCCCAGTGTGATAGAGGACCCCAGTGTGAGACAGGAACACAGTGTGAGACAGGATCCCAGTGTGAGACAGGAACACAGTGTGAGACAGGATCCCAGTGTGAGACAGGAACACAGTGTGAGACAGGACCCCAGTGTGATACAGGACCCCAGTGTGAGACAGGAACACAGTGTGAGACAGGATCCCAGTGTGAGACAGGACCCAATGTGAGACAGGATCCCAGTGTGAGACAGGATCCCAGTGTGAGACAGGAACACAGTGTGAGACAGGACCCCAGTGTGAGACAGGACCCCAGTGTGAGACAGGACCCCAGTGTGATACGGGATCCCAGTGTGATACAGGACCCCAGTGTGAGACAGGACCCCAGTGTGAGACAGGACCCCAGTGTGATAGAGGATCCCAGATCCCAAAGTCCTGCAGGTCTGCAGGATGATTTCTCTGTAACTCCTGTCCCCTAACTGTGACACTTCTCCCTTCAGGAGAGGTTTTGGGGTGACTTCATTGTGGCTTCCAGGGCCTAAAGGGACTACAGGAGAGCTGAGGAGGGATTGGGGACAAGGCCTGGGGGGACAGGACACAGAGAATGGCCTGAAACTGAAGGAGGGCACGTTTTGGTGGAATATTAGGATGGAATTGTTCCCTGGCAGGGTGGGCAGGGGCTGGGCTGGAATTGCCAGAGCAGCTGTGGCTGCCCCTGGATCCCTGGCAGTGCCCAAGGCCAGGCTGGACACTGGGGCTGGGAGCACTGGGACAGTGGGAGGCGTCCCTGCCGTGGCACTGGATGGGATTTAAGGTCCTTTCCAGCCCAAACCATTCCACAGTTCCGTGATTCTGTGACTCCATTTCCCACACACATTCTCACCAAAGTACATTTTCATTCGCCTTTCCGACAAACAACTCCATTACCACCACAAAACTCCCCCCAATTTAAAGTTCTCCTTTTGTTCAGAACCCTCCAGCACAGGTCTGGAGTGTTTCATGATTGGGGCCAGGTCTGACTGTTCCTCTGCAGTTAAAGACAAGTGGTTTCCATGATTCTGTGCTCTCTGAAGGAGGAGGATGAAATCAAATCAGGGACTGCAGCCTGAACACTGAAACACTCCCTGCCAATCACTGCCAGAGCGGCTCCAGCAGCAGAAAATGGCTCTTTTCTCTCTCCAAAGAGCCCTTGTAGAGCCTCCATATAAAAATCAGATCTAGAAAGGGAACAATACCAGGAAAAGGTTCAGGGAGATGAAGGCACAAACTGAAGAGCTGCAGTACAGAGCTGGTGTTGAGAAAAATGTGGATAAGGAGGAAAAATTAAGTTTAATGCAAGTTTTTCTGGGGTTTGTTAAACCACAGCATCCAGAGGGTGAATTTCTACACCAGTTCAGCCTGAGAACAATCCTGCCACAGGCTTCAAAGCATCCCCAAATTAAAAGGGCAGCCAGGTCCTAGCAGGAGCTTTCTGACCAGGTCACAGGGGAAGGAGGTACAGAATCACCTGGAGGGACAGAGAGTCCTTGGAGATTCCTCTGAGCAGAGATTTGTCTCGTCTGCACTTCAGCAAGGCAAGCCCTTGTGGAAACCAGAATTTCCAGCTGCCCTGTGCACACCCAGAGCTGCCTGAGCAGCTGTGGGCTGGTCCTGAGCTGTCTGAAACTTCCGGGAATTTGTGCTCCAATGTCACCCTGGCACCTCCCAGCAGCATCTCCAGCTGCAGCTTGGGTTAATGATTTGTAGCAGGTTTTTATCTGCCAATAGATCCATGCCACAGAAATGGAAAGTTTTATGGGCTTTAATTTTCATCCTGCTTTATGGAAGGGACAAAACAATAATGAAAAATTGGAAAAATGATTGAGAAAGAGAGCAGCTGCTCTGAAAAGGGAGCAGGGGGTTCAGGAGTGAAGGGGGAAAGTTGCTGTTGTGCTCAGAGCTCCAGGAGAACCAGGATTGCCTTATCTCTAATTTCTTCTCTAATTTGGCTCAGTGTGATGCAAACAAGGGTAAACATAACACTCTGAGTGATGTTTCCCATTATTTCCCTCCAGAAAAGTCCTGGGGAGTGGGAATCAATCCCTGTGTCCTGCTGTGAAGCTCAGCCTGCCGGAACACGTTTCCTCTGGGATCTACAGCCTTCCCAAAATCTGGCTTTGGATGGGCCAAGAGAAGTCACAGGGCTCCAAAATGCTCAGTTTAAGGAGTTTAAAGAGAGGGCAGGAAAATGCTGGGAGGGCTGGGATTGTTCAGCCTGGAGAAGAGAAGCTCCAGGGTGATGTGATTGTAGCCTGAAGGAGCCTAAAGAAAAAGGGAGAGGGACTGGGGACAAGGGCTGGAGGGACAGGAGCCAGGGAATGGCTTCCCACTGCCAGAGGGCAGGGCTGGATGGGAGATTGGGAACTGGGAATTGTTCCCTGGCAGGGTGGGCAGGGGCTGGGCTGGAATTGCCAGAGCAGCTGTGGCTGCCCCTGGATCCCTGGCAGTGCCCAAGGCCAGGCTGGACACTGGGACACTGGGACACTGGGAGGTGTCCCTGCCATGGCAGGAGTGACATTGGATGGGGTTTAAGGTCCTTCCAAGACAAACCATTCCATAATTCCGGGATTTCTGACATGACAACTCACCCCAGCAAAACCCAGGATGGGAGGCAGTGCTCTGGCTGCTCCCAACTCCCTGCATCCCAGATCTCCTTCAGAAATTATTTCCTGCTGGGGGCCAGACAAGCTGTGCAGGTGCAGTTCAGATTTATTTCCCTGCTCATTGGGACATTCCCCCTCCTGCAGCCATCTCAGCCCCGTTTCTGAGAGGTGACTCCACTGCCTTGATCTGCCACCATCATGACACAGGTCTGCAGTCCTCCGTGCTGAGCTGCAGTTCCCAGGAAGAGCTGAGTGAGCAGGGGAACATCCTCAAGAGGGGCTGGAGTGTGGGATGGAGGCTCGGCCCAGGCTGCACCAGCAGCTCTGCTGCTGTTGTTGGTGCAGCACAAGGCAACGCTTTCCTCTGCCTGTGAGCTCCCAGCCCAGCTGTCCCCACTGCTCCTCCCCGTGCTGTCCCCCATCAGAGCCCTTTGCCAGTCAGGCTGGCCGTTTCTGCCTTCCGGTAGGTATTTCATTTATTCTTTCGTTCGTTTGGAGTTTTAAAGGCATCAAACATGAGAACTTCTGAAACTTCATGGGGCCTGACTGCTCGCAGCTCTTATTAAACATTTAACGTTGGAAGGGTGGGAAAGATAAAGAAAACAACACCAAACCCTGGATGGAGAATAAAATGGGAGGAGAAGAGTTCAAGGCAAACCCTATTCAGGGGCACATTCCATCCCCTGCTCAAGGGTGAAGGAATGTTTGCTCTTCCATGTTCAGGTGTTCCTGGCAGCTCCTCTCAGGGCTGATTGAAATCATTGCCCTGCATAAAGGCACCCGAAGTGATCTGAAAGCAAGGGAACAACAGGAATCATTCCCCAAGGAGCCTCTGCCTTCTCCTGGAATTCCAGTGCCTGTCCACAGGCTGCAGGATCCCACTGCTCTGCTCTCAGATGGATCCCCTGGATCCCTGGCAGTGTCCAAGGCCAGGCTGGACAGGGCTTGGAGCAGCCTGGGACAGTGGGAGGTATCCCTGCCATGGCAGGGGTGGCACTGGGTGAGTTTAAGGTCCCTTCCAACCGACCCAATCTGGGGTTCCCAGCTCTTCCCTCTGAGCTGAAGGGGGTGCCTGGGGCCCAGAATCCTTCCAGGTGGGTTGGCTTTGCCCTGGGCAGCTTTGGCTCCCTGGGTTACCAGGGTGGACACCGCCTTGTTTCCTCTGGAGCTGAGATTCCAATGAACTCTGCAGCAACAGACAGGGAGGAGAGGGACCCTTGCCTCCCCCACCCGAATTCCAGCTGTATCCCCACTCCAAGGAAAAAAACCCCCAACTGCTGTTCACACCCAAGTCCTGGTGGTCACCCTGGGATGAGCCAGCCTGATCCCTGTGTCCTCCTCCCCTCCCTGGAACTTGCTGGATTTTCTGAGGCTGCTGCTCCTCCTCCCCTCTGTGCTGCTGCAGTTTTTCCCTCTGGGGATGGTTCCATTTTGTCACTGTTTTTATAAAAGTGTCACGGGCTCACACGCTCGCAGTGACACTTGAGGCAGTTATTGCCAAAGTGTTTAAAGTGTTCCGAGGTGCTTTTGGGTGCCAACAAAATTTAGTTGACAACATAATAATAAATCCAGCTCCAGCAACACTTTTAATGAACATAAAAGGTCTGACTGATTCCCTTTGCCTCCCGCTTCACCCCTGGTATCTCTCTCCTCACTGCTTTGCTCCATACTAAAGACAAAATTTATAGGATCTGAGGGATGTTATGAAGATTGTGTAGAATCAGAATGTAAGGGTGTATATGAGATAATAGGGAAATTATAATAATGTCATTTATAAGATTTCCATCTCTATCATGGCAAACAAGGGGAGCGAATTTTTGGAGCTTTTTAAGACTTTGAACTATGGTACAAAAATCCAATAAAAACTTGGATGGCTTGATTTATAGCAAAGCTCCCATACCCCACTCTGGGAATGGAAATTCCTGATGGGATCATTAATTATCTGCACAGTTTTCTGTAAAATTGCCTCACTCTGAGAGAACTGGAGTCAAAGTTCCTGTTGTTTGTTGGGGTTTGGTTTGCACAGCAGCTTTAAGCTGGAATAATTTTCCCAATCCAGTCTCTAATCTTCCCATCAGAGATAAAATATCCAGAGTCCTGTGTTTAAATCCCCCCTTGGAGAATGGGAGAGGAAGCAGAGTGGTCCCAGCTGAGCTGTGAAATAGATGTCCTTTAAGATATTTGATGTCATTATGGACATGGAAACCACACAGCTCCAAAGGTATCACCTTGAAAGTCTTGGAATTCCATCTCCGAAATCCGGGACAACACTGAGCTTTGTAGATTTACTTTGCAGTGTGATTAATGACTTTGGGAATAAGTCTTGAAGCTTGATCCTCCAGATGGAAGAATATTAAAAATACTGATTTATTGTGGCTTCTCAGGTGAACTTTGCTCAGGTTGCTCTGAATTGTGGCCACTCAACCTGGGAGCTTTGGGGCTGTGCTGGGACTTGTTCCTGTCCAACACTTGTGGGGAAAAAACAGCTTTTTGTAATGTTTGACAGTTTTAAACCATAAAAGAAACTTGGGAGCTGTCAGTAAAACTCAGCTGGAGGCACAAGGACAGCAGCTCTGACTCCTGAAATAAGTAAATAAACCTTCCTTGCCTTGGAAGGAAGACAGAAAAAGCCATGTAGAGCCTAAATTACTGTCAGTGCTTAAATCTGCTCGGGGCTGTGTCCTCAGCTGATGCCACTTAGAGCCCTGTACACCCAGATTAAGCTGCAGTAATTGAGGAGGAGGATCTTTAATTAAGCAGAAAATCATGATCATAAAACTGTTCCTATGGCCCTCTTTTATCTGAGCCCTGTCTGAGTGTGTGAGGATGTTCCAGGAAGCCTCAGCCCCTAAATTAAAAACTCCCATTGGCTTTTCTAATGAGCTTTAAACACCCTTGTAAAGAATCCTTCCCTAGTCAGCACCTTTTGTTCTCAGGTTGGGCACCTCAGGGTGGGGTTTGAGCCTCTGCAGCACCTCTGGCTCTTGTGCAGGTGGAGAATGGTTCTTTTCCAGGGTTAATCCCTGCAGCTGCTGCCTGGCTCCCCTCAGGAGCGTGTTCCTGGTGATCCCTCCCATGGATTGTCCCTCTCTGCCTCAGAGAAGCTTTGCTCCTTCCCGACTCCCCTCCAGGGTCCTCTCCAGGGTCTGGGGAGGTGCTGGAGCAAAATCCCTCCCTCTGGAATGGAAAATCCCAAACCAGGCAGGGGGAGAAGGATCCCCACCATGGGCTTGATGCTGGAGCCGGGGCAGCCTGACCAGCTGGCTCTGGGAGGAAGGAGGCTGGAGAGCCCTGATCTGGCAGGGCTGGAGCTCTTCTCCCCCTCTTTGCTCCATTTCTGGGCTCTCCCTGTGCATGGGGGAGTTTTGTTCTGCAACCAGAGGGATGTGGCCCTGCTGAAGTGCCACCAGGGATTTAGTGCCACCAGCACAGGGTCCCCAGGGTTCTTCTGCTGCCAGAAACCAAAGCAGCACCAACGGCTTTTTAGGGGCTGGAAAAAAGAATGGATGGAGCTGTTACAGCAAAAGGCAAATTAAAATATCGGCTTTCAAAGGATTCCTAATCTTCCCCCTTCCCTTTGAATTACTTTTCATTTTATTCATTATTTTCTTACATCAGATGATGGCCTGGTCACCCTGCAGCAGGTGACAGCCACACCTGGGCCCTGGGTGTGGGGGAGCTTTATTTCACCTCATTATCAACACAGAGCTGTTTTTTCTCAGCACCTCATCCTTGATCTGGGCGTAGGCAGGGAATTGCAAAAAAATAAACCAAAATTAAAGTCTAAGAAGCTGCTGGGGTGTGATAATGAATGAGATACTGCTGACCCCTGGGCCTTCTTTCTCTTCTGGATAATTACAGAGGAATAACTGTATAAATCTTGCTTGGATTTCCTGCCCCGTTTGCTCGTGGAAATGGATGGCTCTGTGTGTTTTCTCTGCAGGCTGGAGGATTGTTTTAATTTAAATACAGCTTTGCAGTGCTTTGCTGTAGCAAGTGGAATTTAAAAAATAAAGAATTTAGGAAGGAGTGGGGAGTGAAGCTTTTCCTGAGCTGGGCTGCTCATCTCAGCAGCTGCTGGGCCTGCTCTGAACCAACTCCCTTTGCTGCCCAAATGCAGCTCCCAGGCAGCTCCTGCCCCACAGGGTTTGGATTTTCCCTCTTAAAATCCCAGGAATGGTTTGGAGGGAGCATTAAGGATCCCCAGCCATGGCAGGGACACCTCCCACTCTCCCAGGCTGCTCCAAGCCCTGCCCAGTCTGGCCCTGGACAGTGCCAGGGATGGAGCAGCCCCAGCTGTGCTGTTCCATTCATCCCTTACAGGGATTTCTGGGCAGTTTCACTGCAATTCGCTGATTTTAAGGAGGTTTGTGCTGGAGGAGCACAGGAAGGTCGTGTGGCTGCTCCATCCCTGGAAGTGCCCAAGGCCAGGGCTTGGGACAACCTGACCTGGTGAAAGCTGTCCCTGCCCATGGCACTGGGTGACTCTTAAAGGTTTCCCTCTGTTTTGATGAGGTTTTGGCAGCTGGGAGAGGGAGCAGCACAGAAGTGCTCAGGAATGAGGGATTTGGGTGGGATTTGTTGCTGGCTGTGGCTCAGAGCCTGTTCCAAGGGCAAGGCTGGATGAGGGAGCAGCTCCCAGGCGCTCAGAGGGGTTTCTCTGCCTGCTGCTCTCAGGTGCAGCATCCTGCAGGCTCTGGCCTCAAGGCAAGTCCGTGACCACGGCCTGACCCAGCTCTGGGATCACCTTGGAATGCATCAAAGCCCCGAGGAGGCTCTCAGCAGAGAGCTCCAACTCCCCAGCTCTCCACACTCCGCAGCAAATAAACAAAATCAAATCAGTGCTGCTCCATTCTGAATGGAAAGTGCCCACGAGGGGCCTTAATGCAATTGGAAGAACCACTTTGAATTTACACCTGGAACTCATTTAAATTTTTAAGGTGCCTAAAAGCCTGGCTGCCCATCATCATTTGTGGCGGCCTCCCTCATCTGGGATGCTGATGCAGGAAAAGATTTTCCACAGGTTGGGTGGGAGAGGCTGGAGAAAGCCTGGTTGGTTTTGTGCTGCTGTCAAGTTTTATTTTGAATCGCTTTAGGGCCTTTTCTTGATTTTTGGAGTTTCAAGTTGCTCATTAAAGCCAAATGAAGTGTTAATGTTTGTGGCAAATTCAGAGGAAAGCTCTGTGTGCATCCATATCCATATAAAAGTGCTGGAAATCCCTAAAAGCAGGAGAGCACAATTTTTTGAAGTGTTTGATTCTAAGCGCATTTCTTGATTGCAAGAAGCAAATCCAGGGTTTGTGAACACAAAGACACAACCCCAAATGGGGCTTTGGAGCTGCCTCAAAGATGCAATTCCTATTTTCATGTTCTGAAGGGGCTGAGACAGTATTTTAAAAAAAAAAAACTAACTTCTTCCTAATCCTTTCATAGGCTTCTGTTTCCCCTAAAACTTCCCATCTAATCCATGGCTGGATCCTGCTGAATTCATTCCATTGGACCAGAAAGTCAGGATCAGCCCACACTGGGTGGGAACTGCAGCTGAGTAAGGGAGACTTTTCATGGAGTCATGGAATGGTTTGGGTGGGATTTAAATCTCATCCCATCCCACCCAAGCCAAGGGCAGGGACACTTTGCACTGTCCCAGGGAGCTCCCAGCCCTGTTCAGCCTGGCCTGGGACACTCCCAGGAGTCCAGGGCAGCCACAATTTCTGCATTACAGCTCCCAAAGCAGCAGCACAGAGGCTGCAATTTCCCATTTCCCAACAAACTTCCACTTGCAGCTGGAATTCCAGTTGTGAAACATCCCCTACCAGTCTGAGTTTACAATATCTCCATTTAGCACCTTGGAGAATGTGAGGCTGTGTCAGGATAAGGAAAAGCTGCTCCTGACCAGCTGCAGCTCCCAGGGGATCGGATGAAGATCAGGTGTGGGAACACCTTTCCCACAGAACCTGCAAATGCTCCCTGGGTTCTGCCCTCCTCAACTGTGCTTGCTCCGTGCTGGAGGAGAACTCCCAGGAAGGGGGTGAGATCCAAGGAGGTCATGGATGGCAGCAATTCCCAGGGATGGGAACTCCGAGGAGCTGCACCTGAGCAGCTTTTTGGGGAGGGAAAAATAAAGATATAAATGCAGAGCCCAGGGAAGGGAGCTTTAGCAGCAAACCAGGAAAAGCTCTCCAGGCTGCCAAGGTTCCCCTGTCTGTTCTGACCCAGCAGCCTGGTGTGACCCCAGGCCTGCTCCAGAGCTTCTCCTCCTCTCTCCAGTCTCACGGGCAAGTCTGTCAGACCCAGGTGATTCTCTCTTCCCCTCCCCTTTCAGGAGGGGCTGGTTTTTCACCACAGGTGTTTATGCAGCCATGTCCTTGTTAGGACACCTCATCTGAGGACAAAGGTTACATGTGAAGGGAAGGAAGCGTAAAATCTGTCTGGTGGAAAATCTCTCCCTAAAGCCTCCACTCCTCCTCACCCCCCTGAGCAGCTGCTCCTTCCCCCAGGGTTTGGTGCTGCCTCCCTGGGGAGTCTCCTGGCCTGGAGCTGTTCTTCCCTTTGAGCATCCAGCCAGAAAATGGAGCAAAGGAGCAGCTCCGGGAGAGGAGCCTTTTCCCTGACCTAGGACTGATTCTCCAGCAGTTTGGGGGATTTGAGCTTTGGAAGGGGCTGTTGGCTCCCTAGTCAGAGCCTCCCAGCACCCAGTGCCTCCAGTTCTGATGGATTCATCCTTAGGGGATGCTGCTCCATCAAATAGTCCTTCCCTTCTCCCTCCACTTGGCTGTAATTTGGCTTCAGAATGGACACAAGTCTGGTTCCTTTGGTCCTGGGGATGTTGTGGCTTCATGTCTTGCTGGAGGGGGGGCCCTTCCGGCCCACCTCCCTCCCTGTGCCAGGGCAGAACCGTTAGATGTGAATTCTGCTGTTCTGGGATGTGCAGCTCCCTCAGGGTGATGCACCCAGAAGGATCTGTGGCTGCTGCCTGGCTCCCTGGAGCTGGAAGTGGATCCATGGGTTCCTCAGAGCGGTGCCACCAGCCTGTCCCCTCGCTCTGCAGACAAGTGACACAAAGCTGCCAGGGAGGAGAATTTCCGTTCTCTCCAGCACCCAGAGACACAAAAAGCTCTTGGAGTTCGGAAAGGGAAGGAGCATCTGCTTTGGAAGGATAATTCAGGAGGGTGGAGGGAGAAATCCACCTGCTGCCAGGTTCCCTGTGGGAGCTCTTCATCTCCCCAGTCAGATCTGGCATTGCCGGGGGCTGGTGGGGGGAGGCAGACAAGGCACAGGAATTATGTCAGAAGCTCTGGGAACTCTGTCCTTTGGGAATCTGTCACACAGTGACAAGATGCTGCAGAATGAGGGCCTTTAAATTTTGCTTCCTGAGACCAACACAGGAAAGCTGGAGCAGGTTTGGCCCCTGGGAGGCAGAGAAGGATTTTCTGTTTTGTAGAGCAACAATCCCTCAGCCCCTTAGGACTGGCACAACCCAGTGCCCACCGTGGCTTTGGAAAACTCCCCCAAATGCTCCCAGCCAGGACTGCCTCAAACCCACCCTGTCCCACCTCATTCCCCAGAATTAGGAGCTGTGACTTCCCTGACCTAGCTCTTTGTGTCTTGAAATGAGATTTTCTTGGAAGCAGCAGTCCACCAAGGAGAGAATAAAGTCCAGCTGATTATCCAGGTGGGATGGTTTTTGACCTCCTGGGATTAGGAGATTGACCACCCTCTGGATAAATTCATTTAATCTTCCTTCCCCCCTCTCACTTTTTTTAAAAAGAAAAGGTCTTGTGCTTAAGGAGAACTTTAAATCCACTTCTGTACTCAGTTCCCACCTTGGCTTTGCTGTTTGTGGTCCCACACTGGGGCTGAGCTCAGAGGGAAGGGCAGGGCTGGGAGTCCTGGAGGTGCAGAAATGCTGGGCTGGAATCAGAGCAGTGTCCCACAGAACCAGCAGGGAGAGCCAGGGAATGAGCCCAAGGATCAGTGTTCCCTGCTGGGGGACCCTGCTGTGTCCAGAGCATTCCTGCTGAAGGAAAGGGGCCCACAGAGGCTCCTGGGGAGGGTGAAGGAATCCCTGGGGTCCAGAACAGGCCCAGGGTGTTGGAAATGTGATTTCTCCAGAGGAATGGGGAGCTCTGGATGTTCCAAGTTCCCTCCCATCCCCCAAACTGGGGCCAGTGTCTGCAGGCATCTGACACCTGCCTGAAATGTGCCTGTCCTGCAGGAGCAGGGAGGAGCTGTGTCCATCTCATTACCTCAAATTAGCAGCAGCAGTTTAAGTCCCACATAAAATTAATCTGATTGGATTTTGGAGCGGGGTTTATAATAAACAAGCCTGGCGCTGTTTACAAGCCTCACTGCAATATAATTCCATTTTTCAGCATGAGCTGAGAGCTCCAGGAGGAGCTGGTCCAGAGGCAGCTTTATTGCATTCACGGGGCCTAATGAATAGGGAGCAGATTGTAAAATGTTGTGTATTTTTATGGTTATCCATGCAGGTGAGAGCTGTGCAGCAGGGAGGTCACTGCCTTCACTGCTCTGCACTGCCAGAGAGGAGCAGGAGCCTTGCCAAGGCTCGGGAGTGAGGTGCTGTCAGTGAGAAGGAGGAGAGGCAGGGCTGCTCCAGCCTGGGAGCCCCAGCAGGGATGGGCCACGGGGAGGAATTTGACCTTCAGGTCACCCTGGACCAACTCCAGCCTCTGGGTGACTCCCTGGACTCTTTCAGGTCATCCTGGACCAATTCCAGTCCCTGGGTCACCCCATGGACTCCTTCAAGTCCCTTTGGACAAATTCCAGCCCTTTCAGGCCACCCTGGACCAATTCCAGCCCCCGGTCACCCCATGGACTCTTTCAGGTCCCCTTGGACCAATTCCCCCCCGGGTGGCTCTGTGGGCTGTTGAGCTGAGCTGTGCTGCTGCTTCTCCATCCCAGAGGGTTTTCCAGCCCCCATCAGGTGTGGGATGGAGCTCTGGGCTGGACTCAGCCCCTGTCACTCTCTGATGTCCCCCTCAGGTGGGGCACAGGACACAACCAGTTCTCCCCAGTGTCTCCAGTCAGGCCCTTTGGCTGCCAGCTGCAGGGAAGGGTTTGGTGGCCACACCATGAGGGGCAGGATGAAACTGGGGACACATTCCACGCTGTGCTGCTCCCTGTCCATGAAATGTGTGTGTGGCTTGGAGCAATTGTGAATTTCCAGGGGAAAAGCTGTGTCAGGAGAGAGGAATCTCAGTGCTGGCAGTGAGCAGCCTCCAGAGATGTTTTATTCCACTTTGACCAGGGAGGAGAGAGCCCAGGGAGGGCAGAGCCCTGAGCAACGCAATGCTCAGGATTCCTGACAATCTTTGGAGAGTGGCTGAAGAAGCAGCAAAGATCCACCGCCAAGGATTACACAGAAAATTCAAGCTGCAAATAAAAACACTCATAAAATAGTGCTTGGCTGCATTTGGGTTTTGTTCTGGGGAGTGCTAATAATCAAGTGAGAGAAGATCACAGAGGTTTCGTTCCCCGAGTGTTAAAATAAGAAGCAATTAAAGCTGTTGAAAGTTGCCATGGAGGCAGGAAGGAGAGCCGGCTGCTCAGGCGCCGCTGCCGTCCCTCCATGGCCCAGGGCCGTGTGGGCGAGGGCGCTGTGTGCCGGCCGTGCCTTCGGGCTGCTGAGGGCACAGAGGAGCAGGGCAGCAGCCGAAGGGCTTGGGAGGGCTTGGGAAGGGCTCTTGTGCTTAAAGAGAACTTTAAATCCACTTCCCAGCCCTTCCCATGGTGGCCGCGGCCCGGGGCTCCCCACACGCCGCTCCGTGTGGGCGAGCTCAGAACCGCGCCCTGGCTCTCCTCCTTTTCGCTGCTTCTCTCTCTCCCTACCGTTTTCAAGGCAGCGGTTCCGCTGGGTGGAGTTGGTATTAATTAAAACGAGCTAATTGCCAAGGAGCTTCTGAAGGAGCAAGGCTTTGAGCTGGCCCGGGGGACAGGGAGTGAAGGGCTTTGAGAGCTGTGTAAGCCTCAGATCCAGTTTTTGCTGTGTAATCCCTTCCCTGCCAAGCTGGGAATGGAGCAAATTGGCCTGGACCCTGCCTGGAAGCTCCAGGAGTTTTTCTGGGCAGCGGGAGCAGGGAGGTCACGTCTGAGGGAGGAACAGATTGTGGCTGACCCAGGAACGTTCCCTGAGCTCTGCAGCTCCTGAGGCTGTCCCTGTGAGCTGAGGCAGTGCTGGGTGTTGCCACGTTCCCTTCTGGCACACACCTTCCATCCACAGCAGCTCTCATCCCCGGATTTATCAGGAATTCGGGTGCCCAGGGGGCAGTTCTGTCACCCAGCTCTGAGCTGTGCGGGGCTGGCAGGCTCCTGTCACCCGCCCATCACACATTTGGGGACAGGCTGGGCTGCAGGGCTGGCCCTGGTGCTGGCAGAGCTCCTTCCAGCCAGGCTCATCCCTCTCCATTCACCAGCTCACATTTGAAATTGAGCTTTTTAATTCCCCAGCCAAGGTGGAGGTGGGTCCCTTCCAGGAGGGTCTGGCTTTTGTGACCCTGCTCCTGAAAGATGGCTCAGTGTTCATCTCTACTGCAGGAATCCCTTCCTCAGCTCACCAAATCCACCTTCTCCAGAGATTTTGTAGCACCTGCCTTTGTTTGGAGCCTGTGAGGGAGAGTAGGCTCGGGGGAAGACAAGGGATGAATTTTAGCATCAGAGAATGGTTTGATTTCATCCCCTCCCACTGTTCCAGGTGCTCCCAGCCCCAGTGTCCAGCCTGGCCTTGGACACTTCCAGGGATCGAGGAGCAGCCCCAGCTGCTCTGGGCACCTGTGCCAGGGCCTCCCACAGAAGAATTTGTCTGCAATATCCAATCTAACCCTGCTCTCTGTCAGTTTGAAGCCGTTTTTGTCCCTCCATGCTGCTGTAAAAATGCCATGGAGTGATTTCATCCCATTGAAATCCCAAGGAACATTTGCTTTTTCTCCTCTAAAGCTTTGTTGCTGTTCCCTGGGCTCCAGGGACACTCACGGCAGTAGTGATGTGTGGAGGAGGCCAAAATGACTAAAATTGCTAAAAATTGGCCTAAATAACCAGTGCTGCTGGAAAAAAGGTTTCTTAAGGGTGCTGGTTTTCAGAGGGGCCCTGCCTGGGCACTAAGCCCTGGCTGCTGATGCTCAGAGGGGCTGCAGGCCCCATTTGCCCACGGGGTCGTAGTGGCTGTTGTTATTGTGGCACAGGATTAAATGTGCTCCCAGTGCTCCCAGTAAGCCCTGCCCTCGTGGGTCACTGCCATCACATCATTTCTGGCAGGAAATGCCAGAACTGGGATCAGGAGAGGCTGTTCCATGGAAAATGGGGATGTGTGGGCAGGGCCTGCAGGATCTGGGAGCAAGGAAGGACAGAGCTCCTTGTCCTGCTCTATCCGCTCCTGGCGAAGGAGCCATCAAGATAAAACAATGTTATCCAGCTTGAGCAGGGAGCTGCTGAAACACATTGTGATTTCCAGCTCAGCAAATCGAGCCACAGAGCAGAGGGAGAGGCTGGATCTGCTTTCCATAGAGCCCTTGAGCTGTTTAATGCAGCTGGATCCCATAATGTGTGGGCTGCAGCAGTGAGGGAAGGGTTGGAGCCTTCCCAGGGCTGTGTGGAGATGGATTTGTGCTGGTCTCTGCTGCATCCTTGGGCTGGGCTGTCCAATCCCAGCCCCTCGAGCTGGGAATGTTTGCCAGGTCCCTGGGTCTGGGTGGGCTTTGGGGCCGGTTTCTTTTCCCCCTCCCGTTTGTGCCCCAGCACATCCCGCCGCGGGTGCTGCCCTTCCGTCTGAAGATGGCACTGCAGCATCTCTCAAGCCCAAACCCCGGGATCTGCGCTCCAGCAGCTCCTTCCAGCCCCGCTCGGAGCTCTGGGAGCCGAGCTGACAGCAGGGACATCCCGAGCCATGGGGAGCAGGGGTGGCAGCTGGGGCAGGAGCTGTGCGGGGTTTGCAAGGAAGGGAAAAGCTGGGAAGACTGCGGATAAAGCTGAAAACTGGGAATTCAGCTGAGGAACTGCTTCTTCCTCCTCCTCCCAACCCCTCGATGCTCTGCTGGAGCACCTGATACGTGTTCGAGGCCAAATCCATCACGGGGAAGCCTGGCTCCGTTCCTCTGCCTGTGCTGCTCCGGTGTCTGCTGGCTCCCAACTCCCTGGAAATAAAACAGGGATGTGCTGGGGCACTGGGAAAGGAAACTTGCACAGGCTGAGGTATTTTAAATGACCAGATTCCCAGGCTGCAGACACTCCTGTGGTCTGCAGCAGCTCTGGGTTGGTGTGTGCTGAGTGCCTGCCCCAGCTCCCCAGTTCCCCATTTCTCAGGGAAGAGCTTTGGTGCAGTCACAGATTTTGTCTGAATGACCCCAAACCTTTGTGCAGAGCTGGCCCTGGGCCCCCCAGCCCCGGATGTGAGCCCAGCTCTCTGTGCAGTCTCTGGCCCACTCTGAGGGACTGGTGCTGGGGATCTCTTTGCCACCTCTTTCCTGCCCTGCCAGGACCTTCCCCTGGGGGTGCAGCTCCAGCACCGGGAGCTCTGCACAGGCAGCAAATTGACTTCAGCTTTTGCCTTGAGCACCTCAGACTGAAACAACGAGAGAAAAGAGGGCAAACGCTGATTAAAACCAAGCCCAACCTCTGCAGGAAAGAGGCACTGCATGATCAGAGCCTCTCTGCCACAGAGCAAACAGTTCTGTCCTCACTCAGGATGGGAACACCTGAACTGTGTGGCCTCAGCCTCAGCAGAAATCACTGGTTCACCCTGGGGAGGGCAGACAGTTCTCTTTGGAGAGGAGATTGCTCTCTCTCAGCTGTGCTCGGGTGTGCCACACGAGAGGGGCGGTTTGGAAGGGCTGGGATGGGCTCTGGCAGGATCAGGGGCTGCACTTGAGCCCTGAATTCCCAGAGCAGTGTGACCCCGGGCACAGGTGGTGGTGGCTGGTGGGGTGGGACAGAGAGAAATTCCAAGGGATTTTTGCTCACTGGGTGCATGTGATGGGGTGTTCCCTCAGCGGCATGGAGCCAAGTTGGGGCCATGGAATGCCTTGGGAATCTGTCCCAGCTGGACATTCCCCTCTGTCCATAGAGAACGTGTTCATTCTTCTGTAACAATGCTTTGGAGGGAGGCAGATTTTATTTAGCACAGAGTGTATCCCTTTCCAAAGGGAGCTGTGATATGGTGTTTCCCTTCTCCCATCCATCCCTCCATCCATCTCTCCATCCCTCCATCCATCCATCCATCCATCCATCCATCCATCCATCCCTCCCTCCATCCCTCCATCCATCCCTCTATCCATCTCTCCATCCCTCCATCCATCCATCCATCCATCCATCCATCCATCCATCCATCCCTCCATCCATCCCTCCCTCCATCCATCCATCCATCCATCCCTCCATCCATCCATCCATCCATCCATCCATCCCTCCATCCATCCATCCATCCATCCATCCATCCATCCATCCATCCCTCCATCCATCCATCCATCCATCCATCCATCCATCCCTCCCTCCCTCCCTCTCCAGGAAGGCAGAGGCATCCATAGGGGTTTTTTCACAGAGCTGCACTTGGAATCAGAGCAGAATGCTGGCTGCAGAGTGATCAGGAAGAATCACCCTCCCTTGGTTTGGTTCGGTCACTGTAACCCTCAGTATTTCTCTGTCCTTTCCACTGATCTGAACTCCAGACATGATGTGGTGGTGGAATCTCAATTCCCATCCAGGCTCTGTGGGTCCCATGGAGAGTCATACCCCAGCCATTCCTCTTGCCTGTTGGTGGATATTTATCCCTGATGGTTTTCAGGGATGTCAGCCTTGGGGCAGAATTACGGTCTCAAGTGACCGAGTGAGAGCCACACCGAGATACGGGGACAAAGTCTGATTTTAAAGAGGCTCCTCCACCCATCCCAGCCGTTTTTCTTCAGGAGCACTTTCCCTTAGACAGCGAAGGTGAGAAATTCACTGTAGGCTTTAAATCTGAGGCAGAGAAATGAGCTCCTGCCCGTGCTAAGCAGGGCTCTAAATCCTGGGGGCAGGACCTGCCCGGAGGCTCAGCCAGGCTGGGGCTGTGACTGATCCAGAGATCCAGGCTGTCGGAGCAGGGAACTTGGGGAAATGGCAGCATTTGTGTCCCTAGGGCTCCAGCACTGGGAATTTATTTAGCCTGGAAAAAAGGGTTTGAACCAGGTTCCCACAACAAACTAAAAGCAAGAAAAGTGTCTTTGACTCGAGGTTCAGATCTGTTTGATGTGTGGGTACCTCTGGGGGAATTCCTCCTTGTCACTGTGAGCTCTGATAAATCAGAGTGTAGATAAAGCAGGGAGGGAAGGAATTTTTTTTCCTTGTTTTGCTCTGTTAAGCAAACAAAGACCTCTGAAGCTTTCTCTAATGTTTATGCATCGGAGATCAGTCTTTGGGTTGGGTTTTTTTGAGTAAACAAGCAGATGTGCTCCCTCACAGCCCTGCAGCTCCAGGTTCAGACAGGTGCTGATGAAAATGCATTTTCCACCCAGAATGGTGACATGCTGATAAGGCAGGTGGGGGATCTGCTCCTGGGATGTGTCCTTGGCTCTTTCTTGGGTACATGAGAGGTTTTCAGCCTGGATCACGCCTGTTCTTGGGGCAGGAGCCAGGACGGGGCTGGAGGGAACCTGGATGTGCTGCTGGGCAGCCAGAGCTCTTCCCGGCCCTCAGGAAACACTCAGAGCTTTTGCACAGGGCTGTTCCCGCAAAAAGGCCCTGCTGTGACAAATCGGCTCTTTCCAGCAGTCAGCTGTGTTATTTTAGAAGAATTAATTAGGAAAGTAGCTAATAAATGATGTCTGAGTCCCCCGAGCCCTCCTGGAGCAGCACTGCTCGGGTTCCTCGCAGCCTGCAGGAGCCTTCCTGTGCCTGCCGTGCCCTGGCCAAGCCTTTCCCCACTCATTCTCATTAATCCTGGCTGCAGACAGGCTGGGATCATCAGTCAGCACACGGAGCTGGGCAGTGATTGATACCAGAGCCCACTGACAGTGTAACAGGCAGGAATTCCTGTCCTGCCTCCCCTCCCCTCAGCTTCCCAAGCCATTGCTGCGTTTGGCTCTGCCCGTCTCCTTCCCATTAGTGCCACGTTCACTCTGCCCATCAGCTCCCTCTCCATAAAGCAGCACTGGCTGACTGGAAAATACATCACTGGCTCAGGGAAAAAAGGAGAAAAGAGTGGAAGGCTGGGCATGAGACTGTTCCCTCCAGAGTCAGGAGGCTCCTCCACGAAAACTGTAGGATATTACTCCAAGGTTTGTTTATTTGTGCCTTTATCTTGTGTTTTCTCTCCATATCTCTGTCTTTATTCACAACAGCCACACCACAGAGGCATCATATTCTCCCTCTTCCCTGATAGGATCTGCCAGCACAGGAATGTTCTGGCTGAGGAGGTTCCTGAGAAGCTCAGCACTAATATCAAGGGTCTGATACCGCAGCTGGAATAAAATTGCATTTTTCTGGGAGGAAACATTGTTCTGCAGAGGAGTGCTTGAGTCAGGGCAGCCAGCAGGGAGATTAGATCCTTGTCAGACGACTTGACACGTTCTGCTGATCACAGGGAAAGCCAAGGCAACCAAGAAAGAGTCAAGAGAGGAGAGGCTGTGCCTGGAGAGCTCCACGTGCCCCAGGAGGAGCTGCTGCCAGCCAGGGGTGCTCCCTTGCCTTTCTCTGGGCACAGGGGTGTCCAGTTCAGGAGAGGTTTGAGGGGCAGGAGCAGGACTCCAGGAAAAGCTGGAGCTGCCTTGCAGAGCACTTGGATCCTGTGGGAGTCTCAAACACAGGTCCTGGAAGGAGCTGAAGTTCTGTGCCATGGAGCATTTGCTTTGTGTTGGAGAGAGGCTGCAGGGATAGGAGCCAGGGAATGGCTTCCCACTGCCAGAGGGCAGGGCTGGATGGGAGATTGGGAACTGGGAATTGTTCCCTGGCAGGGTGGGCAGGGGCTGGGCTGGAATTGCCAGAGCAGCTGTGGCTGCCCCTGGATCCCTGGCAGTGCCCAAGGCCAGGCTGGACACTGGGACACTGGGAGGTGTCCCTGCCGTGGATGGGGTGGCACTGGGTAGGATTTAAGGTCCCTCCCAGCCCAAACCATTCCCTGGTTCTGTGTTCAGTTCAAACCCAGAGCAGAAGGCCCCGGGGAGATCAAGGGCACAGCTCAGGGGTCCGGGATCAGGAGGGAATTCCAGCAGGGCTGGAGGATCTGCCTTGGGAAGGATCCTCCTTCAGTGAAGGAAACCTGGGGAACCTCTCAATGCTTTTAGTACCAAATCCAATGAGAGATGCAAAAGCTGCTTCTTGCAAGGTTTGCTGATTTTGCTGGGAATATTTCACAGAGCTGTGAGAGGGTAAAACTCACCTCTTAAATCTCATTTCTAAGGCTGAAAGCCTCTTCTCTCTTCAACACTTTTTATGGATATGAGGGTTAAATGAGCAGTGATTTGTCTTTACTTTGCCTTTTGCCAGCTTGGAATAGAGCAGCGATTTTCTGACTGCAGGGGAAAGCTGTTCTTTATCCCCATGAATTCCTCCACGTACAGGGGAGATTTTGGCAAAAGAGGGGGGGATCAGTAACTTTGCAATTCTGAGTTGTTGGGATGATTAGACTTTTTCCTACATCTCAAGTTCAGCTGAGGCCTGAAAGTGAGATCAGTCAACTTTATTCTGGCTTGTGGGCCTCAAAAATACCCCCAAACAAACAACCCTGTGAAAGGCCTGAAAGCAAAACCAGTTTATGCCTAAAATCTCTTCTGTAAAAACACACAAAAGATGACATGAGTTTTCATTATAAAATCGTGGGTTTTCATGGCTTTCCTGGTGCAAAGGGTGCTTTGCAGGCACCTGATTTATCAGGTGATGTCACTGGCAGAGCTGGGTGCCACGTTGGGAAACATTCTGGGGTGTGGATGTCCCTTGTCCATCCCAAGGAGGAATTATTGAGGGAATGTGGTCACCTGGAGGGTGGGGGCACTTCACCCATCACACTGCAGGAGGAGGTGCAGGACAAGGCTCCAGGTTCCGAGGAATATGAGGATGCTCCACCCTGAGAGCATCGTGTTGTTTTACTGCCCGTCCTGGGGCAGTAAATACCCCAAATCAAAACCCAAAAAGTGAATTTACTTATAGCGAGTACGTGACTGCTGCAATCTGGAAACAAAGAAACCACCAGCTCTGAGAGAGCGCCGTCTGAAATGTAAAAAAAGCTGTTAAATATCCTCTTTAATGGGCCGGAGAGGAGGATGTGTCTCCTGACAGCTCCGGCAGGGCCGTTCCCGAGGGCAGTGAGCTGTGAAAGACTCGCGGCTGCTCCCATTTAGCTGCTCTGGAGAAGCACGGAGCGAGCAGTTCTCTCTCCAAAGGTCACTCAGACGCAGCAAAAGCGACACAAACCCTCCCAGCTGGGACTGCTGGGCACACACCTGCCCTGGGCTGTGCCTGCCCCCTGATTTCCCGGCTGCCAGACCGGCCCTCGGTGCCTCTGTGCTGCTGGTGTTCCTCACCCTGCTGATTGATGGGCACAAATGTCATTTTTAAACTGCTGATAGATAATTACTGATGATTTTTTAATAGCTGACACATCTTATCCGTGGTCAGCCGTGCCCTGGGGAAGGAGGATTCCAGGGGAGAGGAATGTGAGGTTTGCTCTGGCTGGTCCAGGAGAGGAAAGAGAACTCAAAGAGCAGAGCTAAAATCTTCCTTCAGTCCAGCCTCTGCTGTGTCCCTTCTCCCACTGCTTCTCCTGTGCTTCCATCACTGAGCCACGGAGTCAGAAACATCTGGGTCTTCATCTGGGAGCAGGAATGCAGGGAGAGTCCAAGAACTGCTGCTGGTGCCCAAAGAACCTAGGAATGAAACAACACCCCTTCGAGGTAATATTAGTGTAGGAGGTCATATCAAGGCTGGTCTTCATTGGAGGCCTCCGGGGGCAGCCATGGAAAATGTCCACAAAATGCCCACCCCACCAGGGTGAACACAGATAAGTTTAGCAAATTAGCACAGTTGACAAAAATCACCAGTTAGAGACATAAGAGGTGAGGTAATTTCACCCCTTCTAAATCCTCCCCCCTCAGATAGAAACAAAACTTTGTTTATGAAAATATGTCTAAAAGATCTGGTTTTGGGTCTTGCTTCCCAGAAAGAACCAAGGTAGAACAGGAGCCCTTGGAATGTGTTCTTTCTGCCTAGGGAAAAGTACTAGGAAAACTGGCCACAGATAACACAATAAGCTACAGAGCTACAAATACATGTGTAAAGAATACAGAGAATACAGAAAAGGAAAACAGCAAAAATCATTTGGCATCACCTGCTTCTCAGGCACAGAGAGGAAAGAAAATTTCCACTGAATGACCTGAAGTCCTAGCAGGATGGATGCTGCAGAGCCTGAGTAAAAAACCGGGAATGTTTTCGTGGGTTCAGGAGGAGTCAGTGGATTTAATGGTTCCTGCGATGGGCTGCTAAATAAAATTCTGTGTAATTTAATAGCTGTGGGCAAGCTGAAGGTATCCCACTGGAGGCATTGAGAATCATTTTCTCTTTGACTAGTTTCATTCCACTTTTTCTTAGTCAATTAACACCAGGCTGCCCCATTAATTTGAACCAGGAGGAGCCTGGCGGGCCCCTCTGCTTACCTAGAGATGATCAGGAGCAAACGGTGCCATTCATCATCTTCCAAAGGGCACCAGATGCTTCCAAACCCAGAGCAGCGACTGCTGGTTTGGGTTTTAAATGATTACAAGAGATTTTAGAGCAATTTGCAGTGTAATTAGGGCTAGTTGATTAACACTTTCTATGTCAAACTGGTTTTATGCTTTGGGTCTGGTGCTGACGGGGATGTTGAACACAGGTCTGCAGGGGCAATGGGCACCTTCAATGGCCAGGGTGAAACCAAGCCCTGCCAGAAGGGCCCCACTCAGACCTGCTGTGCTGCCAAAAATGGGGTTTGATAGCTTTTAATTATTCCATTAAACTTCTGAGGGAAATGTGGTACGATGACTCCTCCCTCTCGTGTGTCCAGGGAAGAGCTTTCCTTGTTTTATTGGAAATGGCAAAGCTGAGTTTTGTTCCAACAATAATCCTGACGGGCAAAAATCTTCACACCTTTGCTGGTAACTCAAGAAAGATCTGCTGCAATGTTTCTGTGGGTGTGATTTTCCTGGGCGAGGTTCCCCTCCTGTGCTGGTTTATTTAATGCAGTAACTCGAGTCTGGTCTGTGGTTCCAATGAACCTTGTCAGGCTGGGCTGGAGAAAACCCAGTTCAACCCCTCGGGGCTGGTTTGTGGCACAGGCAGAGCACAGCTCCACGTCCAGCAGTTCGATGTGAGGCCTGTTCCCCTGAGAAAGTGGGAAATCTCCCTAAGCAGGGTTGGGGCTGAAGCAGTCTCTGGTGGCAGAGCCTGTCCTGTGCCTCAGCAGCCATGCAGGCACTGGGTCTGCAGCAATGCATTCTATTCATCTGCATCTTAATGTAAGCAGCAAGATTTGGGAGGTTTTGGTGTTTATAAGGGAATTTATTTCACTCTGAGAAGCCTTTTCTATGCTCGTTCTGTAGATTTGGTCCAAGCCCAGCTCTGGCTGGCTGTGAGCTTTAGTGCCACCCTTGCAGCAGTGACAAGAGCCTGGAACAGCATTCCAGCCCCGGTATTCCCTGAAACCCGGCTCTCCATCTGTCCCCACCTCGCCTGCCCTCAGCCAATAAACCCTGCACCTTCAGGAGCCAGTTGCTCACAAGTGAAGATGAATATTGAGGATCTTTCTTCACTCATTTGCCCAGCAATTAGCAGTGATGAATAAAGTCAGCACAGGCCCAGCCAGTCCCCACACATCTCCAGTGGCTCCACAAACTGCTGAAATCCATCACCTGGAGCAGATTGTTGGGACATTCAGCAGAGGAGGAGATGTTGCTGGAGGAGCCATCACCAGGTGCATCCCATCTCCTCGTCCTGGAGACATGGGCACCTGTGCCCATTGTGCTGCTGCAGCTCCAGCACAGGTGTGGCTCCCCGTGTGCCCAGGAAATACCAGTGCTCCAGCACCAGTAACTCCTCCTAGAGCATAAGAAAGATGCTGAAATAGGGGGATCCCTATGGTGACACTCCCAAAGGAGGTTTGCCTTCAGTGTTTAGGCAGTTTCCTGTTCAGAACTCAGTATTTGAGCCCCCTGGCAGCATCCAGGGAAAAGCAGGAGCTTAAGAACCCCCCAGGCTGGAGGAATGCCAGGTTTGGTGGTGTGGGGAGGATCTCAGGATGTTTGGGTGTTGCTCTGATTTTGTGGCCACTCAAACACCCCTGGTGTGACTGCTGGAGAACCTTCCTGAGAACTGAATCCTTGAACTGCTCAGAGAACTGAGGCCAGGCTGCGGAGGAGCTCGGAGGCTGTGATTTGGGATTTAGCAGCTGCTGTAGAAGGATTCAGCTCAGCTGAGGTGAGGCACCAGCACTCCTTCAGCCCATGCTGCAGATGACCTGCTGATCCTCAGGAATGCACCAGCCCAGCCTGAGCTTCCCAGGCTGGAAATGCCAGAGCTGAGAGAACAGGACTGAGCATGGGGAGCTGGGGAACAGCAGTGACCGCAGGTTCAGCTCCACAGGAGCCCAGCAGTGCCATTAACAATCCTGTGCTCCTTGAAAAGGGAGGAACAGGATCAAACAGTCATTAGCTGAATTGGGCAGCAAATGCAGGATGAGAGCCCAGGCAGTTTTTAGTAGGTCAGCTATCTATTTAAAGTAATTTGAATTATCTCAGGATAATTGAAATCCAGTGTTCATTCATTACTCTCGCTTTCGGGTCTTAAATGATTATATCCATAGCTCTGCCTCACATTTATCTGGTGGCCTCGGAGCCCTTCAGCTTTGCTGTCTGCAGCAGGTCACGGTATTATTTTCCTTCAAATTACACCGTGTGGAGTCCCAGGTTCTCCAGAGGCAATTGGCTTGGCCAGGTGACAGCTGGAAGGGGAGCAATTGCCTCAATCTCATCTGGGCTGGTTGTGCTCAGCCCTGCAGCTTCGCTCTCCTCCTTCAGTGACAGAGCCCTGCCGGTGCTGCTCTGCTTCCCGAGGAAACAAAGCAATCCAGGCACCATCAGCTTTTGGGGAAAATGGGCAGAGTTGGAATGTTTGTGGTATTGGTCACTGGGACACAAGTCTTCATACTCAGATTGGACCTGGAGGTTTTATTTCCCTGATGAGAGGGCTGAAAGCAGTCACCATTTGATTTATTCCACAACAGGTGATTTGTGCCATAAACCACATTCAGGTTTTATTGGCAACTCCTGAAAGGGAGCAGTGAAGGAAAAGGAAAGCAATCAGCTCCTATCCCAATGAACTGCAGAGCTTCACAGGTGAGACATTCCCTGCACAGCCTCCCCTGTGCCACATCCCTGCACAGCCTCCCCTGTGCCACATCCCTGCACAGCCTCCCCTGTGCCACATCCCTGCAGATCCCCCTGTGCCACATCCCTGCACAGCCTCCCCTGTGCCACATCCCTGCAGATCCTCCCCTGTGCCACAGAGCAGAACGTTTTCCTTTGGTGCCTCCAAGAACACCCCCAGCCACCTGCAGCACTAGCACAGAGCTGGAGGTTCTCTGTGATCACTCACTTCACCTCTTTTTTCATGGTAGTTGTACATTCCAGGTCCAGCTTTGGGGCTGCTGCGTCTTTAGAAGGCCCAAAGTGGAAGATCT
Source organism: Sylvia borin (assembly GCA_014839755.1). Classification (NCBI taxonomy): domain Eukaryota; kingdom Metazoa; phylum Chordata; class Aves; order Passeriformes; family Sylviidae; genus Sylvia; species Sylvia borin. The sequence goes on along the minus strand of CM025981.1, from coordinate 194,821 downwards.
CTGCTGCCAGAATTTGGAATCCATCAAGAAGGGTCTGGAGTGCAGGAAAACATCCTGGGCTGCCCACAGAGGTGCTCAGCCCCTCCAAAGGGGCACTGCTGCTGATGGAGCAGCTCAGTTTTCACCAGCTGAGCACTTCTGGGGGGCTGTGGGAGTGCAGGGGGTCCCAGCACAGGGTGGTGACAGATCTGTCCCCCTCCCCACGGGGCTGCAGGGACAGAGACGGGAACATGGCAGCAGCAGCCAGGAGGGAGAACATGCTTTATTTCCATTTGTCTCATACAGTTTATGGAAAGGGAGGAGAAACACTTTTAAAAATGGATAGAGAGAGAGATTTCTCTTTTCTTCACTTTATTACACGAGCCTGTGCCATCAGGGAATCTGTCATTGTGCCATCAGGGGAATCTGTCACTTGGGCCATCCCTCTCCTTGTCACTCTGGGCAGGGCTGGGAGGGGAGGAGGCAGCTGGGTGTGCAGACTGACTGCTGCTGCCTCAGGGCTGCCATTGGCCTCAGACTCCTCTCTCATGGTTTTTTTTTGTTTTTGTTTTTTTGTTTTGTTTTGTTTTGCGGGGGAGAGGTTTGTTTGTTTGAGTTTGTTTGATTCTTCTTTTCTTGAAAGAGAAACTAGGTAAGATGTTTTATTTGAATTTCTGTAGATGGAGACGATGTGACTCGGGCAAGATCTGTCACTGACTCCTGGAATGCCAGGAGATCTGGTGCTGCAGCAGTTTTCCTGCCAGGCAGGACCGTGCAAGGGGGGTTTATTCCTGAGCTGGAGGAGCCCCTGGTATTCCTGAGCCTGGGGAAGGGTCCATTCCTCACAGGTTTCACTGGAGCTGATCCATTACACTGGAGCAGTCTGTCCTCAGGTCCAGGGGTTCCTCAGCAGCATGAGGAGATATCAACCATTGTTATATTTTCTTTCTTCAAGGATGAGAGACACAGATTATTTATCTAGATCTAGATCTGTATCTACATCTATAGTTTTTGTTAGACCCAAACTTGGGCTCTTCCTGAGTTTAACGTGTATCTGACAATCCAGGAGGGTGGAGGGAGCCTGTGCTGTCCCCAGGTGTCTGTGGTGTGGATTTCTGCCTGAGCTCAATGTCCAGATTCCCCTTAGAGGACAAGAATGGGATAAAACCAAGACAGAAACCATAGCTGAGAAAATGCCATTTGATGGAACTTTTGAGACCTCCCTTTCCTCTCCTCAGAAGGTCTTTCCACCTTTGTACATTCTCTCGTGTTTAAATGTGAGAGAGGAGGAGATGATTTCTGTGTTACTGGAGAAGAGATGGATTGGGCCAGGGAGGAGTGGGAGGTGTCCTGCAGTGCCAGTGCTGGGCAGTTTCCCATTAGATCCCAAGTTCAGCTGTCCCTGAGCCACATGAGAGACAGCCCAGGATTTCTGCTGGGGTTTGGATCTGGTTCTTTGGTTTGTTCTGGCTGGTTTTAATATAAGATTTAAATAAGGACTCCAAAACCCCAGACAGAAGAAGGCTTGTTGTTTGGGTTTTTTTCCTGCTATTGCACAAGAAATCAGAAGGTTCATCCTTGAGGGGTTCAGGCTGTTGTGTTCCTTTTTCCAACTGTTAGGAACATTTCTGTTTATGGGAAGCTTGAATCATGTGGAAGTGTTGTGAGATGTCTGTGTGTCCCTCTGCTCTCCCACACTTTATCCATCCTCAGAGTCCTGGAATGGTTTGGGATGGAAGGACCTTAAATCCCACCCAGTGCCACCCCAGCCATGGCAGGGACACCTCCCAGTGTCCCAGTGTCCAGCCTGGCCTTGGGCACTGCCAGGGATCCAGGGGCAGCCACAGCTGCTCTGGCAATTCCAGCCCAGCCCCTGCCCACCCTGCCAGGGAACAATTCCCAGTTCCCAATCTCCCATCCAGCCCTGCCCTCTGGCAGTGGGAAGCCATTCCCTGGCTCCTGTCCCTGCAGCCCTTGTCCCCAGTCCCTCTGCAGCTCTCCTTGAGCCCCTTTAGGCCCTGCCAGGGGCTCGGAGCTCTCCCTGGAGCTTCTCCTCTCCAGGGGAGCACCCCCAGCCCTCCCAGCCTTTCCTCAGACAACAGCACCATCTCCCAGAGCCTTGCTCTCCCTTTTACATTTCCCAATTTTGTACTGAACAGAAGTGCAGAGCAAAGTGAGAAGTGTTTGAAGTGAAGGTTGTAACTCCCAAACTATTTTCCATGTGAGATCTGAGCCCCTCTCGTGCCCTCTGCCCCGCAGGCTGTGTGACACCCTGGCATCTCCATGGTGACCTGGATGCAGCCACACAGACCAGAATTCTCATGAGCTGGGCAGGCAGGGCTGAGATCCAACTTTTCCACGACAAACAAAAATGAAGCACATCAAAATCGACTTTCATTCCAGAATAAAGGGAAAAACTGGTTGATTTGGTTTGGGGTTTTTTTGTTTTTGTTTTGTTGGTTTTTTTTTTCTGCTATTGATCTGGGGTGATGAAAAGCAAACGATATTGTGGGGGCTCGTGTCACTGTGGTAATGACATCCACATCCACACAGAGATATCGATCCTTCCTGAAGGATTTCTGTGCTTCTTCATGGAGCTCCCAGTGCCCAGGGCTCATCCAGGGGCCTGAGCAGCCTTTGAAAAGCAGATTATCTCCAGGACTGCAGCAAGCTGTGGAATTTAGGAGGCAATTATTTTGATATGTAAATGAAACCATGGGGAGGGGAAAGGTGTCAATTCTAAAAGGCTAACAAGGCCAAAGATAAAGGAGGTTTCTCATCCACTCTCTAGTAATTGTTCTTTAAACAGTGCCCTTGGCATGGGATCTGTGGCTGTTTCTTAACTAAGTGCAGGAGAAGCCACTTGTGCCATTCCCCTAAAGCAGGGAGGAAGGTCTTGTAATTCACTCTGCAATGGCAAAAAGATGGTGGTGAAATTTCTGTTGAGTGCTCTTAATGGCTCCACAGATTAATAATGAGCTACAGAGCTTCTCCAGCCCAATTCCTCAGGTTTAAATCCAGGCCCTGGCAGCAGCTGGAGAAAAACCCAAGAAAAAGGGTTGATATTCTCAGCCCAGCTCCTGGAAGACAGAAAGTTCCGCAAGAGTTGGCACTAATTACGGTAAACTGTGAAATTCCAGAGCCAGAAGGGGCCAGGGAGTGAATTCCAGCTGTGCTGGGTGGGTCTGTCTGCACAGGGGTGGGGGCGCAGCTGTGCTCTCACCTGTGCATCACCCTGGTGTCTCTCACATGTGCATTACCCTGGTCTCACCTGTGCCCTCACCTGTGCCTCCCCCGGTGCTCAGTCCATCGCTGTGTCCCATCTGGAGCCCCTCTCTCTCCTCCTCCGAGCAGCGCTGCCCTGGTGCTGCCAGGGGATGGGGAAAGGGTGGGAGAAGGATCCCGGGCACAGCAGGGAGGGAGCCAGAGCAGGATTCTCCCCCTGAGCCCGTTCTCTCCTGTCCTACCTGTGCCCCAGGAGCTGCAAACCCACCTGGAAATCCCTGCAAGGGCCATTCCTGTGCTCAGCAATACCTGTGGGATCCCCTGGGGTGTCCTGGATCCTGCTCTGGGAGATTTCCCAGCGGTGACTCCCTCTTGGTGTGAAAAATGATTTGCATGAGGAATAAAGTTCAGTCTTGTACAGGGAGCGTCTTTTGCCAGTTGCACTGAATCCCTGAACCCCTGAACCCCTGTGGCTGGGCTCAGGCCAGGCTCCAGCTCCCCTCTAGAGAGCTGGAAGGACACCAGCATGGATCTGCAGCACTGGGACCCCTCAGGTGCCCCAGACCCCCTCAGCCACGCCAGGAATCCCCCCCGGGGTCCCTGTGTGTGCCCAGGGCTCTGCTGGAAGCAGAGCAGACAGACCCTGGGGCCCTCCTGAGCCAGAGCTCCCAGCTCTCCCTTGGCACCGGCAGAGGTATCCAAGGATCCCAGTCATGTTGGGAAAGGCTGGAGTGTGGAAGCATCCTCTAATTGGCCACTCTGGCCCTGTGCTAATGCTGCCTTCCCTTGGAGCCTTTTATGTGTGAGCAGTGATCATTATCTGTAAAATCAATCAATCAATCCAAGCCTTCTGTAAAAGCTGCTGCCCCTGCTCGAGCAGGGCAGTGCAGCCACTCAGGGCCAGCAGCTCTGCCTCAGTGCAGGAGATTGTCCCTGCTCTTCTTTCCCCATTAATCTGCTTTAATCCACCCAGGGCTTGCAGGATTTCCAATTAGTGGTCCTTCAATAATTGCCTCATTTGCAGAGGGGCAGAATCTCAGCACAGGCTCCCCCAGCAGGGCTTGAATTCCAGCTGAAGGAGAAGGGGGAATGGTGGCAGGGCAGGGGAAATCCCTTGGGCAAGGGGAGCTCCTGGCTGGCCAAGGCACACAAATGTCACTCAGCCTGCAGAAGTCAACTCCAGGTTCCTGGGAAGCCCCGGGATTTGTTGGGGAATCACAGTGTTCAACAGCATTTGCAGGTTCTTTAAATTTGACCTTTCTTTAGTGGAGCTTTATGCAGCAGCCACTTCATCCTGCTTAGCTGAAACCTCCCCAAGTGAAATATCTTCTCTGAGGCCTTTATAGACTGGAAAGGAGCAGTCACAGCCTGATCCCCACCTTGGGAATGTATCCTGGCTGGGAGGGGACAGCACAGGAGTCCTGCTGGCGTTGGGACGTCCTGCACTCACATTACTTTGTTATTGGCACCAGTTCAGTCCAGCTGGGGCTGGGGCTGGAGACATTTCCCTGGGAGCCTGTTCCAGGCAGGCAGCAATACTGGCCAGGGAGCTCCTGCAGGATGAGCTGCCTGTGCAGGGCTGCAGCAGCGGGGAGTGGGATTCAGCAGCCAAGGCCCTGCTTGGGTATTTCTCACCTCCACTTCCACTCAAGTTTATCCTGGGTTCCTGTGATTTTATGACCTGCCTTGCAGGCTGAGTTAGTAAAGAAGGCTCCTGGAGTGGCTGGGGTGTTGGAATCGAGGTCTTGCAAGGTTTTTTTCTTTTTTGCCTCAATCCAGACCTCCCAATCTCTCCTGTAAATGTGCAGCTCTTCCCTCCCTGCAGTTCCTTTGGGGCTTTGGCACAGGTCAGTGGAGCAATAAAAAATATAAATACAGCTGTAATATTGGGATTTGGCGAAGCTCCATCCTGGCTGGGAAGGAGGAGCTGAAGGTGGGATCAGCTCCTGGGCTGCAGACACGCTCTGGGTCTGTGCTCTGGTGAAGTTCTGAGCAGGCTGAGTTTGGGATGAATTTTGGATTGAGCAGCTTTTAAAGCTAATGGGATCCAGGGTAGACACAGGATAACACAGAGCAAGCCAGCCAAGGAGAATGGAGCAAGGCTCTGTTAGTGCCATAACAGTGTCTTAAATAAAATAAATAATTGTTTTAAAAAAGCCCTGGAAGGAAAGATTTGCTTTGCTTTGCTTCAGAAGGGAAGGGGAGCAGATTTTTCTGCTGTTGTCCCAAAGATCCGGGCTGGCTGTGCTCTCTCCAGCCTCAGTTCCCCCTTTTTCCAGCACTTTGTTCTGTTTGTTTAGACTGAAACATCTCCAGAGCAGAGAGAGAGGGGGCTGGAAGGGGCAGTGGTGCCCTGGTCTGGCTGGGGGCATGGAAATGGCTCCAAACTCAATCCATCCAACTTCCAGGGCCTGGAGGGGCTCCAGGAGAGCTGCAGAGGGACTGGGGACAAGGGCTGCAGGGACAGGAGCCAGGGAATGGCTTCCCACTGCCAGAGGGCAGGGCTGGATGGGAGATTGGGAACTGGGAATTGTTCCCTGGCAGGGTGGGCAGGGGCTGGGCTGGAATTGCCAGAGCAGCTGTGGCTGCCCCTGGATCCCTGGCAGTGCCCAAGGCCAGGCTGGACACTGGGACACTGGGAGGTGTCCCTGCCATGGCACAGGGTGGCACTGGGTGGGATTTAAGGTCCCTCCCAACCCAAACCACTCTGGGATTCCCTGATCTCAGCTGTGCTGCTCCCAGCCCTGTTCTCCTGGGAATGGTTCCCTGTTTCCTCAGAGCTGCCCCAGACACCAGCTCAGAAATCAGCCCTGGGGCACTGAGATGAATCAGCGTTCATCTCATTTGGGGGGATTAACACCCAAAACCTGCAAATAATGCTCAGGGGAAGCAGAGAGGGAACAGTGCCTGTAATTAAAAATAACGTCTGGGCGAGCACCTGAGGGTTCTGCTGGAAACAATCTCTTTCCCTGTCTCTGCATGTGCCAGGCAGGATTGCAAAGGGCAAACATCCACAGCCCATGGACTGACTGCCTGGGGACGTGCTTTGGTTGCTGTTTCATCCCACAGTGACAATTTCCTCCCTCTGCTTTCACCAGTTGCTCACTCAGGTACCTTTGGGCTCAGGGAAATTCCTGGGGTTTGGGAGAACGAAGGTGTCTGGGCAGAGAGGAGAAGGAGCTGGGTCTGGAGCAGCAAGTGGTTGCCTTGGCACTGGCAGTGAGTGCGGAAAGCTGGGTCCGGTCCTCGCCATCTGCACCAATAATCAAGGCTTCATTAGAAACCCGGATTTGTTGTAAATTAGAACATGTAATTAGAAAATGTGTCTGCTAATTGAGTCCCTTTGATGTAGGCTTCAAGATGTGTTGCTGATCCCACACAGAGCGGGTTTTTAATGCCTTTTATTTATACACATTTCCCCCGTTTATTGTTATTTGCAGCTCAAACTCTTTGCTGATCAGAAATATTCCGAAATTCATCGTGCAAAGAGCAGTGTCATTGGGGCTATTTATAAACACGGAGCTGGCACAAAATGCCATTCAGCAAATTCCTTTTTTTAGGTTGCTTCTCTCTACACCCCCTCCCTGCTCCTTTTTTCCCTTTCCTTTATGTTTCCAACTACAAAACAAGAAGTTTCTATTTTCGCCGGTGCCGGAGCGTTCTGAGGCAGTGAGTGAGGATGCTGCAGTAGGTGGCACTCCTCCCTCTCCCTCGGCTCCATGAGGATTTTGCCTTCCTGGAGCTGCCACTGGGAATGTGATGCCTTGAACTCCTGGGCTCGCCCAGCATCCCTCAGCACGCTCGGAAAGGTCCAAGGTGGAAAATCCAAGTCCAGGGCTCATTCCCGGCTGGAATGATATCACCTGAGCTCCCTGCAGGATTAATTGGAGCTGGTGGCCTTTGGCCCTGACCCAGGAAGGCACCACGTGCCCAGCTCAGGTGGGAAGTGGCCTCACCAAGCTCTGGCTATTCCTGCTCCTGCCAAAGGGGTTGGAGCTTCTCGAGGAAGGGAGCACTGCAGACATGCAAAAAAAATCTTATTGCCCTTATGTAAGCTGAAGGAATTAATTAAATAAATGCATAAAAATATCCTCTGAGCAAAACAGAACAGCCAGCCCAGAAATCAATTTCCTGAAATCGTCTCCAGCACCAAGTGGGGCCTTTCCAAGGCTTTACTCCTTGTAGGAAACATCCCCAGAGAGGAGAGAGGGAGGAAGTTTAACCCCTGAGGCTCTGCTCTCCCTCTGAGTTGGGTGAGGCAGCTTCATACTCTGGATTCCTGGGCATGAAGGGATGAAGGAGGGAGGAAGGAGCCCCAAAGGGATTTTGCAGAGGGACATGGGATCAGCAGGAGGGGTTCAGCCCCAGCCTCTGCCTGCTCCATGTGGGCTGAGAGCACAGCAAAGGTTTTCCTGGGCTTGCTCCATGGGACCAACGAGGAGCTGAAGACACCACCACAATCATCCCAACCTGCTGCACAAACGGAATCCAAGGAGCTTCTCCCTGTTCCTGGGAACAAGGGATCACTGTCCTGGGTGTTTGCCCATCCCTGGGGCTGGAGAGTCTCCCCAGCAGTGGAGCAGGAGCCTCTCTGGAGGGAGCACAGCAGGAGCGATGTTCCTGCCCTGCAGGATCTCAGGATCAGAAAACACCTCCCTGTCCTCTGGGAACCCTCACACCCAGCTCAGCCCTGCGGGACTGATGCAGGATTTGGGCCCCAGTGAAGGAAATGCTGCTGTTCCCAAAGCCCAGTGTACCACCAGGCTGGAATCAGAAATCAGGAATCAGGAAAGATGCACATTGCTGGAGACACGGGAGCATGGCAGAGGAGTTTAGTGCTCCTAATAAAAAAATCTAATTCCCCTAATCTGGAGGAAACACTAAAAGCTACATGCTACCAATTATTTCCTTCTAGTTTTAATTTACAGCAATCAGTTATAATGGATGAAATTAATTCTCAGTTTAATTCTGTTGGCTCTGTGCTTAGCATCCCATTTTTTTCCCATCTCCCTTTTTCCTAGCTGCATCCAGCTTCAGTGGTACTGCTTAGGGAGGAACATTGGCCCTAATTGTTTACAGGCATCCCAAGCTTTGGTGTAATTCCCCATTTGCTGCAGCTTTGGGGGATTGACTCACATCAGTTCTGCCTTCCTGTTCAAACCCAAGGTTTTAACATTAAAATTATGAGCATCAAACATCTGTACCTTCCATCCATGGATCCCTGGGTCCATCTCTGAGCCTGGGCTCTCTCTGGCTGTAGCCAGAGGGGTTCTTCTGGGTTAGCCCAGTTAAATTAAGAGTCTAGAACTGGTCAGAAACCCTGCACGGAGTGGGGAGCCCAATCCACCTCATCCCTCTGATGGTTCACTTTCATCATTGATGGTTCATCTTTGTTTTTCTGATGGTTCATCTTCATCCCTCTGATCATTTACCTTCATCCCTCTGATCATTCACCTTCATCCCTCTGATCATTCACCTTCATCTTTGATGGTTCCCCTTCATCTCTGATGGTTCATCTTTGTTTTTCTGATGGTTCATCTTCATCCCTCTGATCATTCACCTTCATCCCTCTGATCATTCACCTTCATCCCACTGATGGTTCACCTTCATCTCTGAGGGTTCACTTTATCCCTCTGGTGGTTCATCTTCATCTCCGATGGTTTTCCTTCATCCTTGAAGGTTCTCCTTCATCCCTCTGACAATTCACTTTCATCTCACAGCTCAGCTGGGGACAGGCACAGTGAGGATGGTCCAATGGAGGGGATTGGTGAGGATGAGGAGGGCCTGGAGCATCTCCCTGCCCAGAGAAGGCTGAAAGAGCTCCAAGCTCCTGGTGGGTCCCTTCCAGCTTAGGAAATTCTGTGATTCCAAACCCACAGTGCCAGCTCGGAGCTCGGACAGATCCTGTTCCCTGAGCACTTGTGGACATGGAAGCATTGGCTGTGTTCATCCCCATTTCCCCAGGATTTTGTCATTGCAGAGAACTGGAGCAAAGTTCAGGCAGAGTCAGAGGGCTGGTATTTTTACATCCAGCCTCTCACTCTCTCCTTCTGACACCGCTTTTCCTTTGGAAAGGGTATTTTTGCCTGGCAAGTGCTAACGGATTACATCAGCCCCAAGCCGGCTCTCAGCCCGACACCCCGCAGCCAAGGCTGGCGTGTGGGGCTTGTGTTCTCTGCAACACTGAATGAAACCAGCGTGAAAGCTGAGACCTCTGGGCACAGCAATCCCCCTGCTCTGCTCAGCTCCAACGCAGAGCAGCTCTGGAGGAGCTGTTAGCCCAGCCCCTGCTCCCGTCGCTGTTAGCAGCGCTCCATCAGATCCACGCGGTGCCCCGGGCAGGGACCAGGAATCCTCCTCCTCTGGAATGCCCCCCGAGTTAAACCCAGCCAGCACTCTGCTTTCGTCTGCTCCGAGTGACTGAGCTGCTTTTACTCTGGTGAGGATGCAAAGATTTTTATCGAGCTCAGGGAGCTCTGGAGTTGATCCACGGCACTGCCCAGATCAGCTGCGGTGCCACAGACAGTGGGAATGGGTGGAACCATTTATTTCCCACAATAAAATGCCAGACACATTTGGTTTTAAGTGCCAGGAAGATCCTGGATTATGCACTGGATCCCCACAAGATGCCCAGGTCTGGAACCAGAGTCTCAGACTTCCCTTCCTCCCTTTTTCCCCATTTCCTCCACAGGTTTCTGGCATGGGAAACCCTCTGGAATGGGGCTGTCACTGTGCAGAGCCTCGTGTGGAATGAATGGTTAATGGGTGCAATGCAGGCATAATGAGGGAGTTATAAGAGCTTTATTTATGGGCTCCACATTAAAGTGATATCACAGCATTAAATCTTCCCCCCATTAGCGCTGGAGTGGAGAGCGGGAGTGAGACAATCCTGGGAAATCTCCCCATCAGTCTCTGAAGAGCCAGGAAAGGCACGCTGGAGGTGCCTCTGTCCCCCAGGCTGGGCTGGGACAGGCAGCCAGGGCTGTGTTAGAGCTCCAGCAGTTCCTTTGGAGATATCCCTGATCTCTCTGACCCCACAGAGGTCACCCCACACTTCCCCTCCTCTCTGGCACTTCCCCAGCACTTTGGACACCTCCACTGTGGAAAAGCAGTGGGGAACTGACCTGCTCAGAGCACCAGGGGACATCTCCGAGCTGAGACCTACTGAGAGGGAGAAAAGGGCAGATTTGGTGGTTGGAAATGTTTCTGTTTTCACTGGGCCTGGTCTGTCTGTGCTCTCCATGAGGACAGTGAATCAGCCTCCCCTGGAGCTGAGGTGCTTCATGGAAGGGGCTTCCGAGCAACAGGGATCACTTCAGGAAAGTAAGGCAATCCCTGGCTTTGGAATTCTTTCCAGAATTTGGAATTCCTTAAACCCTATCACAGCCAGGACTGCATGAGAAGGACCACTTCATTTATTTACTGCCACACATCAGTGATGGCTTTTATTAAACTTGAAGTAGAAATCTTTTCCATTTTCTATTTGCCAAAAAGTTCTAAAAGCCCTTTGTGGTTCAGTTTTCCCATGTTTTTTCAGAGCTGTCAACAGAAAGCAAAGATCATCAGCCCTGTAACTCCAGAGGTTCCAGCACAGGGTTTGCTTTCTGCTAAACGCCTCTTCAAATATTCATCTGAAATTAATGGGGGAATGGATTTCCGTTATGTGATGTGAGACAATAAACCCAGATGTTCACTCTGCAGCAGCGACTTCGCTGAAGGGATGTAAATCCCTGAGTTCATTTCGGCTGCGTTTTCTCCTCAGAGCTGCAGGGACAGTTCGCTGTGGCTGCTTCGTTCAACTCCATTTTAACTTAGGAAGCAGAAATGAACTGTTCTGATCTGAGAGCTGATTGAAAAGAGGCTGGAAAGGGACTGGCGACAAGGAGGAATGGCTTCCTACTGCCAGAGGGCAGGGCTGGATGGGATTGTGGGCAGGAATTGTTCCCTGGGAGGGGGGGCAGGGGCTGGGCTGGAATTCCCACAGCAGCTGTGACACATACAGGGATCAAACCCTGGATCCCTGGCAGTGTCCAAGGCCAGGCTGGATACTGGGGTGGGGAGCAGCCTGGGACAGTGGGAGATGTGTCTGCTCATGGGATGGACTTTAAGGTCCTTCCAGCCCAGACCATTCCAGGGTTCTGTAATGAGTCAGAGCTTCTTTGCTGTGCAGGTGGGGAAACTGAGGCACATCCAGCTGGAAACCCTGGAGCTGAGCCCTTCCTGCTCTCCCTGTGCCCTGCAGAGCCACGAAAGGGTTTTCCAGAGGCTGCAGAGGAGCTATGCCAGCCCTTCTCTGTCCCTCGGCGTAGAGGCCAGCCCTGCGTGTCGCAGGCACTCTTTGATTGTCACCTCCTTGCACGGGGAAGCGCAGGGGCAGCAGGGCTGGGCCGGGCTCTCGACAGCGCTGCCTCAGGGACAGTTCGGGAGGGGGAAGAGGCGGAGGCGAAGGCTCGCCGTGCGCTCGCAGTGACACAAAGTGTGACACGGAATTAGCGGGGATTATGCGGCATCAGCGGCTCCCCCCGACAGAAGGACACTAATCGCCCTCTCCCACATCAAAGCCTCTCATCAACGCCTAAGCGTCTTAAGTGTGCCCCACTTTATCCCATGAGAATAACGAGGCGGTGTTTTCAATGCCGTTGCGGGGAGGAGATGCCCCAGAAGATGCCCCAGAAGATGCCCCAGAAGATGCCCCAGAAGATGCCCCAGAAGATGCCCCAGAAGATGCCCCAGAAGATGCTCCGAGCGCCCCGGCAGCGCCCGGCCCCGGGGAAGGGCTCAGGGGTGCCGCTGCCAAGGCGAGCTCCATCCCCAGCGCCGCGGAGCCCAGCACATCCCTCCTGCCCGGGGATGGAGGCAGAGCCCCGCTCCCGGCCACAGCCCGCCGGGCTCAGGGACTCAGGAGATGATTTGATGGAGTAAAAACTCCCCCTTTTTGCTGCAAAACACCGCGTGGCTGATTGAAATCTTGAGCAAACCCATCCCTCTCCTGCTAAGTGGCTTGTGCTTGCTGGCTATGCTCAGGAAGAGTTTGATGTGTCCCCTTGGAAAGCGCTAAAATGAAACTTTTCCATTTTCCAGCCTGCAGCAGCCTTGCTTAGAATTCACCATTATTTTTATGATCACGTTTGAAAGTGCTCAAGCTGGAAGTAAAACTTTCCCTTGGGTCTGCAATTACATTTTTCCTCCAATTTCCCAAAGAAAAAGTTGTTTCATTTTTTTTTTTTAACCTGGTTTAACAGAATCTTTGATTTTGTATTTTAAATTATGCACCATTACCAAAGAGCCTTGAAACCAATTATTCAAACAGGTCTCTGCTTTCTCCTACGGTAAAGGACAAATCCCGCCCTTGCAGGGAAGAGCAGCTCCAGGAAGGGGAGGGGAACTTTGCCAACTTTGTTTCTCCCCAGAACCTGGGGGAGCAAATGAGCCCTCCTGGCTCAGCCTTTAAAGCTGCCAGATGTTCTTTCATCTTTGACTCCAGGTCCATCAGCCTGGAGAGAAGCTCCAGGGAGAGCTCCGAGCCCCTGGCAGGGCCTAAAGGGGCTCCAGGAGAGCTGCAGAGGGACTGAGGACAAGGGCTGCAGGGACAGGAGCCAGGGAATGGCTTCCCACTGCCAGAGGGCAGGGCTGGATGGGAGATTGGGAACTGGGAATTGTTCCCTGGCAGGGTGGGCAGGGGCTGGGCTGGAATTGCCAGAGCAGCTGTGGCTGCCCCTGGATCCCTGGCAGTGCCCAAGGCCAGGCTGGACACTGGGACACTGGGAGTGTCCCTGCCGTGGCACAGGGTGGCACTGGGTGGGATTTAAGGTTCCTTCTAACTCAGACCAATCTGGGACTCTGAGACCTCCCTGTGTTCCACAGGCCCCTCTGGTTCATGTTGTTCTGGTTCAGGTGCAGGAATGTCCAGCTTGGCTCAACGCAGGGAGGATTTCCCTGCTCTCCCCAGGCCTTTGTGAGTGCAGGGGCTGCTCCCAGTCCCGTCCAGGTGTGTTCAGAGCAGGCCTGGGCAGTCACTGCCCCTCCTCAGGGGTTGTTCTTTAGTCAGTCAAACTCACACTCTTTTATTAAGCAAATTGCTCCCGGGGCCTGCAGAAATCTGCAGCTTTTTCAGCTCCACACAATCACACACTCAGAGAAAATGAAAGCTGAGATAGAAATCTGTCGTTTCATCTTGAAATAATGACTTTTTCAATGTCTAAATCTTGTTTTCCTCAGCCAGCCAGCCCCTGTCTAGACACGCTGATTCTGTTGTTCCTTCCTGAGCAGCCAGGCCAACTTTGGCTCAGGTGCAGTGCCGTGACCTCCCCGTGCTGTCCCATCCCTTCCCAGCCAAAGTCACATTTTTGCTGGGTGGCCCTGGCCCCTCCCCAGGTTTGGTTTTCACAAACAATCATTATCTCTGCGTGTCCTGCCATGCTGAGCAGCCTGATCTCCGCATGTCACATGTCATTAGATTTAAAGTCACTTAGCAAGGACATTTAGTCTGCAGTTGGGTGGAACTGTCTGGTGTGTGCCACTTGTTTTCAGCTCTCAGGCTTTGAGATCTTCATGTCATGGCTCTGTGTCTCAGTTTACCCTTCTCCCCTACTCATTTAATGGAGAAAACCGATTTTTGTTCTAATTTTTGCTGTGTTTTATTTTGCTGTATTTTATTCTAATTTTTCAAGTAGCAGTGCAGCTCTTGGCATGTGTTTGAGCTTTTACAGAGGAACACAACACCCACGTGTGCAAACCCAGAGCAGCCCCCAGGCCCGGGGCTGTGCGTGGCTCTGCTGCCTGGCACTTCTGCCCAGGTGGAGATTCCTCCCAGGAATTCAGACACCCTCGGCCTCCCCTCCTCCCCGAGCCCTCGGTGCAGAGCTCTGGGAAGGGTGAGTTCATTAACACTTGTAGAAGGCACCTCAAGTGGAAAATCGTTTATGAGTGTGGTTTGGGTGGTGGTGAGGAGCTGTCACAGCGGCTCAGGGCTCCCCTGGAACTGTCACCTCCACTGTGGCTCTGAGCAGTGGCTGAGCTCCCAGCCAGAGCTGGGTCCATCTGCACACACATCCCTGTCTGCCCAGCCAGGCACAGGGAGAGTCCAGCAGATTTGTCCATGGAGGAACTGAGATAAATCATTGACTCCAAGAAACCTTCTGCTCACCCCAGCCCAGCCTGGGACTGCTGCAGGGACCCACGTGGGGCCTGGGGGAATAGGGGGGAAATGGTTTTCCCTCCCATTTATAACAACCCTGAGCTCTGTGGTGTTCACCACACCTGGCTCAGGGCAAAGGCAGCCAAGCTTTCCATGTCCCCATCCACTGTCCCCAATCCCAGTCTCCCTGTGGAAGGGGTCAAAGACAGAGCTGGCAGCACTTGCTCCAACGTCAGGGAATCCCAGAGCTGCCCCACAGGGCATCCAGCAGCTCCTGCTGCTCCTGGGTGCTGTCTGTGGGGACCTGACAGCCTGGGCAAGAGAATACGGGGCAGGAGTGGTCACTGCTGGGGGTGGGAACGATCTGTGTGTCTCCACGATTTGTGTGTCTCCACGATCTGTGTGTCCCCATGATCAGTGTCCCCACAATCCCTGTGTCCCCATGATCTGGGTGTCCCCATGACCTGTGTATCCCCACAATATGTGTGTCCCCACAGTCCACGTGTCCAGCACGGTCTCTGTGTCCCTTGGCCAGCAACTGTTGAGGCCACTGCTGGGCAGCAGTGGGGCTGGTACTCACTGCCACGCTGGGTCACAGGCGGTGCCACGCTGGGTCACAGGCAGTGCCATGTTGGGTCACAGGCAGTGCCACACTGGGTCACAGGCAGTGCCACGCTGGGTCACAGGCAGTGCCATGTTGGGTCACAGGCGGTGCCACGCTGGGTCACAGGCGGTGCCACGCTGGGTCACAGGCAGTGCCACACTGGGTCACAGGCGGTGCCATGTTGTGTCACAGGCAGTGCCACACTGGGTCACAGGCGGTGCCACGCTGGGTCACAGGCAGTGCCACACTGGGTCACAGGCGGTGCCACGCTGGGTCACAGGCGGTGCCATGCTGGGTCACAGGCAGTGCCATGCTGGGTCACAGGCAGTGCCACGCTGGGTCACAGGCGGTGCCATGTTGGGTCACAGGCAGTGCCACACTGGGTCACAGGCGGTGCCACACTGGGTCACAGGCGGTGCCACGCTGGGTCACAGGCGGTGCCACGCTGGGTAACAGGCGGTGCCATGCTGGGTCACAGGCGGTGCCACACTGGGTCACAGGCGGTGCCATGCTGGGTCACAGGCGGTGCCATGTTGTGTCACAGGCGGTGCCATGTTGGGTCACAGGCGGTGCCACGCTGGGTCACAGGCAGTGCCATGCTGGGTCACAGGCGGTGCCACGCTGGGTCACAGGCGGTGCCACGCTGGGTAACAGGCGGTGCCATGCTGGGTCACAGGCGGTGCCACGTTGGGTCACAGGCGGTGCCACGCTGGGTCACAGGCGGTGCCACGCTGGGTAACAGGCGGTGCCACGCTGGGTAACAGGCAGTGCCACGCTGGGTCACAGGCAGTGCCACGCTGGGTCACAGGCAGTGCCACGTTGGGTCACAGGCAGTGCCATGTTGGGTCACAGGCGGTGCCACAGTGGGTCACAGGCGGTGCCATGTTGGGTCACAGGCGGTACCACACTGGGTCACAGGCAGTGCCACACTGGGTCACAGGCGATGCCATGCTGGGTCACAGGCAGTGCCACACTGGGTCACAGGCAGTGAGTGCAATGTTGGATCACAGGCCGTGCCATGTTGGGTCACAGGTGGTGCCATGTTGGGTCACAGGCAGTGGCAGGGCTGGCACACGGTGCCCTGCTGGCTCACGCTGCTCTGTCACCCTCGTGGTGACCTTGGCAGTGACGGGTGTCTGGTGGCACTGAAACACCTGCAGTGTGTCTGCCAGGCTGCAGAGCCCTGGGCAGCCCCAGGGGTAGCCAGGGGACACCCCAGGGTCTGTCCCCGCTCCTGGCACAGTGATGGTCCTGTTCCTGGACTGCAGCTCGGCTGCTTCTTGGGAAAGGCCTTTTTCAAGACGAAAATCCCTTTCGGGGCAGGTGAGGGAAGCCCTGGTGCTGTGAGCTCAGGAAGGGTGATGGGAGGCGGGTACAGACAGAGCAGGGCTGGCACTGGGCTGGGACGGAAGGGGAGCTGAAGGACAAGGACAGCCTGGAAGAGTGGAGCTGGCCCAGACAAACCAGCAGCAGTGCTGGCAGAAGGCTCAGCAGGCTCCCGTGCCTCTGATGCATTTTCACACCGACTTTTTGCATTCTGTTCATGTTTCTTTCTATTTCTACACCTGGATCGTGGCCAGAATGGAAAAGAAGAAGGGCAGATAGAAAACTTAGTGCTTTTCAATTAAACAGGAAGCTCTTTGCCATTGTAAGTGAGCTTATTTAGACATTAAATCAAAATCAAATGCCTGCACTATCAGTGCTGCTCACAGTCTGATAATTAATGATGGCTCTCCCCAGCACAAACCCTCGGTGTTCTGTCAGCACCACTGTAAGCTTTGATCGAAAGCTTTTTAAGTAGTTTCAGAAGCTGGATCTGTAAAATAAAAATAACCCAGAGTGGTAATTCTCTGCCCAAGAAATAAATAATAAAGGCTCAGAGCGTTTAAGTGTTGGCTGTCAGCTCATCAGTGATTCCAGCGTCACAGGCTGAGTGAGCAGTGAGGGAAGGAAGGGGTTTCTGGGCACTTAGGTGGGGACTCTTTTACATCCCTCTGCCAGCAGGAAGGAGTTTCAAGGCAGATGTGAATTATTCCTGCCTTTTCCGCACTCTCTGTGGTGGAAAGGGATCTCTGTGCAGTGAAAATCAGGCTCAGTTGTTATGGAAATGCCATAAACCCATCCCAGCCAGAGCTGCCCGTCTCTGGCTGGGAGCTGTGAGGGGATGAGGCAGGAAGGGATGAGGCAGGAAGGGAGGCAGAGCTGCTCTCAGGGTGTGCATCAGTCCCTGGATCCAGGGTCAGGTCCCACCAGGGCAGCCAGGAGTGACCTGGGCACCTCTGGGATGCACAGCCTGGGGGCAGGGGGAACTGCCCGGGGCTGGGAGGGCTGCAGGAAGGTCAGGAACCTCAAACTGGGCTGTGGCTGGAGGGTCTCCCCTCCCTACCCACCTGTCACCTTCCTGACAGGGTTTGCACTGGCTCCATTCCAGCCAGGCCCTTTCCCCACTCCCTTCAGGAGCAGTGGAGAGCCCTGTCCTGTCCCAGCCACCGGAGGTGTGCTGGAATCCCCCCTGAGCATCGTGTGCTCCCCATCCCACCCACCTCGGCACGGGATGAAGGAGCCTCTCCCCGCTCCCTCTGACCCCTGCTGAAGGAGCCTTCTCCTGTCCCACGCCGTGGGCAGGGCAGGAGCTGCCAGGCCCACCAGCAGGACTCTCCTGGCTGCCTGCCGCTGCTGGGATGGTCACACTGGGTTATTTCTGTTATTATGGACTGGGAACTGCTTCCCCTGCTCCCCTCCAGGGCTGGGGACTCCACCTCTTTCCCCGTTCCAGTGCCTGACCACCCTCATAAGGAAGAAGTTCCCCCTAATATCCAATTTAACCCTTCCCTGTGCAACTTGAGGGCATTTGCTCCTCTCCTGCCCCTTGTTCCCCGGGGTTTTCCTGCTGTTCAGGTGTCACACGTCCCACCTGCCATGCAGGACAGGCTGGGGGTCTCCAGCCTCCCCCAAAGGAACCAGGGGGGCCATGCTCGGGAGTGCACGGCTGCAGAAGCAGGATTGAGTTATTAAGAACAATTTTGAGTAATTAAGAGCAGTTCCTCACGTGCCAGTCACCACATCCCACACGGAAACAACACCCAGGGTGACACAGAGCAGCTCAAAAAGGTCCTGGTCACCATCACCCTGCTGAGATCTGCTGTTGCTCCTCTTTTTCTGATTCAAATCAGGTTGAAATCTCTAGAAATCATTAAAAAAGCATCTTGGGGCAATCTGAGCATGAGGATCATGGCATGAGGAGTTTGTCACGTTCCCCCAGCTGCCTGGAAGGATTGCTGGGGGAACCCAGAGCCCCGGACTTTGGGGAAGTGACATGGTAATGTCACTTGGATGCTGCTCACGCCGTGTCCTCAGTGTGGGATTTGGGCACTCGGGAACGTGGAGCACATGGAATGTGGAAACTGGGAGTTGCGTGGAGCAGTGGAGGGACAAGAGGCCTGGATTTGTCATCTCCAAGGGTTGTAATCATGGTAATTAATGGTGTTTGTAGGTCCTGGGCTGGCTGCAATAAGATTTTACACAGTGCATCTTCCGCAGAACGATTTCCATTACTGAGAGCAGATAAAAACTGACACGGGCTCAGGGTGACTCGGGAAATCAATAAACAATAAAACTTAGCATGAAAACAAATAAATTAACCCAATCAGAAGAGACACTGAGAGCCCATCAGACTTGTTAGACAGATGAAGTCAAATGTCACTCCCAGGGCTGAGCAATTGCTCCAGCAGACACGCCAGGCTCCCTTTAAGGATGATTTTCTCAACCTCTTTAGGACTGAGCTTGTTTCCATCTGCCAAACTCAGTCTGAATCAAGCAGAAGGAGACAGACAGGCTCCAAAATACTTCATTGCCCTGGAAGGAGTTCCTGTGCTCCACTCTCCACAGTGACTGGACAGAGGCTCAGAGGATGTTTGGGGCTGGAGGTGCCGCACCCTGAGCTCAGCTCTGCTGGCAGGGATGTAGGGTGAGCCTAGGATGAGTCCCCTGGGATGAATCCCTGCCTCCAGTGGGAGTGGGAACCAGCCTAGATGAGGGATTCACTAATTAAAATGCTCTCCTATAATTGCACATGAATCAAAGCATCAGGGAATGGTTTGTGTTGGGATGGGACCCTAAATCCCACCCAGTGCCACCCTGTGCCACGGCAGGGACACCTCCCAGTGCCCCAGTGTCCAGCCTGGCCTTGGGCACTGCCAGGGATCCAGGGGCAGCCACAGCTGCTCTGGCAATTCCAGCCCAGCCCCTGCCCACCCTGCCAGGGAACAATTCCCAGTTCCCAATCTCCCATCCAGCCCTGCCCTCTGGCAGTGGGAAGCCATTCCCTGGCTCCTGTCCCTGCAGCCCTTGTCCCCAGTCCCTCTGCAGCTCTCCTGGAGCCCCTTTAGGCCCTGCCAGGGGCTCGGAGCTCTCCCTGGAGCTTCTTCTCTCCAGGTGAACCATGATGTAAAAGATTTTCCTATTAAGAAATGCCTGTGGATCTCCTAGCATTCCAGGCCGGATCTGGAAGCACAGGACAGGGCAGAGCTCAGCACCCCAAGGTCAGAGCAGCAGGAGCAGCTCCCAGCCCTGGCAGCCCCCTGCAGTCCTGGGGCTGAGCCCTCTGTCCTGTCCTTTTAACTGAGGATGGAGATAATTAAATTTTGCACTGTGGTTACAGTTCAGTAAATATTGTCTATAAAAATCAATTGGCATTTACTGTACTTAAGGTATCATAACGATTCTTATAAATCTAAATTATCCCAATAAATCTAAATTAAATGCCTAGGTTTAAATGTATTTAGGACATTTAATTAATAAAGTGTTACCAAATAACCATTACTAATCTGTTTACTTCAAGCCTGATTTCCATTTCCAAAGGATTTATTTCTCAGCAGTGTGTGTGGGAGGGTGAAAGGATGTGAAAGGGTTTTAAACAGCTACTGCAGGTACCAGAAATATTGGGAAATTGCCCAGGAAATTCCCTCATCTTTTCCCCCATGGAGAAATGCTGATGTGCTGGAGCCAGAAGTTTTCAAAAGAAAAAGTCCATTTTGATTTATCTGGAATTTTAAGTTCGGAAAGTTCTGAAATCTGAAACTTCCTCTTACAACATTCTCTTGATTTAAAGCTCTGCTTTGCTGTTAAAGCTGATTTTCCAATTAAAAATTTAATTGAACTTATAAAGATAGAAAACAATTAAGAATGAAAAGGTCAAAATCCAGAAGAACTGATCTAAATAAAGACCCAGATTAGACACAACACTTTATGGATTATCCACCCACTGGTGAAAAACACGGATTTTCACTTCTTCTTCCTTGGAAAAGCTGTTCCTCGGGGCCTGAAGCCAAAGTGTCTCCTGAGGTCCCTGGGGAGCCTGGGACAGGCGAGGTGACCCCGTCCAGCTGGGCCCAGCTGGAACCCCAGATTCCCTCAGGAACCCCAGGGAAACCTCGGGAGCCAGAGCTGATCCCTCCACCTCGGGGTTCCTTCCCCGCTGCCAGCTCCCAGTCACAACACTGGGACGTTTCCTCTGGAAATGGGATTTTATTGTTCAGCATTTTCCTCAGCAATTGCACAGCAGAAACTCCACAAGTCCCCCGAAGGAAGCGAATCTTTCGTCTGGGTTGCAACTGCTTTTACTCCGGTTTTGTTTTTAATTTGTTTTGCTAAAAAGCTTTAGAAAATACAATTCTTGTCAAGCCAACCCCCAAATATTTTTGCAGTTTTTCCAGCCAGCTGTGCTAGAGAGCCCCAGCCCTGTTAACCCCTGGATTATTCCTCCCTCCGCCCATAATTAACATCATTAGGCTGAGCTCACGCAAAGCCACAGGGTCAAACTCAGCCTGGTGCAGTTCTGTTGTACCAAACCCAGATCTACCCCTGTGATCAATTTAGCTGGAAACACATAATTATAGGCAATAAAAAAATGATTTCTTGTGCTGCTGGAAAGTGCCTGAGACTGCCCCCTGTGTGACAGCAGCACCTGGCACAGCCCGGCCAGGCACAGTCCAGCTGGAATGAAATTATTCATTTTAAATATCTGCTGCCCCATGGGATGGAAGGGGAGGGTCTCAGCCCAGCGGTGTGGGGAGGGATCAGGACCAGAGGGAGCTGGAGATGCCCACCTTGTGGGGGGCTACACTGAAGAGTCCAAGCAAAGGAAATTCACAGCTCTGTGCAGGGACTGAAGCTAGGTTTGTGTGGGAAATGAGTCAGAGGTGAAGGTTATAATCAGGTATTTCCAGTGAGGAAAGGCTGAGAGAGCTGGGGGTGCTCCCCTGGAGAGGAGAAGCTCCAGGGAGAGCTCCGAGCCCCTGGCAGGGCCTAAAGGGGCTCCAGGAGAGCTGCAGAGGGACTGGGGACAAGGGCTGCAGGGACAGGAGCCAGGGAATGGCTTCCCACTGCCAGAGGGCAGGGCTGGATGGGAGATTGGGAACTGGGAATTGTTCCCTGGCAGGGTGGGCAGGGGCTGGGCTGGAATTGCCAGAGCAGCTGTGGCTGCCCCTGGATCCCTGGCAGTGCCCAAGGCCAGGCTGGACACTGGGACGCTGGGAGGTGTCCCCGCTGTGGCTGGGGTGGGATTTAACATGAGCCAAGCTGAGCTGAGCTGAGGTGACCTTTAAGAGCCCTCCCAACTCCTCTGAGCTGGACCAGCTCTGATTTGTCCTTCTGGGGCTGTTGGCAGGGAAGGAGCCACATTAACACATCTCCAAACTGGGAGGAAAATGTTCCAATCCTCCAGTTACTCTGGGTGCTTCCCCAACCGTGAATTGCTGAACTTTTGCTCCAAATGATTTTTTTATTTTGTCTTTTTGTTCTTTACTTCCCTTTTGCCCTGTAAGCAGCACTGATTTTCCTGTGCAGGGTCACTCAGTCAGGCTGGGTTTACCTTGGTGCTTGGGGCTGCTGGCCAGAGCTGGCCAGAGGGAGCAGAGCTGCTGGGCCAGGAGAGCAGGGCACAATTCCCAAACTCCTGCTGTTCACCCACAGCTTCTGAAGCAAATTAAAGCCCATCCTGAATGACCAAAGCTGCCTTTTCCCATCCTGGGAAGCTGCAGCACGATCCCTGCCTGGCAGGATGGGAACATCACCAGTGCAGGGATCTCTCACTGCTCCATTCTGCCGAAGTTTAGACACGTTTGACTCAGGGGCCATTTGGGAAGGTTTCTGTTCCATCAGCTTTGCTTTGAGACTGGAGCAGGAACGAGCCCAGAATCTCAAGCAGAGCCCAGCCAGGCTCACCTGTGCTTGTGTGAGCCCCACAAATCATCTCAGACATTCCAACCCTCAGGAAACTTCACACAAACCTGGGCTGGGTCTTCGGGATGGATGCAGAGTTCTGATAGGAAATCATTCCCAGCAAGCAGCTCAGATGGCAAGATAATGAGTCCTGGAGTGAAAATAACACAAAGCAGGGGGATTATGTGGGATAAACACATTTTTATGCAGCTGTGCTGAAGACTTTGCTGTTAGAACCTTGCAGTGTCAGTTTGCCGTCTCTGATCAAAGTCCCCACATTTTTCTCTGTCTCAAACCCAAGTCACCAAAAGCCTCCAACTCTCACCAAAATTCACCCCAAGTGCTTTAAACCCTCTGCATATCCCAGCCCATGCTCTATGTCCTGGATTTACCTCTTCCAGGTGGAATATTCCATATTTTCCAGGTGAAAAGTGATCTGCTGCTGTGTTGGGGAAGATGAATCAGGGAAACCTTATAAATATGATTGCTTAGCAAAAGATTCTGAAAATATGAAACCTATAATCGAAATAGAAATGAAAGCTTACTTTGAGTTGTAGGATACTGAGCCTTAGTTACTATAGAACCTGAAAACAATGGCCTAGCTAGCTGAAGGAGAATCCCTTTGGATTGAACAATCCCTTTCTGCTGGCTAAGGGATCCAAAGGTCAATGTAGCAAAAGAGAAGTTTAAAGAGTAGTTTTTAGAGTTTAAAATATAACACAGTATGGTAATATAGTAGTTCTTATAGGCTGGATGTAGATTCTATTTTGTGTCTTGTATTGGTTGGTCACTGTAAATTAGAATATTCATCACAAAAGGAGATATAATGGATTGTAACAAGGACCTCTCTCTCTTACCTCTTCTCTTACCTCTTAACTCTTACCTCTCCTCTGAACTCCTCTCTTACCCTTCCTCTTCCCCCTACTCTTGTTGTCTCTTGCTCTCTTCCCCCTGCCCTTTCTCTCTCTCTCCCTTCTCTCTCAGCTCTCACTCTGCTGTTCTCTCTCCCTCTCTCTTTGGGACTCCCCTCCAGCCCAGGCTGGTGGCTGAAGGCAAGGCCTTTTTACCCACGACCCTTGCAATAAACCCACGTGTTCTAGAATATACAGGTCGGCAGAATTCCTTGTCCCAGCCGTCTGTGGATTCGCCTGTGCTGCTGCACAGGGATCCCAGGGCTGAATGGAAAACCAGTTCAAACCTGGAAAGCCAGGGCTGAGCATACGGGTGTGAGAGAGAGATGTGGTGTGTGGGGAATCGGGCAGGCAGAGGAGCTGATCCTGTGGAATCAGTAATTGAGATAATTGGAATATGGATATTTGTGGGAGGAGCAGCTTCTCTGTGTGTGCTGTGGCTCTGTTTGTGTGGAGACAGGAACATGGGAGCTGAGTCACTGCCCGGGTGAACCTGGGGAGGTTGTTTGAAGGAGGCTTTCCCTGCAATTGTCAGGCTGTGTGTCTTGGGATAGAGCCACAATTAAGGTGGATTTGAGGAAGGAGCAAGGCTCGGTGCCCACATCACCAGCACCCTCTGGGGAGGAGCTCTGCCTCCTGTGCAAACAGGATAACAGGGATGCAGATGGCAATCACAAAACACTTCCTCCTGGATGTGCTCTGGCCATGAAGTTGAAAATTTCACTGAAGCCTTCAGAAATTCAGAGGAGCTTGGGGGCTGAGGGCTGGGGGGCACAAGGGAAGTCCAAGGGCAGGTTTAGAATAGACATCAGGACAAAGGGGAAATGACTTCCCCAGGGCTGGATGGGAGATTGGGAACTGGGAATTGTGCCCTGGCAGGGTGGGCAGGGGCTGGGCTGGAATTGCCAGAGCAGCTGTGGCTGCCCCTGGATCCCTGGCAGTGCCCAAGGCCAGGCTGGACACTGGGACACTGGGAGGTGTCCCTGCCATGGCTGGGGTGGCACTGGGTGGGATTTAGGATCCTTTCCCACCCCAGCCCATCTGGGATTTTAAGGGTACCAAGCACTGGGCCCATGGCAGGACCAGCCCTGTGCTGACACCATTCACTGCCCCCTCCTCCTCTGGGTACAAACAACAAAAATGGTGCTTGAGCAGGGCTGCAACATCCGAATTCCTGCAGAGAATGACCAGGCAGAGGAATAAAGAGAGATAAATCTCCTCACGCACACAAATATTGTGCTGAAAATGAAGACGGTTCTGTTGTGTGAGTGTTCGAGGAGCACGGAGCTCTGGGAACATGTTCCAAATGTCAAACGGATTATACTCCAGCGCCCTTATTGTTTCATATAATTCTCATCTAATGTCACCCCTGGCAACAATAACACAATATTCGCTTTGATGTAGCCTCGCTGAATATTTTTAAGCAATGAGGAGATTGCCAGGGGGAGCAGGGGGAGGAGGGGCAGGTGGGGCCAGGGCTGCTCCTGTGCCCAGCACGGGGGTGACAGAGCAGAGCCCCGAATTAAATCCATCAGGAAGATTGAGTTTGCACTTCCAGGGGCCCTGACACCTGTGCTGCTGCAGCCTGGGCAGGCCTGGGATGGAGTTTTAATCAGGAGGTTTGTCTCTGCTGGAATACAATTAGGGAGCCCTGGGCTGGGAGCAAACAGATCTGAAAACACGGGGAAAGCAGAGGCAGGGATGTGGAGGGGGACAAATCATGGGAATTTCTCCAGGCTGAGCAGAGCTGTCACTGGCAAGGTCAGGCCAAAGGGAGCTGATTCCATGGGAAGGAAGGAGAAAATGACTGCAAAGGTGCAAAGTGCCAAGAGGCAGCGTGGGCTCATCCTCCATTATTTGATTACTCTCTTGACCCAGAGGTTTCCATGAAGGTGATTCATGGACCCAGCAGCCAGAGCACAAGGCCTGGGGTCCCTCCTGCTTCCAGGAGAATTCCTGGGCAGGGGCAGTGCCCCTTTACCCTGCAGCAGCAGCCATGGGACCAGGGCACAGGGGGAGAAGGAAAAGGCTCAGGTTCCCCTCCTCAGCCTCAGCACAGTGACCTCGGACTGATCCAATGGATAACTCTGCTGGAATCTCTCTTGGAACACATCCCCTTCTGATCTGCACAGGGGCCTTCAGCTCACAGCCTCCCTGGGTGATCCCTGCCCTTGGGATGCTGAGGGTTCCACCCTCCTGCCCCGGGATGTGCTTCCCTGTGCCCCAGCCCAGGGAGGGCACCAATCCCTTAATTCCTGCATAAATATTATCCTTGGGAATCCCTTGGAGGAAAATATTATCAACAGAACTGATTGCCATTTCCTGTGTGGCTGCCTGAGTAACGGGAACCAGATGATGTTTATCTTTAAAAAAATGAAAATGCCAATAAAAAAGTAATTTAAAAAGAAAAATAAAACTTCACCTCCTGGTATATTCCTGTTGCAGCTGGAGAAATAACAGGGACGTGCCACATCTGCATGTTCAAATCCAGCATAAAAAATGGGCTTTGTTCCAGGATTCGGGGAAGGTACAACCTCCATGGCCCCGTTTCCAAGTGGAACTCCTGATTTTCAGCACATAACTCAGCTTTAAGCATTTCTGTGAGATGAGCTTAATAAATGAAGAGCTTGTGAACATTCCTGCTGGGAGCACAGGTCAGGCTCCCAGGGCTCAGCTGTGCCCTTTGCAAGGCTGAGCTGGAGGGGAAGGTTTATTACTGGGGAGACTGGTGCAACTCTGTTCTGTTCAGCGAGATCACAGCTGTTTATACAGATTGACACAGTTCTAGAGTTCCTTCACCCTCACCAACAGCACAAAATTAAAACGAGGTGGAAAAACCTCACTAAAATCCCATTTAAAACCCTCTGACAGGACAGAGTGTAACTCTGGGAATGGATGTGCACGTTGGACATTGAAGGAATTAATTCTTGTCCCCTGTAAAGAGAAAACTTCACCCTGTGAATATCAGAACATTTCTATCTGACCATGCCAAGCTCAGAGAACTCTTTCCAACCTCCTCCCTTCCCACCTCCACTGCTTTCCAAAGTTTCCATCCCTCAGGGTGTAATTATTACTGATTGATCCCTTTCACCAGCTGAATTCTTGGGAGTTTATTTGCTTTGTGTCTTTGAATTCTGTGAGCAAAATCCTGTTGTTTTTTTCTTTTGCCATTTTTGGTCCAAATTATAAAAGAAAGACTCATCAAGTGCCACAAATGGAATGGCCAAATGACAACCCAGGGGTGCCCATCGGAAATGAGGGAAATCAGGGCATTTCTGTGGCATGGGGAAAACAGAGCCCTGCATTGCCAGAGGCTGGTGTGAACCCTCAGCCCTGGCTGGAACTGGGGCCTGGCTGTGCCCAGGGCAATCCTCCCCTACCTGAGGCTGTTGTCCAGCTCCATCCAGCATTTCCTGAGCCCCCAGCTCGCCTGGAAAAGGGACTCCACGTCTTGTCCTGGTGGCTGTGACTGGAGTGAGGTGTTTCAAACAGTGCTGCTTAAAGGGAGGTGGTGAGTGAGATGTTGGTTTGGATTCCTCTTCCCTGCTCCATCCGTTTGTGGCTGTCCCCCGAGCTGAGTGATCCCTCTGTCCCTGTAAAGCATCAGAGGAGCCCCAAAGTGCTGGGGGAGGAGTGGCAGTCACCAGGCAGCCTTCTGTCCCATAAACCTCATCTGGGCTTTTCTGCAAGGGCTTTGTGACCCACCCCAGGAGGGGCTGAGGGAGCTGGGAAGGGGCTGAGCCTGGAGAAAAGGAGGCTCAGGAGGGACCTGGTGGCTCTGCACAAGTCCCTGACAGGAGGGGACAGCCGGGGGGGTCGGGCTGTGCTCCCAGGGAACAGGGACAGGAGGAGAGGGAACGGCCTCGGGCTGGGCCAGGGGAGGCTCAGGGTGGAATCAGCAGGAATTTCCCCATGGAAAGGGGGCTCAGGGCCTGGCAGTGCCCAGGGAGGTTTGGAGTGCCCATCCCTGGAGGTGTCCCAGGAATTCCTGGAGGTGGCACTCAGGGCTCTGGGCTGGGGACAAGGTGGGCATCGGGCACAGCTCGGACTCGGTGATCCTGGAAATCTTCCCCAGCTTTAATGTTTCTGTGATTCTGTGACCAGAAGGGTTTCTTGTAGTGCTGGCTCAGATTTAAGGGATGATTTTCTCCTGGTAAAGGCGCTGTGGGAACAGGAAGGCTCAGCCTGGTGAAGTCAGGAGAACACTGGGGATTGGTCCCACCCTGCTGGGGCTCCACATCTCTGGGTCAGGCTCTCTCCATGTGGGACCACAGTGCTCCAGGAGCTCCAGGAGCTCTACAGGGATCCTCCAGCCCTCAGCTCACCCTCCCCATGCAGCTCCACCACCCAGGGCACCAACAGCAGCAGGAAGAAAGTTTCTTTCAGACACTGAAAGCACAAAAAGGGCTTGGGCAGGGACACATCTCCAGCAAACCATCCCCACTGATAAAGGGTCTGCCCGGGTTGAGTGAGGAGGTAAATCCCTTTCATTCAGACTCATTTAGGGCTCAGCAATTTTAACTCTGTTTTCCATAGAAATGGATGAATTCTAATCCTTTGATTGTGTGTTGTCCCAAACTCCACATGTACTTTCCTGCTGTTTATCTGCTAGCTTCTGTTGTTCCAGGGAAATGCTGCCCTGAACTGGCTTTTCTGGGGAAACCCCCTCGTTGTTATCTCTGTCCCTGCAGGAGGACATGGGAGCTGTCCCAGGTGACTTCTCCTCCGGGAACTGCCTTTGGATGGGACAGGCTGACATCCTGGGACCAGGCTGGCAAGAAAAAGGGGTTTTTTTTCCCAGTGTCTGAAATGGCTTCTGTGATAAGAGGAAAATTAATTAGGAGGGAGCTTATTGAAAGGACTCTCATGCTGGTAGCAGAGTGGTGTCCAGTGGGGAGATCTCCTTGGTTCCATTCCCAGAAAACTCTCGTGTTTTGCTCCTGGAGCTTTGAAAGGCTGGAAATGCAGCCATTGTTGCAAGAAATATTCATTCATTTCTGACCTCAGCAACACTGGTGGAGCTTCATCTACCCTGAGCTGAATTTTTAGGAGGCTGAACACAAAGGTTCAGCACCAAGATTGAGATCATTTTTTGCCAATCCTGGGGAAGTTGGAGCCAGGGATTAATTCTGGATAACCAGCTCTGGAATTAGAATGGGACTCATTTAAGAGAAATGATCAAGAGAACAACCCATTCCTGAAACATCTGACTTTTGCTGGGAGGGGAAATGAGCTGATCTGTCTTGTGAAGGATCTGAAAATGAGCTGATTTTTGTGGTTGTGAAGGATCTGTAAGTGGCCCGCGGGGACACACAGAATATTTGGGTTTGAACCACCTTCAGTAGCTTTCCTCTGTGGATACATTTGGGTTTGCCAGTAGAATAGAAGTAAATCCCAGCCAAGTCTCCCATTTCATCCAAGACTTCCTTTTGCCTTGGGCATTTTCACCTGGACTTTCCCAAATTTGCTGTCAAAAGCTGCTAAATGAGAGCCCTAAATGAGTCTGGGCTCACCTTGCACAAGTTGGGGGCATAAATTCCAGGCCAATGAATGCTGGTGGCAGTGGAGCTGAAGGCCAGAAGACATCTCAGGAATTATTCAGATGATTATTTAGATATTTCCTCCATGGCTGGGGTCACTCTGGAGTGACCTAGGCTGGGGCACATCAGTCTCCTCTTTGTCCAAGGTGGGCTGGGTCAGAAGGACAAAATTCACGTGTCATTCCTGTGTCGTGTGCAAGGAGGGAGGAAATGTTGGGACATTGCCAGAATATTTCTGTGGTCTGGGTGTTATAAATCCAAGGATTTCCCTCTGTGCTTGAGCCCACTCCCTTCTCTGAGCCAGGCCTCCAGGGCTTTAGGAGGATGTGAACTGTCTGTGGAAGACAGAGGGCAAGCTGGTTGGTGATTTTCCTGGAAAATGGGAATGCTTGGTGCTGGTCTCCACACATGTTTTTCCTGGAATTGTGATGGATGTTGGGAATCCGAGGGTCTCAATACCCTCAGGGTTGTCACCTTTTGCTTTTCTTTGACCTGACTAGAACTTCAAAGTACCAGAAAGCTCAGAACTGTGAATTCAGGTCAAACTCTGCAAGTTCGGCTGATGCATTGGGAATATGGGAAAGGGTTGGAGCAGGGATGCCCTGAGCTGAGAGCACACCTGGATCTGGGGCAGTTCCACCTCTGGATAAATCCCTGTCACTGCTGAGAGCAGCCCCAAACCTCCTGGTGCCATGTCCTGTGTCAGGATTTGCTGTGACTGATGTTGCAATTCTCCTACATTTCCAGGTTTTCACCCTTTTTCAGCCAAGAACAGGGATTAGGAGCTGGACTTAAAGGCTCTGCTTGGTTTTCTCCAGCTTTAGTTCATCGTGCAGAGCAAGGCCCAAATCTGCAAGGCTCTGCCCAACCTCTGGAAAACAGTTTTATTTGGAGCTGATAATTTCATTCTCACACCATGGCATCATTCCAGCAGCACCTGGACAGGAGCTGTGGCAAAACAAGAGACCAGGGTGTGAATTTTGTGCAGGTCCCCACAAACTCCCAAAAGCTCTCCAGGATAGGAGGGGTCTGGATCTGATGGATCCAGGAAGGCAAGAGAGACAGAAATGTCCTGTGTGATTCCGTAATTTGATGTTTCCAGTGCAAGAGCAGAGGGCAAACAGAAACATCCAGCAGTTCTTGCCAGCTCTAGATGTTCCAGAGGTGTTTTGCAGCCCTGGCTGTAATTCCCTGAGATTCCCAGGAATGCAGGGCCAAGCCAGAGCAGGCCCTGGGATCCCCCTGCTGACACCAGGGGTTGTTTGCAAAGCCCTGCTGGATTCCAAATGTTTGGTGCAGTAGGGAAGATCAGGTTATTCCCAGTCAGGAGTGGGCTGTGCCTCCCTGGCTGAGTCCAGCCCAGCCTGGCTGGGCAGGCACACGGATGTGGTGTCCTTGGGTTGGGAAGCACAGTAAATACGAGCCCATATTAGCACAGGCACCAATGCCTATGAAGCCAGAGGCTAAATTTGGGATTTTTATGTTGCAATAAATCTTACTTCTCTACAAGGCCCGGGCAAACCTTAAATCAAAGGCTTTCTCCTCTCCCCTCTCGTCAGTTATTGATTGGGGCATTATCCATCCAGCAACCACGACGAGAACACGCCATAACCGTGATGGATCTGCCCAGTTCCTGGCACTAATCCTGGGATAAGTGCCTGCTTTGCTGCCCACCCTCGGCTGTGCTTTATTCCAGAGGCCTTCTCCTCTGGCCCATCCTGATTAAAGGATGGGGGCAGAGTGATGGATGATGATTTTCCAGGTGACTTTCTGCCCAGGAAGCTGGCACCCCCCACAATGAGCAAATCTCACCCCTCTCCCAAAATAATGCTCCTCTAGGCAAAAAAAAAATACTGGGAAAAGAGAAGGGAGGAAGGAAGGTAGAGAGGAGAGGAGGAGTGAGGAGCAGATAAAGAGGCATGAAGAGGAAAAGCCGTCCCATCAGAAATCCAAAGGCAGAACCCTCAAACAAGAGACAGGAGCTTTTTGGGAGGGTCAGGGTCTTTGTGCAAACATGGGGTGCAGCAAAGGGGTAAAACTGTTCCCAAAATGCCCTGGGAATCCAAGTGCTTTGGGATCAACATCTCCCATGGATTTATACACGTCTCTTCCTGCTGTCCCTCACAGGTAAATGTCCAGGATCTCACTGCACTTCTGTTCCAAATCCTTCCTCCCCCCTTGCTGCTGCTGGCAGCACCCAAAAATTCCCCTGCCAGTGTTTTGTTGAGAGCAGGGAGACTGGGGAAGAAAATCATTTCTCTGCCCTGGCTATTTTCACCACGTTAAACACCAGAAAGAAATGCTATTATGAATATACCATAATTCAGACTCATCCCTGAGCAGATTTCACTTTGGTGGGATAAATTTATCCCCGTCGGATTTCAGAGCCAGCCGTGCCTGGGACCTAATGAATCCAACCAGCTTGGGATAACAATAATTTCTACAAATCTGCTTATCTGGGCTAAATGTTTATCCCTTTAGCTGCAAACCTCTTGATCCCAAATCATTGTTATAAAACATAAGCAGGGAGTGTCTGCACGAGCCTATAATTGAAAGGCACTTATTTGCTCAGCTGCTCAGCACAAACGCAGGGATTGAAGTGCTGTTACCTCCAGATTCCCCCATTTGATTCATTCCTGCAAAACAGCACAGGGGAGGCTCTAAAGCCACTCCTGCTGAAGAATCCAGCTGCAGGTACTGGCTGAAAGGCATGTGGGGAGCGTGGCACAGGAGCAGTGGGTGTGATCAGACGCTGCTGAGCAAACGCAGCGCTGAATCCGGGATAAATGCTCAGAGGCAGCGAGGGCAGGACAGCAAACAGCCTCTCCAGGAAAGCTGGGCCAACGTTACAGCGAGGCAAAACTACCTGGGCTGCATTGCTGACTGATCTGAGAGCAACGAAGAAAAATGCTGATTATGGGCTTTAATTAATCTGCTGGGACTGGCTCAAAGCACTTCTGGCTTCAATTGCAGCATATGGAGTGAGAGGATGGATGGGGCTGAGGGAGTGGAGGCACATTCCCGTAATGGGATTGGCCTGCACAGTCCCAACAGCTGCTCCCAAGGAATGAAGAAAAGGGGCACTCTGCAAGGGGCACCTGTTCACTGGCACTGTGGGAAAACCTCTGTGGCAATGCCAGGATCATAAAATAAAACAATCACAGAAGGGTTTGGGTTGGAAGGGACCTCAAAGCCCACCCAGTGCCGCCCCTGTGCCATGGCAGGGACACCTCCCAGTGTCCCAGTGTCCAGCCTGGCCTTGGGCACTGCCAGGGATCCAGGGGCAGCCACAGCTGCTCTGGCAATTCCAGCCCAGCCCCTGCCCACCCTGCCAGGGAACAATTCCCAGTTCCCAATCTCCCATCCAGCCCTGCCCTCTGGCAGTGGGAAGCCATTCCCTGGCTCCTGTCCCTGCAGCCCTTGTCCCCAGTCCCTCTCCATTTTTCCTGTAGCTCCTTCAGGTACTGGAAGCCCAAAACTAGGTGACC
This sequence comes from Sylvia borin, assembly GCA_014839755.1. Classification (NCBI taxonomy): domain Eukaryota; kingdom Metazoa; phylum Chordata; class Aves; order Passeriformes; family Sylviidae; genus Sylvia; species Sylvia borin. The sequence continues at coordinate 162,716 of CM025981.1, read as the reverse complement.
CCAAAGCCTTTTATTCTCCAGGCTGAGCAATCTCAGTTCTCTCAGCCTTTCCTTTTGGACAGTCTCCTGCAGACCCTCAGGGTGACACTTCCTCTGTAATCCCAAGCAGATTGCAGCTCTCCCAGAGAAGGAGGGGCTGGGGAGGAACCAGTTGAGTGCAGGGCCAGCTCCGGGGAATGGGGATTCCAGAGTCACCCTCTACGATGGGAATGCAGCAGCTAAAGAAGAGGTTGTCCCTGGGAATGGGGAACAGGGCTCTGCAAGTGCCCGGAATGGCCCCAGGCCAGCACTGCTGCCCTGAGTGCCAGCCTGGCCATCCCCAGCCTGCTGGACACTGGGAACAGGAGGGACGGGAGTGGCAGATGGCCCAGTATTTACCATTATTTCAGGTACACTGGACCTCGGTTATTTCCAGCTCCAGAACCCAGCAGTGAAACCTTGGCTCTCACTCGTGTGTCACTTGGCAATTTGTCTCCATCCAATATTGCTTCAGTAGCGTTCAGATAAACAAATTAAGGGAGGAGAAAGCAACAAATGCAGCTTAAGACTAATTCCCCTCCACCCCCTGAATCACTGAGGGCCTTGAAGAGTGTTCAGAGCCAAATTACACTTCAGTGCACAGGATTTAATTTGCATCTGCCAACTTCAGAAGGGGGATTTAGTCAGACAGGGCATTTGCATGCCATAAAAGGAGCTGATCTCTAATTAAACTAATATCATGTTTGAGTTTCTGCAGCGATAACGGGGAAGACAAAACACGCAGGTTTTGGCAGGAGGAGGGAGCAGGCTGGGAGCACAGGAGGGGAACAGCTCCTCCAAAACCTGCCAGCCACAGAGGAGGCATTTCAGGGTGGTGGGAGCGTCCTGTGCTAGAGAGAGAAATAACTCCCCGGTACTTGCAGAGTCTCTGCACCATTTCTGCAGCGTTTACACCTAGAAAATGCACCCAGGTGTTGGGAAGCTCCCTCAGCAGAGCCCAACAGTGCCAGTTCCTGGCAGGAGCAGGATGATTTCCTGGAAAAAAAAATTTAAATCCCTTCTCTTCTACATGATCTGGCATTTCTGGGAATGCAAAGTCAAACCAGCTTTCTAATTTTACTCTCCAGCCTTGATTAGTTCACAGTTTGGGGTATGTCCAGGATTTTCAGCAGTCACAGAGTGAGAGGGAGGTGAGGGTTTGCCATGAAGTCCAATATTTCCTGGGTTTTCTCCACACCCCAGTATTTCCAGGCCCACCCCTGGAAGGACACTGAGGATTCTGACTGCCAGAATCCATTGAACAAGTACACAGAGCATCAAACAACTAAGCAGAGATCTGGTTTAGAATTGTCTTTGGCTCTGCTGAATCAATTTTGGTTTTTAACAATTCCTGCAAAGAGGAAACTTCCAGGGCAGCTCAGCCACAGGAGACAGACGGGTTTCTTACCTGCCATCAAAGAGTCAGGAAAATCAGTAAACTCTGGCAATTATTGTCACAGATCAATGGCTTTTAGTGCCAGGGAAGAACACAATTACAACATGGAGTCTGATTTCCTGCTCTCCAATGTCCCCGAGTGATTCCTGCCCTGAGCCCAGGTTTGAGGCAGGAGGAGCCTTTGAGGGGGACACCCTGCCTTGATTCAGAGACACCCCAGGACAGAGCAGGAGCCTCATCCCCATGAACCCTGCAGAGAGAAATCGCTGCCTGCCTCAAACCTGGCCACTTATTTCCTGCTTTAATTCTTCCAGTGTTCATCTCTGAGCTGCTGGAAGCCTGCTGGGCCTGGGAGCCCCTGGAATCCCACACGGATCCGACAGGGATTGTTCTCCCAGGGAACCTGTGGCTGTCCCTGGATCCCTGGGAGTGTCCAAGGCCAGGCTGGAGCTCTTTTATACACTCCATACCCCAAAGCTCCAGTTTGTGATGGGAAGGCCAGCTCCAGGTTGAATTTTCAGGTCATTTTTTATTTATTTGCCACTCAGGTGCTCCTGGCTTGCAACACTTACCCAAGCAAACATCCCCTGGCACCTCTCTCCCAGGAAACAGATGGCCCTGGACCAAACCATGTTTATTCTTTCCTTGGTGACTGAGGACTGTGCATATGCCACCGTGTGTGGCATTTCCTGCTCCTCAAAGAAAGCAAACTCCCACATAACATTAAAGCTTGGCTTTGGAGGAGTTCAGTGTTTTAAAGATGAAAGCACCCAAGCAAAATATCCTTTGGACAGAACTGAAGCAGGTAACTTTTCAAGGTGAGGGGATTTGTGTGGTTGGGTTCTGATCTCTGGTCCCTCAATCCCTTGCTGGACTAATCCCCTGCAAAGATAAAAGCTCCTGCTGGGGAAAAAAGTTCTGCCCCAGCAGAACTCAGTCCTTATCAACCCCCTTAGGAATCAAAGTCTCCCAAACTCTTGGGGTTTGTGTTTCCTGAGCTGCTAAAGCAGCAGAGGGTTGGTGTGACCCTGGAGGGCAGAGGCCAGCCCTCCCCAGGTGACCTCACCTTCCCTGGCAGCTCAGGAGGTTCCTGGATCCCACCTGCTCATCCCTGTGGGAAAGGAGGGGGCTCTCCCCAAGCCTGCTCTGAGCAAAAAAAGGAGTTTGAGGAAAGCTTTTCAAAGGCAAACAGACCCTGAAGACAAAGCCCCTCCTGGCCCCCTCACCTTGGACTTGCACCTCAAATCCCCGGACCAAACCACAGATGTCACCCAGAGCAGAGCCACAAGGACAAAAACCTTCCCTTGTTTTTTAGCTCCCCATCCCATCCCACGGGACTGGAAAAGGGGAGGGGAAATCCCATTGTTACGGTGCCACAGCCAAACTCCCAAGTGAGGGTTCCTTTCTAAATCAATCAGTCAAAGGGAATTCTGATCCTGGCTCAGGGAGCCTTCAAAATTACCCAAATACACAAAGATCCTCAAGACTAAGGGAGATAAAAAGGCAACTCATGCACATGTTCTGCATCCTCAGGCTCCTGTTCCAAAGGCTGGGGCTGCCGTAGGGGATTATAAACCAGCTGGGGTTCACAGCAGGAGCAGGGCATGGGGAGGGGAGGAAAATACCTGTGCAAGTCCAATTAACATCAATTAGCTGAGCCTGGACTCCAGCGAACAGGCAAAGGAGGAGCACTGGAGGGATAAAGGGCAGGGCTGGAGGGCTTCATGTTCCCTGTTAGAGTCAGGAAGTTGCAAATGCCATGGGCAGCAGAGGGGATCACCATCAGGAAATGGTTCAGGTTGGAAAAGACCTTTTGAGATCATCGAGTCCCACCATGGACCAGCAGCACCACAGTGGTCACCCCTAGAGCAGGTCCTGAGTGCCACACCCTCACTTTCAGCAGTGGTGGCTCCACCATTGCCACTGTTCCAATGCTTGCCCACCCTTTCCATGAAGGAATATTCCTATTTTCTCATCTAAACCTCCCCTGGTGCGACTTGAGGCCGTTCCCTCTCACCCTGCCATCCTGGGATGCTGCATCCAGCCCGGGATCTGCCTCCAAACCCCTTCAGAGGCTCAGTGGTTCACAGGACAGGGACACTGAGATGCTGGATGATGGATCTGAGCTCCCTGGGCCAGCCCAGAGCACGAGGGGAGGCAGCAGAGCTTGGATTTCTCACGGCACAAACAAAGAGCTCTAAGCCACAGCTGGGCTCTCCAAGCTCCTTCAGCATCGTGGGAAAGAGCCTGGAGCCCCTGGGATGTGACATCTCACCTGTCCCTTGCCGGGTGCCAGGTGAATGCCAGCAGCAGCTGAGCCACCCCAGGTGTGACACCAGACATCTGCTGGCACCTGCAGCTGCCTCAGCACCCTGCCAGACCTTGGCCAATGCTCCAGGGACTGATTCCACACTGGGAAATGGAGCTGGGAGCTGTGCCCTGATCCAGAGCGGGGCTGGGCTGTGGGCAGGGAGCAGGAGGTGTTGGCAGCACACCCTGGGGCTGGAGAGGTGCTGGAGAGGAGGAGTGGGGGACAGCAGGGACTGAGCCCACAGTGTCACTGGCAGGGCCTGGATTTCTGCAGGGAAAGGGAAGAGAGGCAGGAGCTGTGACAGGGGATTCCTGACAGGAAATGGAGTCCAGACAGGAGGTGGATTCCAGACAGGAGGTGGATTCCAGACAGGAGGTGGATTCCAGACAGGAGGTGGATTCCAGACAGGAGGTGGATTCCCAGACAGGAGGTGGATTCCAGACAGGAGGTGGATTCCAGACAGGAGGTGGATTCCCAGACAGGCTCATTTCATGCCCTTGCCTTGCTGGGGCTCCTGTTGGGATCTACCCAGCAGACCTTGGAAGGTTGGGGAAAATGGACATTTCTGGTGGTCTGGAGAGGAGCAGAAAAGGTTCATATTCAATTCCTAAAAGGTCATAAAATCCGTTGCCAGGTGGCCTCACACCAGCCTTGACTCCCAAGGAACAAAGTCGAGATGTTTCATTTTCTGCAGGATCAGCCCAGTTCTGACCCCAGCCCTGGCTTTACTCCACCAAAATCCATGACTTCCAGTAGATTTATTTAAAAAGCAAAGGAAGAACCAGGAGAAACTCATCCAATGTGCTGCTTTTCAGCCCTGGGCTCATCCCATCCGATGGAGACCTCATCAGCCCTTTATTGATTAACAACCAGCAGGATCAGGTCTCCTTTTCACACGGAAAATACCAAAATTAGGGCTTTCACTGCTGCTCATGTTATCTCCAATTAACTGCGCTGACATGATTTGTTCTCCCACGGTCTTTGTTGCATAACTAATCACAGCCAATAAATATAAACACAAAAATAATTAGCTGGAATCAGCTCGCCGCCCGTGCCAGGCACAGCCCGGCAGCAGCAGGGAGGACACGTGTTCTTCCTGACATGATTCCAGTCAATTTTTCCTTCCATTTGGGTGTTTTTTTTCTCCCTGCTTTGGGTGAAGACAGGGGCTGAAGGTGCCTCTGCAGGGCTGCAGCCATGGTAACACACCCAGACACTGGATATTGGTTCTCCAGGTGATTAATTCCATGTCAGTTCGGGTTATCACCTCGTTCCAGGAGATCCCAGCATTCTGACATTTGCAGAGCAGATGTCTGGGCATTAATGAAATAGAGGAGTCTCCAGCAAGGGCTTTGACCTGCAAGGGGGTAGGATGAGCACAGACCCTGGTGCTGCTCCTTGTCCTTCAGAGCACTCAGGTGGTGCCACCGGCCTGGGAGTGGCACTGCGTGGGGACAGGACACTGCTCCCATGAGCTGCTCCCAAAATAAGCTGGGATGGGCTGGCTCAGGAGGACTGGGGGGGGAAGACATAGCAGGACTGAAGGGTTGTGCAAATCCACCAATTTCTGTGGCATTTTCTGTAGGAAGTGGAATTGTTTCATCTCAGTGCTGTCCTAAATCTGTTGTATGAAGACAGTAAATCTGCAATTTTTTTCCCTGTGTTCTTGTTGTGCTTCATTTCTCTGGATCAATTTTATTATCCCATAATTCACATTGTCTCACCCTTTACATTTCATACTATAATGTTTAGGATCATCTAAAGAACATTTTTAATCCATTAGAATGAGAAGGTTTGAAATTTTATTGAGCTCAGGGGATGGAGCTGTGTTGAAACAAACTCTCCATGCAATGTCCAATATGGGAAATGTTCCCAATTCCTGACTCACTGTTCTATTATTGGTAGTATTACTTTTAGTATTACCCTTTACCACTACCTGACAGGAGGGTGCAGCCCAGTGGGGGTTGGGCTCTGCCCCCACGGAAAAACAGGACAAAAGGGAAAGGCCTCAGGTTGTTCCAGGAGAGGTTTAGGTTGGATATTAGGGAAAATTTCTTCCTGGAAAGGGTGGTCAGGCAGCACTGGAGTCCCCATCTCCAGAGGGATTCAAAAGCCATGTGGATGTGACACTTGGGGACATGACCAGTGCTGGCCTTGGCAATTGGACTCAGTGGTTAATCCCAGAGGGTTTTTCCAACTTTTCCAGTGATTGTCTCATTCCTTGATTATTCAGGATTTTCTCTTCCTGAACCAGCAGTTCCAATGGGAAGTGGCACCATTTCCCCACTAATGGAGACTCCATTTTCAAAGCAGTTTGTTCTTCTGGGATTTTGTAGGGCAGCATCAGGAAGGTTTGGGAATGGATCTCTGGGATCTCCAATATTCCCTTTCCTCGATTGTGCCACTCCCAAGGTGAAGCAGTTGGCAGGATTTGACAATGCTCTTTTTATTTTCTTTTTTCTTTTTTTTTTTTTTTTTTTTTTTTTTTTTTTTTTTTTTTTTTTTTTTTTTTTTGCTGGAGCACCTTCATTTTCCATAATTTTCCCATCTGGCAGTAAGAACCTGGATAATGCAGAGATGGAGAGGGGGACTGCTGACCCCAGGGCTTTCAGAGGATCCACTCAGGGTCCTTCCAACCTCAGATCCTTTGGGCAGCATTCAAAGACAACAAGGAATCCTGCTCCCTCCCAGACCCCACCTCTCCATCTGGAACATCCACACATGTCCCCAAAATCCTGCTCTCCAACCCCTCAGATTATGGGCAGGTTTAAAAATGTCATCAGAGCTCCTGAGATGTTTCTCTCAGCAGCCTGCATGCAAATACATGCAAATAGATGTAAATAGGGAGGCACTGCCTCAACCGGGTTATTAAAGGAGCTGCTGCTCCTAAGAGGATTTTCCTAAGAAGGCTAAAGATCCCCCAACACCCATTACAGCCCAGCTCCTGTAAATTACACTAAATGCTGGGTTGTTATCCCTGACAGAGCCTGCAAAGGGATGGAGCAGGGGCTGAAGCTGCTTCTCCACATTTCTTTCCCGTCTCCTCTCCATCCCTGCAGCAGCTGGGAGGGCAGAGGAGGGCACAGCTCTGGGGGCTGCAGCGTTCCTGGGGTGCTCTGCTCCAGCCGAGCGTGGGAACACGAGCAGCCCTGGCTGGTCCCTGCAGGGGCTCTGGGGGAGCTGCTGGGAGTGGGGACTGTGCCCAGGGCTCCTGCATGGCCGGGGAAACCAGGCAGCACCTGCTGCTCAGGGCAGCTTTATCCTCCAAAACCATCCACCAGTTAAACCATCCACCAGTTAAACTGTCCACCAGTTAAACCATCCACCAGTTAAACTGTCCACCAGTTAAACCACCCCACTGGTTAAACTATCCACCAGTTAAACCACCTCACTGGTTAAACTATCCACCAGCTAAACCATCCACCAGTTAAACCATCCACCAGTTAAACTGTCCACCAGCTAAACCACCCCACTGGTTAAACTATCCACCAGTTAAAACACTCCACTGGTTAAACTGTCCACCAGTTAAACCATCCACCAGCTAAACCATCCACCAGTTAAACTATCCACCAGTTAAACCATCCACCAGTTAAACTATCCACCAGTTAAACCATCCCACCAGTTAAAGCATCCCACCAGTTAAAGCATCCCACCAGTTAAAGCATCCCAGTCCCCTGAACTCTACACAGGGTCAAGTCATTGAAGAGTTTTCTCCCTCTCTCCAAAATGTAATGTATTTCTTGTTCCTAGAGAAAATCAAGCACTGAAAAGTGGTCGATCAGGCCTTGGGAATATTTCTGTAAGGAATGCCCCTGTCTGGGAGCACTGGTGCCATTGTCCTTCCAGACTGGGACGCTCCAGCGGAGCCCTCACACGTTGCTGTGCAGGGATTTTGTGTCTGGGCTGTGGGGATGTGACACAGCTGACAGTGGAAGTAGCTCAGTTTTGTTCAGAAAAGTTTGTCCTTGAGGTTTCTGCTCCAGCACTCAGGAGCCTCCTGCCTTTCAAAGCTCGGCAGGATTCAGTGGCACACCAGGAGCTTAACACGATTACCCCAGCTTCCACTCCCCTTCCTTAGACCTCACTCCCAGGGGCTATTTGTAATTTGCAGTTGGAGTTTATTCACTGTCTTTGAACAAAGAAATGTGATTTTTTTTTTCTCTTTTAGTCTCCTCTTAAATCCTGACAGGTTTAAAAAAAATAATTAAAAACTCTTAATGCTTTCATGAGAAGCTAAAATTTCTCATGGAAAAGGAAATACTTTTGACAAGCTGAACAGAAGAATTATATCAGAGCTGAAGGAAAAATAAATCTCTGGCCTGTTTTTGTAATTGTTGCTAATTCATTGGTTTTTTTTTTATCAGTGCTGTCCTTGACAGGGCCCCATTGCAGCAGGCTCTGCACGAACACAGAACATCACCAGCAGTAAAATCAGGTGACAGTGTCCTGCAGGATTACTCCAGCAGTGCCAGACCTGGGCCTGGAGTCATGCTGGATCCTTCAGTGAAAGTTCTCTGCTCCAACAGGGAAAAATATCTTTAATTGCCACGTGGGATGAGGCTGCTTGGCCTTTGATGGCTCCTCTGAAGGATGGATTTCAGTGGCCACGTCTGCAGCAACAAAACCCCAACGTGACTACAACTGCTCCCTCTCGGCGTGCACTGAGCATTAATTAAGAGAGCCAAGCAATGCCCACATTTTGTCAGAGAGCAGGAAATGTAACGAGGCTCCCAGGTAATGAGTTCCACTCACACGTTCAGCAGCCCCCTGAAATAATGAGCTTTGGAAACAATCCGGAGGCGCTGCCTGGATATTGATGTTAGGAACTCGCTGACCCTGTTGCAGGCAGGTTGTGCTGTTCCCAGAGCATCTCCCCTCCAGTCTGGGCTCCCTCTCATCAGGACAGGGATTGCAGCAGTGCAGAGCAGCCCGAGGAGCACAGAAATCCTGCCTGGCTCAGCTGCCGGGAGCCAGAGCCTTCTCCTGAGCCGTCATCCTCAGTGGAGTTTTGTAGGATAAATCCCAGCCTGGTTCTTACCCCCTCAGGGTTTGGAGAGGGCCTGTTGTGTAGCAGGGTGGGATTGTGGCTCTGCACTGCTCTGGGTCACTTGGAAGGGATTCTTAAGGTTAAAGGAATTCCAGTTCCCTGAGGATTCTCCCCTGTCCCACTCAGCCAGCTCCATGTGGCAGAGGGACTTCAGCTCCTTGTGTGGGTCCCCCGTGTCCTCAGCTCTGGAAGCCACATTACACCAAAGGTTCTTTCTCCCCATTTTCCAGGGGAAAGGCTGGAAAAGTCCTGTTTGCCCATTTCCCACCGTGTACCAGCAAAGGATTATTGTCTCAGCTGCTCAGGGCCCAGTGCTGAAAACGCCAAGGTCATGGCTCTGCCCCTGCCTGAAGCACTGAACATGATGATCCTGTGGGTCCTTCCACCTCAGGATGTTCTGTGATCCTGGGATTTCAGAGAGCAATGCTGGGGGCAGGTCTGGCCCTCAGGACAAGAAGAACACTGAGGGGCTGGAGCGTGTCCAGGGCAGGGAATGGAGCTGGGAAGGGGCTGGAGCCGCAGGAGAGGCTGAGGGAGCTGGGAAGGGGCTCAGCCTGGAGAAAAGGAGGCTCAGGGGGGACCTGGTGGCTCTGCACAAGTCCCTGACAGGAGGGGACAGCCGGGGGGGTCGGGCTGTGCTCCCAGGGAACAGGGACAGGAGGAGAGGGAACGGCCTCGGGCTGGGCCAGGGGAGGCTCAGGGTGGATTTTGGGAACATTTCTCCATGGAAGGGGCTGTCTGCCCAGGCCACTGGTGGAGTGCCCATCCCTGGAGGGATTTAAAAGTGTGGATGTGGCACTTGGGGACATGGCTTAGGGGTGGCTTTGGCAGTGCTGGATTAAAGGTTGGACTCCCTGATCTTGGAGGGTCTTTCCAACATTATTGACTCTGTAATTCCATGAAAAAGTCCCTCCCAGCAGCAGGACTGTACCCAGGCATTCCTGTATGGATTACAATGGCAGGAACAGATGGAGTCTCCTGGCAAACAAAGCCCTGTAAGGACCATGGAGAGGACACCCAGGGACAGAGCAGGAGCTCAGCTCCTGCATGGAGGCAGCTGGAACAAACCCAGGGCTCTGACCCAGCCCAGCTCTGAGCCAGCAACATTTGTAGAGAGCCCTCTCTGAGTTGCTCCCACTCTGTGAGCTGCAGATAAGAGGAGTGAGATGGGACGTGGTTGTTTGGCTGTGTAAACACCTCAGCTGACAGCTGAAATCTCCAGCCCTGGCTCCTGTGGGTGCAGCACATCCCAGCCCTCCCTGCGTCCCTGGAATTCCAGCAGCCTGGAATGCAGCAGGAGCCGGGTCCCACGGGCCTCTTCCCACCCTCACTGCAGTCAGGACTGATTACAAACACTCTCTAAATATTTTTTTCCTTCCCTGCACTGCTCTAATCCACAAAGGCCCCTCAGCTTGGATGTGCTGCTGCCTGTTGCTCTCTGCAGCCTCTTCCTCTCTCTCTTTTTTCTCTCAGTAGACAAATTAAACCTTTTCCAGCCACATTGCAGAGGATTGTTTCAATAGAGAGACTCAGGGCTGTATTCCCAAAGCAGGAATTACTGCTCACTCTGGGGAGGGTGGCTGCTTGAAGCCCCAGTTTGCAGAATTTCCACCTGTGCAAAGCCTGTCTGGCAGGACCTGATCCCCCAGTACATCCCAGGGCTGGTTCCACACTGTCCTGACATCAAGATCAGAGTTATCGAGGGGAAATACCCAGAGTTTTAACTGTTGGCAGAGAGATTGACAAAATCACAGCTGGAAACACAACTTCCTTGTGATTCCCCCTAGTTTTCAGTTGGTTCATGCAATTTTTTCAGGTTTTGGACTTTCCCAACCTTGGCATTCTGTGAAAAGCTGCTTAAAACCTAATCCAGATGTTATCCCAGACCAGTATTGGGGTATTCACATCCATCCACATATATATAAACCACTCACAACAAAGGATTGCTCAACCCATAAGCCCATCCTGCAGATATCCCTGATGGGAATCCCACTTTCCCAGCCCCCTGTTCCAGTGGCTGTTAACAAATTGTTGTGTCATGAATTCCAATCCACTGCTGTCTGCTTTGCACTAGATGGACAAAGAGATGAGATTGTTTCCTCCTTGCACAGAAGCCTCTTCAGCTGAAACAACTCCAATCCAGCTAATTCTGAGTTTTTACAGGGCTGGGTACATCCGTCCCCATTTGTATTCTCTAGGAAGAAAGCAGATTACATTTTTCACCACAACAATGAGTGTTTCTGTCACAGTGAGCACTTTTAAAAAGAAAACAAGGCCTGTGCTGACAATGGCTCACTTTCGTTCATCAGAGTTCCCAATCCAAAGGCTCCCTCCCAGCAAAACCCCGAGAGAAACAAAAGGCAGGAGCTGTTCTACACCAGGCTGGGCTCAGCCACCCCTCCTGCAGCGCCAGGAGAGGGGTCAGGGCAGCCCCAGCCCACCGACCAATGGGCACAGAGGCTGGAAAAGGGAATTTAATGAGCAAAGGAGAAGAGTGCAAAGAATTCAGATGAGCAAGGAGAGACAGAAGCATCTGGTGTGTTACAGCTGTTGGAGGAAAAAGTGTTTTCTAACTCCCCAAAAGAATCAAAATACATCTAGATGTTGTTGGGGTTTTTTTTCTTCTTTCTCCAAACTTGAAATAAGAAAAAAAGCCACAAACCTACCCAGCCAAAAAAACTCTGCCTTCTTTTCCCACTGGAGTGGAGCCAAGGCAGAGGGAGGCAGAAAATGAGGAGGATATGCAAAGCATCAAAATGTTCAGTGATCAAAATGGGAGATATTTCAACCCAAACAACAGCTTTCTGCTCAAATTCTCACTCTGCCTAAAAAGCTGTTTCGTGCTCAAAAACACACAGAGCAGGAGAGAGGGATTTTAACTAAAATGACTTGAACCAGCTCAGTGTTTTCTCCTGCTGGTGACTTCCAGGCTTCAAGACCTTGGAGAAAGATTAAAAAACCCCCCCCACAACTCCAAAGGAATGTGAGGATCTGATGGAGTGGTTGTTATTTGCTGTTATTTGGTTATTGTGAAAGATCAAGACATAATCCTGCCTGAGAACCACGTGCAGCAGGGAATTGTTCCTGATCCCTCTGTCCAAAGCACCTGGTAGTACAAGAACCCCTTTTGGGGGGGGAAAGTGCCTCTTGCAAGCAGAGGAGATTTTACCATTTATCACAAATGCATTTCCTGGCACATTTCCATTTCCAACCCTTCCCATTTTCCCGCAGAAATAAAGTTCCTCCACCAATTCCCTGCAGATGCCACCTCATTTCCTCCCAGGGCTCCTCCCGCCCTCCCCCTGACTTCCAGCATTGCTGGGCACAGGCAATTCTGACATCTTTCCATTTAATGAGAATTTGCTTGGGTTAGAAATAGAAAGAACCCCTCAAAGCACTTCCATGAGCAGTGCTGGGGGTTGCTGTTGGGCACTGCACTGGGGAGAAAAGCAGCAGAAAAAGTAAAACTGCTGCCAACCTCAGGAGCAAGGAATTACCTGGATTTTCCAGGTGTTCATTCAAGGGACTCTCCAAGATTTCCTGGGTATTTGCTCTCCATTTATGCATTTCAAGTGTTGTACACGAGTGATGAGAGGCAAGGGCAAGACCTGAATGTTCTACTGGAAAAACCATTTAGCTGGGAATTTGATTTCCTTCAATTTTCTGATTTTTTTTCCCCACTAGGGAGCAACAACAATATTGTAACTGAACTGACAATCACAGTGTCTTACTTCAAATGAAATTGTCAAAATATTGTGTCAGGAATACTGTATGAAGTGATTTCTTTGGCTGTCACTCACATTTGCCATCCTAAAGAGTCTAGTTTCTATTGACAAAGATACTCAACACATAAATAATCTCAAAAACCAGATAGAGCTAAACTAGGAACACCCAGACCTATTAACAGCAACAATAACATTTGAGAAGGTACTTAGGGGAGAAAAAGCAAGAAAATGCAAATTAAAGAATAATGAAATAACAAAGTCTATTGAAACATCTGAAATTTTATATAATCAGTTAGCAAATGCCATTAACTTGCTCCTCACACCCCACCTAATGATGGCTTTGCTCTGTGCAAATAATGATAACAATGCAGCAATTCCCATTTATTCCCATTTTCGTGGGGTCTAAAATCATTCCAGGAATCACAGCGTTTCAGCAAAATGAGATCTTTGGCGTCTGAGTCAGGAGCTGCGGGGCTGGAACAAAATCTGGGGTGCAGAACTGCACTGGTGGGATTATTTGGGTGTCTGGGCCAGGCCAGGGTTGGATCCACGATCCCTGGGGGTTCCTTCACGCTCAGGACATCCTGGGATTCTGTGATCTGTGAGTCTAAGGATGAAAACTCTGAAAGGAGAGAAATTTAGGAAACACTTGGACAGGTGCAACCCCTTGTGAGGCTGCCCTGGGCTGTGTTTGAGGAGTCAGGGAGGTTTCCCAGGCCCAGCTGGGGCAGCTGAGGCTTGGAGAGCCCTCGGGAGCTGCCAGGATGAGCCTTTGTCCCATGCAAAGCAAGAGAATCTCCAACAGCACCAGGGGAGAGTCAGGCTGGACCCCGGGAGGAATTTCTCCATGGAAAGGGTGGTCAGACATTGGCAGGGGCTGCCCAGGGAATGGTGGAGTGCCCATCCCTGGAGGTGGCACTCAGGGCTCTGCTGGGGATCAGGCACAGCTTGGACTCGATGATCCCGGAGATCTTTTCCAGCCTCAGTGATTTTGTGATTCCATAATAAAAACTCCCAAACCGCAGTGAGGTGTGACCCACCCGCCAGCAGCCCTCCCGTGTCCCCAGAGCTCCAAGGCTGTCCCCTGAAGCCAGCAGGATTTCCCAGCCCCAGGTGGGCCCTGGCAGCAGCCAGGGCAGTCCTGCTGCCCCAGCAGTGCCACGCTCCTGCACTGGGGCTTGGGCAATAAAGGAATTGCTGTCCCTGCTGCTCGCCTCTGCAGAGTGGGAACAGCACAGGCTCAGGTTGCAGACAAGTGCATTAATCTTTTCAGCTTTCCTGGAATGAAACATCAGAGGTTTAACCTATTCTTTATTGCTATTCCAATGCCCTGGGTGGTACTTTTAAAAATAAACTCCTGAAAGGCAGCAGGAGGGAGAAGGGGAAGGAGCCTGAAAGCTGCTCACTCACTCACTCAGCAAGCCCCAACCACTGGAAATAGAGAAAATTTAAAAATTCAGACTGTTTGATTAAAAGACTGGTAATATTCAATATTCTGGAAGCTCTGAGTTCCAGACTCAGGGGTAAAAGAGGTTTCAGCTGCTTAATTTAAAGAAAAAATAAAGGTTTGGACTCGCAGTTCTGAGGAATGAGATCAAGCAGCACAGGAAGGCTAAGGAGCCCACTGGAAATACAAAACCAAGCCTCACTACTGATTTATATTTATGAAATCTTACTATTTTTAAAGCACATTGGGGGATCCGAAGGTTCCTGAAGTAGCCAGATGGATATTTCCACGAAACCTCTACCAGGACAGAAACTAATACCAAATTTTCTCATTATTTTAGCTGTGTTTACCTCGGCTGCTCCCCCTGCTAGTTCCAATGGAGATCATATAAAATACATTTGTAGGTACTTACGGGAAAAAATGGATTTATCCACACGCCTTAATTAATTTTGTGAGTTCTGTCAATTTTAGGTCAGTTTTATGGTCATTAATAAGGTGAAGAGCTGAGGATGATGGTTGGGTGGATTCCCAGCATCCTGAAGAGGGAAGGAGGGAGGAAGGAAGAGCTGGAAAAAGCCTCTGAGTAGCTCCTACAGCCTCCTGATAAGAAAGGCTTTCTAAACGGAGCTGAAAAGAGTTAAATAAGGTAAATCTTTGTTTCAGCATCTCCCAGGTGAAGCTGAAGGTCTCTTTGGTGCCTGCTGTAATGGGCAGTGATTATGGGAAGGGAAATTTGCACTGGAATGATGGTAATTGCAGCTCCTGTTCCAGCAGTATTTTGGGGAAGTGGTTCGGGATAATCAGAGTGATTCTGTGCAAATGGCTGGGAGGATGCAGCAGGATGCAGGTGATTCTGGGACATGGAACGCTGTGGTTTTGGCTGCAGCCATGGGCCAGTTCCCATGGGGAAGCAGGAGAGGGCCGGCAGGTGCCAGGCGGGGAAGGGGAGATCTCCCGGCACTCAGGTGGTTGATTCCACCACCAGCCCCTGCAGCTGCTTTTTTCTGCCCAAATTCAAAGGCTCTCAGTCTGACAGTTCATCTGCCTTGGGCCTTTTCCACGGCAGGCTCTTGTTCCCGTGTTCCCCTGGAACAATTAAACACAACAGGAATGGCACTTTTACTGCTGCTCCTGCCCTGCCAGGGCTGGCAGCAAAAGAGAAGGGCTGGAAGTGACAGCAGAATAAAAATAAAGGATTATTTTCATCTCCGAAGCTCTGGTAAAGGGTTGAATCGTGTTCTCAATAAGATTCCAGCCTGAACAAATGCTGCTGTTCCTGCCTGCTGCTCTCTGGGATGTCACTAAACACCTCAGCTCTGTCACCGGGGCTGTGCAGAGGGGGAAGGTGCCCGTGTGGTTTGGGAAAGGCAATGGAGCAAAAGGTGGAAGTAAGGATGCAGCTGGGCCAGGACGTTCTGTGTTCACAAAAGGCAAAATTCAGCTCCATGCAGAGAACAGATGAATTCAGAGAGCCTGGAGCTGACACATTCCTGGGAGCTGCTGAGCCAGGACAGGTCAGGGCATTCCCTGGGGGCTCTCAACCACCCCGGGAACTCTTGGTTTCCCTGCATTTCACGGAGTTTACGACATTTCCTTGGCAATGAGATGGAAAAGAACACCCAGACAGCTCATTTCTCTGTCTGACCTGGAGGTCAGTAACCCACTGACATGGCAACTCCAGGATTTGGTTCACAGTCGCCATTCCTTGTGCAGGGAGAGGGCAGGGAATTCAGCCAGTGCCTTCCCTAAAACCTGGGGAATGAACCAGTCCTGCAGCCACACTTTGATTACTGGTTGAGTTTCCCATCTGGCAGCATCAAGGTTTCCACAAACAGGAAAAATGGCTCAGTCACTGGTTTTATTGCAGCTGGAAGACAAAGAAATGAGCAGGGGGGGCCTGTGGGACAGGGATCTGTACAGCCCTGGCAGCAGGAATGGGCCTGCTGAGCTGCAGGAACGTCACAATGATTTTATAAATCGCTCTCACACGCACACACAAACAAACAAAACATCTCTCCCTGAACCTGCCCGGTTTGGGAAAGATTTTGCTTCCAAGCATTGCTGGAATCTGGTGCAGAGCAGCTGATCCTCAGTCTCAGCCTCAGGGAGCAGCAATGCCCTTCCCACGGGGCCTTCTCCCTTCATTCCCAAGGGTGTGTCCAGCTGGAATCCATGGACATCTCCTACAGCTCCCAGCTGTCTCTGATGATTCCCACTGATGTCAGTGGAGTTGGTGCTGGTGGGATCTGAGCTCTGAGCTGGGGCTCAGCCCTGGAGTCACCGTCCCAAGGGCTCTGTAGAACTGGCAGCTGTGTCCCAGCTGGGATTTCCACTCTTCCCCCATTTCTCAGTGCCTTGGTCACTGCAGTCCTTCAGGGCGTCCATCCCAGGAGCTTTGTCATTGTCCTGGGTTGCAGTTTAAGATGTATTCTATCACCATCTTCAGTTAATTGCCCATCAATGCCTTGTGAATGACTCATAGATAACTCCCTCCGGGGAGTTATCTCTCTTTAATGGGCCATCAAGGCCCTCTTCCATGACTCATCATCCCATTGTGAGATGCTCCGCCCACGGGGAGGAGCCAAGCATTCTCACCTGGATATAAGCTGGCATTTGGGACAGTACAGGCAGCCCTCACCTACTGGATTCCCAGAGGACCGGAGCTACCAGACCTTTCTACGAGATCGCTGCTTCAGGAAGACCACGTCTCCTGGACTGCTTCCATCACCCTGATCAGGTTGTATTCTGACTCTGTCAGTAATTTTTTTTTCCTTTTGTATCGTTTCATTTATTTTATTTCATTTTATTTTCCTTTTCTTCTCATTAAATTTTATTTCGGACTTAGAGCCTCTCACTCGGTTTGTTTTCAAACCACAACAGTCATGCCCAGGAGAGATCTGACCTGGGCTCCTTCTACAAACCAGGGTGGAATTGTGTCTTCTGGAGGCTCCCTCCTCTCCACAGGCTCACCACAGCCAATCCCTGCACTGGTGCATGAAATACCTGCACTGGTGCATGAAATACCTGCACTGGTGCATGAAATCCCTGCACTGGTGCATGAAATACCTGCCAAAGCTTGGCATCACTCCCAGGGGTGCACAGGGTGGGGTTGTTGAGGTGTCTTTGCAGGGCCAGAATCTGGACCCATGATCCCTGTGGGGCCCTCCCAGCTCAGGACATTCAGTGATTCCATGTTCTTCCACGTGAATGTGGGCAGAAGGGCAGAGCTCAGTACCTGGGAAGGAAACCCAGTAGATTTAAGAGGATTTCAGCACTTTGTGTCATCCTGGAATGCCTAAAAATCCCAAAAAATGTGGGATATCCCTGCACTTCTCCTTCATGGATGCAGACAGAGGAGCAGGGGTTGAGCACAAAGGAACCACCCGTGTCTGAAGAATCAAAGTGAGCCCTCACTGTGCCAGGACAGCCCCATTCCCTGGCTTGTGCCACTGCAGGAAACAGCCCCTAAAGGGCTGGAAGCTCACCAGGAGGGAGCCACATCTTTTAAGTCAAATATTTGTCATGGCAGTGGGAAATTAATTGCTATTTTACATAATTAGCTTCCTAGCAGCCTGCATCGCTCCAAACAAAATGACCTGAGGGACAGCAGCAAATTCTCAAATTTTAAGCAAATAAGTGATTCCAGTTAAGGAGATCAATGAGATGCAATTATTCATTAAGGATCTCTTTTCCAGGGTTTTGAGGAACACTTGTTGGAGAAACCTGAGTAATTAAGGGGGTTGGGCTAATTTGGAAAGGGTTGGCAGCAAATGACCCTGCAGAAACCCCCACACACACCCAGCAGAGGGTCCTATAAATCCATTTTTCCTATACGTGTGTGGAGTATTAGGAAGAGGTTGGGGAGCAGGAGAGACCACCCCATCCATAGAAACTTTCCTACTCCTTGTAGATGGGATCTTGGGAATCAGAGGAGGAACTCCAAGCCCTGGGAGCCAGCACAGGGCACAGGCCTGGGGTTAGCAGCAGCCAAGAGAAGCTTGAATAATAAAGGGAAATTTCTAAATATGACTTGGGAACTAAACTTTGCAAAACAGTCTGAAAGTCTCACTTGTAATCACTGAGTGCTGGCAGTGAGGCCTCGTGCCTAAACTGAGCTGGGACTGGCTCTGAGGAAACGGATTTAAGGGGATGGAGGGTTTACATTGGATACTGGGGATAAACTCTCCCCTGTGAGGATGGGCACGCCCTGGTACAGGGTGCTCAGAGCAGCTGTGGCTGCCCCTGAGTCCTGGCAGTGCCCAAGGCCAGGCTGGATGAGCCTTGGAACAACCTGGGACAGTGGAAGGTGTCTCTGCCATGGCAGGGGAGCCACTGAGTGATCTTTAAGGTCCTTCCCAACCCAAATCATTCTGGGATACAGTGTTCCTCAGAAACAGATTTTGTATATCTAATGAAAGAGAATTTGTGGTCCTTGAAATTATGGATGCAATATTCTCACCTTAAAAGCAGAGCCTGGCTCTGCAGTCAGAGAGGGAAGATGACCAGAGAGCCCACGGGTGCCAAGTTTATGGTCACTTGTTTTGGCCGTGTGCCTTAATTTGGAACAGAAATATTCCAAGAATCTCCTTTAATGAACTGAGCTCAAAGCTCACACAGGAACAATCATTTTCCTAGAGCTTTGCAGCAGTTCCTTTTTTGTCTCCAGCTACTGGCAGAGTTCTCCGTCTCCTTAGCCCCAACCCCATGCAGGCTTCCAGAGAACCCCCCAGATTTCCCCAGTCCATCCTGATTTCCAGCAAAGCTCCACCTTCCCAAAACACCCTTTTTTCCTTCCTGAGAGCCACTGGTGCAGTTCTGCTCCCAGGCTTGGCGTGGCCCCCCTGCCCGGAGCAGGAGGATTAATGACTGCAATGGAGATGTCCCTCTGGTGCTTGTGTAGTGGAGAATAAAGCAGCAACGAATGGGTATTTTCAGATAACCTGTCAGTGATGAATTGCTGCTCCAGCAGACACTCCAAATAAAATGTGCTTTAGCATCCCTGATTTATCCTGGGAAGCACTGGGAGGGAGAAGCAGCTCCCTCCTGCACGGAGCAGAGTTCCAGGGGGAGAAACAGCCAAAAATAAAAGGGAAAAGTGCCGATCTGGGATTGCAGCATCAGCCCTTGGAGAGGGGACTGTGGGCTCTGCTGGCAAAGCTGGACCCGGCAGTGGCAGTGCTCCTGCACGAAAGGTGATTTCAGTTTCATGGAATCATTTAGGCTGGAAAAGAGCTCCAGGAGCATCAAGTCCAAGCTGTGCCAAATCCCTACACTGTCACTCAGTGCCACATCCAGGCCTTCCTTGGATACCTCCAGGCATGGGGGCCCCAGACCTCCCTGGACAGTTCTAAGGCCTGAGCCTTCCCCTTTCCAGGAGGGTACACACAGATATTCTTGGTGAATCCACAAAAACAGGCCTGTTCATCACCTGCACCTCAGGGCAGGAATCATCTCTTACCTCCAAAGAGCTCCTGGTGCACCCTGAGCTCCACTGGGACACAGAATCCCACGGCACAAATAACTTGGGAATGATCATTTCTTTGGAGGTGGCTGAGGAAAACCTGCCAAGAGCTGATGTGGTGTGAAAGTGAAACCTGCACCAGAGCCCAGGGAGCTGCCTAATTACAGCAGGGTAATTAGACAGGCAGAGGGATGGATTTCCTCCTTGGCAGGATGGGACCCTGCAGCCTTGGACATTCCTCCTGGAAGCCTGCTCAGGGCAGGAGCTGCCAGAGGAGCACATCCACCACTCCTGGGCCTTCCTGCAGCTGCCAGGACAGAGCTCTCTGTGCCAGGGGCCTGGCTCTGAACTGGATGCTCAGGAGGCCAGCATTGTCCCTCGCCCAGGGCTGTCCCTCTCCCAGGATTGTCCCTCTCCCAGGATTGTCCCTTTCCCAGAGCTGTCCCTCTCCCAGGGCTGTCCCTCTCCCAGGGCTGTCCCTCTCCCACGATTGTCTCTCTCCCAGGATTGTCCCTGTCCCAGGATTGTCCCTGTCCCAGGATTGTCCCTTTCCCAGAGCTGTCCATCTCCCACGATTGTCCCTCTCCCAGGATTGTCCCTTTCCCAGAGCTGTCCCTTTCCCAGGGCTGTCCCTCTCCCAGGATTGTCCCTTTCCCAGGGCTGTCCGTCTCCCAGGGCTGTCCCTGTCCCAGGGCTGTCCCTTTCCCAGGGCTGTCCCTGTCCCAGGATTGTCCCTCTCCCAGGGCTGTCCATCTCCCAGGATTGTCCCTTTCCCAGGGCTGTCCCTCTCCCAGGATTGTCCCTCGCCCAGGATTGTCCCTGTCCCAGGGCTGTCCCTCTCCCAGGGCTGTCCCTTTCCCAGGGCTGTCCCTGTCCCAGGATTGTCCCTTTCCCAGGGCTGTCCCTGTCCCAGGATTGTCCCTTTCCCAGGGCTGTCTCTCTCCCAGGATTGTCCCTCTCCCAGGGCTGTCCCTCTCCCAGGGCTGTCCCTGTCCCAGGATTGTCCCTCTCCCAGGGCTGTCCCTTTCCCAGGGCTGTCCATCTCCCAGGATTGTCCCTGTCCCAGGGCTGTCCCTCTCCAGAGCCCGTCCATGTCCCTCAGCCCATCCATCCTGCAGGCAGGGCCAGGAATGACCTGCAGGAGCAAGCAGGGCACCCCCAGTCCTGGGGGCTCTCTGGGCAGGGCCTGGGGGCACCCCTTGATGGATCCAACCTGGAAAGGGGAGCTGGGGAAGTTGCTGGGCATGAAGCAAACCCAGCTCTCCCTTGGCCTCCCCACTGCCCCTTCCCCAGGGTGTGGAGGGTCTGGCCAGACCACGGCCCGTGGTTGAGGCTGAGCTGGGGGATGTGGGGAAGATCCAGCTGCTCTGGAATTCTGCGGCACTTGAAAGCAGAGGGAAAGGGAGCCCTGGTGCTCAGCCACGCCAGGAGGGGTCAGCTGGAACTGCAGCCTCCACATCTGCCTCCAGTGAGTTCATCATTTACCGAGCACACAGCAGGGAGAATTCACACCCTCGGAGCTCTGTGCAGGCAGAGGCACAAACTCCTCCTGCTCCCACCTGCTTTAATGTTAGTGCCTGGCAGTGGAGCAGCAGGTGCTGCCCAGCTCCTCTCTGATCACTCTTAGGGCAGGTTTCCACCACCAGCTCTGACAATTTGTCAGTAATAAAGACCCAGCACTTCACATTCCTGTTTTACTGTAGCCTGTTGTGTGGCAGCCTGGAATTGTAATTGCTCTGCCTCTTTTTAAAGCAGATTCACAATGTAGCTCTTTTTCATATCATTAGAAAGGGCCTCCCCTTCCTCCCCTTCCCCAGAACCTGGGTCTCAGTTTTGTGGTTGGGTTTATTCTATCAAGATCTGGCATTATTCTAACTCCAGTCATTTCATCCTCCCTCCCAGGTACCTGGTGCTTCCAAAATGAAACAGAGTAGAAAAAGGTAAAGGGATAGGGACAGAAATAATGGATTTTGCCCAGGAAAATACATTCCTAAGCAGTTTGTTCCCTTCGCAAAGCACTCTCTGCTCTGTCAGGGTGACTCTTGCTCTCATCTCTGTGCCAAAGAGATGGTGCAGCTCTCCTGCACCTCCTGCCCCTTCCAGTACCTGCAGCAAAGCCTTGATGTGGCCATTGCCTCAACTCCTTCTTCTCTCCAGCTGTTCTGTATTCCACAGAATCAAAGAATCAGGGAATGGTTTGTGTTGGGATGGGACCCTAAATCCCATCCAGTGTCATGGCAGGGACATCTCCCAGTGTCCCAGGTGCTCCCAGTGTCCCAGTGTCCAGCCTGGCCTTGGGCACTGCCAGGGATCCAGGGGCAGCCACAGCTGCTCTGGCAATTCCAGCCCAGCCCCTGCCCACCCTGCCAGGGAACAATTCCCAGTTCCCAATCTCCCATCCAGCCCTGCCCTCTGGCAGTGGGAAGCCATTCCCTGGCTCCTGTCCCTGCAGCCCTTGTCCCCAGTCCCTCTGCAGCTCTCCTGGAGCCCCTTTAGGCCCTGAACAGCTGCTCAGCACTTTTCTCTGGCAAAGGCAGTGATTACATTGATAATTCTCCTGTCACTGCTGTCACAGTCAATGGACTGCCCCAGCCCCTGGCCCTGGTCTGTGTTTAAGCTGCCCAGACCAGGGAGCAGAGCCCTCGCCCAGCTCCAGAGTGGTTCAGCTGCTCTCCCAGCTCAGCATTTCCAGCTCCCAACAGTGGGATCCCCATCCCCATCCCTGTGCCCACTTCGGGCTCACCCCAGCCAGTGCCACGCTGGGAGTCTCACCCTGCCTGGGGCCCCAGGCACAGCAGGGATGGGAGGAATAACAATAACTTTTAGTCGGGGTTTAATGGGGACCCAAGACTGCCTGGGTCTCTGAAGAACCCTTTAAATGTTCTCTTGCTCTTTATCTTTTGCTTCCTTTAAACTGTGATTGAATTTAGGACTAATGAAAATGTGAGTCTGAGAGCATTTACTGGAAGGCAGCTGCTCACTGTTTCATCTCTCCCTCTCTGCTCTCTGTCTGATGAGCTCCTTTGCCATGTCCACCCAGACAAACGCATTTCTCCAGGGGAGGCTGCTGCATAATCAGGGTTTGAGCAGCTCTGGGTCATTCATCTTCGTGTGGACAAGGTCATCAAGTGGGCACTGCTCCTTTATTTTCCTCCCTAATATCTTTTCTCTACAGCATCTTAATAAAAGGGAAGCTTTTCTTCCCATCTTTTTCAGAGGGGGAAAGGAAAGGTTGTTGGGAAATCAAGAGCCTGGATGTTTTGCCTTTTCTGCACGAGAGCAATCAACATTTGGCTTTTCTTCTGTCTGTGGATGGAACCTGAGACTTAACAGGGCTCAGACCTCTCATTCTGGTTTGGATTGCTGGGCTTAAAGAGCTGCTCAGATGTGGGGAAAACAATGACACAAATCTTCATAATGGAGGGGAAATAGAGAGTGCCATTTTTCCTTGGCAATCCATCAGAAATTCACTGCTATGGAGGAAATTCCAGCAGGTTGCTCTGTGTTGGTTGGTGGATTTTGTTTTATTGCCGTTTCACAGGACAGGAGTGTCAGGATCCCACTCCAGAGGACCCTCCTGGTCCTGATTAAATCATCCCAACACCACCCTCAGGTGCATTTGGCACAGCCCTGCAGCAGCTCAGCCACGGAGCCCCTCCCCTGCACAGGTCCATGTTTTCCACAGCCTCCCTGGAATTCAGGAGAGCTAGGCTCGCAGTCCTGGTGTCAGAGAGGTGCCCAAAGCTCTTGACAAGCCCTGGAACCCCTGCAAGGCAAAGAACCCTCGAGGCTGTGCTTGTTTGATAGACCTAAGTGGCCACCAAAATCTCTGAGACCATCAGCCTCATCCCAGACCCACCAGTCCCTTTCCTGACCCATCAGCCCCACCCCTGACCCATCAGCCCTGTTCCTGATCCACCAGTTCCTGACCCATCAGTCCCATCCCTGGTCCACCAGCCCTGTTCCTAATCCCTAAGCCCCCATCCCTCCCAGGGCCCTGCTGCCTGTTGGCATTCCTGTGGTTTCCAAGGAAACCTGGTGCCTCTGGAGCGGATGGATGGGTGCTGTCTGACAGAGGAGTCCTGTGCTGATCCATTTTTATCCGTGGCTCTTGTTGCCTCCCTGGCCTTGGCCTCTCTGAACGTTCCTGCCTGGCATGAGAGAAAACAGGAAGATCCCGCTGTGCCCCGGCTGCCCTTCCTTCCCTGCTCCCTGCAAGGAACCCAACCATAAACCAAGGAATCACCACTCCACGGGCCTGCTTGAGGAGGTTCCTCCTTCAAAGCCACCTCCATGCCTGCACGTTCCCTGTTCAGGAGCACTTTTTTGGGGACACGCAGAGAATTTTGCCTCTGAGCCCTGACAGCCTCCCCTGCTCCTTGCACAGAGCAGCCACAAGGATTTAGCAGCTGGGTTCAAATCCTGGATTGCTGAGGAAGCTCCTGCTCTTCTTCCAGGAGAACTCTCCAGGTCAGGAACCTGTCCTGGGAGAGTAGGGATAGTTTGGGTGTTCTGCCCTCCTGGTTCTGAAGGTGTTCATCCATGACATCAGCTCCAGCCCGACAGACTCAGTGGGAATATGAAGGGGAGGATTCAGGGATGTCTGGATTGATGCTTGTCTGGGAAATGAGGCTGGGGCTGGTCCCTGGATGCAGGGAAGTGTGGCCCATGCTGTTCCAGGTGCAGGGTGCATCCCTGCTCATTCTCCAGGGAGAAGTCACTCTCAGCTGCTGGGAGGTCAATCCCAGCAAGGTGTGGGGCATTTATTTTCATGCAATATGGAGTCAAGACACCAGGAAGTGACCCCAAAGAACACCTGCAGTGTCACAGAATCATAGAATAGTTTGGGTCGGGAGGGATTTCTACCCCCTGATGTGGGCTGGGACTTCTTCACCCAGACCAGGGTGCTCAGCAGCCTGGAAGTGGCAAAGATGTCCAA
This sequence comes from Sylvia borin, assembly GCA_014839755.1. NCBI lineage: Eukaryota > Metazoa > Chordata > Aves > Passeriformes > Sylviidae > Sylvia > Sylvia borin. The sequence continues at coordinate 138,372 of CM025981.1, read as the reverse complement.
AGAATCCCAATTTCCTCGCAGGACACAGACCTGTCTGTGACTCCCAATGGTCCAAGTGGGCTGGTGGCCAGTGGGTGCCATCCCAGCATGTCCTTGTTTTGCACAGAAAAGAAAAGGAACCCATATAAATCAGACTGTAACATCGAATTTTCAGATTTTCCTTTGTTCCTTCTTTACCTTAAAAAGCCATTTTCCAAAGTGACTTGGAAGCCTCTATTCCACCCTTTTTCAGGAACATCAGTGGCACAGGAACCGTTGTAAATGTCTCCAGTTGCAGCTTCTTTGGTCATAGAGACAACTGTGGGGTCAGGATTTGGGGGATGCAGCCCCTGGATTCCTTTGAGGAGGAATCTTCAGCTCAGAGACTTCAGCTCATTTGAAGCCCTAAATCTGGAATGAAAGTGAGCTGTTGGAGGGTGACTCAGCATCGTTAGAGTTTTTTCCTTTGGGGTTGGTGGCTGGGGCTGGATTCCAGCAGCATTTCCTGGTCCCCCTTTGCAGCCTCCTTGCATCACCTGGACAACACAAAATGGGAATTTATTCTGTAAACAGCAGCCCGAGGTGCTGAGTGCTGGGGTCAAAGCAGGCTGCGGTTGCAGAGGGGTCCCTCAGGTGTGAATTCCTCACTGAACTAGCTGAGAACAGCTCTCAGCAAGACAGGTGAGCCCTGGCCCTGCCCAGATGTCACCCCTGAGGAAGGCCAGGTCCTCCTACCTCAGCAGCCCAGTCAGGACAGCGGCACTGACCATCTGTCCCTTATCAGAGACCAGGCAGGATTACAGAACTCCTCTCTGGAGACGGGATTTTGTCAGATAGAAACCAGCCAGGAGGGATGGGCTTTCAAGAAAGGCTTGATCAGATATTGAGAATCTCACCTTCAGCAGATACCACACCACAGGTGTCGTCACAGCAGGTCAGGCACTGATATAGTGCTTGATAAAGATCCCTGGAAGTGTCCAGGGCCAGGCTGGACGGGGCTTGGAGCATCCCAGGATGGTGGAAGGTGTCTCTGCCCATGGCAGGGGTTTCATGGGCTCTGAGGTCCCTTCCAGCCCAAATCTTTCTGGGGTTCAGTGACACCAAGATGAGTCCTGTGGACTCCATCCAAGATGAGGATGCACCTTGGCTGTGTCAGGCAGCAGCTCTGGGAGGTTTTACAGGCAACACCAGGTGAATTTTGCCTCCTCTCCTCGATACCCATGGGCTTCTATATCTCCCAGCTCTGTGCTCTCTGGACAGCTTTCCCTGGGATGGGACATCTTCCCTCAGTGCTGTGGAGAGCATCCATGTCCTGGTGGGGAGAGGCAAACACAAGCCGTGTCCTGAACTTACCAGAGGCAAAGGGTGGGGATGTGAATTCTGGATGTCACTGAACGGAATGAGAGAGATTTGTCTGTACAAACAGACTGTGCGTGTGCTGACAGATAAAGCCAGATACTGAGAGGTGAAAGAAGCAAGGGGAGGAACTATAAATTCCATAGGAATTCCACTGATTGACACAAGGAAAAGAAAAGTGTGTGAGGGGGTATTCATTAGAAGGGGGTCTGTATTAGGTGATTTGAGAAGTCTGTACCTCTCAAGTACCTCAGCCAATGCGACAAGAGAGAGGGAGATGCAGCTGGGAAATTGGGATAAAAAGCAGTCTGCATCCTCTAAAAATCTGAGAGATGCCATAGGAAATGCCCCATGACCTCTCCCTTTATTCAAATAAAGTTACAAGACTCCTCTCTCTCCTTTTTGGACACAAACCTCTGATGTTTGTGGATTATTTTTCTGACGTCATTTGTCTCCAAACACTCCCTATTTTCATCTCCCTATCCCCAGGAGCACCACAGCCCCAGCACAGAGCAGCTCCTCCCTCTGAGCCCCTCAAAGGCTGTTGGTGCCACGGAGCAGAAAAGCGAGGCAGGAGCCTCCTTCCCAGGCCGGGGCTTTCTATTGCATCTCCTTTTGACTGACTCGTTTCATGTGTCATAAATGGTGTTTACTGGAATCAAAGGATTCAAACCTTCTGTTCTTGGTGATGAACACAAGGAATAAGAGGCTTTTTCGCTGTGAAAGGCTGAGATATGGGGACAGCTTTCCCATCCATGTCTCCTAAGTGGGTGCTTATCCTGAGATGGATGCAGGGATCTCTGCAAGGAAAATCAACATCTGCAGCCAATGTGCGGCAGTCACCAGAGCTGGGGGGAGTGGAAGGGTCTTGGAACACCTTGTGGGATGCCCTAAAAGGCTTTTCAGTGCAGCTTGGATGGGGTTTCAGAGGTGCCAGCACAGACCTGGCCACTAATTTTTGTTGATTACAGTTGAGTGTTTAATTTACTGATGTCTGGAAATTTCAGTGCCACCCCCTTGGCCCTTGTTGTGTTGCAGTGAGACATCCAAAGCTGAGGAGGGAAGGGACATCACAGCTCCTGGAGTCCACGCAGGGTAACAAGAATCTCTGGAAATCCCAATTTGCTTAGCACAGCACCACCCCGAGCTCGGCTGCAAAACTCACCCATGTCTCTAAAATGCACTAAAAGCTCACTGATGGGTAGGAAAGCTTTCGGCATTCCAGTATTTCTCATTCCCTCCAAAATTAACTTCGGTTCATTTATTCTAAATTTAATTTTACAGCTGTAAAATGGTTGGATTTCTCAATAGATAGATGAATGCTGGATGCTGTTTTGCTGAACCTTCTCGGTGCATAAATTATTTCCTGGAGAACCAGAATTGGTACCATTTAAAACAAAAAGAAGGAGCTGAAGGATTGGTATTGGCTCCTCTGCAGCTCTTGTTTGCATTCATGTGCCCAGGGCTTTGTCTGTTGTTCTTCCTAGTGCCTCCAAGCACAAAAACATTAACGGGGGAGGCTTCCTCTTAATCACCCTGTGGAATTGTTGTGCAAGTGAACTCAAATAACGTTGGACTGATAGGTTGGGATTGGGCTGGTGATGAAGGCTGAGGATGAGAGCGATGCCTTGGATGTGCCCCAGCATCATTCTGAGACAGCAGCTGGAAAAAGAGCCATAAATATCTTTTTGAGTCATAAATATCTTCTCTCTTTTCACACGCTGTGAGTTATAAACATGAGGCTCCAGACTCTGCATCGGGGCCCGGATGGAGTCACTTATCCCAGAGCTCTCCAGCTCTGCTGCAGTTATTGGCTTGTGGAGCTGCATCACAAATCTCAGCCGGAGCTGGTTTTTATGATTCCCCTCATTTCTGTCGGAGAGTTTCACTCCCCAGCCTGTGAGTGCTCCACTCGTTCCATCTTCGGCTGTTTTTTGTGGCCAGCACTGAAAGGGAGTTTGGCTTTGAGAACCAGGCTGTGTCAGGAGTGAAACGGCCAGAACGAGATGGAAGGAGAAGGAAAACTCAGCCTTTGGAAGACAGCATTGCTAGGGACTGTTTCCCCAAGCCTGGAACTCCTCTTTACACTGGCAAAAAATCAGGGAAAACGTTTGGAGCTACAACAAAACCAAAGAGCTCCTCCAGCAGCAGACACAGCAGGGCTGGCTGGAATCCCAGCTCTGCAGGGAGCACCAGTGTTTAGATGGATAATGCAATGGTTCGCTCTGACAATTAAGGGATGAATGTTATGTGTATGTTAAGAAAAGTTTTATTGATGTACGGTTATGTTATTGCGATTTGTTATTTGGACATCTTTGTTCTCTCCACATCCCCCTTTCCCCCCTGTATGGTTGCCAAGGGATGGCCTTGGTGTGGAAGGAGAGCTGTGCCTGCGCCCTTGCACGGGGCACTTGGGAGGAGGGAAGGTTTGTTACTGTGGGGCGCAGCATGGCAACACCTGACCTCCAATCAAGTTGCAGGAAAGTAGTCTCCACCAATGGATGGTGAGGAAGAGTTGACTGACAGGCTTTGGGAGGGGCCAGGGTTACCTGATACATCACCAGGGGTATAAAAGGCGGAGCAGCCATTTTGTAGGTGAGCATGTGGCAGTTTAGTTCCATGCTCCCGGAGGAGCATGAATAAGGAATTTTTCCTTATTCAGTCCTTTGTTGTGTTTTGTTCAAGGTTTAATAAACACACTTTTTGTTGTGCCATTTTGTTTCTAGTATTTTGACTAGATCTGTCCAAGGGCAAGGGAGGTGCAGTCGGTGCTGGTGGAGGTGTCAGATAGTCTAACAGCTCCCATTCCCTACTCTCTGTTACTTTAAACATGCCCACCCTTGAAGGCAAAATTTCTCCTTCTCAACAGGCAGCATAGTCGCTCTCTTCCTGAATAAATGGTTTCTTAGCCCACAGATGTTCAAAGCCCAACATATCCACCCTTCATCTGAGCCATAACTCGGCCAGTGCACATGATTGGGCCTAATTTCCCTCTTAGTCCACTCTATCAGACAGTACTGTATCATCTTGAGCTCATCCTTACCTCTGGTGTTGGGGTCATATTTTCACTGAACTGGTTTCCTTCCCAGTGGGCTATCTGAGGATATACTTGTTGGTACCTCTTCACTTCCTCCTTCTCCCGTTGGAGATCCCCTACTTGCTCCTAATCCCATCCTGACAGCCAACCACGGGCCCACCTTGTGGAGGCCTAGGGGCTTGCTACCAGGGTGGTCATGCCTCAGCCCTGGAGGGGCAGAGACAAATGGGGAGAGATGCCCCTCTAGGGTAGAGTGAGAAAAGGCCTGCCTCCCATGGCCTTTGCAGTCATATGTTAATGTATTGTAAATTCTGTTTCCTCATTAGTTTGTAAGTTCTGGCACCCCTGTTCAGCCCCCATTTACCATTTTTGTACCCTTTCCAGGGTGTTCTTCTCTCCCTCAGTCCCCATTGGCTTGTTTTTTGCCGCAGTGCTCCACTCCTGTTGCCCTATTGGTTGTCTCAACCTTTAGCCACTCCCCTGCACCATTTCCCTTTGCCTCTATTGGCCATCGACCCTCAGATCTGCCCCTTTTGTCCCTTATTTAACCCTGACCCCTCAGAAGAGTTCTCGTCCTTGTCCCTGGACCCCTTCAATGCTCTATCCTGTTCCTCAATAAACCAGTTGTCGAATTCCCACATGAGGACCCGTCCCTTTGCCTGTATCATCAGTACTGCAGTGTGCTCCAGGCCCTAAAGAGACCAAGTCGCTCTCAAGGCCTTACTGCAGCATGCTGCAACAGCACCCAGCCAGGCCCAATCAGCCAATCACAGACCAACCCAGCCAGGCCCGCCTTCCCAGTCAGCCAATCACAGACCAACCCAGCAAGGCCCGCCTTCCCAATCAGCCAATCATAGACCAACCCAGCCAGGCCCGCCTTCCCAATCAGCCAATCACAGACCCACCCAGCAAGGCCCGCCTTCCCAATCAGCCAATCACAAACCAATCCAGCAAGGCCCGCCTTCCCAATCAGCCAATCACAGACCAACTCAGCCAGGCCCGCCTTCCCAATCAGCCAATCACAGACCAACCCAGCAAGGCCCGCCTTCCCAATCAGCCAATCACAGACCAACCCAGCAAGGCCCGCCTTCCCAATCAGCCAATCACAAGCCCTCCCACCAAAGCCCGCCTTGTTGGATTGCAGGGAAGGATGGAGTGCAGGGAACTCATGGGCTGAGGGGTCTGGCCAGGATGGTGTTCACCACCCAATCTTGTCTCTTGCTCCCCTGACATGAGGTAAATAGAGAGGGACCCTGAAGAAACTCCTGCCAAAACCAATTTTCTGAGTCCTGAGAGTGCAAAGATCAATGAGGAAAGAGCCCAGTTTTTTCCATAAAAATAGAAAAGAAAAAAATAATTTTTAGACAAAGTTGAAGACAAATTTCCTGCCAAGAAGGAAGAATTCTGCCAAAGCAGAGACAGATGTATTTTTTATTTTATCAAATATTTGGCCTGGAATCAGATGTGCTGAGGATCTGTAATTACCATCACTTGGAGAAATCATTTGGAGGAGGCTGGGTGAGGTGAAATGCTCCTCACAACTCCTCAGCATGAGCACCCATGGAAACAGAAAACTCTGAATTACTGGGATGGTCCTAGTTTCCTCAGTTTCCTGCAGCAATGCATCAACACCTGCAACAGTTTTTGCTTCTTTTTCTCTCTGCCAATGTCCGGGGGGGTTTTCCTCACCCGAACTTTAGGTGGTTTAAAGTCCTTGGCCCCCTAAAAGCCCCGAGTCGTGTCCGTGTAAAAAAGCAGAGTCTTCAAGGTCTGTTTTTCAGTTTCTCGTGTTGTTTATTCTTTGATATCTCAGGATTTTTCTCTGCTCCTAGCAAAGGTCTGGACAGCAGCTGGGACACGAGGCGACTGCCCGCCTCAGGGGATGTCCCCTAACATTTATACAGATAGCTACGTACTAGTTATTTACAATTTTGTGCCAATGCCCAGTGCCCACGCTAAAAGTGACATCTCTACCTTTGTCCAATCCACTCTAACTACTTTGTGCCATCACCACCCCAAAAGATGGAGGACGAGGAAGAAGGAGAAGTACACAAGGTACCACCCAAATTCCTCCATCTTGTCCCCATTTACTTCTATTCTATAAATTCTAAAACTACTGAATTCTATATTATCTACTGTACTAAACTACTATTTTCACATCCCGGTGGTTTGTAATTCCTCTTGCAATGTTGGAAGCTTTTCCCATGGATTAAAATCAAACTCGGTGTTTTCCTGGGCTCTGTGCCAAGGTCTCCGAGCCCCCCAGACCGGCTCCACACCCCCCTGTCCAGGGCCCAAATTCCTTTCCTCGGGTCCCAGGCCATCCAAGGGGATGTCCTGGACTCCAACATGCCAAGTTCGGGATAGAGACAAATTCTAAGTTTCCAGAATTCCAACGAACACCTTGTATTCAATAAAGGTAAAAGTCATTGCTTAGAAGAAAAACAAGTTTGGGGAGGGCATAAAGGAGGCAAAGAAAGCAAAAAATAGCTCAGCCAAATCTTGGCGGGACTGGTGGCCCTCTGTGTGCTGGAACTGGTATTTCATCCTGGAGGAAAATCAAGCAGTACCTGGTTGTGGTTCTGGTCTGTGCCAGACCCACACCTCCTTGGAGGAGATGGAACTCAGGCTTGGAGGAGGCAGCTGCTGGCTGGGTCCTTCTGCTGACTATCACAAGTGATTTTACATCTCATATTGCAAAGCTCCCTTTCTCTTGAAGGAATGGGATTACAGGAGAATTTCTTCTCTCACTAAAAGGGGAAAAAAACCCCAAACAAACAGAAAACACAAAGCTTTCTTGAAGGGATGCAGGGAAAGAGCCTGAATGCTTCACTCAGCCTGATAAAGGCTTAGAAGCCAAAAGAAATGCAGAGTGTGTACAATATTTATTGTTTCAAATAATTTATGGTTTTGTGAAGCCAAATTCTTTCCTTTGTGCCGTTCTCCTTGCTGGCCTGACTTCATTGATTTCAGCTGATCAACCCCCAGAGCTTCTCCCAGGTGCATCCCTGGAAACCCAGGGCGATGCAGAAGTGGGGCTGTTCCTTCCCACGTTCCCGTGTAAAACAGCCTTCAGCACCAGCTCAGAGCCAGTAATTACAGACAGATCTATGTGGTTACAGCTCCAGCCTGCTCTGGAATGGCCCCATAAAGTCACCTGGCTCTAGACATACATCAAACCGTTTTTCACTTTGCAAATGAGTACTTTTTTAAGAGCTATAACTTTCTGGGAGTTCATGAATTTCCTGGATTCAAAGCCCTTTGCTGGATGGAGAAAAGCACAAGAGACGCTGCTGTGCACAGCCAAAGGAGGGAGAGTGGCATAGGCAGCTGAGGCAGAAGGAAAAAATAAATCCTTAGAGATGAGATTTCCAAAAGCTGCTTGGAAATAAAAGCTGGGGTAAGTGCATGACACACTCAATAAATATCACTTTGCTTTATCACCTCTTCCATTTCCCAGCCTTGCCCAGGGATTTTGGGAACCTGATCTGAAACTTGAGGCCGTTAATGGCCAAGATCCTTAATCCTGCCCTGCACCAGGGCTAGAGTCCTTGGTCAGGGCATGAGAGGTGATTGGGCAGTCCCAAAGAACAGGGACAGCAGGAGGAAATTACCTCAAGTTGTGTCAGGGGATGTTTAGCTGGATTTTGTCCACTTGTCCAGCCCTGACACAGGTGGAGTCCCCATCCCTGAATGGACTTAAAGCCCTGTGGATGTGGCACTGGGGACAGTCAGTGGTGGCCTTGGCAGTGCTGGGGATGGTTGGACTTGGTGATCCCAGAGGGCTTTTCTCACCTCAGTGATTCTGCAATTCTATGATTTTTGTCTTTTTATTACAAAAGAAAACAATTGTGCAGTATTCGTGCTGAATTTCCTGCCCCGAGGAGCACTTTGAACCTGGGCAATTTTGGCCATTGAGGGAAGCCTCAGAGAAGCCCCTGGGCACCCAAGGGAGCAGAGGGGATGACCCATGCTGGACCAACCCTTTGAGGCTGAGACTTTGTCCTCAATGCAGCTAAGTGTGCCAAAAACTGAGCACAAGGCTCAGCCCCAGGCCCCCGGGCCAGGATCTCACAGACAAGGGTTCTCAAAGTGCCCTGTGGAGCCTCTCCCAGGGCTCACACAGCAACCTCAGGCTTCTACTGCTGCTCAAAAATCTGCTCAAATTCTCCTCCACCCTCTTCCTTAGAGCAGCAAATCCATCTTCTCATGCACTTAGATCAAGATGAAGGGGGCTTGAGAGGTAATTAATTTTAATAATAATGCTTTTCTTCTCTCTGACTTGCAGTCATTGCCTGGCTGTTCCCTTCTAGAGCTGGGAGCCAATTTCCCAGTGATCTCACTGAGCAGCACAAACGTTCCTATCTGTAAGAAGCAGGTTCCTCTTCTCTTCACAGACACAGAGTGAACTTTTCCTGCTTTCTGAAGGCAGGCCCTGATGAAAACTCCTGCCTGGGAGCTCTCACAGGTGCTCCAGGGAGCCCACCAGGGCTTTCATCTGCAGCCGAGAATTTGGACTTTTCTAAATTCTAATTTGCTTAACTGACAAAAAATATCTCACCTTCTTCTGGGGGCATAATTTGCTCCCCGGGGTATATAATGCTTTTTTTAAGATATCATTTGGGCCATTTTTTCTTGTGAGTTGGCAAATGAAAGGGACAGGGAGAGAAACAGAATCCCACAGAGGCGTAAAGCCAAGATAAACAGGTGTGAGCAGGTGAGGGGTGAGGTGTGGTGGGTGCATCTGGAGCTGTGCATTCCCCTAATGGTGACAGCTGGCATCTCTGTGCTCCCACAGCTCCTTCCAGCTGTGCCCAAAGTCCCTGGCAGAGCTCTGCCTTTCCTGGAGGGTGTGCGATGAAAAAGCCTCATCCTGCTTTAATCAGAACATGGAGAAGACAACGGGGTCTGAGCCTGGCAGTGTCCCTGTGCCTGTGGATGATGTGATACTGGAACTCCACTAACAAGCTTTGCAGCCTTATCTTTATTCATTCTGGCAAATTAAATTAGCACTGTCTTTCAATTTCCCCTAGGCAACCACCAGCAGCACAAAATAAACCATGGGAGGGGATCTCTGTGTTCTTGAACGCCAGTCCCAGGATTTTCAGCAGCCACTGTTCCAGGAAATCCCATCTGTCCCTGTCCCAGGAGTGGAGCCTGGGGCCCTTCAGAGCTCCTGGCCAGCACAGGGGCAGCTGGGCCCTGCTGGTCCTGTCCTCTTTGCTCTCCCCAAATCCAGGCTGATTGCGATGTTTCTCCTCCCTCCCTTGGTGGTGCTTCCCGTCTGAGGGCTCCTCCAAGCTGTGGATGGGACAAGCACCCGCCATGGTTGTGGTGAGGGTGGGAATTTGGAGCAGGGAGGGTTTTGCTGCAGGATTTTTGGTTTTGGCTGCTGCTGAACAAACATTTCTGGGGAGATGTGGGGAGTTTGTTACTCATAGAATCCCAGTTGTTTGGGAGCTGTTTAGAGGACAGGGCTTGGTGAAGGGTGTAAAGGTGGGATGGGGTGGCAGAGCTTCCCCCACTCCCATTTTCCCGGGGAGCAGGGTGGATCTGTCAGTGCTGCAGCCGGATGTAAATCAAACTCCTTAACCTTGCAAGTGCAAAGCGTTTGGAGCAAGTGGTTTTACACTAAACACTAAATATTGCAGCTATTAAAGCACATTCATCATCCACACGAGGTCCCTGAGCAGAAATGAGCTGTAGCATCTCCTGCAATGCTGGCTGTGGGCACATTAAACACCAGCCCCGTGTGTCACTCACTGCCAGCTCAGAGGGGACACCTGGTGCTCAGGGGAGACTCAGCCTTCACAGAATCCGGGGTGACCTTCAGCTCAGCTTAGAGCCACTGACATTCTCCAAAGCTGCCTCTTTGTGTCCCTTTCTGACCTTCTGGTACTCCCAGACCCATCTCTTTGTGTCCCTCTGACATTCTGCTCCTTAGCTGTGTCTCCAGATGTGCTGCCCCAACACCCAGGGTGCTGGGACATCTCTGTCCCTGCTGGAACCAGTGGAGGTACCCGAGGAGGCTGCAGAGGCTCCCTGGTGGTTTGGTCGGTGTTCAGTGACCACCTCATTACTCACAGGTGGGTTCTGCCCCAAGGATACAAACCCAAGGTTCTGCACTGAGTTGTGATGGGGATTTTCTTTCCAAAACCTCAATGGGATTAAATGCAGGTGACTTTTTTGCCTCTTCCTGGGCAATTCCCCTGCACTGGGTGCTGTTATTACCTGTCATTACCCAAGGATGGCCCAAGCCTCTGACCCACAAAGTTTTCATTGCCTTCTGCCTTCCCCCAGGCCAGCCAGGACTGCTGGAGAGAGGCACTCTGGCCAAGATCATGCCCAGGTAAGAGCTGGATGAGGATGATAATGATTAACACGACTGCTTTGTTTGTCTGGCAGGTGGGCTGATACAGAGACAGCTGTATCTAAGCCTCCTCCCTCCCTGCCCTGACAGACAAGGGCAGCCTGGAATTCTGATGTTGCTGGGAGAGCTCTGAAAGCAGAGTCAGGGCAGGCTGGCCTTGCCCCAGGGTCACACTGGAGAAAGGGCTCTGGTGCCTCAGGTGAAGAGTGGGGATTCCACCAGGACCTGACACAGCCTTGGTTTCTAGCAGGGAAAACAAACCAACCCTCCCCGTTCAGAGGATCGAGTCCCAACAGTTGAATGCTCATCAAAGGACAGAGTCTGCAGATCCAACAGGAGCAGGGGCTTCAAATGTCACCACAACCTGCTACAATCTTTGGTGAGGGTTTTCCCTGCCTTTTATCATTCCTTCTTTTTTTTTCCTTGCCAGGAGCAGGTGAGAGTTTGGGATTTCTCCCACAGGAGCCTCCCTGATCCTGAGCCCAGTCCCAGCTCCAGCTGCAGGATCCCTCAATCCCTGCAGGATCCCTCAGTCCCTGCAGGATCCCTCAGTCCCTGCAGGATCCCTCAATCCCTGCAGGATCCCTCAATTCCTGCAGGATCCCTCAGTCCCTGCAGGATCCCTCAATCTCGGCTCTGTCCCAGCCCCAGTTGTGGGATCCCTCAATCCCAGCTCAGGAATAGCCCTTGCCCCAAGTTTAGGGAGATTTTCTGGCACTTCTGACCCCCAGGCAGCTCTTCAGAGCCTGTCCTGCCAACGAGGGGACACCAACGTGCTCAGAGCAGGCCACAGACCTGCAAACTTCTGGCTTCCACCTCGAAAACTCTCTTTGCTTGGCACTGCTGATCCATCCCATGCATCCCTGAAGTTCTGGGGTTGAGCAGGTCCCTCCTTGGATCCTCAGAAGTCCCCTGAGAACTTTGCTGTGTGTTCGTCTCTTTGTTATGTGCTCGTCTCACGTGTTAACTGGTGGCTGGGGACCAGTGATTGGGAAGGTCTCAGTGCAAATTGCTGGAGAAATCCGTGTCAGGGAATGTCCCAGCTGCAGTCCCAGGGCTGCTGTTGTCAATCTGCACCACGCAAACCCCAGAGAAGATTGGAAATGCTGATTATAACTTGCCTATCTCATTAAAGAGGCTCATTTAGTGTAGCCTCTTCTTGCAAAAGTGTCTGCATGCCTCCTGTTTTCTAATGAATGAATTCTTCTTCTCAGAGCTGGAGGAAATAATGGTATCTCCACAGTGTCCTGACAGGAGGCTGCAGCCACGTGGGGCTTGGGTTTTTCTCTCAAGTAACAAAGAGAGGACAAGAGGAAATGGCCTCAGCTTTTGCCAGGGGAGTTTAAGGAAAATTTCCTCACTGTAAGGTTGGCTGGGGCTCGGAGCAGCCTGGGACAGGGGACGGTGTCCCTGCCTGGGCGGGCGATGGCAGAAGGGGAAGGTTGGATCCCGGTGCAGACCTGGCTGCCATCAGCTCTGGGATCAGCTCAGTTGCCCTCCAGTCTTTCAAGGGCTGAGTCTCCCCTCTCAGTCGGGCTTTAGGGGAAGATTAGGTGTTCCAAAACCCGATTTACATTTCAAAACCCAGCCCAGGCCTGGTGTGAGATCAAAGTGCGTGTGGGCTTTGGATGTATCGATCAGAGACCCACAATGCAGTCTCTTCCTGCTTATGTGTCTTGTACAGGATCAAACAAAAGTTCGGGAATAGAAGAACTCTCAGCATTGTTATTTTTTCCAGGTAGGGAGTTTGTAATCCCAGGTACTTCCATGTTTCCCTCTAAGAGAAACCCGTCCTTTGTGCTATCATTACCCCTTCCCACATGTGGCACTTGTGCCTCCCCATCCCTCATCTGCTGCTCGTCTGCCAAAGGCTCTGGCCCGGGATCCAGGTGTGGATCCTGCTGCTCAGAGCACACACTTTGTCCCTGACTGGACCTCAGCCCCTGTCCTTGCTGTCCCCACACCCTGGGTCACACCTGCACCAGAACTTGGTGAGATCTGAGACTGCACTAAAAGAAGAAATTCTATTCTAATTCTCAGGAAGAATTTCTTCCTCAAAAAGGTGCTCAGGCCTTAGAACTGCCCAGGAAGGTTTGGAGTCCCCAGCCCTGGAGGTGTCCAACGAAGGCCTGGACGTGGCACTCAGAGCTCTGGGCTGGGGACAAGATGGGCATCAGGCACAATTTGGACCCGAGGGTCAGGGAGCTCTTTTCCAACCTTTATGATTCCATGAAAACAGAAATCACCTTTCCAGGGACTGGATGAGCTTTAAGGTCCCTTCCAACCCAGCCATTCCATGGCTCTGTGATGTCACCTCCATGCCCCCCACACCAGCGTCCCTTGTCCCTTGCCTGGCTGCCGCCTCCCACGGTTCAGGTTCTGCACTCCACACGCGGGCACGGCTCTTTTCCATACACAAACCCAGGTGATCTGTTCGAGCTCCGGACTCAGAATGGGAACTGCAGCACTGGAGCCTCCCTGTTTGGCACCCTCTGCCTTCCCTTCGCTCCCCCAGCCCTGGGGCGTGTGCCTGGCAGGGAACCCTGCAGGGAGGGCGGACAGAGCATCCCAGCCCCGCTCCTGTGCATTCTGGCTGAGCCACAACTGTCTCAGTTAAGCAGTGTGACTGTTCTCCTCCCCAGCAAACTTTGAAAGTCCTTTTCCTTTGTGCCAAGCTCCCCGCGGCTGTGCGCGAATTCCGGGGGGAACAGGCGTGTGGCAGGAACAAAGCCCCACTCCGGGCTCCCCGCGGCTGGGACCGGGCTGGAACTGCCTCATCCCAGCCACTGGCAGCAGCTCTGGAGAGCAGGCAGAGCAAAGTGTTTAAAATGCTGCGAAACCACTGCACCTTGAAGGGTTCTGCCTCCTGCCACGGCCGAGGGAGGCAGCTGAGAGGAGACACCTTTTTGTGTAAAACACCTGAGAGGAGACCCCTCTTCGGTGGAAATGCCGCTGCAGGGACACTTCTGTGGCTCAGGGTGGGTGGCAGATGGTGCCAGTGGTGCAGGAAGGAGGGGACAGAGGATTTGACACAGCTTCAGAACCACAGCTGATGTTGTTCCATCCTGGTGATGTTTCAGCAGAGGAAAAGCCCTGCTCAGCTCCTGGCAGGGACAGCAGTGACCAGAGGGGTGTCCCTGTGACCCAGCAGCGTTCCACCAGCCCCACCTGGGGAGGTTTTTGCCTCTCTGGTTCCTTGCTGACGGGGTACAAGGGCTGACAAGCTGGAGCGTTGCTGAGGGCAGGTGCTGGGCATTGATCCATGTTGGGAATGCCAGCAGGGAGCTGCTGGAGCCACTCCTCGGAGCTTAAAACTCCCCAAATCCCAGCTCCAGCCTGTGAAAGCTCGGCCTGCTCTGCCCTGCCCCTGGGAAAACACGGCTGTTCTCCCAGATAAAGGCAGCACAGCCTGCCTGGGAAAATAAATATTTACTTGTGAAGGGCAGCAGCAGCAGAGCTCAGCTCCTTCTGCAGCGTTTGCAGGAATGGAATGCCCATTCACTTCCAGCCCCAGCTGCGGGCTTGGAACGAGATTCTGCCTCCAGCTCTGCCGGGGGCAGGGGGACAGAGCTGCCACGGGAGGGCTCTGGTGCTGCTCCCCTCTGCTGGGCTGCGATCCTGAGCACAGCCGCCTGCTCCCCCCGGGAAAACACGGCTCCACGGGCTGGAACATGGCCAGCACAGCGCCAGGCCGGGATGTGGGGCAGGTCACTGGGTCACAGACAGCTCATCCCGCCCTGTTGACAGCAGTTGTTATTGGTGCCCCTGCAGCTGTTTATTGGAGCGTGGGCTCATCAGTCCATGCTGAGGAGGATCCCAGCCCCTAGTAGGGAATTATGAACTCCCCTGTCTCAAGTAAAGACGTTCCTCCCCGTCTGCAAAACCCTGGTGGGACTAAAGCCAGGCTGGCCCTTCAGCCTCCGAGGATTGCCCAGATTTTCTCCACCCTGCCCCACCCAGTGAGTGAGGACTCTCTGGTACCAGACACCTCGATGTGGCGTCACACCCAACTCCAGATTTAACCTTGTCCCAGCACTGCCCCTGCCCTGCTGCTCGGCTTTCCCTGCTCTGCCCCAGCCCTGCCCTTCACCTGACTTTATTTTTGTGCACATTAACAGATTTTGGGCTTTGAATAATTGATCGAACCCAGCCTGGTTTCACAGGCTCCAATACAACTTTTAGCCAAGTCTCATTCTGACACAAGGCTTTAAACGCAGGCACACTGGAGCCACACAGCACCTGAGTGTTTGGGCCCTGATCTCCTGAAGCTCCTAAACTCTGCATCATCCCTGTCAAATCTCCCTGCTACGTTTGTGTCTCAGTGCTGGGGCTGCATTCAGCGAGAGCTTTGCTCGTATCAAAACAGGCTTTACATTTGTGTCCCTGTCCAAGGGGCTCTTGGGGCTCTTTCAGGAGATGCTGACTTCCCCAAACACGAGGATTTTACCAGAGGCCTGGGTCTGGAGCTGCAGTGAAACGCCAGGAGGTGCAGTCCCAGCAGGAGCTTCAGGGGATGTGGTTTCACACCCATTTTATGTGTCAGCTTTACAAACAGAGCACTGGGGGCTTCAGTCAGTCCCTGGAGGGGTTTAACCTCATCTTCCCACAGGGATCATCCAGTGCTGGCCCTGCCCAGACCCCCAACCATCCCAGCCTGGGCATCCCTGGAGTGCTGTCCAAAGGCTCCTGGAGCTCTGGCAGCCTCGGGGCCTCTGGGGGAAGAACCTTTCCCTGATCTGCGGCCTGAGCCTGCCCTGGCTCAGCTCCAGCCATGATTAATTAACAAATAATAACATCTATAACTGCTGTGAACAAAAGTAGCCCCAGTAAGACCCAGGCAGGAACAGAGTGTGTTTTGTGTGTGCTGCTGGGGATCTGGGTGTTTCAGAGCTGTGGATTTACACACTTTGGGGTTTGATTCCTGCTGTGCACTTCAGCCACACCTCAGCAGTCTGGGGGCTTTAGTGGGTCTGCAGTGGGAGGACGAAGGAAAAGCCCCCTGGAAAAGCTGTCCCAACCTGGTACCTGCAGCTCCAGCCCCGTGCCTTCATTCCCTGCTGAACCACAGTGCTGGAAGGACAATGAGGCCCCTGCAGGGGTCACACACCTTGTCTGTCACAGAGTGTCCCCGTGGCTGTGAGGGACTGGGATTGTTCCTGGCTGCTACTGGGAAACGCTGAGAGCAGAACAAAGAGCCCAGTTCTCATCTCTCCTACCTCCTCCAGGCCTGTCTCACTTCTCCACACCTCCAGACACGAGTTAAGCACCAGGAAGCAGCTTAGATCAGTGGTGACTCGTTGTTGCTCTTTAATTCATGCAAATGTTCTTTTTAACTAGCTCAGAGTCTCAAACAGCCCTCTGGGGAACCTTCTGCTTTTATGATTATTGAAACAAAAGTCTATTTCCTTTAAGCACAAAACAATTGGGGGAGAGAGAGTGAAGGAACCTGTTTTCTTTTCTAGCAAATACAGTAAATTCAAAGGTCAGCTGCAAGCTGACACAGCAGTAGGTGAATCAACAGTGGGGAGAATTTTCTGGAATAGCAATAAAAATGTCCCTTTGCAGCCACACAGAATCACAGGGGTTTCAGCTGTGTCTGACTTTAGAGGGTCTGGGGGAGGTTTGGGTTGGCAGCTGTGGTACACTCAAGTACCCCCAGCACATACAGCCAAAGCCTTGGTGCCACTTCACAGCTGGAGCACCAAGTTTGGCCAAAAACTTGGGGACAGGCGCTGGGGTGACCTCAAACCTGGCCAGGGGTTCAGCTTGAGGTGCAACCCAGCATCAGCCAGGGGAGCTCAGGCTGGATATCAAGAAAGATTCCCTCACTGGGAGAGCGGTTCAAGCCTGGCACAGACTGGCAGTGGGGGAGTCCCCATCCCTAGAAGTGCCCAAAACCAAGCTCATGTGGCACTCCATGGTGGGACTCAGAGGTTGGACTTGGTGACCTCAGGAGTCTTTTCCAACCTTAATGATTCTGTGATCTTCCCACAACCCCTCCTGAATTCAGAGTGCAATTCCCACCACATCCCTGTTATCTGCCTTCAGAGTGGTAGCAGACACCCCTGGGATTATCCCCGTGCTGGCTCAGCCTGGAGCTGTTCCTGCCTGGTTTTCCTGGTGGTTATGGCTCAGTGCTGGGATGATGGATATGGTCTCTGAGCCTCAATCTCTCATCATTGCCAAGCTCTTGTTGGCTCCTGGGACCCCATAACAGCCCCAGGCACAGCCTGACACAGACCCAGCTCCGGAGTCACAGCTGGAGATGTTGATGTTGAGTTACTGATGCTGAAGGGCCCCATAAATACCCCATGGAAGGGTCATTCACCCTGGAAAATGGATCTGAATCCTTGAAACCCATGCTCTGGGGAGGCACAGAGCCAACCCTGTGTCTCCTGCCGGGAGCTGATGTGTTTGCAGGCAGAGCACTCCCTCGAGGGGTTTAGGTGGTGCCCAGGGTTTGTGGTTGCTCTCAGGGTGAGGAGCAGCCTCAGAAGGGGAAGTGCTGGAGCTGCTGCTCCAGGAGCTGCCTCGGGGCTGGGTTAACTCTGCTGCCAGCCCCAGCTTTGATTTTCAGCTGTCACTCAGTGCAGGGCAGTTTGAAGCAGCTGCCCTGGCTCGGCTCTTCTCTGCCTGACAGTGCAGCTGCCAGGAACAGGAGGAGGTTCCAAGTAGTTCCTCCTGCTGTCCTTGAGCACCCCACAGGGACCCCTGGGGTTCCCTAACCCAGAGGGATTTCATGCTCACGTCTCCTCAGGGCTGTGTGCTCTGAAACCACACAAACCTCCAGCCCTTCCAGCAGCTCCTGTGAGCTCCCCATCCCTGCTGCACCTGTGAAGAGCTGCCTTGCAAGGCTCCATCGCAATTAACATCCCACAGTTCTCTCATCATGGATAGCAAACCTTTTTCTCCTCTCCATCCCTGGCTCTGCTGTTTTCATAGCCACTTTTGGGTGCAGCTCCTCAGTTGTCTCCTCTCCAACCCTCACCCAGCAGAAGAATCTGCACAGATCCAACCCTGAGTTCCCAAAACACCCCTGGCAGGGGTGACACGTCCTCTGCACCAAATGAGCCGGGCTCAGCATCCCTGTCTGTCTCTCCAGGTGCCAAAGGCAGGGACAGGGGCCCTTTGCTCACAGCCCCTCTGTAATAGATCATCCTGACACCGACTCACTTGTTCTCTGTGTAATAAGTGATAATCTGCCTGCACACACAGATGTGTAAAAAGGAAAACTAACATGGCCTCTAAAACCAATGAGCCAGTAAATAGAGGGCTGTAAGTTATCAAGAGAAAGGATTTAATTAGCAGCAGAACTCACTTGCAGGGCACTGGGTTCATATGAGTCCCTCTTACCTCAAACTGCCTCATGTGCCCCCGTCATGCCCCAGCCCCTGCCCTGTTCCCTCCCCTGCCCAAACAGACAGCACGGCTGAGCTGTGTCTTGGGAGGGTTTGGTGCCCTGGCTGTGCTGTGGCAGCTCTGTCCTGTCAGTGCTGCTGGGCAGCATCAACCCTGAGAGCCCCAGACCAGGGCGGGAGCAGAGCTCACACAGCCCATGATTTATGGGGTCATGGAATTGGTCTGGCTAGAAAAGCCCTCTGAGATCAGAGTCCAACCTTTAACCAGCATTGCCAAAGGACTGTGACACTGACTGTGTCCCCAAGTGCCACATCCACAGGGCTGTTAAACCCCTCCAAGGGTGGGGACTCCACCACTGCCCTGGGTGGACAGACCTTTCCATGAGGAAATGTTCCCAAAATCCACCCTGAGCCTCCCCTGGCCCAGCCCGAGGCCGTTCCCTCTCCTCCTGTCCCTGTTCCCTGGGAGCACAGCCCGACCCCCCCGGCTGTCCCCTCCTGTGCAGAGCCACCAGGTCCCCCCTGAGCCTCCTTTTCTCCAGGCTCAGCCCCTTCCCAGCTCCCTCAGCCCCTCCTGGGGCTCCAGACCCTTCCCCAGCCCCATTGCTCCTGTCCAGAGTCAGGGCTGTGCTTGCTGTCCAGACCTGCTGCTCTCCACACTCAGCCCTCCATCCCTCCCTGCACTCATGGGATGCTCGGGATGCAGGAGAGGGGCTGCAGTTCCAGCCCCGTCAGTGCAGGAGCTGTGTCCCTGATCTGCTGCTGCCTCAGCTCAGTGACAGTGCAGGAGGTGAGGGCAGATCAGCAGAGCCCAAAATGAGATTAAACTGCATGCAGAATCTCTGGTTCAAGTGTCTGGGCTGAGTCTAAGGGAGAGTTTGGGAGATCCCTGGTGTATCCTGGCAGCCCATCCTACAGTTCAGGCTGCAAACAGATCCTGTATAAAGGCAGCTTTCCCCAAAGCTCTGTCTTCCCTTTATTTTGCACCTGTTTGCTTCCCTAGCCTGGCTCAGGTCTCTCCTCATCACTCGGTTTGTGAATTCACCCCAGGTTTTCAGATTAAAATGTTCTATTGAGCAGCATCAACCCCAAACTCCTGAATTTTCTGGCAATGGCTCAGTGGCTGTGAGGCATGCTCTGTCATGTCTGGGAAGAGTCATTTTACCATGGCAAGAACGATTCCATCAGGCCAAAGCAGCCTGTAAAGATCCCTGTGCTGCGTTTCTCTGCTTTTCTCCAGGACCCAGCCAGATGCCTCTTTAGCACCCACGTGCTGTTGGTTTTATTAATGCTGCATCTGCTGGTGATTTGAGCAAGGGCCAAAGGTTCAGAATTGAAACTCAAGGACCCTCTCCTACTAAAAGATTTTATTGGCCATAAATCTATTATAAAGTGCCCGTGTTGACAATAGGGAATAACACAATCAAAGCCCTCTCCTGCCAGTGACAGCCCAGCCCTGCTGCAAGGAGCCACATGAATTAATCTGTCTCGTTAACTGTCCCGGGTAAGAGCCTTCCAGGAGCACAAAACACTTGGACAGAACACAGAGAAACAGCTGTGCCTGTACAAACACATCCTGCTTTCCAGAGGGGCCCTCCCTAAATGGAAGAAGCTCCATCCCCGCCCCAATCTCCTGTGCCTGTGCTGTGTGTCAGCCTCAGGTGTTAAGTGGTCAACAAAACGTTCCAAAGTAGAAATAGTGGCTTCCTTTGTGCTGCTTGAAGGAGAATATTGATGGCAAATGAGATCTTCCCTTAAGGGAAAAGGAGCACTGAAGATTCAGAGATGTTGTGGTCGAAAGGAGCAAAAAACTTCAGAGGGTCAGCAAAAGCTCATGGGGTTTGTTGGTAAGTGACACACTGAGTGTGGAAATTTGTGTCAGTTTGTCCCTGACCTTTTAATAGGTTAGCTTTCCTCTCCCTGGAGAGAAGTTTCCCACTTTCCATACAAATTAATTATCATGTCCAGTGTTCTGGACCCTTTTGGAAAAGGGCTGGAGAGCCTCCAGGGTCTTTGGTGGTCTTGATCACCCTCCCACATTCCATGCCCACTTCTCAACCTCACTCCTGGATCCAGGGCTTGTATGGGCTCACTGGTACCTGGAGGCTGACAATTCTCCTAAAACATCGTGGTACTTCCCACAAGGAAGGCTGTTCAGGTTTGGAGGGGTCCTCCTCTTCCCTGTAAATACCAAAACATTCCATTGCAGCCCACCTGGCAGCCCCTCATGGTGAGCACTCAGCACTGGTAAAGCTCTGTTGTCCCCGTCCCATCCCTTTGCAGCCCCTCTCTCTCATGAAGCCCGGAGCTGGTGCTCACAGCCCCGCGGGGTTTAGGGGCACACTGGAATAAAACTGAAATTGCCAGGAAACCTGGGAGAAGCAGGCTCCTTGTGAGGGAACAAAAGGAGAGAGGAGGAGGGGACAAAGGTGCACAACATTTCACAGCCTGCTGCAGGAATTCATTGAAGGCTCCCAAAACTGAAACAAAACCCATCGGCACCCGGCTCCTGGAGCCTTACAAAGCCAGGCTCCAATAAACTCCACGGGAGTGAGGAGCTGCTCTGCTCGGGGCTCTCTGCCTACAGGAGCACTGATCAAGGATTTCAAACATCTCTGGTGTTTTTATTCACGTTCCTGTCTCCAGAACAGCTCTGGAAACTCTGTGCAAATGTGGAGAGCATTCCATGCTTTGGGAGCTCTGGGAATGTGGAGGGGAGTGAGCTCCTGCTGGCAGAGCAGCCAGGGGAGGTGTGGGCACAGCAAGTCCAGATCCTTCCCGCTCCCTCACAGGGAATGGCTTCCCACTGCCCAGGGCAGGGCTGGATGGGAGATTGGGAACTGGGAATTGTTCCCTGGCAGGGTGGGCAGGGGCTGGGCTGGAATTGCCAGAGCAGCTGTGGCTGCCCCTGGATCCCTGGCAGTGCCCAAGGCCAGGCTGGACACTGGGACACTGGGAGGTGTCCCTGCCATGGCACAGGGTGGCACTGGGTGGGATTTAGGGTCCGTCCCAGCCCAGCCCAGCCTATTTCCCTGTCCTGAGCTGGTGCAGAGCTCGTGGCTGTTCAGATGTCCCCAAGTTTCAATTCACCTGCACCCTCAGGCCCCCAGCTCATGCTGTAAGTGCTCTTTTGAGGAGCTGGGTGAAACAACCCCTTTGTGTTTGAGAGCCACTTCCCGCTGGGTTTCTCATGCCAACACTGGCTGGAAAATAAATGGGTCTTCTTTTCCATTTGCACAAACTTTGAAGCACTTTCAGAAACCCTAAATAGAAAAACAGTGTTTAGGCTCACAATACCTTCCCTTTCCACACCTGCTTTTCTGGAATTACTCTCAACAAGCATCTGAAAGGAGAACTAAAAATAAAATATCAACAGTTTTGTCAATATCTTGGAGTGTCCCATGAATGGGGCCGAGCAGTGAGATTGTGGCTGCCCTTGTCAGTGGGCAGCAATTCCAGCTCTGCTTCCCTTTCCAGCAAACCCCAAAGCTGCTGCTGCAGGATGCTCCACACTAGGTCAGGGTTTGGGCTCTTCAGCCGATTTAACAAAACTCAGCTCAGGCATGGGCTGGGAACAGAGCAGCTGTGGCTGCCCCTGGGTCCCTGGCAGTGCCCAAGGCCAGGCTGGACACTGGGGCTGGGAGCACTGGGACACTGGGAGGTGTCCCTGCCATGGCACAGGGGTGGCACTGGGTGGGATTGAAGGTCTGTCCACCTCAAACCATTCCAAGATTCCACAAAATTTCCAGTTTTCCACTCCAGAAGCTCCTGAAGCTTGGGTGTTCCTTTTCCAAAGGGAAAGCTCAAGGCTGGAGCTTTCAGCAGAGCTGGGGAGTTGGGAGCAAACAGGAAACAATGGGAGTTTTATCAGTCCCATTCCTGCCATCCAGAGTATCCTGATGTCACTGCTTCCATGGTCAGTGATCCCCCAGACATCCCAGAGCAGGCTCGGCTTCTTCAGGGGATTTCACAATTTGGAAATAGTCTATGCACAAAAAGAAAAAAAAAAACCAACTTAATTTTACGTTCCCACAAAACAAAGTAAAAATCACCTCACAGCTGCTTTTAGAAGTGCTTTGGTTTTAACTGTTTGTATCAATTAACTTACAATTCTTTAGAAGATGGTGTAATATTGGGACATTGCATTTTTGCTCTTGGGTTTTTCTCCTCGAAACCCCAGAGTTCCCATCAGAACCTTTGTTTCAGTATTTTTCATGGAGAAAACTTCCTCTGAAGAAGCTGGGAAAAGGTTCCTGATGCTGAGTTGCAGAAGAAGAGGTTGGCCTGTCCTTGTATTTGAAGGGCTGTAAATCCCAAACGTGTGTTTACAGTCCTGGTTTTGGGAATTTGAAACCTCAGGTCCTTGCAGAGTCAAGTGCAGGTGACACATCCCAGTGGCCACCCCCAAACTCTGCCAAGCCCACGAGGCTCCAGCTTTGTGTGCAGCCCCTGAGTGCACGGGGCCATGGATTTGGGGTTTTTGCAGCCCTTTCCAGGCAGATGTGCTCGCTCTGGTTCTGGGGTCACGTTTCCTGTTTCTCTGCTGCTCTGTGGCTGCTGCTGGGTCAGTGACCCCGAGGTCTGGGACCTTTGGCTGTGCCTGGAGCTGGCCCAGAATTCTGCTGAAGCCCTTGGATGCTCCGTGTCTCCATGAGCCCTGAGCCCCTCCACTGCTCCAGCCCAGGAGTGTCCCCTCATGTCCCCACAGCCCCTTGTGCCTGGCTCACCAGCAGCTCCTGCCCTCGCTTTTTGGGGAAAATGAAAAAAATAATAATAAAAAAAAAAGCTCCCTGAGATTTCTGGATGAGAAATGTTGTATGAAATTGTTGCTCTCTGGAGAGCAATGGGATGGAGCCAGAGCCTTCCCATGGGGTTTGCAAAGCCAACCACAGCCCCTAATGGCAAATGAACTCTTTCCTGCAGGCTGGGAATAACCCATTCACCAGCCCCAAAATGCTGGGAATAACCCTATCCTTTCAAAGCCTCAGGACACTCAATGAGCTGCATGAAACCTCTTCAAGTACAACTCTGGTCCTGACTTTTCCCCTTGCATTTATTTATGGGATTATTCCTCCCCTGAGCTGGTCCCTCAGGAGGCTGCAGCTGCAGGAGCTGCCCTTGCTCCAAGCTCAGTGCCAAATCCATCCTTTCGTGTGCCACGTGGAGCCCCCTGTCCCTGTGGCCACTGTTCTGGGTCTGACAGATGGTTTGTGGTGTTGGGCTGGGCTCCAGGAACAAACATTTTCTGAGGCATTAATCTTTATAGGGATTATCTACAGCAACTGCTCCATGTGGCACTTGGAGATCACTCTGGGGGTTCTTGTGTCTTTTGATGAACAGAATTTGGTGTAAAATTCAGGGGTTTCCTTCAGGGAAATCTGCACAGAGAGGATGAGGGAGGGGTAGAAGATATCCAGGACTTTGGGGACAGTTCTGGTTCTAAATTATGATGATTTAGGTTTGTGCACACAAGGGCAGGAGGATAAATCCTCTCTGAGGAGGTGCAGGTGCTGCTGCATCCTGCAGGGTTTGGGGACATCTGTGAGGAATGTTTTGACCCCGAAGGCCCTCCCTGGCAGATCCCTGTGTATCTAAACCAAGACACTCTCTCATTACAGCAATTTACCCCCAGACACCCCTTCCCAGTAACCTCAGGGGCTCTCTGGGCTTCCTTACCCAGCCGGATAAAGGGGTAACCAAACCCACAAACCTGAATTCCCACGGCATTCACAGCCCAACCCTCCTTTGGGCACAGAGAGCTCACAGCAACCCTTCCAATCCAGGTACCTGCACAGGGCTGGCACCATTCTGCGGGAGATCTACAGAATCATGGGAACAGACCTTTGGGATCATCAAATCCACCTGTTCCCCCGCACTGAGGGGGACCAGCTCTGACCATGTCCCCAAGTGCCACATCCACAGGCTGCCAAACCCCTCCAAGGGTGGGGACCCCAAACCTCCCTGGGCAGCTGTGCCAGGGCTGGACAACCCTTTCCATGAGGAATTTTTTCCTGGCCCAGCCTGAGGCCGTTCCCTCTCCTCCTGTCCCTGTGCCCTGGGAGCACAGCCCGACCCCCTGGCTGTCCCCTCCTATCAGGGACTTGTGCAGAGCCACCAGGTCCCCCCTGAGCCTCCTTTTCTCCAGGCTCAGCCCCTTTCCAGCTCCCTCAGCCTCTCCTGGGGCTGCAGACCCTTCCCCAGCTCCATTCTCATATCCACAGCAATAGGAGCAGCTCCAGCCTGTGGAATGAGGGATTTGGGGTGAGGATGAGGAGTGAGGGATGTTCCCACCCCAGCAGGGCCTGGTCTGGGCAGGAGCTGGAAGGCAAAGGGTGGATTTTCCCCAGCTGCATGACTGAACCAGGCTCTTTGGGAATCCTTTCCTCTCTCTGGCACAGGAAAGGGAGTGATCACAGAAGAAGTGGGAGAAGGATCATCCTATAAGTGCAAACATTAAAGCTGCATTTAGCACCTGTCTAATTTTTAATATGAGCTGAGCTGCAGTCAGATATTGGGCACCGAGCTAAGTGACAATTTATGCAATTCTAAATTAGCTGCAGCACAGAGAGAAAGGCACTTCTTTGGCTCAGCAGCCACAACGGAAACTAAAATCACTTCAATCCCAGCCAAAAAATAGGTGTGTTTTGGGGGAAGGGGAGGCTGAAAGCTCAGAGTTTTCTTCCTTTGTGTTAAAGTAAGGGGAATTTGGAAAGTCGGTGTGAAACATTCCTATCACTTCTTTGGGCAGGGCTGGATGGGAGACTGGGAACTGGGAATTGTTCCCTGGCAGGGTGGGCAGGGGCTGGGCTGGAATTGCCAGAGCAGCTGTGGCTGCCCCTGGATCCCTGGCAGTGCCCAAGGCCAGGCTGGACACTGGGACACTGGGACACTGGGAGGTGTCTCTGCCAGGGCACAGAGGTGGCACTGGATGGGATTTAAGGTCCCTTCCACCCCAAACCACTCCTTGGTTCTATGACACAGCCTGACGCTCCTCCCAAGGCATGGAGCATCCCATTCCCAGGAGAAGGCCCTGAACCAGAAGGAAAAGCCCTGAACAACAAACCCTGGGAGAGCTCAGCCTCAGCCCAGTGCCAGGGCAGTCTCTGCTCAGCTCCCAGGACAATTCCAAACCCAGCTCCTGCCCAGGGCTCTGTGTTCCAGTTACTTCCACAACGTCTCTCCTGCCACAGCCCCTCAGTGTCCGGGTCCCTGGTCACTCTGGAGGCACAGGGTGGGTCCCTCTGCCTCCTCCAGCCCCAGGAGCTGCTTCTCTGTTCTCAGTTATGTCTTCTGTTCTCTGTTCTGTTCTGTTATCTGTGTTCTCTGCTCTCTGTTCTCAGCTGTTGAACATAGAAGGGTCTCAGTGCCCACCCTGCCTGGGGACAGCAGGGGACAGTGGCCAGGTCCCAGCAGCCACCTGTACACGGTCAGCTGTGTGTCCACTTGGATGCCAGGCAGGAGAAATCCCTAATCTGTGTGTGGTGCCTTATCTCAGTGCTCCATGGCTGCAACTCCTCCCTTATCTCAGCAGCCACTGAAAGCCCCAGCAGGACCTGCTGCACACAGGACTTGGTGGCAGCTCTGGTGCTGTGGACAGAGGATTTCATCTCTATTCGTGGCAGGTTTGGGGCTGTGGACAGGGCATTTTATCTCTGTTTTTTCAGCAAGCTCAGGGAAACAAGGCCGAGCCCCAGAGCAGGAGATAAACAGCAGGTTTGCCCTGGCACCTGCACACCCCCAGGGTTTAGGTTTCAGCTGGGTGACCTCAAGCCAAGGTGAGCCTGGATCTGAGCTGGTGCAGTGACACAGGAAAGGGACACACAGCTCCTGCTGGCTCTTCATGGGACAAGGGTGGGGTTTTACTACTGACAGGGATTTTCTCACTCCAGGGCAGGATGCCAAAGGCAGCTCCTTTGTGGGGCTGCTCAGTGGGTTTGGTCTGGTTGGCACCCGAGGCTCTCTGATGATAAAATCCCATTTCCTGCACCCTGGGCAGGGAATTCGCACCGTGTTTTGGGGACATAAACTGCTGAAAGTCAGAGAAAAACATCCCTAGGGGTCTGAGCCCCTGGGCGGCAGCTGAGGCTGGCACATAGCTTTGGTCCTTCCTGCCATCAGTGGTGACTCTGGCTGGGAGCTCTGAGGTGTTTTGGGTCACTTTGGGCTGCAGTCACTGCAGGGAGAGATGCCCTGCCCTCCTGCCCCTCGGCAGAGGCTCCGTCCTGCTCTCACTGCAGCTCTCGGGCCACGTTCCCTGCACACTCTGTCTGGCAGTTTGGCATTTTCCATCATCTCAAAATGCGCAGCAGACAGGTTTCAGACTGCTGAAGCAGCCCCATAAAGCAGCCACAAGCTCAGGCAGTGATTGCACTCAGCTCATTCGTTGCCTCCGTTGTGGAATGGGAACTGTTTGTGCTTCTCAAGGAGAAACCTGCCCCTGCTCTGTTCCTGCCAATGGGAGAGAAGGGGACAAAAAGGGCTTTGGGGCCAGAACCCAGCTCCTCCAAGATATGGAATCATGGAATTGTTGAAGCCACTCCGTCTCTGCTGGAGCTCTGATCCCTGTGTTTGGAGGCAGAGGGAGCCCTGTTGTTTATTAGGAGCAATTTAATCCTGCAGGAGGGTTTTGGGTTGGTTTTTTAGGCAAACAACCTCATTTTAAGCAGAAGCAGCACATCCAGGGGAATGTCAGGAGGGATATCAGCAGGTCTGGTGTGGCTTTCTGCTCTCAGCATCCCAAACCCCTGAGCAGTGCTGGTGTCCCAGGACACAATGCTGGCAAGGAGCAGACTCTGATCTCCAGGTCAGGCAGTGTGTGCAGAGACCCTGGCTCCTGATTCTGCTGTGGCTCCTGTTTCCTCCATGATTTCTGGCTCCTGTTCCCTCCCTGATTCCTGATCCCTCCATGATTCCTGGTTCCTGATCCTTCCCTGGTTCCTGATTCCACCCTGGCTCCTGATTCCTCCTTGATTCCTGATTCCTCCCTGGTTCCTGATCCCTTCCCAGTTCCTGGTTCCTCCCACAGCTCCTGCTGCCCTTCCAGAAGAAGCCCAGGGACAGAACAGCCAAAGGAGTCACTGCAGTGCAGGGAGGGAGAGGGGACCAGCTGGGTTCCATGCCTTGAGATCTCCTGGAAGTGGGAGAGGACACTTCCAGAAGCTGCCCTGCTGCCTCAGCTTCCAGCTGCTTCCAGCTGTGAGTGTTGGGTAGGACTTGATAAAACACAGGGAGTGTCCAACAGGGATGGGACTTGCTGGGGTGAGTGTGGGAGGTTTTCCAGCCTGAACCATTCCAGGATTCTTTGATCTGCGTGCAGAGCATCCCCTGAGCTTCCTGTACAGCATTTGCTGCCCCAGCAGCTCCAGCTCCTTTCTTTGTCCCCTCCCTCTGTCTGTCCCAGCCATTGTCTCCCCTGCAGGGGGATCACCTGTGGGGTCCCTGCAGCTCCAAGGGCTGCACAGAGAGAGCCCAGGTGAGCCCCAGCCCGGGCTCACATCACAAACCTCCAGCAGCACATACTGGCTGGGGAGCCACACAAATGATGGAAAGGTTTGGAGGATTGGGCCTGTGAGAGCCAGGCAGGCCCGGGCTGGAGGGGAGATGGCTCTGTGGAGGCAGCAGAGCTGTTTGCAGCTGCAGAAGAGGCTGAGCTGGGGCAAGTGGGGAGGAATTCTCCCCATCAGTCACTGCCACGGGAGCAGGAACACGCTGGGGCTGCACAGGGAAAGTGCAGCTTACGTGCTATAGAAACATTTTCACTCTGAGCAAGACTGAGAGGTTTCAAGTAGGTGAATCATGGAATACCTGGAGTTGGAAGGGACTGATAAGGAACATCCAGCCCATGCTCCATTTGCTGCATCGTCCACAGGGAGTTTGGGGCCAGCAGCTGGAAAAGCTGCACTGCAAACACCAGCCCATCCAGACATTAACTCCTGGATGCAGCTGAGCAAAGCTGACAAACTTCATTTCCAGTTTTCCTGTCAGGCTCATGCTCTCCATGCACCGGGAAATTGGTGCCATTAGTGAGGAAACAATGGGAGCACTCAGGCCAGTTGAGAAAGCAACTCCTTTAACCCCTGTCCTAAAGGAACATTTCATTCCTGTCTCCAAATCCGAGTTACACCTATGGTCCCAGAGGAGCAGCACAGTCCTGCAGAGCCTCTGTGTTTCCCCTGGAATAAAGAATTATGCCAGGATGAAGTATTTCTGTGAGGGAATGTGCTCCTTGCATAGTCATTAATTCATTACTGGCCGTAGCCAAATTCACTCCTCTACTAAGTCATCTATTAAATGAGCCAAATGAAATTTATTAACACAGCATTGATCATTTAAGTCTTTTAGCATAAAGCATAATGGAACAGAAGCAGAAGTAATAATTCCTTGCCTGGTCTCATGCTCTGAGCCCTGTCAGGATTCTGACTGTCCCCGGAGCTCCCTCCCGAGCAAGAATGTCCCAGAGCAGGGAGGGATCCTCTGCCTTTTGTTTAGAGCTTCCCCTTGACCTTGGCCTGGAGTGACTCTGGAAACTGAGTCAGAAAAACAGAAGCGACCTTTCAACCAGCCCTGAGGAGTGCCCAGCCAAAGGAAAGACGGACTTCTTCCTCGGACAATAAATCCCAGGGGTGTGGCTGTGTTTGTGCTCCCGGCCCGGCCCGGCAGAGCTCCGGCTCCTCGTGCGGGATCTCACCCCGGGCTGCCCCTGTGGAAAACCAGTGGAGCTGGGCAGGGCACAGAGCCCGGGCTGTCACTGCCCAGGGCAGCTCCTGCCAGCTCTAGAGGTGTGCCAGGGTCACTTCTTGGAAGGGAACATCGTCCCCACGGGGAATTGTGCAGTCACCGGTTTGTACAGGTAGACTCAGCCTTTACAACCTCTGATCATTTATGTTCACCAAGCCCAGTTTGTTCCTGCTGGGGATAATTCGGCCTTCAGGCAGATGGGGATTTATGAGGGGTTTCTAATTCTGAACTGGATGGGAAAGTGCTGCTCCATGTGTCTCCTGCTGCCCCCTAAATTAAGGAAAAATTGGGAATCTCTCTCTGAGCTGAGGCAGGAGTTGTGCAGACCAAAAGCTCTCACCTTTGAAAGCCGGGTGAACCTGGGGGCATCATGAAGTGATGCTTGTGAGAATCTCAACAGCATCCAAGCCTTACCCATTTCCTGCAGCAAACGACAGACAGGTCCCCACCTGCTAACCCAGGTCACAGATACTCCAAGTTGCTAACGAAATTAAAGAGGAGTTAAGCTTTGAGGGTCTAAATTACCTCAGGTGGGACCCAAAAGGTCCAGGCAGCAGAGGGGGGAGCACAGCCCTGGCTGTCCTCCTGTCTTTAATTCAGGATGGGGACAGAGAGGGCACAGTGCAGAGCTGGGGCTGCACCAGTCCGAGGTCTTGAATTGGGGCTGAAAGGGGAAGAGGAGGGACAACCCCTGAGCACCTCGAGGCCAAAGCCTCCAAGGAGTGCCCTGGTTCTGTCAGCACAGCCTGGGGAGCCTCCCCTGCCCTCCCCACACTCAGCCCCTCAGAGCATCATCGGCCACTGCCAAGTCGTGATTCGAACCGAGCCCCAGCTCTGGCTGAGAGGGGTTTTACATTCCCTGAGGAGGGTTTTGCCTTTCCTGCTGTATTCCTGGAGTGAAACAAACCTGAGCGGGGATTTCCATGCCGGGGTCTCTGAGTACTGTGTGGGATTACACCGTAACCCCAACCCCTCTGCTGCTCTGTGATCCAATGTCATTCACGGGCATTCCACAGGGCAGAAAGCACTGGAGAGTAACTCCTTTAAACAGAACCCACTCCACCTCCATCCACGGGGGATCAATGCTGCTCAAACCATCTCCTGCTGTTCCTGCAGCCCCTCAGTGCTGGGGGCACCAGCTCTCCCCAGGTCCCTCCCTGTCCCCGCAGGTCTCACTGTCACACGGTGCTGCTGTCCCAAGCCATGGCTTTGCAATTCAAACCAGCTCCTCTCAGCAGCTGATGGAGGATTTTGCATTTGCTGCACAAAAAGCGCTGTCAGAGCTCACTGTTGGCAGGCATGGGTTTACATTTCACCTCAGTGCAGCTCATGAGTCTGGAGCCTGAAATAGGCATTGATTTTTTCATGGCATGTCTGGCTTTGCTTTTGTTATGGGGCTGTGTCGTGCAAAAGTTGACTAGAAATTGAAATATTTTTTGTAAGTGGATTTATAAATCCAAACCTTTTAGCAGTTGGCTGCTGTTATAGCTGCCGGGTTTACTGACGACTTTGTTTTTTGAAAGTAAGATGTTTAAACAGATGTTGACTTTTTAAAATTATTTTAATGATAGAGCTTTTCTATCTTTTCAGTCAAACTTCTCAGTGAAGATTTTTGACTAATAAATCAAAAAAGTCTACCAGTGTGGATATGCATGGAGTATCACAGGTTCCACTAAAACTTGCAAAAGTTAAGAAGGAAAAAGGTCTTTGGCTAAATCTCCATTTAGCCAAGAAGATAAATGACAGGTTTCAGCTGTGCAGGGGCTGAGCTCTCCCAAAGCCAAAGCCTGAAGTCATTCCCTCATCCTCTTCCTGTGCCTTTCTGCTCTAAACACCAAATCTTCTGCCTTTGTCACCGCACCTGTGACAGGAGAATTGCAGGGCGGCTTTTCTTGAGAAAAGAAATGATCAGGAAATCAGTTCTGAGAGTGAGAGTTCCTTCTCCTGAGTGGTGGGCTCTGGAGTGGGGAAGCATCTCTGGTGGTTTTGGGGTGAAATAAAAGCACCTTGACAGTTTTTAACAGTCACAAAGTGACAGGAAGTCCAAAAACCTGCTTTGCCATCCAGCTGCTGGTTTTTTATTCCAAGGTCAGGAATTTACCCACATGTGCAGAGAGGTTTGTGTTCACCCTCAGTGGGAAAAGATTGGATGGGAACAATTCCAGAGCATTCCCTGAGCTCCATAGAGGCAGATTTAGGCAAAGAGCAGCTTCCCTGAGCCACAACCGCTGCAGGAAAGCAGGATAGGTTGAGATCAGGATCCTCTGCCTTCCTCCATGCATTCATAAATCCCAAATTCCAGCCTGGTGTTGTGCAAGACAGGCAGGGCTGGGGCAGTGTGGGAGGAATGGCAGCTTGTGCTCAACCATCACAGCTGAGAGCAGCTGGGGTGGGATCAGCGGGGCTGGAATTGGCAGGGCTGATGGAATAAGGGCTGGGAAGCTCCTTGATCTCCAAGACTTGATCTCCATGTGAGTGGTTCATCCTCAATCCCTCCCTGTCCCGGCTCTGTGCAGAGCAGGATTAAGTTGGTTTTGCCAGTGATACAGAATTGTGAGGGGCTATTGAGCCCCTCAAAGGCAGGACAAGTTAAAAGGCTGAGCACAGATCTCTGCTCCCTGGGACAGGGGTCAAGGAACATCTGGAGCTGGGCCAGGGCAGGCTCAGGCTGCAGAGCAGGGAAAGGTTCTTCCCCCAGAGGTGCTGGGCACTGCCCAGGCTCCCCAGGGAATGGGCACGGCCCCGAGGCTGCCAGAGCTCCAGGAGCCTTTGGACAGCGCGCCAGGGATGCCCTGGGTGGAGTTGTTGGGGGGTCTGGGCAGGGACAGGGGCAGGACTGGAAAATCCCTGTGGGCCCGTTCCCACTCAGGATATTCCATAATTCTGTCATTGGTTGGGAAGTGTTGGTGGCTCCCAGCCACGGGCCCAGAACATCCCTCAAGGTCTCAGAGACTCTGGGCAGAGCTGCTGATTCCTCCTGGCAGACTCTGCCCCTGGGGAAAGTTTCCTGAACTGCAGGAGCTGTCCCCCGCTTCTGACGAAGTGACTCTGTCCCTTCCCCATCCTGGCTGCTGGAATTGTAAATCCATCGGGATGTCACACTGCAAACTGCAGCTTTGGACATGCAGAACTAAAGGTGCTTCTGCCTCCAGTGCGTTCCCGTTGGATTCTCCAGTTAAACTGTCCCACCTGGCAATTAACACTGCAATTAGGGCAGTTTCCATGCAGACCTGTGTTAAATGCGTGGAGCTTTTTTTTTCCCTTTATGGATGTCTTCTGCCTGATCCTTTCTTTCCATCTCAAGAATGGATTAAAAGACTCCTCTTAAGAAGCTGGAACAAGTTTCCCAGGCTAATGCAGCCCCAGCCAAGTTGTGCTTTCATCAAGGCATTTTAGTCATCGCCACAACATCTCTCCAGCTTATTAAATCAGCCTCGTCTCCTGAGGGAGGTTTTAAATGGGGGTAAAATACCATATTAAGCAGTCCAGGAACTCATTTGATTTAATTTCGTTTGTATTTAGTTTTTCCCTTTGTCTCCTCTTCAAGAAAGCAGAAAGAACAATTTGGAGGTATTCGAAAAATGCCTCCTTTTTAACCTTCTGGTGATACAATAGTTCAGTAAAGCCGTAATAATCTGCCTCTCTCAGTACTCATAATAATCCATCCTCCCTTCTACCTTTTCTCCTTCCTCCTGCCTTTACCACACCAATGCAGCAGCTCAGAGCTGGGCGGTGACTCTCATTCCTAAACATTCCTGAACTTGTGCAGAGGACAGTGGGGAGCA
Organism: Sylvia borin; assembly: GCA_014839755.1. Taxonomy (NCBI): domain Eukaryota; kingdom Metazoa; phylum Chordata; class Aves; order Passeriformes; family Sylviidae; genus Sylvia; species Sylvia borin. The sequence continues at coordinate 105,750 of CM025981.1, read as the reverse complement.
CTCGGTAAAATGCTATGGCTTGCCCCTGGCAGTGTCCAAGGCCAGGATGGAATACTGTGGGACAGTGGAAGGTGTCCCAAGGCAGGGTAAGGCACTGGATGGGCTTTCAGGTCCCCTCCAACCCAAACCATTCCAGGACTCCACTTCCACCAGGCATATTTTGGATCCTGTCTGCAAGAAAAGCACTCTGGGAGGGATCAGAGCCTGCTGACCTGGAAATGACAAAGAAGGGATGTTCCCGGGGCTCATGGATGGGTCATGACAGCCTGAACAGTGGAAAACTCAGAACTGGGGGCATCAGTCCCTGGGAACATCCTGCTGTCTTCTCTCTGCAGCCCTTGAGTTGCCATCCAGCTGCTCGAGTGAGTGCCTCATCAGAATTAAAAGGGGTTGATGGTGCTTATCTGCATTTCATGCAAATCAGCCCAAAGCCCGGGCCCTGGCAGTTTTCCAGCTCCCATCAGGAGTCTCTGCCTCTCATCCAGGCTCACAGCAGCCCCTTGGTGGGCTCAGAGACCTGTGATCTGCACACGAGGCTTTGACGGTTCCTGGCTTTTTGGCACCGGAATGCCTGAACTTGGGTCAGCGAGCAAGATCTTGAAGAAGAACGAGCAGAACTGCACTGCTGTGCCCTGGGCAGAACACGGCTCCTCTGAAGGACCAGAAACTTCTGTTGCTGGAGCCACGTGGCCCTGGATGAGCAGCCTCCAATCCCAAACCTCAGCATCTCCCTGCTCTGCTCCCTGACATGTCCTGCTCTGGGTCCCCGTGATCCCCCAGCCTGTTCTAGCCCTTCTGAGGAGCAGGACAAACAATTGCATGAGGCTTTGGCTAAAAAAGCAGGAAAAAAACATGTGCTGCTCCAAAATCCCTCCCTACATCACCTGCTGCCCCATGCCTCGGTTTTCCCCGGGTTTTGCTGATGTAAACTCTTTGTTTGCTCTCCCCCCTTGCAGGTCTATGCAGTGCCAAGTACAGAAGGTGCCCGACTCTGCTCTGAGTTCTGAGCTGTTTCCAGCAGCAGCAGTTCCTCCGTGCCAGGGATTTAATTGCCAGATCCCGGTGCTTTCTCCGCACACCCCGGCAGAAGGCAGCGGATGGTGCTGACCTCTCCCAGCCCCTCGTTCTGCCTGGCAGAGTCTTTTCAATTATTTTCTCCCCATGCTGCTGTTTACATTCTGCACTCGCATCCTCTGCCGTGTTCCCCATCACCTTCCCGCAGCCCAAGCCTTCCTAATCTGAAGTGTATTTCAGCCTTATCTCTATCAAAGCAGAAGGGTAGGGGAGTCATCCTCATTCCCGGATCCTGGAGGAGCTGCAGCCAGCAGCGCTCAGCTCAGCTTTCACTGCACTTAGAGTAACTCGCAGCCGATTCTCCTGTCAAGAGCACTGAGGACAAAATGAAATGTTCTTTTTTTTTTTTTTTTTTTCCAAAGGCTGCCCGTTAATCTCTCCTCGACAATGATTGTGTGTCATGTTTCATTCTGGCTGTCACCGAGTTCACTCCATCCCCATCCCAGAGCCAACCTGCAGGATTTGAGAGCTGGGATGTGGCTGACGGTGGGAGCAGGACCCAGGGCAAGACCCTGGGCTGGCAGTGTTTGCTGAACAAATTGGGCTGGTCTCCAGTTGGACCAGTGCAAACTGGGATTGGGATTGCTCTGCTACCACAAGGAGAAAGTATTTTGGAATTCTGTAGGAAGGAGCAGCAGCACAGTTGGTGTTGAGAAAACTGTGCTGGCTGAGTCGTCAAGAGGGACCTCAGAGAGCCATGAAATCAGATGGGCTCCTCTATTCTTCCTGGCTGGGCTGGTAAACTCCCCAGATTCAGCCATTTCCTCTTGGCTGAATGGTTTGTGAGCAAGAAATCCCTGAAGCCCTCAGTGTCTCCACCCTGGACACAGCCAGGGATGGGGGTGCTGGATAGAGGGGGCTGGGCCTGGCCCCAGTGGGGTCACAGTGGGGTCACAGTGGAGCCATTTCTGCTGGAGAGAAGAGCAAGACTTTAAGTCCTTTTCATCCATCCTCAGGTTTTGTTGCTTTTTCCCCAGATCCACAGGGTTCTGTTTACTCTCACTTGGAACATTTGCTGAGATTTTGATATTGATCAGAGTTGGAGTGGAGAAAGGCGCTGCAAACAAAGCCCCACTGACAGTGAGATCTCACTTCTCTCCCAGCAATAAAAGAGAGGTGCCAGAGAGCCTGGAGAGGCAGCACAGACACCCCAGCTGTAATTACTGGTATTGAAGTGATCACTGTACAGACCCAGTTAGCACTGGAGCAGCAGCATTTGCGTAAAAACTACAAGCACAAAAATGCTCTGAAATGACAAATACAAGGAAACTGTATCAGATTTGCATTAAATTAGTGACTGTGTGCGAGATGCCATTTAAATGGCAGGTGACTCGAAAATTTCTCTCCCTTTTAGTGGAAGAGACTGAAATGTTCATTTTCATGGTAAACAGTAACTGCACATTGATTTGGAGCTTGAAAGCATCTCCACAAATAGCTTTCCCTGGGAGTGGGGTTGGAGCACAGAAATCACAGCACTGCCTTGCCCTGCACAGCTCTGAAACTCGGCAGCACAGCTTGAGTTTCTTCCATACACTTGGCAAAAAACCTGCAGTAACAACAAGAAGAAACCCAAAGCCCCCCTGAACCTGGGGGGGACAAAACAGTTCCCAGCAATTATTGGGAGAGTGATCTGATGGATTATTGCATACCAGGGCTGCGGGTGAGGAGGAACTGCAGGGAGCTGGACGCCCACTGGCTGCTCCCTGGCAGGACCTGGCACTGCCAGGGCAGAGGGATGGGATCAGGATTTGCCCTGCAGCTTCTGGCTCCCATTTTCGATGGGCAGCCAAGTGAGATCCCAGGCTTGGATTGGTGTTGTCCATCACACCCTGGCTGTAGGAGGCAGCCCCCAGCCTGCTGGGGCTCTCAGTGGCCCCAAACTCAGCACAGAGACTGGGGACACCCCTTTTACCCTCTGGATCCTCTCGCATCCCATTGGGTGGGACAGAGCTGCTGGCTGGGGTTAAACCTCACAGGGAGAGCTTTTCAGAGTTACCCTTTGGCTGAATGAATTCTTCCCCTAACACATCTGAATGGGGCTATTTGGGGATGAAAAGTGTCAGTTCTTTCCCAAATCAGGCCCATTTGGAGCTGTCACACAGCGGGTTTTGCTGTGGTGGCGGGTTGATAACTTGCTCAGGTTTAGTTCAGCTGTATCATTTTCAAGGGATTGTTTGAATGGCTTTAATGTGCTGGGAATCAAAAGAAGAAATTCCACTCCTGCTAATTAAGATGGAATGGGTAATTATTTCTGTCTGTCTCCAAATTCCCTTTCTGGAGGAGGAAGGAGAAAACTGAGCTTTCCAATGCCTTTGTTCTCTCCACCACGGGAGGAGCCCCAGGTCGTATCTACCAATGTCTGCACATATTTATTGGTGTCCCCCCTGGCAGGAGCAGAATCCCTTAGAAAACTGAGCCCACCTAAGGAGAGGAGGGAAACGGGAGCTGGTGTGAGCACAGAACCCTCCGCTACTCTGCTCTGCCCCACACCTTGCTCCAAGTGCTTGACCAGTTTAAGATCAACAATGAAGAACGCCCAGGGCAAGGAGCGTTGGAACCATTTGGAAACTGAAATCTGCCCAGAGAGGCAAAACCTGCCAGGATCACTCGGCTGGGGATCAGAGGGTGCAAATGGGACCTTAAATCCCTAGGAACTTTCCCAGCTGGTTGTTCCCAAAGTGTCAGGGACACGTTTGCCTGGGCTGGGGTCTCCCTTGTCTGTGACCCCAGGCTGCCAGCCCTGCCCCTGCCGGGGCCGCTGTCAATCCCACGTCAATCCCACGTCAATCCCAGTCAATCCCACGTCAATCCCAGTCAATCCCGGGCTGATGGGGCTCACATCAGAGCCGTGTTATGACAAAACGTGGAGAGGGAGAAGCTGTCAAAGGTGAGGGGAAAGGTAGGGAGCTGAGCTGGCGGGAGGATTGGGGGATTTATTATCCAGGGAAGTGATAGGACCTTGTGGGACAGGCAGAGCTGGGAGCTGCAGCCACAAGGGTGTGGGGAGATCTGGGGTGGAGCTGGTGCTGCTTCAGGAAGTGCAGGAGAAGGTCTTGGGTGGCTTCAGAATAAAGCAGAGCACAAGGTCTGAGCAGGGGGAAAGGAAGAAAAATCCCAGAATCATGGAATATCCTGAGTGGGGAGGGACCCACAGAGATCATTGATCCAGCTCCTGGACCCCACCAACCCCAGCCTGTCACCCCTGGTGTCCAAAGGCTCCTGGAGCTCTGGCAGCCTCGGGGCCGTGCCCATTCCCTGGGGAGCCTGGGCAGTGCCCAGCACCTCTGGGGGAAGAACCTTTCCCTGCTCTGCAGCCTGAGCCTGCCCTGGCCCAGCTCCAGCCGTGCCCTGTCCCTGTCCCTGCTGAAAGGTGAAGGAAACTCCCTCATCCCATTCCCCTCCTGCAGGCTCCAATCTCAGGCTGAACCCAGGGGAAGTGAGGGTGCTGTGCCCCAGCCCAGGGGTGCTGTGCTCAGCTCCCAGCTCCCTCAGGCACTGGGGACCCCACAACAGCCCCACCTGCAGGGCACAGGATGGGATGTGAGGTGTTTGTGGAGTCCCCAAAGCTCTGATCCATCCCAGGATGGGAATCCCTGAACTGCTGGAAGTCTCTCATTTAAGTTGGATGTCACCAGAATCCCAGATCCACCTGGGAAATGAGAGCTCCCAAAATACTTTATATAAACTAAAAGAACCCAATACAGATCTTCTATCAAGTTTGGACTCAGGATTTTCCTCCTCATAGGGGATTTTAAGCCTTTGTAGGAATTATTTTGCCCATTCTTCAACCTGGTCCAGGTGAAGCTGTCTCTGCCTTGGGCAGGGGGGAGGGACTGGATGACCCTTAATGTTCCTTCCAACTCAGTCCATTCTGTGATTTTATAATTCTCCTGAGAGATTTCACATTTTCTCATTCATTTTCCCCCCTGTAAAATTCTAAGCAGATGCAAAAGCTTTGGGGATCACTTAAACCTCTTGGGTTTAATGACTGAAATGTCTCCCACCTGTTCTACCTTTTAAAAGGGAATAGAATTTTAATACCAATGGGGAAAAAAAAGCTAAAATGAAAAATCACTTCAAAAGGAAAATCAAAACAGTTCCACTCTGTGGCTTTTTTTTTTTTCTTTTCTCAAATAAAACATGATTGAAGTCAACACGTTCCTGAGCAACATCTCACTCATCAAAAGTGGCATTTACTGACACAACAACGTTTTTTCCCTGAAATGAGCTCTCAGTTTGGGATCCCTGGGTAATGACATTAAATGTGAGTCCTTGGTGGCTCTGACTGTGGAGAGGAGACACAAATGATAGTGTGGGCCAGTGATTATTCTCCTGTCCTCCACTAAAACAAAATAACCCATAATCATCCAGTGGAGCTTCTGCTCCACAGCCTCCCCAGCACAGCAGCCACAATTAGAGAGCTGGAGCTGCCTCCTGAAAACAGGGGCAATGAACCACAGCACTGAACAAAGAGAGGTGCCAGTAAGAGCTAAGAGACAACACTTTTCTTGGTTCGATAGCCAAATGGAAGAAAAAATACATTTTGAGTTAACCTGAATTGAAATTTTTTCAATTTTTCCAGTCAAGCAAAAAGTTGAAAAAAATTAATGGCAGATTGCTTTTTGTTTTCAGCCTCTTTTTGTTTTCTGTTCCATTACTTTTTCAGCTCCTTTCAGGGGAAGTTTCAGAGCCTGTTTCATCACTCCCAACCTACAGGTTTGTAGTGGGGGAAAAAAGAAGTTTTGCCCAAAATTGTTATGCCAGGTGGTGGAAATTTGGTTGGGCCTCGCAGAGGTGGGAATTGTCCGTGCTCAGAGGACAGAGTTGGTCCATCTCAGCTGAGAGCTGACCCCACATCCTTGGTGGGACTCCATTTGCTCCTGCTATTGGCATTGCTGGCAATGCTGCTGCTCCCAGGGGCATCCCTGCAGACAATTAATTGAGGAAAGAACTCTCAATTCTAATTATCGGAGCTCTCCATGAGGTGGTTTGGTTTGGAAACGTCTCCTATAGAGGCATCCGTGGACGGCAGGGACAAGGAACTCTGCAGACCTGAGATATTCTAGAACACGTGGTTTTATTGCAAGGGCCGTGGGTAAAGAGGGCTGCTTTCAGCCACCAGCCTGGGCTGAAGGGAAGCCCCAAAGAGAGAGGGAGAGAGAGAGAGGGGGTATGAGGTGAGGGAGGTAAAAAAGCCAAGAGGGGTTAGAGAGGTAAGAAGAGTGCAGGGGTCAGGGCGGGAGGAGAGAGGGAGGTAGAAGAAGCAGAGGGAGAGGGCGGGCAAGAGAAGGGGCGAAGAGGCAAGAGAAGGAAAAAAGGGCAAGAAGAGAAGAGGTGAAGAGGTAAGCGGTAAGAGGTAAGAGCACAGGGAGAAGAGCAGGGAAAAGAGAGCGGCAAGAGGGGAAGGAGCAAGAGGTAAGAGGACAAGGTAAGAGAAGAGAGTAAGGGGTAAGAGAGTAAGAGAGCGAGGACCTTGTTCCAACACATCACATCTCCTTTTGTGATGAATATTCTAATTTACAGTGACCAACTGGTGCAAGATACAAAACCTACAAACTTTGCATGCAACCTCTGAGAACTACTAAATTACCACATCATCCTATATTCTAAATTCTGAAGACTACTATTATCTACTTTTTCCTTGATGCTTTGGCAGGGTGGAGAGGGGCTGCATTCTTGGGTCCTTTTGTTTTCTGTCCTTCAACCTATCTCCAGTTAATCACCGTCCTCCTGCCTGCCATGCCTCCATCTCAAAGCTGCCCTTCATTTCTATTTCACTCACAGGTTTTACATCTCCAGTATTTCTTACCAGACAATCATATCCATCAGCCCTTCCTGTCCCATCTTTCCCAACAGTCTCCCAGTGGGATTAAACCAGACCAGGCCCCAGGGAATTCTTTCTCATTCCTGTGTTTGGATTGTTCTTGTGCCAAAGCTGCAGATTTCCTTACACCAAAATGTTTGGTCAATCCATATTGATGTCCCTGAGTCTGCCACTTTAAAACATTCCAGAGCATTTAGGAATTCAGTGTTCTCAAAGTTTTGCTTCCTCCAGTTTCCTCTCAGAAATTGCTTCACATTTCCCTAATCTGTCATCAAAAGATGAGGAAGCAAAACAAAACATCTCATTTCCAGATCCCCACGAACCACATTAAATTCAGGATTTTTAGAGCACCATGTGTGGTGCAAAAAAAAATTTGGATGAAACCCTTCTTAGATTCTGCTTCTGCTTTTCCTAAAATTATGGAACACCCACTCAACCCAAAGCAAAACCTGTTTTTCACCCATATCCAGCTGTGGGAATGGGCAGCAGGAGCTGGATTTGGGTTGCTCTCTTTAATCCTGGTTCCTACATCTGCCCCCAGCCCAGACCTGCTGCTGGGGAGAAAAACAAAAACCAACCCCAAACCACCTGGACTTGCCTGTGGTGTGAGTGCTTCCCCCTCATTAATCCATCTTTCCAAACTTTCCTCCTTCCCCAAATCCTCCGAGCCTTCCCCTTCCTGAATCTTAGGGTGCAGAATTATCGAGAAGTTCTGTCCAGAATTTAAATCGAGACCTTCTGCAGGCATCCCTCGATGGGCTGGTGTCATTTCCAGTGGAAAATCCAGCTCCACACCAGGGTAAAGCTCCCACTGTTCCCTGCCAGTTTAATGAGGTCTTCACTGTTTCCAGAAGAGCCTGACCTGAGCTTTACCCTGCCCACCAAGGGGAAGGGGAGAGATAACTGGATTAGAATGACTCCACCAAATAACTAATAAAAATACACAAAATGTACTCTAAGGGGATCTGTGGGGCTGAGGGGCCCCAGGACTTCAATGCCAGCCTCCTCCAAGGAGCAGAGCATGCTGGAAGCTTGGGGTCAGCCTGGCACATGGTTCTGGGCTCCTCTGGGAATCACCTGCCCAAAATCAGGTTGGAAAAGTGAGGGATGAACTCTGAGCAGTCACTTCCTGCAGTGAGGGAAGAAGGGCTGAGTCCTCCAAGAATTGATTCCTCTCCTCTCATTATGGTCAAAACCTTTCCCAAAGAACTTGGAACTGTGATAAAATTATGATAAATATCATATTTATTTATCACCCAGTGTTTTCTCAGGAAGTTGGGCTTAAGCTTAGGGAATGAGGTCCAGAACTCCTCAGAAATGAAGGTCCAGGTTTGCTTTGGACTGAGAGATAATAATCTGGGTTTGGATGAGGGCTGGAGTCCAAAGCCAGGAATGGAGGACCCAAAAGGCAAAGCAGTGAGGTGCAGACCTGCCTGAAAATTTGACTGAATAAACCTTGAGTCACTTGGCTGGGACATAATTAGGAATTATCTGGTTTTTAATATTGTTCTTCAAGAAAACTGAGAGACCAGCAGCAGGGACTGTCAGCAGCCCTGCAAACACGGCCTGAAGGTGAAACGAACACACACGGACTGTTTAGCCTGAAGAAGAGATGGCGAGATAACAACCTTCAAACAGGAGAAAGGAAAAGAAAAAGGGAGGAATTTATTCTTCGTGCCCTTGGTGAAAAGTGGAGAAGAAATGGGCTTCAATTGCAGCAGGAACGATTCAGGTGTGCCATCAGACAGGCCGTGTTTAAGCTGTTACTGCCGAGTGCTGAGCCGATTGTCCAGGGCAGGGGCACAGCCTGCCCAGGGAGGGCAGCCCAGGCTCTGCAGGGGGGTGGGAAGCAATTCCTGCCTTGAGGCAGAGGAGACCCCCAGAGCCTTTCCTGCCCCTTGCCTTTCTTCTGCACTTTCAGTTCTGATGTTTCCCAGCTCTCCCAGGGAATCCTGGACAAAGCTGCTGGACAAATCCAGCTCTCCCCGTTTATCATAGCACAGTCAGCGTTTCAGGGTCACTTTGCAGTGCCTGAAACACCCGAGCCTTGGATGTGGGTTCATTCTGCATTCAAACTGCTGTAAATGCTGCTGTCCCTGTTGTCACCTGCCCAGGGGAGAGGCTTCCTTGGAACCGTGAGCTCTGGTGCTCAGTCCACCTGGTTCAGTCAGGGTAAACACCCAGGGGTGCTGACCTGGGCAGGGAGGGAGCTGCACCTCACTCCTGAGCTACTCAGCCCTTTGGGGACAGGAAATGGAGTTTCATTTTGCTTTGGGGATTTTAGCTTCATGCAACTCTTTTCAGTTCTTAGCTCAGTTGCAAATCATTGAAAAAAGAAATGTGGCCAAAGGTCGGAGCTCTCTCAGCTCCAGAACTGTTCCCAGTCCAGGACACCTGTGGAATTCCAGGTGGGATCTGCCTCTCTCCCAGGTCCTCACAGCCCCTCTCCTATAGCAATAGGAGAGCTGGGAGGTGTTCAGGGGATCCAGAGAAGATAAAAATCTGCTCCACATCTTGGTATTTAGACCCTCACCTTCCAGAACAAACTCTGGGAATGCCTGGTGTTAACTTCTGTTACACTATCACCAAACCCCACCACAACAGCACTGGGTGAATTCTGTAGTATCACCTGGGGTTTAAGATTTGAGATCCAAGCTGAACTATGCTATTTCTGCCTTAATCTTTTAAGGCCATCAAACCTCAAAATAAGAGCAATCAGGCCACATGTGCAATAACAACTCAAACTGGAAGGTTCCAAAGTAATGAAAATCCTGACCTCGTTCTGTGGAAGTTGTTGAAGCTGCTCACTCCACCTCTGTTGAGTCATTTTGGTTTGATGAAGTCAGACTCCCTCTCACTGAGCCTCTAACAGAGGCTTCACATCTGAAATTCCACATATCTCCAACAATAAAGGGATCCTGGAGAAGGGAAGTTGAAAAGAAAATGAAAACAAACTGCAAAAGTTGTAATGAGCCACTCTTCACTTATTAAAGCATTTTGACATCTTTGAAACAAAATGAGAACAAGGAAACAAATGTTCCCAAAATTCTGTGCACCAGGAATGCACCTGTGACAGGAGAGTCCCCTGTAAGATTTAATGATGGCAAAAGTGAGGAAGGTGCTTTAAAAAGGCCAGGTTTGAGGGGGCTTGGAGCAGCCTGGGATAGTGTGAGGTGTCCCTGCCTGTAGCAGGAGTGGAATGGGATTTAATGTTGTTCCAACCCAAACTCTTTCAGGATTTTATGGCATTCTCCATCAAAGCTCTTCAGACCAACACAGACACTAAGATGTTGTGACAAGTTGGCCCTCGAGGGGTGACACTACTCGGGACAATACATTCTGTCTGTAATGCAGCAGAAAGCCAATTTGGGGAGACAGCGTGGGCCAGACAGAGCTGGGGCATGAGGAAGGAAAGGTCAGAGGTTCCAGACATCAGGCTGGGCAAAAATCCATCTCCAGCATCTTCTGAGATGTCAGAGATGGTTCTGGGAGCTCTGCACACCTGGGAGCATCCCACTGCCACCAGCGTGGCTGCTTCCCAGGAGAGTGACAAGGATGGGGGATCGTTTTCCCAGGAAACTCTCCTGGAAAGGCATTTCTGGCTGTGCATGGGAAGATGGAGCCGAATGCTTGGAGCTATTAGCAGGCAATTAAAGCTAATGTTGCAGCCAGCAGAAAGATCCCAGGCAAGCACTTCACTTTAATCTTTGAAAATGTTCACAGTTCTAATCAAGGAATAAAAGGGAAAATACATAGAGATGTGCACATATACATATATAAAAATGTAAAAATATATATCAGAGCATTAACTTTCATTGTCAAATCAAGTCGAGAATTGCTGAATGAGGTAAATACGAGGAGCAATGTAACAGACAATTACCACAATCCTGCTTGTGGCTTTAATTTCCAAATGAGCCTCACACAACCCACCCCCACACAAAGGCACTTGGGGAGAAGAAAGGGAAGAAAAGAAGAAGGTTTGAGACGGAGAAAATAATCAAGTAAAAGGCATAAAAATCTTCAAGGAGGCAAGTGGGAGAGTGTTGTAATAAACCAGTCAAGATTTCATTTTCTTCATGCAGAAAAGCCCCCTCTTTATTGTACAGGTCATATTTTATAGGATTATCAGAAGGTACTGTGTCAGATTTAATTGGTTACCAATACATTCATACTTAGTTCATTGGTTGGTACATGGTATTTTGCATATTTATCAAACTTCTGTATTTTTAGTTAGTTTGCATACTTTTTCTACTTGTTCTCATAGGACAGATCCTTCGTTATTGTAGGTGCATTTGTTTTTCACCCAGGACTAGTTTGTTGTATTAACGAACTTCTCATTCTCAAAATAGTTTCAACTGGGAACTTGAAAGCTATTGCTAGCTTTTTAGCAAAAGTAGCTAAAGGGCCCAATCTATATTTTATAAGACCTTTTTTAATAACATTTTTTACCAGTCTGCAACAGGAGAGGGCTGAGGTTTAGCTGGGGGGTTGTTGGAGGGTTGGTAGAACAATTAAAGATAGAATTGATAGAAAAATAAGGTAAATATAGAGTATAGAATAATATAGAGCATATAATAGTAAATAGAATAAAATAGATTATAAAATAGTATCTAGAATAAATCAAATATAGAATAGCATAGAATAATATAGATTATAGAATAATATAGAGTATTGAAAGTTTAATGTAAAACTGGGTGGACACATGGGTAAAATGGTGAAAAGGAGAACGTGTATGTACACTGGGACATCTTCTCCAGCATTCTCTAACCAGGGGAGCACAGACAGCAAGTGAGGGACGAGGGGGCAGTGCCCTCCTGCTGCCCCTAGAGCCAGTGGGACCAGGGTGGGCCCCAGCCTGACCCCGTCCCCATCCCTGACATTGCTGGTGCTGGCCCTGTGTGTGCCCAGGGAACCAGGGAGGAGAGCAGCCTGTACCTGCCTGCCCAGTGAGCCTGGCGCTGGAACCATTTACACAGTTTTGGCATGGGATTGCAAGTCAAGGCAAAACAAGAAGAGTTTTCAGTGCTGAGAGCCATTCCCAGAGCTGGCTGCTCCCAGAACCTGGACGTGGATGGTGAAACATTCTCCGTGCCCAGCTCATGGCCCCACTGCTCTGGGCTGGGGCTTTGGCTTGGGCCATGATTGCCACCTGTACCTTTGGCCTGGATTGAACTGTGGGAGCTGCTGTGTAGGCTCAGGGTCAGGGCAGAGCTGCAGGGGCCAGGGGGGCTCTGGGAGATGTAGGGGGGCAGCCTGGGAACCCCAGGAAGGAGCTGCCTGTTCCCCAGCAGACACCCTGTGCCTGGAATGAACAGGCAGGAATACCAGAGGCCAGCCCACGTCAGAGCCAGGGGCACAGAAAGCCCTCCCAGGAGAGCTGCAGCTCTTCCCAGCTCTCCCAAGGAGTGAGGGAGACGCAGTTCCATTGAATCAGCACTTTTCCAAATGTCAGCAGCAATTGGAATCAAAGCTGTGGAGCTGCATCAGGCACAGCAGGGCTATAACAATAACAGGAATATTATTATGGAGTTAAGTGCCTGCATTAAACTCTGCACTTCCAGGGCTCACCTGCTTGAGGAGTTTGGGTTTGTGCTTGTGGAGTCTGAGACAGCAGGGCTGGAGTGCTGTGCAGGCCCTCAGGGAGCTGAGGACAGTGCTGAGCATCCTCCTGTTTATCTTCCATCACCATTCAGCCCAATTAATTTACCTTCTCCAGCCTGACCTTTCCTTCCCTGCACCAGCAGCTTTTCAGGAGGCTGTTTCTCAGCCTGTGTGAACCTACTCCGAGCCCTGTAACCATGATTCCCTGCAGCTCTGGGTAATGTATCTGGTCCCTTCCGGATCACCCTCCACAACCCTCTGAAATTCACCGGAATGGGACATCCGTGGCCAGAACGCCTCTTCCTCCCTCTCTCTTTGTCCCTAGTGCCAGGCAAGGAGCAGCCAGATGGTGCCTTCTTTTCCCAGCCCAGCTCAGCCCATTGGCAGTGAGAGGTAGAGGAGAAAACTCATGAGATACTGTTTGTTGGGGTTCCCTCATTTATTAAAAATGCCTGGGCAGACGGACATTAAAAGTATTTCTGGTTTCATGTACTCAGCAGCTCCAAAGTGTTTTGGCAAAGCAACAGAGGTGGAGCTGAAAACTCCTTTTGCTTTGCTGAAAGGAAACAGAATCCAAATAGGAAAAAAAAAAAAAGTGCTCAACAAGAAGTGCAGAGAAATGTGGACCTGCAGTGCCCTGGTCTGGGAGGAACAGAACCACCCTCCTGCAGCCTCCTGTCGTCCCCAGCTGCAGGTGGGACAGGGAAGGAGGGGTTGGATGTTGGAGCAGCAGCAGAGGCGTCCCTGCCCTGGGGCTGAGGCACTGCTGGCTCAGGGAGGTTCAGCACACAGTGTTTGCTCCCCCAGCAGTCACAGCTGATTTGAGAGATGCCAGGGGAAAAACGTCCTTTAGTGTGGATGTGATGCCAGCAGGGCAGCCAGCCTGGGAGAGGGTGCACAGGGAATGTGTTCCCAGGTTAAACTGCAAAGCCACACTTACCTGGATGGGAAAAGCACCCAGAGTGGAAAGGGACCTGGAGCATCCTGCTGACCCCATGGACAGGCCGTGCTCAGGTGTTAACACAGGGCTGGCTCCTGTGCCACTCTCCAGGTGTTTGCAGGGCAGGATGAGCCCATCCTGGATCCCTTCCCCAGGTCAGCCAGCTGCTGCTCCATGGAAATGTGCCCAGGAAAAGAGCAGCAAGGCAGGAAGCACCGAGGGGCTGCAGGAGAAGGGAGGAGGATCCAGCTGGATGTCAGGAGACAAAATGAGCCTCATGTTTTCCAGGCAGAGGGGCTGGCAGCTGAGGAGTGACTCTTATTTACATGCCCAGGGGCTGGTGCCAGACTGCAGTGATGGCATGGCTGGGCACAAGGCAGGGAATATTGACCCGTGCATCCTCCAAAGATGGGAAGAGCAGAGGCCCATCAATCCCAGTCACCAAGGCAAGGAGAGTTATTGCCTTGCTCACACACACAGACTCCCAATTGCTTTGCCAGTTTGGCTCCAGCCCTCCAATGACTCAGAATGCAGCCACTCCACTCCAGAGCAGGGCTGTCAGTGCCTCCCACCAGCCTGGGCAAAGCCAAGCTCCACCCCCACCTAATCCCACCAGACCCTTCTGCTCCTGCAGGGCCCAGGGCAGGCTGGCTGGGTTCCCTCTGCAGGCAGTGGAGCAAGGGATGAGTTCCTCCAGGGTGTGACTGATCCTTCTCTAACAAAGGTGTTAGAGATTGTGGCTGAACTGCCCTTGGTGTGTCGGGATTTCCCAGAGAGCCAGCTCAGACCTGGGCCTGCATTCCAGCAGCTGGGATTGCTCTCCAAGTGGTGGCAGGAATCTCCATGGAAGGAAACTTTATTTTCCTGGTTGCTTTGTGGCTCCTGCACTGACAATCCCAAAATCCATGGATTTTCTTGGCAGGTCTTCCATTATCTTCTCCTTCTCTGTGTCTCTCTTCTCTGTCATAACACAGCATTCCTTCTTCCCTGATTCTAAGCACAGTGTTACTCCTATGGGATCAGCTCACATGAATCCTGGTGGATGCAATCCTCACAAAACAGCTTCTTGATATCAATTGACAGGAGCAGACTCCCCAAAGCCATCTCAGAGCGTGGAGAAGGCCATGGACACAAATCCACCTATTTGTGTTGATCTACAGCAACATTTTCACTGCCAGGGAGCTGCAAACTCTCCCAAATAGTGAAGATTTGAGCTAAGGAAGCCCCAAAGTGCTGCTGTCCATGGGATGCTTTCACTGCCTTCCACTCAGGAAAGGTCTCCTGAACTTGTTCAAGGCCACAGAAGCATCATAGGTCCCCAAGGCCATGGAGGAGCCTTTCCTTGGACAAACCCTCCCCTGGCTCAGCAGCTCAGCCCTGCTCCAGTCCCTGGGGACCACACTGGGGTTGGAATTTGCTGAGCAAGACCTGTAAAAATTAACACATCCCGCCAGAGAGACAGTGGGGGGATGATTAATGAGCATAGGCAATGTAGGGGGCTGGGGGGAAATAGATTTGCTGAATTGGCAGGAGATAAAATGTTTGTTCTTGCTGGGAACAACGAGGTTGGTAAACCCTACCACGGGCCAGTGCCTTGGGTTAAGTGAGGAGGCCATGGCCCCGTAAATTGTTCATCACCTCATCCAGAGGTGCAGCCTTGTAGCCTCTCTGGTCCAGTGAGCCCAGTAATGAAAGGCTTCAGAGCTGCCCAGGACAGGAGATCAAGTGCCCTGGTTGCTCCAGCTCTGATAAGATTTCAGATGAGGATTTATTTTGTTAATGATGTTTGCAGTGATCCATCTCCTCCTCATTCCAGGGTTATCTTGTGTGTGTTCTGCAAGAGGGGGAGCCTGGAGAGGTGCTCAGGAGAGACTTTTATCTCAGGAGTAAAACTGGAATAACTGACCAGAGCAAGGGAGGATTTGTTATTAAATCATTTTGCGCAGAGAAAGATGCAGCGAAACTCACCCCAAACAATTCCAGTTCTGTGTTTATGACGTTTATTACATGATTTTTGGCTCAGGAAAGTTCAAAAGGAGTTTGCAGAGGCACATATTTCTCTTTCTGCTGTGCATTGGTCAGGTGGCTGAAAACTTCCTATCAAATCTCCTCCTCATTTTAGGAACAGCCTTTGCAGGGATAGAAATTCAACAAGCAACACCCCCAAAAAGCTAAAATGTCTTCCACCAAGCAGATCCCCCTCGGTTCCAGGAGAGTGGGAGCTGTTGTCACTTCCCCCAGGGTGTCTCCAAGCCACTCAACTTTCCTGAGTGATGTAGGTCAGGCAGATATTTACACCCACAGAAAACACCTCCAGTACCCAGGGCTGGAGCACAACACCCCTGCAGCCTCTCCTGACAATGGCTTTCCTCCCTCATTAGCTCTGACATCTGCCACTGGTATCAGTTCTGCTCACTAAGGGAACACTCCACTGGCTGGGGCAGGCCATCCGTCAGCAGCTTCACTCTGAAGCCTGGCTGATGCCATCAATGGGAGCACAGAGGGATGTCCAGGGAGCTCTTTTGGACGTGGGTAGCAGGGAACTGAGGTTCCCCTTCGGAAAGGCAGGTGGGAAGGAGAAGGAGCCTGGAGGGCCGTGGGAGCAAAGGGAGGAACTCTGGTTTCAGACCCTCCCCTCCTTGTTTATGACGCATCACAAAAATTGCACACCCTTGAGCCTGGGGGTTTCAGTCAAGGTCAGGGTCTGAGGTTTTATTTATCTTGGCACTGAGCAGCTTTGAAGCTTCCTCAAGGGTGCAAAGAAAAGCCCCCCAGAGCCTGTGCCTGTGCAATGGGGATCCCAGAGCTCCTTGCAGAGCAGCAAACACGGGATGTGCCCAGGAGCCATCCAAGGCCATCCTATTTTCAGAAGTGGCTTAATCATGAGGTGTTCTAAGGACAGAGAATTGCATTTGAGCAGCAGAACAGATCCTGGGTCCCCGGGGTGCTTTGGAGAACGCTCCACACCATCCCCTGCAGCTCTGTCAAGTCTCCCAAGCCGCTTTTCCAGACAAGCTTCCAGAGGAGACGCTGGCCCTGGGCAGCAGAGCAGCTTTTGCTCCAGAAGTTCAGCCCTGCCTCAGATGTCCTGCTGCTCTCACCACGACAGGCAGCCCTGGGCCTGTGCAGCAGGGGCAGGGCAGGACTCCCTGGTGAGGAAAACACATCCCAAAAGGGCTGCTTCTTCCTCTGGACTCATCCTGGTGAATTCTGGTCTCCTCTGAACCCAATGCCCTTAACTAGGCTTGGGGATGTAGCCAGGGTGACCAGCTCAGGTGAGACCCTCTGCCTACACCTGGGGAATGTTGTCCTGTGGCACCTTAGAGATGTTTATAGACAACGAGATGAGGAAAGGCTTCCTGAGACATTTGGGGGCTCTGGAGCTCCTTCCCTATCCGGTCAGGGCCTTTGTGGGCTCCTCAGGTACTCTCTCCTTCCCACCTTGGGAATATTTGACCTTTCCCCAGCTGCTCTCCCTTGGCTGAGAGAGAGAATTCTGAAAAACCTCCCATGGGAAGAGAGGGAGGGAAGGAATTATGGGGGTTCTGCTTTTTTTGAAATGTCTTAGAGCATCCTAGAAAAAAATGCCTGTCATTTCCAGCTTGTAACTTCCTTTAAAGCTCTCCTGTCCCCAAGACTTTACTGTTGTTTTAAAGTTCTTGTGACCTTTATTTTCTGCCTTTAGTTTCCTAAGTAATAAAACTGTAAGGAGCAAGATGGGATTTGGGGGTTTTTTCTTTCCTCTCACTTGAGACAGAGCCATGTTTGAAGTCACAAGGTGAATGAAGCAAGATTTGAGCTGAGCAGAGGCTGTGGCAGTCCTGGAGCTGACTGATAGCAAAACAATCAGTCAGTTATTAGGAGACACAAATCACTCTCACAGATTAAGCACTGAAAATAATAACCATGCAAAGCTTGGAGGGAGGCACGGTAGAGGCAAAGGTCATTAATTGACTGGGGAGATTTTTGGCTACAAGTTCCTGGGAAATTATTTCCTTTTTTTTTAAGCAAATAAAAAATATATATCTAGTTCTCTTATCAGTGGCAGTGTGCAGAGATTGCTGGTGTTGCCTCTTCCTCAGTGTTAATTCAGTGTTCCATGGATGCCAAGTAATTACTCATCCTTGCAGTTTTTCTGTTACTTTATTTATGTGTTTGGTGTTTCTGTAATGCTCCCGCGCTCTCTATCTAAACACAAAGCAAGATTAGAAATGCTCAGTAATTAAGAACTCCAGGAGATAAATGAAGCCTATTTCAGCCACCTGGAAAGTCTTCCAAGGTCTTCTCTTGATCATCCCCTTCTTATGATGCATTTCTTTGATTTCTGCTTCATTTGTCCAAATAGAAATGATCCTTTTGAGCTTTGAATGGGCAATTCTGCTCCACACTCCATTTTCAGAGAAAAAGAAAAATATTTACCCAACCCTACTGCACATCCAGGTTATTGCTTGTGCCTCCCAGGGAGCACCCCCTGAATTTAGGATGGAGACATTCAGGAAAATGGGGCTGCATTAATGCCAAATGCACCATTTGAGCTGGTTCAGACTCTTCTAAATTCTTCTGGAGCAGCCCTTTTATTCCGAGCTGCAGTGACATCAGTCAGGGCAGAACCCTCCAGGTCCAGAGGTTTTCTCTTCTCAGTGAAATGATCACAGAATTGGAGAATAATTGGAGTTGGACCCACAAGGATCATCAAGTTCAGGTTCTGGCCCTGCACAGGCCAATCTCAAGAATCATCCCATGAAATTGCAGCAAAAGGCAGGAATTTCTGGCACATTACATTCCCCGCAGGCTCTCCCCAGAGTCAGGGCAACTTCTGTGCTTTCACAGAAGAGTAGACAGCCAAAAGTGCTGCTAAAACACATCAAAACCACAGAAAATCATCCAAACCAGCCCATGGAACTAGGGGCAGTTTGAGTTGAGCCCCTCAGGCTGAGCTAGCCCAAGGACGAGGGCAGCAGCTGAGCTGCTCTGCCCCAACCAGGAGTGTTTACACACTGCTTTAGTGGGCTTCAGCTAATCCACCTTAAATCCCCAACCTTCCTTAATTGCAATTATTAAAAGGGGATTAAACTTCTCAGCGTCCCCTGTGGAGATGAACTTTCCATGAAAAGTCTTCCTGTGGCGTCCTGTTTGTCCTGCAAATGCCAGACCTGGCTTTGGGCAGGGGGTAGCCAAAGGCTCCCTAAAATCTGCCGCAGGTGGGGGTTTGCAGCCCCTGCACTGAGCTCCAGGCAGCTCCGGGGCTGCTCCTGCAGCTTCCCCATGTGCTGCTCCTCGAGCTATTAATCCCCTCTCGTTACTCATTAGCACCAATTAGCTGCCCTCACACCTAGACCCTGCTCACTTTTCCTGGTGACAACACTCCAGCCTTGTTCCCGCTCCATGAAAACATCCTCGGGTTTAATAAGAGCTCCCATCTCTCTGCTGGTTCCAGGGCGTCGTTAGCTGTCACCAAAGCTTACAAAATAATCATTATTTCTCTCAAAAACGTAGACGTGAACAATACACTTGTAATTTCATCCTCATTTTTCATTTTGATACCACACAAGGCTCAACTGTTTGAATTTTAAAAAATTACTTTTTGCCTCCCTTCTCATTTAGCCTCAGACTCTGCTGGTGAGGAGAAAGGAAAAACAGAGGAAGGAAATAGAAACCTCAAAAAAAAAAATCTTTGTTTTATTTCAGTGCAAATCCAGTTCAATCTAAATGTATTTTCTTTTTGTTTGCATTGAAACTGAAACTAACCCAGGCGCTTTTATGAAATATTGAAACACATGAACTAGTACAAATATTTTTCCTTCTCCAAATGCACAGAGTGTTTGCATTTCTGTTTTCCATGGGCAAATCCTTCCAACCAAAGGCACTACCACCCCTGGCAAGGGCAGCATTTGGGGTTCCATGTTCCTCACTGCATGCTGCTCCAGCCTCAGCCAAACACCCCACAGAGCAAATACAAGGTGTCTGCCCCAGTGAGAACAGGAAAAATCCAGCAATGTAAACAAGGATTTCACTCTGTCCCTGCCACAGAGCAATTCTAGCCTCAAGGTGAATCCCAGCCAGTTCCCATTGGAGGGAATCTGAGTGCAGGAGCAGCTACCTGACAGTTCTTAGTCCTTAGTCTGAAACATGGAGCAGTTCCTATCCCTGCTAATACTGATAAAGTTGCTTATATATTTGTTCAGCTCTTCCTCACTGGAAAAAAAAAAAAAAAAAAAAAATTTATTGAGGTTGACTGCAGCTATTTCCTAAAGTGAGGAGAAATAATTGGATTGTTTTGCCCGGGAACCGTGAAAGCATTTTTGAAAAACTGAAAACAACAACAAAAAAAATGATTAGTTTGTTTGAATTACATGTTCCAGGAATTAATTTATTTTCAATTTTACTTTTTAAAAAATGCACACAAGAAAGAAGAAAGTCAAGGGAAAGGAGAGAAGGTGTCTCCTTCTGTCTTCTTCTGTCTCCTTCTGTCTTCTGTTGTTTTCAGTTGCCTTTGAGAATCATTTCTGGACGTTTGAGGGTCATTTCTGGACATTTTAGGATAATTTCTGGAAATTTTGGAATAATTTCTGGGCCTTTGAGGTTCATTTCTTTAGGATTTCATTCTGTCCCTGCCATGTATTTCCCTGTCTATATTTGTTGGGGAAGATGGGACAGGAAGGGCTTATGGATATGATTGTCTGGTAAGAAATACTGGAGATGTAAAACCTGTGAGTGAAATAGAAATGAAGGGCAGCTTTGAGATGTGGGCATGGCAGGCAGGAACATTTAAAGTTGGGGGTCCCTTTTGAGAGGTTGGACTGAGCTACGACATACACACTGATGCAGTGATCCATGCCACACTGACGTTTATTGTTTGTACATCCATATTTATTCCCTTACCACTTTATTGACATTACAAGGCACCCAAAGAATGTACACATTTGCCACCTTAAGGAGGCCACCGCAGAAGTGCTGTAGATCTACATGTGAGCACCCGTTAGAACCTGGAATATCTTAAGAGAGGGAGGTGAATTTTTTGCTGTGCCACAACCTGAATTTCCACTGTGCCACAAAGGCCCACATGTCCCACAGACTCAAGGAGCCCACAGGCCCCACAGGCCAAGGGGCCCAGTCTGGAATTGCTCACTCCTCATTCCAAATATAAAAACTCTGCTACAGAAGATGGTGATTAACTGGAGATAGGCTGAAGGATAGAAAACAAAAGGACCCAAGAATGCAGCCCGTCTCCACCCTGCCAAGGCATCAAGGAAAAAGTAGATAAGAAGAGTAGTCTTCAGAATTTAGAATATAGGATGATGTGGTAATTTAGTAGTTCTCATAGGCTGCATGCAAAGTTTGTAGGTTTTGTATCTTGCACCAGTTGGTCACTGTAAATTAGAATATTCATCACAAAAGGAGATATAATGTATTGTAACAAGGTCCTCACCCTCTTCTCTTCTTGCTCTTCTTCCTCTTCTTCCTCCTCTTCTTCTACCTCCCTCTCTCTTACTGCTCTAACCCCTGCACTCTTCTTACCTCTCTAACCCCTCGTAGCTTTTTTACCTCCCTCACCTCATACCCCCTCTCTCCCCCTCTCTCTTTGGGGCTTCCCTTCAGCCCAGGCTGGTGGGAAAAGCCCTCTTTACCCACGGCCCCTGCAATAAAACTACATGTTTCTAGAATATCTCAGGTCTGCAGAGTTCCTTCTCCCTGCCGTCCACGGATGCCCTCACACATATTTCTAGACACTTAAGGATTATTTCTGGATATTTAAGAATCATTCCTGGACCTTGGAAGATCATTTCTGGACCTTTAAGGATCATTCCTGGACAATTAAGGAAATCCTTTCTAGGCCTTTCAGGGTCACTCCTGAGGGTGTTGCTGCTGAGGGATGGATGCAGCAGCTCCTCATGGCTGTGCTCCAGGCTGACATTCCCTAACTGAGCAGTTCCCTTCTCCCTGCCCCGAGGATCCAGCAGCAGTTTTATATATTTTATATATTTTATATACTATCCTTCCCCCCTCATCCTTTTTGTTTGAAGTCCCATGTGAAGAAATGTGAAACGTTTGAGAGCGTTGTTAGGGAGGCAGAGAAATGAGCATGTGCCACCTTCCCTCAGCAGCTCCAGAGCAGGAGAAGCTTCAGAACCAGGAGCCCTTCCCAAGCCTGGGTGGGATTTGTGGCTGCTCCCCTCCACTCCCAGCTCCTCCAGGAGTTTCATGCATAATGCAGAAGCACTTTTGATTGAAGTAAAAAAAAAATCTGCTGACAGAATGTAGTGTCAGGCATCTGGGGAGATGTCTAATTAATTATTATAATTGACATCCACACCAGATGTCTGATAGACGATGGTCTCTTTGTTGATAAAAGGTTTGGGTAATTCTGTTTGAACAGCACTTTCAGAACAATATGTTTTCCATTTAGGTCACAGGAAAAAAAAAATATGACTTTTTTTTTCCCCAGGAAATTGAATTCCATCAGAGAGCAGCATTCTTTGGTCTTGCCTTCCAACTCCTAACCAGCCTTGAAAAAGTCTGGGATGAAGGATGCAATGGAAAAACATCCATCAGTGCACTGACCAGTGATCAAAAGCGCTTAGCTGGGAAGGGCAGGATCTGCCACTATTTTTTATCCTTTATAGCCAGAAAGAGGAGCAGCTGATCTGACATCTGTAAAAATATAATCCAAATAAAAAAGGGAAAACCTCAATCAAAGAGCCGTTCTCACCCGGCAAGCTGATACTTCAGCTCATCAAAGAAGGGCAAGAGCTCTGGAGATTTTTCAAGTCATTGTCATACTCCCCGAGCACCTCGAGGTGAGAAGGGACAAAGCAAAGTGGAACCTGATCCCCTTGGCCCCAAACTCCAACCAGCTCCCAGCGCAGAGCCCTTCAGGGACAGGAAATGCTGGGCTCCCTTCCTGCCTCAGCAATCCACCTTCTCCTGCATCTTTGCTTGTCCCTTCAGCCTGGGCCTGCTGGGGAGAGGTCTCCTCAAGGTGTGCACACTGGGGAGAAGCAGAAAATACTGAAAATCCAGCTTTATGAGCTTTACAGCTGTTTGATGGATCTCAGAAGTCCCATTTCAGAAAATGAGCACCTCATTTAGGGCAGCAGCTCCCTGAGCTGCCTGAGGCTCACCCAGGATTTCACATACCTCAACAACACAAAATGAACTTTGCACTTTGGTCTTCCACCAGAGCAGACAACTGGAGATGCTCAGGTGATGCTGGGGTGATCTTGGGTGCTCCCTGAGCTGCCAGGACCTTGAGCCATCCCCAGGGGCTGCCTTGGGCTCAGACACTGAGCTGGCCTTGAAAGCAGAGAGAGCACCAGATGTCCATCACTGCAAACTGCATCTCTCTGGCAGCCTTAGAACGACTCTGTGTGGATTTGAAGTGAGGGTGAAGTCCAGACAACTCTGCCTGTGTTCATTCCAGACACTTTCTTATGTTTTATTGCCAGCTCCAATGCAAAATGTGTATGGTTCCAGGAGCTGCACTTGGGCCAAGGAGCACCACTCAGTTTTAATCCATATCAATGAGAGCCTGGCGATCTGGATGCCTTTTGCAGTGCAAAGCTCCTGTAAATTAGACGAGAGCATCCACAGCCCCAGTGATGACTCCATGCCCAGTTTGGGGCACACCAGTCACTTGTGAGACTTTCCAAAGCCCCTGATGGGTTTGACCACGCGCAGAGAGGGCACAGGCAGAGAGTTCCTGCCGTACCCTTGGAGGCCTTGCAGAAGTTCCCTGCTCAGCCCCAGCTGCAGCTGCCTCAGCTGGGCCCTGCTCTGACTCAGCCACTCTGAGCAGAGGCTGACAGATTGGCTCAAATTGCCCGTTCAAGTCCCCCAGCTAAAAGTAACTGCAGATATTCCAAGGTATTCTGGTGCCCAAAGCAGCAGAGAGGCTCCAGTCATCATTTCTAAGTCTGCAAGTGCCAATTTGCATCCTAGATACCAAATTTCCTTCCCAGATGTGGCTGGCAGATGCAGGCACCTGACCTCACAAGACAGACCTAAACAAGGATCTGTTTTAAAGGCAATCCAGGCACTTGTTTCAGGGCTGCCTTTTTCCTCATTTCAATCATCTATAATTTAAATGTAATTTTTTGTGTGATTTGTGGGGAGCCCCTTTCCAGTTAAAGGAGATTTGTAGTTATTATTCTGTGCAGTTGTATCAGATGTGCCCCTTTTGGGGTGGGGAGTTGAGTGTCCTGATATCTCTGCATGTAACTTCAAGGGTTGCATCACTTCTGGAAACTGAATCCCAGAATCCCAGAACCCAGAATCCCAGCATGGATTCGGGTTGGAAGGGACCTTAAAGATCTCTCATTCCATACCCTGCCATGGCAGGGACACCTCCCACTGTCCCAGGCTGCTGCAGCCTGGCCTTGGGCACTGCCAGGGATCCAGGGGCAGCCACAGCTGCTCTGGCAATTCCAGCCCAGCCCCTGCCCACTCTCCCAGGGAACAATTCTTTCCCAATATCCCACCTAACCTTGCCTTCTTTTCAGGACATGAAGTCTCCCTGTCAGAGAGTCGCTCCCTGGATTTTGGCTGTACAGGCCCTCATTAAGAAACCAGAAGTCTGGAATCATTTGCTTTTATCCTGCAGTTTTTCTCTGGCAAGGATCTCCTGGGGTCGGGTTAGTCAGCACATGAAGAGGATTGGGGAGCCCTGGGAGATGCCTTCAGAAATCCTGGAGCTAATTGAAGCAAGGGGAGCTGGCCAGAGGAGCAGTCACAGATACACAGGCAGAAAGGTGGGACTTTGAAGAGACAAATGAGAGAAACAGCCAAAGAGGGAGCACCTGCAATAAACTGCAATGATTAACACCTTTCATTTTCATTTCCAGCCAGATTTTCCCTCTGGATTTTGCTCACAGGAACAACACTGTGGCCATTATGGAAATATCCTCTAAAACAACAGAAATTGTTTGCTCACTTCCAGCCATGAAAAGCTGTTTCTCCCCCCTCAGCTGCTGGGTGAGTACAAGGCAGTGGGAACTGGAGATGTTGCCTTTCCCTTTGGTTCCTGGAGATCGCTCATTAGAAAATTGTGTTTTGCATAATGTTAGAGCACAGGAAGATCTGACATATTTAGGCTCACATTCTCCTGGATTTTTTTTTTTCAATGAGAAACATACTTTAATGAGAGTACAAAGTGATTTGACTGTGTCTGAGAAGGGAGTCAGAGGAAAGTAAATTGGTTTCCTGCTTCATAAAAATATCTACTGTGGTTGGTTTAAGCAGCTCCTGCTGTTTGGGGAAGGAACCTGAGATCTGGAGGCGAAGTTTCCTTGTTAGCAAAAGTTTGGCTTTGCCATCCTTTCCTCTTCCACTGAGTTGTACCCAAAGAGAAATCCCAGGTCACAGTTTGGGGTCTGTGGGAGCCTCACTGTCCCCTGCAGGGACGGGGAGGGTACTGGGGAACAGCCAGCCCGAAATGCAGGGATTAGAAGTCCTTGGAGGTTTCTAAGACTTTCCCGGGTTGGTGACAGTCCCAAAGGCTGGGCAAGAGACCTCCAGACCTTCCTTCCTCTGCCTCTGGGCCTTTCTATGATGAATAGCTGAGTGCCAGTGATGTCTCTCCTCTCCAGAAGGATGCACGGTCCGGCAGAGCTGCTCCCTGTGCCGGGGCTGAGGCACCTTGGAACTGCTGCAGGCTTTCAATCAGTGCCTAAAAAACGTGGGCATGGTAGGGAGGGATAAATGGGTGTGGAGAGCTGTGGAAAGGAGCACTGTCTGTGCAAAAGGAGTGCCTGGAACACCAGGAGCAGCGGCCTGGAGGAACTGTCCTCCTCTCACCCCAGCACAGCCCCAGCATGAGGCTCTGGAGGGCTGGTGCCGCCTGTGGGAGGACTCGGCTCCCTCAGCTCCCCGAGGGAGTCCCAGCCAGGAGGCAGAAGTGCCGAGGGGCCCTGCCCGTGCGGAGACGGCCGCGGCGCCGAGGGGCAGCAGGAGGCAAAGCGGCGTGAGGGGAAGGGCCGGCCCCGGAGGCTGAGGGCAGCGGCGGCCCGGCGCTCAGAGAGCGGTACAGGGCCGCTCTGGTGCCGGGGACAGCAGTGGGCACAGCCGAGCCACCGCCGTGCGATGGGCTGTCTGCGCTGAGGGACGGGCCGGGGCCAGAACGGCGCTGGACGAGGCTCCGTGAGCCCAGTCACTGCACAAAAGCAGCGGCGGGCAGGAGAGCGGCCAGCGGCGGGGCCTCGGAGCTCATTTCCCGACCGCAGGGCCCCGACACCGACAGCCTCTCGCTGCTTCCCACAGGCCGTGCAATTACACAGATCCGGGGAGGATAAAAGCGTCGGGATGAACTTTTGTAAACGGTTTTGGCCAGAAAATAGAAATAAAATAAAAAAAACCACAATAGAGTGAGAGCACTTACCCTGCCATTTTCCAACCAGAACATTCCGACTGTTTCAAAAAACACTGGTTTTATTTCAAAATGGATTTAGATGTGTGAAGAGTAAAAATAATCACACAATTCAGACTGAAATAAGGTTTTGTTTTGTGCCAGGCAAATGCTGACAGCCAGCTTTAACCTTTGGGAGTCTGCAGAGTGGCTGGAGGAGGTGCTGATTCATGCAAGGAAGAGCTGTTTGGGATAAGACTGAGAATTAACTATTTTTGCCCCCTGAAATTTTGCCACAGAATATTACAGGTTTCAAAGGCAAGTGTGCAGAGCAGCAGGGAATGAATCCATGAAGAGCTGTTAAGTACAAAAACATCAACAGGCAACTGCAAGCAGGAAAAGATTGGGAAAATAACCAAGCAAAGCACCCCATTGTTCTGCACACAGCTCCTGGTGTCCCATTAACCACTCCGGAGATGGAAACCTGGGTTACCTCAGCCTCTGCTGTGACCCAGAATAGCTGCTCTTGTAGATCATCAACGAAACCTGAAAATGCTCGTTTTACCCTGTGATTTCCCAACCCGAGTCATGAACTGAGTCACTGCCACAGCTCCTGTCCCCAGCAGGCTCTGGTCCTGCTCCTCAGCCCCACTGCTCCTGCAGAGCTTCACCTTGGAGTCAAACTTCCACAGTAATTCCCTTTTCCTGCAGTGCCCCCATCCTCTTGTCCCTCCCTGGCACGGTGAGGGGTCACTGGTGCTGGTGCCACCTGTGCCACCCCCATGGCTCATCAGCCTTTGGGGACCAGCACCATACCCCAGGTCCTGCTGGAGCTGAGGTCTTCCAGCGGGGAGCTGGGATTCCAGGACAGCTGAGTTTGGATCCAGCCAGGGTTCATTTCCAAACCCCAGCCTTGGCTTTTGCCACCAAACCCCTCTGTCATCTCCATCTCCTAAAAACCTGTGGGTGTTGGTGGGGCAACCAAACAAAGCAGGGAAACAAAGACATTGCAGAGGAAATTAAAGGCATTTTCTGAGCTATTGACAAAATACACAAAAATCTCTTCAGCACCAAGACAAAGCTGCTGATTGATCCCAGAGCTCGTGCTCTGAGTGCAGGCAGCTCCATCTGCCCTTCTGTCCAAACTCTCCCCATCCACTGACAGTTTGTGACACATTCCCAGGAAACACTGGAGAAGCAAAGGAGCCCCCAGTGAAAATGCTGAGAGGGGATGGAGCCTCCTCACACAGGGACAGGAGGGTGAGGAGCTGCTCCCTGAGGCTGCACTGAGCCTCTCCTGGCATCTGATCCTGATTCTGTGAAATATTGACAATACACATGTAATAATAGAAATATATTTAGATAAAAACCGTATATAAACTAATAAAAACCAATATATTTTTGTATGCAGTAGATTTCTATATATTTTTAATGTACACCAGGATTTCTGAGGCACCTCAGCATCCCTCCTCATCCTCCCAGAGCGGGGACAGTGCCAGGCCACCTGAGCTGATCCCTGTGCCAGGTGTGCTCCAAGGAGAAGGAACACCCTGACACGTGTGCAAACACAGACACTCATTGAGGCCTCTGCTGCAGATTCGACTTTGATTTTTACCTGTTTGCTTTAATCAAAAGGAAAAGGTCATTTTAGCACAACATTCCACAGAATTCAGTGTCTATTCCCGGCTGGAGATGCTGCATTTCTCTTATCTGACATTTCCATGACAAATTTAAGTTCCTCAGATGCCTTTTGAGGATGCAAAGTGATTAATATCTACCAGAACTCTGAAACAGAATAAACTCTGCCTTTCACTGCTGCAGCCCCTCTGGCACAGCTTTAATGAGCTTGTCCTCAGGGGAAGGAGGGCAGAGCCCTTAACCCTGTGTGACACCTTGGGAGGGGGGCACAGATCCCAGAGGGAATTCTCTCTTGCATCTTGGGCAGCCCAAACACTGCCAAGATCCTTCTCCTAGCACCTGAAGGCAGGATCGGGGCAATTATTTGTATTAAATAACAATAGGCACGTTCTTATTTATAGATGATATTTTTTGATTATTCCTGCCGCTGGGCCAGGGCAGGCTCAGGCTGCAGAGCAGGGAAAGGTTCTTCCCCCAGAGGTGCTGGGCACTGCCCGGGCTCCCCAGGGAATGGGCACGGCCCCGAGGCTGCCAGAGCTCCAGGAGCCTTTGGACACCAGGGGTGACAGGCTGGGATTGGTGGCAGGTCTGGGCAGGGACAGGGGCTGGATTGGATGGTCCTTGTGGGTCCTTCCAGTTCAGGATATTCCATGATTCCATGACTCCCCTACTTCTTATCCTCTCTGAACATTTCCTACATCCCCATCCACCGTCCTCTGGTTCTGTAAAATTCCTTTGAACATGGTCAGGGGGCTGAAAAGGCAGAGACACCCAGAAAAAGGGTGACACCACAGAACTCCATTTCCTTGGGAAACCAGCCTGGAAACAGCAGGAAGCATTCTGGGAAGAGCTAGTGCAGCCCCAAAGACCACGAGAGGCAGCAGAGCCCCTGTGTGCAGCAGGTAACTGGGAGAGGCTCCCAGCCAATCTTTTGGAGTGTTCAGCAGGTTTGAACACACCTTGGAAAAACTGAAGTAAATCCTTTTGGAGTGACAAATGATCCAGGCTGGGAGCTGGGGTGAGCTGAGGATGCTCTGCCCGTTGGCCTGGCTTGTCTCCAGCCTGGATCCAGGAGCTCCAGAGTGAGGAGCAGTTCTTAGGGATGTCATGCTGGAAGTTAAATTGTGCTGCTCATGGAGGAATTGTTCCTTTTCTTCATTATGCACACAAATGGAATTAGAGAATTAGTGAATATTCTGGAAGGGACCCCAGGGACCACCAATATGATCAAAGAATGAGGGGACACTGAGCGGTGACAGGTACTTGTGGCTGGCCAGGAAAACGCTTCCAAGCCATGATTTGGCATCCAAAATGCACTTCTGTCCAATTCCCAGCACCTGGCAGGAAAGATTCCAGTGTTCACATCATTTTCTGGGAGGAAAATCAGAAACTTTGGCCTCGTCTCATCTCATTTTGAGGAGGTTTTGGCCTTAATGGTTCATTGCTTCTCCACAGCATCTCAATAGCACCAAGCTCCTGCTGTCACTGGAGCTTGCTCGGGGAGGCTTCTGGACCAGAAATATTTGGTTCCCAGGTTGGGGTGGCAAATTCACACCAGGCAGGTCCCCAAAAACGGTGGAGAAAGGTCAATTCCCACAGAGAGACCTCTCCATCACTGAGGGGGCAGTGGAGGGGTGGGAATTCAATCCCTTGGCAGCTCCCTGGCAGCTCCCCACACTCAGTGCCCAGAAATAACTGCACAGATTCCCCTGCAAAACCCTCCCTGCATCTCCTGGTGCAGCAGGTGGAGAGTTTGCAGGTTTTCTGTGGTTCTGGGAAAAAATAGCACTGAGAGAGTTCCTGGAAATGCTGCTGGGATCTGGCAGGAAGGAATACTGCCAGGAAAAAGCTGGGAAGGGAAAGTCGCCCAGGCCCTTTGGTCCCCAGCACCGGGGCAGGGCAAACCCAGCAGTGTTATTTGAGCTGGCTGCAGGCAGAAGTCACCTGTCTTGTTATTTCTTTTTTCCCACTTTTCCAGGGAATCAGGGGGTTTTTACTCCCACATCTGGATCTCTCCACCAAGGGGAGATTCGGAAAAGCTCATCAAGATTAATTTTTAAAAAGGATAAATGAAAGCACATTAAGCAACCTATGTAGACACACTCATTTGGAATTAAGGGGTTCATAATTAAGTTTTTCTTAATTCACTTTTGAAGTGACTTGAGCCAAATTGAATTAAGGCTACTTTAATTTTAAATGAAAGTATCCAGGCCTGGGTTTAATATAATTTAACTAATCCACTTGCAATTCACACCACTAGTTAATTTTGGATTAATTTCCCCATGTAAGCAAGCCCTTAAACAGACAGGAGGGACACAACTTTGTTTTCCGTTTTCCATCTAGAGAGGGAGCCACAGAACTTCTTTTCCCCATGAAAACTCCTGTTCTCTGTGCATTTAACCCTTTCCAGTCAGTTTAACCCCCTTCTGCAGGGCCCGGGGTGACCCTGGGTGGGGTGTGCCAGGTGTGTGCTGTGACATCCTCAGCTGGAAGGAGACAGGAATGTGCCTCTGGTGGCTCTGCTGGGCCATCACTGGTGTCCATCTCTGAAACACCTTCCATCTCCCAGCATTTTCAAGCTGGTTTTCATGTAAGAGAAATAAAATTTGGCAACAGGGTCTGGGAAGACACCACTGGCCTGGCTGAGGCGGCAGGATCCAGGCAGAAGTTTGGGTGGAGTAGATCCAAAAGGGCTTTGAAAAACCCAAGAGAGGAGCCATCACTGCATGGTGGGACTGGAGCCACTCCAGCCAAGGAGCTCTGCTTAATTAATGCCATTTTAAAAGCTCCAGAGCTCAGGTTCTGCTGCCCTGAGCTGTGGCAGCAGTGGTGGGGGGCTGTTGTGTTTCTCTGGGTTAATTAAAATCAGGGATCTCTTGGAGCTTCTGATGATGACAAGTCATGAACACAGGAGCCAGGACATGGTCAGGGAGCCATGGGGCTGGAAGGGACCTCAAGGGTTGCAAGGAGGAAATATTTGCAGTGGGGTTAGGGTCAGCCCAGCTCATGCAGGTGGCACAGACCCAAAATTGCTTTGGATCTGAGCTGTCCCAACTCAGGGACTGCCCTGGCCAGGCCAAATCTCCAAAGGGTTTAAGTGACCCTTGTAGGGCACAGAACACCCTGAGAGCCTGGGATTCACCCAGAGCATTCCCTGCTTCCAGCAGGAATCACCAACAGGAGCTTCCACCACTGCACTCAGGATGGGCACTGTGTGCACACGGGCTGGGGAAAAGATGGTCCCAAAAAAACAAGAATCCTGGAATGGTTTGGGATGGGAGGGACCTTAAATCCCATCCAGTGCCACCCCAGCCATGGCAGGGACACCTCCCACTTTCCCCAGGCTGCTCCAAGCCCCATTTGACCTGGTCTTGGACACTTTCAGGGATCCAGGGGCAGCCACAGCTGCTCAGGGCACCTTGTGCCAGGATCTTCCCCACTCTCCCAGGGAGGAATTCCCTCTGTAAATCAGAGGAGACCAACCCTCTCTTCATTTCCAACTATTCCCCCTTGTCCTGGCACAGGCCCTGCTGAAAGGTCTGTCCCATCTTTCTCATAACCCCGCAGTTCTGAAGTCCCCTCTCAAAGCCATGTTGGGGCTCGGGCAGTTTGCCTTTGTCTCCTGACCTCAAGGGATTGCTGCATCCACATTTCTCTCACAGCAGCTCCCCTCAAAGCACCTCCAGAGGCACCAGGGAGGTGGTGCCCCGCCCTGCCCCACCTGAGGCACAGGGCACAAGCTGCTCATCCTGACAATGCATTTTCTGGAGTAAGGCAAGTCCAGCAGGGATAGACGCGGAGTCTCAGCTTGCACCTCCTTCATCCACCTTCATCCAGCCGAGCCTCCCTGGGGTGCAGAGGCTGCTCCTCTGCTCAGTCCCAACGGGAGTTGCTTCACTGGGAGATCCCGCCCAGCCCCGAGCTCCTCCACCCTCCCTGCCGCCCCTCGGATTCCCTAAATCCAGCTGCGCTTCCCACGCGGCTTTTCCCCGGCAGTGCCTCGGGCACGCCCCGCCTGCGGCCGCTCATGGCTTTGTTTCTCAAGCATCTGAGTTTTCCCGGCAAGGAGAGGGGAGACACATTTTGTCCAAAAATCATTTATCAAAAGAAAATCTCTTCTCATGGGAAGAGAAGGAAAAACACCTCTCTGTTGAGGTGGTTTCAAGCATCCCAATGATGGCTATCCCTGAGCTCCCAAAACCTGGCTCCCTGCCTTTCCCTGAGCAGAGGATGGGAAGGAACTCCTGCTGTCAGCGTTTTACTTCATTTGTGACCCACCACCTCTTCTCAAATAAATTCCCACTGAATTATCTGAAGTGAGCAGGGAGCGAGGGGTGAGAGGAATTCAGGCTCACAGGATAATACAGAAGTTATTTCAGCTGGAAGATGGAGTGCATCGCATGCATTTAAAAACCATTTAAAATGGGGAAAGAGCTGGTTGGAACTCAGTGGGAAGTTGATGACTGATTTGAATTTGTGCTCCAAAGGTTCTCTGGAAAATAAAAGTCCTCAGAGAAAGCCCCTGGGATGTAGGGAATGGTGTAAATGAGAGTAAGAGGGAAGTGGAACCCAGGGGTGGATTCGGGCTCTGCTTCCTGGGACAGGAGGGGAATCCGTGGTTCCTATCTCCCCTTGGCCACCCATCATCACCCCCAGAAATGTCCCAGGGGAGGAGTCCTGCAGAGATCTGTCCAGGTGATGTGATGCCAGCAGGGAATGCAGCATGTGGGAACTGGAGCGGGGATTTGCTGCATTCCCAGCTTTGTTTGGGACCCAATCCCCTGATCCCAGCATGGATCCTGCTGGATCAGCCTTCTCCTGCCTCAGCATTGGCATCCTTGGTACAGGGGTGACAAATAACAAGTTCCCATTTCTGTGATGGGTGGACAAGGTGCTGACAATGGCCAATACACTCGAGGGTGTTCTTAGGGAACCCAGGTAATTTATTCCCTTGGTTTGTATTTTGTGCTTCCCCACCTGCTCACATACATTTATATTTTAGGGTTTTTTTATTTTCAGATTAATTTCATTTTGCAGTGTGTGTGAGATGTGCCCAGGAGTCTAGGTGCATATCTCCTATTATTGATGGGGTCTCAAAGTCAAGAAGTGTTTGTTAATATGATTCATTTCCTGTGGGACACCTGCAGGGATTACACTCATTCTGAGACACATCCTCATTTTGTGAGGCCCCGAGTGTCTTCTCTGCTTCCCAGCACACTCAGGATGAACACCCAGGCTGGAAAACACTTTCTACTTCCACTGCAGTCTGTCATGTTTAATAAAATCCCAAACAAATTAAAAATCTTCACTCGTTTTCGCCCACTTTTCCCATTGATGCTTTTTTTAGCATTTTTGGAAGACAGGTGAATGTTCCCAGGGGATGGGTGGTGTCCTCAGGGGTCTCCAGGCTGCAGCAGGGCTGATCCAATCTGTGCACAACCTCCATCTCATGCTGTTCCCTGCAAACCCCATCCCTGCGAACCTTTGACTCAGAAAAGCAGCCCGGAAATCTCTGCTGTTCTCAGAAAAGTTGAAATCCGTGAGTTTGTGCTGCAATTCCCACCTGCAGGTTTTACAAACCCTCTAGTCTCACAAGGGTTGTCTGGGGGGCTTGGATGGTGGGACAAAACAGGATTTGTAAATAGATAAAATGGGGAGAAAATGCAAACCCCAGCTGTTTCTTGGTTTGGAAAGGAAAAAATGCCTCCAGCTTCAGAGGCAGCAAAAAGTTTGCAGCATTTTATATGAGCCTGGATTCCCGTGTGGGATTTGGAGTGAATTTTACATCAAGTTTGCCTGGAAATATTCCAGCCTGCAGCTGAAAATCAAACTCTGCAAAGGTACCAAACCTGAGTGACTTAAATCCCATCCAGGCTGGGATTTCCCAAAGCTGCTGGGGAGATGCAGCTCCGTTCTCAGGAATTGTGGCCAGCACTGGGCACAGAGATCCTGGAGGGGAAAAGGGGGTGATCAGCCCCCATAGCTGGCCAAGGCCCAGCCAGGCAGGAGGTGGCTCTGACAGCCCCAAACCCCCTGCTGGAACCAGCAGAGACCTGCCCAGCACAGGAATGACTGGGACACGGCAGCGCTTCCACCAGGGATGGGAATGGGCTCCCAGCTTCTGCCTTTGGAGGGGTTTTGTTGGTTTGGTTTTTTTCCTGCCTCCTAGGAAGCAGAGATTATCTGGAGTGTGTTCCTGTGGCTCAGGGAGAGCCATCAACATGCAAATTCCAGGGCAGCAGGGTTTTATGCTGATCGCTAGCCCTGTCCTCTGAGCAAATCCAGCACAGGGCTGGATGCTCCGGAATTTCCTAATGAGCAAACTTCAGCCCAGGATTGACAGCCCTGCTGGGAGGCCTCTTCTCATTGAGGGGAAGCTCAGGCTTAGAGACACAGACTATTTCTTAATTCAGGTTTTAACTCAGACTTGTACAAGCAATCAAAGCCCTGGTGATGCAAAACTGCTGTAAGAACCTCACATGGCCGCAGTCTCTCCACATGAGGATTCCTGGTGGCTTCCCACTGCCAGAAGGATGGGAAATTGGGAAGGAATTGTTCCCTGGCAGGGTGGGCAGGGGCTGGGCTGGAATTGCCAGAGCAGCTGTGGCTGCCGCTGGATCCCTGGCAGTGCCCAAGGCCAGGCTGGACATTGGGACACTGGGAGCACCTGGGACAGTGGGAGGTGTCTCTGTCACGGCAGGGGTGGGATGAGATGATCTTTAAGGTCCCTCTCAATCCTATCCTTTCCAAGATTCCATGATTCAAACATCTTTGTGCGGCTGTTTTCTCCAGCAGCGGGCACAGCCAAAGGATACAAAATGTCCTTGAGCTTCAGGAATAAAAGGCAGAAGAATAAGGAGGGGAAAAACACCCAAACAACCTGAGCAGCATCTGGGAGAACATCACCAGGTGGTTAAAAAATCTGGAGGGAGCCTCAGTGCAGCTTTTTGTTAATGCAGCAGTGCTGAGCTGCCCTTGCCTGATCCAGGTGAGGCAGCAAAGCAGGGATGGAAACGTGGAGAGATGGAAAGGTGGAAGGATGAGAAGGTGGAAAGGTGGAAAGATGGAAAGGATCATGGAAAGATGGAAAGATATGCAGGCTCGTGCTCCAGCCCTCCCCACCCGGAATTCAAATGACAGCATTAGTATTCAGGATCTTTGCATGTGTTTAAATGTGGATTAAAAATGCATTAATTGGTCTCGTTTTAACAAGCTCTTCTCTTTGTATATCAAATATTTGAAAGATTCAGTATTATCACCTCTTGTCTGGGCTGGAATTGAAGAGGAGAAAGGAAATGTAATTGAGGACTTAAGGAGTCTCCTCCTGTTTGCTCAGCGCCGGGCACTCGGATGCAAAGCCCAGGGGAAATGACTTTGCTGAGTCCATGAACAACATCCGAAGGCAGCACAGCCTGGCACATGGCACTGCCATCCTGGCATCCAGCTTTGGGCAAGGAAAGTGCCTTTCCAGGAGGTGCTGCCTGGGTGGAGCTGCTGGAGCAGCTGGTACTCCCTCACCTGGCGCTGGCGCTCACTGGCTGTGTCTGCTCAGGTGTTGGAGCAGGGCTGGAAGAACACCCTGGCAGTGGGAATTCAACCCCTGTGCCCTGTCTCTCCATCCCTTGGCCAAAGTCTCTCTCCAAGCCCCTCCTGATTCCCTCAGTGTACCCCACATTCACTTTTGACAGCTCCCTATGCAAACTGATCCAAATGTGGATTTCCACCCCTTTCTCTGCACCCTGATTGCTCAGGTGGGCCCTGTGCGCAGGCACTGGTTGTTTACTTGAGGCGCCACTTCATTCCCCGGGCTTTGCAGCCTGATTTCCTGTGCCTGCAGTATTTTTGGCCTGAGGAATTTGCAGCACACGTGGGAAAAGGGGGAAGGGAGACAACAAAGTGGATGCAGTCCCGGCACGAGCGTTTGGCCGCGTGGGAAGTGCCACCTGCCAGCTGAAGCAGCGATGCCACCGCGCGTGCTGCAGCACAGGGAGCTCCAAACGCACCAGGGAGAGGGAGCTGGAGACACAAATCCATCCCCGGGAAGCAGCTCGGGGGTGCACGTGGCCGGGGATGGAGCTGACAGCTCCTGTTCCCTGCCTCACTCCCTCCTCCAGGGCAGGAGAAAATCCACGGGGGGCACAGGAAAATCGGCAGGTGTGGGGAAAGCAGCCGCATCCCTGAAATCCGAGGCAGTCCCAGACTGTGCCCTGCGCCGAGCAGGATGTTAATGGAGAAATGAGTGTGCCTGGGAGTCATTTGCCAAAAAAAATTCTCTTCATAACGTGTTGATTCATCAAAGCCAGAATATTTCATAAGAAAGGACCAATTTCAGTAGATTTTACATTTGGGGGAAAATGGAGAAAAGTTTTCAGAATCATCCGCAGGTCACCGTGACTCCCACAGTGTGGGAAATGGAACTATTCTATTTTGCTTCGAATTTGCTCTTTGCTTTGAAATAGAAGTTCAGCTACAGGACAAAAAGAAAGACTGAAATGGAAATGAAACCTTTGGAAATTACCAAACTGAAATGTTTCTGTGAAACCAGACAGGGTGCTTTTTTTAATTACTTGGTCAGAGTCTTCATTTTTTGAGCCTCATTTTAGATACTCAGTTTTTGCAGGGCAGGACAGGAGAAAAACATTTATAATGTCCTGAAAACTTTCAGTCCACAGGGCAAAGGTTGTGTGACAGCAGCAGAGCGTGCAGAAGGAGCTTTCTCTGGTCCAAACTGTGAGACCACCCCTCTCCACCAGCTGCCTCCCTCTTCCTAACAAGTGATTATCCTGTATTTAAAGCTCTGTCCCTGACCTTGCAGGAAGGGAAGGCATCCCTCAGGTTTTTTACCCTTTTCTTAATTAAGAAGCTGTATTAAATATTCAAAAAATTCTGCTCAGTGACTTTCCTGGGAAGCACAAGGACATCCTGGAGAGACAAATCACTTTCTCATTAACACCTGCCCAGGCGTCCTCTGTCGTTCCCTGTTCCTCAGTCCTGGCTCTGCTCCTCCAGGGCCTCAGAGCTGCCGGAGAGGGGCTGGGGCTTTTCCTGAGCTGGGAATCCAGAAAAGGCTTTCAGTGCCTTTGGCTCAGCTCAAAGTTTGGCTCTTTGGGAGCAAAGGGAGCAGGAACAAAGCTGTGGGGAGGACGCTGCTGTTCCAGGCACCTCCAAGTGCTGCTGACTGTCCGTACATCCAGGAGTGGGTTTGTGCAGGGGGAGGGCCATGGAAACCACGAGGAGCTCAGAAATGCCAGCTCGAGCAACAGCAGCGTGGCAGACACCCCACAGACTGCCTGTGAGTGACAGCCAGCACATCCCTGAGCCTGCCACCTGTCACCAGGGTCCTCACAGCCCCTGGGGATGGGGATCCCTGACAGCCCCACAGCACAGCTCCTGCTCAGGATGGATCCAACTGTTCCTTCCCTTTTGTTTCCCTGCTTTGTGTTCTGGTTTGATCTGCCAGTTCCAAAGGAAGAGGCCTCAATCCATCCTGGCCTCCCACATTTAATCATGGATCAGAAGCACAGGGCCATCGCAGAGGTGCTGAAAGACAGGGATTTGTTCGCTGTTTTGAGGAAGGAATGTTGAATCCTGGAGGTGAGAGATGTTAAAGTCATTGTCATGGGGGAAATGTTCTTTTTCTGTTCATCAAAAAGAGCCTCCAAGGTCTGGTTTTTCTGCAGAGATGAAGCAACCACACATCCCAATATCTCCTGCTTCTCCCAGCATTCTCAGGCAATGGAATCACCACCACCACCCAGGGTGCAGCCTGAGTTTTGCAAACATTTTGAGCATTTCCATGTCCAGGGAGGCAGCCAAGCAGTCCTGGCTCCTGCAGCCCCGTTGGTTGTTCCTGCTGCAGAGCTGGGAATGATGAAGCTCTGCATCCTGTCCTTCCCAGGGCCAGGAGCACGGGGAGCAGCCCAGCGCGGGCCAGGGGCCATCCTGCTCCATCTGTGGTTATTCCTCCATACCGAGCCCAAACAAAGCCCTGCCAGGCTCCAGAATTCCCTGGCTCCAGAATGCTCCTGGTGGTGCAGGAGATGAGGATCAAGGTTCTGCAGGAATGTCTGGAGGTGGTTCCTGGGCTTTTAATTTCCAGGTAAGAATAATGGGAGTGAGGAAAGGTGTGTGGTGAATAAATATTCCTGGTGGTTTGCAGGAGGAATCCAAGTGTTTGGAGCTCAGGAAACATGGCCTGGGAAAGGTTCACTGGAGCCTGGTTAGGAACAGCAGCTCCATAAGGAGGTTAATGGTGCAGTAAGGGAACTTCATTTGAGGGTCTTTATACTCTGCAGCTGAAGTGATGCATGTGACAGCAACAGCTCTGGGGCAGGTGTGCAGCCACCAGGAAAGGCTGATGATTGAAAGGTTTCCTCTTTGCTGGGGAAAAAAGGCTGGGTTTGAATCCTTCCAGAGCAGCAACTCAGTGGAAGGAAATGTTACAGCGAGAATCCGAAAGTGAGGAGCAGCTGGGGGAAATGGGGTTGTTCAGCCTGAAGAAATGGAGGCTCAGGAAGGCCTGGGAGGTTGTGCAGGTGTCCCTTGTCCTTGGTGAGGGGCAGGACTCACTCACCTTTCCAGGCTGTTCTGACTTTTCCCTGGCAGCTGGGGCAGTGCTTGGACACCTCAGGTGGTTGTTACGAGCAGGTCTGGCCACTCAGTGTCTCACACCAAGCCCAGGGCTCCGATGGCCTTTTCTGGGCAGGGCTAAAACCCTCCTGGCCCTTCTCTGCAGGGGGAGAGGGACTGGGGCCCAAACATGAGCCTCATCCCCAGCAGTGCAGGACAGGGACTCATGGCTTCATGCACCCAGTGCTCAGCTAGTGAGACTGGCTATCCTGGAGCTGCCCCTGGCATCCTCCTCCCATGGGAGTTCATCTTCTGCCCCAAATGATCCGTATGGGAGTCAGACCTCGGGGCTGTGTTTGTCCTGCCACCCCATCCTGCTCCCAGCCCCTCTCTCCCCCCATCAGGAGCAGGGTTTGGGGCTGGCTCCCTGCTCCAGGCTGGGGCAGAGCGGGGAAGGCAGCGATAGCATCTGCTGAGCAGCAGGCAGGGAGCTGCAGGGTTATTGTTTGCTAATAGATTGCTTTTGAAAAGCTGCTCAGATGGGACCAGGCGAGCTGCAGAGGTAATTAAAACTCTGCCTATGCAAAAGGCAGGATCTGATTATTTCCCTTCCTGAGCAGGCAGATTAAACCAGGAGGGTTTATTGCACCACTTCTAAGAGCGAGGGGTTGCTTTGAATGAAGTTCATAATATGGAATATAACAAATAAAACTCTTCAGTTTCTTTTCTTATTTAAATAAAAAAGGACAAAAACTACACAAGAACAACAACAAAAAATAAAACAAACCCCAAATTCAACACACCCACAACTGTCTTTTTCGACCATCTTCCTCCTTAATTATTCCTTGGATTTAAACAGTTCCTATAAAGCAAATACCAGGTGAACCTATGAAGGACTACTGATCCAAAGCTCATTTTTTATCTTTTAAGGCTCTTTGCTCTCATCCTAGAAGGCTTTTCTGTGCCATCCTACCTGAAATAGGAGGGTGGGTTGGTAAAGAGGCTCAGAAATAGCAGCAAAGTCTCCCTGTCACCTCCCCTTAACGAAAGGAAT
Source organism: Sylvia borin (assembly GCA_014839755.1). Taxonomy (NCBI): domain Eukaryota; kingdom Metazoa; phylum Chordata; class Aves; order Passeriformes; family Sylviidae; genus Sylvia; species Sylvia borin. The sequence continues at coordinate 66,710 of CM025981.1, read as the reverse complement.
GGCTTCAAGTCCATTAAAGGTATTCAAGATATTTTAGAACCAGGCTGATGTCTGTAATCTCAGCCTGCCTGACAAGCTGTGGTGCTGCCTGTAGGATTTGGTCTCTGCACCATTCTGGGTAGGGTTGGATCAGATACCTGGAAGGAATTCCTCCCTGTGAGGGTGGGGAGGCCCTGGCACAGGGTGCCCAGGGAAGCTGTGGCTGCCCCTGGATCCCTGGAAGTGTCCAAGGTCAGGCTGGATGGGGCTTGAAACCACCTGGGACAGTGGAAGGTGTCCCTGCAGGGGGTAGGAATTAGAGGATCTTTAATGTCCCTTCCACCCCAAACTATTGCACTCTCTATTGCAGATCCCTGATCTGCAGTTTCCACTGCCTTGACCTAGAGATGGGATCCCAGGTGTGCTCAGGAAGAGTCCTAAGCCCACCCTTAGCTGGGGGCAGGAGCATTTTGCAAGCTCTGTGCCAGCTCTGCAGAGGCTAAACTGTGCCTGCAGGTGTCCTCCCCACAGAGCAGAATCCTTCAGAGCTGCTCCTGCCTTGGGGCTGCTGTGTCCCTGTGTCCCAGTGCCTCCCTGCAGTAAATGATGGTCACTGTGGGGAAAACAGCCAGCTCAGAGGGATGGCTGTGGGCAGCTGGGCTGGTGGGATGACCCAGAGCAATGTGGGCAGTTGGAGAGGAAACGAAAACAAAAGAAAAAAGAATAATTTAGTAGTTGGAGCTGTTTTCCTGATGCATTGGAGAGGGGAGGCTTTGCCTGCCCTGGGCAGAGCTGCCAGCTGAGTTTCTGCCCAAACAAAGCAGGCTGTGGTGGATTTAGAGTGGCCTGGAGAGCTGGGGACAGATCCCATCTCCTGGGCACTGAAACCTGCCAGCAGTGCTGCTTTTCAGCTGAAAAATGACATGGAAAAAAGGATTGTGATGCAGGGACGTGGCAGCACTCTCATGATTGCTGTCCCCTTCCTGCCAAGGTCACTGGGCTGTGCATCTCAGGCAGCTGGGTCTCACCTACTGCCAGGTGGGTGAGAGAGAGAGAGATGAGAGATGTATAAATATAAATCCAACACAGCCATCTGGGTCACACGGGTTCATGAGGGCTCAGTCCTGTTCCTATAAAAAGATCTCAGTATCTGCTAGCAGCAAAGGACCAAAGGCTGCCTCTTCTGGCATCACAAACCTTTTCCAGCCTTCTTCACCTGAGTGTGTCCTCTCCAAGCTGCTCAGTGCAGATCAGGAGTCCTGGATCAGGAGACAGCCCTGCAAATCCTGGCCCAGGGTGACCTGTGCTGCACAGACCCTTCAGGATGGGCTGGGGCCTCCTCTGATGGAGGTGGCTCCATGCAGAAATCACAGAACCAAGGCACAGGATCATGGACCATAACAGATAGAAGTGGCTGATCAGGGAGTCCTTTCTGCTGTAAAACCTGCCCAGCCTGAGCGAAACACTTGTGTGCTGCCTGAGTGAAACATTCGTGTACTACTGCCTGTGTAAAACACTCGTGTAGAGCCTGAGTGAAACATTTGTGTACAGCCTGAGTGAAACATTCGTGTACTGCCTGAGTAAAACACTCGTGTTCAGCCTGAGTGAAACATTTGTGTTCAGCCTGTGTAAAACATTTGTGTACTGCCTGTGTAAAACACTCGTGAACAGCCTGTGTAAAACACTCATGTACAGCCTGAGTGAAACACTCGTGTACAGCCTGAGTAAAACACTCATGTACAGCCTGAGTGAAACATTTGTGTACTGCCTGTGTAAAACACTCATGTTCAGCCTGTGTAAAACACTCGTGTACTGTCTGTGTAAAACACTCGTGTACAGCCTGTGTAAAGCATTCGTGTTCAGTCTGTGTAAAGCACTCGTGTACAGCCTGAGTGAAACACTTGTGTACAGCCTGTGTAAAACACTTGTGTGCTGCCTGAGTAAAACACTCATGTAGAGCCTGAGTGAAACATTTGTGTACAGCCTGAGTGAAACATTCGTGTACTGCCTGAGTAAAACACTCGTGTACAGCCTGTGTAAAACACTCGTGTAGAGCCTGAGTGAAACACTCGTGTTCAGCCTGTGTAAAACACTCGTGTATAGCCTGTGTAAAACACTCGTGTTCAGCCTGTGTAAAACACTCACACATTTTGGGAGTGCTCAGATCTTCCTGCGTGCCCTCAAATCCAGCACGTGTGTGCAGACATCCGCACATTTTATTGCTGATAGGAAATGAAACCCCCGATTAAAAGACATTACCAAAGATTAAAAGCAACACTGAATCTAATTTCAATTGTTTGTGGCAGGAACCCAATTTTCAAATTATAATGGCAATAATTAAAAAGTCCCTTATCAACAGAGACAAAAGTGTTGCCTGTTGGCAGGTGGAACTGAGGAACGGGACGAGCTCAGGCTCTTCAGAGCTGAAATCAATTTTCAGACAAAGTTCAAACAAGCCCCAGAACAATTCTGCTTTTGTTCTGCTTTTTCCATGAGGGGTGGAAGATCCTTCCCCCGTGCATGTACACAGTTTTTTCTCCTATTTTTCTCTCTCCTTTATCCACAAGGTCACATTATCTGGAACAAAACCTCATGTAAACAAAACTATTCTGTTGTAGAAATTAGGTTTGGGGAAAGTTCAAAAACAACTCAGACCTTCAGTTTGGGCTTTACTTGTAATCATGGATTATCCCATTTAGAATTAACAAATGCACCTTCCCAGCCTTTGAAGAGTTGGCCAAGGAGGGCTCTCAGAGCTCTCCATGCTGAGACTGCTGAACTCCACCGTCATCCCTCTGCTGCAATGGGATGTTGACGAGCACAAATTAGTTCTAATTAAAAAATATCTGGATAGACATCTGGAAAACAAACTTTAGTTTGCCCTGAGAACCCTCAGGTTTCTGGACATATACCTTCCAAAGGTAACGGTGTGTGGAATTTGGGATTCCGTTGAAATCCGTTGTATGGTCCTGTCAGAGTCTGTCCAAGGATGTGATATGTCTCACGACCGTCTCCAATGACTGAGGACTGAGACCCCAGACTCTGAAAGGAGCCCCTGGCCTGGCTGAGGCAGAATGTTTGCCAAGTCTTGGAGGACTGGTCTGCATCTCCATGAGAACGGAGTGCAAGAACAATGGAACTGGTCACAGTGGACTGAGCCAAGGCTGCTTGCCCAAACTGGTCCGCCCGTACCAGAGCACGGCACGTACAGTGTGCAGCTTGTCCCTGAGCACCCAACCTCGACACACGTGGCTCTGGTTTTGGCCCTGTGACTCTCCTTTGTTTCAACCTGGATGCAGGTGGCTCCTGCTTTGGCTCTGGGCCCCTTGCTTTGCCTCAACACAAGTGGCTCCTGCTTTGGCTCTGTGCCACTCGCTTTGGTCCCCGCCTTGACCAATCTATAAAACCCTGGAGACCCCTGCTCCCCTTCGTGTACACCCCACTGGAGAACAACCGCGTCTATAGGCATCTCGGCCTCGAGGACTCGGCCCTCCACGTTGGTAGCTATAACCCCTTACCCTCTTTTCTATCTTTCTTACTATTTCTCTATTTTCTCTCCCGCTATCGCATTTTGGTGGCACTAAATAAAGGTGCATTTTTGTTGTATTGAGTTGTCCCCTGCTGTGTCTTTTGCGCTCTGAGATCCTAAAACGAACCATCAGGTTCCCCGCATATGTTTGCGGACCCTGACATAAATTGGCGTCACGGACAGGATCTTGATAGACATAGGAGTTGTGGTTTTATATAGTTTGTAACAGGGGAAGGACCCTCGTCTCAGCCGCACCTAGCACGCCACTTCGGTGAGCGCTGTTAGAAAGCAAGGGGGGCGAGGGAAAATTCCCGCAAACTGTATACGCCCAGGCGAAGAGCATTCCCTGTCATCAGGATTTCCTTGAAGATCTCACTGTGCAAAAGATGGGACTTTGTTGTTGTTGTTGTTGTTAAATATGTGGACTGCTTGGTGTAGTTGAGGAGACAACAGTTTTATGTAACTAAGGAGTGCCTCCCAAGCAGATAGGTCTCCTCACCGGTTTCAGGGAAGGAAGGGAGTCACAGTGTGAGCTGTGCAGTGTGTAACTTTAAGTATACCTCCCTGTGAGCGGTTATTGTCCCTTCACCAAAATGACTGAAAAACATAAGGATGCTTTTTATGCTTTGCTTGCAAAACATGGTGCTAGACCTTCCCCAGCCGGAGAAGGATGGGCACAGAATAATTGGTTTAATTTTGAAAACATTGTAGATAGAATATATTCTTTGCAACATGATGCTAGATTTAAACTGGGCAGAAATAAAACCATCCTTTGCTCAGTTTTGGGGGCCTGTCTTTCGGCAGCCATAGAAACCCGTCTTAAACGGGTAAGTGAAGAGAATGCAATAATAGACTCCCTGCAAAATTTGGTAGAAGCTCTGCAAAAACAATTGGAACAGGAAAGAAATCAGAATTATTTGCTGCAGTTTTCCCTTGCAGAAGAGCGAAGGAAAAATTTAAACCCCATAGAAACACCTAAAGAAATAGAAGAAAGGGAGTCATGCACTATCAAACAGATATACCCTCAGAAGGAATTGGTACACATGCAAAATTGTGGGGAACACTGTTGTTCCAACCTGAGACCTCTCATTAAGACAGAATATAACTATATAAATGAGGAGGATCGTGATCCCCACATAACCACCAAAGAAATACCATACACAGCCACTGAATTAGCTAAAATAAAAAAAGAATACTCCCGCCTCCCTAGTGAATCAGAGATGGAGTATGTTTTTAGAGTTTCAGTCACTGGAGGTGACCAAATTAAATTAAGTGAACAAGAAGCAAGTGGCTATCGGGGACCTGGAGTTTTCTTAACAACAGGGAACACACGTGCTCCATGGTCCCTGACACAGCGTGCAGCTTTCTGGGCAGGGGGACTAAACCCCCTTGAAAGGGGCGACCCTTTGGCAGTTGTCGGCACCTCAGACCAACTCCTAGAAAACATACACAAAGCTGCATGCTTGCAAATGATACATGAAAGAAAATTATTTTCTGGCTATGAGTCACCAATGCAACAGCCTGTCAAACCTGAGATTATGACCCCCCTAATTCGAGGTTTGCCAGAATCACTTAAACCAACAGCAATTCTCCTCCAAAAAACAATAGCATCTATCACCCCAGTAGACAGGCTTGAAAGATTTCCTGGATATGCGAGTGATCAAACCGGTTCCACTGACTCCTTGCCTTTTGCTGCTCCCAGCACACAATCTAGTAAAGTAGCAGAGGAATTAATCAGTTACAGCAGAAAATACGGACCGGTAAAACACTCAGAGGACAAACTCGAAAAACCCAGAGGAGTCAGACACATTGCTTCCCCTAATGAAAAACCAGAAAGGGGAAAACACATCTCTAGCCAGCAGCAGTTGTGGTTGCTAGGGCTGAAAACGGGAGTGCCACAAGAAGTAATGGAAAAATTGCCTTATGAAAAATTGGCCAAAATAATTTTTAATTGGTCCTGTCCCAAACCTATTGCATTAGATCCACCTGACCAACAACCCAGCGCACCTCCTCTTCCACCAGCCTTGAGCAACCAGCCACAACATTCCCTTACACAAGTTTTAAACAATGCAGCTTTCTGGGCCAGGGGAGGTAATGCTTTGGAAAGGGGAGACCCTTTAGCTATAGTCAGTACCCCCGACCAACTTTTGGAAGGTGTCCACAAATCCGCCTGCCTATGGGAATGGACTGCTGCTCAGGAAGAAACAATGCAATTACTGATTTTTGAAGCAACTGCTCACCAAGCCCTTGGCCCTATTCATCCTACAGATCCTTTCCAGGTGAAATGGGGATTTGCCCCCTCAGGGTTGTCAGTACACATATGGCAGCGGGGTCCTGAGGGTCCGACATGGACTGTTGGTTTTTATTCCCGTGGTTTCAGAGATGCTGAAAAGAGGTACACTACCTGGGAAAAAGGTTTGTTTGTGGTTAACCTAGCTCTCATAGAAGTGCAGATGATTGCACGACAACAACCAATTGCCTTGAGAGGTCCTTTCAAAGGAGTTAAGTCAGTCACTACTGGGACCCCCTCACCTGATGGGGTGGCCCAGAGGGCCTCAGTAAGGAAGTGGTATGCTCAGATTGAACATTATTGTAACATCCTCTCAATAATTGAAGGAGCTGTGAAAAACCTACCAATACAAGAGGTAGAAAGCTTGGATGACATCCAAGACAAACCTCCCTCAGTCATTACCCCTCCCTTTTCCCCTGAACAGTCAGCAAATCCTTGGTTTACTGATGTTTCTGCTTCTTGCCCAACAGCTCCAAGCAGTGTTCCCTCACTGTGGGGACCAAGTGATCCCAACAATCCAGCACATTACCCTGGACAACCTGTTTTGGTGGACCTCCCTACTGTAGGGGAAGTACCCCTAGTGCTAAAAACTTCTCTGAATAAATTTGCATGGGTACTCCTTGATGTTCTAGGGAAAGAGTACCAAATAAATACATGCTGGATAATTTCCATCATTCTAATTTTCTGCCTCCTCGTGGCAGATTCTGTTGTGCTTACTTTTCACAGGAGAACTCCGAGGGACATGAAGGCCATATAAACCATGATAAATATTTTAAACAGGAATTCTAAACAGTATTGATTAATGAATAAATTGGTTGCCACAATTAAAGATTTTACTAAATTACAACAACCCCTGCAGTCCTCTTTGTTTGCTTTGGGGACACATCAGTGGTTGCTATCAAACATGTTACTAAATTGGGAAAAGGTAAATCTATAATGATCACAAATTGGTAAATTGATACACTTGGTATTATACAATTGGCATTGCTCAAAGTAATACTTTTGGCTTTTGGCTGCATCCAGGCACAGGTTTGGATGCAGATGGTTGTAGCCTCAATCATAAGGGAAGGTGAGGAAGGCATCTTTCCTACTGAAATTTGAAAAATAATTTGGGACAATGCAAATGATTTTGAAAGGGAATTCCAATCCTGGTGGAAATTGGTGAACTTTACCTATAACCCCAATACCAACACACTTACAGCTTTTGTGTTAACAATATGTAATGCTTCAGTGCATTCAATATTCCCGATCATTGCATTAGGTATAAATCATGATGGAGCCATTCTCTATCCTTCCGAGCATAGGGAATGGGCCCGTCAAATTGGGGAAAAATGGCAGACTGTAAATTTAGAATCTTGTGTTGTTAGGGAACAACAAGGTTTCATTTGTGAAGGTAATGCAATCATGGCTCACGATATCTGTTTAGACACAGAGCAAAGTATTTGTCACTTTGAAGTACACCCTAACGAAGCTCCTGAAACAGTGCTTGTGTATATAGGCAATGGATGTGCTTGTGTGAGGACTGTTTGTGATGAAGTGCTTGTAGAAAATGTAGCAGTGAATCTTAGGAATCATTCAAATTTTTGTGTTTGTAATTTTACCACAATCACAGGTTGTGACTTTTTTTATACAGCCCCAGTTACTTCTTATCACCTTTTACAATCTAACTTTACACTGATTCATCAGATAATGCCTGTCCCCATTGGAATGAATTTAACTCTGGTTAAGCAATTGTTGCTTCACCAGGACTTAATGGGAATTTTGAAAAGGATTAAGGAAAATGGACAGAAAACTCTGGTAACAGTTCATCACGATGTGAAGGCAATACATCGTGTTTTAGAAAGGGTAAAAAAGGATGCTGAACACAGGTGGTGGGACACTCTTTTTGGGTGGTCACCTACTGCTACAGGTATCCTGAACAAATTGTGTCATCCGATTGTTGTCCTTTTGATTTTGGTTTTTATTGGTTTTCTTTTGTCAGCTGTCTTATACATTCTAAATTGGAAAATGATGAAGCAATTGGCACACTTGACATCTGTAATGAATGCACACAGTTTAATTGATACCCCTTTTGCAAAAGATATTCCTAAAGTTATTGACACTAGACTCACTACCAAAACAGTGAGAATTAAGCCTGCAATATCAAGTTAACTTGAAGTTGTTTGCTTTTGATGTGTTTGTTTTAGTTATGTTACATTTAAAATTAATTTTGTGATTTGTTTTTGATTAAGTTAAAAGAAAATAGTTTTAATTAATCAATTAATATTGATTGTATATTGATTTATTGTTTTATTGTTTTATTGTTTTTTGATTTTTTGTGATTTGTTTGAGTATTTTGGAAAATTGTTTTAATTGAATATTGATTAATTTTTGTTTTGATTTTTATTTTGCTTTCCCTTATATTTCCTTTTCCTTTCTCTCTCTCTCTCTCTCTCTCTCTCTCTCTTTTTACTGTCCCTGTTTTCTGGGATATATGCTACCAACACGGACGAGTCCTGAAGACATCGTGACAACGTTGGAGAAGAAGACCTTTGTCGTCAGTCGTGAGTCACGGGGTGGTGTCAGAGTCTGTCCAAGGATGTGATATGTCTCACGACCGTCTCCAATGACTGAGGACTGAGACCCCAGACTCTGAAAGGAGCCCCTGGCCTGGCTGAGGCAGAATGTTTGCCAAGTCTTGGAGGACTGGTCTGCATCTCCATGAGAACGGAGTGCAAGAACAATGGAACTGGTCACAGTGGACTGAGCCAAGGCTGCTTGCCCAAACTGGTCCGCCCGTACCAGAGCACGGCACGTACAGTGTGCAGCTTGTCCCTGAGCACCCAACCTCGACACACGTGGCTCTGGTTTTGGCCCTGTGACTCTCCTTTGTTTCAACCTGCATGCAGGTGGCTCCTGCTTTGGCTCTGGGCCCCTTGCTTTGCCTCAACACAAGTGGCTCCTGCTTTGGCTCTGTGCCACTCGCTTTGGTCCCCGCCTTGACCAATCTATAAAACCCTGGAGACCCCTGCTCCCCTTCGTGTACACCCCACTGGAGAACAACCGCGTCTATAGGCATCTCGGCCTCGAGGACTCGGCCCTCCACGTTGGTAGCTATAACCCCTTACCCTCTTTTCTATCTTTCTTACTATTTCTCTATTTTCTCTCCCGCTATCGCATTTTGGTGGCACTAAATAAAGGTGCATTTTTGTTGTATTGAGTTGTCCCCTGCTGTGTCTTTTGCGCTCTGAGATCCTAAAACGAACCATCAGGTTCCCCGCATATGTTTGCGGACCCTGACAGGTCCCCTCTCTTTCCTCTCCAAAGGCACCCAGTGTCAGCCTCAGGAAGAGTCACGGGACTTTCAGCAGGTCTCATTCCTCACCTCAGCAATTCCAGGGGATGGAAGGCAGGGGATGGAGCAGAGCTTTGCCTTCTGCAAGATGCCCAGGACAGGGCCTGGGGAAGCTCTCCCTTGTCACCACCCGGTCCAAACACTGGCCTGCGGTGTTTGTGAGGAGATGACACTTCCCGGTGCTCAGCAAACCTACTGGTGCTCCTTCAGCAGTGTTAATTGTCCCTAATTGCTACAGGCAGTCCTTAGGCAGGGGAAAGTCTTTCCAAATGTCTTCATTGTTATTTGGTTGCAGGGTTCAGGATGAGCTGATTTCACTTTGAGGTCTCTGACTTGGGGGCCTGGCATTTCCCACATTTCTGGTGCTGCAGTGAATGTTTGGACTCCCAGCTCCATACTGGGCAGGCTGGTGCACCTTTCACTGTCACTTGAAGCTCTTTCTACTGACGCCGTTCAGAATGGCTCATGAAAACCCTGCAGAAAGGATCTCATTCCACATTTAACTGTGTTTGTGTAGCTGCTCTAAACCCACATCACTTTCATCCTGGCTGCATTCTCTGTGAACAGAATTTTTCCTCCTGGGAGGAGCCATTATTCATCATGTACTGGTCAAGGCTGATTTTATTTATCAGCACAGGAGTGTGAAGACAGAAGACTGACACCTTTGTGTTTCCCTTCTGCTCTGGAGAAAAATCAGGGGAGGAAAAGAGTGGGGGAAAAACATTGCTGGGTTAAAGGGAACTTGTTTTGCTGGGGTTTTCCTGCTGGTTTTTCCTCCCATGGATAACAAGTGTGGAGATGACAGGACAGACCTCAGCCACAGCTTTTCATCCACTGGGATCCACCTGGAGCCAAAACTTGTGCAGTGCCCGAGGGCACAGCAATAGGGAGGATCCAGGGGAGCAGGGAGGGCTGGAAGCAGCAGGGTTTCCCTAGATGTGTTGCTGCTGGCACTTTTGAATTCAAGCTTCCCCAGACCTTTCAGTGCTGCCAAAACCAAGCCCCAGTAGGGTTTTGAAGCAGAACTTTTACCTTTAGAGAGGAGGGAGGTTTCCATTCATGAGGAAGAACTCTTGTACCAGTCAGTGATTTTGAAGGGTCCCTGGCAGCAGAGTCTGCTCACCTCTGCACCCAAGAGAGGCTGTGTCCTCCTCTCCTTAGGGAGGAGCTGAGGGATGTGCAGAGCTGGCACAGCACAGTCCCAGCTGGGCGATGCTGCCAGCGCCACCGTAAAGCCCAGTTACACTTGTGGCCTCTCTTGAAAGAGGCTTGTGCCACCAGAGCCTTAATGCCAGCTCTGGAATGTCCCTGCCCCCTGTCAGCAGTCCCTCGGGGAGGCCCTGTGGCTCCAGCACCTCCTGTCCCCTGGAGCCAAGCAGGGCCTCGGGTCTGGTGGGAGCAGAGGATGGGGCAGAGCTCAGGGTGACCTCAATTTCTCAGCTCTGATGCTTCAATTATTTCTGCAAGGAAAAGAATCTTTATTATTTAATAATGGCTGAGGCCCTCCAAATTATTCATCAGCTCAGGAAGGTAGCTGCTGAAATGCTCGGGAAGGATGTGATGGGTGTAGGGGGGGACAGTCAGTCAGTGTCTGGATGGAGAGAGACTTTTGGCTGCTTCACCTCATTCCCTTCCCAGCACAAACTGAACTCCTGCTTCTGGGGGTCTTGTTCAGCCATAGAATCAGGGAATGGTTTGGGTGGGAAGGGACCTTAAACGTCACCTCATTCCATATCCTGCCATGATCAGGGACACCTCCCCCTGTCCCAGACTGCACCAAGCCCCATCCAGCCTGGCCTTGGGCACTGCCAGGGATCCAGCTGCAGCCACAGCTGTTCTGGAATTCCATCCCAGCCCCTCACAGTCAGGAACTCCTTCCCAATATCTCACCTAAGTTTCACCACTTTCAGTTTGACCCCATTCCTCCTCATCCTGTCACTCCAGTTCCTGATGAACAGTCCCTCCTTGGCTTCCCTGGAGCCCCTTCAGATCCTGGAAGGGGCTCTGAGGTCTCCACAAAACCTTCTCTTCTCCAGACTAAACAGCCCCCGCTTTCCCAGCTTTCTCATTTGTGCAACTTGTAGGGAGGTTTTATTTCACTTTGGGTTTGAGCCAAGAGTGACCCCAGGTGGGAACAGAACCTGCCCCTGTCCATGAGTGATTCTGGTCCCCGTGGGTGCTTTGGGGGATGCGCTGCTGGCTCTGTTCCACTGCAAGTGTCCCCTGCCCACACGCTGAAAATAGCATTTTTCTACTGGAGCAAGAAGTTGAACCTGTAAAACGCTGGAAGGGGTTTTGTGGAAGTATCGTACCTTTGTGTTTGAAAAGAAGCATCATCCTTGCTTGCATATTTAATTGCCAAATTATCATATAAATGTCACATTACTTAGGATGCCAGAACTCACTGATATTTTAAATGCTTCCATGTTTTAATTCCTTGCCAGTCAACCTTTGCAAACCTAATTACAAAGGGAAAATCACTGATGGCATTTTGTTCACCATGTTTGGAGCTGAATTGAGTTTCCTGAGAGTCAGAGAAAAATTTCAGTTGATTTTATTTTCTCTTTCTTGGTAGTGACAGCAGATCTTCCTCCTGCTTCTTGTGGGATAAGATGGATTACTGTCAGGAAAGCCATGGAGCAGCAGTGCCAGAACAGGCCTGTGTATTTGGGTTAGCTCTGCAAAACAACCCAAAAATAAACAGAGGAGCCCATGCAGAGCTGCAAACCTTGGGGAGGCTTCATTCACAGCAGCCTTCCACATTTCCTTCCATCTCATTGTGAGAGCAGCAGTCTGAAAAGGATCAAAGGGCAATCTTCCTGTCATGGCACAGGGTGGGTTCTGACGTTTCCAATGCCTTGGGAGGGGCTCTCTTCAGAGTCAGTCTGGTATTTGTGTTTCTGTAACACCTCCACACACGCGAGGGCTCCTCGCCCACTGCTGGGCACCCAGAGCTGCAGGGCTGGGGTCAGGCTCCATGCCCCATCCAGCACTGCCCTCCTGATCCATGGAATCCTCTAAGAACCGTCCTCAGAGGTGATGGAAACAGCCGTGCTCCCTCAGCCCGGCCCAGAGCTCCTCTGGGAAATCAGTCTGGTGCCTCTTCACGGCAATCAATGGCTCGGGCAATGGCAAAGGGGACGTGAAACCCCTCGGTGCTCAGGGAGCCCAGGCGGCTCTGGCCACGCCTGCTGCAAGGGACAATCTGTAGCCCCGGGGGATGGTCTGTGCCACACCCCGGGGTGACAGCTCCGTGTCACAGCCCCGGGGATGATCTGTGCCACATCCCGGGGTGACAGCTCCGTGTCACAGCCCCAGGGCATGGTCTGTGCCACACCCTGGGGTGACAGCTCCGTGTCACAGTCCCGGGGATGATCTGTGCCACACCCCGGGGTGACAGCTCCCTGTCACAGCCCCGGGGGATGGTCTGTGCCACACCCCGGGGTGACAGCTCCGTGTCACAGCCCCTGGGCATGGTCTGTGCCACACCCCGGAGTGACAGCTCCGTGTCACAGCCCCTGGGCATGGTCTGTGCCACACCCCGGAGTGACAGCTCCGTGTCACAGCCCCGGGGATGATCTGTGCCACATCCCGGGGTGACAGATCTGTATCACAGCCCCGGGGCGATGGCATGTGCAACACTCTGGGGTGTCACAGCCCCGGGGGCATGGTCTGTGCCACACGCCGGGGTGACAGCTCCCTGTCACAGCCCCACTGCCTCCGGAGCAGCAGATTTGTCACCACTCAGCATCGTGTCCCATCGTGTCCCAGCACAGCCCAACCTCCCGATTGCCAAGCGATGGAGAGAGGCTAAGCAGGGGCTGCTTTCCCCAAAATCCCAAAGTTAATTTGGCAGTGCTGGGCTCAGCCCTGGAGCTGTGGGGGATGAGAACCAGCAGGAGGTGGTGCCTGGGCTGCTCCCAGGTTGCTCCAGGGTTTGCCCTCAACTTCAGTCTGAATTTTCCCTGTTGAAAGCAGAGACTTTTTCTCCTCATTTTCTTCCAGAGCACCTCTCACCTTCGGGACTGGAGCTCACATATTCCAATCACTTGGAATAGCACAGCTCCTGCTGCCAGCCCTTCCCTTCCTTGGCTTCTCTAGTTGCAAGGTGGTAGCAAAGCACTGCCTGATCTCCCCTGTTTCTGCTCTTTTTAGCCTGAAATGGAGGAAACAAACTCATCTCTGCTAATGCAGACATTTAGGGCTCCCCAGCCAAGGTTAATAATCCAGTGACATCTGAATTGCATGTACTGTAAATAATCAGCACCTTTCCCAAAAGGTGCTGCAGGGTTTGGAACGGGGTGATGACAGACCAGGGAGGGAAGTGGCCCTGTGGATGCTCTCGGTGCTAAAAGAGGCGATTTCACACAGGACTGGGGTCGTGCTCTGATGTGCAGAACAGTGTCAATGTAAAATGTGTGGATGCAATACAAAGGTTGGGGGGAAAAGGCCGTATTTCCACTTTATTTTCCTCCTTCGGGAAGATCTTGTCTCTCACCTTTATAAAGAACAGAACTAGTCCAGAGTGCTGACACTCACATTCCCAGTTGGTTCAGCTTAGGTCTGTGCCAAGCTCTGCCTGGATGTGCAGAGCAGGGGCTGGATCTCAGATTTCTCAGGACTTCTGGACACCTTGGTTAAGGCTCTTCTTTGTTTGGGAGATTGCGTGGTTGTTTGGGCTTGGTGATGTGGGATTTTTGGGGGGTGATCGTTATGTTTGGTGCTCTGTGGTGTGGGGTTTTGGGGTTTGGATTGTTTGGGTTTGGTGTGACAGGAGGGAGGGACCAGAGCTTGTGTGCCAGGATGTTTCCATCCCTGCAAGGACAAGCTTGGGAAAAAAACCTAAAACTCACTGGCAGTAGCACAGGGAAGAGAAGCAGCCATCCGTTCCACCCTGGTGTCCCCAAAGCTGAGCTCAATGTGCACCCCTGGCACAGGCTGGTGCCATGGGGCTGTGCAGCTGCACCTCTGTGTGCCCACACTGTCTGAGCCAGAACGTGGCTCATTATTGCACAATGAATTATCAGCATTGTGGAAACTTTGTCAGAAAAAAAAATAAAATACTGCATTATTATATTTTTTTCCCTCTCTTCTGAGCAGAATGTGGGGTGTTCCTCCAAAAGAGGAGTTTGTGTTCACTTAGAATCTCAGAATTTCCTGAGCTGAAAGAGACCCACTAGGAGCACCCAGTCCACCCCAACAACCCCAGCCTGTCACCCCTGGAGCACTGTCCAAAGGTTCCCTGGGGAGCCTGGGCAGTGCCCAGCACCTCTGGGGGAAGAACCTTTCCCTGCTCTGCAGCCTGAGCCTGCCCTGGCCCAGCTCCAGCCGTGCCCTGGCTGCTGTCCCTGGCCCAGAGGTGGGTGCTGGCTCTGGCCTGGCTCAGTTGCATCCCATCTCTCCATGGGATGCTGCTGCTCCCTCTCAGGCACTGCAGGGACCGGGTCCCAAACAGGAGCTGCCTGAGCAGCCCAACCGTTCCCAGTACAGCAAACAGAGCTGCATTGGCTGCCCTCAGGTTTTGTTCTGGATTAGGGACATGATGGAGCCCTGACATTTCAACCAGGAGCTGAGACATTTTAAGTTGTGTGCAGGGAAAATTAAGGTCTTTGCACTTTCCAGCAAAGATATTGCAAGGAGTGGGAAGCCAGGCAAGATTCATTACGGCCCCTAAGTGCAAAATTTCACACTTCCATCTGCAGTTTCCTTTTTTCACTGTCTGTCATTCTGAAATGTTTGTGTGAAATACAGAGAAGCGAGGAGCAGGAGAGCTGCAGGGATAAACCTGGCAAACGTGCACACCTCTTACATGGGGCTTTTGTGTTCCTTTCCAACCCCACCAACCCCACTGGACACACTGGAGTTCCACAGGCTAGGGAGAGCAGCGAGCCCCAGTCCAGCACAGCTTCTGTAGGGGAACAAAGGAATGCTCCAACAAGCCACAGAACCTTAGAGAAAGCCAGAAACTGAGCTGAACAGGGCGTAAAACCAGAAGAGTTTCCCTGCCACCTATTTTTGTTCTCATTATTGCTGTATAAGCCTCTTAATTATGGGAGGACAATTGTAAGAGGCCTTTTGGTGGGATTCTGTACTTGGAGCTGTTTGTACGCAGGGAGGTGCATCACGAGCCTAAAAAAATGAACCATTCCGTGTAACTCAGCCAGGTTTTCATCCTGGGTGACATAGATGGAATGACCCTCTGGAGTCCTTTCCTGCTGCTCTCAGAGCTTCCTCTGTGGCTTCATCTTTGCAGTCTCATGGCCAAGTGATCTTTTCAGCTCAGTGTGAAAGGATGTTGTGTGGACACCTGGGGTTTGTGTGGACACCTGGCATTTGCGTGACGCAGGGCTGGATGGGAGGGAAGAGCCCCTGCCCAAGTGGGAGCCAGCTGGGGAGGCAGAGCGGGCACCATGTCCTGGGAAAGCCAGGCTGGATGGGGCCTGGGCCAGCCTAGAGGCAGGAGCAGCCCAGACAGGAGCTGCAAAGAGAATGGGAGTTAGATTTCTCGGGCAGGGAGCTGTGCAAGGCTGGCACCCCGCTGATAAGCTGGACTCGATGGCCCCAAGGCAGGAGTGACCCAGCCCTGCACCCGCTGCCTCCGGGGGAAAGCTGCCTGCCCCCGGTTTGATGGCTTGGAGCTGTCAGGTGCCAACGGGGAAGCTGTGATGGATTCATTCTTTTCCCTTATCCAGAGGCTGCACTGCACTTTCTGCAAATACCAACATCTTGAAACGCCACAGAGACAACAGAGAGAGAGAGAGCTCCGATAAATCACCAGGGCTGGGAGCCTTTATTGCCACTGACAAGAGCGCCTGCCAGGGCTTTGTTTTCTTCCTGCTGCTCAACTCCCTTGTTTTGCTTTCTGCTCACCTTCCATGTGCCCTGTTCCCACTCTTAGATGTTCGTTATTGCCATTAACAATTACTAATTTGGGTCAGAATCCACTCAAAGTTGGTGCTGCAGAAATTCAGAGTTTCTTCTGTGTTTCCTCTTTCTTCCTTCCCTCTGCCGTTGCCTTCCTTCCCCAAATTCCCTCTCAGGGTCCTGCTCCTTGGGAGGGATGGGAGATGCCATCACCTGGGGCCATGGCAGAGGTTCAGTTTGGGAATGAGGCTGCTCAGGGCTGGATCTGGGCAGCAGGAGAGGGCCAAGGATCTTACAAGTGCCAGACAAGGCCAGCTCAGCACTCAGCTGTGCAGAATAGTCTGCAGGGGCTCCAATTCATCCTGACCATTTTCTGAATCTGAAAATTTTCAAGTAAGCGCAGGAGTGAAAGAGAAAATGCTTTCCCAAAAATAGTTCTGAAAGCTGTGATGGTGGGAGTCCTGCAGCACTGCCGGGAACCAGGGAGGGAGTTCAGCCAGCCTGGGGTGGTGATTGTTCCTGGATCAAGCAGCCTGGCCCTCCAGGGAATGCTGAGACGCAGCAGGAACTGAAACCCCAGGAGCTGCTGTCTCTGCACCACAGGGAACGAAAATGAACAGCTCCAAAAGCCCCTGAAGCCACTGCTGGGAACACTGAGCTGCCTTTGCAGGGCTGTCAGCTGTTAAACAGCTTCTCCAGAGCTGGATCCAGACCAAAAATCCGATTTGAGCTGATTTATTTGGAAGCCTTTGTTTCACTGGGGGAGATGTGTGGGTCAGTGTTTTGGGGAGCACACATATCACCCAGAGACATGGTGATGCTTTGATCCTGGAGGAGGGCTGGAGGCACATTAAACAAATGGGGGTTGGGATATCAGATACCTGTAAAAAAAAGTGAAAATGACGTGATTGTACCAAAGGCTGGACCATAATGTGCTGTCCTTGCTGAGTTTCCAGGGCACCGAGCTCTTGCTGTCACTGGGGTTTTGTTACAGACAAAAGCCCTGATGAAATCTCACACTCCTTTGCTGAAATGTTATCCCTGCCTAAGGCAGAGGAAATTTGCTTTTCCTGGGGCCCAGCTCCACAGAGTCTCCAGTGGAAATGGAGAAGCCCCAGGAACATAAGGACTGTTCATCCCTTCCCAAAGCAGCTGAACGATGAACCTGAGGCTGGAGCCAGGAGGGGTCTGTGGCATTTGTTCCTGTGAAGGCTTTTGGGGTGGTTTGGCATCACAGGGAAGGGGAAGGAGCTGTTTCCACATCCAGACCTGTTGCTGGCTGCTTTGGGTCCATCCCTTTAGTTTCCTGGATCTGCCTCTTATAAACCCAAAGGGCTCCAAAGCAGTTTTGAAATCTTGCAGGCCGGATATGTGAGTGGGAAATATTTCTTATTTAGGTTGATTACAAGAACTTTGCATTTCCTCACTGGCTGTGTCCTGCAAATCTCCCTCTTGTCTCTTGCTGCATTTTATTTTTTAAGTGGGGAAAAAATGTGAGATACAACCCCAGCAAATCTCCTTTACCGATGTAAATCCATCCCTGTGCTTAAGCAAAAACCTTAAGCTCAAGTTAGAGCAGCTTCAAGATCTAGGTTTTTCCTTCCCTCCTCTTACACTGGGAATTTCCTGGCAGGTTTTCTGGCTCTGCACAGAGGACCTGGCATTTGTTGGGACACAAAACCAGGATAAATACATAAATACAGCCCAAGGAGCTGCACCTGCCCCAGGCCGGGGACATTCCTACTGCTCCAGGACCAGCCCAGAGCTTTTGCCGTGAGCTGGGATGGAGAAGCTGATCCCATAAAACTGGGAACACAAGGCCTTGGAGGGGAGCCCTGGGCCAGCCTGGCAGGAGGGTGTAAAGCCTCCCGAATTCCTTCAACTCCATGGATCTCACCTGATTTACACTAGAGGAGTGTAGGGCTCTTAGCACATGTGCCAGATGGTCTTTTATAAGCACAGGAATTATTTAAGAGTGTGGCCATTACTCCAGTGCTAATGAATTACAAATAACTCCTGCAGGAAACACCTTTTGCTGACTAAGAAACGTGTCCCCAAGATAAGCTAACAGTTGAGGTTTAAAGGGTCAGCAATTTTTTAAAAATATACTTTATTCCGAGTAAGTTAAAGGGGCCTGGAAAGATCCCGCTTGCCTCATTAACAAATATTGCTCAATTTTTCTTTCACAGTGTAGCAGGGGGGAAGAGAACCATATAAAATAAACACCTGGCAGGAGTGCATAATCTGCATAAATTCAAGTGGTTACACTCCTGACAGAAAATCCAACCAGAATGAGCCTTTGGAAGGTGGCAAAGCTGCCTCAGCAGTGATTTATTCCCACACAGGCTGTGCCTGGCTGGGATTTCAGAGAGCCTGGCAGATCCTGGTGCTCCCTTAGCTCTGGATGGACACCTTTAGATCCAGAGGTGGGATGGGGCCAGTCCCAGCTCCCAGATCACAATCCCAGGCCCATCCTGCCTCCTCCAGGGAGAGGGCTGGTGCAGGTTGGTCACAGCCATGAATCCTGAGCACTGGTGCTCCTCCACTCCCGTTGGAGGTGAAATTTACTGTTTCAGACTCTGTTGATGCATTTTTGGTGTTTAGAATTCCTGGAGTTTTCCCTCCTTGGGTCTTTAGGGATGGCCATTTCTCCACTCTCATAGTGACCAAGCAGGGAATGGCTTCCCACTGCCCAGGGCAGGGCTGGATGGGAGATTGGGAACTGGGAATTGTTCCCTGGCAGGGTGGGCAGGGGCTGGGCTGGAATTGCCAGAGCAGCTGTGGCTGCCCCTGGATCCCTGGCAGTGCCCAAGGCCAGGCTGGACACTGGGACACTGGGAGCACCTGGGACACTGGGAGGTGTCCCTGCCATGGCAGGCGTGGCACTGGATGAGTTCTCAGGTCCCTCAGAGCTGGCTGGAGAGGAGCCTCCCCTTGCCAGGAACACTCCAGGCTTTCTCCAGGTTGTCTTTCGTGCACATTTGCCTGAAAATTCAGCAGCTCTGGGATGCTTCAGTGGGATGAGGGAAGAGGAAAATGCAGAGGGTCTGTCTCTAAAAGGGATGAAAAAAGTGCTTTAGTAATTTTTAATGCATGAGTAATTTTTGGTGCCAATGAACATATCAGCAGCAGAGCTGGTCTCATCAGAATAAGAGAAAATCCATGTTCTTGGCCATCAATTATTGATAAGGGTTAACAGGGTTGTATCTATCCAGGGTGGTGTCACATTGTTCCTCTCCCTTGTACATCCAATTTTCTGCTTCCTTCGATCTCTTGTTTCATTTTTTAACCCAAATGTTTTCAATCCCTCCCCCAGCTGTGCCATTCCTGCTGGCAGCCATTCCATGACCCACTAGTGTGGGGATCAGGGCAGAGCAGGGTGACAACAAATGGCAGCTCCTGGCCAGGATTTCCTCTCTCCCTCACTCTGGGATGGCCTCCAGCAGGAGCAAATCCATTATTCCCATAAGAATAGGAGCCAGGGCATGGAGAGGACTGAACCTGCTGCTGTCTCAGTGCCCTCAGTGAGAAGGAGGATGTAGGAAAGCTCTCCAGCTCCAGGGTTATTCCCAGGCACATCTCAGGTGGGATGAAAGGAGGGAATCGTCCCAAAGCAGCATCCCAAACCCAAATGGCTGAGGAACAAGGTGTCAACAAGCAGCACCTCCCTGGCACCCCCTCACTGCCTGTTTGACATTGGTTCTTCCTAAAAAACCCTCCCTAGCTGTGGTGTCCTCCAAGCAGGGAAGGCAAGGAAGGTTGCTTTTTTCCTCTCCACATCCAAAAATCCATATTTGAACAAAGAATGGGAAAAATTCATATACAGAAGCAATATCTTATAATTAATCATAAAAACTATCATCATGTGGGAATGATTGTTTAGCAAGAACAAACACCTGCTCTGGTCTAGCTTCTTTTTGTCATGGTTTGGACAATTTTCAGGAGGTCTTAGGTAAAGCCTGGTCCTCCCTAGCTCCAACTTCTTTTTTGGTGTTTTTTCCTTTTTTTTTTTTTTTTTTGTAAAACTGTTCCTTCCTCAGTGATGAGACATCCCAGTTGGTATTAGGAATTAATGCTTGTTTTCACGTCACTTTCTGGGTCCATATTTGAGAGGCAGAGTAGGAAGTCGGCAGCAAGCTTGAGAGTCCCTGATTTATGCTGGATGCCAACTCCAAAAGTTTACAGGGCCATGAGTGATTAAGTGTGTGGATCTGAGGACTCAGAGGAGGTGCATGGAACCAGTTTGTGTTTGGGGCAGGAGGGAGAAGGGACAAGTAGGGCAACAGTGTGGGAGGTTTTGCTAAACCTGTGGGACTCTGCTGCCAGACATCCCTGTTACTCTCTGTGTCCTGCTGCAAACTGGGCTTCCCAGATTTTACTCATGGCTTGTAAGTAGTCCAAGGGAAAAGAAAAAAAAAAAAAAAAAAAAGCTATTATTCTGGTCAGAAAGCACTTTGGCTGAAAGGCTGCATTTTTTATTATTTGTGTGTTGCAGTCCACAAATAATAAATAAAAGCCTGAGTAATTTAGTTTTAATGATGTTCCCTGGTTTCAGCTGTCCCAGGTGTGCTAGGTCTGGCCCCTCTTCACCACTTCATCATTGCCAGGGAAACGTGCAGCTGCTTAGCCACCCTCTGTGCTCTGCAGTCCTTCCCCAGCTCCGCTGCCGGATTTGGGATTGGCCTCACTCCACACATCCCGTTCCAGGCTGGAGGGAAGGAGGGAGCTGGAAGAGCAGGGCTTGGGGGAATTCAGGCAGGGGGTTTGTAGCTGCTCCCTCCTTCCCTCCCTGCAGGACTGCAGTGTGCCAGCATCAGACACTGCCACAGCAAAGGGCTGATCTTTGCAGATCCCTTCCCCTAAAGCAGGGAAACGGGAAATGTTTGAAATAACCCTGGTGAAACTTTTTGAAGTGAAAATATTCCTTCTGAGGGGGAACATTCATTTCCATTTAAGTGTTTGGGTATAAAAGAGAAAGAAAGCAAGATGGTGACATCTAAAGGGGTCACCTCTGGATGACGAGAGCTCTGCACTGACCCTGCTGGGAGGAAAGGATGGAGTTGTTTCCCACTGGAGTTCCCTGTAGATGGTGCCTCCAATCTGTGCAGAGCTGATCCAGCTGGCAAAGCTCCATGTACAGAGGTGGTGCAAACACCCAAGGCCAGAGCAGGGAACCCTGGAGTGATTTAGGACTTTGTTCCCATCCTCAGGTCCATGACTCTGAATATTCTGTGGGGTTTTGAACTGAAGTGAGGAGTGCTGGTGCTAGATCTTGCTCACATTTTCCAAGAGAAAGACTTTGCAGTTTTCCTGCTTGCAGTGAGCCCTTTGGATGCCCTCAGTGCTTTGGGACGATTTCCAGGTCCCCTCAGCAGAGTTGTCTGTCCCCAGCTGCATCACCTTCCCCTCCTGGCCCCGAAGGAGCACGGCTGTCACGTTGTCACAGATCAAACTCCACCCTGTGATGGAAGCTGGGGTCTGAGCCACGAGCTGGACTAGGAATGAGGGCCCTGACCTTAAACTGGCACCAGCAACTGCCCAAACGTCAGTGGGGAAATGTGAGCCCAGCCCTGGTGTCCTCGAGCAGCCCGAGTTGAGGGCGAGCAGCCGAGGCCCGGGGCCAGCAGTGCTTCAGGCATCAGCTGAGTACCTGGGAAGTTCCACAACAGCCATCGCTGTAGAAATCCCAAAGAGATCCTGAAAATGCTGCCTGGGGTTGCTCCTGGGCCTGGCTGTGCCACCTGGCAGAGGGGACCATGAGAGAGGGTCCCTGGTGGGGCTGACACAGGATGCTTTGGCTGCCACTGTCCCAGGAAGCAAAGGGGCTGGGTTAGGGGTTAAGCTTTAGGGTTTGAGTGCTGTGGAGGAGAAACTGTGTGACCCTGGGCTTCCTTTGGTCAGAGCAGAGGCTGATGACACCAAGGGTATTGCTTTGATCCCTGTGTGGGCCATTCACTGAAGAGCTGGACTCAATGATCTTGGTGGGTCCCTTCCAACTCAGGATATTCTGTGATGCTGTGAAATCCATCCCATTCCCACCTGCCCCTTCAGGATCACTGCAAGGCACAGGCTCAGGCTGGCAATAGGATGTGCCCAAGCTGTGTGCTGGGAGCTGCTGTCCCCCTGCATCCAAGGCAATGTTATTCCAGCACCTGGATCCAAACAAAGAGAGCCCTGACTAAAGCCTGCACTGAGCTGTGGTGTTCAGTGGGGCCAGGCCCTGCCTTCAGCAGCCAGTTCCCAGAGGGATGCATTTCTTCATGCTGGATATAAACCTTAAATTTACATCTCTGGTTAAAGAGCAGCTTCCCAGATAAGGCTTCAGTCCCTCATGAGGATGAACAGAAACATCTCCTCCATTAAAGATTTCATCCCTTTTTTCTGATGAGGAACTGGCTATGCCGGCGTTTTATGGGTTCCCCCAGAGAGGGTCTGGTGCAGTGTTAAATCTTTGCTGTGTCAGGCTGAAAAGTCACTCGAGATGGTGCTTAAACACCTCCTCCAGTCCCCAGCCAGCTGAAAATCCTGCTGGATCACAAGCAGGAGATTAAAATCAGCACGTGCTGTACATCCAGCAGGGACAGAACTGGAGGGGGCCGTGGGCCCCCCTGTCCCCTCCCTGCCACCCACCTGCTCCAGGGCCACCTCCAGCGACTCCTCTTGTCCCTCCTCCCGTGCTCCGCTTCCCTCCCCTGTTTATGGAAATGATAAATGTCCCCGAGCAAGGACTGATCCCCAGCACAGCACCAGCAATTCCAGAGTATTCCAAAATCCACATCACACAGCTGTGCCCTGCCTCCCCGCCTCTGTGGGCAGCACAGAAAACCAAACAAACACAGCCCAGGTTGTTAAAATAACACTGCTTGGTGCTCGAACAGGAGAAAGCCTGGGATGCAGAATTAAAGGCTCTTATCCCTGTAACTCACCTGGCTTTATGGAGCACACCCGGCATCCTGGCCACCCACTGCTCCTTGCTTTCAGCAGTGCAGGAGCTCTGGGGGTGGGGAGGTGAATTAAAGATGAAGTGGCAGCTGGAACTGAATTTCCTGCCTTAATATCATTTTCGGAGGAGTGCTGTGCGTTTGATAACATGTGCCATGCACACGGTTATTTCCTTGAATTAGATAACAGCAGATAACACAATGATCCTAATCTGCTCCCCAGCCCTGGGCTGGAAATCTGGCATTGCAGAGCCCGGCTTATCTGATCCCGGCGGCTCCTCCTGAGCCCTCCCCAGCTCCCTGAGGGAGACATGGCCCGGGTTAGAGCTGCTGCAAACTCTACTGAGCTCTGCTGGGGCTGGAGCTGCACCCAGGGCATGGGGCTGGACATCCTCTGGAATGGGGGCTGGAGACCCTCTGGTACTGGGGCTGGAGACCTCAGGAGCTGGGGCTGGAGACCTCAGGAGCTGGGGCTGGAGACAGCTCCTGCCAGCTTCAGGGGCTCTCGAGGGCTTTATAAGAGGGGACAGGGGGCAGACAGCCAAGGCTGGATTCCCAAAGTGCAGAGTCCTGGGTGGTTCCCACAGGGAGATTGTCTCCCACTGCTGGCTCACCCTCCAAGAGGATCCATCTCATCTAATCCAGGTGGGATAACACTTGTCCAGGACCTGCTTCAAGGCACTGAGAAGCCACAAGGGGTTTTTTGTTGTGTTTGGGGGTTTTTTTGTTTTTTTGGGTTTTGGGGGGGTTTTTTTCGGTTGTTTGCTTTGTCCTTTCCCTGAATCTCCCCTGGATCCTGGTGTTGGGGCAGTGCTGTGACAGTCCTGCATCATGGGCAGGACTCAACTGCTGTGCCTGCCTCTCCTGGGATCCATCCCATCCATCCCATCCCACCCCTTTGGCAGGAATGCTGAGAACCTCCCCAGAGACACAGCTTTGCTGCCCCCAGCTAAAGGCTCCTTGAGCCCAGGTTGGTGAGACCCCTACAACACCTCTAGTCCTGCAACAGCTCAGGAGGGCTTTGGACATGAAGGAAAATCCTTTCCAGCAGCTCCTGGTGGGAAAGGGGGCTCTGACATGCAGTGGGTCCATTGCCAAGACTGCAGAGACAAAATCGACCTGGCCCCTCTTTTCTTGTGCTGGGCAGGACTGGGAGCTCAGCCCCTTCGCAGCTGGAACAGCTCCCTCTCCAGAAGAAGGGATGCTCCTTCCCTCCCTCAGGCACGGAGGGGAGCAGGTATTTATGTCTGGGTTTTCCCTGCTGGCATTTAATGGGCGTTTTAGCAGCACAAACAGAAAATGCTGCATATTCATCTTCCCTGTGTGGGACTGAGATGGAGAGGAGGGAAGGCAGAAGTGCCTTGGGCTCATTGCTCCAGTCTCATCCTGAGCAGCAATCTCCAAGATGAAGAATAACTTCATTTCCAGTCCTCATTTTATCTCCTTTCCCTGCCCTTTGTGGTTCTGCTCAGGGCCGTGCCCACCCTGGCACACAGGCAGCTGGCAAATCCCTGGTTAAAATGCCCGGTGGAGCCCTGACCCAGCCCGGGCCCCCGAGGGGCAGGAGAGAGGAGATCAAACTCGGGCTGCATGTGGTGAGAAGCTCAGGAAGGGCAATCCATTTCCTGTCAGGGGTGCTGGCTTGGCAGAGCAGCAGTGTGCCTCCAGTGCAGCCCGGGCCTGAGAGGCTGAGAGGCTCACACTGCACCTGCCTGGTCCAGTTTGCTCCGGGCAGAGTTCATTGGAATGGGAAAACGCAGCCTCAAGATCATTTAACCCATTCCAGATGCAGCTCGTGGTGTGTTTATGTTCGTGCTTGCCCAGCAGGAAGTGTTAATGACTAATTAATGCCAGCCCAGGTTTGCAGACTGTCCTGGTGGAAGCTCTGGCTGCAGGAGCTGCGCAGTGACACCAACACGCAGCAGAGTTTCTGCCACACAGACTTGTTTCACACAAACAAACCCCGCCAAGAGCCGTTCTGACTTGCCCAGGAAATAAAAGCAGTGCCACATGTGGCAAATGGCACATGGATAATTTAAAGTGTTCTTTGGAACCATCTGGAAATATCGCAAGGCATTTTAAGGAGAGTAGTAAATGTCATGTTGGATTTTATGCAGGAGAGGACATGCAAAGTGCCAGGAGTGTGACTTGCTTTCCTCAGCTCAGAGTGACTGCACAGCTCTCCAAACAGCCAGCCCCGCTCCCGGGGCTCCAGCACTGCCCAGGACCAGGAGCTGCTGTGTTCATTCCCTTCCTTTGCAGAAGGAAAAACACTCAGGAAGCCCTTGGTGCTCACAAACAAATCCACACAGAAATCGGTGTTTTGGCAGTAATTTGGGGGAAGACACCGTGGGAGCTGCGTGGATGCCAGCAAAGAGCATTTCCCACTCAGTGCTGTTACAGCCAGAGATGTTCAGGCCCCAAAGGGCTGGGCCAGCCTTTTTTGGGTTGATTAAGGCAGCCCAGGCTCTGCTCTGCCCCTCACCCAGCACACACCATGAACACAGACCCAGGGAGGTGTTTCATCCTGGGCTGGAGCCTCGCAGGACAGGAAGGATCTCCTGCTTCCCCAAGTCATTTATTCCATTTTCTGTGCTTCAATCCAACATCCAGCCCGGGCTGGGGACCACCGGCGCTGCAGGGGCTGGGGCAGGCAGGGAGAGGAGACACAGCTGGGAGAGCTGGGAATGCTCAGCCTGAGGAAGAGGAGGCTCCAGGGAGAGCTTCGAGCCCCTGGCAGGGCCTAAAGGAGAGCTGGAGAGGGACTAGGGACAAGGATGGAGGGACAGGAGCCAGGGAATGGCTTCCCACTGCCAGAGGGCAGGGCTGGATGGGAGATTGGGAACTGGGAATTGTTCCCTGGCAGGGTGGGCAGGGGCTGGGCTGGAATTGCCAGAGCAGCTGTGGCTGCCCCTGGATCCCTGGCAGTGCCCAAGGCCAGGCTGGACACTGGGACACTGGGAGCAGCTGGGACACTGGGAGGGGTCCCTGCCATGGCACAGGGGTGGCACTGGATGGGATTTAAGGTCCTTTCTAACCCAAACCGTTCTGGAATTCTGTGTAATTCTGACTTTTGTGTCTGTCTGAGGGCACTTCTTGCTGTCCCCACCCCCTGGGCTGTGCCTTCCTTCTCCTCTTCCTCCTCTGCAATGTTCCCTGCTGTTGTTACATTCTGGTTCAAGTAGGTTTTATTCCACATAAAACAATGAGCAAAATGTAAAATATTATGATATTATGAATATGATTTTATATTGTAGTTAGCTCTAGGCATTCCCTTTCTTATTTCATCATGATTGTTAGACTTCTTTTATTCCTTTCATAAAGAAAAACATTTAATGTAAAAATAAAAGGAGTTCTGATGATTTGGGTGAATTGCAGCGCTCAAGGCTTTCCTCCTCATGTGCTTAAAGATGTGTGTGAACTTTAATGCAAGAGCCTGAGGAGGAAACATCTCATCTAAGTCCTGTCAAAGGCAGGAGGGGTTTGATCACAGAGCAGAGAGGAGCAGAGTGGCTTTGGGTGAGGAAAGGAGGGGTGCTTGTCACCCTCACATTTGGGGCCAGGCTGGAAATGCCTGCCCTCACCAGGACACCCAGAAAGTCCAAGGTGATTTGGAACCTTCCCCAAAATTCCCAGCTGGTACAAAGCAGGCAGTGCTGCTGCGAGCAGCTCCGTGGGAGAGGCTGCTGCGCTCTGAGCCCACAACCCAGCTGTCCTATCCCATGGGATAAATCCAAGAGCAGGGATGAGCACTGGGGCAGGGCTGGGGGCCCTGGGCTCTCCATGGTGTGATGGGGCAGGAGCAGGCCAAGCTCTCCCACTCCCACCCACTCCCCAGGGGCTCCATCAGGCCTCTCCCACTGATTTCTGTGATCAGATTCTGCCCTTGGCACAAACACTTCAGCCAGGAAATTGATATTTAAGATTTTTTCCTCTTCCAAACCAAAGCTGCTCAGCAGGAAAAGTTCTGGAGTTGAGGGGTTCATGGTGGGATCCAGCACAAACAAATCACGAGGATCAGGATCAGGGGCAGTAAATCCGCCGGGATTCCTGGTCTGGACCCTTTCAAGCTGTCCCCAGTGCCCCAAGGGACAACGCTTCCAGAAGAGCATTGGAGAAGTTGTGTTCCCATCCCATGTGGAGCAGGGCACTGCCCTGTGCTGAGGAAAATCCTCAGCTGGGAGAGGCTGTGCCTGTGCCCTGGAGCCCAACTCTGGAGCACAGGGATGCACCAGGAGGGAGCTGTGGCTTCCAGACTTCTAAGAGACAGTCACAGACGATAATCAGCCTGATACAAAGCCAATTACCAACTATTTTTAGAAAGCCTTTGACAGCCTCCCCTCTTCAAACCTGGGGATATTTATTTATTATATTCCAAATCATCTCTGTGCCCTGGGGTTGATGCACATGTCACAGGCACGGAGTGTCAGCAGCTCGGCACTGGCAGTGGCACTGAGCACAGCAGCCCTGTCACCGCCTCCCTGACGGTGGCAGCAGGTCAGACATCGATAGCAGCGCTGCCTCCAGGGACAATTAAACACTAAGTGGGCATCAGGCAGGATGACACCAGCGTGGGGAATATTCAGGTCACTGCAAAGTATCGATAGCAGTAAGTCCCTGATGGGCAGGAGCCACCTGGCCGGGAAACGACGTGTCCTGTTCAGGGAAGGAGCATCAACGTGAAGAAGAGTCAGCTCTGAGCTGAGGTGGGAGGGGGCTGCTGCTCCCTGGCTGGAATGGGCATTCCTGGTGCTGTGAGGATGGCCCTGGTTCCCCCCGCCTGGCAGAGGAGTGAGCAGGCAGGGAGGGAGCAGCACTGGAAAACCCAGCGGCTCAGCACTGCCGTGTGTCCCGGCCAGCCCCACTCCTCAGCCTCGCCTCCCTCTGCCCAAGCCTTGAAGAGGGGAGCAGAGCCCTGTGTGACCTCCTCCAAACTAAACTTACTCCTTACTTTTAAAAGCTTTCAGGCCCAGGGCCAAATTCAGAGCTGATGCTCTACATGGCACAAATTTCAGTCTCCCCTTCTCTCCCCGTTTCCCCACGTAGAGGTTATTTTAGGCTGGGAGTTATTTTAACTCACACCTTTCCTCTGGTGCATAAATTACACTTATTTATATTGCTTTCCGCATCAGCAGCCGGGGGTAAGAAGTGCTCAGGGAGCCTCAGCAAACATGAGAGGCTCTGAATCGTCCCACCTTCACCAGCACTGCTGAATTTGCCCCGTGGCATCCCAGGGATGCAAACATCCTGACTGGAAGGGCCAAGACAGGACACGGATGTGCTCAGCACCTCTGTCCTGCTCTCCTGACTCGTGTGAATGGTCCATGATGTCCTGGACATCAGAAAGCCTCTGGGAGTTTGTCCTGGGTTTGGAGGGGGTAGAGCAGAGCCCATGAGGCTCTTGCAGGGCTCCTGCCAAGGGAAGCATGGAGGTGTCACCAAGACTGCTCCATCACAGCAAGGTGGGCTCCTCAAATATCCCTGCTGGGAAGGGCTCACAAATATCCCTGCTGGGAAGGGGAGGGTGAGAGCTGCCAGGGGTGTGAGCAAGGCTGGGACATCTTTGTGCCACAGGAGGAAGGCTTTAGATGCAGCAGATGGTATCAAAACATGGTTTTTAACACAGGACTCCTGTTCAAACAAACTGGGAGTTGACTCCCAAAGCCCAAGTGATCTGTGTTCACCTCTTGCAGGAGCAGTTAAAGTGCACTCAGCTCAGCCTAATTAACGAATTGTGCCCCTCAAATGCATCTTACCTTAAGCTGAAGGTAAAGCCCAGCTCTAAAGGTCTAACCAGGTTCTTCCTAGGCTAAACCCTACTGTTCAGCCTGGTTAAAGCTCCAAGGGTTTGACCCTGGGACCAGGATTTGCAGCCTACACTGTGTCTGGCCTTGTTGGATTCCAAGTGACAATTCCCAGATACTCCAGTGGACTTTGCATTGAGCCACATTTACTGACTGCTCCAAGCACTGCCTCCATTTTCTGCCAAGTGTACCCAAGTTTTAGTGTTTAATATTTAAACATGAAAGTTCTTTTGAGACATTTAAAGCAGAATTATTAACAGCCCCATGTAGAACTGACAGGTTAACAGAGCGACAATTAAAAAGAAAGGTTAAATACATTTTCTTTTCAGACCAACTGCTGTTGCCTAAGACTAATAAATCCACGAGGAGATGGTTTTTAGAGCGTGTGAGGGGCTGTGTGTCAGCTTTTATGGGCTGGAGTTTTTCAGAAATCACCACACTTCTCTTTCCAGGCAGCTACAGGTTTCAGACTCTATTTAGCAGATGGGGCTTCTTCCAAAGAGTTATGTGAATCAAGCTGGAAAGAAAAAAAAAAAAAGGAATATAAAAAAAGCAAACCCTACCGGCTGTGGGGCTTTAAACATTCAGGCTCACAGTTTGCTTGGCTTTTTTAATGTACCGTGATTCTCTTGTCTCGATAGCTCTGAAAACACAGGGGCTGGAGAAGAGCAGAAATTGTGGCTCTCTGAGGGATCAGTACAAGTGCTGAACTCCTGTTTCCCGTGGTGGCAGGACACGGCCTCGGGAAGAGGCAGGTTTGCGGACAGTAAGGTGCCAGCTGGGACATCCAGGCCGTGAATGGCCCCCTCCCAGCCCCCCCTGGGTGTTGGTGGGCAAAGTTCAGACCTTTCAGAGAGACATTTTCCATCTCTTTGCTGCGTCCAGTCACATAAACATTCCCTCGGTGTGATTCCCATGTGCTCTGTGACTGCACAGAGAATGTGTTGCTGCAGGGACGCAGGAAAATCAGATTATGGTGTGACCCTGTGACACCCTGAGCGGGGTGGCCCTGGGGGAGCAGGTGACCTCCAGAGGCCCCCGGAGCCCCAGCTGCCCTGTGACTCTGTGGAAGGAAGGGCATGAGAAATTCAGAGTAAATCCCTCTGTGACTTTGGAACGTGAGGCCCAAGGACAGCCTCCAGCTCCCTGCAGAGCCTGGGCACCGGTATTGCTGCAGGGTGGGCAGACACACCAGGGAGAGGGTCTGGCTGACCATTCCCTAGTCCCTCCCTCCCAAGAGTTCTCTCCTGGCCCCTGTCAGACCCCACTGGACCCCAGTCCAGCTCAGCATCCCCTTTCCTACAATTACATCTCTCTCCCAGCTTCTTTTCCAAGCTCCAGGAGTCCCTCTTTGCCAAGGCTCCTGATGGACATTGGTTTGGACCCAAATTTGCCACCAGGAAGGGTCATGTGACTTACAAGTAGAGAGAAATATCTACTCACCCTGTGCTTTTAGCATGTAAAAAACCACTGCCTGGTGTTTTAAATGAGTTCCTGACAGCAGCAGTGGAGCTTCCAGACTATTAGAAGCACATCAGAGGAAGGCATTACAGGATGGCCACAAGCCATGGTTGTAATCAACCTGGCTTGATTTATTAAACTCTATAGCAACCCATATAAATTGATTAGCCATTTTTAAAAATGGCCGTTAATCATGGATTATCCCTTTGCACAAATTTAGAAAACTAAACTATCTGGGTTACAACCAGCCTGAAAGGCAGAGGGGAAGAAGCTCAGGGTTAAAACTTTGGGGAGAGTACCAGGCTCCCTTCCACGTTCCATCCTCTGAGGTTTCCCTCTACCTGCCCTCCTTCAGGCCGTGGAATGAGCATGGAGAATGACACAACAGTGCCAGCTCTGCCCACGGGGTCCCAGCAGTGTGCAGAGGGACACCCCACAGCGTGGTCAGCATTCCTGCTCAGCCTAGGGAACCAGGGTAAGAGACAGCTCTGCAAGGATCCAAATGATCCCTGGGCATTAAACCACCCTCAGAGCTGCTGATGTTCAGAACCCAGGAGCAGAGGGTCCCCTTTAATGTTCAAATATATATTTTTAAAAGGTCAGTGTGACAGCATTATAGGAGGCCTGGGGATGCTCCACTCCCACCTCTGCTCTGCCCTGTCTGTCACCAACATATGCCGGTGTCAGCTTTTCTACCCTCAGCTCCAGCCTGCTCTGATCTTCCCTCTTCCCACATCCCCTGTGAATCCACAACCACCAAATGTGATAGGAAGGAATTACTGTTGTCATAAAATTGGTTCATTACATCCTTCCAGTCAGAGGCTTTAATGAGCACTGGGGCTTCCCAGTGCTGTGATGCTTCCTCTGAGGCAGCTACACATGGAAGGAGTTCCGTGGTGTCTTTAATTCACTCCATGCAGAGGAGCTGGCAGGTCCATCCTGCAGGGCACCAGGGGAGCAGTGGAGCCATTAAGGAACACCTTGACCCTGCCGTGGTGCCTTGGGCATCCTGAAATGTCAGCTGGAGCTCCAGAATGGAGCTGCTGTGTGTTCAGGGGTTCAGGACACCTGGAGAGTGAGACCAGTTGGAATACAGACAGATCCTGGGATGGTCTGATTCGACAGAAGTCAGCACCTGCAGAGACAGGAGTTTTCTCATCCTAAATTATCACAGAAATATTGGATGATTGTGTTGGGAGAGACCTTAAAGCCCATCGTGTTCCATTCCTGCCATGGGCAGGGACAACCATGGCCCAGGCTGCTCCAGGCCCTGTACAACAAGGATGTTATTCCTCAGTATCCCCTGTGGTTTTTGCTCAGCTGGTTTATGGCAAACAGACCCTTGAGGAGCAGTCCGGGAAAGCTTTGATGATCCCACAGTTGTGCTGGCATCAGTGCAATTCCAGCTGCTCTGAGCTGCCAGGAGCAGGACAAGGGATGTTTTCATGGGGTTTCTTTGCCAGAGTGTGCAGAGCAGAGCTAACACAGACCCACAGGGCTCCCAGTGACTTAATTCAAGTCACTCTGCAAACATATCACCCATCACCCTGGAGGCAGGAATGGGGTGAACCTCAGAAGAACAGCCCTGCCATGCAGTGGGGCTTGTTTCTTTGGAGATGCCACTGTTTCCAGCCTGAGATTTGAAGCATTCCCATGAAATCCCTTCTGGCACTGGATTTTATGGCAGCTTTCTCACCTCGGAGCTCTGGAGGCTTTGCCAGGTGATCAGGCAGAGATGCAGCATCATTTCCCACCCCCAGCTGCTCTGGCTGTGTAACCCCACCGTCCCTAGTGATGCTCAGCACTTTAACTGGGGTGGGTGTGAGGGTGGGAGGCTGGAAGGCATTCGTGCAGCTGGCAGATCTTTGCCCACCATTTAGCTGAGACCAGGAAAGAGGGTAAACAAAACACCCCTTGGCCAATTCCAATCAGTTTGTCCCAGTGGCCACACGTGGCAAGGCCTGGCTGCTGTCAGGGGCCTCAGTAGATTTGTCCATGCAGGGACTCTCTGCAAAATTAATCTGAGTTAAGCAAAAGCCAAAATTTCCAGTGGATTTGCTAAACTGTATTAAGTCCCAGTGTGAGTTACACTAAACGGAAATAAGATGATGTTAATTTTAAGAAGGCTTCCGTGCATGTTTGAGGAACATGTAATCATCATGGATATTCCCTGGAGGAAAACCAGGGGTCGATGCTGGGGAGCTGGGGAGATGCGGGGGCCTGCTGCTCATTCCAAAATGTGGGAGAGGGATGTGGTTTTCCCACCCTGAAAAGCTGTGAGGGAGGCAGAAAGGACAGTGGCTGTGGACTCTGGGTCATGCTGGGGTTCAGGGCCGGATTAAGGAGGGGTCTCTCTGGACCCTTCAAAGCTGAGCCCCCCAGGCCTCTACCCAGCACAGCTCCATTGCAGCCTCTGAGGAACAGCAACACAGAGGATTTGCTGTAAGAACTCCCTTCCCCAGTCCTAATCCGTGTCACTTTAAGTACAGCAGAGAACCAAATCTGACAGCTGGTTGGGTTTACCCCAGGACCAAAATCTCCATGTGAAATACTCTGGGCTCTTAAACCCTGTTTTATGCCCCAAAGTGAGAGCAGCATTAACTCCCTGAGTGCAGCAAACAACCTGACTGACACAAATGCACTTATGTGGGGAAGAGGAACAAGCTGTGCTACCAGGAACGGCTTTATAACTCCAACTAAATCCACTCTTGCCTTTGTGCTGATACAACTAATCAGCAGTTAATATGCAGTCCCATCAGCACACAGAATAACAAAGCCCTGTTTCCCCAAGATCTGCATTTCATGCTTGATTGCGAGCTCCGATCAAATCCTTTCCTGCCGTTCCAATGGGTTTTGCTAAATTCTCTCCCCTGGTGTGGAGTCTTTGATGACTGGTGAGGTAGAAGCCCACACTCTGGCCTGTTGTTCAGACAAGAAATGCTGATTGGGAGCATTTATGAGCTTTCTCTCCTCTACCTGACTAGTGTTTTCACAGTGTGGATAAAACCTTAATTGTATGTGAGACTGCTTTCCTCCCCCATCAAATCTGCTTGAAACTGCCAATGGCTTCAAAAATTATTAAGGTCAGAATAAACATGCAGGAACGCTCACGCATTCATTCCATCATCATATAAGCTTAATTTCCTTAGGCAAGCAGGCTAAATATATCCCCTGTGCCCAGAAGAGGTAATTACACCAGCATAAAACTCCATAGGGTCGAGCTGGTTCTTGCCGTGGTTTGAAGTGGTGCCCTGACACAGCCCATCCCAGCCATCCTCTGCCCATCCCACACACCTCCCACAGCCCCTGCAGCTCCCACCCAGGACAGGGATTGTGAATTCCCCCTGGCATGGAGCAGAACCCCTGTTTCCTGTGCCAGGATGGGCAGCGATGGCTGAGCCTGGAGGTGGTTGGGGAAGGTGTCCTCTTGGATCATGTCCTCACCCCGCAGGACAAAACGCTCCAGTCAGGCTGGGTTTGGGAGGCCAAGTGCTGTAATGGTGATAGACAGTTCCAGATCAACCCCTGCAAAGCCTCCTCCCAAAGCTGGCACTCCCCACCGGGCCCAGGAGATTTCCCAAGGCTGGATTTGCACAGAGCAAACGCCGCAGTTCCTCGTGGGCAGCTGGAGCTGGGCTGGCCCCATGGCCCAGCCCTTCTGCTGCCCTCACACCTCACAGGGCAGGGGCTCTCTGTCCAATCATGACAATTCCCAGCAAAGCTCCACATTCAACTGGCCTCTCTTTCCTGGGAGAGAAGCAGCAGCTACACCTACACTCATCAAAATACATTTGATGACCACAAGCACAGTCTAAGTGACCCCCTTCCCAATAATTTGTACAGAAGCAAGGAATTACAATTATTCCTAAAATTATTTTTAACCAAATTAAGACCTCTCACTTCTGATTTTGGAGTGTTCAGGTTCCCCTGTGCCTTTTGCCAGGCAATCAGGGGCAACAAGGAGAGCCAACAAGGAGAGTGACACCTTCGTTTCTCACAGCTCAGCTCCGGACAGAAGATTTGGCTTTGCCCAGTGACCTCAGTGAAGTATCTAGAGCCCATCTCTTGTTGAATGGAGTCAGTTCTTTCCCTGCAGGGCTTTGTGTGGATGATCTCTTGGGACCGAGTCCTTCTTGCCAGGCACAAGTGATCCTTTTCTAGGTCTTGGAGTGGTAAATTCTCCATCAGGAGCCAGATCACATTGCCCATTTGAAGCTCTCCACACAGGTAACTAGGTTGGCTGTTTGATGCCATTTCCTCTTAGACAGTCTAACAAAGAGTAATTAACCCTTTAGAAGGAACCACTCTCCCTTAGCCTCTCTCTCCTGAGTTTGCTGAGCCCCACCAGAGGCAGGCAGGCTCATTTCCATCGGGGAGCCGAGCTGCTGGAGCTGCCAGGGGAAGGTCTGATGTGCCAGGTCAGGCCAGACACACTGCTCTGGAGCAGCCCAGCCCATGCCAGGGATGCTTCTTTAAGCCTCAGCTTTAACCACCCTTTGCATTTCCTGAGCTCTGCAAGTTCAGAGCCTTGGGGGAACCTGGGCCATGGCTGAAAACCCACGCTGAAGGAAAAGCTTCCTTAAACCTCACAGGGAACTATTTAAGGAAGATAAAGCTCCAACTCTGATCTATTCCTAGGGAATTTCCATAAATCATGTTATTTCTGAATCTTTTCTTCTAAGAATGAAGGCTAGAAGGGGTCCTCTGGTTTCATCTTTTGCCTGGCAAGGGATTTTTTGCAAATAAGCTTTTCGATAGCTGGATCAGTTTATGTGGATTCACAGTTCAGTGCAAAGGAGGAGCCTTGGATTTGTGTGTGCAGTGTGGGCTGCATGTTAAATTCTGAAAAAGCTGGAAGTTGGATCCCTCTCAAGGAACCTCAGACCACTCAAGCCCTGCACACTCCAGATCTTCTTTAGTTAGGCAGCTATTTTCATCCCAAAGTGAATTTGATCTTAGTCATGCCATGGCCACCACATCTCACAGCAGTGACCTCCACAGGAGCACTCAGGACCCAAAACTCCTCCTTCTGCCAGTCAGGAGTGGATCTGCAGCACCAGTCCCTCCATTTGTGATCTCCTGGAAGCATTGTGGCTCCAGGATAACTCCCTTGCTCCTTTCCCAGCATCCCTCACATTCTCCTCTCAATGTTTGGGAGTAATAATTTATGTGCAGAATGCAAGAACTAATTAGAGTGTCTCTTGCTTTCTGAAGGGGAGCAGAAACCACAGCAAATGACATTCCAGCAAAAATGGGGTCAGATTGGATTAAACTCCCTTCCCATTTATCTTTGGTCTTTAGCATTAAATTTACCATACGTATTAGAAACAAATTTTAATTTTCCACAGCATTGGGCAATATCTTCTCCTTAAAGCCTGGCAGAACATTCATTAGCATCCTCTCCCTCCAGTTCAGTGTGACTGTCTCCTCATTTGCACATAAATGTGAACTTTGCTGCCTGGACAAACTTGTCTGAACGACACCAAAGTTCTGTATCAATACTCAGCTCACACCTCCCCACACACAAACCTCCACCCACCCTCCTGTGCCTGCCCTCCATTCTGCTGGTTTGAAATAGCTCCCAAAAGCTCTTGGAAGAAGATGCTGCTGGAAACACCAGTATGGAGGGATAGAAGTGAATGTATCTGTTGGACTTCCTGCCTAATTAAAGCAGGTTTCCCACCTTAAAGTCAGGCTTTAGAGTTAAGCCCATGGCATGAAAAGGTATTTCCAGAGTGCAGTTCATCCCTCTGGGCAGTTGCTGGGAGCAGGAAGGGCAGCCAGTGGTGATGGATCTGCAAGGAGCCAACAGTACTCAACAGTCTGCTCCTTCCCAAGCTGCCCAGAGGCCCCTCTCAGTCAGCCAGACCCCAAAACTCCCGGGAATAACCCCAAGTCTCATTCCCGTGGATATCGGAGACATTCATCTTCCCCAGATTCAGGTGTTTGTAAAACAGAAGACAGTCCTACCTCCACAGCCAGTGGGCACACAGACATTCCCAGGATGTGATTCCTGAGGGCTGAGGGCTGCTTTAGGGATGATCCAGTTTGCCTTACTCCCCAAGCAGAGGACTCTCACCTCCTATGGGACAGTGATACAGGATGAATTTCGTCCCCATCCCTCCACAAACAACTGTATTTTTAATAAATAAATAAATATTGTCCTGTGTATCCTGCAGCTGGAGGAGGGGATTTGAGCCGCAGAGAGGCAATTCCCATCTGCACCAGGGAGATAATGGCACTTCCCTGTCCTCAGGCTCCACGAGGACAGGGCCCCCACAGAGGGCAGAGGAATCAGATAGCTCTCAGGGCGCTATCTCAGCTCTCAGGCAGATAAGGGGCTACAAAGCACTGATGGCATTTCAGCTCCAAATCCCTGGCCCAGTGGGCAGAGCCAACAGCGTGAAGTGAAAGCTGCCTCAGATCAGGGAAGCCCTGGGTCTGAGTCCCTTCTCAGGCATTTGTTCCTCTGCTGTAATGCCACCACAGGTAACAACCCATAGCATGAGGGGACAGCTGTGACAGCGAGGGTGGCTGTCCCAAGAGGCTCAAACAGCCTGACATTTACAATGTATTGACCCTCTCAACAGCATCCAAATGTTCCTGCTCCTGACTCCAAGGCAAACAGGAAAAGAGCAGCGGTTTCTTACCTGGAGCTGCCAGGGCGCCAAGTCTTTCCCGGTGGATCACAACAACCTCCACCAGCAGGGACCTGCCTGGGTGGGGTAAAGCTCAATGTCAGCAGTTCTGGTCCTAATTTCACTCCTAAGCCTCCTGTACATGAGTAAAGACTGAAATGAGGTCTCAGTATTGTGATTCTTCACTTGTAGAAGTGTGGCTGGAGCACAGAGGAATTATTAGAGGGCTCGATGGTGCTGCAGATATGAGAGAGAAAATCCTGGGAGGAGATGGGAGATAGGAGATAGATGAGATGAGTGGCCCTGTGCAGAGCTGATGGAGAGAGAGGGAGTGTGGTTGCCTTTTCTACCTCACTCTTTTAAATATTGATCTGGAAGCATTCTTGGATCTGTATCAGTGAGCTCTGATTTATGCCCCCAACTCTGGCTGCCTGTGTTCTTTTCCCAGTGGAAAACCAAAGGCCTTGCACCTACAAATGCCCATTTTCCACTTGGACAGAGCTGTGCCGAGGGTGAGCCCCGTTGTCTCCAGCTGTGCACAGATGTGCAGGTGCTTTCCCCCACAGAGTGTGGGATGATGCTGTGGCACGGCGAGAGGGGTCAGGCACAGGGCACTCCTGAGACCCTGAGAAGAACATTTTTAAAGTTTTTTTCGCCCACTGTCCTTTGATGTGTCTCTGGTTCAGGCTGAGCAGTCCTGATGTGCCGTTTCTGCAGATCTCTTTGAACTTGAGGAATTGGGTTTTTTCTTATGATTTCCAGGCCGGGTTTAATGACTGCAAAAAGCAGCACGGCCGTGGCACTCCAGGCACGAGGCACCCTGTCTGAGGGGCTGTCAGGGAGCAGTAAAACCACACACAGCAAAGACAGGTCACAAGTCACCTGTGCTGTAAATAAATGTGCCTGCTGCTCTCAGCACTGACTTCCCCTCACCATG
This sequence comes from Sylvia borin, assembly GCA_014839755.1. Taxonomy (NCBI): domain Eukaryota; kingdom Metazoa; phylum Chordata; class Aves; order Passeriformes; family Sylviidae; genus Sylvia; species Sylvia borin. The sequence continues at coordinate 28,933 of CM025981.1, read as the reverse complement.
CTCCGAGTGTTTCCCTGAACTGAAATGCTTTCATATCTGCAGGGAGGGAACGGGGAGAACAAAACTGCTCCCTGAAGATAAAGAGTGCAATCGTCTATTTTATTTTCCACTTTCCACATCAATGATGAGCAGTTCTCCTCCAGGGACAGGCAGCAACATGCTCCACTCCCCCCCTCCCCTGTCAGCAGCACAAAGCAGCCCTGGACGTGGAGATGCGAAGCTCCAGGAAGATCAGAGCCGGGGCAGGAGGAGAAGCAGGGCCAAGGCAGAGCCCGAGGCCATGGACAGGAGTTACACCAAGGTCAGCCCTTGAAGTTGTGTCTACAAAAGCAAACAGAGGCAGAGCAGCTCTCTTAACATCCCCCAAAAGAAAAAGAAGGAAAAAAACGAACACAGGGAAAAGAGAAGAAGATGGCACAAAAATCCAGGCAGAAGCTGTCACACAAGAGAATGCTTCTTTTTAAGCCGAAGATAAATAATATATAAATAAGGCTTCCTGCTGCTTGCAGATACTAGAGTTGATCAGGAGCTCAAATACCTTAAGGAAATGAGCTTTGTTCACTTGATTTCTTCCTCTGACTGCTCCTTTTATCCCTGTTTTCCCCTTTTACACCAGCTCTCAGTGTGCTGTGACATTGTGCCCTTCTGAACAAAACGCTCCTCCTCCAGTTGGGCCAGCACTGACTCAGCTGTTGCTCAGATTTCCCCTAAGCCACGGTTTAGGAGACAAAATCTTCAATTTGCCTTCAATTCTGGGATCACAAGAGGTCAGGGAGCAGGGTGAGGGTGTGACAGGCTGCACCAAGATCCTTCAGGGGCTCTGTCACCTCCAAGGACCAAGGTCCTTCTCTACAGGTGAAGATTGATCCTCCTGGAGCTGCTGCAGGGCTGGAGCCCCTCTGGAGCCAGGCTGGGAGAGCTGGGGGTGCTCCCCTGGAGAGGAGAAGCTCCAGGGAGAGCTCCGAGCCCCTGGCAGGGCCTAAAGGGGCTCCAGGAGAGCTGCAGAGGGACTGGGGACAAGGACAAAACTGGTACATGCCTCTATTTTTCTGCAAGAGTCACTTTTGTCTTCACAGCCTCCCCTTGGTCTCCTTTTGCCCCCCAGTTGCTGTTTTTTCATCAGGATGGGGCTCAAAGTTCATGACACACCATGAACTGCCTCGTGCTAAATGCCAGGAAATTCTGCAGCAAAAGCAGGCAGTCACTCTGGGCAGCTTAATCTTTGACTGCTTAAATTAAGATCTTTTACAGGGGCTTTATTTTCAAGGAAAGAGTGATCAGCTTGTCCCGAAAATGAGACTCTTTTAGAGTGTTTCATCTGCATTACCGACGTTTGACAAGTTTGACGTGATGGAAGCCCTGGTGGAGGATGTACTTAGCGGGTTTGGTGTAAATTCCGGGCAGGGAATGGATCTGCATTCCCAGGGAATGGATCTGCAGCCTACTCCAAGTCAATTACTGCCAATGCCCCACATCTGCTGCTTCCCACAAGCAAATAAATCCTGAATTTTTTTGCTACGTTTCCATTCTGCATTTTTCTTTGCAATTAAGTGTTGCTTTATTTCACGGCTGTGTCTGTGCCTTGGTGTAAAATACATCATCCCAAAGCAGGAGTGAGGGTTTCACTGATGTCCCTGGGAGCCACCAACCAGCCCAGGAGCTGTCACACCAGTCACACCAGTATGGCATCTCCTGAGGCTCATTAACCATGAAAGCAGTGGCTCCCCGTTTGACCCAGGGCAGGGGAAAATTGATATCTTCCTGTTCAGTAAGGAAATGACAAAAATAATAACTGTGCCCTTGGTGAGTAACAATGATGGACACCCTCAAACAGTCCACTGGGAGACACCAGCCAGGTGGGAAACACAAGGAGCATTTGACATATTCCAATCTGTAACATATTCCAATTTTATATTCCAATTGTATTTAATATTGTGTTTAATATTCCAATTTTACATATTCCAATTTTTCTTCTGCTTAATAAAGGAGAGAAAGCACTCGGTGTGTGGAATGGGAAAGAGGAATCAGGTGGCAACAGGGCCTTTCCCAGTGGGCACCACTGTGCTGGGTGGAGGGCCCATGTCCCAGCAGGAATGGCAGTGCCTGTCACCAGGTATGAAACCAAAGGAATGAACTGTGGGGGTTGCACCATCTTTCACTTTCGGGTAGTTGGCTCCCATTTAAATATTTTTTTTTTTAATTTTTATTTGATTTTAAATACAAGGAGCTTGGGCTCCCTTGTGTTTGACCCTAGCACAGAAATGCAGGACCAGGGCTTGGAGTAACCTGGTCTAGAGGAAGTTTTCTGCCCATGGCAGAGTTGGAATGAGATGAGATTTAAGGTTCCTTCAACCCAAATCATTCCATGATTCTCTGACCTTCTTGGGCTAATCTTAAGCACAGGGACACCAATTCCTCGAGAGGAGAGCTGAGACTGCTCCTAAACAATCACAACCAGGCCCCTCTCTGCACCCTGCATCCATAAATTATCCATACCCTTTTTCTTTCTTCTCTTTTCTTGCTCTTTTCCTCCCGAATTAAAGCTGAGACAACCAGCTCAGACTGTTGGTTACATTATTTACACCTGGATAGGGTGTAGAGCTTCTTTGTCACACAGCATTTGACACAAATCCTGGAAACTCCAAACCCTGAAGTGTCCTCAGGAAAGACTGATCCAGAGGAGGAATGAAAAAGGACAGTGGTGAAGAGAGATGGAGGTGGAGATAGAAGGGGGAGGAAGGAACAAGTCAAGAAGCCCAAATTTTGTGCTTCTGCCAATCCCACCACGTTCTGCCAATCCCACCACGTTCTCCCAGTCCCACCACGTTCTGCCAGTCCCACCACGTTCTGCCAGTCCCACCACGTTCCCCCAGTCCCACCATGTTCTGCCAGTCCCACCACGTTCTGCCAGTCCCACCACGTTCTGTCAGTCCCACCACGTTCTCCCAGTCCCACCACGTTCTCCCAGTCCCACCACGTTCTGCCAATCCCACCACGTTCTGCCAGTCCCACCGCGTTCTCCCAGTCCCACCACGTTCTGCCAGTCCCACCACGTTCTCCCAGTCCCACCACGTTCTCCCAGTCCCACCACGTTCTCCCAATCCCACCACATTCTCCCAGTCCCACCACGTTCTGCCAGTCCCACCACGTTCTCCCAGTCCCACCACGTTCTCCCAATCCCACCACATTCTCCCAGTCCCATCACGTTCTCCCAGTCCCACCACGTTCTGCCAGTCCCACCACGTTCTCCCAGTCCCACCACGTTCTCCCAGTCCCACCATGCAGCCGAGTTATTGCCATGCTCCCACCCCAGGTGGGGCTTTCCCAAGTGGCTCCTGGCCTCCAGGAAACCATCCAGGTGCTGGGTGCCCAGCCCTGACCCCCAGGCAGGGTGAGGAGCCTTGCCCTGTGCAGAAGGGGAGAATTGCAGTGGATTAGTCCGAGCTCAGAGGATGGCAGGAGTGGAGCACTGCCAGACCCCGCTCCCCACGGACAGCCTGGGAAGGGGAGTCCATCACTTCAGCCTGGTGGACCATCATCAGCTCTCCTCGATGAGGCACTTAATGGAAAGAGCATTTATCCCACTCAGAGGGCCAGCCACACGTGGTGACAGCTCTTTGCACACAAACGTCACTGTGCATTTCACCTCCTGGCTGGGCTGGGTAGGAGCTACCAGCCCCAGGAAGGCCAGGAATGCAGGGCAGAAAGGAATAAAGCAGGAAAACACACAGCTGGGAGAGACAGGCAGGACTGGGGCACAAGTGCAGAGACCCCAAAGCAGCACGAGGGGGGTTGGGCCATGTCCTTGACTTGTGGTGTCTGTGTTTAAACAAAAAAACAGCAATGGAGTGGGGACCCTGCTGAGAATTTTAAATGCAGCAATCAGAGATGTCCACAAGCTCTGCTTTTCCATATAAATTCCTGAATTTGGCCCATTTCTTGCTGCGGGCTATACAACACCTGTGGCTGACAGCTCTTAATAGCAGCCTTCTCATGCCTCCATCAGGATCTTGGGATGCAGCAGTGGGAGTGTCCAATCCACCTGCAGTGCTGCTGGAGATGGTTGGAATACAACTCCATGTGAACTCACAGCAGCTGGAAAACATCCCCATCCAACACAGGCTGCCACTCAAAATAAGGCTTAAATACCTTATTTGCAAATACAAAGAACAGGAAGAAAAAACACGCAGCTGGAGGGAAGCAGCCACTGGATAAGATGTGTGTCCATTCTGACAATTCCTGCAGGGAAACAATTGTTTTAATGAAATAAATCAGAGAAACCCAGAATGGGCTGAGTTGAAAGAGCTCTTTGCAGAGCCACAGAGCCTCCTCACAAACCCAGCAGGTTTTTTGCAAGTCCCTTCCTGCAGGAAACACTTCAAGCCTCCAGCACCTTTCTTTTGTCAGCATCCTGCCCTGGGCTGGGGGCAAGGTCTGACAGCAGCAGAAAATGTGCATCCCATTTCCTCAGTGTGCTGCAGAGGGAAGGAGGGGTGAGGGAATCATGCCTGGTGGTCCAAGGAGGAGCTGATGGGAAGACAGCAGTTTTCACACGAACCCACAGGGGGTTTATTTGCCTCCGCTGAAATCCAGTGTGTAATTAACTGATCTTGGATAACATTTGCCTTGTCAGGATAGAATTCAGATTTTATCTTGTCTGACAGCAGCATTTATGGTGTTAATGCTGGGAAAGAAAGGGAGACACTGTAATTGTGGAAACCCTATTTAATTTGAGGATTCTGTTATCTTGTCACCGGGGCTAAGATTTCACTAATAGATTCTGACTCTGGCAAAATTATATGCTCAAATAGATGGGATTTTAACAGACAAGATCCCATTGATATTTCTGTGAAGATACAGTGGTTGCAGTGAGTGTTTAGAGACGTGGTTTTGCTTGGGGAAATCGTGGGAGTGAAAGGGTGGGAGCAGAGCTGGATCATGCCAGGGTGGGAGGAGAGGGTCCTCAAAGCAGCAGGACACAGAACCCCTCAGGTAAGGTCTCCAAGGCACCAGCTGTCACTCGGTCATGCCAGTCAAAGTGCCCACCCTGGTGTGACCAGAGCAGGGAGGACAGGCCCTGGCGTGCTCCAGGCTGGGTCTATAAACAAAGGTGTTTCCCTGGAAGGACAGATACTCACAGAATTTTCAATACCCTTCCCAGCTAATGGGCAATCAATTATTTCTATTTATGGCAAAATCATAAACTCCAGACTCCGGGAACCCATTGCATCTCCATCAAGATTATTGATTATCTTGCAGCTTGCTAACAACTGTTCCTGGGAGATCCCCTCCCTTCAGCTCAGCCTGATTCCAGCACAAATCCTGCAGAAACCCATCACCGCTGCATGTTGGGTGTGCATGTGAATGTGCAGGGCTTTGGAAGACCCTGCTTGCACTTGAAAAATATTTTCCTGGAAACCGAAGTGGTGATAAAGCTGCCTGTGCCCGCTATCAGGCAGAAGCATGGAGCAAGTATCTGCTCCACAACACGGGAACACTCGGCTCCAATAGCATAATCCAGCCATGCTGGATTTACCCAACATTTTTATCTGCCTCGCTGCTTTTTCCCCCTTCCTCTGTGTAAGATAAGAGCAACACTAAAAAAAAAAAAATCACAAATAGCCTTGTTAGTAGATATTGGAGGGGTTTTATCACTTTTACTTATTTATTTATAGCTGATTAATTCTTATCGGTGATGCCAGCTGTCAGCAAGACAAATGTGACACCCCATTAACACCTGATTCCCTGGGAAGGCTGCACGGATGAGCGATGTTGTTTTGGTGAGGCACCCGCTGGCTTTGGCTCAGGGCCCTGAGGTCCTGGATATCTTCTTTCCCTGGGAGCATCCCAGAGCAGGAGCGCCGAGGGAGCGGCCCTGCCTCCCTGCCCTGCCTCTTTCCTTCCCTGCCTCTTTCCTTCCCTGCCTCCCTTCCCTGCCCTGCCTCCCTGCCCTGCCTCTTTCCTTCCCTGCCCTCTCTCCCTGCCTCCCTTCCCTGCCCTGCCTCTTTCCTTCCCTGCCTCCTTCCTTCCCTGCCTCTTTCCTTCCCTGCCTCCCTTCCCTGCCCTGCCTCCCTTCCCTGCCCTCTTTCCTTCCCTGCCCTCTCTCCCTGCCTCCCTGCCCTGCCCTCTTTCCTTCCCTCTCCCTGCCCTCTCTCCCTGCCTTCCCTCGGGATGTGAGGGAGCAGTGTGTGCTGTCTGCTCATCCTGTGGGGGATTTGTGCCTCCTGGAGAGTTTTAAATAGCCTTGGGCACTGCAGTTATTTCCTTTATTGCTCTGAGGAAATGGAGCTCAGGATGGGACCCGAATCAGGTTCGGCAGCCAGAGCTGGTGAGGGAAGGAGCAGTGATAGCACAGAGACATCGGGCAAGAGGAGCTCCCATTTCCCTTGGAAACACATCAACAGCATGTCAAAACATCCTGCTCGAAACACATAAAACATTGACTGAAAGCCAAGGAGCTTTCGTTTTCCTGATGAAATATTGGGATTTGCAGCAGGAAGCAGGCAGAACTCATGGTGGAGAAAAAAAAAAAAAAGATAAAAAATCATTCTGCCAAAAGCTTAACAAATTCCATCCTTGCTAGGGAAACCTCCTGACCACGCTCCCCTCTCCAGTCAGAATCCTAAAATAGTTTGGGAAGGACCTTAAAAACCATCTTGTTCCAACACAGGGATACCTTCCACTATGCTAGGCTGCTCCAAGCCCCATGCAGCCTGCCCTGGGACACTTTCAGGGCTCTAGGGGCAGCCACAGCTTCTGGGGGCACAACTTCTCCTCAGTACAAGTTCTAAACTTCCACTGCCCCACGTCCCCAAGTGCCACATCCCCAAGCCTTGTAAACACCCTCCATGGCTGGTGAGTGCCCTGGGCAGCTGTGTCAGAGCTTGACAAGCCCTTCCCACCAAGAAATATCTCCACACATCCAGTCTAAACCGCTCTTAGTACATCTTGGGGATGTTTCCTCTTCTCCCATCACTTCTCACTAGGGAATAAAATCCCTTCCTTGGGGAAGAAAAACCTGTTTGTTAAGAGAGTTCCTTCTAATTCCATTGAGACAAAAATTAAATTCCCAGGAAGACTTGTTTTGCTCCATCTGGCTTGCTTTTTACCAGTCCTGTCTCTAATAGAGTTAGTGAGACACTTTTGAAAGAACAGAGTCTTATCTTTACTTCTGCTCTCTTTTGGAAATGATTTAGTGCAGCTCTCTTATCTGGGCAGAATTAAAGGCCTTACAAGGTGTTTGTACCTCGCTGTCCCTCATCTCCAGCCCTCCAAAAATGCTACAGACTTTCAATAAATATAATTAAAGAAAATTAAGAAGAAAAGAAAATAGCTGATGGTAAAATATTGTTCTTTTTTGAAGGGGGATGAAAAAGCAAACAAGCCTTCCACGGGCGGCTGCCAAAGAAATGAGGAAGGAAACAAAAGCTGCTCCTGGGGCAGATCTGCTGGGAAGTCTGTGAAGCCCTGCCCTGCAGATTAGCTCTGTTTGGTTTGTGCTCAGCTCTGTCTCGCCGCTGGCGGTGGGGGGACGAGGCGCTGCCCCGTGCACAGAGCTCTCCCTTGGCTGGTCTGTTGTGTCCCCAAGCCCTTCCTCTGGGATCCCTCTGTTTGGGACCTTCCCATGGAGGGTTTTTTGCGGTGTGGCTCTCTTGGCTCAGGGATAAACCCGACAGTCAGGCTGAGTTTAGGATCTGAACCTCCTCCCGTTGGTGTTTTTGTGCCTTATCTGATGAGTCAGCTCTGTTATTGCAGGGACTGGAGCTGGGAAACACAACCAGGGGACACGGAGGTGCTGCCAGCGCTGCTCCTGCTCCAGCCACTCCCAGTTCCGTGGGGACACTGGATTGTGGCCAAAGGAGCTGTGTGCTCCCCAGCCAGCCCTCACCTGCAGGGTCACTTCAGGCATTTCTCCTCTGTCCGCTCCTTCCAGTTCCACTGGGACAACAACTGTGTTTCTGCCAGGCCTGATGCCCTCCGGGCTCCAGGGAGAGCGCTGAGCCTAGTGAGAGGTGTGAACACAAATCCCTCGAGGAGCTCAGGGGCCACTGCTCATTCCCTTGGACGCTCGGGAGCCAGGCTCGGCTTGCAGCGGAACACATTTAGTGTGAATTGAGGCTTTCCACTACATGCCAGGAATGTTCCCAATCTGCCCCCTCACTCCTCTTGGAACACCAGAACCAGGACAAGAAGTAGAAGTTTTGTCCTTCCAGGTGGAAAAGCAACCAAGATTAATTCCACACATTTGCCAAACATTTACTAGAAGAGACTTAGGGAGAGGGGCTGAGCGTGAGCCTCGTGCACGAACAGCCCAGGAGGTACCCCCTGCTTCACCCCAAATCCTCGTCCTCCCCATCTGTTCTCTCTTTCCCCACAGCTTCTTGGGGAAAACGAGAACAGAAAAATGGGAGCAGCATTTTTGTAGAACACGGAGGAGAGTTGTGATCACTGGCAGGGGAGTCACCACCGTTTGTTTAATAAATACTGATGGGAGGGCGGTGCTGGGTGAGGAGAACTTCACCTTGAAAGCTGGCCCGGGCAGCCCGGCCCTGCTCGGGGCAGCCACTGATGTGCACACTGTGTGTGAGAGGGGTTCAGCGCCAGATGTCGGCGGATGCTTGATGGAGTCGTTAGTGGGAGCACTGGAGTGGGCAGTGCTTGGGGGAATTAATGAAACCGATCAGCCCTAGCACCAGGAAGAGGGGAGAGGGAGAGGCTGATGTGAGGTTTGCAAAGAAATGAGAATTTAATGAGGTGCAAAGAGGACACAAGGAAGGTTTCTGCTCTAATGGGGAGAACGTGGGGGGGAGAAGGGGCCAGGACCCCGCCACAGCCCAGGGGGCGCAAGGGGAGATGTGAAGCAGAGCTGAAGTGCTGGGGGGCTCCGGGAGGGGCTCTGGGGCACTGCACAGGAGCACAGCTCCGGGGAAGTGAAAGAAAAGGGGGAAAAGGCCACATCGAGAGCAAGCAGAACCCATTGCATTAATGTGATCAAATCTGCTTTCTACTCGGGATGACTGAGCAAGGCTCAGTGCAGATGGTGAATTATTGGGTTTTTGAAGAACAAATCTTCCTAGGCACACAAAACCACGGACAAAAGTTTGAAGCTTTTTTCTTGAACAGTCCCAGCGATCTGAGTGATGATGAAAAGATGAAGGGCACAAGTCCAGGTGTAAATCAGTCGAGAGAGTGCAGCACAGTGCTGCAGCCCTGCCCTCCCGTTCCCTCACTGAGCACTTTTATAGCCCAGGCTGGGGGCAGGTGAATTTGCATTTAAACTTTCCTTCCCCCTCCGTGGTGGCACTTTCCACCTTCTGCTTCTTTGAATCAGGAGATGCAGAATTGCCAAAGGAAAATAAAATAAAATGTCATCTTTTTTTATTTAATATTTAACTGCTGCTTAGACTCCTCCAAGAAAAGACCTTGATATTACTGTTTGGATTGAATTACGATGGCTCCGCCTGGAAGTTATATATTGCTGGTGCTCCATTATTCATTAATCGTAGCTTTTCCTGTCAAGATCAACATGTACTTCTCAGCTGGTGCCTTGCCTGTGCAATGCCGCAGATAGGGAGCGAATGTAAAAAAGATGCCTCTTAATTGTTTGGGGATTTCAGACACGGCTTTTAAAATGTCAGTGTCAGCTCCTAAACGATGGCATCCTTTTCCCTGTGCGCTCTGGATTGCCAACAGACATTAACAGCCCCCAGCTGCACCAGCTCCTTCAGGAACTGGAGAGGGATTAAACAGCATCAGAGCACAGGCAGCGAGGTCTGGGGATGAATTCTGTCCTGGGGAGCAGAGACAGGCTTGGGGACTCCGTGCCGCCAAAGCACCACTGGCCATGCCAAAGCTGGAAGAGGAGCTGTGCTTTCAGGGTGGTGGAGCTGCCAGCACGCTGGGAAGTTTAGGGGGAAGGAAATAATGTAGGGAATTTTCTCTCCAGCGTTGAGGGTGAGCGTTCCTGGGTAGATCCTCCCTCTCCAACAGACCTCACCTGCATCTGAGGGCACCTCTGTGGTTCTGCTCTGGGGGATGAAAATCAAACCTCCATTCCATGGGAAGGGGCCCTGCTCTCCTGGAGGTGCTGAACCCCCACCTGCCCACGGGAAGCAGGGAATTGATCCCTTGGTTTGCTTTGCTTGTGTATGCAGCTTTTGCTTTCCTGATTGAATTGAATTTATCTCAATCCATGAGCTCTCCAGATTTTAGCCTCCTGATCCTGCTGTGGGGAGTGAGCAAAGGGCCATGAGGGGCTGGGGCTGGGGCTGGCTGGGGATAAACCATGACATTTCTGCAGGACACAAATGGACAGCAGGACACTCCTCAGTGAGTGAGGTGGTGCAGTGAGGAAGGAAAAACCACAGGTTTCACTCGCTCTGAAGGGAGTTAATGACTTGTACTGAGAAGAAATTGTTCCCAAAGCAGCTGAGCCCGGAAGTGTCCAAGGCCAGATTGGATGGGGCATGAAGCCACCTGGGACAGTGGAAGGTGTCCCTGCCCATTTCAGGGGTGGGACATGGTCCCTTGAAACCCGAGGCATCCCATGGTTCTATGAAGAGCACACAGAGCAGTCCCATGACAGTCCCCAGGGGCACCTCAGGGTCTGGGGGTGCAGGGTGGGCACCTTCAAGGCACAGGACTGTACCTGGCTGGGAGCAGAGTCTGCCTTGGAAGGAGCTGAGCTGGGATCTCGTTCCCATGGCCATGGTGCCACCAGATCTGCCCTGCCCCATCCTCTGCCCCTCTGTGCTGTCCCTGTCCCTGTCCCTGTCCCTGTCCCTGTCCCTGTCCCTGTCCCTATCCCTATCCCTGTCCCTGTCCCTGTCCCTGCTGGCAGCAACAGGAGGGCACAGTCCAGCTATGCCACCTCCCCAAGGGAAAGCCCAATGTCCCCAAATGTCCCTGGGACACCAGGGCTGTTTCCACAGTCACTGAACATGTTTATTTTGGGGCAGCCAGGAACCCAGGCTGCAGGGACAGCCCTGCTCCCCTCACTTGTCCTTCAGTTTAATGGGATACAGGCATAAATCATAGATCTGATACTGCACATGGGCTCTGCCTATATTTTTTTTATAAAGAACATTTGCTCTGATTTATAGAGCCCTGGGTTTTGAATTAGTCTAGCTTGAAAACTGAATCAAATCTTTCCATCAAGTCTGGTTTTTTGCATTATGAATGGCTTAGCTGTTTAGTAATGGAATGCCAATCAGCCATTGCTGCTCTCCATGGGCAACACCGAGAGGATCATTTCGGAACATAGACTCTGTGATTACCTGAAATGAACTGTAAAATTGTATTTTGTTTAAAGCTTTCTCTTCTGCTGGGAGGTTCCTGAGCAGATTGTGGAGCCGCCTTGCCCGTGGCGTGACGGGGGTTAAAGCAGGAGGGAGACACCGAAGGAAGAGGCATTCCTTGAGTTTCTGCCAGAGTTTCCTCATGTGTGGAACCAGGAGGATCACTTCCTAAGCCAAAGGGATGGCCTAGGAGCTCAGCCCAGATCACATCTCTGGCCTATACACACAGTGGGATAATGGCTTTTTCCTACTTCTTGCCTGTTCTCCCTGCTTGGGGAAGGAGAACCGTGCAGGAACAGCACTCCTGGCACAGAGGCTGCTGGAGCCACGGATCCAGCCATGAGCCTGGGCTCCCTCACAAACCTCAGCTGCCCCTGGAGCTGCTCTCTGGCTTTGCAGGCAGGAAAAGGTGCAGCACAGCCCCCAGCTTGGCACAGAAGCTGTGCAATGGTGCTGGGAACACAGCTCCACATGGGGCTGGGGCAGCTCCTGGCACAGCTGGAGATTCCCAGGGACAGGTAGGAGTTAGGGGACAAGGAAAACCCTGGAATGTTTGGTTCCCACTCTCCCCAGTATCTCAAAGCCTGGCCTGACACAGAACAGCCTCCCTTGGACATGGAGATGACCCAGGACCCTCAGTCAACACTTTGTGCCCCAAGCTCAGACCCCCCGAGCACCCCGAGCTCCCCAGAGCTGCTCCAGCTCCACCAGAGCATGAGAGACGAGAAATACTTAAAAATCCTCAGAATCAGCCAGGCTGACCCTCCCCTGCAAAGCCCACCCTCCCTCCAGGCTGAATTTGTCAGAAGTCACCTTTAATGAAGCTTCCTCCAAGGAAGGCCCTCGACACCAAGGTGACAGAGCTCTCCACCTTCAGCTCATATTTTCACTTTGTCACATACACAGGAGCATAAAAAATAAGCTGTTTTTCAATCAAACAACCCAAGGTTGTCCAAATCTTTCATATTCAACCTGAGTGAATTATTCAGTGAATTATTTTGCTGTATTTAATGAGTTCCAGTTTGATTTGACGACGTGTAAGTTTACACTCTCTGTCTGCTCCCATCCATCTCAATATGAGAGATTCGCTGAGATATTCCTTTAAAGTCAGGTTTAATGGTTTTGGGTTAGGTCTCATTAATACAGAAATGATTTTACTAAAGAGCTCACATGCTAAACCCACTCTGCAGAATACATCAGCAAAACCACTTTATATGGGCTGAAATAAATAACTTTCTGGAGCTTTCATATGCAGCTCCAAAAATCTAAGCCCAGATATACTCAAATGCTTACATCAGATCCTTGTTTTGTAGAGAAAACTGATGCAATTCCACGGGAGATCATGTCAGGCCAGGCTCAGGGGCACAGTTCCAGGCTGGCAGTGGGAAGGAAAGGGGTCTCATCTCAGCTATCCTCATGTAAATTTGCATGTTTTGGTTGGTGCCTTGACCCCCCTTTTCCACCCTCCCTTTGCCCAGTGCAGCAGTGTCTCTCCTCCACACCCCTTTACACACACAACCACAGGAATTCTGAAAAATCAGGAGGAAAATAAAATATTAGCATGAGTATGAGACTCCAAATTGGCTGTTTGCTGTAGCTTTGGGTCTCATGGGGGACTGCGAGTTCTGGTTGAGGCTTCTCCTGCCGTTAAATCTCATTTTCCTTCCCCATCCTGTGCCACTGCTCCAACATCTGATGGAGCTTCACTCAGGTCACCCCTGGGGACTTTCTCCTCTGCTCAGCTGACAGAAGGTGGCAGAAGCATCGTGAACCTCAATTCCTCTGTCAAATTTGCTGGGAAACAACTAAAACATTCAAAAATGACAGAGGTGGGAGAAAGCAGAGATCCACACCCTGTACTAATAGCATAGAGTTTCTTTGGAGTTCAATTTCCTTCAGAAAAGGGTCACAACACCCGCAGGAAGTTTCTAATTTACAGACTGTGGGCAAGGTCTCACCAGGAGGTTTGCCAGTGGTCAATGAGAGGCACAGCAGAGAGGGCGGCTGTCCCTGCCTCAGTTTCCCTGCTGGAAAGCAGGGCTGAAGGTTCGAAACCCTTTGTATTTTAATTCCCTTTGAGGCTGACACATGAAGAGCCAGCCAAGAGCAAAGCAGTCGCTATTAAGTGGTGGATTCTGTACCTGGGAACAATAGGTGTTTGATTGTGCCAGTGCCAGGAGATTGCCTTCCATGAGGGTGTTCCTGGCAGGTGCTGGAGCTGGGATCTCTCCCAGTGGGAAGAGCCGTGAGCTGTGATGTATCTCTGCACTCTGGAAACAGTTATAGCATGTTCCTCACAGTGGGCAGCTGCAAAGCAGCTCCTTAAGCTTTTATCACAGCAGGGCAATATCGACAGCCAATGAACTTCCCCTTCCCCGAGCACTTGCAGAGGGATGAGTGTTAAAATCCTCCGCCCGTTCAGCTCCCCATTGATTTCCATCAGTGCTGAGCTGTCATGGGGCTGTGTCTCACAGAGGGTGAGGGGCTGAGGGGCCGTGCCCGAGGACAGCAGGCTCAGCAAACAGCCCCAGCCGCTGGACATCAAGGGGGCAGTGCCCTTGGGGTCGGGAGAAATATCCAGGGATTTCCTACAGCTGGGAAAATCAGTGGGAGCTTCAGAATGACCCCCCAGAGCCCGCTGCAGCCCCCACCCCACACCCTGCCCACACCGGTGATTGTCAGGGAGGATCCCATCCTGGGACAAATCCCGTGTGGGATGAGGAAGGGGCCCCAAAGGCACCCTAATTCCTAGGGACTGACAGGCTTGGCACCGCAGCGTGGTGAGGGACAGGCTAAAAGTGTGGAATAAGATAAATCTGGACCAACACGACGTTTGATACTTCACCTGTGCTCCACCTGGCTCCTCCTCTCCTTCTCTGTTCTGTCTCAGAACTCCAGCCAAGGGTCATTAAATCAATGAGCAGGTTTCCTGGTATCCAAGCACTTGGGGTCAGGATCCTGTAATGCCCGGGCACGCGAGCACAGCCTGCAGCACATCCCTGTATTCATTAGCAGGATCGTTATCATCGGCATATCACTCACGGTGCCTCCATCGATCCTGGCACACCAACAGGGCCTCAGAGCTGGATCACAGCTCTGCTGCCGCCTCGCCATTGATGGGCAGGGAGCAGAGGCTCTTCCTGGAATCACAGGCGTGGAGCAGCAGTTCTCACAGGGAAGATTTTGGTAATTGCAGGGCTTGTGGAAGCGGTCTGGGAGAGCAGAGAAACAGGAGCTGGAGAGCTGTGCCAAGTGGGCGCCTGCTGGAGGTGCCTGGCACAGCACTCGGGTCCCCAATGTCCCTACATCTGCATCGTACATTCAGTTTGGGGTCCCTCAGGACAAGAAGGACGCCGAGGGGCTGAAGCAGGCCCAGGGAAGGGAACAGAGCTGGGAAGGGTCTGGAGCCCCAGGAGAGGCTGAGGGAGCTGGAAAGGGGCTGAGCCTGGAGAAAAGGAGGCTCAGGGGGGACCTGGTGGCTCTGCACAAGTCCCTGACAGGAGGGGACAGCCGGGGGGGTCGGGCTGTGCTCCCAGGGAACAGGGACAGGAGGAGAGGGAACGGCCTCGGGCTGGGCCAGGGGAGGCTCAGGGTGGATTTTAAGGAAAATTTCTCCATGGAAAGGATTGTCAGGCACTGGCTCAGCTGCCCAGGGCAGTGGTGGAGTCCAAATCCCTCCAGGCATTTAAAAGCTGTGTGCAGGTGACCTTGGCAGTGCTGGGTGATGGTTGCACTCGATGATCTCAGAGAGCCTTTCCAACCTGAATGATTCTATGATTCAATCCTTCTCCCTTAAACATTGCTGAACCTACTGTTCCAAATTCCCAGATCACCATTCCAGGACAGAGCAGGGCTGCCCAGTCCCAAAAACCAGGCAGAGCTGAGGTCCTTGCAGAGGAACTCACCCCCTTGCAGTCAGCTCCTCATCACCTTTGGGTGGCTGCAGACATCTCAGGACACAGCAGGGCCCTGTGTGCCCGTGGGAGGAGTGGGATGCACAGATTCCAGCTGTCCAGCTTGGTTCATGTGGCAATTTCAGAGGCTCTGAAATCCAGCGTTATTTGCACAGAAAAAGCCAATGCAGTGACTTTCACAATAACTTTCTGTTATCGTTCTGTTAAATGATCCTGCATTCAGGCCCCAGGAAAGGGGACATGAGCAGCTGGAAAGGCAAAAAAAGAAAATATATTTTTAATTTTAGGGTTTTTTTCCCTGCTCTGAAATGTTTCAGCTCTGAAGGCAGAGCCTGGGCAGGCCGGGAAGCACAGCAAGGTTATCAGGAGCCCTCGGCATGGCCAGGGCAGAGCTGTGGCCTCGCAGAGAGGAGGTCAGGGGTGCTG
This sequence comes from Sylvia borin, assembly GCA_014839755.1. Classification (NCBI taxonomy): domain Eukaryota; kingdom Metazoa; phylum Chordata; class Aves; order Passeriformes; family Sylviidae; genus Sylvia; species Sylvia borin. Next base: position 13,296 of record CM025981.1, on the reverse strand, counting down.
CAAAAACAGTGTCCTGTCCTTGTCACCCTCCACACACAACTTTTGGGGAGTGAACAAAACCTCTCTCTGTCCACACTACCCAAAACTCAGTCCCTGTCTGTCTCCCCACTGAGGCCTCCAGCTCCTCAGCTGTGTGCATCACTAGACAGAGACTGAGCTGTAAGGACAGATGGGGATGGATTGGTGGAAAGCTGTCCAGCCATCCATCTGCTCCTGCACCCATCCATCCTGCCTCCTGAGCCCTGCTGCACTGCCCGTCACAGGGAGCCAGCTCTCCTCCTGGATGAAGACTGAGAGGAGATGGATGGATGCCTGAGTGGGTCTTTATTTAATGCATCCATCTCTCTCTTCTCCCAGACTGACCCATCAGACCATCTCCACATTTTTCCTCTGCCTATTTATGCTCAGAAAGCCTGATCCATCCAGCTCCCAGTTAAGGATTTTACAGCTCCTCTCATCAAAGAGCAAATGTGTTTGACCCTTCTCAGCACCATAAAATTACTTGCATCACTCCTTGAGTTTGTTATGGTTTTAATGGAGAGGAGCAGAGCCTGAGAAGGAGCAAGTACCAGGTGCTGTCCCCAATTAAATGTCAGGTTAATCATCCCCAGGAAGGCATGAGCAGCATTCCAACAGCCAGGCAGGGTTCAGCAGGGGCTGCATGAGGGACCCAGCCCAAAAAATCCCATAAAAACCCCATAGCTCCCCTGGCTTGGGTGGATCACATCCATTGGGATGGCACCAGCTTATCCAAAAGCAACCTCCACTGAGGGAGGAAGGGCAGGAGATTCGGGTCTGACATCTGGAGGTGGGGCTGATTTATCTCCCAGCTCCCTCCCCTCTCCAGGCCATGTTGGGTAACTTCAGATGGCTCAGAACACACAGCTGGGAACCTTCCCATTGCTCCTCCCTCCCTGGATTCCTGTTCCCATTCGGGAGAGAAAGAAGCTCAGTGAGGGCTGCTGCCCTGAAAAGGTCGTAGCCAGACTTTATCACATCTTAAAAACCAAGAAAATTAAAGGAGACTGGAAAAAATATTGACTTGGGGGCCACATAACTCCTCAGCACAAGACTGAGGCTTTAGAAAATGCCTGTTTTGTAAAACTAAACTTCTGCACACAGGAGGCTGAATCCAACTCCCTCCTTTCTGGCTGCCTCTGGGACATTTTTGTCTTTGTTCCTGTTTCAGCCTTGATATTTGCAAAATAAGAGACATTTCTGGTTTGAAATGATTCTGCGTTTCACAATGTCGAGCTGATTATCATGAAATTAATTATTACAAACAGAAAGTTAACACGGTAGAAACGGATACAAAAACCTCTCCAAAATTGCCGAGGGAATTATTTGCACAGATCAAAAGCAATTTACTCCGCCAAGCTTTTATGTTGCAAATGGTTTTTGAGAGCTCCTCTTCCCAGCCCAGTATGGTTGGCAAGGGAGGTTTGCTGAACCTAAATCGTTTGGCAGGGCAGGAAAATTTTCCCTCCTCCTGTGTAAGTGAGGACAGTCCCTGGAGGTGGAGGGATCACAGGGAGCAAAACCCAAGGCAGCCCCAGGAAGGGGCTGAGGCATCCCCCTGTTCCCAGATCCACATCTAATACCAATATTGCAAATTAAAGATGAGAGGATGAGGGTGGGAGCACCCGGCTGGATGAGGCAGGCGCCCTGCACAGCAAGAGGGGTGCCTTGAGTGCAAAATATTTTGGGAAATGCCCTGGCAGGCAGGAGGGGCCGGCAGGCACGGCAGGGCAGAGAAAGGCCAGCTGCCTGTCTGCTCATCTCCTGTCCCAGGCAGTTTGTCCTTCATCTCCTGAGCTGCAAATTCACTTGGACACATGTTCTGAATTTAGAAACAAGCACATTCAGTGGAATTCATATTTTATGAAGCTCCTTTTAGGGGCATATTGTAAAAGAAATGACTAAATCTGATTTTTCCATTCTCTTCAATCTCTTAAAACTTCCTAACGAGTGTCAGGGAACATAAAAAGACCTGCGTAGTCTGTGCTGTGAACCAGGAGATTCAAGAGCCTGTGAACATCCTGTGATTTACCTGTACCTGTGAGACATTCAGAATTAGAATATGGTTTCCCCCACAGCAACCCAGGAGAGCTTTACCATTGCCCCTGACTCAGGTCTGGGGAGGAATCCAGTCAAACATTAGAGACCTGCAGCTCCCAGGAGTGTGTTCTACCCTTGCTGGGTGGTCCTGGACATGGGGTTTCCATCTTCTGCTTTATTCTTCCTTTAATCTTACGAACTGCACACACAGAATCACACCCAAAACAGTTGAGGCTGTCAAGTCCAGCACTCAGACATCTAAGAGCTCAAATTTGCCATTCTAATCTCACAGATAGAGAGATACATGCACGTCTCTGCATTCCAGCTGTCCACTTAAGGGCTGACAAAGTGTCAGGGCCTCACCCAGGTGGGCTCCTGGCTTTCCCAAAGGACAAACCAGACATAAAATGCGGATGTGCTGCAGGTGCAGAAAGCAGAAATGCCTCTGCCTTCCCCCAGAACCTTCTCCCCAGAAATGGAGGGTCCTCAACCAGAGTCCTCCCCTTTGGAAATAAGGCAGGATTTGTGTCTTGAGCTATGTCTGCATTAACATCAATGTAAGCAGAGTTTCAGAGTGTTCTTTGGAGTGGCCCCAGCCTTATCCCATGCTCTGGACATGGTGGGGAAGCTCCCAGAGAACCTTCTCATCCAGGAGCTGGACAGGAGCCAGTTCAAGCTCTCCAGGATGGCTCCAGAGTGTGGACAAACTGAAGGAGATACATTTCAGTCCCAGCTAAGGCACCCATGGAGATGGCCAGGAGGACCAGAGGTTTGGGAATTCAAGCGTGCAAACTTTCTCTCCATCTTCTCCAATGTATAAATCACTCTTCAGACATGTGGGTTGGGGAAACAAATAGTCCCTGCCACAAGCAGTGAGAGATAAAGTTGTTAAGTGTTCAAACGTGTGTCTAATCCCTTTAATGGATCTCTTGCTATTAATTTCAGCACTTGCTGTGGCTCTGCCAGGCACTGTCATCATTTCTGGGGATGATATCTGCAGGTGGCCTATCTGCCCCATCCAAACACTTTTCATATTTCAGACTCTGGGCAGTCTTTGTATTCAGCACAAAGCAGACAAACATCACGGGAGCCAGGGAGACATAAATCTGCCACCCATCCCATGGGGAAACAAAGGGCTGGAGGGGCAAGGAAGAGAGCCCAGGGTCATTTGGCAGTGACAACCTCCCACACAGCTCCAGGCTGCCTCAATTCTCTGTTCACTGAATGTTGGAAGGTGCATTTGCTCAAGATCTGTGTGGGGCAGGTCCTGGGCACAGCACCTCGAGGCCTGGAGAGGCTGGAGCATTTCCAGGGAAGGGAACAGAGCTGGGGAAGGGTCTGGAGCCCCAGGAGAGGCTGAGGGAGCTGGAAAAGGGCTGAGCCTGGAGAAAAGGAGGCTCAGGGGGGACCTGGTGGCTCTGCACAAGTCCCTGACAGGAGGGGACAGCCGGGGGGGTCGGGCTGTGCTCCAGGGAACAGGGACAGGAGGAGAGGGAACGGCCTCGGGCTGGGCCAGGGGAGGCTCAGGGTGGAATCAGCAGGAATTTCTCCATGGAAAGAGTTGTCCAGCCCTGGCACAGCTGCCCAGGGAGGTTTGGAGTGCCCGTCCCTGGAGGTGTCCAAGGAAGGCCTGGATGTGGCACTCAGGGCTCTGGGCTGGGGACAAGGCGGGCATCAGGCGCAGCTGGGACTCTGTGACCTTGGAGGGCTTTTCCAACCTCAATGATCCTGTGACAGTTTGGAAAAGAATATCATTGACCTGAGAGTCTCCAGAACAAATCTGGCCAGTTTGTGCCCTTATAACCAACCTCCCTGGGCACACTGAAGGTCAAGTGGTGGAGTTTCCTCTCTGCTCTAATCACCCCTGGATTTTTAAGAGAAAAAGGAGAGCAATCGAGGAGCCTCTTTGTCCTTCCCAGAAGTTAACGGGCCCTGACGCCTCACCCTGGCTCTGAGACAGCTCTGTAGGAGCTTCAAGGCTGAGTCTGCAGCTGCCACTTCCCCGGCGGCCCCACGAGTGCCCGCTTCAGCACCTTCCACCCATGCGGGGCATGGGAGCTGCTCAGCAACTGCGGCTCCACAGCCAGCAGGGATTTACAGCCTCCAATTCTCCCACCTCAGCTTGAACCTGCGCCCAGCAAAGGGCAGTGCTGCCCAAGGAGAGGGCAAAGGAGAGAATGCAGCGAGGACACCGGGAGTGCAGCGTCCTGTGAGGACATGCCAGCCTGTCTGAACAGCCACGTGCGCTGTGGCCAGATGCTTCCAGCAAAAGCTGGGTGGCATTCATTCACAGGCAGTTCGGCACATAAAGCTGGGCCAGGCACAGGAATTGAGCTCTGTGTCCACTTTTCATGTCCCCTGTCCCTCTCTCTGTGCCTTTGTTGGGATGCCAAAGCCAATCAGGAGGTGCTGAACCTCCCTGGCTCATGTTCATTTCTGGTAAATAATGACCATTAGTATTCAGCCCAAAGACCTTGCAGCATTACCCAGTTCAATATTTGCTGCCCTGTAATAAAGACAATCCATTTCACATGCAGAACGTGGGAGTGCAACCTTTTGTTACTCAAGTTTCTTAAATTTTTATCTCAGAAATCAATGAAGGAATTGGAATTTCACATCTCATTTTATGGCCCAGAGAAAAAGAGGGAAAATTATGAAAGAGAGGGAAAGTAGTAAAAAACAACACCCGAGTTCATCCAGATATCCTCATAATTTCTTTAACTGTTTAATTACTGGACATTCTGTGCTTTGGTTTTAAAGTGCTGAGTGCTGGGGTTATTTTGTTGTGGGGTTTTCCCCTCCCCCCCACAGAGTCTATAGAATTGCTCGTGGTTTGTAGTTGATCTTCTTGGAGAAAGAAATTATTCTCCACCCAATTAATCTAATTAGAACATAATCAAGTTGTAGAGATCTGTGCAGCAGTGTGAGTGATTAGGAAAAATTACCTTTCTGCAAAGAGTTTAAATTTAATTTTAGTTCCATAATCTGAAGCCCAAATAAAAGAAAGTGCAATTTGCACTGCAATCCTTCGTGCCATGCTGCCTCTTTCCTGGGAGAGCAAATTCCATCTGGATCCAAACAAATCCCTCTTGTGTTTTATGGCTCAATCTATGCAAAACCAGTGGGTTCCATTTTCCAGAGGGAAACGGGGAGACAGACTGCTCAGGATCACACGAGGGTGGCTGAGGGCTGCACTGGGGGGTGGCAGGGTTTGGGTAGGGGGTGCTCCAGAGATGACTTTTGGGAGAAGGTTCTGGAAAATTCTCCAGTGGGATGGACCCAACCTCAGCTTTCAGCTTATGGGGCCTGAGGGAACAGCTGGACCTGTGCCAGAGGAGGGTCAGGCTCGGTGTCAGGGACAGGTCCTGCTCCCAGAGGGTTTTGGGGCACTGACCAGGCTCCCAGGAAATGGGCATACAGCCTCACCTTTGCCCTTGAAGGAAAAGGGTGAAGGAAAAAGGAAAAAGAGATGGTGGGAAGGGGAGTGAGGCAGGAAAATTAATTGCTTAAAACTCCTATTGCTCTTCATTACCTCCTTCATTACCTCCTGCTTGCTGCGAGTGCCAAGGTTCATTTCCCATTGGCAGGGCCCAGTGCCTCTGTGTGCCAGGGCTGCTGATCCCAGTAATGTTCCCTGGAACCAGAGGGGGCTCAGCAGGGGCTGTGGAGCCAAATCAGTGTCACCAATGTCCCTCGTGCAGCAAATCCATAATTGTCCAGAGATGGATGGATGGAGGGATGTATGGAGGGATGGATGGATGGATGGATGGATGGATGGATGGATGGATGGATGGATGGATGGATGGATGGAGGGATGGATGGAGGGATGGATGGAGGGATGGATGGAGGGATGGATGGATGGATGGATGGAGGGATAGAGGGATGGATGGAGGGATGGAGGGATGGATGGAGGGATGGATGGATGGATGGATGGATGGATGGATGGATGGATGGATGGATGGATGGAGGGATGGAGGGATGGATGGATGGATGGATGGATGGATGGATGGATGAGTGGATGGAGGGATGGATGGATGGATGGAGGGATGGATGGATGGAGGGATGGATGGATGGATGGATGAGTGGATGGATGGATGGATGGATGGATGGATGGATGGATGGAGGGATGGATGGATGGATGAGTGGATGGAGGGATGGATGGATGGAGGGATGGATGGATGGATGGATGGAGGGATGGAGGGATGGATGGATGGATGGATGGATGGATGGATGGATGGATGGATGGATGGAGGGATGGATGGGCTTGCAGTGTTGCTGGGAGCAGGGCCAGAGAAGGAGATGGAACCTGGTGGGACATGGAATCACAGAATCCCAAAATTACTGAGGTTAGAAAAGCCCTCCAAGAACAACCTGTGCCTGATGCCCAGAGCCCTGAGTGCCATCTCCAGTTGTTCCTTGGACACCTCCAGGGGTGGGGACTCCAAACCTCCCTGGGCATCCCCTGCAAAGGTCTGACCACCCTTTCCGTGGAGAAATTCCTCCTGATATCCACCCTCACCTTTCCATGGAGCAGTGTGAGTATCAAAGAGGAGATCCCTTGTGCAGAGACAGCGGGAGGGGATGCTGCAATCAGAAATTGCATGAAAACCTTTCCTTTCTTTGGTGACACCTGGCCAGATGATGCTGCACCTGAGGGGCTCATTTGTAAAATCATCTCTCTCCTTTTTTTGGTAGTAATAAAAAGCAGGTTTTGCAGAGAATCCTCACAGTTCTTTTAAAATCTGCTGCACCTCTGCACACCCCCTCAGGCTGGGTATGGCCAGGACAGCCAACACCCTGTTCTGAATGAAACCAGCAGTGAGGTGAGACAGCATGGTGTGAACACTGAGAATATTGTGCTTTTACCTCAGGGAATATTACTTTTTATGGATTTTTCCCGGCACAAATTTGTAGCTTGTTCATGTTTGTGCTCCGTTCCCACAGGAGGCAACTTGCAGGGTTTTTCCTTTGGCTTCTCTTGAAAAAATAAGGAGTTTTAAAGAATAAATTCAATGTTCCAGTGAGAAACAGAGGGTGGGAGCTGCTGGCAGTGATGGAACAGCCTGGATGTCACAGAGACCCCATTTTTATTGAGTTTGGATGTTGTGAGCTGAGATCATCATCCTGCCAGGAGCTGCCCAGGGCTGGCAAGGTCTCAGCTGGTTTCCCAGCCTCCTGCCCCAGGAGCAGCCTTGGTAGAAATGCACTTGGGTGTCATGTTTGCAGCCCTCAGAACATATCTCCAGACAGGTTCACTCCTGCTTTGGGATGTGTATTTTAGAGAACCAGTATCAACATTTAGGACTTCCATTCACTAAATCTGTGTTTCTTTGGAGCTCACTGGGAAGGAGGCTGCTTCAGGTGTGGTCTGTGGGTTCCTGACCTCTGCTTTTGAGGAAAACTCTGGCTTTTTCATGTTTCTTGCCTGTTTTCCGGCACACCCTCCAAGGAAAGGTTCTGTGACATGATGTCTTTCCTTCCCTGGCTGGGGCTGTGCTCACACATGCATCTCACTCCTAAGGACTTTTCTGGAAATCCTAAAAATTCACCAAAACTTGGTCCCTACCCCGAAAACCTTGAAACCTAAATCCATGAGAAGTTCAGAGAGGGAAGGAGAGACAGGCACAGAGAGGACAGTGATTTATCCAAGGTCACCCAACAAATCAATGGCAAAGGATGCTCCAACCCCCACGAAAGTCCCTCACAGCACAAAAATATTTCCTTGTAATGCAAAAAATCCTTTTTCCTATATTTAGCTGCAGAATTACTCCTGCAATACATTAGTTCTCCAGGCTCCTCGGACAAAATAATGTTATTAGACCGAGTGCCAGTGGAGGCAAAGAAGATTTGACATTTCACTGAAAATTGCACCCAGGACTATTAAGGAAGGGGAACTTATTTGGATGCACTGCAGGCACGAACTCTTCAGATTTACACTTTTCAGTCAGAGCTGCCTGCAACCCTTCTGCAAAATCCGAGGAGAATTTCATACTTTTCCCCTCCTCTCCCTCTCTTTACTCTGAGACAAATCTCCAGGAAAATTCATTACATGGTTTAAGTGATGGGATTTATCATTCCATTCAGCTTCCCCAACTCACAGCTCTCCTCGCTGTCACAGCAGCGAGGTAATTCTAATTTGTTTCTTTCATATTTCACCCGTGATGTGCGACTCTGGATGACGGGGAGAAAATAGAGACGAGAGAGGGAATGGCTCGGGGCTGCACAGGATGAATCTCAGCAGCTGCGTCACTGTCTGGGGCTGGGGAGCCTGAGGAACAGGGGAGATGCTTCAGGCCAGTTCATGGGGATCTAATGCCAACCTCTCGAGGGGCTCCTGCGCAGCTCAGGGGCAAACCAGGAGCACAAGTGGGTTTGTCACCTGCCACAGAGATGGTTTGTCACCCTAGAGAAGGGCTCTGGCTCAGCTGTCCTTGGGGCTGCTGTGTTCTCTGATGTCTCCACGTGGTCAGAGCCCTTCTTCCCGTCTGATGCCTCCTCCATGCAAAGCATGAGGGTGGAAGTAAAGCCTTTCACTCCAGGAACACTTCACACCTCTGAGTGATGGGAAATCTCTGCTGGGTGCCCTGTGTCACCAGGACAGCATCCTCCTGAGACAGGACCCCCAAAGAGGAGACAGGCCATGCCAGCACAGACACCCTGGAGCATCAGGGAAAAGGCACCAGAGCTTGAAAGGACCCAAGGCAGCAGCGTGCCCAGGACAGATGCAGCATCCTTACCCTGTCCCCCATCATGGCCCAGGCTCCAGGTCCCATCTCAGGGGATGTGACAGTCCCTGCATCCTGTCCCCACTCCCTCCTTTTGCCAGCCTGAGGAGACCTCCAAGGTCACTGTGCAACTGGGAAAGCCTCGAGCGGGATGACCAGTTTTGGACAAGACCCTAAACCTGGCACACAAGTCCCATTTTCAGTAAGTCCTTGATTTGGTTGACCTTTAACCAGTGTAAATAATAAATTGATGGTGTTTCCTATTAGCCTTGTATAAATACATCTTCTAAATAAACACCTTGGCCATACACCCAGAGAATTTGTTCCTCTCTCTCTGGAGTTATCACCCCATAAACAAGAAGTCACTCCACACGATCACCTAATTGATCCATTTTGCCTGATTTCCAATCAACTAGAAAAAAGGTACATTTGGTGTGGAGGAAACTAGGGTTTTTATCATCTTCTGCCTCATCTCATGGGAGGAGGAAAGGAAGAAGCCCACTTTGAGTTTGCTAAAATATTTAGAACAAGCTGTGAAAGATAAAAACCATTTTAGAACAGCTGTAAGTTATATTAACACGAGAGCCCATCACTAAGAATAAACTGCAGTCCCAAGCAGGTAAAAAAGCTGTTAAAGAGATAAAGAGATCTTCCTTTGAATTGACACGTATCTGATTTGATTGCAGCACCATTCCCATGCAGTTCCAATGTTCCTTCTCCACTAATACCGAATTAATTCATTTTGATTGTTGTTATTATGGCGAATGGCAAAGGGAATTAGCGGTGATGAATCAGGCGCTTGCTGGGAAGCACAGGTTGGGTTCTCCACCTCCCACCGGGACACGCCGGGCCCTGCACACACTGCGGGGCCGTAAAAATGATGGAGGGGAAGGGGAAAGGAATCATCTGCCAGATTAAAAAGATTCCTTCAAGGTAACGTCTGCCAGCCTTTGTACGAGACCCAAGATCATCCCTGTGATCTGCAGTGAGAGGCAGAGGAGTTTTTTCCCTGTTGAACTCAATTTTGGCCCAAAGGAGGGTGGTGTGGCCAGGAAGAGTGCCAGGGCTGAGCCTGGCCCAGCAGAGCAGCCAAGGGGCAGCTGCTGCACCTGCAGGGGTTGGCATTTGAAAGGCAAATTTCAGCTGCAGAAAGGGGAGCAGGTTTGGGAAGCAGCTCTAGAGCTGCTGCATCGCAGGGTCCCCTCCTCTGGCCCAGACCATGTTTGCAATCAGCTCCTGGATTTCTCTCCTGCTTGACTTGAACGGAGCTGGGGTTTTTGCTCCACAGCATTACCAGAGTAAGGGAGAATCACAGAATGAAAGAATGATTTGAGCTGGAAGAGACCTTTAAAGACCATCCAAGTCCACTATCCCAGGTGCCTCCCAGCACCCCCTGCCTTCTCCTGCAACCTCCTCCAGGTCTAATGGTGGTGTCTCTAAACTTGAGTCCTTTGCGTGGTCAGGATCAGCTCTGTCCCTCCCAGAGCTCCAGAATCAAGGACAGCTTTGAGGTGCTAAAATCCCCACGGAGCAGATGCCATGTCTTTGTTGGTTTGTTCATTTGCAGACACATGGGTGGTGCAGAGCTGTCCAGCGTTTCCAGTCCTTCCATTCTGAGCCAGAGAAGCAGTGGAGCCATGTGTGCCTCTGTTTAACCCAGCAGGAGAGCAGAGAGGGATGCAGAGGTGGATGTACAGGAGGGAGCACCAGCAGCACAGTCATGGCTGCAAAAGGACGTGGTCTCCCACGTGCCATGGCCACTGCCTGTTCCCATCCTGTATCTGAGCCAAACCAGAGTGTTGAGGTGCAGAGATGTGGGAAGGAGGGAAGGGTGGCAGGGGCAGGGGAAGGTGCATTGCTGATCCCAAGAGTGGTAGTCCTTTGGGGTGCGATCTGGGAGGCACTGATAGCTCAGGGGTGTTTATTACAGCAGCAGACGTGGCAGCAAAGCAGAGTTTGGGGGTGAGGGAGGGGGTGGCCACATCTCCCATTTCCCAGTGTCTCACCAGTCTTGGCATTGCCCCAGCTGTTTCAGGAGGGGTTTTCTTGCCCTGTTAACGACTGCAGGGCTCCAGCATCGCTTCCCTCTGCATATCCATCCCTGCCCCCCTTTCCCATGTCTGGGGATGCAGCTATTTCTGTATTACAGAGGAGTTTTAGGAGCAGAATCCATTAGGGGCTCATTTACAGCCATGCCCTAAGGCAGACGCAAACCTCACTTCAGTGAGATGATGGAGTCATCCATCAACAGCTCCTCGCTGGCCTGCTCTGTCTGAGAGTAGCTGTACTGAGCACCAGCACCAGCCCATGCCTGTCCTTTCACTCTCTGGGCAGCCTAGAGATGCTCCAGCTCTCCCAGACCCCTGTCAGCAGCAGCAGCTCCCAGAGAAAACCCCCCAGCACTGTCCCAATGAGCTAAAGGGAGGAGGTTTCTCCTCCGTGCCCTGATCTGTGCCCTCTGCAAACTCCTGCACTGTGTCCTCCCAGCTGCATCACAGGGATAGAGTTTGAATCTCTCTGGGTCAAGGGGAAAGACCTAAATTGTGTCCAAACCTTGCCTTCCTGCAAGGAGCTAGCAACAAAGTCAGATCCAACCTGAATTTCCTCCCAGCTCCCATTTTGATCAATCTCTTATCATTTGTGATAAGGGTATAAGAAGAGCTTGCTGGATCAGATCAAAAATCCATTGAGGCAAACCTCCCGGAAGGCTGGCACAGGAACAGGACAGGCCATAAACCATTCCCAGTTCTGGCCATCTGCAGCTCAGGGCCTTCCTGAGCCAGATGGAGCTGTGAGTAACCTGTGTTTAAAAGCCTTTGATGACCCTTTTCTGGCCACATTTCTCTAATGACTTTCCAAACCCATCCCTGTTTGGTCTCCCCTGGCCCTGCCGTGAGTTCAGTTGGATCAGACACTGTCTGAATGTCCTTCCTTCATAAGGGCATCTCATCTGTTTCATAAGGGATTTCATCTGTTGCTGGCACCAGTCTGGACTCTCACCTTTCTTAAATCTCTGCCAGGAAATGCAAGTCATGCCTGGCCAAAATCTAGTGTGGGGCAGGACCCAGGTGCCCAAGGGACCCCCAAATGGATCTCCTTGGAGTCATCTATCTCCATAAGGTACAGCCTGTGCCTAAAACCTCCCTAACAGAGTAAAGGTGCTCCTATTAGGACCATCCCAAAGGTTTGTATTTTCAGACCTTGTAACTTTTCCAATCACTATCAGGTTCCTGATCTAACAGGACAGAAGAAATTATTTTCTTAAAAAGATGGAGAATCAAAAGGAATTAAATTACATTTTTCAAAGTTGTGCCTCAAGAGAGGAGCTCGTACTTCCCTAATCAGGCATGAAGAGAAAGCCAACCCTCTCCAGAGGCCCATATCCTTGGTTCATTTTCAGCTAGAGGTGGGATGAAGCTGGGTATGGACTGCCTCTGATTAGATAATGTCGGTCTGGCTTTCCAAAATTTCCATCAGGCCACGATCAAGTAAAACATAAACCACATGTCTCTCAGGTCCTGTTTTCAGCCTCTGTGGTTGGAGATGCTCATGAAAGAGCTCTGTGCTGTTCCCCATGAAAATTTCCAGAGGGGAACTGAGGGCTGGGAAGCCCACACGTGATGTTCCCTGCTGATCCAGACCCTGGCACTGTTTGGCCATGAACAAAATTTTAGTGCTGAGTGGTGACACTTTAGGTTATTGGTGTGCTCTCTCCATGCACCCCAGGTGGTGGCAATGTTCCTTCTGGTGTTTTCTGGAGTGGATGACAAGAAAGGAAGGATTGCAAGAAATAAAAAAGAAAGTTCCTAACAACGACATGGATCAGCACACCTCAATCTCCTTATGTTAAACACTGCTGACACAGGCCCTGCACTGCACAGATCTGTAACTTCCTTTAAATTAGCAATTCCACAGACACAGTAGGAGCTTGCATAAGAATTGTCCATAAAGGGAAGAGAGTGACAATATCAACCTAGCATGAAACCCTGCTTTCTGCTTTTTAATTAAGATTTCAAGCTTGTTTCACCCCTGAGGTGCCGTGGGAGGTTTTGCCAGATACAAGAAGCAGCCAGGGTCCCTCTCAGCAAACCGGCTTTCCCAGCCCTGCTCACACACTCTTCCACACCAAATTCCCAGTGCCAAACTTGGGGTACAGCACCCACAAGAAGGCAAAGACCATAAGTTGGGGCCTGGACCTTTCCCTGCAGGCTCAGGTCCTTTTGTGACACCCCTTTCCCAACAGGGTCTCTGTGGAAGCAGCGGGGTTTAGTCCACATCACTCTCAGTACTGGACAGAAGGGCAGAAGCTCCCAGGATGACATTTCCAGTGTGAATACCTTTGTTTATATATTTTTTAAACTGTTCTGCTCTCTGCCATGTTCTTTCCGCATTCCCTTAGAGCTCCTCTTTCCCTGGCTGCTCCTGCCTGTGTGTATCCCTGAAGCTGGAAAGGGAAATCAGAGAGACGTGAACAATCAAACAAGCTATCACCAGAATTAAAGGCAGATGTTGG